>OY796886.1:11372209-12660209 GCA_963680785.1 Diplosoma virens | reverse complement strand
CTCTTGGCTGTGGCTTTGATTCAATTGAATCTTTTAAGTTAGGTAAAATTTGCTTGGTCGTTTGAAAAGGTTTTGTGTATACTCTAATATTTTTTTTTTTAATTATACGACTTAAAATTTCAGTTATATCCTGAAAATAAGGTAGGATTACTGTTCCTTTGTAGTGTTTGCTTTTTTCATGTTTCTCAATTTTGTTGAATTTGAATCGATTAAATGTTTTCTTTATAAGCCAATTTGGGTAGTTGTTGTCTTCCAACGTACGTCGTAGCATTTCTTTATCTTCTTTAAAATCTTTCGAATCTGTAATTAGTTTAGCTGATCTGTTTAATAAACTAATAATAATACCTTGTTTTTGTTGCTGTGAATGACAAGATTCATAATTTAAATAACGGTTAGTGTGGGTTTTTTTTATATATATATTTGGTTGCTAATATTCCACTTTTCTTCTTCATGACCAGTATATCTAGGAATGGTAATGTGTCTTCTTTCTCATATTCGATGGTAAATTTGATGCTTGCTTCTGCTATATTTTATTATGACATTTGCATCTGCTAAATTTTTTATGACATAATAAAATCAGATATCGTAAAAATAATTTTTTGCTCATATACATAGCATTGAAGCAAGCATCAAGTTACCATCGAATATGAGAAAGAAGACACATTACCATTCCTAGATATACTGGTCATGAAGAAGAAAAGTGGAATATTAGCAACCAAATATATATATAAAAAAAACCCACACTAACCGTTATTTAAATTATGAATCTTGTCATTCACAGCAACAAAAACAAGGTATTATTATTAGTTTATTAAACAGATCAGCTAAACTAATTACAGATTCGAAAGATTTTAAAGAAGATAAAGAAATGCTACGACGTACGTTGGAAGACAACAACTACCCAAATTGGCTTATAAAGAAAACATTTAATCGATTCAAATTCAACAAAATTGAGAAACATGAAAAAAGCAAACACTACAAAGGAACAGTAACCCTACCTTATTTTCAGGATATAACTGAAATTTTAAGTCGTATAATTAAAAAAAAAATATTAGAGTATACACAAAACCTTTTCAAACGATCAAGCAAATTTTACCTAACTTAAAAGATTCAATTGAATCAAAGCCACAGCCAAGAGTAATTTATGAAATTCCGTGTTTACATTGTGTTGGTATTTACATTGGTCAAACTGGTAGGGCATTTGGTACAAGATGTAAAGAACACATGCGTGATGTGAATCCAAAAAATTTAGCACGATTAGAAAATAATGATATAAACAAAAAATCTGCTCTGGTGAAACATGTATATTCGGAAAATCATCATATGGATTGGAATAATTCAAAAATTTTGGCAAAAGAAACAGATTATATAAGAAGAAGATTTTTGGAGTCCTTTTTTACTCATTTTAATAATGATGTTTTTAATGATAAAACCAATTGTTTTTATCCAACTGCTTATTATAATTTAAAATTTTAAATCCGTTAGATGTCGTTTTAGATGACAAATGTACTTTTACTATTTTTTCTTTTTTGCACCACTGTAGTTTTATTGCGGATGATATTTGTGTTTTGCTTAATCTCCTGATGAAGGTTTACTAAATCATAGTACACCGAAACGTTGAGTTTTTGTTGTTGTTTTTACTTTTTAATAAAAATTAACAGCAATTTAACTCAGATTTTACCAGAAGAGCATGAATAAAGATTTTAATAATATACCTGGTATCAAAAAAACTTAAAATTAAATTTAATGATACTTTGAATTTAATTTTATGTAATGAAAAGGTAATTTTAAAATATTACTTTTTTTAAGATAATCAATTATAAAAAGGTACCTTATATCCCCGTAGCAACCATAGTTCCACGATAGTATTACGATTTACCCAAAGATAAGACCAGGAAAGAAAATATTAAGGTTTCTAAATAGTCATGAAGATATCCAGTTTTAAAACCACCTTGTCCTTACGTACGGACCAATTTTCTCTTTTACTTTCGTACTAAAGTGACTTCTATTACTCTATCTTTAGTAAAAACGATTTTTTAAATCAACCAACCTATACCAAATTAAGAATTTTTTCAATTTAGTTTAAAGTTTTTAATTTAAACATTTTTAATGACGAAAATATAAGAATTGCGCAAAACACTGTCTGTGGACGGTTTTACATTACGAATTAGTAACTTTTCCTTGACGTGATTTCCAATGCTTCTCCTAATTATTTTTACTTTATTATTATTATATTTTTTTTCACAAACCAGGGTTGATCCTTTTTTTGAAAAAAACAGAGGAAACAAAAAACTGAAAAAATTTACTAAAAGCTCAAAAATAAATAATTTAAAAAAATTATTGTTTTAATATTGACAAAAATTAAAATAAAATTTATTTTTGATTTTAGCTGCAAGTCTTTTTTAAGCTGCGGTCAACTGCAAGAAAATACCATGTTTTTTCTTTTTTAATTCAGGTGATTTCATTGCTGTTTTATTTTTTCAACTTTCAAAATTGATAATTTCTAATTTTTTGTTGAGGAACGACTATTTATACCGAACACGAAATGGAACTTTTTATTAGGAAGTATTTTACGTGTTAAAAACCCAGGAACGAGAACAACGTTATCTGCTCCAAGATTAGGCATTCGATCGTAAGTACCACAATTAATATACAAGCTACGTATTTTTAAACATCAATGTTTTTCTAACTGTTGTCTTGTTTTTTTATAGTCTGCTGATGGATTCTGTTTCTGGTTCCATTCATACACCGAGATATATTGAAGGAGCTTCATATCGTTATACAAGAATGTTTCATGATCTTAATTGTAATAAGCGAAATATGACTTGGATAGTGTTTCCAAGGCCTATAGAATTATCTCTTTCACAGGTTAGTTAGTTTTTTAGGTGTTATAATGTGTTCAAGACAGGCAGTTACAAAACCAAACATCAATTTGTTCATGAGCCAAATTAAATGCTTTTTAATTTTTTTTTGTTTCTTGCTTATTTTTGAAAAGCAAATAGTGTATTTCATATCTTTTACATTAAGGAGTTAGCGCCTTCTTCTGTAATTAGAAGGTAATAATGATGTTTTATTTTACTTTAACTTTGTAAAATACGAGTTATCTTTCACAACAGTCATGTTTGTATATACAAGTTATGGTACCTAAGGTAGGTCTTTGTTATTTAAAATATAGCAAGTTTAGTACAGGTTAAATATTTTGAAAATAAACATTATTCCAATATTATGGAATATTTGGAGGAAAATTCGAAAATTTAATATTTTTTTCGTTTTTATTAGATAACGACCAGCCAGTAATCGTTTCAAAATCAACTTGTTTTTACAGTTTTATCAATTGCGCAGAAGAGTGAAGTTTACAGACGATACTTCGGAAGTTGATAGCTTCATATCTCAACCAAATAGAAAGAATCTCTGCTTAGTTATACAATAACTATATATGAATTAATGGTGAAAAAGGAACTTTTAATAAATTATGTGTTGAGGGCTTCCATAAAAAAAATTTTAAACTTGAGATCGGCATTTTGGAAAAAAATATGCAATAAAAACAAATTTTATAAATTTTACACCTGAGCCACTGCGTCACTAAGCGGTAAGCGTTCTGTAGGAATTCTGTCATTTAATGTCACTCAGCATTTGATATTGATTCGACAACGACTAGTTTTTGGATCAGAAGTCGCCTTTCGACAATTGCAACTAACAAGATTACGAAAAAAGCTTTACCAAAACCTTTTGAGCAAATTTTGATGAATTATTTGCCGAATGAGACGAGAAAATCGGAGAAAAATACTGCATACATAAAAAGCCCATTGTTAATCAATCTTAGACCTGTTGTTGGAAATGAATTGCTGAAGCAAACAATGCCAGATTCGCAATGTGATTAGTTTGTGGATATTTTTAATTTGTTTTGTCATTGCGTCATTGCCAACAAATTATTAAAAATCGGTAATGGATAGTTACATATAAATATTTGATTAAATTTCAAAACGACTAATTTTACTGAATTGATCGGTATGAAGAATTTGCTTTTGGATACTATTGCTCAGTTCAGTTTATTAAACTTGTAATTTGTGTGCATGTTTTTTCATATAGGCCTACTCTTAATGTAAATATTCAAGCGGAAATCAACAATTCTAAATTTTTATTAACTTTTTACCTACCAATTAAAGCATTCGTTAAGAAAAGTCAAGGCTTTTTCAAAAGAATGCAAAAAGTTGATAGAAAAAATGTTATCCTAAATAATAGAAAAGTTTTTTCGTATTTAATTTTAATTTAGGCTTTCTCTTTAAAAAATAGTTTTTTTAATCATTTGATTCTATTAGTTTACTTAGCAAATTTTATCAAATAAACAAAAAAATAAAAACATAATTTCATCAAAGATATAAGTTCGCCAAGTAAACTAATGCAATTGTTTAAACGCTTTAATTCGTTAATTAATCTTAATCAGAGAAATTCAAAATCAAAATCACCAATTTACAAAAGTTCAATTTGAATATTAATTAGGTTAATGATTCTAATATGTGCTTTTTGGGTGTTTAAGTATAAAAAACTTGTGCCTATTGTTTTAATTTCATACCTTTAGCAATTTGACGTCATATTGCGTTATCCTACGTTAAGTTATCAAAACAATCAAGTTTTTATGCGAAATTTTACATAACATCAATTTCAGTTTTAAAACAACAGCTGTAACCTTTACATTATAAAATTAAAAATTCAAACTATCCTAAACATCTTGTAGCTTGCGATAGTAATTATTTTAATTTATAGTTTGCTAAGTGCACAAAGCACCACAGTAGGAGAAAGTAGACAAGTTTATTTAAGATTGAAAAAGTAAGAGAGCTTTATTTAAAAAATTTTTGATTATTCTGAAATCTTTAGATAGAAGTATATTTCTAAGCGACCTACACAACAATTTCAAAGCAAAATAACCTCTAAACAAGTGGATTGTGGAACAGAATTTGAAAATAGCTAACAAAAAACTCGTTTCTAAGCTTTTCATTCGACACTTGTCAGGAGATAAATGTCAGAATGAAGGAAAAAAAAATTCAATTGATTGTCTAATAAAGCTGAACGAAAATGATTGGATGTTTGAGAAATGCGAAAAAACGCGTAATTAGCGTAAGGTCTTCCAGTTGTAAACAAACTCTTTTTGGCAGCATAAGTTTGTCTTGCATGATGTTTGATGTAAACAGATTCTAAAGCAGATAAAAAACGAACGGCCAAATAAAAGAATAGTAAATTTTTATCACTGTAATTTTTGGCGCGCATAGGGTTGTCTAAAAGGTGTTGACCAATCGCGTATTTACCATACATGACTGGGGTTGAAGATTTGCCGAAGCGAGTGGAGATGTGGCGAGAGTTTGAAATTTGGCCAGTTTTAATGAATTTTGGCACATTCTGTCCTGTAATCGTTGAGATGTGCAGCCAACGTACCAATTATCACAGTGGCACGAAAAATTCTAAACAACATTGCTTAAAAGCGAAGCAGGCTACACATCTTTTTGATTTCAGGTAGAAGTGGGCGAGATGTAAAAATAACACGTTTGTTCTACTGCAAAAAAGCATTTTTCCATACCTGCTTTGATTTTATTTTCATGTCTAGCCGAAAAAGTTCCCAACTAGGGCAGATAAAGATAGACAGGGCATTTCTTCACCGCAATTCTTTTCTCAATGACGTGGAAGGATGTGGCTATCTCAACTACGTTGTTGAGAAAAGAATTGTTCGTAAATTAAAAGATTTTACATCATCTACTTCACATACGGTAAAGAAATATCCTGTCTAATTGCCCGTACCTTAAAAATTTTTACATCACCTACTTCACTTACGGTGAAGAAATTTCCTGTATATCTTTATCTGCCCTGGTTAGAAACTCCTTCGGTTATAAATTTTCAATCATTTGCTCAATTTGGTAATTTTTATTAATTCAAAAATTTTTGGAGCAGAAAAAAATTTTACGGTTTATTTAGGAAATGACGTGACATTTGTAGAAACCAATTGAAAGACTTTTCTTTTATTAAGTCTTTACTTCAATTTCGGAAATACAATTTTGAATTTATTTTCTAAAGACTAGAATTTAGACCACAAATTCGGTTGAAGACCAAGAAAAGTGACCAATTTAAATACTGACAAGATTTTGGTCGCCCCTTGGTTTACAGGCAAAAATTTGGGGTCCCGAAGTCAAACACTTGGACATCCTTAAAATACACCAACATTTTTAACGTAAAGTGTATCTTGACAAGAAAGGTAACCACAGCTGAAAACGAGTCCAAAAATAAACAAAATTTGTTTGTTTTTGTATCTTTACTACCTTGACACACAACATTGAAAACGAGGATATATTCAGCCGCATTGTTGTGAATTAGCCTCAAACAACAAATTTTTTCCATAGATTGAATTATTTTTGAAAACAATTCAAATAAACCAAAAAGTTTTGCTTTGTTTAAATAGAAGAATTAAGCAACAAATTTATTAAGTTTTTGTATTTAAGACATTATCATTCGTAAAAAAATATTTCTCTTAATTAATCGCAACCACTAATTTAGGCAAATTTTTACAAAAACTGGTTAGCGATGACTTTGTTGAAAGGTGTATCGAGAATTGTCTCTTCAAAAGTTATCACCTGAAACTTAACCAAAAAACCGCAATATTTCAAAGTCAAAAATATTTAATTTTCTATCAGTTCAATTTCGATAATTTGGTTCCAAGGATTCTTAGACATTTTGAGAAGCGCCTTCTTTCTTCACGCAAACAAAACTCCCGCGTCCTCTTTTTCATGTTTGTGACTCCTTGGAGACTTAGAGACATAAACCAATTAACACAAGAAGACACCAAGCAAATTTGTGACTCCTTGGAGAGACAAATTAAAAACAAAACCCAAGCTCTATCATCATAATCTCCATTTTTGTTCAGAATTGAAGGTAAAAAAAACTTTTTCACTTTCTATCAGCGTCCAAAATCTTCAATCTTGTTCCAAATTTAATAAGACAAAAAATTTATTATTGCAGCTATCAATTGAGTTCACATCCAGTTGCTCGCGCTTCTCCCCAGTTTAAAAGCTCCAGGTTTACACTGATTTTTGGGTCATAACGCTGACCAATGCAGATGCAAGCTGGGCTTCTATGATTTTTTCAAGCTCTTGAGCAGAAATGCCGGATTCAATTCGGGATCCTTCTTCGTTCCTATTTTTTCGCTTTTTTACACTTTTTCTTGATATTTTAGGTTTGCTTTCGTAATTATACATATGTTTGAACATTTGATTCATGGGTGCCAGTAAGGCAGTTTGACTTTGAGTAAAATCAACAGCGTTGTTACTGGAATTTTCTTGCTTTTTCTTTAAAGATCGTCTTTTTGAATCTGCTCCAATTGACGTCTCATAACTTGATTCTTCGTTATTACCAACCGCTTCTGTATTTGAAAAAAATTCCTCATGTACTACTCACATATGATTTTCACAAAGTCGAGTAAATTGTTTTAACTGAGTAGCAAATAGAGACTGGCTTGAAGTACATAAACATGTTTACGTGTATATATTAAACGTGGCCATAAAAATTTTTTAGAATTTATGTGTACATTTGTTGCTTTATGGAGAAATGACTTACAATAGATTTACTGTAAAAGAAACTACAGCAATTTTTTGAGAACATTCTACCTAACTTCATACAATTTACTTAACAAACTTTTACAATTAACCAATTTTTAAAATTTGTTTATTTTTTGTAGCTAGTAAAAATTAACAGACAAAGATGAAAAGAAAATTGTTTAATTTCTGTGAATTAAAGAAGTATCACCAAAATCACTTTTGGAGTTTAATTCTTTAAGAATCAATATAATATCTCGTAACGTGGTTGCAGCAATGATGACAAGATTATGTTCGTATCGGAAAATAGGATTGCACATTTGTGTTAGGGACTATCACAGTTTTTTGTAATGTTGTTTTATCATTAAATATTGATGATCCGTAAAAAATTAATTATTTCATATTCGAAAATATGCTTCCTTCAGTTTCAGTACTTGTAGAGCAGTGGTTCTCAAACTTTTTGCGCCCGCGGCGCACTTTGCTACCTTTCCAAATTTCGCGGTACACCTGTACCAGAGTGCAGATCTTTTTTGTTCTGCACTGAGTTTTCCACGTTTTTCTTTACCTGATTCATTATAGTGTATTACATAAAGGCCTCGAATTTTATATAACTTTCTATAAATAAAGTGAAAACTTTCTTTTATTATTCTTTACTAGATTTTGTACTGTTTGTTTTCATATAAAGTATTTAGGTTTTGCATATCGTGTACCAGGCATATCAAACTCGCCCAGCTATGTGGCCGCATCGGTGAAATTTTAGCCTGAAATTTTGCCGCTGGCCGCAATCTGGTTATAAAAGAAATTGAAGGCCAATAAAAAAAAGTTTTCACTTAAATTGTTTGGGTGATCCAGGTTATTCTTTTAAATTTTACGTTGAAATCAAGGAGAGGACCAAAGAAGAAGTCTTCACTTAATTGGTTGGTTAATTTCGGTTAGACAATCAAATTCTTGCTAATAAACCTTGAAACCTTAATTATTTAAATTTTGTTCTGAATTTATCATTAATTTGATTTCGTATTGAGCATCTGATCGAAAATTCGTTGAAAGACTTCGCGGGCCGCGAGTTTGAAATGTCTGGTGTACAGAAACAAGCCTGAAAGACAACTGATCGCCAAAACTTTACGTAATGGGAATTACATTTAAAATTTTTAACCTTTTTGGTCGCAGCCCATAATAAAACATACTTTTCCTCTGTTATAGAGTGTGTTTACGTTGCCGTTGCGGAGCATGGATTAATGTATTTTTAAAAGTTTCGCGGCACACTTAGAAATCTCTCACGGCACAGTAGCGTGCCGCGGCGCAGAGTTTGAGAAACACTGTTGTAGAGATTCAATACTTTAATTATTTCAATTAAAGATTTTTGATATGTTTTTAATATTCTTGAGCAAATTACGTCAAAGGATTATTGAGATATTGAAAAGGAGAAAAACATCACAAAAGTACGAAGGACAAAAAACTTTTGTAATTCTGATGAATTTAATGTGTTAACAGTCAATAACTTCATGATTTTCTTTGATCAAACTTTTTCCTCAAATTGTTTTATTGCCAAAGACACCTTACCTTTATTTGAAAGTGCTCCCGAAAAAAGATCATCCGAAGAGGAATCGTTCAGCGCATGTTTGCGGTTTCTTCTGGATTTACGTTTCGAAGTTTCTAAAAGGAAAGTTTGTACACTGAAGAAAAACTATAAAAAGAATAAGTGTGCTGAACGAACTTTCAGAATTGATAAAATCTCATTGATTCTTATTAACATTAACTAGTGATGAGTCAATTTTCTAGCAAAGAGTTCGAAAAGCATTACATGATTAAACCAAGTCACAAATATATAAAAAAATCTTCCTCAAAAAAATGTAAAGCATTGATCGCAAAGAAATTACAAAATAATAAAACCTATTTTAAAAATTTGTATTTCTTCTGGTGTTATCAAGTGTTTTATCGATATATTACCGCTCGTTGAAAAACGTTGAATTTCTTTTGTTTCGTGAAAAGAAGAATCAGTATCATTGAGCAATTCTTCTCTCTCCTGAATCAGAAGGCACAAAATATTTAATTACATTCTTGATACCAAAATCTTCATTTTCTAAAAGTTATACCCATCTTGTGCAACATTTGTCCTTTTTCCAGTTAATTATAGAATTTGAATGGTAATAAAATAACATTATAATAAAATATTGAAAATTTACCTTACACTACGTTTTACGTTTCATTTTCAAAACAACAAAATTTTTCAAAAAAAAAATGGTAAAAGAAAAAAACTTAAATTGAACAGATAATGTCTTTGAAAAAAATAAAACAACCAAAAGAAAAAAATCAATCATTTTAAGCTTAGCCTAGCGTAAAGGGGTCATAAAACACTTGGATTCATTTCGGTTGTGTTACAAAACTATAACACATAACATTGCCTAAGTTAAGGTTTAATAAACTAAAAACGAGGCACGTCTAAACACAATAGAATTGATAACATAAGACTCTAAGATAACCGATAACATAACAAACGTAAACCACTACAGGTTGTAAAGAACCAAATGTGATTCTCTCTTAAATTAATACTTACAATAGCAATAATCGCTTTCATAAATCCAGATATAGAAGCGCTAAATATTACAACCCACAAAAGATTAAATACTGTGTGATGTATGCTTCAATGCCTTAGTGGTTGAGGTGTTATAAAATAATGTCAAGTACACAGTATTAGTTGTAGAAACGTTTCCAGGAACTAGAAAACTTTTATTAAGAAACTAATAGAGCACCCTCTGAAGAGAAAACCATACGTTTGGAAATTGTTCTTGAAAGTTTATTTTAGGTGAAACCGATTAAACCATATAACATAACACAATAGAAAAGACACTTAACGTATTTTGCTTATCCAAAATATTTTTAAAATAATTTTTGCTGAAAAATATTTAGCAAAGCCAACATTAGTCCTTGATAGTTGAAAGATAAAATCAATTAAATATAAAACACACGATTAGCTCACCTTCGCGTTGAATCCCCAGATTGAATTTTCTGGCCCGGTCGAAAAAAAATGATTGTCCGGCTGTAATCTTTTTTCACGACTAGTAAGGGAGTCGCTCTTGTATAATTTGTTTTGATTTAGACTAAAGTTTTTGTCTTCTGCTGTGAAATTATTGTTTTTGAGATGCCTTTCCTCGTTCCTTATTTTGGAAGTCTAGAACAGTTTTGCACAAATTTTATTAGGTTATTTTCCGTGTTTCTTGTTTATTTTTGTTCTTAAAAATTGAAATTAAAAAAAACAAAGAATTGGTAAACTTGCCACCAAAAAAATATTGGGTTTATAATGTCAACCGATGATGTAGCAAATTTAATCGAAGAAAGAGTAAATACAAACTTGTACACCAATGTCGAAAAAACTTTTCAAATTAGTTTAACTGCTGGGTAATTTTTCAAACTAAATTTGAAACATTACCATAAAATTATACATATTTTTATTTAATTTATATAAAGGCTAAGGTAAAATTATATGTTTTCGTTTAAAAAAGCGTATAAAAAGCTTCTTATAAAAGACAGCAGACTTTTATAATATTTATAGAAAGGCAAATAAACCTGTAACAAAAAAAACTTTTTTTTGATCTCAAATTTCGTATGCATACGTTTATACATACACAATACATACAATACATACACACATTCGTATACATACACAAAAGTTCCAGACGGACCCAAACCGCCTGACGGACAAGAACAGCCGCGAGTGGGTAAATTTTCAATTACAAAATTCTAAGAAAAAGCTTTTTTTTTTCTAATCTAAACTATAAAAATCTAAATTATAAAAAAGCTTTTTAAACCTTTCTAATATCTACGGCACGATTTCTTCAAAATGTCGGATACAAACCGTTATATTGTGTGTTCGATTCGTGTTCTCACTGTAGTCTGTGTCTTCGGATGCCGATGTCGTGTTGTAAGTCGAGTTTTGTTGATGGATTGTTTTCACACGACCTGCTCGTTTGTCGTTTGACGCCGACGAACTGCTTGAACGCTTCGTTCGCGCTGTGACATCACAACGAGGTGACCACGGTGATTTTCGACATCCTGCGCTGTAGAAAAAGAACTTTGAGTAAGTTTTTGAAAAAAAAGGTGGCACACTCGTGAATAAGCTCTTTTATTACTATCAACACCACCATCAACAACAACCACAACGACAACAAAAAGAACAACACCAACAGCCTCTGGGTTTGTTGAAACGGAATCGAGGATCCTCTAGGGGACTCCACATGGGACACCGTAAATAAGTTCCAAATTATTGACCCACAAATATTTTTGCAGAAAGCCGTTATAAAAGTAATCTTTTTAGAAACCAAACGACTAAGCCTATCTAGCTCCAACAGACGATAGATGGTAACCCCTTTATCAAGATATTGTTAAACACCTGAAACATAACGATTTTTCCCCGCCCTATTTTATATCAGCTCAACCTCCATAGCAAATCCATGAAACCTGTATATATTCCTAAAACTTCATGCATTCCACCAGTTCCTCCGAAAACTATTTTTACACCAATTTTTAAATTCTTTTGTCTATTTCGACAGCGGAAGTCCGCACTAAAACCCTCCAGAAAAATGATCCAAATGATTTCTTAACACATTGACTGCCACGCATATTTTGAAAAATTTACCCCAGGGGCCAAAGTTTTAAAATTGGTAGTTGAGTTCAGTATTAGCTTGAAATCATGTTTTGAGGTACTTGGGGTTTATTTGAAGCGTTTTTGTGGTATTATTTTGTTTTTTCTTTGTCAGTCAAATATAACTGACGTGGCCACCCGCGTAATTTTTCGTCAGTCATTTGTGACTGATATGGCACAGCGTGATTGTTACTATACAGCCAGATACGTACAATCACTCATACGGTTTATCGATTTAGCAACTAAAGTATTAGCAATATGAAGCAAAGCTTTTTGTTTTCATTTTAGTTTGGTAAAAAGCAGGCATGTTTGGTGAATATGATCAGTTGACCATAGTTACGTCATAGTAGCTGATTTTGAATAATTAAATTTATGCGGCCATAGACATTGTGAAGTGACCTAGGATTTATTAGTTTATGACAGTTTAGTATCAACAAAGTTGCTTTTCCTATTTTCCAAATGATATGGCTTATGTTCATGTTATGATAATACAGATTTGACTAAAGAATAAAGACAACGTCAGTGCCAGTGTTAAAACCATCAAACCAGATAGATACTGTAAGCCAAAGTCAATAAGAGTATGTAAGTAGCTGCTGGAAATTTTTTACTATTTAGTGCAAAATAACTAAATTTATTTATGCAAAATTTGAACATATCCCAAACCTGGCAAAACTTTTGCCAGAGCAGACCATGTAAAAAAGAGCATTCGAAGGTGAGAAAAGTAGGGTGCAGCAAGCCTGCAGAGAGGGTGGCCAGGACATTTAAAACTTCCTGTAGTGCAGTTTTCAGATAGCATAATTAGAGACTTAGAGTTTACGTATTGCTGTAAATCTGGGATTGACAAGTCTGACCAAATGGCTTCCTATGCAACGTCTCTGAGAAAAGGAGTGAAATGGTACCGCAAATTAGGGATTGAACTTATTTTAGGAATCTCTGTAGTGAACGCATGGATTCTGTATGAAAAAGCATCACAAAAAAAACATAAAATTCGCAATTTCAAAGAAGAATTGGCTGGCGCTATGTTGAAGCTAAGTAACAACAATAGAGAGCAGCAAAGATCTTCTATGAGATTGGATGCAGTACACCACCTCGTGAAACGAGTCAACTCTACTGGAAAACCAATGTGACGATACTGCAATTCTTGCTACAAAAGAGTCAAAGAAGAAAGTGGTCGCGAAATGGCTCGAAAAACTGCCAAACAAACAAACACTTACTGTGACCAATGCATTGGTCAACCACATCTGTGTCTTTCTTGCTTTAATGCTTTGCATTAAAAACGGCTTTTTTTTGCTTTGTGCTATACTCAACATACTTTGAACAATTGAATATGTAAATATCTTTTCGTTTTATGTATTTACATGCAATCAAAAAAAAAAACGAAAATATTTGTCTAAACAACAAAATAAAACTTTTTTAAAAAAAAGTGCACAAAAGTTTTATTTTTGCATATTTTTTAGAACCAAGCATATCAGAACGTTCGCAAGAGGCCACGCTTTTAGATATCCATTGAAATCGCACGTAGCGTCAAGCAGTAGCAACTGACATGGTTAAGAATGAAATGTCTTGCGTCAGGCATAAATGACTGACGTGGCCACAACAGTAACATCAGTGTCAAGCAAATTTAACTGACGTGGCAGTCAATGTGTTAATCTATACTGACGGTTTGAGCTTCAATAGTATTTACAACGGTAGAGCTTGCATAATTTTTTCTGTGGAGATGAATTGATTTACAGCTGACATGGACCAACAGGAGTCTACACTTGCTTTTTCCACTCTCTCTGAAAGACTACTTTGTTAGCAGCGGTATCACTGCTGCAGCAAAATGAAGATTGGTCCAACGCTTCCATTCTGACAGAACTGCAGATCACTAGTAGAAGCCATTACTAATGCAAATCTTTTAAACCCCTCCCTCATCTCCATTTAAACTGCTCAGTCATTTTTTCATCCGCCAAAATAGAGAAAATTATCTTTGTCCCAGGGAACTCTAATCAAACTGGTCTTGACCTGAATGTTTGGCTTCTCTTTTCCGCAACCCAAATGGATAAATTTAACTGACACGCTATCATAAGCATAAGCTGGATTCCGCCACCAATTACACATTTACTACTTGCTTCTTCATTCCCCCATCATTCAAATTCTGCCGAGGAATTCAAGCTGTCGAAAAAAGACTTTGTTGACTTGGTACGTTCCCTGTCTGATCCACGTTTGGCACTGCCTATGTAGCTCCGCCTTACGAGGGAAAGTGAAGGTAGGCAATGTCAACCCTGAAACGAAGGGAAGAGACGGCTGAGCACTTTTGAATCCGTTGCCCATTTCTAGAACTGAAGAGGCATGATTGGCATCTGCCCGTTCTTTTGGCAAACTCCTCTATTTCCCGTGAGCCAGTGTAGCGCCTCTTATAATCATCCTCAGACTCCTTGGATGACAAAACAATATTAACAACAAAAGCAAAAACACCCATAAAAGATGCTGGTTAAACAAAAAATAAATGCGACAACTGAAGTTTAAAACTGAAACTTTTGAGACATTTACTTTGATGCTTCTTATTCTATTTAAGTTCGTCAATAATGTTCGAAAAAAAATATTAAAATTCCCGCTGTTTCCCATCATTTTTTAGGATTAGATAGAACTTTGTGACAAAAACAACAAAAATCATTTTTATTTAAATCTGGGTTGAAGGCAGAAATCGAAAAAATGATCTATTGTGGCATTATGGCTTACTTGCATTTACTAAGCAAATCAATGGACTCATCATTTGATGACGAGGATAACATAGCTGTGGTAACCGTTGGTTCTTCTCCTGATATCTGGAAGGAATTTTTTGCTTGACTGTAAATTTTTTCTAATTCATCAAAAGGAATTTTTGCTCTAAAATTGTTTTAAATCAATAAATTCATTTATAATTTTATAGTAATAATGTGATTCTATACTCAACAAGAGATGCACAGAAATAAAGATATTAGAGCAATACATGTTACCTCAAAGTTACAAAAAAAGCAGCTGAATATAAATGACCTATATTTTTGGTTGGTACATCGACAGTACAAAAAGGTAGTTTTTGGTTGCTTTCACATTCTTTAACAAATTCAATACCCGTCTAATCTAAAAAAAAGTTTTATCTGGTCTCAAGCATTTACCTGTGAGAGGAATGATTTGAAAAAGATTTTGAAGAAATGTCGCTTGGCAACACTTGAGGGCCAACCATGGTGGATGAGCTTTGAATAATTTGGCTGTTGCTTGGAATGCTCCACTTATACTGGCGGTTAGGTTTCGAACAAGAAGTCGACAAATCTGAAATCATGGGTTTTGACCGAAAACCTTTTATGAATACTGGATCATGACCAGACAGTTGATCAAACGTCACTTGATCGAACGATACTTAATCGAGCGACACTTGATCGAAATGACACTTGATCGAAAGGACATTTGATCAAAACGACAGTTGATCAAAATGACAGTTGATCGAAACGACATTGATTGAAACGACACTTGATCGAATAATAAAAGAGAAAACTTACAACTTTGAATCTGTCCCGGTTTTCTCATTTTTTTTGCTTCCAAGACATACTAATCTCTAAAAAAAAGGCCTTCCCTTTAAATCTGTTTCTGATTTCTCCAAGAGGTCTCCTCGGGTGGGGCCATGGCACAATGCCCCCCTAAATACGCTACTGACTACAATGTGAAAAGAATGCAAAAAAATGGCAGCAATAGGCATCCGACGAAACGTAATCATGACAAGATAGTCGGCAGCGTGGTCGAGTGGTTAAAGCGCCGGGATCGTGATTGACACAGTCTCGGTTCAAAACCTACTAACGCCATTCTGTTGCGTCCTTGGAAAAGACACTTTACGGCACTTTCCTCTGCTTAGTGGTCTTGGCAAGCAGTTTTAAGTTACAGTCATATCTCTATTAAAATTTCAAGCGGACAGCAATATCTTGGCATTTCTGGAAGCAAGTTGAGGTAATTGCTTGGCCTAGGTATAGCGCCTCCGTCGCTTTCCTGCGAGTCAAGAGGATAAATATATAGAGAAAAAAAAAGAGATCTACTTGTTGCCCCCTAAAAATGTTTTGCCCTGGGACCTTGTTAACCCTATTTTTCTCTACCTTTTTCGACCTATTGACTCCTCAACGGCCAGGCTTTAGAAGCCCACCAAATTAACGATTTATAATTGCAAAACTCTTAAGCTATCTTTTTGAAATTTAAGCAGAGTGATTTATTTAACTTTTGTTAGAGCAAAAACGTTTTTTTGAAATTATTTGATAAAGTATGCAAAATTGTAATTTATCAAGGTCACTTCAATTTTTACGTTTAGACATTCATTTAACTAGCCTGAAATGCGATTGTGACGGATTCGCTGTCGTAACAGTCGTAAACTTAATTAAAAATTGGACGTAAAGAGTGACGGCAACGCGCACGACAATTACAAACAATGAAGAAGCTAAGGAAGCTTGCTTCATTATTTAAATGGTCGAATTATGAAAAATGTTTTAGATCAGTTTTATTTACTTGCTCACATATTTTGTCCATATGTTTTTATGGTTACTAATAGTTATTGCTGCTTTTTTTTAAAACAGGTTAAAAAAACGAAAATGAATTTTTTTACATAAAATAATTTGAAATTGGTTTTGTTTTGATGTTTAGCAGTGTTAAAAGGTCAACTTACAGATATTATAAAACCAACAAAACTTAATCTTTTATATATAATCGTTTACATGCACATCGTATTTCACCGCCACAAAAAGAGTTTTTTAATCATTGAAATGAAATTGCATCATTGCATTACTTTAAAAAAAATACTTGAGAAAAACAATATTACTCTATATAATTGTTACTGTTAGTCATGGAACATATCTCAGCATTGATCAAAGTATGAAGCGGAAATTTGTAAGCAGTACCGCAAACACGTGGAGGAGTCACATGTTTGACACTGATTTTGTGATTTGTTCATGCTTTTTTGCATTTTCTGGCCTGGTCCAATTTCATTATCATAGCAGAGACAACAACGTTTCCTACAATTAAACTTTGAAGCATAATTTCAAGGTGTAAATGTTACAACACTAGAGTCATTTGCACGGAAATAATTTTCGCACAAGATCAATTTAATTTTTCGTTGAACATCAAACTGTAAGCCAATTAAAGGCCTTTCAACGTGCGGTTGAATTAGGGCTGGCGAGAAGTTGGAAGTGCCGTTTTCATGGGAACGGATTCTTTTCACGTTTTATTGTTCTATTACAAAAAAACATTTTACGTCACTTTCCCTACTTGAAAGTATTTATGAGCAACTCTAAATTACAGTTTGTAAAAACTAGAGTGCCCAATAAAAAAATTTCTAAATTACAATATTCTAATATTTGTGAAGATTCAAGATTCAGATTTGTTTATTTGTCACTAAAAATTTACAAATATTCGCATAACATATAATTTAGATTAAATAGAGGACAACGTTACTGGAAAATAATCGTGAAGTGTCTAAGTCAAGCACTTACTTTTATTGTGTCATTCAAAATAACAAAAAATTATAATAAAATAAGCCTTTGAAAAACAACCAGCGATAAGGCAAAAAAGTAATTAACAAGTGAAAAGCAAAACTACCTAAAAGCAAAACTAAAAAATAAGCAAGTCTGGGTAACAAAGGCAGATGTATTTTTATTTTGTAATATGAAAAGTGTTGTATAAAATGCGAGATAAAATAACACATTTTGGTTCCAATATATTTCATTGAAAAGTGCGTTTTTTGTTTTACACTGTAGAAGATTAGATTGATCAACTTCAGAAGATATTGATCACCACAAGACCTCTCCAAGATAGCTTCGAGAAAGATATGTTAAGCTGTAAAGGCCCTTTTTTAACATTATTTAAAACAGGGCAATTCTATGCCGAAATTGTTGTAGCATGTAAAAATATTTACTTCAGGTAAAACACATAAATAGGACTGGCTTCCGTGGTTAATTTTTTTTACTGCAAATTTACATTGTATTGTCTGAGTTAAATGCTGTTAACAATGTACCACGCCACAATTATTTATTTTTTCATTCAAATCATCGTGCTCTTTGTAATGCCCAATGCATGTTACACTCCGATGCAACGTTATCTCCGGTTTGTGCAATGGCGCCGCATTTGCAATGAGAAAAAGGAACGAGATCCCATTTGTCTATGCACAAATGAAAACGCGCTACTACACTCCACAGACGGAATGGCCAACTGGTCACAACCGACTGGGCTCAATCCAAGTAGACGCAGCCGACTGGTTAGTTAGGCGGCGCCAGTCGGTTACGGCCAGTTGTTTTTAACCCATCTGAAGGCATTTAAGCACAACGAAAGCTGTTCTGGATACACTGTTTTGAACGGGTAAGGCAAGGCGCTGGTAATGAAAGCACGAGGCCGGATGTACTCTCATAGTACTCTGTGTTTGATCTATGATTCATGTGATTGGTACAACGGATGTTTAATTTAGCGAAATTGTTCACGTTTTTGGTTAGCAGATACAAACAAGCATTTAGACCTTCGTATTTATTGGCAGGCATTTGATTTATTGGCAGGTATTTATTGGCAGGCAATAAATAAGCCATAGTCAGGATCTAGAGCAGTGCTCTGCAACTCGTGTGCTGCAAAAACGAGAAACATACTCTTCCAAATGGAAAAAAAGTTATGTTTCTTTGAAGTAGCTACCAAAAAACTTAAAAAATTTATTATACAGTACATCTCATTGTGTAATGTCAAGACCTGTTTTTGGCCTTTACTAAATTTTGAACGCTTTTCTTCATATGAAGCATTATTTAGTGAACATAAAAACTCTCTATAAATAAATTGATAATTTTTTTTTGATCAATTTTCATCCAGGCTCGATTGTGCACGATATGGGCAAATTGGTAACTTCAGATGAAAAAAAGCCATCACTTTATTTTTAGAGTTTAGATTGAAATTTTTAGGTTTTTTAAGCATCCAAATGAAACTTCAGGTAACGGAAAGCATTCAAAATTTAGCTCTTTACACCTGGTCCAGGTGTTCTACTAATTTAAAAATTTTTCAAAGTGTGCCGCAGGTTTGAAAAAATAGCGTAGCACGGATCTAGAGCAGTGTTTCTCAACCTTTTTAAGCTTGCGGGCCGGTAATTTTTTTAATGACAAAATTGTAATAAACGCGGTAAATTGATAAAAAATTTTAATATAACAAAAGTGAGCATTTAGCATCAGAAGAACTTTATTTAATGTGAACTTTGCTGCTGCCTTCTTGATATAATACGTAGTAAAAGTGGCTCTATTAAAGTTTTTAAACGGTAAAGTCAGGGCGGCCAGAAGCGGGGGCGCACAAGGGGGAAAATAGTGTCCTTTGAATTTGCAGTACAAAAGCATTGGGTTCGATTTGTCTCTACACTTACATAAATTCGACCGCAATTAAATGTAACAAAGTTTTTAAAATAATGATTTGACAACAGCAAAAAAACAGTAAGTTAACAAAGGCGCAAAATCGAAAAAAAGAGGCACTCTTTTGGTTGATAAGGTACTTACTACAAATATAAAATATAAAAATATTTCTGAATATATACAAGAAAAGCGAATGTTCATTGGGTGAACTAACTGCTGTAAACAGAAGATGAAATTTCTTTTTTTAGTCTTCAACTAACTCTCCAGGTTACGCATTTGCGTACCTGTTCAAAATATATTAGAAAACAACAAAAAAAAGAGTAGGTGGTAAAATCAGAGTGAATTTTCTGAATATATACAAGAAAACCAAAAGTTCATTGAGTGAACTAACTGTCGTAAACAGGAGATGAAATTTCTTTTTTTAGTCTTCAACTAACTCTCCAGGTTATGCATTTGCGTACATGTTCAAAATATATTTGAAAACAAAAAAAAAAGAGTAGGTGGTAAAATCAGAGTGAATTTTCTAAATATATACAAGAAAACAGAAAGTTCATTGGGTGAACTAACTGCTGTAAACAGGAGATGAAATTTCTTTTTTTAGTCTTCAACTAACTCTCCAGGTTATGCATTTGCGTATCTGTTCGAAATATATTTAAAAACAACAAAAAAAAAGAGTAGGTGGTAAAATCAGAGTGAATTTTCTGAATATATACAAGAAAACCAAAAGTTCATTGGGTGAACTAACTGTCGTAAACAGGAGATGAAATTTCTTTTTTAGTCTTCAACTAACTCTCCAGGTTATGCATTTGCGTACATGTTCGAAATATATTTAAAAACCAAAAAAGAATAGGTGGTAAAATCAGTAACAACATTTTTTTTGTCTTCAACTGTATTTCGAAAAGTTACGCAGATACATGACCTGGAAATTTAGTTGAAGACTAAAAAAAAGTTTATCTCCTATTTACGGAAGTTCGTTCACCTAATGTACTTCAGTTTTCTTGTATACAACAAAACGATTTTTATATTTTACGTTTATTGTTAAGTACTTTATCAACCAAATGACTATCTTTTTTGCTTAGCTTTGAATCTTTGCTAATCATCGCGTGATTATTGCAGTCATAGCGAAAGAATGAGAGTGCAAATCAGAGTAATGACCTTTTTTTTAGTGCTTAACTATATTTCGAACACGTGACTTTTAATTTCGGACGATTCTATTTCGGACGTTTCAATCAAGTGTCGTTTTGATCAAGTGTCTTTTCGATCAGTCGTTTTGATCAAGTGTCGTAGTACCTTGGACTGTATTCTGTGTTTAATTCAAGCAAGCAAATTTTCTTACGTTCTATGTTTGATAAAAATGCATTTTTTAATGCGTTGTAAATTAGTAATAGCATTGTTTTATTAAACTAAAACCAAAAATTTTAATGCTTAAGTATCTCATTTCGTTGTAAACAGTAATGGTCTTACAAAGGGGGGGGAGCGGTGCAAGAAAAATAAGGGAAGCCACTTTTTCATGTTCCAAAACAAAGTGATCTCTAAAAAAAAGTATTCTTTTTTGTGTCCCGAAACAAAGTCATCTTTAAAAAAAAGGTTATCACTTTAAGGGAGCCACTTTTTTAGGAAATTTGTGTTTCAAAACAAAATAATCTCTGAAGAAAGGTTATCACTTTAAAAGGGGCCACCGTCATGGTGTTACTATAAAAAAAAATGGAGCAATATTTTACTTAGGGGGCCAGCTCGGTACTAAAGCCATAGCTGGTTGTAAAGTACGGCAAAATATTCTTTTAATTGCGCAAAAATTGCTCTAGATATGTTAAGCAAACAAAACTGTCATAACTACAAAAAACTAAAGTTAAAGATAATTTTATAGATTCAAGAATTGTTTTTTAAGTTTTTTTTGGAATATAATTACGGTTGTTTAGGTTTATTTTTAAGTTTTTGGCAGCTGTAGACTCGATGACCTCACTGTCTCGTCGCAGTCTTCTCTTCAATATTTTTAATGATTGTATTTTGTACTGATGTATATTTTCCGTTCTTCATTTTAGCGACAAAAGTAAATTGATTCTGTTACGATTAACTTGTGCGCATTTTCAAACTGAGCCCTTTCAAACGAAGAAAAACAAGTTAAAATTTTTTTGATTTTCAAACATCATAAATTTTTTATCACTGTAATATTTTCTAAATTAAGACAAAGTTTTGAAGTCATTCTGGCAAATAATTGCTGTTTCACTCATTTTCATAAAGGAATCTCGCATGTTGTTGTTGAATGGTCTACGTTTTTTAAGGTGTGACACAACTTTTTCTCTTTTTGAATACAAAATTTTGCTTTATATGATTTAAAACAACCAAAAAAAAATTTATTTTGCTTACATTTTTTCATTGACACTTTAAAAAATTACGAAGCCTTAAATAAAAAGTTTGTTTTTAGTATCAAACAAATAGTATTTAAAGTGAATATTTTTTAATAGAAAAACATTCATTTTTTGTTTTTTAACACGTTCTAGTTTTTTTGTAAAATAGTTTTTCAATCAAGGTGAGAGGAAAAATAATTTTTTGCAAGCTTTAACATTTTTAAAATAAATAATATTTACCAAATTGCATAATTGCTTCAAAAATTTGCAATTTTTTATCATTTTTTAATTAATTTTTTTTTTGGAAGATAACCAAGGCTTTATTGAATGTTGACCAACCACAAGAAAAATGAAATATAATCTATAAAAAAAAGCAGCTTATCTAACTTAAAAATAAATCTTCTCATTTTTGTTTATTATTAAACAATTGTATCAATATATTCACCAAACAGTTTGAATTAGACAACATTAAATGTTCAGAGTTGGAATATTGATGTACAATTTTTTTTTTCTTTTTTTTTATAAATCATTTTACCTACCAAACAGTGTTATTACCACTTTGATTTAAAGGACAAAATTTACAATCTGTAAGTTCAGTACGTTACTTTCCCGAATCTCAATATCCGAAGTAACAAAAAAAGACAAAAAGAGCAATTTCATTAAGTTTTGTTATGACTTGAAATGAAACCTTTTATCATGCTGATGTTATACTGTGAAGTCGGCAACAAAAAGTATGCCTGGGCAACACAATTATTATTGTGGAACTGTCGCAGTGTAGCAAACTATTTGAAACACTGTATCATTACTGATATCTCAAAAATCAGTGTTGCCCTCTCAGAAATCTATCTTAAACTTCCACCGGAATATTAATCACTGATACTGATTGAAGGGTTAGTTTGGTTATATTTTTTTATTTATTCTCATAAAATTTTTTTTTAAATACTATACAGCGTGGTTAGAACAACAGTTTCTTTCTCAAAAGTCGGTTAAGCTTACCTTCGTTTGCGTGTTGAGCTTTGGCAAGAACTTCCATGGTATTTCGAAATGATGCTGAAGTCAGAGATTTGTTGAAGCTTGAAATTCAGAGTAAAATTTAGAGAGTAAACAGTTATTTATTTTGTTTTCGTAATTTTATTTTATCTATTTACAAAAAACACCATTGACAGTTAATAATTTATTAATCAATCAATTAGCTAGGTGAAGACTTTTCCATGATATCTTGTGACTAAGATTTTTGGTTCAAACAATTCATTTAGATGACGCCTGAAGCACTGGCATTCTTTAACATACTTTTATGAAATCATTTTATAATCGATTTTGACCGGAGGTCATCTTCGTTTGTTCAATTGCCATAAATCAAAATGAAGTGAAAAATTGAGCTTGTCGAAAAATTGCTACCATATATGATTTTATTGATTCAAAATGAGTTAGAAAAAACAATCCTTGCCAAATCTTTTGAAATTATTAACTGTAAATAACTCTATCTTAAAAATTTTGACTACAAAGCGCGCCTTTAACTTTAAACCGTAGGACACAACAATCTCTTTGACGAAATTTTCGTTCAAGTAAAATGCTTATAATAGCATGCGGCTTAAACTCTAGCAAAACGTGGCAACAACGGATTGAAAGCTGCTTTGACTAGATTGTCAACTAACTTTATAGCAAAGTTTTGACGTTTATACTGCTCAAAAGCATTATTGTTTCTTGCTTAAACGACAGCTGATGGCGCTGTGGTATTGAATTTTTGACATTATGCGATACTTATCATGTCGTCAATGAAAAACGATGTAGTAATTCATAGCAGTACAAATAAAATTGAATAGCTGTTAAAACTAATTCGTTAAAAAGCAACTTCAAAAAGTTTTGTGGTTTTATTAGAAACAAAAATGCCTGTATGATTTGTGACAAAGCGAATGACGTAATTACAAATTAATCCAAAACTATAGTTGACCTGTACGATTATAAAAGCCTTAATCAAAATTGACCGTGGCAGAGATTTTAATTTTTGGTACAACCCGAAGGAGGTTTTAGTTTGAAATTTTTGGGTCATCTAAGCTGGGTAACCTGCAGCCCCATGAATTTTTTGTTAGGCTCTATGACAATTTAAAAAGTAACAGAATTACATAACAATGAATACAACTGATATAATAAAAAGCCTATTTTTTTTAGAGATTAATAGATTGGTAAATTTTAAATTAGAAGAGTAAACACTTGGTAAATGATAGATCTATGGCTACACTGATTTATTACTTTGAGCTGTAAAACATAATCAGATCATTTCTCTGAAATTTGCAATTTTAAAATCAAACAAAATTTTTTTATTACAAAAAAACTTTGAACTATTTACAGCACCTTCTTCTTCGGGTATCTTGTTTTTCAAAAAGTCGATTTAAACCAGGCATTTTTGGATCAGTTGTGGTACGCAAGAAAGTTTTACTTGACGTAGGATGGATTTTTTCTTTCGTTTTTTCCTGCGTAAAGAGGAAAAACAGTGAAATGTCAAAACAAGTATATAAAACATTTAAAACAAAGTATGTAAAACGTCAAATCGTAAAACAGAGAAATGCCAAATTTGAGTCTTTCAAACTAATTCACGCAATTACAAAGCGAATAATATTTTTATCACAAATGCCAAATCGTTCAATTATTATTTGTGCGTCAAAGTTTGCAGCAAAGTTGTCAGTCATAGACGTGCAGTGCGTGATAAACCGAGGTTTTAAAATTTAAATGAATTGTTAAACCAACATTCAGCGTGAGAGTTTTGACGTTTGAAACGCTCAAATTACTTTGCCACACTTGCTGCTTTTTACGTAGCGTGCTGCGTATCGCATCTTTTCGGTGCCATTTCAAAACTGCGGGCACCAATTTCAAACCACAGCTAAAACACAAAGTTTGGCTGATATTGAAAGTCTTCAACAAATACAACTCCTATACGAAAAAAATGTTTTTTTGAAACATGCTCAATCAATAAAGAATCGATCTAATTTTGCAACCTTTCTACTGGAACTGGTTTTTTTTACCAAGTAAATTAGCTTTTGTTTAGAGATAATTTTCAACAACAATCCTCCCCCCCAAAGAAAAACAGTATAGAAGCATAAAAATAATGATAAAAATAAAATTGGGCTGTTTTTATGACATTTATTATGTAAGAGGCACAGTTCTTAGTACCATTTCCTTTCACTAACTGAGTTTTTTTGTTTTAAATGCTTCATCGAGTTGAATTTTTAAAGGGCAACTTTGCGTTATTTAGTCAAGCTAATAGCCACATCCAATAACAAGTCTATTACTAAGACTTAAAGCGGCAATTGATGCAATATCAAAATTTTCGCGTATGCAGCGTCTAATTACCTAGTACAATGGCGGTGTTTCAGGAATTTTTCTGATTTAGTGTTGAATAACAAATCTTTGAATTTCAATTTTTATTTAAAGTTATATTAAGTTGCAAACCTACTTCGCCGTTCTGTTCTTGGTTGAGACACTTTGCTGCATTTTCCCTGCTCGATGGTCTTAGCAAGCAAACCTAAATTTCAGTCACAATTCTTTAAAACTAAAAAATCAAAATAAAAAATTTCAATTTGACAACAATATCTTGGCATCTCCGGAAGCACGTCGGAATATTTGCTTGATAGCTGCTGTATGTGTAGTGTCTCCAATGTTTTCCTGCGAGTCAGGGGAGAAATATAGCATTGAAATAAAATAAAACTTAATCAAGAAAAAAAATTACGTGTTTAGCTTTATTTGGAAAGACGGTGCGTCAATTGATGTATTCTTACAATAGGCTTACAGCTCTTTCAAAAAATGCTTCGCTTTACTCTTTTCTGCTACTATGCAATTCTTCAACTTAAGATACGTAATTCCTTTGCAACCAAGCGATAGCCATGACTGAATATATTTCTGTTTGCGTTTATGCATTTTTCTACGGAAGTGTACATGTTGTGTAGAGTGCAAAGAAATTTACTAAAATTTATTTAGATAAAAAAACAGTTACGCTTCAAATCAAAAGCCCAATATTAATAAAAATATAAGTGTATTGCCTAAATATTTAAAATCTTTGCGAAACAATCAGCATATTTCAAGCTTTGAAGGAGCGACTGACGCACTGCACTCTTTTCCATTACAACAATAACAACAACAAATATTTTTACCCGTAAAAAAAAAGCATTAAAAAAGAAACAAAATGCAGGAAAAAGGCAAAAAAGCATCGAACAACACACCCGAAGTGGGAAACCTGCGGCTTCCATGACAATAGATTTATGTGTCAAATACTAATGCTGATAACTAGAGAACACTGTAGGGACAAAAATCGAGAAATTGAAGTCAAATTCAAAGTGTTGGTCTATTTTTTAAAGATCATCACTTTTCAAGGACAAGAATCATGAAATCCGAGTCAGTTCAAAGTGATGATTTTTTTTGAAATTCTTTGTTTTGCGGACAGAAGTTAAGAAAGCCGGCACAGATTCAAAGTGATTACCATATTTTCTTTGATATTTTAACTTATGCGGCTTCTTTTTTGTTACTGCCTGATTGAAATTGGCCTCGAATAATAAAAAGGTTTTTCACCTCTGGGCTATACATTAAAATAGGACGAACTAATTAACATGCGCTAATAAACTGGTTGAAGGTATTTTTTTTAATTTGCAGCAAAAACTTTTTATTTAACCAAATGCAATATTTACCCGTAGTTTTTTGCAAGTGGTTACTATTAATAATAAGAAATAACGACTATAAGCTTTTGGAGATTATTGAAATGTAAAAATTTGTTTTATAACACCCGAAAGCAAGTTTTATAATCAAAGTATCTTGTGCATGTTTTTGAAGTATTGCATCAATTGACAAGTATCTACTTCAGTAGGTAGGAAAAAGTTGTCGTTCTTGTAGTTTTAACTATTTATTAAAAGTAAATTTTAAATGCCATACTCTTTCATTTAAATGTTTTGCTTGAAAATTATATAAAACTTTGAAATAATAATAATTAAAATCGCTTTGATCGACCTGCTCTAAATGTGAGAAAAGTTGTTTATTTCGAAATTCAGCAAAAAATGAGCTTGTTTGAAAATTGTTTGCTTCTTTCTGTGGCCTTCCATGAATAAGAAAATCCTGTTCGAAGGCATTTTTTGGTATAGTTTTTGAGAAAGTTGTTTTACCGCCTCCTTGCTGTTTCCAATCTCTTTTCTGATTTAAGCTAGGATTTCTTCTATCGTTCCCGTAAAGATGATGAATTTTTTTGTTCTTACTTGCGTTGTGACCCATAAGATTTTGTATAAATAAATTTCTTTTTTTGTAAATTTAATATATTTAAAATTCTACATAGGTCTAACTTTTAAACTACCATTCTTTTTCTTTAACTTTAATTTTTTAAAGTTTAAATTCAAGGAATACTTCGTGCTATATGTTTTGATTTAAAAAAAATTTTTTTTTTCTTTTCCTTACTCAAAAATTTTCGCTATGCTTTCAAAAAGATATCTCTTTAAACACTTCTCTTTACCTTTGTGGCAAATCTGATTTTAACAAAGAGAAAGAATGGCTAGAGAAGTACAAAAATTTTTTCGAACAATGAATAATTTAAAGTTATAATTACAAGCAAAACAGAAGAAAGCTTTTCTTCGACATCTGTTTAAAAGCCTAAAAAGAAATCTTGTTTTGAAATATTAATTTTCAAGCAAAACTTCGGATTTCAGCTTTCGTTTTACATCAATTGTAAAATTTTCAAACGACAAAATTATTTCGTTATTGTGTACAGCGACGGTTCTTAACAAAATCACTTATTCCAAAATAAATTGTCAATAAAGTAACTTTAAGGAGCTTGCAAACATAAATTTTTACATCAGCAGTCTTGCGGTAAGATTATAAAATCAATACAAAAGCTTTCAGCAGTTAATATCAAAAGTAAAACGGATTTACAGTCACTTAAAAAAATATTTATAATTTAAGTTTTACATGTATAAGTGTCTGTTGCATATTTTGAGAACAGTTGTCGATTGTTTTGGCCATTTTGTATTGAAGTCAGGTGGTAAGAAGCATCAGTTGAAGCAATGTCTAGATTAGGGCTTTTCAACTTTTTTTTGCAGCCTACACATTTTTTACTAAAATGAAAAAAACGTTTGTACACTAATTTTAAATCATGCTTTAAAGTCTAAAAAAATGCATGGTTAAAGTAAAGACTTTTTTTGTCTTTACCTTTTTTTCCTTTTAACCAATATGTAATCGAAAAAACATGAATAAAAAATAATTGAAGTTTGAGTAAAAAGCCTTTACTTTAATTATACAACTTTTTTATTGTGACAAAAGATTAAATAATAAAAATAATAATAAGCATTTTAATAGTCACACTAAATTGAAAAAAAGACCTTGCAAACCCAGTACACCCAGTACACCCCTGTAGAACAAGCTGATACACCCTTAAAAGATCTGGATACACAGTGTACTATTCACCCGGTTAAAAAGCACTGGTTTAAGCGTCTCACGATGTAGATGATAAAATCGGTACACATTTAAGCAATTACTTGATATCCTGCAGAAAAAGGATCGATGCAATAACTTTTTAAAAGTTTTAAATTATAACAACATAATCAGAAGAAAAACAAAAAAACTTGTGAATTAAAAATAAAAGATTGCAATAGAACGGCAAATTTGGATTTCAGGGAGGATTGTCAATAACACTTCGATCAAAATCAAGGGTGCAGGGTTTTTGCTGACCACTCTTGATTTTGCAAAAAAAAATTGAGTTTTTTATGTCGAAGTTAGTATGCTAAGTTTCGTATAGCCACAGCGGTTCTTCAATTGCTATGAGAACAAAATATTTCAATCTTGAAATATTTTCATAAGCTTATTGCGAAACTTGCGAACTAATTACTGGCTAAAAAAGGAATCGAAAAAAGCAATAATGAGAATGCGTTTGTTTTTCCCTAATAATCAAGCTTTCGGAATCTTGTTTCAATCTTGAAAGATTATTGCTGTTGGTGAAGCATCGAAAATAAGTCACGAATTCGATCAAAATTCAAAGAAGCTTTATTATTAGCTTGTGACTGAAGAATACTGATGGCTTTAAAAAAAAACTAAGAAGTTATGGTTTTTAAAAGTATGAAATCTCAAACGGCAACGGCAGAAAAACTCATAAATATTAAGACGATGTACTCTTTATAAAAATAGATTTCAAACAATACATTAGTATGGTAAGTGGTAACAGTACTTGAGAGGAAATATTTACTAAGAGAACCTTTTTTGAATACACTAGATTACCGTATTTTTTGATTGAAATGCGTCCTTGTTTAGAATGCGCACAAACTCGTGATAAAAAAAAAGTAGAATGCGCGCATACTATTTGAAGAAATACGTTAGTGAAACCAGAAGCATGTAGGAGAAACTTACAAGTAGTGATTACAAAAACGTCCTTTTCACTTGTACACGAACGCCGAAAAACTTCTTTAAATGTTTTATGTAATAAGAAATAAAACGTAAAAAGCACTTATGTAAAATGCGATAGCTACTAGAGTCTAGCACTGACATGGGCAAACTACGGCCCGCGGGCCAAATCCGGTACGCGGGCTTGTTTAATCTGGCCCGCCTGCTATTACCACGAACGAGTACTTAAAAGCAATTCATTACTGATTGTTGAATATAGTTTCCCTTTTCCCTACAGAAAAATCACATTCTAATGCTCAAGCATACGAATCAATTGATCTTGTTGAAGTTTCTTTGTTTATGCCTGTAATTCTTTTCTCATAACTAAGCGTTTGTTACATCACAGTTAAACAATTGTTGAAAATTTATTCGTGACTTCTAGTTTAATCACATATCACAAGATAAGATGAAAGAGAAAAACCCTTACATGGATATAACTTTTTTGCACTGCATCATCCATCAGGAGGCCTTGTGTAAGTCTGTACTGCAGCTTAATCATTTAGTGAAGGCAGTGGTAAAACTGATCAACTACATAAAAGGAAGAGGACTTCACCATTGACAGTTTATAAAGTTTCTCGAAAAAATCGATTCTGATCACCAGGACTTGCTTTACCATTCTCATGTGCGCTGGTTTAGTTTGGTAAAAGCATGTAAACGCGTCTGGGTACTTAAACAGGCCATTTGCTTATTTTTGAAGTTAATCGGAAAAGGTGATAACTTTCCTGAACTAGAAGACGGGGATTGGCTTTGTGATTTTGCTTTTGCAAGAGACATATTGACACACATGAATGACTTGAATACGAAGTTGCAAGGGAAAGATCTCTTCGCTCACGAAATGTACACGAATGTTAAAGCTTTTAAATTTAAAGTCCTGAAGGTGAATGAATTTTACGCTTCATTAAATGATGCTACGTTCCCGAATATATGAAAGATGGCGCAGAGAATGTTGGTTCTCTTTAGCTCGACATACATCTGTGAACAGACTTTCAGCTTGATGAATTTTAACAAATCAAACCACAAATCACGATTAACTGATGCTCACCTAAAATCTGTTTTAACAATCGCGACAACTAAACTATCCCCAGATTTTGATACTTTGGCAAAGAAAAACATGACTTAAAGACTGCAATTAAATGTAACATTAAAGCAAGATTTTTTATCATTTATAACTGGTTTATTATTGTGAACAGCCTTTAATAAACTATGCTACAGCTTAACACTCTTGTCCGTTTCATACATTCACATAGTCCGGTCCGCTTGTCAAAGTTTAAAAAATTTTTGGTCCGCGGTCCAAAAAGAGTGCCCACGCCTGGTCTAGCATTTGCGTAGTTATTCTATGTCTTTTACTGTTGAATGTTTGAGAAAAAATACCAGTAAATTAAAAGTAAACTTTTCTCAGTAAAAGTTAGAAAACTTACACTTTATTTATCTTAGGGGAGGAAAACGTAATTTATTATCCAACAATTTTTTTAAAAACATAAACACAAAAAAGCAATATAACGCAAAACTTTGATGGGGACCATAGACGAAGAGAAAAGGGGCTCAGAAGGTAATTGCATCTTCAAAAGAAACGTTGAAATTTTTGTCATCATATTTGCCTTTAAATTTAAGTAAAAAATTTGTGAAAATTGCTCTTTTCTGTTTTCGATTTGAGCATTAAATTTTCTTCATACTATATTTAAGCTTAATTTCACGATCTTCCAATTAACCCCCGAGCTATGTTTCTTCTACGTCATATACTCTACAAAAAACCTCCAAAAAGAGACCTAAAACAAAAGAGGACTTCTCGAAGACTTTTATAGAGTTTAGAAATATAGAAAAAACATTGTTTCACAAAAGCAAATTTGCTAAGTTAGAAGAGGTTGAAATCGCAATTACGAGTATACCTGCTTCGAATCGATCAGAGGTCATTATGCAACATTTTGTTTGTTGCGTAAAAGCTTATATAAATGATTATCTAATTATATAAATAAAGCTTTTCAGTTTTCGAGACTAAAGCTATTGAAATCCGCTCTACTTTGTATAGTGATATATTCATCACCCATATAATAAGCGAATGATTCATGGACTTTCATAGAATACGGCTTATTGAACTAAAAAACTAACAAAGCAAATTTTTGATATTTTTAGAAAATTATTTAACCTTCCAAGCCGCGGCAGTGCTTGTCAATGAGCAATTAACTCGTGATCAGTTGGAATTGATTGTAGTACTGGACTAGTTTTTAGTACTTGATGAACTTAAATTCACCAGTATTAAAGAGGGAATACAAAAAACGTGCTCTGATTCGCCCGTGCATGATTTTTTCATGCTGTATTATAAAAATGAAAAGATTAACAGAGGACCGCTCTTCACTCTGTTATGTTACGAGTTTTTGTATTTTTGCACGGTAAGGTGTAAATTGGTCGCATCGATCGTAAATGTTAAATCACTTCTCAGTTGTAAAAGTTAAATTACTCCTTTGTGAGAATTTTCTTGGCCGGTTAAAATAGGATTATGAGTGATTTCCTGTTCATCTTTTTACATTTTAATTTTTGCATTTTACAAAATTCAACGATGCTTAAAATTTCACACAAAGACTCTTAGTAATTACTTAGTTTATATATTTTTATCTATGTTTCACAAGGTCATTTTATCATGTTTCTGCTTTCAGTGATTCGTAAGTTTTTATATTCCATAGTTTTTTTCAATATAACTGAATGTCTCGAATAGATTTGTTTAAACTTTGATGAAAATTAAGATTAACTAACTTTTCTCTGTTCGAAAATGCGTGCGTTATTGTTTGAATTTTAACAAATTATTTTTTGCCAACAATATTTCGGTTATTGAATGTTAGCACAATACCAAATATTAAGTGCCAATATATGTTGGTCGAACAATTGTGTTTTGTGCTTTCACACAGGGTTGCGACGAATTTCTCGATTGTGAAATAATAATAATAATAATAATAATATTTATTTGCCAAACGCACAAACATAAATTTTATAATAAACACACACAGTAATGTAAAAGGAAATTGAAATATGTGTGAAGGCAGGGGGCACTGAAGAACATACGTTATCAAGTCAAGTGCCCCCACATCCACTACAATCAAAAACAAAATTTACGTATATATTAATTAAGTATTTTAATACATATACTAATACAAATCTTTTTGATGTAAAACCGATGCAGTAAAAAAAAAAAAACAAATTATTGAAAAATAACGACAAAGAAAAAGAACAAATCAGAAAAGGACGACAATGAAAAGAGTAAAATTTAATGCTGATCAATTAGGTGCTGTTTGTACGTTTTTTGGAAAGAAACCCAATGCCTTATTGTGTCGTCAATCGAATACCAAAGTTTGACTCCACGGAAAGTAAGGAGCTGCTGTCCAATTGTTGTAGATACACGTGGAAGAAATAAGTTGATTTTTCTGTGTGTCTAGTGTTGTGAGAGTGTATTTCTTTTATTTTTTTAAATAGCTGAACAAAAACAGCAGGTAATCTGTCAGAGTATAGCTGATACATAAATTTTCCTAATTTAAGATGATATATATCTGAGATTTTCAAAATATTTAATTGCTTATACATCGTGTTGATTGGTGTGGAGATAGAGTAGATAGATAGATAGATAAGAACCAGTGTGTGCATTTTTTCGATCCATTTGTGACACAAAAGTCAACGATACTAAAGAATATTGTCAGAAATTGATATCCTTTTATTCTTAAAAATAAATGTCAGGTACCTTGTATCTTTTATTTAATTAAAAATCTAGTTTAAGCAAATTTTTAGATATTCAGACCCTAATTTTTTTCCCCATGTTTACAAAACGCGTTATGCTTTTATTTTTTATTAGTATTATATATGAAAAATATTGAATATTTTTTGTTTAATCTTAAGAATTGATTTTTTTAAACCAAAAAAAACTCTGCTTGGCTAATAATTTTTATTATTTGTAGTAGCTACTTTGTAAGAAGTCAATAAGTTAATTTCAATTTTATTTAGCTTAAGAGCTCTATTACACATATATTGCCAATTAAGTATTTTGAACAGTATTAGCATTAATAGCATCAACACACGACCTTCATAAGATATGTTTTTTGGGTTTAGCGATACAGTTAAACGTGGGCCAAGTGATAGTATGAACTTAATTTCACATTCGAATGAACACAGTTAGTTTTTTCTAAGTGCACTTATACGTATGATTACGCACTTTTTGTCGCATTGCGCCCGAATCGGTTTTAACAGACCTATTTAAAAAAAAGAACGATTAAAAGATTCAAGCTTAATGTAGGTTTGGAACGCTTCTGAACTATACTTACGTCATGGAAGCTGGTAGCCAATCAGGAAATAACCTTGTTCGTTTTTCCTATCGCGCGATCACAGTCGAGTTGCAAAGTTAACTTGGAACTTCTAAAATTCTATTTTTAAAAATTCATTTGCATCTTGTATTGTCTCTTTAACCAAAAAGCGGGTGAAAACTTCTCAAAATGATAGCAACGACTTGAAATTTTTATGTAATATATTTTTATTCGGTACGTATCTTTTCTGGTTTTTAGTGTACAGTACATAGAGTGAAATAGACTTCCTAAAAAAGAAACAATCGTTCTGTTTTACTATGCTTATTGTAATGTCAGAGAAATCTAAATGGAAAATTTAAAACAAAGCATAGCTGGATACAATAACTTTGTTTAGTGACATAAGCAATGCTTCCTTTAAGCAGTTAGAGTCTAAACTGTTCTAAGCTTTCCTTCTCCCAAGCTTCCCTCCTTCTTCTTCCTTCCTCTCCTTCTAAACTGTTCTAAGCTTCTTACTCTTAGCTTCCTCTAAAAAAGTTTTCACATTAATTATTTTGCTGCACATAGACACACATGTTCCCTTTTAGCAGTTAGAGTCTAAACTATTCTAAACTTCCCTTCTCCTAACCTTCCCTTTCTTCCTCTATCCTCTTCTTCTAAACTGTTCTAAGCTTCTTACTCTTAGCTTCCTCTAAAAAAGTTTTTACATTAATTATTTTGCTGCACACAGACACACATGTTCCCTTTTAGCAGTTAGAGTCTAAACTATTCTAAACTTCCCTTCTCCTAACCTTCCCTTTCTTCCTCTATCCTCTTCTTCTAAACTGTTCTAAGCTTTTCTTCTCCCAAGCTTCCCTCCTTCTTCTTCTTCCTTCCTCTCCTTCTAAACTGTTCTAAACTTCTTACTCTTAGCTTCCTCTAAAAAAGTTTTCACATTAATTATTTTGCTGCACACAGACACACATGTTCCCTTTTAGCAGTTAGAGTCTAAACTATTCTAAACTTCCCTTCTCCCAACCTTCCCTTTCTTCCTCTATCCTCTTCTTCTAAACTGTTCTAAGCTTTTCTTCTCCTCAGCTGCTCTCCTTCTTCTTCCTTCCTCTCCTTCTAAATTGTTCTAAGCTTCTTACTCTTAGCTTCCTCTGAAAAAGTTTTTACATTAATTATTTTGCTGCACACAGACACAAACCTGTCTCTTTTTTTGTTTTCCTATGTCTTCTGATAACATGTTGTACAGCCTACACTGCAGCATTTATAATTTACATCAGTGGCGCTCAACCTATCTGAGTCAAGGACCATTTGACTTATCAAAAATATTCAAGGGTCAAGAAAATAAAAGACCGCGGCAGAATTTTACAAGTGAAGACATTTGTTTGGTCTTGACCTTTTTTTGGTCCTCAGTTTCTTTTTTTTGGGAACAAAATTTACCCTATTTAGTTCGTATAATTTTGAAAAAAGTTGTGGAGCCTCTCAAAAGATTTACGCCGACCACGTGTTGGACGCAACTGATCTATACCATAAAACATAACTTATTGAATAAATAAATTTTCTTTTGTAGAAATCTGGTTGGTCATTATAAGTGTACAATTTAGCCTTGACCGTACCGAGTGCAGGTACCACAAATTTTCTTAATAAGCGTACTAAGCAAGTTAAAAGAATAAAATTTCAGCTTTTTCTAAAAAAAAATTGCGTCTATCAAAATGTTTGCGCACACAAAATGCAAAAAATTAAAGGAAATATTGGACATAAGTGTTAGATATTTTATATTGTTTTATTGAGAGCTTCTCTTTCAAAAATTAAAACGGTCGAAATTCGAAAACTTTAAAAGCAATCTTAGCCCACATATTGAAACCGAAAATTTTATTGTGCTGATAAAGTCCAAATATTCGTAAAACAAATAAGTTTTAATTAATCTGTATATGAGCTTCAGTTTTACAAATTTTATTGGGCAGCTAGGGCTCCCTATAACGTCAAAAACCAATGCTGAGACAGAATTTATATTGACTACAATATAATCATTACTAACAATAAACAATTTGAAATAAACTTTTTGTTGGAAAATATTTTGCGTTTAATAGTGTGGTTTAAAGCAATAGTTGTAAGTGGTTAGTAAAGAGTATTTCGAAAATTTCACCGACAAAACTAATATTAATTTTTTGATTTTCTTTACCTTTAAAAATATTAAGAAAAACACATAAGCCAATATCAAACAAACATTTCATGTCAAACAATTGATGTTTAGAAATTAGCTCCAAACCTATGCTGTCATTATTTATTTAAAATCTACATGGTAAGTTATTTTAAATTTCATTGTAGAATCCACATATTTAACGCTGCTGCAAGCAGGGCTGCAAGCTGGAAATAAAATTTATGGCTCCAGCTTCAGTTCCGTTGGAATACTTTAAAAATAACTGGCTTCAGTTCAAGCTCCGCTCTGGTATTAGACCTTATTCCTAAAGTTGCTTAATAAACCTTTTTAAAATGTTTTTAAAATGCTTTGATTAGGCTCGATATTTGATAAAAGAATTACTAGTTTGCTATAAAAATGTAGTTTAAAAGTTTTGATTTAATAATTATACCATGACTCCACTAATAAAATACAAACAGTTTCCTATTGCAGTATTTTAAAAATGACTGGCTCCAGCTCTGACTCCACACCCTTAATTGCACAGGATAGTCAAGCAAAAAAATATTGTTTAGTAATCTATGGTGCTGAGATATTTTACAAAATTTTAATGGTTTTGTTCTGTAAATAATCAGTATTTTCCATCCGAAACAGGCTTTGGTTTAAAACGTGATTTTTTAATCTAAGCTTTGTCTAGGTTGCTATAAAAAAACTTTTAGAAATAATCAGAATTAAGTGTTAATGTATCAAGATTCAAGAGTTAATATTTGGGGTATTAAAAACTTTAATGCATGCTTAGTTCAAAAGCATCTCTTTTAGAATTAAGTTTCTTAAATTACGCAAAAACGACATAATATTAAGAGTTTTACATCGATAAAATTGTCGAACGTTGAATCGGCAATTATTATAATAACCTGTTATTTTAGTAATTATGTTCAAGTCAAAATCGTATTTTATTATAATTTATCAGAATAAACTGCGATTTAATAACTAATTCTAGCTTTTCTTTTCCATTATTAATAATAATTAAAAGTAGGAAACATTAAATGCTGATAATTGCATTATATTCCATGACTTTTCTCTCGGTTAAAATTAATTAAATTTAAAAAATGAAACGTGATTTCTAAACGTTTCATAAAATTCTTTGCTAGAACTCCGATTCACCATTTCCTTATAAGCGAATGTTTGCAAATTAGTTTCTAAAATCCAGCAAACACGTCACATGGGTAGCACGAGGAATTATCGAATATTTCTTTAAAATTCAAGGTTTCTATTATTAACTGTTTTGATAATTGTTTTGAAACAAAGTTTGCCAGCCTACTGCCAACCACTCAGTTAGCTTTTCGGTCGCCAAGCCTTCTCAAGTTTTCGAGCTTGGGCTTTTTCTTTGCCTTATCTTGTATACTTTAACCCTGTTTTGGTACAACTATGTAAAATCACAAATTAACAATGCCATGGCCGACAACATTCTTTGCAAATTAATATATATCGTATTTTCCAGATCAAACCCTGTAAAGGAACATTGCCAATTGGATAAATTAAAAAACTTAAGGTGTTCATAAAGTCTGGAAAAATACAAAGCTAAAAAAGAAGTAAACTTTACCGACGGTTGAGTTTCGAAAACCTAACTAATTAAGTGCGTCCTGCGGATCGATTTGTTTTGGACTCGCATTTACTTCAGCCACAACACTTTGTTTGATTTTGATTGATACACTAGGTTGCCCAGAACGCGGTTCATCCATAATGAGCCTGTTTCCTATATTTCCTAGTCGAAAGCCACTGTGGAAAAACTAATTGGAATTCTCCTCCGATGAAGTGCATTAAATTCACTTCCCGCCTTTTTATAGATCGTTTCTTCACGTTCACAGCACAACCAGCTCGACTCTTTCTTCTTCCGATAAAGCCATGATCTGGAAATTTAAAAAATTTATAATAATTTCACTATGAATAAAATTATCCAATTATCGTAAAGGCCCATATGTTATGAACACCTTATATGCAGTATAATAGTTGACTGAAAAAACCAGGAATCTTTTAATGACTTAAAATAGAGAAGATTTTTCTTGTGGGTTTTTTTTTTAATGGCCATAGAAATGAAAATACAATAAAGAGCTTTTGCTTTTATTGGTTTTCCATTCGTATTTTCCAGTATCGATTTCAGCAATAATGAAAGTTATTTTCAAAGATTGAGTAAAAACGAATTTTGCAAACTAGAATTCAAAAATTTTGAGCAGACCTTAAAAAATCCGAAACCATCGCCCAATCAGTTTTGAACATGCTTAGTAGTAGATATCACTATCATTCTTGATGAATTCGCCACAATCGAATTTTACTTTTCAAACAAATCCAGCTATTGAAGGTATTCTTGGTTTTAACCTTTAAAAGTAGTTTACTGCTCTAAAGTGTATCTAAATACTTTTGTAGACAAGTTTATCATTTGCCAGAATCGAATAAAAAAAAAGGTTTACGATTTAGGTACCGAAGTTAGAGAAAAAAACATGTTCATTCTACAAGCTTTGGAGAAAATCGAATATATCTTCATGTGTTTATTGAAACCTTTTTAACACCAAAGTGTGTTCTGCTGTTATGCAAAAATGTCATTGACAAAGCTATTTATATCACTTGAAATTGTTCTCTACTGTTACAAAAGATTTGCCTCATGCATTGCGTCATAATTTTTATTACTTAAGAAAAACTTTTGATGGCATTTCGTCAAATTAAAATATTTACAAACAACGTTATACTTAATTTAATTACTTTAGGCATTATTAAGCACATTTTAAAGAGCAAAAAATTGAAAATTTTTTATAGCTTAAGTCTTGTGATAAAAACTGATGATGGAAAAAAATTACCCTTACCTAAAAAGAATAAATGATAGTATTCGATGCATTACAGAATACGTACTTTGCATTCTACTTTTAGAAGTTTTTCTTTTCTCTTTTCTCTTTTTAACTTTTGCAAGACTCTTAAAGAAGTTAAGTTGTCAAGAAAAGTTAAGTTCAAAATCATATGATATTAAACTCAATGTTTCTAAATGTTATTTTTTTTGCTTTTAAAAAACTTATATTTTGTGTGCTTCGGTCTTTCAGTAAAACAAACTAACATTTTAGTTGTTCAGCCGTTTGTAAATGTTGCCAGTTTTGCTTTAAACTTTTCCAACATACCCGGTAAGTTATAAGAATTAAGATTTCTTTTCTACTATTTAAAAAAACTATTATATTTAACAGGACCCGCTTTTAACTCAACAATCTGACATTTTTATTTTTGAATTCAGTTTAGTGTCCTTTTATTTCTACATCAGCAATAGAATAAAAGTGGAAACCAAAATATTACAACATTTACATGGTGACCCAAAAAAAACGGGCCCCAACTCTAATTAGGCCCCGTTTCTTAGTGTTTTGTCCGAATAAAATGAAACTTTGGTCATAACTAGTTTATTATATTCAAAACATCACATCAAAACACTGGGGTCTTTGGCCTTTTTTTCTCCGTTCTACAGCATGTGTTCTAGATGGCCTTCATTTAGCTCCGTGCATTTTTTGAGGCGCAGCACGAAGTTGTCCATGACATTCTTACAGACTGAATTGGTAATGGCTTTCGTCTCCTCCCTGATGGCTTCCTTGAGGGACCGTGGAAAACCTCAACGCTGCCAGTGAGAACCGTTCAAGCAACTCGGGACGTCCCAAGAAACGAACAGCCGAGCTGGTTGAAAGTGTGAGAGAGTCTCTCCAGCAGAGTCCGAAACGCTCTGTGCGTAAGCAAAGTCAGTCCCTCGGTATGTCCCATGAGACTTGCAGAAGAGTGCTGGTGAACGATATCAGGGCTTACCCATACAGAATACAGACGCTGCAGACCCTTACAGCCTCAGACAAGAAGCAGAAGAGCGCTATGGCAGTCAAGATGCTCGAGAAGATCGAGGAGACACCAAGTTTCCTTAACCTCCTTTGGACCTCAGATGAAGCCCACTTCCATCTTGACGGAAAGGCGAACTCCAAGACAAATGTCTTCTGGGGGTCCTTTAGACCCAATGAAGTAGCCACCAAGTCCCTGCACTCTCCTAAGTGCACGGTGTGGGCTGCAATCTCAGCCAGAGGCATCATCGGACCAATCATCATCGAAGAATCTGGCGCAGCAGTGACAGTCACCAAGGAGCGGTATGTGGAGGTCCTCAAAACCTTCAAGAGTGAGCTCCAGACCCTCTACCCGTCGCTCATGAGCAAGTTCTGGTTCCAGCAAGACGGAGCAAGTTCTCACACCTCAAACCTGTCCCGAGATTGGCTGAATGAGAACTTCGGAGGCCGAGTGATCAGTCTCAAGTCTGATTTTGAGTGGGCACCCCATAGCCCGGACCTAAGCCCCCCAGATTTTTTTTTGGGGCTATCGTAAGGACAGAGTCTACGCAGGGAAACCCAGAACCATCACGGAACTCAAGGAAGCCATCAGGGAGGAGATGAGAGCCATTACCAATTCAGTCTGTAAAAACGTCATGGACAACTTCGTGCTGCGCCTCAAGAAATGCACGGAGCTAAATGAAGGCCATCTAGAACACATGCTGTAGAACGGAGAAAAAAACGCCAAAGACCCCAGTGTTTTGATGTGATGTTTTGAATATAATAAACTAGTTATGACCAAAGTTTCATTTCATTCGGCCAAAACACTAATAAAAGGCGCCTAATTAGAGTTGGGGCCCGTTTTTTTTGGGTCACCCTGTACATACTGTTGGGTGCATATTAGGAAAAAAAAGAAGTAACAAAACAAGTGTACGTTGTGGCTTGCAAGAATAATACTGTAATTAAATAAAAATACGCATTACAACAAGAAAGGTTGCTTCACTTCCATATCAATTTGTTGTGTAAAAAAAGAAAGTTTAAGCAAAAGTCTAAAAAGAAAAACAGAAAGCACAAGATACCAAATAAAAAAAGCTAATGAAGAATAAAATAAGACGTCTGTCAGAAATTCCTTCACGAATAGACAACCTACACAAAGAAGCACAACAAAACCACTACAATCAACTTAGCAATAAAATGCGACAGCATGCTTATAAGTGAATTGTGTTAGTAGTAGTAGATTGAGTTGCATCGTGTTAGTAGTAGTGAATTGAGCTATCTTGCCGCAAGCAAGAAAATTGGAATCAAACTATTTAATACATCTCCAGAAATTTTTTTTCTTTTTCATCTAATTACTTATTCAAAGTCGATAACAAATCAACAAGAACTATAAACATAAGGCTGGTGCATATGGATTATTTTGGTCGCAAAAAGTCCCATCCGTTTAAAGTTGCTATAAATGTCAACAGCTTTACTTGTTGTTGTTATGACTTCTATTCAAAAAACTTAAAGTATTTATAGAAATTTCAAAGAAGTCGCAGTTTTGAGTATTGAACATTGAAGATACTGTTACACGAGCTTACGTAACGTCTGCAACTAACAAAGCTTTAAAAAGTTTTTCTATGTTAGTTTTTCTTAAATAAAAACAATCTCACAATTGTAGTATGATATATTATATTTAGAAAATGACTTTTTAAAATAAAATATTAGCGGCTTGCTTATAAGCGTTAATTGCAAGTTGAAAATGCTTAATAGGATAGTCATTAAAGTTAAATGATTGTGTTGTAATTTTAAGCTTCAAATACTCATTTAAAGTAGTAGAATATTTTTGTATATCATCATTTTTAGTTCCTGTTTAGATGTAATCATAAGAAAATCTAAATTCTTGTATATTTAAAATTAAGTCCTGCGCAGGTAAAAACAAGTAATTTTCAGACTCAGTTGTACTTTACGACAAAAAAATCAGCAAAAGTAAAATATTTGTTTTGATTTTAATCTTTCGTTAAATAGCGCCAATGATCGTTGTAAAATTAATCACAATTTTTTCGAAATTTACGATTATTTTCTCTTGTTAATTCTGGAGATTTTTAAGTTGCGTCTACTTTTAAAAAAATTTTTCATTTTTATAGCTACAAAATATTTTGTCGTTAATAAAAAAATATTTTATATGAACGATCATAGCAATACATGTCAAAAGAATACAAAAGTAAAATTTTGGTGCCTATCTCTTTTGTTTTAAATTGGTAAAAGTATTAAGTTAGAGCCCGGAAATGAAAAAAATTGAAGGTTATTGCCAACTGTGAAATAGTAATTGGCAAGTTAAATATAAAGAACATGATAGCCGAAAAATAATTCAGAATATGAATTGCTTCGAACAATTTTTTCTTTCTCTAAGTGAATAAAATTATAAAATACCACATCATTTGATTTATAATTTTTAAATGACTCGAGATCACAAGGTTAACTTTAAGAAGCCGCAATGAATTTGAAATGATAAAATGTTTTAATTTTCTTTCATTAAAGAAGACTGGAAGGATTAAATAGTTTAGTGGCTTCCAATCTTTTCAGTGTCATGGACTCTTTTCGTAATTTGGCTGAAACTCGCGCACCCCTTTAATAAAACTAGTTAATACTATTACGTGTATGTGGTTTCTACTGAAAATGAAACAAAATTGTGAATATTATTGAAGAGCACACGAAATACTTCATGAAAAGGTTTAGCAATCTACGCTTGCAATGAAATAATAACAGTTTTAGCAGAGTATAGCGTGCAATGAATAGTATGAAAGGAAAGATTGCAAAAACAGGATTGTTAGGTCATTTTAGTCTCAAACTAACGTTTTGTAATTTTTTGATGGAATAAACAATACACCTTAGGTGTGCTCTGTGTCCTGAACCAGTAAGTTGAGCGAAAACTAACAGGATTTGCTTTATATTTTGTATAAACTGATAGATATACTTGGGAAAAGCGAAATATGGAAAACAAACTGTACTGTTTGTGTGTCAATTAATGGTTTGTGGAAGCGTAATTTGTAGCATGTGGAGCCTCACTCTAAAAGGTTACAACAGCTGATTAGCATCGTCACAATTACAACAGGAAAGATAACAATACTGAAAGTAGCTCTTATTATAATAGTTCAAATAAACAGTAGGAACTGAAGTAGGCTAATATCGTTTCTGTTGATTTGCACGGTAAATTCAACAAGATTTTAAAAAGTCCATCTTTTGCGCATTTTTATTTAGTTTAAGAATAAGCTGTAAGAAAAAGAAAAAGTGAAATGGTTCATATGCTGTATTGAGTACCGGTATGGAGTTACATCCATAAATACTGTTAGAGAAGAAAAACCTCAATGTCTGATTTGGTTTCAAGTTCTCTCTAATTGCTTATAAAGCTCTCAAAATTAAATTGCCTTTCTCATCACTCAAAATACTCGCAAAAAGACCGAAAGTTTTTGAACAGACACAGACGCTTTTTTAAAAGTGTTCTGAATTGAATAAATCCTTAAAATTTTGATAGAAATTTAAATGAAACCAATGAAAAACTTCTTGTAATTTCCATCTCTCGCTATCGCGAAAGAAAAAAACCTTCACTAAAAGCTGATAAACCGTGTGCGAAAAAAATTTGCTGACATTGCTATTTGAAACGAAGCTATCAAGAAAACAGTCGGCAGCATGGTCGATCGGTTGAAACCTCCATGATTTGGCCAACTTAATAGACACGGTCACTGTTGAAAACCTATTAATGCCAATCTGTTCTGTCATGGGGAAAAACACTTGATGGCACTTTCCTCTGCTTGCCGGTCCTAGCAAGTAGCTCGACCGGCAAGCAGCTCCACAATTTCAGTCATTTCTCCAATTAAAACTAAAAAACTGAGATAAAAAATTTCAACCTAACGACAGTGTCTGACATTTTACAAGCAGATCGAAGTAATCGCTTTACACTTGTCTTTGTATAGTATCTTCGATGCTTTCCTGTCAGTTAGGAAGATAAATATAGAAATTAAAAAAAAGAAAAAATAACTGCTTTATCAGCCTGTTCATAATTTATTTCATTAGATGAAAAAAATAAAAATGATCTTTTTTCATCTAATTTGTCTACATACAAAAAATGGAAAACAAGTGAGCTTCCAAAATTGATTTATAAACAAATCATTTATTTTCTCCTTTTTCGAAAAGCCCTGTGTAAGTACTTACTAAAGATTTCGAAACAAAAACTTAAAATCAAATAAAAAATTTTAAGGACAACAATACCTTGGCATTTCCATAAGCAGATCGGGGTAATTGCATGATGTTTGCCCTATGTTTAACGCCCTCGACCTAATTTTGCTGGTCACAAAGATAAATAAAGTTGATAATAATGATAATATTTCTTATATTTATATCGGTATTATCTTGTTGTTGCTTTCTGTTTATAATGTTGAACTATGGCGTTAATTTGATCTGCATAAAAAGTGTGATAACAAATAATATCGATGACGGGAGCCCGATTTTACAATTGGTATGGCTTCCACGAACAGCAAAACAGTAAAAAAAGACGATGGAGGTTGCTTTTTTGCTCTTCGTTTGGTCAAGATAAATGTTGACCTCTGAATCGTTGAAATCAAATTAAAATCAAAGAAAAGGTTTTCATTTAAATTGAGGCCGAAAAGCATTTTTGGGGAAATACTTTTGGTAAAAGTCAACTGTAGATTTGGTGCGCCGAGACAAATAAATTTTTAATAAAATTTTCTGCATAAATTTTATGAGGCTTCACAAAGCGTAGTTTGTGGTTTAATGTCACTTGGGCTGCATGAAAAAGTTAAAACTACCACCTTTTTTCAATTACCATGTTTATTAGCATTTAACTAAAGGTAAATTTACGCCAAAAGACGAATTTCTTTATTCTTTGCAGTAAGTCGTTTGCAGAAATTTAATCAATTCAAATTGGCCAAGCATTCTCTAAAGTACTTTTAACTGATCTACCTTTACTGAAAAATTTATCACTTTATTCATGGCATCATAGGCTACAAACTAAACAGCAAAGACATACTGTACAATAAATTTGAATCAAAAAACTAAATTATCCGCTAATGGATTCGGATCCAAAATTTTTTATTGAAATAACTTTTTTTACAATAGTGAAGGACTTTTGAGCAAAGCTAACAAATTCAAATCTGCTATTTTAGAACATCATAAACATTAATTGATTCTATGACTCTATAAAGATTCAAATGTATTTCGATTTTCCAACCGGTGTACAGTCAAAGCTCGTTTATCCGCACGACATTGAATCGGATTCTCCGATTACTGACATGAATTAATCATAAACGGACTTCTTTATGCATTTTAGCTTTAGATCCGTAGTTCTAACGATACATAACACGCTTTGCAGAACAGTTAGGCAACCTTGATAGCAAAGACATTAAAAAAAATTGTTAAGTTTCTTGATTGCACATTTATATTTTTCTGATTTATCATGAGAAAGTTGTCATAAATAGGCCTATAGCAAGTGAACGCGCTACAAATTTTTTCATGCTGAGTAAATTTTTGCATGCTTCTTTTACATTGTTGTTTAATTTATTTCATAATTTCAACCCTTGGCTGTTTTTTCACATTAAAAATTATAATCAATATTCACCTAAACTATAAATTTTTTAAATAAAACTAATTTGTATTTTTTTTGATTGAATATTTTTTGTCTAAATTTTATTTTACTTCAACGGCAATTGGATAAAATCCAATAAAATGAACCGTCTAGTTTCAAGTACCCTTTACTAAAGTTTACTTTTTAAAAACAAAATTTTGAACGTTAAAGATTTTTTGAGGTTTGGGTATTTGGAGGTGGTTATCAACACTCCCCTCTAAAAAAAAGAAAGATGAAAGCTATAATTTCGATTGCATTGCAAAGTTTCTATTTTTCAAATTATCCTATGAGCGTTGTTGCCATATAGTGTTACAATATTTAACTTTTTAGAGATTTTATTGGAATCAAAAAAATCTCGCACATTTTTTATTCACTAACTTTGCTAATTTCAAAAATTATCTCTACATTCCAAAATAACAGCTTACGAGAATGAACAGAATGAAAAAGAAAAAAACAAATCTTACTCCGCACTATATTAGATTAAATAAGAGAAACAGAAAAATGTGGACTAAAGTTGACTATTTTTTATTTGTATTTATATTAGATTAAGCAGCAGAAATTTCAAAGGTCGGACTTTTTACGAAAATTGACATTAGCCTATGAACAGGAAAGATCTTCAATTTTCTTCTGCTTTGATAGTTGTTTTAAAATTGTACTTGTATGGAAAAATTTTTATTAGTGTTTTTATTTAAACTTTCCGCTATTTTAATGATTGCTATTTGACGTCAGTTTTATTTTAGCTTTATTATCGTATGATTACAAAAAACTAACTCACGCTTTTTGTTTGTTTTATGTGAAAAAAATTTTACTTGTACGTACATGCGAGAAAAAATTAATTTGCAATAGATCGCCAAAATTAATTTTGTGTAATTTTAGCAATAATTAGTTAAATCGAATTTTTGAGAGTTAGATGTTTTCTGTATAGGCCTATCTCTTTTTTAAAAATTTCGAAAAACTCCTATTTCATTTTTAATTTTTTTGCCGGATGTACTTTTCTCCTTTTGAAATTTATAAAACGGAAGGAACATCTAAAAGATATAATACATTTCCTCTAAAGGGTTAATACTTCACAAAAAGCAGTAGGATTTGTATTCTATTTGCATTAATTTAATGAGCCGTAATTGCACAATGTAATGAGACTTTACTCAACAATAAAATTATTAATTTCCTTCCTATCAACAAAGTGCATGTTATAAAGTTATTTAACTTTTAAATAACAACATGTTGCTAAACGCGATCACAACGGTAACATGGAGTTAAAGTTTCAAAATATCTAAATAATGGTATCCAAGCCTCGGGAAAAACTGATAGAGCACAAGTTTATTTTCGATGTATTGCAAATGCGATAAAATTTCTTGTATTGCATTTTCGCATTTGGTTATGTTTTGATTAGAGGTTGAAATGCTAATTTCAAGTCAATTGATCTCAAATTTTATAAATAATTTCTGTTGCAAAATTTTACCCAGCGCTATTACAACTAAAGATTTATTTTGCGTTTTTATCGAATAATTTCTAAACTTTTCCATAGCGCGAGGTTACATTGATGTAACTAATTTTTATAATAAATATTCAACAAAAGAAAACTTTTAATATGATATAAGTGCAATGAGTGTTAAACGCCAATTTTTTTGCAAGGTTTTTTTCGGTGGTTTAGTTGCTGTTGAAAACGATTTTTAATTGAAGAACTTCCGCAATCTAATAAGGTAGTGTTGTACATCAACTTGCTGATTTGCCTGTTCATCACATTGTTACAATTGGTCTATTTTGTAAAGATCAAACGAGGAGGAAATTCGTAAATGTTATACTGTCACAAATTATTGCAAATACAGCAGAAATACCGTTTCAATGTTAATGACGTGCTTTTATATCTTGATTTTTTATTGATGTACCTTTATGGATTTTAAAAATGCATATCTTCCTAAACTACTGTAAGCACTGATAAACGAGATATCTTTTTTAAACTAAAACATAGAGCAATTTTAAAAAGTTCAAAAGTTATTTTTTGGACTTTAGACCTTTAATACTGTTGAGTTAGAATATTTCATTTCAAATTTTTTACTGACAGTTGCATTTTAACGCAGACCATACATCTACTTAAAGAGTAGCTCTTTTTTATGAATTGCCGTAAATGTAGATGCTAATAACATTTTTACTTGTTTAACATGTATCTCTGTCATTAAAATAGGTTCATTATTTTTCTGTCAGGACAATAAGTTTTAATATGAAACTTAAATAAAAAATCATAATCTAATGTTCTTAAAAGTAGCTTCCTAAATTATACTATTTTTTGCATTTTCTCGATCGGATGAATATATTAAAGAGCAAAATAGAATTTATTCATAACCATTAAAAACTACGAAACTAATGCTCTTATACAATAGTAAAATAAACTAAAATTAGATTATTTTCTAAAAAACTATTTTTCAGTATACAGCATTCAATACAGCATTTTATCCAAAATTGTTTTCATATGTCGTAAATCATTTAAGTTAATTTAATATTTTAGAATGTGTTTAAACTGCTCTTTAGTAGGAACAACCTTGTCAATTCAAATAATCGGAAGTAGAGAATTGAACACAGCTATCTGGAATTTCAATGCAGTGCAAAACTGCGTTTTTTCATTACTTATAACCTGTAAACCTGTAATACGTGTCAACGGCGTACGTGACTGGTACTTCCAAAAACTAAAAGATAAAATAATTTTTTCAAAATAAGTTATAGGATAGCTTTGAAAACAGTGTTCACTCCTCGAAGACTTTTCATCTGACACTTATCAAGAGGAATCGTCAGAATGAACTGAGAGCAATCCGATCGTGCTTTCGGATCGCTCTTTCGGATCGTTCGAAAGGAGATCCTTTCTATATAAGCACGATTAAATTGCTCTCAGTTCATTCTGACGATTCCTCCCGATGAGTGTCAGATGAAAAGTCTTCGACAAATGAACACGGTTTTCAAAGCTATCTTAAAGTTTTGTACCGCCAATCGAATCTTCAAAATAAGTTGTACATTCTACTTAAATAAGTATCTAAAGAACTATTGATAAACGAAAGCTTATAAATTGGGTGGTACTTAGGTAGAAATTTCTGTTAAGAATTTTTTAAAATTACATTTTCCTGTCTATCTATCTTACAATGATCAATCACTCATTGCAAGTTTGATTCTGGTTTAATTTTTGCTAGCTTTGGATTATTTTAGAGAGTTATACTGTACGTTTTGAAAAAATTTCGTCTATTACACATGATATTTTTATTTTATAAAACAGAGGAAAATTAGTAAATTTAAATCGGTAAATGAGGCGAGACCCGATCTTAAAAACTAAATGTTAATAATGTTTATAATTCAATCTTACACTAACGTTTATAGCTTGAATTGATGGCATGCTGCCATTCTAAAAAAAGCAAAAAAAGCTGCATTTTGAAAAAGGTTATTTCAAATGTTCATCAACGCAGACTGTGACGTAAAAAGCCAAATAGTATATATACTCATCGCACTTCTGCGAGAATCAGTTTTAAGAACAGCTTCTTACCAGCGTTTAGAAAAGATAATTATCATAACCTACTTTGGCATTAAATCATCAAATGGATTTTTACAGAATCAACGTATTATTTGTAGTTCTTGTAAATTATGCTTTACTGCAAAAGATAGGTAAATAAAAATTTTAAGTAACGAAATTTTTCACTTTGATCAGTTTATAGTTTAAAGTTTAAACAATCCAACATGTAGCTTTTAAAGATCAGGTTTTATTTAAAAATCTTTAACTAACATCTGATTAATTTAAATGCTTATAAAATTTACTCTGATCACAGTTATGTGGAACTGTTTTTCTTTTACAGTAATAGCAAATCAATGCAATGCCAGAACATATGTCAATTTGCCTTTCTCTTCTCGTGGTGTTCCAAACTGCCAACAAAACCGACCTGAACATGTTATTCGAGGCTGGGCAGCAAGCAGGGATGCCAGATGGGAAATTAAGAACGATGGTAAACAACGTAAGTACCACCGTTGATTGAAGGTCGAAATATTTTTATTAATTACCATAAAGCGTCAAGCGACTTTATTTTTTTTATGTTAGTTTGAATTGTTAACAATGTGGGGGTATGGATTATTATTACAAATTTTGTTTTTGATATTTTAAATTTTTTTAATTTAAAAATAACAATTCGTTTTAGTTCTAATCAAATCTGTTCCGGAAAATTCTTTATGGATGACATTTCGAAGAAGTAAAACAAAACATTTTGTGGACTACATGAAATTAAAATTTGGAAGAAACGCAAGTGAAGGATCAGACCACGCCCTCGACCACACCTTTCAAGCTGGGGAGGTAATTGAACTGACTCATTTCGAAAAAACGACCACTTTCTAATATTTTGGTCTGAAGACCTACAAAAAATTTTTTGATAAATTTTTTTTATAAGTTTGTTTTTTATGAATGTGGATCATTCCAAAATTGTAAATTGATTTTTCAGCTCCAAGTATTCTTCAAGCCAGTTGCTGGGTCACAACAATCTCACGTCTTCTCTTTCGTTATTGAGGTAATTTCAATGTTTCCATTCGCTGTTTTATTTTTTGTCCACTTTCAAGATTGGTAATTTCTTTTTGTCTCTCAGGAACGACTATATCAACCAAATACAGAATGGGACTTTTTACTAGGAAGTATTTTAAGTGTTAAAAAGCCAGGAACGAAAACAACGTTATCTGCTCCAAGATTAGGGGTTCGATCGTAAGTACCAAATCTAATATACAAGTTACGTATTTTTAAACATCAATGTTTTTCTAACTGTTGTCTTGTTTTTTTATAGTCTGCTGATGGATTCTGTTTCTGGTTCCATTCATACACCGAGATATATTGAAGGAGCTTCATATCGTTATACAAGAATGTTTCATGATCTTAATTGTAATAAACGGAATACGATTTGGACAGTGTTTCCACGCCCTATTACATTATCGTTTTCACAGGTTTGTATTTTACTATCAGAGTAGTTCATAAAAGTAAGCAATAGAACGTGCAATAAACATTTCTCTAAAACACGCTTTGCACTTCTCTAAATTTCTTTTTCATGAATCAAAATGTCATTCTTACGCATGTTTCACAAAGAGAAACAGCTTGAAAGAACTTTTAAAGGAGCAATGTGTACTTATAAGTCTTACTTAAATAATACTTGTGATGGCGATTCGAGGAAGTTGTTGGTTAGCTAATTTTATTAATGCAAGTAATTAATAAATAGCTTTGGTAATTAAATCACGATGTTTTGTCTAAAAACGGTTTGTTATAAGTTAGTTTTTCTTACAGTTTCACCACTTGCGTAGAGCCAAATTCATCAATAACCATCAAGAAGTCCAACCTTCTACATTTGAACCGAAAATCGGAAACCTCTGCTATATCGGAGCCTAATTTTTCGAATAAAAATTTTTTTAAAAGTTTTGATTTATTAATTTATTCTGATTATTTTAAGATGTTTATGTTCATTCGATAAAATAAATTTTTCCAGTTTGCCGTTTTTTTATATGTTACTAAGCAATCCACGCACTTGGATGCAATTCAAAATTGTTGTTATTGATGTTTTTGAATAAATTATTAATGTCACTGTGTTCTTGTCTTCATTACGATCAAAAGTTTGTTTTGTCTTCCTTTTTTTCCAAAACATTTTTTTGAAAAGCTTTTTTATTGTAAATGTTATTGTTAAAGCGATAACCGACGGCATATTCGTTTTAAAATTGCATTTACTTTTCACTTTCTTATTGTTTAATTTCAATGTGTTTCCAAGGTACTATGCGTTGCTTTTAGATAAAATGAAAATAGTTTTTATGTGTGCTTATTTATTTTATATGTCTTGTAAGATGACACTATTTTCAAATAATATTTTTTTTATCTGTGCATTTATTTTAAATTTAAAAAATAAAAATTTCGAATAATTTCCGTTAGTTATTGGTTGAAAATTTTTGTATTTAGCCAAAAAATATAAAAAATTTATAGAATGCAACTTAAAAGGTTTAATGAAAACAATGTTCCACTAGCGCAACTGCGAAAAACACCGCTAAGCCACAAAGGCATACTGGCGGTGGTTCCGACATGCTAACCACATCGAGTTAGCTAACACGAATACGGGTTAAGACAAGCAAAACCCTGCAGTTCCCATTACAATTGACCATTCTTACTATATGTTCAAAAGGTTTGTTAAAAACAAGAAACTGGTTTTAAAGATCGCACATCTGTTTAAAATGGCTAGAAATTAAATTTTTTTATTAATTTGGTTTGTTTTCTACGTTACGATTCAACATGTTAATATCATAAGTTGGAAAAAGTCAGTGAAAATAAAGTATTTTGATCTGCCTACAACTCGAAGTACAGATATACCGTAGTATTTTTCAAATTAGTTCTGACTACAAAACGCCAAGATACATCAATGCAAGTTTTGCAAGAAGCTAAGAAAATTAATTTTTAATGTCTTGGAGAAAGAATAGTTGTATTTTTACAAAATGCATAGCACTTAATTATATGAAGAATAGCACGATTTTTTGGGCTTGCCACTATTTCACTTCAGTTATAACTACGGCTTGTTTGCAATAATTAGGTGCACTGAGACAGACTGGAAATAAACAAAGATAGTGACAGTTGAAGTGATTGTTTTCTGTATCTTGTCTGGTTCTGGCAGATCACGAAGCGAGTAACTCTGTGTAATGCGTTGCCGGTTCTGCGTGGAATAACCGTCAATGCATGTACTTCAGTTTTATTACAACCCCGATAAAACATTTTGTCATTAACATACACAATACAATTAAAAAACGATAAATACAAAAAATCTTTATTTAAGTTCAATTACTTTACTTAACTTAAGTTCTTTACTTAAGTTCACACTTTGCATATTTTGTGGCTTTCTTAAAAACTTCACCTTAAAAACTTCTGCAATCTCATAAGTCGTTAATCTTTTCGATTGTTGCAGAATATAATGTAAAGTTTTGCAGTTGCATTGCAGGAACAAAAAGAGAAAACTGCAATGTTTCTCCGCTCAACTACAAAACAAAGACAGATCGATGTTTTAAAAGAGATAGACAGTGCACATCTAACTCTTTCATTTCGATTCATTGAGTATGTTTTTGATAAAACTTCTTTGAAAACCCAGAACTATGAGACAAATGACAGGGTTAACTTGATTGAACTTCATGCTTGTGTGCGCTACATTCGTGCTTAAAAACTTCGAAAACAAGTTTTTACTTTTACAAAATTCTCTTCTTACAAAATACGGTTATAATTGCAAATGGAAGAATATTATTTTATCTCATTTTTAAATTTAGTTTAAAAAAAGTCTCGGATGTTGCTGTAGTTTTCTTGGTGAATGCAGAAGTTGTGTTTGATGAGTTGGAAGATATCTGAAACCATGTGATTAAGGTAGGTGAGTTTGATGTGTAACAAGTACCACTTTAACTTTTTTAATGGTGGTGGTCTGTTTTTGCCAATTGCTTTAAATACAAAACGCGTTTGCCTTATGTGCTGGTATGAGTCGCTTTAATCATAAACTGTCTTTATCGACCTTTCTGCTTGGGTTGATATTCCAGTTGATTGCGCTTGTAAATATTAAATTTAAATAAATGAGATTCTTCGAGCAATTTTTGTTGGGTTACATACGTCTGGTCGGTAAAGTTAGCTCCAAGCACTTTTAAAAGCAAACGTTGATACTTTGTCATTCGTATTCGTAATAGGCCCAGAGCATTTCATTATATGAAAATAAAAAATTAATTACTGCACTTACGTAAATCGTTTATTTTTTTATCACGGATGCTAAAAAGACTTTTAAATCGCCGAGTTTTATTTACATAAACCAAACTTTTAAATAAAACTTCATGAAAAAAGTATTTAAATTTCGTTCAAGAAAATTTTAATGTTTGTAGTCCCGTCTTTTTAATTGGACCATTAAGTTTAATCTTCCCAACAAATTAACCCTTTCGCTTCGAACCTAAGTATTAGATACGTTCTTACTATAAAATCATCATGGCTACAAAGATACATTGAAATCGTTAAATGGTTTTAATTTAACTTTCATCTTGTTTTTGAACCTGCGGGCGTTTTGCTTCGAGGAACATTTCTACCTATGCTGTACAATGAAAACAACTATTTTTGTTCATGACTACTTTTTTTCGCTCTTACCTTATGTACTTTTTTTAAGGTAAAGTGATCGATCTAGAATTTTTTTTAACATTGAAGGTGAACCGCCGCGGCATGTTTCATACTAAAAAGAAAAATCATTACTAAACATAGGATTGTGAGGTGGTTTTCCAACCGAGCGTAATCAAAGCTGTCGTTGTTTACGAGTCACAATTGCTACTAGACCTACATGTAACTAACAATTAGGGGCATTTATTTAGCTTTAAACGATCAAACCTACTTTCTTTCACAATTTGCTATTTTACAATGATATGGCGCAATTAAAATAAATTATGTTTGTTTTTGGCTCACGTTTTGTACTGAAATTAAATAAAGTTTTTATTGCTGTTCTTTTATTTAGAAGAGAACATGAAATTGCATTTATTGTCGCTATTTTTAGGTACGGTAATTTTCTGAAACATATCTGTGTCTGGTTGTGCAATTAAAACATGCTTACATCATGTACTTTTAGAACAGATAAAAAATAACGCTGACCATTGTCATGCCGGAATATTGCCGATCATTTGTGTCTGCAGAATATTTTAAAAAACAATAATTGTTTAAAAAAAATTTTTAATTCACAGTATAATTGTTTATATGAAAATCATATAAAATAATACGCAATTAAAGACTGTGGCTTCGATTACCTTTGAGGGCACGTTCACAAATATTGAATCCAATGAGGCGTTGTCTCATCGAGAATGAGACAATCAATAATAATTGGTTTATACTGAATGAGACAATGCGACATTTTGTTTCAATGAATGAATTTTAATTAAAAAAGAAGCTAACAAGAATGCAAATTAATTAAACATTTTACTTACACGCCAAACATTTTTAATATTTTGAGATTAGTATAAAAGAGCATAAAAAATTTTTTGAGAAAAAATAACTAAAAAACATATAGGTTCTTTTTTTTAAAGAAACTTTTAAAATTGTTTTTAGCAAGTTTCGCTTTCCTACACAGTAATATACATGTTTGTTTGTTCTTTATTAAAGTAGGCTTATAGGCTTGTCGCCAGGGCTGCCACCTCACCATCAATTAAAAAGGAAAGACAAGCGAACTTTCATAACCGGACAGTTAGAAAATTTTTTTTTTAAATATTCAACTTAACTTATCTTCAAAAGACAGTAAACTAAAACAAGAGTAAAATTTTTCTTTTTCTTTTTAGTTTAGTTTCAATGATTCTCTTTTCCTTGCTATAATTTTTTTGTAGTTTGGTATTAAGCGAAATGGGTCGAATATGGGTTAAACAAAATCTAGTAAGCAAAATGAAATGTCAAACATTAATACAGAAAATTTGTATATAATCAAATGTCAAATATCGAACCAGCAATCACTCGAGTTTATTTGTAACCAATTGGATTGAGATTTGTAAACAATTTAAGTATAAAAATATTTTAAATGGCTTATTTTGATTTTAAAAAACTTATAACTACAAAAGACCGTAACTTTTCATTCATAGAATTTACAGTAGACGTTGAACTAATCGTTAAACACTTTATTATACCAAATGTCCAAAAATCGTTTAATGTCCCTGGATTTGTGGCCTATTGTAAAGGGGCCCGTATAAACTCACGAGTCTGACTTGTTTGTCCTACGTCTCTTATTTAATTCTATACGCCACGTGATTGGCTGATTTTCTCTTTTACAAAAGTTTCAAATATCTCAAGGTGCTTACAGCGCTGTGACAATCAGTTAAAAATTTAACATCCTTTTTCACTCAAACGTTAAGTAGTTTGAAATATAATTTAACTAAAATAAAGCAAATTTATTAAGATCCCCCCCAACTAGTAAATATAATATTCGTGAATATTCCTGTATTGAAAAAATAAGCAATTTATCATTTCAATACAGTAACGTTTAATTTAATACGTAAAACCTTTTATTTTACTATGCTATCAAACTCTAAAAGGTTATAGGAAGAAACGATTAATGCTAGCTTAAAATCTTACTGTAATAACTTAACCAGAAATGCTAAACAGTTATTCAGCATTTATCTTCATTAATTAACAGTTTTGAATATTAGTAGTATTTTTGACATCCAAGCAATCAAATGTAGTGTAATCGTTACAAAAATTAAATGCTTTATATCAAAATATGCTGTATATACGTATGTGTTTTGATGACGATTCAAGGAAGTCTTCACTAACCGGCTTCAATAATGTTTAAAATTATAAATAGTTTTGTTAATTAAATTTTAAATGTTTTGTCTAAAATAGACTTTTTATAAGTACTTTTTTCTTCTGGTTCTTTCACTTGCGTAAAACAATCGAATTATACGAAAATCTTGTGCTAGTTTAGCTTTCTCCTTTTGAGTTCTGCTTTGAAAATTTTTGTTTAATTTTAGCCAGTTTGTTCAAAGAAAATGTTTTAAAACAAGATTCCAAACGTTCTTGTACTGGAGCTTGCCGAAATTTGATACAGCTTTTATGTAGCTCTTGTCCAAATTAGCAATAATGATAGCAAAAAAGAATTTAAATTATTACAATTTAAAGTAGCCTATGCTTTGAAGCCCTAAAAGGGTATAGGTACTTAAAATGAAAAAATATTTTTTGGCAATGCTTTTCAACGCTTGGGTCGCTGCTTAATTTTTATTGTAAAACCTTTAAATGGGTTGCACGCTTCAATAGTTCGCAAAGGCTTTTGAATATTGAATACCGTATTTTACGGTTGCGATAAACAAAAAAAGTTTATCAACTAATTTTTTAAAATCTAATTTTAGAAATGGGTCACTAAAATTTTTTCTATTAATTTGCGCTTATATATGATTGAGAAACATTGTTTTGGAAGTTAAATTACCTAAAACATGGAGCTTTTATTTTAAATGTTTAGCCTTTTTTTCTTTGTACTATGACTAAATGTAGTTACTTATATTGTTTATATTTGTAGTAAGACTGACGTGATAACTGCTTTCTATATTTACGCGAAGTCACCATTGTACTCGTATAATTTTCGGGACCGGCAAATCTGCCTTATTTTTTGCCAAGCAGTCGCGGCGACAGTGTCCTGCAATGGCTGTGCCAAGTCACCGGTACAATGTTGGAAAGATGGACACCGCAAATTGTACCGCGCCGGTGTATGAAATAAGTGTGATAAAAAGTAAGCTGTTTATTTCACTATAGATATAATAAAAAGAATAATTTGCAGATTTGCCCCTTTTTCTTACTTAATCTTTTTTCTAAAACTTTCAAAAACTCAGTTTTATCTCTTGCAGTAAGAAGCAATACAATGCAAATCCTTTTAATATAAACGTATTTAAATGAAAAGAAAAAAGATAAATGAGGTAGGTTACGTCAAATTAAAATTAAAGATTAACCAGACTAGACAAGATTAGCTCTAAGTCCTGTGACCACTAGTGACAGGCGTGACCCGACAGTTTATCAAACAAAAATTTCTGAAAACATATTGATCGAGGCATATGGTATCATAGCTTTGCACAATTGTCTTTCTATGTTTAAATATCTAATCCAAACTAATCAAAAATTTTCCATGAATAAGACTTTTACAATTAAACTCTTTCAATTGTTTCTCTACATAGACTATCGTTTGATGAATTGTCGTAGTACTGTCCAGAGTTGCAACAAATGAACTTTTACTTTCCCAGAAAGTAGACACGGCTACGTTGCTGATGTTGACTCAGTTCAGATACAGGTCATTCATGAAGTGGTCGACTGCATTTTAATGTCAGAGCTGCGCGTAACACAATAAAAATACTACTCGCGGGCGATAGCGTATCATGAAGCAATGCGGCGGTCACGATGTTAATCGGCATTATGAGAAAAGCATCGCGTCGGTCACGTCATCGCAAGATCAAGTATAAATCCTCAGTCCATCGCTTACGCAAGAATCAATTCTCATTTTGAACTGCAGCATTAGCATTAGTTTCGCGAAATATCATGTTCGCGGTACGTAGAGTAGCCTGCTGAGCTTAAATGGTTATTGATTACGTTGACATTTGAAAAACGAAGATATCTGAAAGGTCTGAAAAAGTCAGAGGCAATTATAGAAACTTCAATATTTGCTGCTTGAAAGGAGCACGGTAGGTAAATTATGTCCTAGCAATAGTATTTTCTTTGAATTTTCATGTTTAAAACAAAATTTAGTTAAATTGCACAAAACAAAAGTTTTTTTCTACTCGCTAAATACGCTAAAGTATGAGTAAAATTCATAGTATCCATCTCGGTAACACTGGCCCACAGACCTATGGCAATTTAATCTCTCAGACCTTTAAGCTAACATCAAACAATTACCCGACTTGCTTTCAAAGATGCCGAGATACCCCGATACATCCGATAAAAATGTTCTTACTTGGTTTTCTAGTTTTTATTCAGGCGTATAACTGAAATTTAGAGTTGCTTCCTATGAGCGCCAAGGAGAAACAATTCCGTTGAGTGTCTTTCTCGAGGATACGACGGAATGATCTAAGTGGATTTTGAACCGAGACCTTGACCATCATATCCACCATCAATATAGTTCTTACCCATTAGGCAATGCTATTTCAAAGAATTATTGGGTATAATTTGTTTGGACCAAAACACTATTCATATCCATTTTTTATCTTCATGACTTGTAGTACAATATAGCAGGGGCGGCCAACTTTTCTGGCATCGGGATCGACTAAAAATTAGCGATCTGCCGTCGTAGAAATCTTTAGGTTGATGCAAGCTGTAAAAGATGCAAACGCGAAAAATTATGCAAATCACTGCAACTTTTTTCATGTTTTCAAGTTCAACCATCCTAAGTGGCCTTTAACCCTATTTCTCCTCAACGCTTCTGAAGCCCGGCCTTTGCATAAACGTTTGTAATTACTTCATCTTTTTAGATAAAAATTCAAGAATTTCTTGACTTTTCCAAATTTGAATTGCGGAATAAGATGGTTTTACTTCTAGGTGCCCTCAAACAAGGGTTGACGGGTAAAATAGACGTTTTTTAACAAATTTGTCAATTTTCGCTTGTTTTCGCAAGGAGAGCGTGGAATTTCAATTTCACGCCTTTATTAAGTGACATGAATTTTACTAAGAATTGGTTTTGCGTGACGAAGCGAATAACGTCGTTTGCCGACGTCAATATACAGGGTGTCCACAAAGTCTGTGTACATAGGGATAAACACATAGTTTTAAAACAAAACAATTTTATTTATTTATAATGTTAAGAAATTAAATTTTCAATATGATTTCCATTATTTTCAATACATAATTTATATTTTCCATTATTTTCAATGCATAACATAAATAAATAAAATAGTAAAATTCCTATGTACACAGACTTTGTGGACACCCTGTATATGCCTTAAGCGATGCCGAACTTACTTCATGTAAATCGCATTTCCTTTTTTTGAGCTTTTAACGATTGTTTGGAAACACTTCACACATATGATGATGATGATGATGATGATGATGATGATGATGATATTTTTTATGCTTAGTAACATTATTAAGTAATATGCAATGCACTATGAAGCATGAAAAGGAAACGCGACACAACGACGAACGCTAAACATGCAGAAAGTATAGAGAGAGTTGAGAAAAAGAAAAAATGAGAAGCAGGGCCGCGTTACCTTAAATTCAAACTAAATATTAATATTTAAAAAGACACAAAATGTGCAGTGCAGGAACGGTTATGTAAATCATTGGGAGGAACAACCGCCCTTTATTGCTAACTATGAATTTAGCTCAACTGAGCATGGTGAGTAAAGAAAACCTATCGAAAAGAAACCTCACCAGGTCCGGAAACCTTTTCTGGATGCACTGCAAATACACAAACATGAAAATGAAACAAAATATACTTATATATATATACAATTCGAAGAGAGAATACAGTAGCAAAAGAAGTATAAAGTTTAGAAAAGAGTAGAACATGCCAGCTGTGTAAATTGATTTGAATAATCAGTTAAAAAATAAGGTTGATTGTCCATTCAACAGTTTGAATTTGTTATATCAATTGATTCCAATTTTCTTGTGTAGCATACACTCTTTCTTAATAGAGATTGAAACTGTTTTGAAGATTGTGGCCTGATTGATAATTGATAAGAGAACCAATGTTGATGATTGCTCTTTAGAAAAGACATTTGCTTGAACTTCCTGAATTCATATTATCTGAAATAGAAATCTTTCCCGCAGTAAATAGCTCATTGAAATCATTAAATTTAGGTCTTATTGAATATTTGATTATACACTATTTCTAATTACAGATGTATAAAAATGTTGAGAACGGTCTTGGATTTTTAGAAGCCATATCATTGACACAAGCCAAATCACCCTAAAGGAAATACTTCCATAAATATGGCAAAGTCTAAGAATATGAAACCTCACTGGGGGACCTGGGCACTCCACACATAAAAATAAATGCAACTCATGGATTATCATCGGACGAACTGTTTATATATTTTATCTAATCACTTATGTCATTTGTTCACAGGCCCAAAAGCTGCTCCACATCGATGCACTACTTTAAGCCCACGCCACAACAACCGTGCATAAAGCCGGCAATATCTTTATGCACTGTCGAGTTATGGCGCCGAAAAGACAAAGCGCCAATAAGACGTGGTCATAGTTTTATAACTTAATTTGTAAAATTTTTTGTTGATCCTTATTTATATTGATTCATTAAGTAGGAATTTTTTAAGATTGTTTCTAAAACGTTTGAAAATCTGGTTGCTAGTTTTTAAATTGGCTGGGAGAGAATTTCAAATGAAAGGACCTTGATAAGAAAAAGATTGTTATGCAACAGTTTTTTACAATAATGTGTTGTGTATTGAGCTTTGTTTCTTGTATTGTATTTGCATGGGTTTGAATTCAAATTACAACTATAAGCAGGAGATTTGTTTCCACCTTGTATTAGTTTGAAGATAAGGGACGCAGCTTCCAATTTATATAATTGATTTATTTTTAAAATGTTGCATTGTTGCATAATGCCATTTATGTTGGAACAATAAGGCAATTCGAATACCATACTCAAGAATTTGTTACAAATTTGCTGAAGCTTTGTAATTAGAGTTGAATTACCAAAATACCAGTTTGAAATGCAATATTGGAGGTGACTGTTAATTAGAGAATGATACAGAAGGAGTCGTAAATACTTGTTTACAAGTGATTTTATTTTGCACACTACACCATAACAGCTTCTTAGCTTTGAAATAAGTATTTCATGTGTAGACTCCAGGAAAGGTTATTGTGAATGAATACAACCAAAAATTTTAGAGAATTTACCTGATCAATTTGTCTATTTCTTATTGACAAAGAATGTTTACCTCCAACATTTGAGTTTAGAGTACTAAAAAGCATAAATTTAGTTTTTTCAATATTTATCGACAATTTATTAGAAACTAGCCATCGATCAATCAATTCCATCTCTGATTGCATGAGTTGGAATAGAGTTGACGTGTTTTTATGGCTAATTCAAACAGTTGTATCATCAGCAAAAATAATAGCTTTGCTTTTAGTCAAGCAATTGTTAAAATCATTCACATATATAAGAAACAGAAGTGGACCTAAGATAGATCTTTGCGGAAAACCCATAGCGAAAAACCATAGTTGTGGATGCTAAAATACCAGAACACACAACTTGTTGTTTTCTGTTGAGTAAACAGTTCTTGAATCAGGTATATGTTTGTCCTCTTATTCCATAGTGATCGAGTTTTTTTAGTAGCATTTCAATGCTAGTTGTATCAAATGCTTTTGATAAATCCAAGAAAATAGCAAGGCTTTTTTCGTTTTTGTTGAATGAATTGGTGATGCTATTTATAAGAAGCGAAATAGCTTGGGAAGTAAAACATTTTTTTTGAAACCAAATTGATTTTTGAAAAAAAGTTATGTCTATTTAAAAAGCTGATTACTCTGCGGTACATTATTTTTAAAAAAATTTGAACATATTTGAAAGTAAGCTGATGGGCCTATAGTTATTTATGTCACTAGCATCACCCTTTTTATACAAAGGTATGACCTTGGCAATATTGGAATCACTAATTACTTTACTAGTAGAAAGAGAAAGGTTGAATATATGTGATAGTGCCATGATAATATTATCAGAAGACTTCAGTAATTTAAGTGGGATTTCATCAAAACCTACACTTAGTTTTGGTTTGCTGTTTGTAAGTATATTTTTTACTTCCTTAGGGCAAGTAGGCCAAACATACATAGTTTCTTGAATTTTGTTTCCAAGGTATTCAGAGTAATTATTTTCATACTTAGGAATGGACTAGTATAATTATATGCAATAGATGAAAAATGGTCATTAAATAGGTTAGCTAGTTGCTGTGGATCAATTATTTCGTTGGTATTTGTGCAAAGAGATTTACACTCAGGTATATTTTTCTTCCCCAAAAGGCTATTAGAGTCCTGCAGATAGCTTTTACGTCGTTTTTATTAGATTCCAGTTTATTTTTAATGTGTTCTCGTTTTTTTTGTTGAATCTTTCTAAAATAAAAATTGCGAGCTTTTGTAAACTGTCTTTTTGTTTCATGGGATTTTGTTTGCATGTATTTCTTAAATAATGCTTCTATGTTGGACAGTAATTTTTTGAGCTCATCATCAAACCAATTATGACTCTTTTTATTGTCTTTGATAACCTAATTTGTTAAACAGATTCATATAATCTTTCAAAAGTACCTTGAAGCTTATATCCGGATCTGTTTCTTTTAATACTGGATCAATATTGACTTTTTGAAGTATTATACATTCTTTTGTATAATAAGATTTATACATTCTTTTGTATAAAACAATTTCTGTCGGACTGCTTGAATACCAATCAAGCGGACAAAATTCAATTTTTACACCAAGCATTTTTATAAAACTTTTCTATAACTATTCATTCGTGGGAAAAAATAAATAAAATAGCTAGTTCACATTTTAGCTCCTATGCTGACGCCTTCAGACAATTAAACAACACCCGACTGTTTATAATTGCATTTCACTTTGCATTTGAAGTAACAGGCCGTTTCTATGTTAAAATTTCCTTACAATGAATAATCCGGCGTATTTTTTATTTATAAGTTTAATGGTTTGAAAAAGTTTTGCAAAAGAATTTATAGCTTTTTGATGTGAGTTTTTCAAACAGAAAACATATAATAAAACAAGACGTTTGATAGGATTGAATTTCAATAAAACAGGGGTTTCCAATTTGTATAAATTCATGACAGTTCTAAAGTCTGAGATTTACACAAATGACTTCTTTTCTCCAAAAATTTTTCATTGTCAAAGTTTAAAAAAATGGTCCTTACTTATTGCAAACTGTTTGATAAATTTATTTCGAAAGTTAAATAAAAACCAAAAAAAGCTCCACTCTGGAAATTCGAAAAGAACTTTTTATGCAAACGTAAAAATCATTTTTGGTCTTCATTTGCCTTTCGCAATAATAATAATAATATTAATAGTAGGTTTAAACACAGATTCTAAGTGATAACAATGGCAACAATGATTGCTAAGTTAACACTTTTGCTCTGCTGTGGAACAAGCAAATAATAACAAGACAATGTGATGCAAAATAAGTTTTATGTTTGAACTCAAAATGTCATTTAAAAAAAATTTGATATGACTTCTATCTAATATGATTATCTTATTACATTCCGACGTCTTTGTAGTTTTAAAATGACCACTAATTAGAAACCTCTGAATAAAATTAACTTAGATATCTTATAGTTACCGATGACCTGGGCTGTTTACAAGGATTTTTTCACGTAAAACCAGATAAAGTTCTGGGCCCTAATTTTATGTATATAGAGGTTATAATCCATGTTAGAGCTACTTTGAATTCTTGATTGCATAACTTTCTCTTTTCCTGATTGCATCAACTCCAAGTTCGAAAATCTACAGAAGAGCGCTTATACTGGCGATTTGAAAGACAAAGAAGGTTGTTGAAGATGCAAAAAGTTATTGACAAATTTATCAACTTTACTTTCCCTGGGAAAAATTTGAGACGCTTACCTACGTCCGCAACGAGTCAATTCATGGTTTTGATGCAAAAAGTCAACGGTGGATCAAGACCTTCTGTTAGTACAAATCATTGACCATTTTTCCGAGACTAAGAAGAATGCCAGTACTATTTGTCAATCTGAAAGCTGCATATGACACTGTTATTTCATAAAAACTTGACTTTAACTACAAGTTGCTGAGGTTTCTGTTGGATAAATGGATGGTTCGGATGATTATAAAATTAGTTCGCAACAAAAGTTTTACTCTTACGGCGACAGTAAGCAAAATAGTCTCGGGAGTCAGATAAACAGTGTTCATCCAAAATCAATCACACTTTTTTTAACATCTAGACGTATAATCTGCTTTCCACAATATCCAGATTAAGAAAAAATGTGAGCTAAAAGTTTGTAATGATCAACATTCACCATTGTGTTTAGTTCCGATTTATATTGAAGTAAAACCGGACAAATCACTCAAGTTTTGTCAACACCGTTTGACATTACACAAAAATTTTCTTTGCGTGTCCGCTGCTAAGATAACTTGCGGCGTCACGGCGGGTGCTGGTGTCAAAACATCAAATACAGATATTTTATAAGATAGTAAGATACAAATACTGTATACCAGATATTTTTAGTCTAGTCAACAGGCGAGTGTTGGAGTCTCGCTTGTTCTCGCAATACTTGGTTTATATTTAGTGTTTTGAATGACGCTTTGGCGTAGCCACTGGATACTCTGTCCTTCACCAATAGACCACTTACCAGTTTTTTCAAACATCCAGCCATCTGAGCTTTGAAAACTAGTAGCGACACTTGTTTTGGCTAAAAGTGGTACTCTAGACCTGTGCTCCGCTACTTTTTTGAATCTGAGACACACTTTAAAAAAGTTCAAAAATTACTAGAATACCTGGACCAGGTAAAGAACTGGTTTTTAAATGCTTTCCGTTACCTGAAGTTTCATTTGGCTGTCTTAAAAAACCTAAAAATTTCAATCTAACCTCTAAAAATAAAGTGATGACTTTTTTTTTCATCTAAAGGTACCAATTTGCGCATATCGTGCACAATCGAGCCTGGTTGAAAATTGATCAAAAAAAATTATTAATTTATTTGTAGAGAGTTTTTATGTTTACTAAATAAAGCTTCATATGAAGAAAAGCGTTCAAAATTTAGTAAAGACTAAAAAAAAGGTCTTGACATTAGTCAATGAGATGTACTGTATAATAAAATTTTTAAGTTTTTTGCTTGCTACTTCAGAGAAACATAAGTTTTTCTCCATTCCAAAGAGTATGTTTGTTGTTTTTTCGCAGCACACGAGTTGCAGAGCACTGCTCTAGATCTTGAATATGGTTTATTTATTGGTTATCAAATGCCTTCTGATAAACAAAAAGGTCTAAACGCTTGTTTGTGCCTGCTGCGCAAAAACGTGAACAATTTTGCTAAATTAAACATCCGTTCTGCCCATCTTATGAATCATAGATCGAATACAGAGTACTATGAGAGTACATCCGGCCTCGTGCTTTCATTACGAGCGCCTTGCCTTACCCGTTCCAAAATAGCGTGTCCAGAACAGTTTGAGTTATGTTTAAACGTCTTCAGACGGGTTAAGGACAACTGGCCGCAGCCGACTGGCGCCGCCTAACTAACCAATCGCCTGCGTCTAGTTAGTTTGCGCCTAGTCGGTTGGGACCAGTTGGCCTATTCCGCCTGCAGAGTGTAGTAGCGCGTTTTCATCTATGGATAGACAAATGGGGTCTCATTCCTTTCTCTCATTGCAAATGCGGCGCCATTGCACAAACCGGATATAACGTTGTATCGGAGTGTCAGATGCATTGAGCATTACAAGGAGCACGAGGTCGGACAGTTTTGGATAAAAAAATAAACGGTTCTGACTTGGTACATTGCTAACAGCATTTAATCCAGGCAATACAATACAATAGCAATTTGCAGTAAAAAAATTAAGCACGGGAGCCAATTCTATTTATGTGTTTTACTTAAAAGTATATACTTTTCATGCTACAGCAATTTCGGCATAGAATTGCCCTGTTGCACGTAATGTAAAAAAAGAGCCTTTACAGCTTAACATCTTCTTCATAAGTTATCTTGGAGAGGCCTTGTGGTGACCAATATTCTTCTGAAAGTGATCAATCTAATCCTCCACAGTGTAAAACAAAAAACGCACTTTTCAATTAAACATATTGGAGCCAAAATGTGTTATTTTATCCCGTATTTCATGCAATATTTTTCATATTGCAAAATAAAAAAATATATCTATCTACCTATGTTACCGAGATTTGCTTATCTTCTAGTATTGCTTTTAGGTTTCCACTTGTTAATTACTTTTTTGCCCTATCGCTGGTTGTTTTTCAAACGGTTATTTTATTATAATTTTTTTGATGTTTTAAATGACACAATAAATGCTTCACTCAGACACCTAATGGTTATTTCCCAGTCACGTTGTCCTACATTTAATCTCAATTATATGTTATGCGAATACTTGTAAATGTTTAGAGACAAATAAACAAATGTGAATCTTGAATCTTCACAAATATTAAAATATTGCTGTTCAAGAAATTTTTTATTGGGCACTCTAGTTTTTACAAATTGGAATTTAAAGTTGCTGATAAAAACTTTCAAGTAGGGAAAGTGCCGTAAAATATTTTTTTTAATAGAACAATAAAATGTGAAAAGAAACAAACACATACGATCCTTTTACATCAAAATGACACTTCCAACCTCTCGCCAGCCCTTATTCAACCCGACGTTAAAAGAAAGCCTTTGACTGGCTTACAGTTTGATGTTTAACGAAAAATTGAATTGATCTTGGGCGAAAGTCATTTCCATGCAAATGACTCTAGTGTTGTAACATTCACACCTTGAAATTAAGCTTCAAAGTCTAAGTTTAGAAAATGTTGTTGTCTTTGTTATGATGATGAGATTGGACAAGGCCAGAAAATGCAAAAAACATAAACAAATCGCGAAATCAGTGTCAAACATGTGGCTCTTCCACGTGTTTGCGGCACTGCTTACAAATTTGCGCTTATGGCTTGATCAATGCCGAGATATGTTCCACGATTAATAGTAGCAGTTATATAAAGTAATATTGTTTTTCTCAAGTATTTTTTTGAAAGTAATGCAATGGCGTAGTATCATTTTAATAAATAATTAAATAACTCTTTTTGTGGTGGTGAAATACGATGTGCATGTGAACGATGATATATAAAAGATATAGTTTTGTTGGTTTATAATATTTACAAGTCAATATTTTAACACTGCTAAACATCAAAACATAGCCAATTTCAAATTCTTTTATGTAAAAAGAAATTAATTTTCTTATTTTTGAAAAAAGCAGCAATAATTATTAGTAGCGACAAAAACATGTGGACAAAACATGTGAGCAAGTAAATGAAACTGGTCTAAAATATTTTTCGTAATTCTACCATTTAAACAATGAAGCAAACTTCCTTTAGTTTTTTCATTGTTTGTAATTGTCGTGCGCGTTGACGTCCCTCTTTACATCCAATTTTTAATTAAGTTTACGACTGTTACAACATCAAATCCGTTGCAATTGCATTTCACGCTAGTTAAATATGCGTTTAAACGTAAAAATTGAAGTGACCTTGCTAAATTGCAATTTTGCATACTTTATCAAAGAAACTTTCAAAAACTTTTTTGCTCTAACAAAAGTTAAATAAATGATTTTTACTCTACTTAAAATTTCATAAAGATAGCTTAAGTAGTTTTGGAGTCATAAATCGTAACTTTGGTGGGCTTCTGAAGTCCGGCCGTTGAGGTGTCAATAGCTGAAAAAAGGTTGAGGAAAATAGAGTTAAAAGTTTTTATTAATCTTGCCAGTAAGAGACAAAAAGTATGTTACGGTAAATTACGGTGATCTTTAAGCCATATTACTGTTTATCAGCTTTTCATAAGCTTGTGTGTACTATATCAAAGACAACTTTAAGCAATTGCCCATGTGGTGGTCAGTCAACTCTGCGCGATTTTTTGTTTTGATCAGATTCATCATTGAACATGCAGATTAAGATAAGTTTGTTGATCTAAAGCAAAAATAAACATATTCAGGACATTTTTTGACGTTGGAATATTTTTACTGCTGACCGCTTTCCAAAAATTATCTTTAGATGCCCGAGCCTTAAGAAGTACGTCAGCCTTCCACGCCAAAATTTCTAGTTCAGTTGCACCTCTTTCCGAGAAAAACAAATCATTTATTTGCTGAAAAATTGTTTTCACGTTTAAATCTATTTTGAACAAATACGAAATATTCTTCACAATTTTTTGATTTTTCGAAAATCACCAAACCGAGCGTTAAATTTATCATAAATCGCATTGATTTTTGACTTCAGCAAAACATTTCTTGGTGTCCAAAAATAAAAACCGGATGGTTATTCAAGTGATCTCACATGTTTGGAAAAAAATTGAATCTATTTTCTGCAAGATTAACAATCAAAACTGAAATTTATATTTTCTTTCCTTGTAACTGCAAATTCAAAAAAATTTAATTCTTTCAGTGAAATAAACAAAAAAAGCTAAGTCACACATGCAATTTAAATCGTCTAAATTTGTGTAGTCATCAGCTTTATTTTCAACAAAAACTTTGATGTTTGGTAAAAGTTTTCCAATCATCTTAAAGAAATTAGCTTCTATTTGACCACCTGATGTTTGTGTAAAGCAAAAGTTCTTGTCCCTCAGATTCCTGTTTGAATAAATGTTATTGAAGGGCTTTCGCCCTAACCGAATTTGCAAGTTTGACTGTGATATCCATTACCTCTTTTGCGTTTGGTCGCTTGCTGTTCAATACTTGTTGGTGAATTACGCAGTGTTATTTTAAGGAATCTGAGAAATCATTATTTTTTTGTAAAAGAGCTATGAAGCCAATTAGACCGCCAACCATTGCTTTTCCTTCATCAGTTGCAATTGAAACCAACTTCCTAATAGGTGGTTTAATTCTAAGCAACATGCTTTAAATGCATTGTAAATATATGGTATACCTCTTATAGTTCAGTTCTTTATTTCAAAGTTATCATGTTAATTAGTTCTTCTTTGAATATACAATAATTAAAAATTATATGAACAAGCACAATAATCCGTGCAGCGCTTGTAATATCTGTTTACTCATCAAGTTGTGGTGAAAAATACGCACAGTTCTAGATATTACTGTACAGTTGGTCTGCAACATTCTTACCATATTTTTTATTCTTCTCATCTCTGTAATCCTTGATAGTTGTTGCTCTTTGATAGCCGTTTTCATTTCTATTGCGGAAATCTTGCAAAAGACTATCCGCAACCTCTAAAAAACCTTCTTCTAGCAATTTCCCTTCTGAATATGGTATTCCTTTTTTTTGCAAAGTAAAAACTTGCTCTGAATAGCGTTAAAAGTAATTGAATTTGCAGAAGTGCAAAATTCCTTTAAACTGCTTTGCCGTCTCAATAATTCCTTCTTTGATCCTCAACTTTTACTTTTCGTATTTTACTTCCAAATGGATAGTTGTCGTTGTATTTGGCAGGGCGTGTCATAAAGTGCTTTTCAAGATTTCCTTCCTTAACCAAAGCAAGCAAAGCATTACTTATATGTGCAGATCTCCTTTATCTTAACATAAAAATATGGGTAGTCCATTCTTTATTATAGTGAAAAGTTTTTTCCTTATCAAAGCGCTCATTTTACAACTTAAAGCTGGCCCAAAAAGTACAACATATGAAAACTGCCTAAGAATGACAATAATAATGTTTTCAAAATAAAAAGTAAAGCTAATGTATTTGGAAGCATAATTTATTTAGGACGGAACGATAACTCATTCCATCATCAACTGCGTTAACCTCATTAATTAATTGCAAATATAAATTTCTAAATTTCATTAAAGTTTAGACCATAAATTTTTTAATTTAACATTAATTTTGTTTGCCCCAACAGACTGTTTAGCCTGCTTGGGCTCGTCAGCGGGCAGTTAGAAATTTTTAAAAGATTTCTAAGATTTCTAACTGCCCCCCTGACGAGCCCAAGCAGGCGAAACAGTTTGCTGGGACAAATAAAATTAATATTAAATTAAAAAATTTTGTGGTCTGAAATTCAATTAATTGTCTAACCGCTCTGACTTGACGTCATTGAGCACTTTCCTGATGAACACCGGCCAAAAAATTTGAAAAACTTTCAATACTTAAATTTAGATAATTTATTGCGTAACAGAGTAAAGTATTGCAAAAATTTACTTATTAAATAAAAAGGAAATATCTGCGTTTAACTTTAAAATAAAATTGAAAGAAGAGCAATTTGGGCGTATACAAAATAAAGTGGTTTAAGAATTTTGAAACGAATTAATAAAACACCGAGTTTAAACATTTACTGCACAAGACTATTGTTAACAAAAAGACATTAAGTGTTAAGTAAATACAGTAAAATACTGTATATTGTTTGTCAATGTTAATAGATAGATTAAATTTTTGCATATATAGCGATTGTTTTATCAAGCATTTTCGCCAATGATTTGAGGAACCTACAGGTTTTTTTGAGAAACGTATTTTTTATGTTTTTACAATAGTCCTGTGCAGTAAATGTTTAAACTCGGTGTTTTATTAATTCGTTTCAAAATTATTAAAACATTTTATTTTATTTACGCCCATATTGCTATTTTTTCAATTTAATTTTAAAGTTAACCGCAGATATTTCCGTTTTATTTAATACGTAAATTTTTGCAATACTTTACTCTGTTACGTCATAAATTATTTAAATTCAAATATATATTTCCAATTAATTAATCCGTTTAACGCAGTTGATGATGGAATGAGTTATAATTCCGAAACGTTCTAAATAAACATGTTTCCAATATCGGCTTCTCTTTTTATTCTGAAATTAGTTAACGTTCCAAGTTTTATGCTCCGAGATTAATGTTTTCGAAGTCAGGAAGCTGTTAATTAATTTAGAGTGTTACGCAGTATTTTGCAAAGCGGTAAACGGATGTCAGCTAATTGTTGCGCAATAATATGCTAAATCCGCCAATGAATGCTGACTGGCATTCAAAAATAAAAGAGAGTGGGAGAAATACAAAACGCAACGCGGTTGCTGATTTGAACGTGGTGATTGTCTGGTCAATTGCGATCGACTAGTTGGCGATCCCTGCAATATAGGAAGCACCCAACAGGCTCTAAGTTTAAAGATCGCTCTGAGTCAAAAGTTAGCAATTTACGACTAGCAGGCTCAAACATCGTCCTCCGCCAGCCTCTTAATTGTTGTAGATATATCGCCTACTTAGCAGACATAGGGTAATCGTAATCGATTAATTTGAGAAAAACTTAGAAGTAATCGATTACATTAAACTACGTAGCATTCAAGCGCGGAAACCCATTTGTGATGTCACAGGTTGTTGCCTTTTTTCAGATAAACCAGTGGTTCTCAATCTTTTTGGTCCATGGACCATTTAAAAAATATTTATTTGATGAACCACTTTGCTATCCTGAGACTTCATGAACGCCATTAGTTAAAACTGTATTGCACATAGGTCATTGAACTTAAAGGCATGTTCGATCTTTGCCCTTAATAAAATAATAACCAATAAACTAATTAGGCAATCACTCTTAATTTGCACATTCTACCAAACTACTTAAAAGTTTAGTAAAGAAACGTACTTTTAATTTCAAATTTTATTTTAACAAAACATGCACATATATCAGATAGTACTACGTATTTTGCAGAATCAATAGAATTTTCTAGAGCGCTAATGATAATGACTAACTTGGTGTTTCCGATATAAAGAATCAAAATGGAATTTGGCAAAATCTTTCAGTCTTAATCTGACAGTTGCACTGCTGTAAACGTCAAATTTGCTTCTTTTTTAACTGAATACAACTAGTGCAGCTGAAAACGCGGATTTCACCATCCATCTCGTAGGGAAAGCAATAATGCTTGGTTTTAATTGTTGAAAAACATTTGGATGTGAATCCTTTATCAAGATGTATGCAAATACCCTTCCTTGTTAACTCTTGCTCTTAGTTTCACATCCTCTTTTAAATCTAACAGCGTTTCGGCCATCTTGGAAATTTCATCTCCTGGTTCATAATTTCTTAGGTCTACAAACCCGAGTGGATAATCCATCTCTTAAAAAAATCTTGACATTTCCTAACAAAGTCTGGGTGAAGACCTTCAAGATGAGCAATGCATGCAATAACGCATTCTAAATGTAGAAGCAGTTTTATTGAAATTTTCAAATGTCAACGGTTCTTTTTTCAAATTGTTTTTTTCAATATTTCAGTTTCTCGATGTGACCTTTTATCTGCTGAGCGCAGGTAACCAAGTTTGATTTTTTATGTTGTAGCTCAAAGTTCAGCGTATTCACTGTTTTAAAGATATGTTTAAGGTAGTATATTTTTGATTTGATCTTGGTATTCTTAAGTTTTTCCATAATTTCTCGAGCTTTGCCAGCTTGTTTTTGTATTTACAATCAACCATTTGGAAGTTGAATTTGAGAAAGTTGATTATTTGTTTCAACAAAATCACAACCCTTTCAAGACTGAGGCTTTTCGGCAACCATCTCACCTCTGAGTGAAGCAACAGTATTTTATAGTAATCAGTTTCAAAGAATCGCCCAAACACACCCCATCATTTACTGAGTTTGTTTTGACAAAATTAATTGCCTCTATGACAGCATACCGTGCCACGTACAAGCAAATCATAGTGTCGAGCTGAAAATTAGCTATTCAGACAATCAAACACTAAAAAAAACGCTGCTGCGATCTAGGGCTAGCTGCATAATTTACTTACGTGCACTTCCAATATAATTTAAGATTATAACGTTTATAATTTTCAGGAAAGTTTCATCAAGAGTTTATAAAACTCTCTGTGGACCACTTGAAATTTCTGGTGAACCGCCGTTAATAAGATAAAAGCAAAAATATATCACTAGTGCTCCGCCTGAACCAGGTTGAAAACCACTGAGATAAACGGTTTTAAAACTTAGGTTTATGAATGTAACAAACATTTCAAATGCTAATTGTAAAACTGATTAAAGAAAACTTTATTTTACCAATGCGTTTCAGAACTTATTAGAGACCCAAGAGTCAATCTGAGTAAAGTTCAATGATTTTGCAAGTTCTAACAACATAATAAACAGCCAAGAAAATGAATTGTAAGTGGAAAATTAGTAGCGAAACCTCTCAGAGTTTGGTTTTGGCCGCAGTCGGGAAAAAGTCACCGACCCCTGCTTAATTACGTATAGGGATGTGGTAGAGCCATTGCCCGAATATACTTTCGAAACGGCAAGATATTGCTGTCTGGCAGAGTGGAAGAAAAGGAAGAGTAATCATTTTGCAACTCCGACTTCGATTCCAGCACATATACAGTAGAAAACAACCGACTTCCGACTCTGACTCTACAATCTTAGTTACAAGTCACACTTTTCAAAATCTATAAGCTATAGACATAGTTTACACACGGTGCTGGGAACATGATCTATAAACAGTAGGTGCGGTGACCACGTAAAATTTCCTTGTCCATCCTATACATGAATCGTTTATTTGCCTCTTTCTTATTTTGCTCTCTTGCTTTATCTTATTTTCTTTGACTGCTTGTTTATTGACTGTAAATATACAGCATACAAACTACTACTATAGACGTAAGCTCGATTTAAAATTTAGGAAGAGCAATTACTCTTAGTGGCGTACCGAGTATTTTTGATAGGAGGGGAAGGGCATTCAATCATTATTAAATATGCTCAGTGAAAAAAATTTTTTGAGTGGTAGAAAAAGTTCTTCACTTTGAATCTGTCTCTGATTTTTTGTATTAGTGATTCCCAAGGGGGGGACCATAGCGCAATACCTCCCCCCTTAAATACGCTACTGAATACTCCATAACATTTTCAAAATGGTTTTCAACCATTGTTATTGCAATTACGTAGTTGACACTTCATTCTTTTTATACTTTTTCATATCAACAATTTGTAATAGAATTTGTATTGCTTGTTTAACCCTAACCCAAACCCAATTTTATTCGGTTAAGTTAGAAACGTGTTCTGAATTTGGGTGCTGACTCGGGGATTGTGGTAGTCGATACCTTTAAACAGGAGCAGATCATTCTAAAAAAAAATTCAAATTTTTAGAGAGGTTGGATTCCAGTAAAAAATTTTTTTGTCATAACTTAGTTTTTAAAGGCAAAAAGCACATTTTGACCTACATTTTTGAGTGAATAACTTTTGTAATCTTTAATTAAACTTTAAAAACAAAACAGTTCTGAAACTAAAAAAATTTATTTTATTGTGTAGAAAACAATGTTTTCCATGTAAGCAACTTAAAGCGAAATTTAAATCAAAAATGTTATTGTTTTCAAGTTTAAGTTAAAAGCAAAAAAGCAGCCTGCTGTGGTAAAGTGCTCACCGCCTTAGCGCGACCTTATTTTTTGGTCGATTCAGACGATAAATGCGATTATACGTAGCTTACATGTAATTCACAAAAATTGATGTCGGAATTGCCAGAAGCAATAATTACTGCGATTGCAAATCTTTAAACAATCGAGCCACTCCAATTCCATATCCTTGCTGTTTAGTGCGAATTTTTGTTTGATTTTTAGAAATTGTCATTTTACAAACTGAAACGACAAGTTGTTATGACAGCCAGCAGTAAAAAGTTTTATAAAATTGTTTAATTTTAGAACTCAACAAGTAATTTCTAGAAATGATAAAAAGAAAATTTGTCTTAAATAGATTTTTTAAAATCTTTCATTGGCTAAGACATGGTAAAATAACGAATTTATTTAAGCAATTGCTCTCTTACGTATATGTGTTGCGTAGAATAAAATGTTTTAAGATAGCAATTTTGAAGCCGAACCCATTTAAGTAAGCAATATAACATTTAACGCAAATTTTCAAATAGCTTTAAAAAGCGTTTTCCTTCCTTGAAGACTTTTTATCTGAGAAATTCATCTTGGAGGAATGACCACGCTTTTTAAAGCTATTTTAAAGTTTCGTACCGCCAATCGACTCTAACACAAATTAAGAAATATCACGATAGGTATCAAAAGAAATTAGGAGTTAATGTTTTCTTTTCTTTTTTATAATTAATGTATTGACAACAAGAAAAAAATCGAACAATTACATATGAATATTATCATATGATCATTTGAATTACGCACTTAAGGTTTTTATTTAACTGATAGTTTATAGCACCTGTTACTTATTCAAAAATTTGAAATTATTTACAAGGTTTTTTAAAATAATAAAAATCATCGCCAGAGTTATGTTTTCCATTTTTTTTTTAAAGGCCGTCGTATTTAATATAATCAAAAGATTAAATGGATGTTGAGATTTTGCAAAAATATGTGGTGGTTTTTAAGTAGGAATTGTATGGAATCATTCTTAATTACAAGCTAATTTTTATCATTGCAATATTCAGACAATATCAATAAAAAATAAATAATGTTAACTGATTGATTTTACAACCTTTCATGTTTGGAAAATTGGAAAGTTTTACGCTTAAAAAATTGTGTTAATTTTGTCCTTTAAATCTATTATTATCTTTGTGCGCGTGAAATGTCAGTTTAACAAATGCGTTTCGCCACTCGTTATGCATGCTCTTACTATTCTTAATCCAAAAAAAAAAATGTTCCCAGTCGTTTTAAATTGATCACTAAATTCTGTCTAAAGAACAGCAATTGTTTCTCGACAATTAAAGTGATCTAACACCTAAAAAAACAAAAGAACTCTAACTGAAGTATTTTTTCCTTTACAAAGCAACCACTGGTATGAATAAGGTGGAATCAAAAAGTTTATCTAGTAAGAAATAACCTGATTTGAACTGTAAATGTAATAAAAATACGTTGACAAAGTGTTTCCTATACCGGAAGCAATCTAAAACAAAGTTTAGTGCCTTTAAAGGCGCAACTAAAAAACAAATATTAAATTGCTTTGGTCTACTGTAATTACGTCATTAAAGATCATACTGCAGCTGCTATTCGTCAATATCGTTTTAAATTTTTCCGTAAAAATTTTTTTAGTTACGTATCTAGTTAATAGCACTTTAAAATTGTGTTTTTATATAGTTTTTGTATAAGATTTCAATCCGAGATGCTTATTGGAGGTATTTCATTAAAACTGCATTTAGATAATTAAATGTTACATTAATATCAAATAAATACTAAATTATTATTAGCTATTTTTTACTTAGTTTTATCGAGTGGCAACTTAACATGCAATTTGCAAAGTTTATTACTTTTGCATTCAGGTTTTACAGTGCACAAAAAATTCTAAAACAAATGTTTTGTACTAGTGAATTTTCAAAAACACACTTTTTCGAATAAGTTATTGGTGGTGTAGAATCAGCAAAATCACAAAGAAATAGAAGGAATAAAATTACTTTTGAGTTTATTGTACAATAGTTTGCAGATAGACTGTTTTCTCGACAATTTTTCTTGGCAGCAATCGTAAAAAGAATACTTTGACTATGACAGTAAATGGCGTTTAATTGCTATTTGTAGGACTCGTGGACATTAAAAAACTATCTCTGACTGCTCGGAAAAATAAGCGCGTTGATTGGTTGAAAATCAAACAGGCTCAATGGCGCCAAATGTGAGCACGTTTTATGTTGTAGTTTGCAGACAAATTCTGTCTGGCAACAGACAAAGAGAAGAAATTTCTAATTAAGCTGCTTCCATTGAAAAACCGCAAGTGGATATTTAGCAGAGGGTAAACAAAAAATTTTGCTGCGTTTAAATTGATTTTTATAAACAACTGGTATGGTATATTAGACACAAAGTAATTTAAAGCATCCAGAATATACACTTTATAGCTTTGTTTTGTCTTTTCAACCATTCATCTCAGGTCAAAAATTGGTCCCTTTTGTCACGCAAATACAGCAAGGAAATAAAATTTACTGTATTGAATTACTCAAGTGTACTTTTTCATTTATCACTGTTTGGCACTTCGGTTCTTTAATTGGGGGTTGGAAATTGAATAGATACTTGCAATAACAAATTTTTTAGTGTAAACCAAGGGTCGGCAACCTACGGCCTGCCAAGCAAAATCATCCAGCCTGTGGCATGTTAGTTAGGTAATAAAAGAATACGGTCTGACGTGTCGTTTGTAATCCTATTTTTTGACGTAACCATTTCAACAATCTATGCTACACTAAAACTGTGATACACCGATAATTACAGCAGAGGTACAAAAACACTTCATTTTTAGTAGAAAATCTGGTGTGGGAAAAAAAGTCTTCACTTTAGACTTTAATGACGTTGCTCTTTTCATGTCAAAAAAACTAGTAAAGACCAAAAAAAGTCTTCACTTTGAATTTGTGTGACGTTGCTTCAGTTACACTTAAAATAACTGGTGTGGATCAAAAAAAACCGCCAGCTACTATTACGTCGCTGCAAACCATGGTCGCGCACGCAAGTATTTTGCTGTATTTTTGCATCCCCTGTGTATTAAGGTTGCTTATTTAGCCCGAAAAAAACTAGATTTTACTTTTTTTATGATTTTTGCCTGCTAAAGTTTATATTTAGTTCTAGCACATTTTTTAGCCCTAAAATGGAAAATGTGGCTCTTATTTTTTGCCCGCTTTATGATCCTTCTGATAAAGGTTTATTAATGTGTAATCTTGTAATATTTCGTCTTGTTATGTATCAATAATAATTTTTTGTCTCGCTAACCTCGGCCCTCCCAGTATCGCGATATTGCACGATAGCAGGGAGGGTGATGGCCAGGGAAAGAACACAATCGTGAACAAAACTTTAGGAAGCATGTAGGGTTATAAACGGACAGTTTTGAAATATCAAAAAACGTCTGAAATTTAAAAATTTAACCTGCCGAGTTGTGCAACGTTAGTGCAAGTGCCAATTGCCTGTAAGGTCAATTCTAAAAATGCATTTTTGATTTTTTTTTTGAAACTTCAATTTCATGGTTTAACTCCTATTAAAACAAAAAAACAACTTATTCATCGCAAATACTGCCATGAATTTAAATTTTCAATCCAAGTTTTGAAGAAAATTAGCACATGTAAAAGCTATTATTCTTTTCAAATGAAATGGTAAATGATGATGAAGAAGATGTTTTTAATGCTTTTGAAGAAAATTATGAATTTTGATCAATTAATAATTAAATTAATAAATATCAAAATTTAACGATTAATAGTAAGTTACCACTAGATAGAACTTTTTTTATTCAATTTAGCTCTATTTATAGCTCTTTTCTGTCTACCTCCGTTGGCAATACTGCCTATGTTAAGACAAGTTAAGACGTTCGATCAATACAAAGAGGATTTTAATAGCTGGGAAAAGCGGAACCTCTCATAACGTTATAAATTTGATTTTTTACCCGTGACATGCAAAATGTTGCTGACCCCTGGTCCACACCATCAATTTAAGAAGAATTGGACGCTGATGGAAAGTGAAGACCTTTTTTTTAGTCTTTACTTTGAATTTTGGCGAAAATTAGTGGTTTTGAACGCTAATGGAAAGTGAAGACTTTTTTTTAGAGATCACTATGTTTTTGGGAAGAAAATTACAAAATTTGGGCAAAACTACATTGCCTCCCCAAACTTTTTCGCCTGGTATGCCTATGACAATCGCTATTGGTTAGTTCTTAGTTGGCTTAATGAATATAAAGTAACAGATATTTTATTTTATTTATTTTATTTTATCTCTATATTTATCCTCCTGACTCGCAGGAAAGCGACGGAGGCGCTAATACATAGGGTAGGCAATTACCCCGACCTGCTTCCGGAAATACCAAGAGATTGCTGTCCGCTTGTAATTTAATAGAGATATGACTGTAATTTAGAACTGCTTGCCCGGACCACCAAGCAGGGGAATGTGCCGTAAAGTGTCTTTCCCAAGGACACAACAGAATGGCGCGAGTGGGTTTTGAACCGAGACCGTGTTGGTCACGAGCCCGGCGTTTTAACCACTCGACCACGCTTATAAAATTTTCCAGGGAGCAGTTAGTAACCGTTGTTCAGAAGTAACAATTAAGCAACATAACAGTTAATTTCAGCATTTACACAAGCTGAGATAAAAAAATTAAAATTAAAAGCAATCAAAATGACTGCAGTACAATTTTTTGTTTGAACAATTTGAAATCATAACTCTATTACAAATAAAGTTTCGGTAAAGAGGTTGTTTTTTTCAACCAGACAACAATTGAGAAAAACAGCCATAATGGATTCAGCATTTTTCATTTTATTAAACAAACATTAAAAAACATTTATAAAGAAGAACGTTTTCGGCTTACTTCAGCCCTCATCAGGTTTCTACAATTTTAGCAATATTAATTAACTTTAAATTTACACACACACATAAAAAACAACAACAGCAACAAACAATGTATATTTTTAAAAAACAGGCTGTATTTTTGACTAACAGGCTAAATTTTAAATCAAAACGAGTGAGAGACTAAATTGATACAAATTAAATTCCAGATTATGATGTCATCGAAAAAAAAAAAGGAAGGAAAAAATATTACAATCAAAATATATTCAATAAATATAAAGCTCCGTTTGCGAACATTTGTCGATTTAATTTTGGACTTAACTTTTTTATGAGTAGAGCTTCGTGAATCTTGGAACAAAATTCAGATTTGCATTTACGTATTATTATAAAATTGTTTTCATTAAACCGATTATTAGAACATTTTCTACACGATAAAATATGTTATTTCTACACTATATTCTACATTATATTTATGTGATTTCAGACAAAAATTGAGAAAAAGATTAACATTTTTTTCAAATTTGTAGCCTACATTTGTCCATTATTACACCAAATTATAAATTCTTATTTTCTTGTTTTTATAGAAAAATCAACAAAATTTTGATAGAGCTTTCAAAGATTGAAATTTTATTGATGTGACTTTTTTGAACCGTGATGTTAAAGAAGGTTAATAGTTTCGAACAACGCGTTTGTTACCATCGTGTTTCCCAGTTGTTCAGGAAAACCCTAAAAAAATTGAGATGAACTTACAAAACTGCAAATTTGCATACTATTCCACATTTTCTTTAAAAATTTATGGCTGTAGCAAATTTTCAAAATAAACTTTTACCCTGGTTAAAATTTCGATTCAACAGCTTGTCTATTTTTTGAATCATTAATTGCCTCTAAAGAAGTAAACCCCTTGATCTAATTTGCAAATTCTGCAAAATCCCTATATAGTACAATTAATTTAACTAATGGACGATTGTGTTAGTAAAATTCATGGAGCTCCTGTAAATACTTAAAGAACTCAATGGATTGTTTTTTCATAATTTTTTCTCACTCTAAGTAATGCTTGATCAGAAAGTGGTTTCTTATTGTCTGGTCTATTTATTTGCTAAGTCAATTCTCATGATACGATTTTTTTTTAGAATATCAAACATTCTTTTGTTGTGTATCTGTTTTTGGTACATTTAAATGAAAGGAATGAATACATACAGTATACACTTTTGGTTAATTGAATAAAGTAAGTGCGTAAAAGCTATTTGTTGTATTAGTCATGAGTTCTTTTTTAAGAATTAATCTATGATGCTGGCGTAAATTGCTTCGCGGAAAAACGAAAAAAACTGCATCGCTGCTTATTACACAACGATACTTCTTTTGATGAATATTTTAAAGTACTTTAAACACAGCTTTTGTTGGGTTTTTGTTGAAAATATACAGTACCAGAAAACAGCAATTATATTTCTTCAAAAAGTATAGCATTCTATGGTTATAGATAATCCGGACTTAATTACGTTTTATGCTTGGTATTCAAAACCCACTTTGTAAAGCAGAAATTGGTTGCTTTTATCATCATCTCATCATTGGTTTAGTTTCCTGAGTAGAAGAAAAACATCGGAGAAGTTAATTTAAACAAAAATATTGGAGAAGTTAATTGCAATGCAAGCACCAACTGATTATCTGGACTTGCTTTTCGGAATACCAAAGCAACACTACCCGGTTGAAATTTTTAATTTTGTTTTTTAGTTTTTATTTAGAGACGTTACTAAACTTTACGGCTACTTTTTAAGACTTTAAAATAAAGCCAGGTGCAATAAAGTGTTTTTTCAAAGCTGCAACAGCTTGACGAAGATAGTAATTAAATCCAGATTATATTGATCGCTGTTGCAATGAACTTTTATTATGCTGCTCTGGTTTTTACGCTTTCCCACGTATATCTTCAATTTCTTTCTTTTTTTGTTCAATATTTGAGTTCAAAAGCTTTAGTAGGCTGCTATACAGATATAAGATCACCAAGTTTTTGCATAGAATTACTTTGCTGTCTCCAACTGACCAAACGTTTTATCAAACTTTTCGTGTCCAAAAAAGCGTTCTTGTTTTTGCCTCTTTGCAAATTACGTTAAAGCAACAAGCCAATGAACCCAAAATCTAAAACCTAGATCAATTTTGACTATCTGAGCATTTAACCACAATATTTTTTTATTAAAGGCGCTAAAAAGTAAGTAATGCAGAGAATTTTTAAATACAAATTTTTTACTAAATCAATATTATGACAAAAAGTAGACAATACTGGGTTATTCCAAAGAGAAATAGTATATAAGAAGAATTAAGTTTTTTTAACGTAATCAAATGTCTTCTGAAGTAAAGGGCCAGCATATGACTCTAATTACTTTCTGTATTGAATAAAAAACTAACATTTAAAAAAAATCTTTATCAGAATACTTTGATCTTTACTTGATAATTGCCCCTAAATTTGCCAACTAGAAAATTGAATGACAGAATAACAAATTTGCAAAAATGTAAAATTTAATCTTTAACAACTTGCCAGTGATGAGAAAATAGTGACCTAAAAAGCTCAAAAAAAATTTAATATAAAATCACATGTGTTTATAGTTTTGTATGATTGAAAAATCAATCAAGTCAAAATTTATAAATTCACCTACTGCTAACTTCATCCTTTGTTTGTTCTACATGTAGGTGCTGCTGGCATGCATGAAATGTTTAACCCAATTACTATTTCTGCTATTTAAAATGTAGGCCATAATTTAACTTCTTTTTTTGCTTTTTCCACTTTAATGTTTTGTCTTGACTTTTAACTTTTGTTTTAGTTAGTCTTATTTTTAACATTTATTTATTTTTACTTTGCAGTTGAAATTACTACATAAAAAGACAATTCCTTTATCAGCATTGTTTGCAGACCAATCTGAGTTAGATATCTTTAAAAAAAATTTGTATGGCATAAAATCATCGTCAAAAAATAATGAACAAATTGTAAACTAGCTTTCAACTCTTACTTTTACTCCTAATATTGTGTTAAGAAATCGGAAAGTTGCGTAGTTCCATATTTTTAAAATGACCAATGGTCCTGACGGAACCATTAGCTCTTTCAACTTATGGTAGAATGTTTTCTTTACGAATATTTTGCCCCACTCTGTCAGAAGAAATCATTGGCAATGACGAACTCCAAAAAAAACAAGGCTTGTAAAAGAAGTAGTGTTTTAAGAAACCAAGGGCACGATACAACCAAAAAGGTTAGGAACGCTTATATTTAGTAGTAAAAATCAAAACGGTTATGCGTAGTTACACTACAGCAGAAGGACCATAAAAAAAAGAAATTTTCTTGTGATTGGAGCTTTTAAAAACAATTAAAGCTTATTGTAAAATCTTATGTTTTTTTAAAATAATTTTATTATTCTCCTTTTTTTAAATTATAAAATTATGTTAATAATAACGTTCAATCTATTTTTTTGATTAAGATTTATTAAAGTACAATCGAAAATATCTTGTATGGTTGTTAGTTTCAAAGAAAAGTTGAAAGTGAGCAGCCTGAATTTGTTTTTCATTAGCAGAGGTTGAAAAAATTTTTTATTGAAATTTATAAAGCACTTCTCTCATTAATTTGAGTAGTTAATATGATAAGACATTTAAATTATTTTTTGCTTGGATTTTTCTAAACTTTAAAAAGTCTAAATGTAAATTAAGAACACGAAATATTTTAATTCAAGTAAACAGAAAAAAAACAGAAAATGAAAAAAGGGTACTCAAATATAAAAAAATTCTTGAGAATTATATTCTTCATTTTTTTGTTGACAATCTTCATCCCTTTGTCAAAGACATAAAATATTGATATTTAAAAGTTTAAATCATCAATATAATAATTTTACAAAAAATTTAAAGAAAACTAGCTTGGATGTGCATTTAATTAGCATTTACTTTTTAGATTTATTTTAATTTTCTGACGTAAATAAAACTATTGAATGCTTTTTCGATGATTATCTACCAATTGTTACAAAAGCTAATTGTTGCTTTTTATCAAGCTTAAGTTTGTAAGCTTTTCCAATCTACAAATTTTAGAAAAAGTGTCAAAGGCCTTCAAAATTTTTTATCGGCATCTGGTATCGTGTAGAACAGAAATAAAATAAATTTATTGTCTTATCGGAGATCTTCTAGCTTTGCAAAGCAACCAAATGATTCAAACATAGTATTTTTCATTCAAGTGTAAAAATTACCCAACAGAAGACAACAGTAAAGAAACTCTCTTGAAACTATTTCAAAACAAATCCGCTTGTCTTTGGTGTTGCTTTTAGAAAACTTCTTTTTGATGTTGCTAACGTTAGATAAAATCATAATAAAAAGATAGACTTCTACTCTTAAGAGTATAGCGTAAAACCAGGGTTCCAAACCGGAGCCCTTGGCCTTTTTAGATGGTCACGATGAAGCTATAAACTATGATTTAGCTATAGACGATGTCGCAACAATTTTAACATAGGTTAATAACCGAAGGTTTTGTGCACCTTTTGCTAAAACCAAGCAACATAAAGAGTTAAGACAGACGGAATAGTTCCAAATAAACTTCTGTGCTTCAAAAACTGTATTTTGAGTGCAAGCAGTGGAATGCCAAGGATTTTTGAAAGGGGGGGCCATACAACCATAGTCAAATGTGCTTAGTGAAAAAACTTTTTCAAGGTTTTCGCTTTGAATCAGTGTCTGATTTCATGATTTTCGTCCAAAAAAGGTCTTCACTTTGACTTAGTGTCCGATTTTATAATTTTTTTCTTTAAAAACTAGTGACTTCAGAAAAAATAAAAAAAAAGAGTCTACATATGGAAATTATTTTTAATTTCTGGCGAGATTTCTTCCAAAATGAACGGAACAAAGCCCTAAAGTATTAGTGATCTCTAAGGGGGGCTATGGCACTGGAAGTACTGTCGCGGAAAAATTGAAACGTATGATAAGCCTACGTATTAGTGATCTTCAACGGGGGGATGGTAGAATGCCCCCCCTTGAAGCCCCTACTGGGTGCAAGTAACTTTTCTCTTTTGTTAGTTTAAACTTGAATAATTGAATTTTCAGAAAGTTTCAAATTACTAGATGATTTTAAGTCTTTACTTTTCTTTTAACTTAGCTGGATTTGCTTATAAGAAAATAAGAAAACGATATAAAAAATGCTAGAATCATTTAGCTTATTATAGTTAGGTGATTTTACAGTGGCCTTAATATTGTCAATCCGGTTTTAATCATATTTTTTCCTTGCCAAATTCAAAAAATAAGAGAAAACATTATAAAATCTTAATCGGATCAAAGTAAAACATATGATTTAGAAGCAATGACTTATATTGAAATTCTTTTATCATGATAATGATAATAATAATAATAATAATAATAATAATGACCAATGTTTTCTAAATGCCATAAATAACTTAGTGCATACTTCAGCTGCATCACGTTACTAGTGCATATTTTCGCTGAAAATCTTTTAAATATCAATCTAAATACTTATTTACGAAATTCTATAATAAAGATTGTTTTTAGAAAATCAAAAAAATTACTTGCATATTAGTGTTACTCATTACAATGCTTAGGCTTCGGTCCATGTGCAAAACGAATTTCTGCGCACGTGACCCAACAACTTCGTATATAGCTGAAAAGTGACATTTTGCTGCCGATCCAAAAAGCATGTGCCGGCGGGTTTTACTTTATTTGACAGTTGGTTAAATATATGTCTGAGATTCTTCAAAGGTCGCCGCTGAGAAATCACATGAATTCTGTTAAAACAAGTTTACGAGTTTATGACTAACGCCATGCCTACTTGATATTAAGCATATTTAATTCAACCGGAGCACCTATCTGTTGTAAATTTAAATTCTGAAAACAGACAACTTTTTGATGAACTGTTAAACTTATTTAAGGAATGATTTGGTAACTTATTACTTTAAATGTTAACATAGAACATTCAGTCACCTAAAAAAGAACTTTCTGTTCTTTTATTTAGTTTTAAACCATCATCTGTCTATTTTACTGGGCAACGAGGTCAAAGTTCGGCGTTTGGATAATTGTTACGGTCTCGTTTCAAAATTTCTCTTGCCACTTATTTATTAAAGGGATAGGTCTACTCTTGTTTCAGCACTCCTGTTTCAACAGTATGACACTCCTTCCAACCAGTCATCGCCCTTTAACTAAGGAATTAATTCTAAGGTGGTCAAGATTGTTTTCTACTAAAAAAAATATTTTTTTAAGGTCTTTCTTAAAAAGTACTTTCTTAAGTTTTTTTTAAGGTCAACTGGGTTTTTATAAAGAAAAAGCATATTATCCCTACAAAATACTGTTAGCTAAAAAATCAAATCATAAATATTAAAATATTTATTTTTTATGTACGTAAAAATAAAAAAACAAGCTTAAGCTTTAAACTTTTTAAACCGAACGAATTATTTGAAAAATAGGAATTTTTTTTCAAGTCGTTTCACAACAGGGAACAGTTGAAGAGGTTTTTTTTACAAAGCACTTACTTTAATGGCTATTACTAAAAAAGATAACTTTTTTGAAGAAATAGCTGAAAAGCGATAAGTTATTTCTTTAGATATGATTATTTTATCAAAGTTTGAAAAAAGTTTAAATAGAAGAGTATCTTTTTTTAACTTAATTGACGGTTCTATTTTTGATTTCTCTGATAATAATTTAATTAAAATTTTACTGCCCCAAATTTTTTTCTACAATTGAAAAACTTAAATGTCAATGCACAAAATTTGTAACAGCAAGCAAGAAGTAATGAAGATTATATCGCCTTGTTCAGAAAAATGTAAATTAATAAATTAACTTTATAGAATAAATGAAGGATGTGAACTTTTGTTAGTAGATTATTCAATTTCGCCAAAATCAATTTTCAACATAAAATAAAGGCATTTAAATCCTATGCATACACCTAAAAATTAGTTAATATCACAAGAGTAAGGTCAAAAAAATACCCAAACAACAAATTTATAAAAACAAGGATTAACATTGCAATACTAGGCATTTTCTGCGGAAAATGGGTGTTTTTGCAATGTTTTTTGCTTATAATAATAATTTAATATAGAAATATCAGCACAAAATACAGATAAAGCGTTAACTGGAAGTTATTTACGAACATTTATAACATGTTAACACTCTCTTGACCCTATGTCAAAACTAATTATGAAAGAGTCGTTTCTCTCTGGCGTTTGGAAATGACTAACCATTCAAGTAAACTTTATCACACTGACTAATAAGGTATGTTTAATTTTTCTCTATTTTTCCCATTAAAGCAATAATTAATTTTTCTTTTTCATTTCAGTTGACATTATATTCATTTCATTTTTCATTTCATTTTATCTCAATATTTATCCTCTTGACTCGCAGGAAAGCGATGTAGGCGCTATACATAGGGCAAGCAATTACCCTGACCTACTTCCGGAGATGCCAAGATATTGTTTTATTTTGGTTTTTTAGTTTTTTATAGATATGACTGCAATTTAGAACTGCTTGCCAAGAGCACCAAGCAGGAGCAAGTGCCGCAAAGTGTCTTTCCCAAGGATAAAACGGAATGGCGAAAGTAGGTTTTGAACCGAGACCGTGTCGGTTGCAAGAACGGCGTTTTAACCATTTGACCACGCTGTCGAGATTTTTCATCAAACTTGTCTCTTTTTTTTCCAGTTCGACCTTTTTCAAATACCGCCACAGTTCTGCCAATTCCGCTTTATATCAATGCCATTTCCTTTGAGTTCTCTCATAAATGATCAGATCGTTTCCCCGACCGTATTTACGAAGATGCTTTTTTCTTCATACCATCTCATAATTCTTCTAACAAAACATTCGCAGTTCTTCATCTGTGCAATGCAAATAATGTTCTAAATATTTTAATCAGTCCTCCTAACTTTTCCGTTGATCGCTCGACCTGTGTTGTGTCATTTTGATATTAAAATTTAGAAATTTATTTACGTAAAATGTGTGCTGTTAATTGGTATTTTTTTTTTTTGCGTGAATCCCATATTTTGAGTTACTATCTTTATCTTCAACTTGATTTTTATTCGATGCAATTGTGTTTAACCAATAAATTGTGTGAAATGTGTTTTTCCTTATTTTATCATATCAAAATTAAATCATAATGTCAATCTGGATATCTAATTTTTCCTGGTCACTCGTTACGACAACATTATTTAGTTTCATTTATTTATTTATAAAAGTAAATACATATTTTACACTTGTAAAAACTTGCGGTTTTTTTTACTGCTAATTTTTATTTTTTTTAGTTAAGCGTCATTCTTAATTTCTATGGTTATTATAATCACTTACTTCATAATCTTAAGTAGTTTAAATTGTGTACTCTAGTTCATACCAAGTAATAAACATTTTTTTACTTTATACTGTAAAAATTCTTTTAAAGTAATCATTATTATGACATCATGAAGCATTTATTAGTTTTTTCAATCAAATAATACGCTCATACATGTCATAACAGGTTACGTAATTCGTTCACTGCGGTGTTTTCTGTTTGGTTGTATTGCGACAACATAAACTGCTTTGACCGATGGTAAACTTAGTGTAATAATTAATTTGAGATTTCCGGTCCGAGCTTGTGACTTCAATTGTTGTCTGGTAGCGTTTTTCAGAATTACATAGCTTTAATGTTTGGAATTTAAATATATAGTGTTTGGAATCGTTTTACGTTTCTGTGCCTGTGTGACAAAGATTAAGTTGTTCAAAGGCCAGTGTTGACGTCTTGACTATTAATTCAATTGCTATAGTGTTTGGAAATTGTTTTTCGTAGTTTTAGCTTTGGTAGAGGACAAACTATTAAGTTTAATATTAGCCATCGGGGTGCTAATTTATTTTTATATTTAGTCAGTACAAAGTTGTTTAGTAATTATTCTCAGTTGTTGGGGCTATGAATTGCTTTGAAATTTGATGAAGCTTGGAAACCAATTTTTACGAGAATCAATGGAGTTCTTTTGATTTTGTAAATATATTCTGTAGAAACATCGTTTTTTTTCTATCTATTTAAAGAAGTTTTCTAGCAAATTCATTTGTACTCAACCAAAACTTCTGTTTAAAGAAATTAAGTCTAGCGGCAAATTATTTCTAGAGCTGGCAAAAATTATTAAGAAAATAAACACAGCTTTACTTCATCGAACATATTTGAGTTACCTATTTAACTAGTTCTTTCAGATTCCTGAGTAAAGTTGTGATAGATTCAATACCAAAATAAAAATTAAAAATAATTCACCAAACAACTAAAACTGATGGAAAAAAGAAAAAAATTATTAAGAGAAGAACTGAAATTAAAAAAAAAGAAAAGTAATTAATTTCTTTTTAAGAATTGTAAAAGATCTGTTTTTAGTTTTCTTTGACGTGAACAGTGCATAAACAGTAACTGCTACATGGCAGTACATATTAACAAAACAAAATACTGCAAACGTTTTTTCAAACTTATGAGAAAAGATTTTTTTCATCAGTACGACATCACCAAAAATGGTATTTTCTTAATTATTTTGTCGTGACCGCTGCTATGAACGTGTTTTAAAAAGAATCTTTATAAAGAAGATTTCTTTTAGAATATCTACTGTCCTTAAGACAAAACTTTAAATTGCTTTTTGATAAAAGTGCTCAATTCCGTGATTAGTTTCATCAACTCGAATTTTTCATTTTTTTGTCAAAGACTATTCGCGTAAGAATTTTTTCGTCAGCATTTTAATATTTAGACGCAAATATTTTTGATAGTTTTTTTTGGACGATTAAATTCTCTACGGCGTTTTTAAAAACTTATAGCAAATATTTTTCCGTGTAATTTCATATATAGCTGATATAGTTTTACTTTTCACGTAAAAATCAACAATTACACGTTATTAGTCCAAGAGAGTTGAAAGAATCTCGTGATGATTACTCTTTGCTTTCGTCATTCGTGCTACTTAAGCAGACACGTGAACACAAAAATTTCCTGTTTCCGAAAATGCAAATAGACCTAACGAAGACATAGTTTGATTTTATAATTCACTTTAAGTGTAAACTAAAAAGTTTTTGCAAAAATACTGAGTAACTTTGTTGCTTTACACAAATTTTTGATTTTAGTCAATAGTGTAAATCTAACAAGATTTATTATTCAGAATTAACTCCGTTTTAGGGCATTTTTAAAATTCTTTTTTATGCTTTTTATTTAAGAGTTTTTGGCTCAATGTAGCTAAAACAATAAAATATTTAAACAATTCATTAAACCAATCTTTAGATTTTTTTTTGGTTTTTTAAGTCTAAATTTAGATTTTTACTAAAAACTAAGAGACCATCAGCTCTTTATTCTTAAAAAAGATAAAAACTTGTTTCTCATTTTTAAGCGTGCGACTAAAAAATTAAATTTATTCCTTTTTATTTCTTATTTTCCTTAACGTTTTATGAGGGTAATTCGTGCAATATATTCAAGAGTTTATATAAATAAATCTTAGTAACACCTTATTTGTACTGCCTTAACCATATGTACCAAACTGCAGTTGGTTCGATTTGCAGTGAGATACGCATCACTGACGAGCTCTAACAAGAGCGAAACTCGAGTCTGTTGCTTCTCTTATTTTAAGCGGCCTGGTTTCTAAGTAACTGCCTTAATAAAATGATTGAAGAATTTGTTCAAAACTTTGTAAAAATTTTTTCATCATCTTAAAATTTAATAAATAACTCACCACACAAAAAAAGTAATTTGTTGCAAACATCAGCCAACTCTTTTTTTGGCCACGAAGTTTACTTCTATTTGGCGACAAAAATTAAGAAAACTGAGACGGTTTCAATGTGATTGCACAATTTTTATAGGTATCGATATCTCAACTTATGCAGCCTCCTTTCTTCAAAATTTTAAAATATGGCCTCCAATTACAAAAAAGTTTCCCATTCCCCATCTTTGGTATAGACATACGTTTAATTTTCAAGATAACCGTCCTCATAACACTCTTTCTATGCCTACAATTTGCGGCCAATTTTCTTAAAAATGACAATGCTAAAATATTCAATACAGCAGAATAATAGCCATCTTTCGAAATCAAACAGCGCTGAAAATTAATGTTGTTGTTGTTGAAACTGTCGAAGCCGTAGCATACGCATAAACAACTTGATTTTTATGAGTTTAATAATTTCAAAAGTATGAGCATAACACTACATCTTAAATAACAATACGTAAATTTTATAATAAGTGTTTGCTTGCCAATATTAGCTACTATGGGAGCTTTTTTAAAGCTTTTCGTTTAATTTAAGTAAAGGTAAAAAAAACATTATTAGTTACATGGTCAGTGAACATTGCTGACCATTTAAGCTATTAGGCAAAATATAGCCATATTTTATTACCGTTCATTGCGTCTATAATACAGGTTCATTTTTCCTAACAAGCTACTGCATCAACTGTATGGTTTCCCAGAATCTCGATAAAGAATTTGCACGTGACAAACCTACGCAAAATTTCACTTCCTCTCTAAATACATATATAACTGGCGGTCGTTTTGCAGTCATACTTAAACAAAGTAGATGTAGAAAAAAAGCTACTGCCAAAAAATAAAAGTTTTAAATAATTGTTGTGGTTAACACTTTTTATTGTTACAATGAATTATTACAGCATATTACAATATACATTACTTGTTTATCTGTTAGCGTCGGATAGAAAAGGTAAAAATTGTGTTTTGTTTAAAAACTTTATGTTGTTTTTTGTCTGTTTTTTATAATATTACTTCAGATTTTTTTTCTAATTATTTTATATAACAAAATTTTGCAGCTACAGCTATTTATTGTTTTATTAAATTATTACCAAACTTTATATGAACAAAGATATTTAGTTAATATTAATGCAAGCAAAAGCAAAAAATCATCAAAATGTAGAAATATTGATTGAACAAATAATTGAAAAATATTTAGTTTCATTTTCTAATGTAATTTTGGATTAGGACAAGGACAAAAATTTGAAGGATATACTCGTAAAATTGAAATCTTCGATATTTTTATAATATAGCTATTTTATAAAAAAAAGATTCAAAAAATTTGGAAATAGCTTTTGCTGATAGAAAGTTACGTTAAGTGTGTTAAGTAGTAAAAATGTAAAAATTTGTTTTATTTGTTTTCAATAACAATATTTAATAAAATCATTTTGCAACATATTTTAAAATTTAATTGTTGCCCCGTCATACATCCAGCTCTTTCATTAAAGAAATAACGTAAATATCTTTAAGAAACTTTTAAAAAACATGGTCTCAAATTAAACAATAGAATAAGAGATTGCTTTGTTTAAATTTGTTGAAATTAATTCAAGTAAAAATATTTTTACAAAGTCATTTCTCCTCGATTTAAGGTTATCGAATAAAAATTAAGAATTCATAATGTTTAATCAAATGAAATATGAATAGAAAAAAATATGTCTTTTTTTGGGAAAAGTTATTGCCATCGATATCTCAAGCAACCGAGCATGTAAAAACGTAGTTAATCTTACTCTTTAGTTTTACAAGACCAAATCTTTTTAATTCGTAAAACCAAGCTTGATGAAAACCTACATTTTATGCTGTGATCTTTGTTTACAGCAATTTCAAATCAACGTGCATCGAAATTAGTCAATTTGCTATATTCACTTTATCGAACCTCAAAGTACTAGCAGAACCCAAATTAACCCGCTACTAAGAACTTAACTTTTACGATAATTTAAAGTTTTTTTGAATAACTGTATAATTATTTTCACAGCAACTGCAAATCAATGCACACCTTCGCTTGTCAATTTGCAATATTCACGTCATCGAACCTTAAAGTGCCAGCAGAACCCAACTGAACAAGTTATTCGGGGTTGGGGAGCAAGCAGGAATGCTCAATGGGAGATTGAAAACGACGGAAGAGAAAGTGAGGAACGGTGTTGCCTGAACTCGAAACTCATTTTCGGAAAAAATTATAATAAAAGCGTGAGATGGTTTTTTTGATTTTTTCGAACACTCGAATTCATAAAACAAAAATTCAAGCCTATAAATGTTTGAATAATTTTACGTCAAAAATTTTATTTAAATCTTTTTCCAGTTGTTATCAAGCCTAACCCGGAAAATTCTTTATGGATGACTTTTCGTAGAAGCAAAACAAAACATTTCGTCGACTACATTCAACTAAAGTGGGGCAAGAACAATAATCAAGGGTCCGATCATGCTCTTAATCACGTGTTTCAGGCTGGAGAGGTAACTGGACTAACAGATATTGATAATAAATTGGAAAAGAACTCGACATAGGACATGCTTTCATTTTTTAACTCAATTGAACAGAAGATTGTGTTTTAAATGAAATGTTTGGACCTCGTTCACTATGCGCCGTCACTAATCTTGCAGGCGTTAGGGATTCTCTAAGATTTATAGGCTTATTACGTAATTTCGACAAAATATAGTAAACGAAAATCAAAATATCATCTCTTTACGTTAGAGTGGTAAATCGTGCCTCTCAACACGTGATTTAATAAGTCAATCAATTTCTTTATTTATCTATAAGTTGCTGTTTTGCCAAATACGACTTATGTAAGAGCTTCGCAAGAAAAAGACGGAATTTTCGCTTACCTATATACAGTATAAGGATTAGTGCATCAATTGACGCAATGCTTGAAACTGGTTTAATAACCGCTTTTAGTTTCGAAATTTATTTTCAATACAAACGGTTGTATTTATTAAAAAATTCATGCAGTAAAAAATATTAACACATTTGGTACTGAATTTTTTATATTTCATCAGTCAATAAGGGTAGTGGTTACTCCTAAAACACAGAGATTATTGCTTACTTGCTACAACCTACAATATTGTTTGGCTGTGAAACACTACTAAAATTTTTATTTGATTAGAAAAATATGAAATATTTTAATAGTAAACTTTGAAAGTTAACGCGAAAAGCAATCACTCCTTTGACAGACTAAAAACTGAATCCACCATAAATTAATGTATAAACTTATTCGTCTTTTTTTGTAACTAACTATATAAATAGTACGAAACTAAAATTTTTTTTGTCTCTAAAAAATTAAGTTTTGCGAAAATTACTTTTTTTGAGAAAACAAATAACCACAATGTAAAATGTAGTTTAGTTTCGTTGTGTTCTGGAAATCAGTTGTAAAACATTAGCTGCACTAGAACGAATACAAATTACGGCTGCACCAATATTTCTTGCAATAATGTTAGAATAGAATTATAATTTAAACAGATTTTTTTAATTTTCTAGCTGCAAGTGTTTTTTAAGCACCAGCCTGGAATTCAAAAATCTCACGTATTTTCTTTCATGATCGAGGTATTTTAAATTTTTTATCTTCTATGTTTTACTTATTTTACAAATTCATATTTTTTACTTCAGCAACGAGGATTTATGCCAAACACCGAATGGAATCCTTTATTGAAAAGCATTTTACGGGTTAAAAATCCGGGAAAAAAGACCATGGTGCCAGCACCAAGATCTGGCGTTAGAGCGTAAGGAACTTGACAGATTTTCTGATCAACAATGTTCTATTTTTGTTTAAAAAAAAAATGTAAATGACTTATTTGTGGAAATAATAAATGTTTATTGCCTTGCAGGAAGCAGGTTTAACAAATTCATTGTAGTTTTTTAATATAAAACACTTTCGTTGCCCCGCCAAGTCAAAAAAGCAAAGGAATTAAATAGCTAAAAATTTACAACTACTTTTTTGCCTTCGCATAATTTTTGCCTTTCATTTAACCCTGTTGCATTTTTTACAGTTTGTTAAAGGATTCTCTTCCCGGCGCCATTCACACATCTAGGTACATTGAACAAAGTTCATGCCGTTATACACGATTGTTTCGTGATCGTGATTGTAGTGAAAGGAAAATGATTTGGACAGTGTTTCCTCGCCCAATCGAATTATCATTTTCACAAGTAAGAAAGATAAAAACGATAGGGTTATGCTATAATAATGTATGGATAAAAATAAAAATAAAACTTTTTTTTTGTTTGTGGTGTTGTTAGTTTGAAAACTATTTTCAAACAATTGTGTTAGCTTCAAGCGATATACCCTATAGACAAAAATGTATCAAAATATTTCTCAAAATATTTTCATCAAACTTTTAAATCGATAACAAACTTTTTTTATAAGTAAATCACTAAGCAATTTTTTTCTAAAAAATAAAGGAAAAACAGGTAAAATTTATTCTTATAAAATATTTGGCAATTTTTAAAATTTTAATCAAGCAAATATTCTGAATTAATGCTTTTGAGAAAAGAAAAAATAACCCTATATCAATCTCAAGTTTTGGGATTGGAATTTTTCAAATTAGCAAAGCAATAACAAAAATTATTTGCGATTTTAAAGTGTAGATTAATAAGTTTTTGATTCTTTTTTTGACAAACAAATTTTATGTAATTTAAAATATGCATATCTTGGGAACTTTATGAATACATACTCATTTCAGTTGTTTCAATTGCGGATGAGAATCAAGTACAATCAAACTAATCAAGAAGCCGAAAACTCCACTTTTGAACCAACTCACGAAAACCTCTGTTTTATTAACGCATAAAACTGCTGGTTAATGATAACTTTTTTATAGCTGTATGTAAAAAATGTAATATCACTGAAAAGTTTTAAGATTGCATTTTTTGTATTAGCCAATATCACTCAATCATGGGTTAGAGAATTTGTCGTAAAATGTACGTTTAAGCTTCTACCAGCTTCAATGCACTGAGATTGCGTAATGAAATCATTTTGAAGTTGAAATGAAATATTACATAAACCATTATTTTAATTGCTGAACAGCAGAAAATTGTCTTGAAAAACTTGATTTAAGACAAATTACAGTTTGAAATTTCATAAGTTGATTACTACAATTGGTGTATTGCTGTGGTTACACAATACAGAATTGTAAAAATTGTCAGTTTTTCTTTTTTTTCATGCATGTTTAAATGTTATTTCGTAAAGTTTGTTCAAAATCGTCTAAGTACATTTTACTACGTACATTTTACTACGTACATTTTGTGAGACTGAATCGTTTCATCTATTGGAGAAGACATTCTTAACAATGTTTACTCTGAAATTTGATTTTATGTAATAAATTCAATGCTTTATTCAAGTCGTAAAAAAATTTTTCTTTGCAATTTAGAATTCGTGTTTACTTCAGTTACAGTTTTCATCATTGTTTCTGAACAAAATCTTTTTCAAAATTAGAAACAAATTATTAAGCTCTCATTTACAATTTTATGCAATTTTTGTGGAACTTTATTTTTTAAAAAAAATTCTTTTGTATGTCACTGTGTTTATGACGTCAATTTCATCAAATAATTGCTGACTTGGGGGCCCATATTATTTTATTTTATTTTAAAAGAAAATCTGGTTAGCGAAGCTTTGACTTAAAAAATTTGCTTTTGGTTGAAGGCCATTAAAGTCGTTAAAAATTAAAAAATCTTTGACTCAAAAATAAAATGAAAGAAAACATTAACTGTTGTGCAACAAGAATCTCAGAACTATTAAATTTCTTCTCAGAACGAATTTAATCAATCATATTTAGGGACTCAACTTAACGGACTAAAGGACATTAACTACTTTCCGCAAGATTTTAATGCTGATAAATGTTTCGTATTTTTGTGATTTAACCAGCGCCAAAACTTTAATACAGTATTATTCTGGTGCTAAAAATCGACAAAAAGCAACAACATTTGTTCTCTCATTTCCAGGATCAATTAGAATACAGCTTTAGAGAACAACACAAATGACTGGTTGCAGTTTATATTTCAGTTTTTAGTAAACTCTCTTGAGCAGTGCTTCTGAACCTTTTCGCGCATGCGGCACACTTTGGGTGTTTTTCAAAATTTGCGGCACACTTGGACCAAAGTGCAGATTTTAATTTAGAAAAGTAGTGTTCTCTCAAAAAAGGTTGTGGAGCAATGAATTAATGTTTTTCAAAAAGTTTCGCGGCACAGGGGTCGAGAACCACTGCTTTAGAGTATGATATCAGTTTTGATTTTCGGCTGCTTTACAAGCATGTTCGTATTTATTCAACAGCTAATGATTAAGATTTTCTCTTTTAATTGGCTAGCATAAAATTAATTGAAAAGTTTTTACTCTTTTCAAGTGTTGCCGCGATACTTGCATTTATCTTATTTCGGTCTCGCGAAATTTGTTTTTGTTTCGTTTTTATTAGTATTTTTGTTTTATGTGTTTTTAATAACTTTTATGAAACAAATTTTTAAAACTTACTTAAATGACTGGGCCACTTATAAAGCTTTTGAATAAAAGTATGTTGGTAGAAGCTATAAGTACCAAAATTACTTAACTATTTAATTATAAAAGTATTTATTATGACTTAGCCCACAGAATAATTTTATAATTTACGTGCAATAAAAGTAATTGTTATTTTTAGGCCTACATGGTTTTCCATAAATGTTCACCACAAGTCATAGACGCTAGTTCTCCTTGTTTGTCGCTTTCAAGTTTTTTTGGGATTTTATTCTTTTTAAGGTGCAGTGAGCAAGCAGATTATAATGACGTTTGTTATATCTGTACAATGTATTGTTTGCATGTCATATAAGGTATATCGTTTTTTACTGCTTCTTTTTGTCAGCTTTTAATGTATTTTTGTGCTTTGATTTGTGCTGTTGCGGCTGTGAAATAAAAAAAACGTACATATAACATACATTATTTTTTGCTATAATAAAAATTATAAATTATAAAATTATTTAATTATAAAAGTTCTTTTGATTGTAAATGAAAAACTGTTACCAATCTTTTCATAAAAGTCTTGTTTTCTAACTGTTTTAATTGAAAATCAGGATTGCTAATTTTTTAAGTGTATTAGTGAAAATCTTAAAAAGTTTCATGCAGAGATTTGCGTGCTTGCAAAAGTTTAGAAGTGCGCTCTTTTAGAAGATAAGTTAATTTCTTTTTTTGGTTTTAGCATTTTACTTCATGATATTTTAGCTGCTATTTCAGGAGCTTGTTTTCAAAGAAGTTAATTAAATACACAAAATTGAAACAGTTTGTTTTGGTTCTAGAAAAGAATAGTTATGAAAAATTATAGCTGCGCAAATGTCAAATAATAAAAATAATATCTGCTTCGAGGACTGCATACATTCTGCAATACATACTGAATACTCACAAAAAAAATTCTTGTAACCTTAGGTCAAATATTGTGCTGCACAAAAACCTAGAATTTGCTAATCAGTAGTTCCAATAAGCGAGTTTTTTAAAGGTTGGCCAGCCAAATCACAAATAAATTTTAACTAATCCTTGTAAAAGCAAATTCTAACTTTTTATCTTCTCAATTCATCAGACCTCAATAAACACTATTTTGAAATTGTAAGTTGTTGTTTTTCAAGTTCTGGTTTGTTTCAGAATTGTTACAATATCTCTTGATATCATTTAGATATTTCTTTGGGTCAAAAACAAAAACTCGAAAACGAAAAACAACTTAATGCAGCTAACTTTTTCAAAAATAAGGTACACCAAAAAACGCGTCGAAAAGAATATGTTTATTAGTCAAAAATACACCTTTGATCCACAAACACCTGATTAGTTAAACCAACAATATTTGTTAAAGTTGTTTATTCACACAAAAGTAATAGTGAACACTTTCAAAAATTGTTCAAGTCAACAACATATCATCAAATGTTGTTTAGTTTTTCACACTCAAAAAACCTTTTATTGTGTAAACTCTCTTTTATAGCAAATTGTTACGTTTATTGTCTAGCTACTCTACAACTAAGTTGAAATATACAGATTAATCATACGATTTACTTCAAAAACTGCAAAATTCTTGATCGTGTAGTACACTTCACAAAAAGAGATTTCTTAAGTTGTTGTTTTTTACATTGTTGAAGAAAAGATAAGCCTTACATAAACAAAAAAATTTCGGTAACTTTCAAGAAATACAATACAGCAACGTTGCTTCAGGTTTGATTTGGTCAAGCTTTTTAAGTGTTTGATCTTTTTTTTTATTTTATCGATTGTAATACTAATAATATAATTTTGGTTAAATTTTTTATCATGTGATGAGTACTTTTTTCTATTATTATCAACAAATTACTGTTTTATGAAGTTTTGAAATCGGGCCAAATAGGGTCATGGCACAGAAAGCCCAGAATAAAAGCCAAACTTAGCAACAGTAGCACTGAATGTAGCAATTGCAAATGGGAAAACCTCACACCTAAACGAATTGATAATGTATTCTAAAGTTAGTTGTGCAAAGAATTGCCACTTTAACGCTATCATAAGTAGAGGAAATTTTGAAAAAGTACGGAAATATTTCCCAAAATGCACTTTATAGAAATGTGTAAATCTAATTTAATAAAAACTTACCTGATAACTGAAAAAAATTGATGCTCTTATAAATATAGGTTTATCTTGACCACTTAAAATAAATATTCCCTACTTCCAGTTTATAGTTGAGTCGCGGTCTGAAACACTATATGAACAGTGTTCTCAAAAAATAATTAAAAACAATTTATGTGAAGGAAAAATATTACTACCAGAGCTGTAACTATAGCAGAAAAAATCAATTATCCGGATAACCGATATATCCGGATATTGTATATTTCCGCTATCCGGTCAATCGGATATATTAAATATTGACTCATTTAAATTAATCTTTCATTACGTTTAAACCACGCTAAAAGAGATAACATTAACCAACAACCGCTGCTGAAGGTAAATGGTTACGTACGTTCCGTATGCCGTTTTGGTAAACGAATTATTTCGGTATGTTTCACTGCAAAATCATTAATTATTTCCGTTATGTTTCATTGCAAAATCTTTTACTTATATCATTTTATTATAAATGGAAATAGATACAAAGATTTTACATTTTCAAAAGATAACTTATATCTTTAAAACGATTTCTTTTGTTAATGTTTTAATAAAAAAGATTTTTTCCGTTTAATTGACTAAACCCGAGAGGAGGTGCTGTGTTTAATTTTTTTTTTCAATACGGGCCTTCTTTCCTTTCTTTCAACGACTATTTTAAAATAAATTTAAATCATGTTTTAGGTTTTTACTTTACTTTCAAAGATAAAGAGTTCTTTTGAAAAATTTGCCGCATTCTGAATTGAAGTAAAATCTTTTAAAAGCTTCCAGTAAGAAATTTTCTTAAGTATTCTTTATATTAAAAATATTTTTGACCACTGGCTTCCACGCAAAACCAATAATGACCAATCTATGGTCTATCTTGAAAATCAATGATTGGACAATTTTTCATATGATGAAATTATGGTTACTACGCAATTAGTCTATATAATGGTTAACTTTCATGTTAACAGGTTCGATTTTTGGGCGGCCAAATTGGACGCAATTGTTACAAATGGCAAGCCTGGACGTTGAGGTGCAATGTTGCCGTGTTAATTCCTCATATACTTGAGTGAATTGAGCCAGTGAGATAAAAAGATTGCTTCAAGTTTTTGACAAAATCAAAGTCAGAAACATTTTTAAAATGTAGGAAAAGTTAGGTTTGTAGTAAAACCTTTATAACCAAAAAAATAGAGTCAATGATCATCTAAGACAATGGTTCCCACCCGCCGGTCCGCAAAGTATTTTCCTTTCTGCCAAGTTAATTTTAATAGGGAATCGCAAGCATTGCGAAGTTGTTACTTCCTGTAAAGCTCATTTTGCGTTGGACTGATTCACAACAGGCACATCTCATTTTCCTTGATAACGAAAAATTGTTTCATAATGAAGGTTAACCTTCCGATGGCCTAAGTCAGGGTGGTCCAACTTCTTCACTTTTGCGGGCCACTTTTCAAATTTGTTCGAGCTTGCGGGCCGCAGGCGGCTAGAAATTGTTGGAAATCATCGTGTTCTCTAAAAAAAAAAGCTTCACTTGGAATCGATCTTTGATTTTCCTATTTTCGTCCCAAAATCAGAGTGTTCTCTAAAAAAAAAAAAGGTCTTCACTTGGAATCGGTCTGGAAAATTCCTATTTTCGTCCCAAAATCAGAGTGTTCTCTAAAAGAAAAAAAAAAAAAAAAGGTCTTCACTTAGAATCGGTCTGCAAAATTCCTATTTTCGTCCCAAAATCAGAGTGTTCTCTAAAAAAAAAAAGTCTTCAACTGAAATCGATCTCTAAAATTCCTATTTTCGTCCCAAAATCAGGGTGTTCTCCAAAAAAAAAAGATCTTTAATTGGAATCGATCCACGAAGTTCCTTTTTCGTCCCAAAATCATAGCGTTCTTCAAAAAAAAAGTTGCCGCTGCTTGTACAAAATTGTTCCGCGGGCCGCAAAACCTTGTGCAAAATTGTTCCGCGGGCCGCACAAATTCCATCCGGGGGCCGCATGCGGCCAGCGGGCCCGTAGTTGGACCACGCCGGCCTAAGTTTTGTGCCGTTTATGATTGTTTCATCATAAACTGTGTCTAGCTTTCAAAAAGTTTAATACAAAATCATTCTTGATTTTTAAGATGCTGCTATAGCTGGTCTTTTTAAACTGCAGAAAGATTAATATAGAATCTATGAAACAACCAGGTATTTTAACAAGAAGGATAAAAGCAAGACTTCTGAAATAGTTAATTGTTGAAATGGAAAGGAAGCAAGTATCAGTAGACCTATTGCAAGTGTAGAGCAAGCTACAAAACGAACAAGATCAGATAAGTTGAGTGTCACAGGAAAGAAAGAAAGAAACAAAAAAGGGCATTTGTCCAACAATATGAAAAAAAATATTCACAGTTTGATCTTAATATAGCTCCGTGTGGTGAACAATCGCCACAACCCTTATGTTTGGTGCACCCTTAAACTCTCTTAAATGACATTATGAAACCTTCCAACTTTCTCGTCACTTTCATTCAAAGCACAACAAACAGAACCACTTGTTTCAGAAACTTCTTTGATGCCTCGCTTGCCTCGCATGCTGGCAGGGAAATAGTAACAAATTTCACATTAACATTGATTTTATAAGTAAATGGATTGACATTTTGTTGTTCGAGTTAATTTGATTGCCACTTGTTGAGAAGCTGTTGTTGAGAAGCTGTTGAAGAAGAAGTTGTAATGCCAAAATTTTGAATTATATTTTGCAACGATAATTTGGGTTTACAAAAAATTTCAAATATTAGTTCTATTTACTATACGATCTTTTGTTGCCGGCCCGTGAACATTTTTTAAAAATTTCACCGGTCCGCTGGTGTAGAAAGCTTGAGAACTATCAATCTAAGACAGTGGTTTTCAACCTGGGGGTTGCTTGGCTTTTTTCTGTGGGTCGCGAAAGCCTTTGATTACAGCATAAAAAGTAAAATAATTAAAAAAAGATATCAAGTTATCATGAAGCAGAACAATATTTATATTTATTCATATTTATATTCCTATAACATTAGTAATGCATTACTGATGAAATTTAGAAGCAGCCCCCTGTGGTTTTGACTCTACATAAAATCGACTGGCGGGTGGGAACGCGCCAAGCTATGTAACTGAAAGCAGGGGGGGTGGAAGGTATAAATGGGCAAAATCGATTTTGAAAAAGAAATAAATGTTTAATGTTTTGCAAGTTTTTATTTTTGAGTTCTGCATAAATAGTTGCTTTCTCTGAAAAAATGATTTTTATATTTTCGTATTTATGATTTTTGATGGTGTTACTCAAAGAAAAAATTAGGAGTTGGTTAAAGGCGTTTTCGGAAAAATTGCTTCCAAGTACTGGTGTGTACGAACCAAAATTAACAGGCGTGTTGTTCTCTAAGGCAGCTTATTGCTACCAGCTGACAAAATATTATGAGTTAGCTATCAAAGGTAAATAAAAGAGGATAAATTAAGGAATTTCTTTTTTTACAAGTTATGAAGATATGACTGGATGATACAATATTTGTTAAGCCAAGCATGTCAGATCTAGATTAAGTGATTTATGTAAAAAAGATTAAAAAAGTTGGCTACTGGCTAGCTGGGACCAATTTTATTTCTAACAATCAGTCCTAAAAATAGTGATTTTAGTTAGAGACACGCCGAACATCAGGTAAAGAGTCTCAGCTTAAATGTCATATGAATAGGGGAGTTTGCGTAAAAGTCATGATGCGTCACGTAAAAAAGGGAGAATAAAATTGGCTGAAATAGCATCGTTTCGAATGTGATTTGGCCTCTTATCCTGAATTTCGCAAAGATCGGAGGCGTTAAACTTAGAGAAACCGTCAAGGGATCACCCAGACCTGCTTTCGAAAATGCCAAGATATTGTTGTTTGATTACAATTTTTTATTTTTGGTTTTGTATCGTGATATGAGTAAAATTTTTAGCTGTTTGCTTAAATCATCAAACAGAGAAAAATGCCATAAAGCGTCTTCACAGAGGACACAACAAAATGACCAGAATAAGACAACATAATTATTTTTAATCATTTTTTTGCTTATGGGTGTTCAGAAATACGTTATATAGCCTGCGAATGCCTAGATATTTTTTTAAAGAGAATCGTTAAGTTACTCAAGATTGTCAAAATGGGTCGCGGAGTGAAAAAGATGAGAAACCACCGGTTTAAGAAAAAGATTAAATATTTTTATATTCTAATATTCTGGGTTACTTTTATAGGTACATATTGTATGGTCAAAATTTGCTAGATCATTTTTTACAACTTGTAAAAGGTTAACTTTAAATTTGAATTAAAATAAATAGCTATTCTAACCAGTTACATTCTATAAAATTCTGTATTGAATATTTAAGTACATTCAAATGCAGAAATATTGGCGTAAAAATATTCTGATCATGCTTTTGCAATGTATACAAAGCTTTATAAAGACAATTCCAAAAACGCTTACTCTTAACAATCGCTATGCATACATAAAAATTATAATTATACAAAGCCAACACAGTCAGCGGTTTTTCCAAATTTTTAGCTTCTCAACAAACAGCTTCACATTTACAAAAAAGGAAATGTAAGCCTAACGTAGAAAAGTTATTGAAAACTTTAAAGGACTTTTAGCCGAACTTTGCGCCACGCGTCTTATAAAAAATCTTTGTAAAATTTTTTTTAAATTGATATAGTTTGAAAAGTCTTAATTAGCAAACTATTTTTGTAAAATATATCAAGTACATCCAAATATTTTTCAGTATTTCGTTAAATAAATTATCTATTTTGTCTTTGGCAAGTCAAACGTTTAAATTCTTGTTAAATGCATCACATTTTTTGTTGTCCTTACTTTTATGATACAATTTTGCGCTGAATCTATAAGTGAAAAACTTTTGCTCCTAAAAGAAATCATTATCTTGGACTATCAAATTTCTCGTGATCTATCGGTTATTAACATGATAGAAATTTTGGTTTCTGTAACATATTTCTGCGGAATATATCCAGTAAATGCAATGTTATCGATGACAATTCTTGCTGCAATAAGAATTACAGAAATTCTTTCTATAATTATAGAAATTCTTTCTATAATTCTTATTATATTTCTGTAATGTCTGACAGATTGGTATTAAATGATTTTTTTTGCATGGGTCTAAAATATTTAAACCAGTGTTTCCCAAACTTTTTCGGCCTGGCGCCCCCTTGGCTTCCAGATAAATTCCCAGCGCCCCCTTGATTTTCAGCTTGATTCCCAGCCGCTCTTGCTTCTTTTTTAAGTGAAAAGAATGTTTGACAGAGAATATTTATCTGTAATTTTGCTATTTTTCTCCCAAATTTTTGGTGATCTCTAAAAAAAAAAAAAAGGTCTTCACTTTGATTTTAACTGTAATTTTGCTATTTTTCTCCCAAATTTTTGGTGATCTCTAAAAAAAAAGGTCTTCACTTTGATTTTAACTGTAATTTTGCTATTTTTCTCGCAAATTCATTGTGATCTCTAAAAAAATAAAAGTCTTTACCCTGAATCGATCTTGTATTGAATACTTTGGGAAACACTGCTGCAAGATCACCTATAAAAGGTCTTTAATCGCCCTTCATGTATATTTCTTCTCATTGTTTCCTATTGCCCCCTTGTTCTCTTACCGCCCCCCAATCGCCCCCTTTCTTCTTACCGCCCCCCTAAACCTCGCCAACGCCCCTTGGGGGGCGGTAGCGCCCACTTTGGGAACCACTGATTTAAACTGATGATAAATGCAGAAATAGTAAAATTTATAAATCAACTTTTCGATGAATAAGCATTAACTTTTAATTTCAAAATTGTCAATCTTATTTTAATGCTGTTTATAAAGTATTTTAAAGTAATTTCTTGAAAATCGTTTCAAAATGTAAGACATTTGTTGAGCGTTGAAAATATTAAAGCAGTGAATTTAGTTAGTTAGATTTTTTAATCTGTATAGTTGGATAAAAAACATATTTAAAGAAATATAAAAAATGAAAACTTTACTTTCACCTATTCGAAAAGCACTCAAACTCAACTTTTAGGGTAATTTTCCTTCTTTTGGCACAAAAATCATAATTCATCATTCTTCCGAACAAAAGTTGTCAAATAAATTTTTTTTGTCAAAGTACTTCCGTATTTTCTAGTGAAAATTGAGTAGGTTTTTAAAGGTTTACTATATGCTGTCCCGAATTGAAATCAATAGAGATTATAAAAAGTTTTATATACATAAAGAAAAAGAAGTAAAACCATTCCAACGTCAAGCATTAATTGCACTTGAAAGTAAATAAGTCCTATGTCCAAATATTTTTGGTCGTCAATGAGTTTTTAAAAAGCAATATTGATTAAACCGCATTTATTTTCAAAATCTGAGCAATCGCTATATTATCAATACAATAACCTGCTATTTAGTAAATTATAATGCTTGTGTCCTATATACACTTAACATAATGACTGTAATTGATTTAGACAGTAAATGGCTCTAAAGTAACAAGATTGTGCTTTAGTTCAAATGACTATTAAAAAATTTTTTAAATTCTTCTATGAACAAAAAGCTTTTAATTTTTACTTTACACTCCTTTTTAAAATAAGCTTAATAACGTAATTAGTATGAACCTGCAATATAAATAATTTTGTCAAACAAGAAAAAAGTTTGGTTTTTGCTTGAACTCTTCGACTCTTCAAGGCTGCACGAAATTCGCACTTATTCATACATTATATATCAGTTTTCGAAACTTTTAACTTGGCAAATTTTGAATTTTCTATTGCTTTAAATCGTGTTTCATAAGATTAATAAGTTCTTGAGTATTCTGTTCAAACTATTTTATCAAGTTATAAATTTTAGTGCGCACTTAATAAACCATTTTGTTCACTTTATTTTTTTAGGTAATACATTACACATACTCTATAAATTTCTGCCTCACTATTCTTTAAAAAAACGCTTTATAGCAATTATTTACCTTGGCAAAGTTTATTTATCTCGAAATGTAAACAAATAAGTCAATTATATTTAAGGAAACCATGCATTTGACAAACGTAAAAGAATAACGATGTTAATTATGGAGTTTTTTTATCGATAAGGGAACTTATTTTTTTAAGATTTATGTTTCTCCTACATGAGACTAAATCTTATAAATAGACACCATTTGAGGAGTCTGGCCTAGAGCTGTTGAGAATATCCGGATATGAATATTCAATATCTTAATTTTAAAAATTACCAATCGATAATTGAACTTCTTTCCAATTTAGAAAAAATCAAAAAGTTTGTTTTCATCTCAACAAATTTTACATCATTTTTTTTACAAACAATTGATGAATTTTTTCAAAAAGTAATTTTTCTATTCTCCTAGGTATCATACAGAATCAATTTCACTGTCTTTGTATTTACTTTGGCTATTTTTAAACTGTACATTAAAATTCAAGCATATTAAAATTGAACATCAAAATTCTTTAATTATTTGCACGGTGCCCGAGTAGCCTAAGCTGGAGAGCCGCTTTAATGACAACCATGATTGGCATAGTCTGGGTTCAATTCTTACACTCGTATCATAGGGAAAACACTTTGCGGTTCCTTCGTAAGTTTTTAACAAGAAGCTCTACTTTTCTGCCTTATTACTGTACTAAATAAAAAATGAAAAAAGTTTTAACTGGGCAGCAATATCTTAACATTTCCGTGACAGTTTGCGGGCTACCCTTCTAGCACCCCATTTTGTTCTGCAAGTTAAGCGGATAGATGATATCATATATGACAATACATTGATACAATAAGTTGCTAAGGTTAATGTGGTGAAGTCTCGTGAAAATTCAAAACAAAAATTTTATAATTAGTAAACTGATAAGGGTCAGTTAAGGCGATGAATTGATAACTGTATTTTACATAAAAAGGTTAGGGGTAAAAAAAGATATGATAAGCCTTAACCGTTTCTTTCTTCTTGTTGGTACGGTGTATGGTGGTCTGGTTGCTGTTCTTTTCTTTTTAGCGGAGTCATTTCCAGACAATGTCAGTCATTACCAGACGACGACGGCGACGACGACGACAACGACAACGACAAACGGAGTCATTATTATAAGATAGCAGCACGAACCGGTTTAGAAGTTTACTGACAAGCTCATTCCAAAAAGAACTTTATAGACCAAGCGTGGAATTCATAGTCGAAACAGCTGTGCCACCTATATTATCAGAAGATTTGTCCTTTTCTTTTGGAAAAACTTTTTTGCTTAGTAGTTTGAAAACACCGTTGGTAGCTTTCTGACTTGAAAGCCTTCGCAGTACCCCTTCAAATACTGAATTGCGTAAGTGCTGTTGTACAATGAAATGTGTTTTGTGTGTTTTCTTTTTCATGTTGCTCTAATTTTGTTATTGCGCTTTAAAAAGAAAAAATAAATATTGATTCATTGTAAAATAGCTAGATCCAGATATCGATATGAAAAAACACGTACAATATAGTAAAAATATAAGTGCATTCAATTTCTGTCAAATGTATTTTTTAAACAAAAGAAAGACTTAAGCAATTTTAAAAAACTTTTTGTCGACTTTCAAATTCTATTTTTTTCATTTTTAAAGTATGCCTAAAGAAATTAAAGTGCTTTATTTTTCTTATAAAAGTTTTTTGATTTAAAATAAATTGGTTTAGGTCTCGATCACTAGGATGTGTTTGGTCAATTATCGACTTACGTCACCAATCATAATCAGTTATTTTCTCGAAAAATATATAATCCACTTTTGAGGTTCAAATAACTTCATATAAATAAACAAAATCTTTTTAAAAACTGTATTATCGAATGTACTTAGGAAAAATAGATATGTAATCTTCTAATTTTCTCAAGAAAACTCGATATTGGTTTGCTAGATAATTGATAAGTATATATAAAAAGATAGAATCGTAAAACCAAGTACTGTCTTTGTTACTCCAATGTTAAGCGAACTTAAAGACTTCTAGAAAGCTTTTTGATTGTTATTCTAAAAACATCAACAGCGCAAAAATTGGTTTGAGCAATAATAGCTACGATCAAACACAATAATTTAATAAACTGAATGTGCATATAATTTTGCAATTACGTAAGTTTAAAATAAGGATTATTGAAGGTTTTAAAACTCCAACCGTTGTAAATATTGTTAAATGATTTTTATTACGTAGAATAAGATTACAAACAAATTTTTAGGTCATACTTGATCAAATTTTATAACAAGAAAAAAATTGAACACTTCAATTACGTAGTAAATGCGCTAATTCTCGATTGCATTAGTCGCTATTTTATAATGCAATGTTAATAAAACTATAAATCAATGTATGAATAATTGTAATATTAGAAGTTAAATTACAATTGAAAAAATGTAATTGAGTGTCCTAAAAGTTTCTTACGTCAACAAATGTCATTAAAACTTCAAAATCATATAATTTACATACAACTTTGTTTATTAATACTAGTTTTTAAAATTTTCAGTTGTGCTATGTAACTTTTAAAAGAAACTTTTTGATCTCATCCTAAAAGAGAATCGAAGTACTTATTAACCAAAACTTAAATATTGCAATATCATGATTTAACCTGGACTCGAACCACCCTAACACTTGCCTTATTCATAAGTTTATTTATTTCTCTCGTTGTCATCTTCCTATGTAACTTTCTGCCTTGCGCTAACTTTTTTAACTTTAAATAGCACTCTGGTTTTGTTTAATAGATTATAGCTAATTTATTTTCAAACGCTTAATTCTATTTGGATTGTTATTATTATTGCTTTCTTTTCAGATATTGGTTATGATTTTGTGAATAAAAGCCTAGTTTACGGTTTACTTTATGACAATCCTAAATAAAACCGATCCTCATCTTAAAAAAATTATAACGGATGTTGCAAAAAAGGAAACAAATATCGAGATGGCATAAAAACGAACTTTTCAAGCATGTTCAGTTTTTTTTTTTATTCGTTTGAGAATTTCAATCCGAATTTGAACGGTTTCTTTGCAAAGATTTTAAACCACTTTTATAAAATATTAATTTTCTTTAAATTTTTCAAAATGAAGAAAAATTATTTTTTTATAGGACTCTCTTTTTCATAATTGGTAAGCCCATAGATGTAAATAAAATATTGTAATATATACAGATATACGGATGCTCTTGTTAGCAACTCCCGGCTCTTCTCCAAATTAAACTTGAATATTATCTTTTCCAAACTTTCTTGTCTTAATTGGAAGATCATGTGAACAATTAGACTAGTCGTTAAACACACATTAGTGAAATAAATAAAGATTAAATCAATAAACGCGACTGCAAATTGCTTTTGTCAAATATTCTTTAAATATTTGTGTTCTGTTAAATAGTAATAAAGATTACATCATGTATTTTTAATTTGATTTTTACTAGCTTTTAGCCTCTACTATTCTTTGAATTGAAAAGGTTAAAAAGCAAAAAATAATTAAAAATATTGATTGAAAATATTAAAAGTCAAAAAGGAATGTCCAAGTCGTATTTTGTAAATTAAGATTGTGGAAAACTCAAAAAAAAAAACAATCAATAATGTTTTTTACTTGATCAAAACAAAATCTTTTTTATGATTGTTGTGCTTTTCCAATAATTTATAGTTAATAAGTATTTTAAGCTCTTTTTGAAAAAGATTAAGTTGCTGTGAATAAAAAACTTTTGAATTTTTACAGATTTGATGAGACAAACGTTTGAAAAAAACTTCAGTAAAGTAATCTTTTTATGTTTCGCAGTTAGAAAAAAATTAAAGTAGCTCGGTATATAACAAAAAATTAACTTTTTTAATTATCTCAGGCCAATGATGCATTTTGTCGGGTTATCGTTCTTTTACCTATTATAGTTTGATTTTTTTCTTTTTTTCTATTTTATTGGTTTTCGATAACGACCTTGTTGAGTGTGTGCTTATATGCTTCAAAGGCAGTACTTTGGGCATCACCAAAAATTGCACTACCCGTCAATTAATCTTATACTTGAATGCGTGAAGAGCTCGACAATATTTGCTCAGGCCAAGTGCTAAAGACGAGACTAGCTGATTGCTGATTGGCTATTCATAAGACATGCGTCAAATCAAATGTTAAAATCTTTTATTTTTATTTTTTTGTTGCAAGCAGAACGTTGTAATTGTTTTCTTTGAAAACATCCAGACTTGCAAAACAATCTTCCTAATTTTTTTTTTTTAGTAACATGACTTAAATGCTTTTTCATTCATGACTATTTAGTTTTAAAAAGTGATCTTCTGAATCTTAAAATTAAACGAACAATTATAGAAGAAAAGAAAACTGTTTTTGGCATTAAAATTAAATTTTCTTTTAGATAATTCTATTTTTTTCAGTAAACTTTACGGGACAACAACTCAAAGATATATTTAACTTGTGAAAGATGTTTTAAGCACTAAGATTGCTCTTATTCCAGGTTATTTGTAATTATTTTCACTACTTTAATTTTAAAAGTCTTAGGGTAAACAAACCTCTTTATCCGGCTTGAAGAAAAAGCCAAATTTTTTAATTTTAGCTAAGAATTAAGGTTAGATTCTGTAATTATTGTGTCAATTAAAGTTAAATTTAAACTATGTAAGACAATTATATATAAAAAGTAAGTAGTCTATTTTAGCTTATTTTCTTAGGCTACGTTAGAAGACGCAAGAAAAGCAACAATTGCAATTTCAGTTCATTGAAAAAATAACAATTCATATAATCTAATTATGACAGGTTTGTGTTTAAACATCTGTATAGGTTTAAACCCACCGAGAAAATGCCTTTTTGTGTCTAAATTTGTTAATAGAAGCGAGGGGATTTTTTTCGCGGGTGAGGCTGGGTGGTGAGAAACTTCAAGGGCGGGAGGAGGATATAGAATTCTATGTTTATAGCTGTTAGCTATTCTTTTTCAACTTCAAATATTTGTTTTTGTTTCCAAGTAGTTAAGAATTGAAGTTTTGTAAAGTAACTTTTTGTCTTTTAATTTAAAGCAAAGACTTTTTTGGTCTTTGTTTCAGTTTCATGAATTTTTTTCCAAACTAATACAAAAACCTGGTGCCACCTCACTTTTCTGGTTGCTGTGTCCCAACAAATCTTTAAAGGGAGGAATAGTCGAAAAAAGACTAACTCCCATTTTTATAAATGATTTACTGCTAATGGTTTTAAAATACAGGCTGCCAAAATCACTATTTAAATGGCGGATTTTTGAAAAAGAATGCATTTTTCGTACATGCGCTTACATTTATACATGTACAATTTTTTAATAAAACAGATAATCGATTAATTTTATCGGAAGCGTCGTCGAGTGGTTAAGAACGTTGTGATTGCGATTGGCATTATCTCGGTTCAAAACCTACTTGCATCATTCTGTTGTGACCTTTACGTTACTTTTCCTCGCTTGACAGTCTTGGCAAGCAGTTCAAATTTAAGTCGTATCTCTTTAAGACTAAAAAACCAAAAGAAAAAATTTCAACCAACAGCAATATCTTGGCATCTCTGGAAGCAGTTTGGGGTAATTACTTGCCCTTTGTATTAGCACCTCCGACGCATTCTTGCAAGTAAAGAGGATAAATATGAAGATGATATAAAATGAAAGAAAGACTAACCAATTAAGTTGAATTTAATAATTAGTTGTGTCATCGCTGTTTTTGATATATTCCAGGTTACATACATGCAGAAGTTAATCAAATTATTTTGAAATTTCCGGCTTTGGTTAAATAGCCTATAAATCATCGCTTATTAATCAATACTAGTTTCAGTTTCATAGTTGCAATAGAACATTAGCCAAAAATGTCAGCAGAAATTCTCTCTCCAGACTAAATTTTAAGCTCTTTTAAAAAAAATATTTTTAATATTTGTGTCGCGATCTTGAAAAAGTGCGGTTCAAAAGCATTTATTTAAGTCGTTTCAGAAATTTTAAGTCCTTAAAAACGCTCCAAAAAAAGGATCCGAACAACTACATAATAAAATTTTACTTGAAAACCTGAGATCTCCGCCTCCTTTGCCTATTTAACCGCAAGGCTTTTTTTATACGCCTGACCAAAATTTTTAATAGGAAGGGAATCACGTTCGCGGCTTGGACTATAAGTCGCCAGCACTATCCAATGTGGCCGTTTTGGACAACAGCCAATATTTCTACTTAAAAAATTCTCCAAAGCAGGTTTCACTCTGAATAATAAGACAAACTTTTGTAACAATGTTCGTTTTGCGGCAAGCAAAAACAAATAAAAAAGTGAGTAGGAAAATCACTCCCAACTGGCCTCGATGATAAAGGATCAATTTGCCCTTACGTGTGCAATTTCTCAATCAGTTGAATATCTGATAAACCAAAAGTAATTAGAGTTGTGTTCATCAAAGCAATCACATTGTTAAGAGTGATGCCTTACTCACTTTTCTTTTGTAATTGCGTTAGGAAAATTAAAAACGGAATTTTTAACTGAACTCTTAGATTTTATTTTATTTCTTTTTGATGCTTTCAAAAAGTCACAGTAAAATGTAAGCAAAATACTGAATACTGTTCTTAAATATTATTGTTTTGTATCAAATATAGTATTTATTTTATCTAAAACAAGGATTTGATAACTTTGAAGAATTTTGAAAAATATTTCAGGTCAGCAGTCACGGAAATGGTTCTTGACTCACGGCAGGATTTCTTTTGATGGATTTCTTTGCCTATCCGGCTCTTTGGGGTTACTAGTGCTTGCACTACCACCCTTGATTAAGCAATGTTCTCTTGACTTGTGACCTATAGAAGTGTATTGTAACTTTTTTAAGATTTTTTTTGTGTACGTGCTTTTTAAATCTTCAATGTTAATGTCTTCCTATTTGCAACCTTTGCTCTATTTTATTTTTTAATTGTTATCAATTGTTCTTTTGGATTCAAATAAAAACGAACTACTATTACTACTACTAAATTGAAAAAAAGAAAATTATTAACTGTAACTGTCACACAGAAAACGGCATAGCAGATATCGAAATTTAAAGATTAATGTTGGTTTCTCATTCTTGCCGAGCTATTTACTTTATCTTAAAAAAAAGATTTGACAGCTTCGTAGAAAGGAGAAAATTAGAAACTGTAACTATCACACTGAAAAGCAGATATTATCGTTTCAGAACAGCTGTTAACTCAGAGTTCCACTCAGGGGTCAGTTGAATGAAAGCTCGATTTTGATCGTCGTTGTCATAAACATGATTTCACTTCAACAACTACAATAGTTGTTATGTCCTCGGAAAAGATATTTTACAGCATTTTTCTTTGCGTGGCTGACTTAATATATAGCTCTTCAATAGACTTCTAAGTAAAACAAAAAAATATGTTTAACCAGACAGAATATTTTGGCACCTCCAAAAGTAGGTAAAAGTAATCATTTGCTCTCAGCTTAATGTTAATTTAAGAGTCAGGAAGATAAATACGGTAGATGATTATTAGGAAGATAAATTGATATTTGTCAATAAATGTGCGCTTCTTGATAAAGATCTATTTAAATTAGGCCAAATAGACTTTCATCTTTTGTAGATAAACTTATACCGTTTTTGAATAAAAGAACTACAAGTTATAAGAGGCTTTGTAATCGGTTTAGTTTTCTTATTGTTATGAGAAAAGATATACAGCCTGGGACAAAAGTTTAAGACCACTTTTGGAAAAACGCACATTTTAGAAAAAAGCTTCTTAATCACCTAATACTAAGTATTTTTGTGTCAAAATGCATATTTAGGTTTTGGAAGTGAACCTTATTACATATTAATTTTTAATTTTTACGTTCGATTATTATTTTAAACTTTAAGCTTAAAATTACAAAATTTTGAACCCCGAAAATTGGCAAAAAAACTAGCAGTCAGCGTTGAAAAACGCATTCAATTTACCAGTCTTTGCACAATGAAAGTCTCAGAACGTGAAATATCAAGGCAGAGGAAAGTTAGCAAACCTGCTGTACCTAACACCATCAAAAATTTCAAAAAAAAGTACTTTCAAGGACAGCAAAAAAACAGGCCGTCCGAGCATTTTTAGCAGTGGATATAAACGTTTTATCATGAAGAGAGTGAGTCAATCTCCTAAGAACTTTGCTGAAAAAAATACAAGCTAAAATGGCATAAGGAAACTTCAAAACTAGTAAAATTGTTTTTTCACTAATTTTGAAGTTTCCTTATGCCATTTTAGCTTGTATTTTTTTTCAGCAAAGTTCTTAGGAGATTGACTCACTCTCTTCCTGATAAAACGTTTATATCCACTGCTAAAAATGCTCGGACGGCCTGTTTTTTTGCTGTCCTTGAAAGTACTTTTTTTTGAAATTTTTGATGGTGTTAGGTACAGCAGGTTTGCTAACTTTCCTCTGCCTTGATATTTCACGTTCTGAGACTTTCATTGTGCAAAGACTGGTAAATTGAATGCGTTTTTCAACGCTGACTGCTAGTTTTTTTGCCAATTTTCGGGGTTCAAAATTTTGTAATTTTAAGCTTAAAGTTTAAAATAATAATCGAACGTAAAAATTAAAAATTAATATGTAATAAGGTTCACTTCCAAAACCTAAATATGCATTTTGACACAAAAATACTTAGTATTAGGTGATTAAGAAGCTTTTTTCTAAAATGTGCGTTTTTCCAAAAGTGGTCTTAAACTTTTGTCCCAGGCTGTATTTAGGTCAAGCGTAAAGCTCGCCAGAAACTTTTCTCTATCTATTTGAATAATATTGAGAAACAGTTATTAAAAATTAAAATTTTCCGATTTATCAGGAAGTTTAGATGATGATGGAAAGCAAAAAAAATGAATCGCACGAAATAATTATTATACATCGCTTTACCATTCAAGAAAAACGATAATTTGATAAAACAAATAATAATGATAAAAATATTATTAACACGCTTTCAAAACATTTCCATTACAATATGCGGATATATTTTTGTGCTTATGTGCTCGAAATATTGTGGTAAATGATGATTTATAAAAATGAACTTTGTTCATCAGCAACATGGTTTAAATCTTTTGTATTTTAAAAATATTGACTGCAAACTAATTCCAAAATAAAATTCTGAGAATTTGGATGCAAAAAAACTCATTAAATACTATTGTAACCTGGTTGAGTGACTCAAAAGAATAAATGTGTTCGTTTCGTTTTGCAATGTCATTTACTTATTAAGCATAAACTATTTCATAAATTCTTATATCTGCATGCAATTGTTGTTGTGCATGGTGCGTGTGAGTTTATTTAAAAAAAGCCTTGTAAATCACCGTGCTTCACGTACCGAAACTGTGATGAGTGTAGAAAACGATAAATGATTTCAAAGCAAAAAAGATTGAAATTTGCCGTAAGCAAGCATTATCTTTATATTAAAACCTTAGTTAAGTCTGATTTTTTTTGAAAAACAAAATGCCTTATCACTATAATTTCCAAATACGATTCCTCAATTCAAATTTTATCGATAACTTTATTAAATTTTGTAATTACCCGCTTGAAGCTATAAATAAAACAGTCGTTCATTATCACCTCTTAGCAAAAAAAGGAGATGTAATGATCTTTATCAAGCGAGTGTAGCTCTACTCACTCACAGTTGACTGAGACGTGAAATATAGTTATTTGGACAAACGAAAAAATAAAAAATTTTTAGAAAAGTGGTTCTTGCCAATAGTAAATGGAATCGTGGAACGTGAAAATGTTTTCGTTTATAATTCATTTAGTCCTATATCTATCATACAATAAAGGTAAGGAGAAAGATTATTTATTTTGACTTTGGAAACTTAAGACAGTATAATTCGTTTTGAACCAGTATAACTCAGCTAGGTAGGGTATCTTGATGTTGCCAAAAGTTTTTTCTTTTTTTGTATCGTTTTTAGATAAAGTATAAGTTCTAAACATTGGATCTTTTAGAATATAATTATCTAAACTGAATATTGTAGCTTATTTATCAGATTTTATTGAAGAATCGTTTTACTCGGAAAATATCTTTAAATCTTTTAAAATAACTTCTGCTTTTAAAAAATTTATACCTTGCCATTGCTTTTTGTCTTTCTTTGGGTCAGTGGTAATCTATACTCGATTAAGTCTAAAAAATTATGTTGGAGCAAAAATAATATCTGGTAGCTGGTTTATTTGAATCCAATAAAAGTTGTTTTTGAGCGGATGGCCAAAAAGTATCCTATTGCAACGGTTTCCAAACTGGAGTCCGCGAGGGTCCCAAAAGCAATCTTTAAAGGATCCGCGCAAAATGCTGTGATTTTAAAATCATAGATCAACTTGTTGTTTTGCCACGAGTTTATCGATTTACAATTTGCCAAGTCAAAATATAGCAAATATATTGTCATTGACGAGTTTGCTTAATTCTTGTTTTGAAGTTTTATGGATTTTCCTTGTTTTAAACATTAAGGGCAATCCATCTTCATTTCAAGCAAGCAAAAGGATTCCGCGAGCTAAAAAGTTTGCGAACACTGCCATTTGGATAGATTTTTTGAAAAAATTACGAAAAAAAAAGATAGGTCCATACTTCACAGTAAAAGTGAAAAAAAGGTCACTGATACTGTCTGCATCCTGCAAGTCAAATAAAGACCGGACGTAAATACAGAGCGGAAATTTAACGCTTTATAAAGCAGGAATGTGATTAGAAAGAGGTGACCCTACATAATGTGCGGGACGTCTGATAATACTATTCTAAAGTAATTTGTGAAAATTTTTTTAAATATTAAAACACAAAAAATCAATAAGCAACATATTCTCTTAATTTAATTGATAACCAGCTGGTTCCGGTTGGTCGCTCATATGTGTTCTTTCATGAGGCAATCTACTACTATCTGCTGCAGTGAAGTCATCGTGATTACTGTCATTTGCGAAGAATGGTATAAAAGTGTGGCCATGGTATGAAATTATTTTAAAATAGTATGATCAGACGTCCCGCACGTTATGTAGAGTCACCTCTTTCGAATCACATTCCTGCTTTGTAAAGCGCTAAGTTTCCGCTTTGTATTTACGTCCGGTCTTTATTTGACTGTTGAGCATGGTATAAAAAATTCAATATCTGTTCTAAATTTCTTTGCACGTGTACTCAGTTTATTTTGTACGTTCTTCCGTTTGCAACTTGAATGATATAATATAGGTACGTAAATCAATTTTTTTGATAAGTTATTTTGAACCCTTTTTTCCCTTCCGGAGATTGAAAATATTATATTCATACAGTTTCCAACGCGGACTGAAGGCAGACTTTTTGCTGTTCTATGGTACTGTTATAATATTGACTCTTGGCTTTTTTTCACTTTTCCAAATTGATAGCATTCGGCGAAGAATATTTAATAAACTTCGGTATCATCGATCTGGTTTGTCGGCCAAATATAATTTGTGTCCGACTAACGATCACATCTTGTGAAAGTGTGTTTCTCAGTTCTAGAAGCGCTAAATATTGATTTTAATGGTTTTGTGCAGTTGTTTTTAGTAGATGATTGGCAGATTTTACTGCAGCTTCAGCCTTTCTGTTTTCTTGTTGGTGTCCTGGTGATGACGTAGTGTGAGTAATGTGCCATTTTTTACAAAACACACTAAAATGGTGAGAAATAGTAAATTGCGAGGTACAGTCAGATACAATAACTTTAGGAATACCATAACGAGCGAAATGCTTTTTCACGCAATGTAGTATCTGTTTGATGGCAATTTTGGTCAAAACATTAATTTCAAAAAATTCGAAAAGTAATCGACAGCGATAAGATACATTTTGCCATATACAGTACTTCAAAAAGATTGATACCACATTTTTCCTGCAAATACGAGCTTTTATTATGTTGTCTTAAAGACTCTTTTTTGGTTATTTGGTTTAAGATTTTGGCATATTAGACAGTTATCGGCTATTTTTTTAATATCTTTTGGCATGCCTAGCCAAAAAATAGTATCACTTACCACGATGCATCATGCTTGCGCAGCCTAGATAAGTTTTATATTAATCATTTTTGAAAAAATTACGACATTCTTTTGTAATAAAAAAAACCTTCTTCCTTTCAATTAAAAGTTTTTTCAGAACTCAAAGTGTCACGAAAAGAAAAATGAGGCTTAATGTTATCGGAAAGATCTTTCCTTTGATCTGGCCAACTGTTTTGAATTTTTAAATATTTGCTTTTTCATCGTGGTGCATCGTATTGCTTATCTTTTGCAAGTTTCTATCAGGAATTTCATCGAGTGATGTCACTTCCAAAATGCGAGTTGATTATTGTTTAACTTGTTCTACTTTGGGAAATGCTCGACTCAGAGTGTGAGCATTGATCTGTCTCTTTGCCGGAACACATCTGAATTCAGTTGAACAACGATTCAATTGCGCAATTAAACTTTGCAGTCGTCTTGGCGTCTGACTCAAAAATTTCTTTAAAATTGCCTCCGAGGGGCGATGATTGTTGTTAACAATTACAGGCTGTCCGTATTTACATTAGTTAAATCTTTCTAATTCAAAAACTACAGACAAATTTTTTTTCAATCTGTGCCTAGCGTTTTTCTGAGGTGGTAAGCGCGCGTGACGCTTACTCTATGGGCCGGTCACTTTGCATTAACACAGCTCTAATGCCATCTTTATTTCTATCAACTGGTAGTGCGAGTTCTTCTTTGAGTCCTAAAAACTGAGAGCCGTTGCAGCACTTATTATTATTATTTTTTTGACTATTTGCGTGCCCGCTTCGCATTCACCCGATCAATTTCATTCTTCACTTCTACAGTATATGTTGCGAATGGATTCTTTATTGTTCGCTAAATAAAATTAGGTAAGAAACGCGGCAGGTATTAAAGTATTCCACAAAATCGCTTTACACCGAAAATATCAGCAGGTGAAGGGATTTTCACAATAGCCTCTATTTTAGGCGGATCAGTTTCAACACCTTTACTCGAAATTAAATGTCCCATAAATTTTATTTCTGACGTCTTGACAATAACTTTGTCATTATTCAATTTAATATACTGCTCCTTGCATTTCTTATGCAGTTTAACAGATTGATTTCGTGATTGTTTTCAGCAACTTCGAGGGTAGCATCATATCCATAATCGTTAGCAACAGCAAAAACTGCTTATAATTTGATCGAATTATGTTGGATACATTAGTTTAATAACAGAACCAATATTCAGTCACAATAAAGCAATGATACAATACAAACCTCTCGCACAAGGCAATTATTAGTCAAGTGTATACTTATTAACAATTTACTTTATCAACAATTTTGACCTTCCATTCCAAGGTGAAGACTTTTTTAGCTTTTAGGTTCACAGATATGTGTTTTCAAAAAGTACTTTTGCCATGCAAATAGTTTGTTAAAAGGATTATTTTAAAAAACTAAAACTAATTAAAAAATTAAACATCGATCATGACTTAATATAAAGCATGACTTACAGCATGTGTGTGCCTGTTCAATATCACTTTTTCAATTAAAAAACTTTATTTGAAACCCACAGACATACCCTTCAGACTAATATTTAATATATGCTGATATCTTTACTATATCATTTTTATTCAGTAAGTCAATATATTATCACTTTATTTGATGTCAGCTTACTGGAGGTTCGTTTTGATTGTATTATAACTAGTATACAAGTTACAATACAATCAAAACGAACCTCCTGTTAGGCACTTAATCGGGAAAAGCCTAAAACAATTATGACATTACCAAAGTAAAACGGTATATTTACAAGTTTTAGTTTTTTGCCAATCAATCATTCTTGACATGATAATTAAAGTAAAAAATTTAACGAACATCGTCCGCTAAGGAAAGTACTGTGTAAGAAGAAATAACTTTCCTAGTTGGCTTACAAGGTAATTCTAAAATTGGATCATAAAACACGAATAGTTTGGACGACGGAAAAGCCTGCATTTCCTTTTAAATGGAATATTTCAAATTGTAAAGTACTACCAACCAAAAGAAGTCAAAAACTTCTGTCTGTAGAGCAAAGTTGGCTTATAAAATGAAAAACAGCTTGATATAATATATGTCAAATTTAAAAATAACTTTGATAGAGTGTTTTAGAGTGATATTGCTATCATAAGTTGATATGTCTTCATTCAAATTTATTTACTCTCTTTTTTGATTTAATTTGAGTAAAAAATAAATAGATTTCTCAATATTATTGTTGAAATAATTTTATTAAGATATTCATCAATAAAAATGAAATAAAAATTAAACTATCCCTATAAAAAATATGGTAATAATCACGGCAACATTAATGAACATTAAGAATAAGCAAAAAACCTCAAAAATACTAACTTTACATTTAATTTTTGGAAATGTTACTTTAGCAGCAAATCTTCCCAAATTTCAATGTCGCTTTTGTTGATGTTTTGATTATGCTGAAAAATTTACGTTTAAATTTTTTTCATTACAATTATTACGTGAAAGCACGTCATCTGTAATAATCAACTTTGCAAACTTTAAATGTAGATGTTTTTTTACCTTCTTTTCTACTGTAAATGTCATGTTGTCCTACCTACAGTATGCTTATTCGCGCAAAAAAGCAGACTTATTCACAACATTTTACATGCAATTTAAATAGGGCTATTTAAGTTAAAATATACAGTATGCCTATTGGAGACTAGTATTATCAATATATATATTTTAAATTGCTTTGAAATTTTGCTTTTACCAAATAAGTATGTTGTTTTGCAACGAAATTTTTGTTGCGAAATTTCGTAATATAGCTGTCACATTCTGTAAGAGAAATTTTTTGTTTTGCAAGCAGCGGCCGAGTTTGAGATCTGCGAAAGTCTTCAAACTTTTTTTAGACATCTTTGAAGAACCAGTCCGGACAAACAGTTTTTCGTGAATATGTAGCAATAATTCAGTGATTTTATTTTTGATAAAATTAATAGCTGTAACAGATCATGTTTTCTCTAATTAGGAAACAATTGATTAAGCAAGTTTTTCATATTTTAAACATAAAGTAGTCTTTTTAAGAAATTAACTTTTACAAGTATTTATGCTTTCTTTGAATTACTGTATAATTATTTTCACAGCAACTGCAAATCAATGCTCACCTGCACTGGTCAATTTGCAATATTCACGTTATCAAACTTTAAAGTGCCAGCAGAACCCAAGTGAACAAGCTATTCGTGGTTGGGCAGCAAGCAGGAATGCTCAATGGGAGATTGTGAACGACGGAAGAGAAAGTGAGGAACGGTGTTGCCTGATTATATCGCTATATAAATTAAGTATCGCTAATTTGAAAACGAAACCTTGATAATGATGCAAGTTTTTTAAAAGCAGTTGATATTTACCTTTGTTTAGTTTTGATCAAACCTTTTCCGGAAAATTCTTTATGGATGACTTTTCGAAGAGGCAAAACAAAACACTTTGTCGATTACATTGAATTGAAATGGGGGAGGGAAAATCATAATGGATCAGATCATGCTCTTAATCACGTGTTCCAGGCTGGAGAGGTAATTGGACAGTATAGTTTTCCAATCTAGTGTTTACATTCCAAATGTTTTGGCACGAAATATAAAATTTCTTTGAACATTCTTCCTTTTCAGCTAAAACTTCTTATAAGAGGGTATTTTTTAAATCTTGATTTCCTCCTTGCAACAGTTTAAGCAAGAAATATTTGTCATTTTGTTAACATGGGGTACGATTCGAATAAGTTTCAAATACGTTTATAGTTTTAAAAATATAGAAAGAATTGTTTGATTATCGACATTTTAATTTATTTCTAATCTTTATTTGGAATAGTTTGCTAAATAGCATTGATTTCAATTAACAATTTCAGCTCCAAGTATTCTTCAAGCCAGTTCCTGGGTCACAACAATCTCACGTCTTTTCATTCCTTATTGAGGTACGAAGTTTTTTTAACTTTTTTTTGTTGTTGTTGTGGCTGTTGCTGCTGTTCTGCGAAGATTATTTTCTTAATAGATCGTTTTTTGTTCGCTCTTCAGGAAAGACTATTTCAACCTAACGCCGAATGGACTCCGTTATTGTCAAGTATTTTACGTGTTAAAAACCCCGGAAACAAGACAATGTTTACAGCTCCGAGGCTAGGAATTCGAGCGTGAGTGTCGGGTCCAATTGTGGCCTTGTAAAACTTTTGTTCACGTCAATTTCATGCATAATTTTTCTTGCAGTTTGCTGAGAGACTCGCTTCCGAACGCTATTCACACGTCGAGATATATTGAGCAAAAGTCGTGTCGTTACACAAGACAGTTTCATGATCTTGACTGTAATGAAAGAAAAATGATTTGGACAGTGTTTCCTCGCCCTATTCAACTATCTTTTTCACAGGCAAGATCTGCATTTTTTAAACTTTTTAATACATATCATGAAGCCGGAATACTTCCAGAATAACTAAGTGAATCCGCAAACATAAAACTTGTGCTGATGTTTAAATTTTCAAGTTTTTGAATTCGAATTGCCATCAAGCTATAAAGCTTTGTTTAGTCTTTAATTTGGACAAAATAAAACAGACCGGTCGATAATTGTTTATCAAATAGCTTGACCTTCCTATTTGTTTTTATATAGATATATATATAGGCTTTAGTTTTTATACTTATATAACACATATTGAAATTAGGATGAAGGCAGCATGCTGAACAATTTACGTTTATACTGCAAAAAGTAAAACCTTAATTTGCTTCATCGCGTCTCACCTTTAACTTGAAAAAGTGCATTTGTCAAAACGCATTAAAAACAAAGAGAAAAATTAATCAATACTCAAAACATATTTCCGGCTACATATCTGAAATCAACACTTGACTTAAACGCCATCTCAATGGTTTATCAATCTTACTAAAATTCCAGCATCTAAATTGATTTGACCTTTTATAATCGTGTCAAAATCGTGCAAATTCAGCTACTATTCTTCGAAATAATTTTTTTATAAATACGCAAAGATACAAATCTGTAAAAAAAGCAAAAATTTTCCCAGAAGTTACTTGTTAATATCACTCATTTAATTTTTTTCACAGCATACATTGATAAATTACCTAAAAGTTAGACAGGAATCATTCTTAAGTTTCTTCAACATTTCAAAATGACACCAAATATTCATACCTCTTTTAGATGAAGTTGTTCTTAAAGTCAAAACCGCTGTAAATTTTTTATTTGTAGCGTTTTTATTCTTGTTGTTGAAAAATAGTGCAATGTAATTCAAAATGATTAAATGCTTTTGTGAAATTTATCGAAGTCAAATGAATTGGGCAAAAATGTTTCGTTTGTTTTTATGTGCATTTGGTTAACCGCTAAAACTAAATTAAAAGCTGCAGTGATTTAGGTCTCTTTGATATTCTAGCAAGATACTGAATAATTTGCAACGCAGTAATTGGTAAAGATTAAATTAATGTTTTATTTTTGCAGCTTTTTCAATTGCGCAGCCGAGTCAAGTATAATCAACTTCATAGAGATGATTCAGCTATTTTCTATCAACCAAACTGGAACGATCTCTGTCTAATTTCGGCTTAGTTGTCGTTTTCTTAAAAGTATTTTTTTTATAGCCTTCAGCCAATACCGAGCTTGCAGGAGTGAAGCTAGATTTTTTTCCACTTCAATGCAGGGTTGGGAAACCTTTTTGCGGTTGCAGGTATTGCACTTGCAGGATTGCAGGAAACCTCCTTATTGCACCTTACTGCACTTGCAGGTCGTATCCGAAAATCAAAAAATTGCTGCTAGCCGCATAAGATTTGGGCAGCAAAATATAGTTTTGCCCAAATTTTATAGACGTTTGCCTGAATCATGACCTTCTAGCACTTTAAGAATATAAGAAAAAATGGTGTTCTAAATTTATGGTGGAGACCAAAAACAAAAAGGTCATAACTTAAAATTTGTCTCTAATTTCTCAATTTTAAATCGAAAAACATAGTGATCTCTAAAATAAAAAATTCATTACTTAGAATCTATTTCTGATTTCTCAATTTTCGTCACAAAAAACTAATATTGGCTTTGCTTCTTCCTAACCACACGGGCTGAAGGTTTCCCACCCCTGCTTTAAGGGCTTTTGGCTATTTAGCACAACCTGTCAAAAATTTTTTGTATGTCGAGACTGTTTTTTCTGACATCTTAATTTACTTTTTTTCAATAAATTTCCACTTAACTTTAATCACCTATATTTTTTCACAGAGTGTGTTAAATTGTACCTTGGTTAAAAATAAAATAGAGAATTAGTCACTGAAAAATTTTCAATTCTTTTTGAAAAGTCTGTTGTTTTATTTATTTTGTGCAGTTACACGCAAAGCCTAAAAACTTTTTGAAGTATTTTTATAAGATGTTTTTATTACAACTATTTTCTTTGATGATTTGACACAGCCTATTTTTTTTTAAAAGTATTTCAGCGTAAAAGATAAAAATTAGCGCACGTTTGTTAAGTAGATAGCGGTAAGACCAAAATCGGTTAATCGTCAAGATGATTGTACGCGCAAAAACTATAAAAGAGTTCAAAAAAGCACGCACAGTTCGACAGTATTAACCAACTCATGCAGTGCATAAAGTAGCCAAAAATTGAACCCAACAAAGAAAGCACAAAATATTTACAAAATTGCTATAAAAAGTTTTACTTTCCGGTAACACTTAAGGTATTATAAAATTTATTTATGTGGGGACGTATAGAAAAATTAATACAAGTCGATAAGATGTCGTCTATTTAACCTAGTTTCATAAAAAATGCCAAATTTAAATTTTTTTATTTTCATATCAATTGCTGCTAAAGTAATCTTTTAATTGAAAATTTGCTTGTAATTTTGTTATTGAATTTTAATGTAGCGTAAATCTATAACAATATTTACACAAGATTTTTTTTTAATTTAAGAGATTGTTAAAACAAATTTAAAGATGAAAACTTTTATATTTTGAATTTTATTTCAGATTTTTTGAAGACTATATTGTAACTAGAAAAAACGGTACAAAAAAATTATGAATGATTCCAGCAACTTTTTTGCCACAATGCACAAAACCAAAAAAATTATTCTAATATTAGACGTTTTAGATTTACTGCGGTTACTGCTTCAAATTGCTTTTGAAATTATCGTTTTATCCAAGATTGGGCAAACTTTTTAACTCGTGGGCCGCATTCGAAATTGAATTTGTTTATGGGCCGCATTATAGTAATCTCTAAAAAAAAGTCTTTACTTTGAATCTGTCTCAGATTTCTTGATTTTCGTACCAAGAAAACAGGGATTGCTAAAACCAATGACCAAGAATTTGATTGAAGACAAAAAAACCATTGAAGCCTTCACGGGCCGCACAGAAAGTTGTGGCCGTAGTTTGCCCACCACTGGTGTACTCAATTTTGGGTTGTTTTCACACTAACCGTTGTTGAGTAGGAAACAAACTTTCTTTGAATTATTAACTCACTTTGAGATTCTAGCTTTTACCACAATGGTAGAAGCTTCTGTAACGAAAAGACGTCTCTAATATTTGTATGATTCTTCCTTTTTTGATTATCACTTTTAAAGCTTTTGCCATGATTTTGGTAAGGTCTAAGTCAGTGATTTTCAACCTTTTTTCAGATTGCTGCACATTTTAGGACTTTTTTGAAATTCGCGGCACACTTAGTGCAGAGTTCTTAATTTTTGTCCCCAAAAAGAGGTGTTTTCTAAGAAAAAAAGTTTTACTTCGAATCTGTTTCGAATTTTTTGATATTCGTCTCTAAAAAGTAGTATTCTCTAAAAAAAAAAGGTCGAGGATAAATAGACTACTAGTGTTTTTTAAAAAGTTTCGCGGCACACGTGGAAATCTCTCGCGGCACATAGGTTGAGAAACATTGATCTAAGTCATGATTTTTGACATGAAAAGTTAAAAACTCTCAAAAATGATTTCTGATAAAATCAAGATTACTAAGATAATAGTTTTTTCATGAAATAACCGTAATTGATAAAGCTACAAAACGTTTTAAAGCGAATGACGAAGTAACTGCAATAATTTCAAAAAACTTGAGACATTTTCTCGTTGCTGTATTTAGTCGGGGGGGGGAGGTATTTAAATAGTGATCAAGTTCGGCATATATCTTTAAAAAAGGACCATTTTGCTTTTTTCTTTGGTTAGCGGTTTTAACGAGCAGCTTGAAATATAGGCGTACCAGAATAAAAAATTTGGGGGAGATTCTATTTCGCAGAAATTTATACAACAATTGCCCAAATTATGATTTTGCCTAATGCCATGGAGAACATCAAATACAACAAAAAATTTATTTTGAGGACCTCTTTTTACAATAGTCACACAAAAAGAAAGTATTTTAAAAAATAATTTGAAAACAAAAAGGCCTTCACCATAACTTTTGAAATTATTTATAATTTTTTGCATTGAATTGTTTTTTCAAACGGGATGAAATAATTTTTCTCAAAAATAGGCATATAATAACTTCTTTTTGCCCAAATTTTTTAAAAGTATACTTAAAATTTGAAAGTATATCCGAATTGCCGAAATCCTTCAAGTCCAAGGGTCAAACATGACTTTGGCGTTGGGCCAAAATTTGAGATTCAATTTTTAAAGAAATAAATTAAAGTTTAGCTCCAAAACTAGTTATAAAAAAAAAAAACTTTGAATATCTTGGTCTGTAAGTCTTACCATTGCAAGGTTTATTTCTTAAATTTAATATTACCAAGACTTAACATCTATAATCAAGACAATATAGGCTTTGAGAAAAAATTTGCTTTACGAAACCACTGATGTAGAACGCTTTAAATATAAAAAGATAAAACCTGTATTTTGCAATCTCAGGAAATTCAAGTTGCTTTATGAAAATGCACTATTTATCAACTTAATAGAAACAATACAAATAAGTTTATAAGCAGACTCAAATGCATTGCGGATCTAATGTTGCACTGTAGACCTGGATCAGCACTTCTCAAACTATGGTTCGCGACCCCATTTGGGGTTGCGACCAATTGAATCGGACAACGCTAGTGATACAAAGTTGTTAGAAAGTTGTTTTGTACTGTAAAACGTAATTTTAGATTGAAGTTTAAAGCAACTAAGGTTGATTTTATATGAGTCAGTGGCGAATTTAGATTCATGTGCAAACATTAAAAGCACATAAAAAAAACTTGAAAAGTTTTTAAAAAAGTTTAAACCTTGTTTTTGCAATAAGAATTTATTTGTAAGTACAATATTGGAGTGGAAAAACCTCTTTGCGTAATTTACAATGAAACTTCGTCGGCAAAAAACACAAAACCTTTTAAATAAAAAAGCATAATATGTATTAGTAAGCATGCGAAATATTTTGCAAAACTTAAAGTCTTCTGAAAATCGATATTAGTTCACAAAAAATTGTTTCATTGTGAATTGCAAACCCTTCATAAACTCACTTCTTTAATAGCAAATTAAGAAATTTCTCGTTTTGTAAAGATTCGTTTTGCTTGCAGCAGCTTGTTAAAATGTCAGAAATAGTACACGAAATAACGTACGGTGACAAAATTCCAAAAATTCCATTATTTAATGAAGCCGTTGGCAGAAGAAGCGCTGAAAATAGTTTTTTAATTTCAGCAGGTATTCGTTCAACTTTGAAAAAGTTTAAAGCTTGAAACTCACTTTCAGCGAAACGAAAACTGTATTCCAAATTGTACAGCTGCTTTCCTGTACTTCCCCTACAATGATCAAGAAAGCATGAAAGAAGAATTGTTTTTTATCGAGCTTTGAAAATCCATACCAACAGTGAAGATTTTTTTAAGTCGACGAAGTTTTGCAACTCCAGGTTTTAAAGGGAAAATCGCATTGGAATCTGTACATGCGGCGCAAGGAAAGTGAGCAAGCATGCTGGAATTAAAAAAAACAACAGAGAATAAGAACAAGAAATAAATATCCAATTCTTTTTTAATATACCTTTCAAAATTTCTTGCTGTTTTGCACAGTATGCAAATATTTTTGTGAAGCAGCATTTTTAAAATTGACAATCATCTAATCTAAAATATGATATTCATTGCGGATATTTTCCCGTTTTTATTGTCTTATATTAATCTACGAATGAATGATTTATGTAAAAAACAGAGCTTATAAAAGCGTCGCAGAACAAAAAAGTTTGAGAAGCCCCGGCCTAAATCATTAGAAAGCAGTTTTTTTTATTTTGTTTACTTTTTTTTGTCTGTGTTAATCATTTGTTTGGCATTGCGTTTTGAATAGAAAGTTGAAGAATATTTTGCACTCTTTTTTAAAAAGCTGATTATTAATTTTTGTATAGGGAGATAATCGATTAAAAAGAGATTCTAAAAAAGAAATTAAAAAGAGAGCTTGAGCTTTTGTAAAATCTTTAATATATTAAAATCTTAATAATCTTTAATAATTTCGTTAAAGAGATCTTTTTTACTTTTTATCGCTTTTTTTTCCACAAAATTTAATGACATTTCTAGTTTTTAAAATTTTCCATAAATAAAAAATTTTTTTGAAGTTTTAGAGCTTTTGCTTTTTAGTTTGAGAATGGCAAACATTAGAAATACGAATATTGTTCATTGTATTTGATTTTTGTTAAGATACGAATTCTCCATGTTAGGCTGTAAAAATGCAACAAATTTTCCCAGCTTCTCAAATCATGCACCAAACATAAAAAGTTTGTTTTAAATATCAATGAATTTTCTGCGAAAGTTTAAGGCTATAAATGTCAAGCTGCAATTAATAAAAGTTTAATGATTGCGACTTTAGTCTTAAATGTATTTATTGTTAAAATTATACGATTTATGGGTCTATTTTTGAATAAAAAAAACTACTTGGTTACTTCATTTTTCCAAAAAGGCTTATGAAATTATACATAAATATATTGCATATTCATCACATGACAATTTTATAAAAAAATTGAAATTTTGGTTTATCGCATGACCAAGTATTGATTTAAAAGTATTGAGGAAATAAATATTGACCAGAAAAAAATATTTTTTTTTTAATCAGTATGACTCGAGCCGTAAAGTCAAGAAAATCAATTTTTTTTAAGGCTTTGTTGGAATATGAAACTTAGACAATGCTAGTTTCGGTAGCGCAGTAGTCTTTTTAATGTTTTATATAGGTGGGGTTGCCACCAATCTTATTTTGACTTAAGTCAAAATAAGAACAGCAAGAAACCTAGGTAAATTTGTAACACCAGAAGTTTTAAATAATATTTATTTATGCGTCATGCATATGGATGGCCTTACAAAAGAAGGGACCGGTGCAAGAAAAATAGGGGGGCCATTTTTTAGTGTGCCAAGTTTTTTTTCTCAAAATAAAAGTCATCTCCAAAAAAAAGGTCATCGTTCCATTTAAGGTGGAAAATTTTTATTTTCGTCCCAAAAAAATAGTGATTCCTAAAAAAAAAGGCATCGCTTTCAATCAAGTACATCTTCCCTATTTTCGTCCTATTAGTTTAAACAGAGTGGGCCACCATCAAGGTGCTTCTGTGAAAAAATAGAGCAATATTTTGCTTAGGGAGGGCCACTTTTTGACTTTTTGGGGGCGGTCCGGCCGCTCTATTTGCTTTGTACTAAACCCATCATTGGTCATGCATCAACCACACTTTTTACAAAAACCAATCTGCTAAAACAAGGCTTTGTCATTAGAAAGCATATCAGAACTGTCAGCCGCGCCGTGCTTTTCGGATCCGGTTCGGTGTTAAGTTTGAGAAAAATTTCGGGCATAATTCAGGCCCAGTGCAGAGCGTGCAGATAAACGAGCCACCAAGTGTTTTAGACCAAACTTAACTTTGGGGTTTTTTCGGGCCTGTTCAGAGTTTCCATTTAAATTCGGGTTCGAGCCTGAATTAGTCGGCTTGTTTACACCTCTGAAGCATATCGTATTATGTGAATCTCACTACAGCTTATTTCTAAGTTTTCTTTCAAAGTTGTTACGCAATTGTTTCGTATACATGCATAACAAACCAAGTAAATTATTCAATAGTGAAATAATTAGATTGTGAACTAACTCTAACCTTAATAAAAGACTTTTAAGTAATTGGTGTTCAAGTATTTGAAACAATTTTAAAATTATTAAAAGAAAAAGGAATTTTAACATTGTAAAGTCACATATTTAGACAAAAGAAATAAGAAAAAATATAAAGAAATAAGGACGTTACTTACAACTAAGCACAATATTATTTTCTAAGACACACTTTTCCATAATATGGATAAATCTTAGAAATGAGGACTATATGGCGACCTGTACAGGTCAAAATTTTAATAAACTCAAAATTTTACTTACGAAAAACTTGATTCATGTTTATTTTTGTAAATTTTCAGGCAGCAAAAGTAGACCTACTTTGAACATTTTGTTTCAAAATTTTTTCCAATTTTTTTATTTCGGAAGCTGCGACTCCTCAGCGTAAGTTTTAAAAATTTTTTCCCTCCTCTTTTTAAGTTCTAAATCAGCATTGTAAGTTTTACATTTTTTTACAATATTCCAATGATTTTGCGCGTCTCCTGAAAACTTCTTACCTCTCTTTTCGGAAGCGCAAAATTTTTATTTCAAGAATGCGTGATTATTTGCTGTTGAGAATTATCAGTTAATTTAAAATTTCTTAATGATAGGACAATATCCTTATGTAAAATACTGTATAAAAAAAAGTACAACAATTGCACGTTTTCATATAAAATTTAACGGAAAATTGCAAAAAATTTTGGAGACATGATTTTCTTATGGATAATCGAAATTTCGAATCATTGCATTTCGGATAATTGCGTTTGACCTATATTCTTCTTTAAATAATGTAAATTTCCGTTTCTAAAACATTTTAATCAATATTTTTTCACAGTTAAAAATGAAAGTGGCCCTAAATGAGGGGTAAATTCCACCTTAGGCTCAAGGTTGAAGTTAGAGTTATGGTCGTGGTCTTTGTCGACGAACAGAAACCTCACAGTTTCCGATTAAACTTTGGAATGTACATGACAGTATTTCAAAAATGAAATTTACCGGCGCTTAGTTTACCGTGGTGGAATTTATCTAGAACCGTATGACGTATTTGTATGGCGTTGCACCCAGAATACAACCATTTATTTTGCTTTACGTACGCTTTTCAAAGCTTCGATCCAGTCAAATGAGTCAGATTCATTAAATTCCATGCAAATATAAGATAATTTGAAAAGTAGCTTATGTAGACGTACGCGCGGGGATTAGCGATTTTTTTGTCATTAAGTCATATTTTCTTACAAACTCAGCATGTTATAGCTTACCTTGGGTGATAATGCAAAAATTTTTAAGGTCATATTAAAGTCATACATACGTCAGGTCGTCAGGTCGTAAAATTAATTTTTGGTTTTAATGTCATAAATTGGAAATTTTTTATGAAATTTTTGGTCGTTTACCTTATGTTTTTGATTATCAAATTCATTTCACTTTTTATAAAAATAGTGATTGGTAAAAGAAGCATGCTTTTATGTAGCATGTTATAAATACAGATCACAGACGATGTCTAGATGAGAGTTGTGCGAAATGTCTAATCGCAATCTACAGTCGAAATTTATTTCAGTTATAGCACATACATTAAATTAAAGTAGCAAAATCACAACATTTGGAGAAAACACAATGGGCAAAGCATCAGAGTCAAAAGTGGTGAAAACAAAAAGATATGTCAACGAATATCCCAAAGAATTTTTGTGTCATCCTCGAAACGAGTTATTCTGTCGGTTCCGTGCAACTATTGTCAAAGGTGACACACCTATTCATGTTGAATAACAAAAATGTCATCCTCATCAGCTCAAAAGATAGCAAAAACACAATCTTTTTTTCCAGCAAATCAAAAAATTTTAGAATAATTATTACAACAGCATTCATGTAGGAATGCTTTTCACTTTATAACTTCAACACGCAAGTAGTAAAAAATAAATTCACTCAACTTCTGGATAACTTTGCCCTTCTAAATCTGTTTGTCGAGGCCATGTCAATGACAAGGCATTGCAAGAGATAAAACGTGTGAAAAAAATTTTTGCCGAAAAGAAAATAATCTTGGTAGTGAATGAAGTGAAAGTAAAAGATGAAAAGTCCGTTAACCCTCTAAAAGTTTAATTTAATTGACAAAAACTTAGTGCATTTATTAATTTATTTTACTAAATTTTATAATTTTGATAAAGAAAGGAACTATTTAAGTGTAAACTGATTAAAGCTTTATATTCTATAATTTTACCCACTATACAACATACAGTATACAGGGTGGCGTAAAAGTTACCCGTCAATGAAGAAAAATTAAAATTTTTATACAAACATTACCTGTCAGTTATCTATCTATAACTGTTACCCAGGTCTATGCAAAAGTTAGGTCAGTTACCTGTCCATCGATGTCAATAAACCAGTCAGTTAGCTACTATGAAGAAATGTTACATGTCTATGAAAAGTTACCTGTCCCTGACTGTCATAGAAATCACGCTGCTAAATAATGGCTCAACAACACAGCAAAGCAAAGCATTTTTGTATGGAAAACATTTTATGAAACTAGTAATAAGTCAAAAACAGCAAGACTCTTTTATAAAGAATATCAGAGGCAAATAAGAAGAGAGACTGTCTCAGATGTAGTGTTTCATTTTGAAGAATCAGGTTCTGTAAATGTTAAGTCTCTAGCTGGTCGGCCAAAATCAGCCACTACAGATGTTAATTCCCAAAAGTTCTTGAAACATTTACCCGAAATCCTACAAAATCTATAAGACGTGCTAGCACAGAGTTAGAAATATCTCGACGATCAATACAAAGAATACCAATTATCTATTTATTATCTGTAAATAATTTTTTTAATTTTTTTTAACTGACAGGTAACTTTTGCGTCACCCTGTATGTAAGTATATGCACAGCTGGAAAATATAGTTCAATAACAACAATATACTAGAGAAAAACAATAGTGAAGGTATCATCGTTACGAACGACACATATGTCGCTTTGGCAACCACCTAACATTGTTGCTAGGCTACATAATTGTTCTACAGACCGCAAGAGGGTAATGTCTTAGTTGGAATATTAGAAGTATCCAGCAAAACCAATCTTGTTGCCTGCGAGCCGCAGAGTGGCAACTCCAGCAGTACTGTTATTTGCAGGACTCCAGCAGTTCTGTTATTTGTACCATTCCAAAAGTTCTGCTAAAAGCACGACTTCAAAAGTTCTGTTATTTGGATAATTTTAAAAGTTTTGTTATTTGCACGACTCCAGAAGTTCTGTTATTTCGACAATTCCAGCAAATCTGCTATTTCGACGATTCCAGAAGTTTTGTTAAGGGAACGATTCGTTTGTTATTTGCACGATTTCACCAGTCCTGTTTTTCCAGCGGCAGACGGACCTGTTCGATTGTCCAGGCGCGGTCGCCTTATTAAACTGCCGCCTCGTTATTACAATTAATTGCAAACAATTTGTTGTTAATCCCCGCACCACCCCCCTCTCTTTATTGTTTTAACTTTTCTAACTTTTTTAATTTTCTTTTCTTTTTTTCATTGTTTACTTTCTTTTTTCCGCCTTACTCCGTTTTTGCTTAGGCTACTCCTAATTATTTATTACGTTAGTATAATCTTTTTCATATTTTTTACGTGCAGGCAAAAGTAACAGTAATCATAGTTTGAGAAGTTTAATGTTGTTTAAATGTGCTAGATTTATAATTATTGCCTGCAAGCATTTTTTAAAGGGATTTTAGTTAGACAAGCCTTTGTTTAAATTGCTTAATCAATATGTGTTATGTTTTTTATTTTTTTCATTATATTTGAATACGTTGAACTGTTGAATAAAAGTAAGGCTTGATAAATTGATTAATTTGATTTAATTTGTGAAAAGATTTCTGAGTTTAACACCGCGCCAGGTTTTCTGTGCCCCGAAGTCGGCTTATTCTATGCTGCACAGAAACATCTGTTGTTTGCACGATTCCAGCAGTTCTGTTATTTGGACAATTCTAGCTGTTCTGTTATTTGCCCAAATCCAAAAATACTTTTATTTGAACGATTTCAGAAGTTCTGTTATTTGTACGACTCTAACAGTTCTGCTAATTGTACCACTCAAAAAGTTCTGTTCTTTGGACGATCTTAGAAATTCTGTTATTTTGACGACTCCAGCAGTTCTGTTATTTGCAGGATTCCAGCAATTCTCTTTTGTCGCTGATTCCTTTTTTTCGACCACATGTGTGCATTTTAATATGATTATCTGCTGTGTAACGGACGAAAAAAATAAAACCTTGATTGATTGATTGATTGCACGATTCTAGCAGTTCTGTTATTTGCACGACTTTAAAAGTTCTGTTATTTGCACGACTCCAAAGTTCTGCTTTTTGCACGACTCCAGCAGTTCTGTTATTTGGACGATTCCAGCAGTTCTGTTATTCTCACGACTCCAAAACTTCTGTTATTTGCACGATTCCAGAAGTTCTGTTATTTGGACTATTCTAGCAGTTTTGTTATTTGCACGACTCCAGCAGTTCTGTTATTTGCATGATTCCAGCAGTTCTGTTATTTGCACTAGTACCTCTACTATTTGCACGACTCCAGCAGTTTTGTTATTTGTACGATTCCAACAGTTCTTTTATTTGCACGACTCCAAAAGTTCTGTTATTAGCACAATTTTAGAAGTTCTGTTACTTCCACGATTTTAGAAATTCTGTTATTTGGACGATTCCAACAATTTTGTTATTTGGACGACTGCAGAAGTTCTGTTATTTTGACGATTCCAGAAGTTTTGTTATTTGCACGATTTTAGAAGTTCTGTTATTTAGATGATTTCAGCAATTCTGTTATTTGGACGATTTTTGAAGTTCTGCTATTTGCACGACTCCAGCAGTTTTGTTATTTGGATGATTCCAGCAGTTCTGTTATTTGCAGGATTATGGACGACTTCTTCAAGGAAATGAACGTTGCAGGTGGATATTTTTTGTTCTTGCTCAGTGATGCAGCAAGCTACATACTAAAAGCAACTAAAACGCTTAAAGCTATATATCCACTTTTGGTTCATTTAAGTTGCACCGCCCATTTGCTGCATAATTATGCTGAACATATACGCACACATTTCAAAGATACCTACATTTTGATTGCATCAATAAAGGCAGAAGCAGTAAAGAATAAAGACCGCTGTATTGTATTTACAGCCACGGTTTGTCAACAACTCCACAACCAATTTTGACACGTTAGGCAACATGGCTGAAGACATCATTTTACAACACAAAATAACTTTTACATGATCAAAGAGGTCGTCGAAAGATTGTGATTGGTGGAAAGCTAATGGAGCGAGTAAAAGAAGCCATAGTGGTACCGGAAGTGGTCAATGAATTAAAGAAAATCTATTATAACTACCCAGATATTGCAATCTTAATCAAGAAAATTACCAACACAACGAACACAATTGCTGCTGCTTCAGAATCCATTCACGTACTACGTTTTTTCGACGGACCCATGCCAAATAAAAAGTTAAATTCAAAAACGGCTAGCTGTTGGCAGCGATTTTCTGAATATTGCAGCAGGTACTTTGACGGAACTGCCAGAGTATTCTCCTGCCAAGATGGTACTGCTTCAAGGGGCGCATTCTACTTTAGCTTCTATTAAACATTGACGCAATTTTGACGTCGTTGTTTGGAAGGGCATTTACTCTTGGTCAGACACAAACAAGACTGGGGCCGAGGGTTTATCCTTTTACTACCCCAAGCTGCTGTACTGCTTGGATCCGATGCTGACAGTGATGTTATTAAGCCAGCATCGAATTTTGTCATCTAAAACCGTCAGACCTCGTGCTCCATGCGGTGCCCGATGTATTGGACACGATATTAGAACGTGGTCTGCGGTTTGTTCAGAGGCGCCGCAATTTTAACAATTTTTGCTATTGCCAAAATTGCTTCACAGTTAGAAAATGAACAGCTGCTATTTGAGAGTAAAACTTTCCGCAAAATATTTAAACTTAAAATCAGGTCTTCCATGCTTTGGTTTTAAATGACTATTGGTTTATCACAGTGGCTATACTCGAGATATCCGACGAGCCTGATCTACTCGGCTGTACAATGCTGCGATAGGCTTAGCAAGTGCTTAGTAACTAAGAAGCGTCTGAAGTGACTGAGATTAAAATCCCTGAAAAGCACGATAAAAGATTTGCGCTTACGTTTACAAACATTGTCTTGGAAAATTTGAATATGTTTATTTTATATTAAAGTGCTTAGTTTTCATAAATTATTTATAATGTTTTAGTTTTTAAAAGCATTTTTAAAAAAAATCTGCTTACTTTACAAGTAACAATGTCAAGTAAAAATCAAAAAGCTTACATAAGAAAAATAACGAATAACGAATATTTATTTTTTGCCAAACACACAAACACGGTAATGTTAAAAGAAAATCAAAATATGTTTGAAGGCACTGAAGAACATACGTTATCAGGTCAAGTACCCCCACATCCAATACAGTCAAAAAACAAAATTTACATATATATTAATTAAGTATTTTAATACATATGCTGATACAAATCTTTTGATGTAAAACCAATGCAGTAAAAAAAACAAATTATTGAAAAATAACGTCAGAGAAAAAGAACAACTCAGAAAAAGGCGACAATAAAAAGAGTAAAATTTAATACTGATCTATTAGTTGCTATTTATACGTTTTTTTGAAAGAAACCCAATGCCTGTCTTTTATTGTGTCGTCAATCGAATACCAAAGTTTGACTCCACGGAAGGTGAGGAGCTGCTGTCTAATTGTTTTAGGTACACGTGGAAGAAAATAAGTTGATTTTTCTGTTTGTCTAGTGTTGTGAGAGTGTATTTCTTTTATTTTTATGAATAGCTGAGCAACAACAGCAGGTAATCTGTCAGAGTATAGCTGATACATAAATTTTCCTAATTCAAGATGATATATATTTGAGATTTTCAAAATATTTAATTACATGTACATCGTGTTGATTGGTGTGAAGATAGAGCTGAATGTTGCAATTCTAATAATGCGATTTAGACGAACTTCGATTTTTTTTGTTAACAGTTTTGTAGCAGTATCCCAAGTTAATATGCCATACTTAATTTGTGAATAAACTAAGTTATAATAGAGCAGGCAAAGAGTTTTTCTCGGAACATAATTGCGCAATCTACAGAACAGACCAGAGCATCTGGCAAGTTGACTAGATAAATTGTCAATGTGGTTTGCCCAACACAACTTTTCATCAAAAATTACACCTAAATACTTAATGGAATTTTCTCTTTGCAAGCGGGTTTTGTTTATAACTATAGTAAACTCATCTTTATAGGTTTCGTGTGGTTGGTTATTGTAGATGATGTAGTTAGTTTTAGAATAATTTAGAGACAATTTATTCATTCAAACCCAAAAATCAACTTTTTTGAATTTACTATTAGCTTTATATTTCAACGAGTTTAAGTCCCTATCCGATAGCATTAGAGCAGTATCATCTGCATAAAGTGTGGTATCAAATTCGGAGGCAAGAGGTAAGTCATTGATGTAAAGCAAAAACAATAGAGGTCCAAGACAAGATTCTTGAGGAACCCCCGTTGTTATTTTTAATTTATTCGAGTAATGACCTTGGACGTTTGTGTATTGATAACGATTGCTCAGATAACTTTCTATAAGATGAAGAGCTGTGCCAAAATAGTAATACAATTTCTATAACAGAACCGTATGATTAACCGTATCAAACGCTTTTGATAGGTCTAAACATATACCGCAAGTATATAGACCATTATCAATGTTTTTGATTAGTTTATCATGTATTGTGTTTATAGCAAATTGAGTTGAGGAGTTAGGTCGAAAGCCAAATTGATTTTTGCTGAGAAGTTGATTTTTATAAAGATAGGAAAATAGTCTGGAAAATAACATTTTTTCAAAAATTTTGTCAAATTGAGATAATAACGAAATGGGTCTATAATTAGTAGGTATATTTTGATCACTTTTTGTAAAAATGGGGATAACCTCAGCTATTTTTAAGCAGTTCGGAAATACACCTGTTTCTATACACAAGTTAAATAAGTTACTTATTATCGGAGAAATAATCAACTTGCCATATTTAATAAATTTAGTTTCAACATCAGTGTACCTTTGAGCTTTCTTATTTTTTAGTCGATCAATTATTGAACATACTTCGGCGTTTGTAGATGGAAATAAGAATATTGAGTTGAAATTACAACTATTGGGTTTGCTCATTTTTATATGTGAAGGAGGTGCAGGAATATCTTGTGCCATTTTGTACCCAACACTTGCAAAGTGCTTGTTTAAAACGCAGGCAATTTCTTCAGGTTTCGTTGTTACATTACTTTTATCATTTAAAAGATTTGTTGAAAAAATACGTTTTGAATTTTTTAGTTTGCATATTTTATTCATTATTTGATATAATTTTTCAGAGTTATGCTTTTCTTCAGTAACAATTTTATTATAGTAGTTTCGTTTTGCACCTTTAATTGCTCTGTTTAGAACATTGCGATATTTTTTATATTTGTCGAATTGATAATTGCTAGGGTGCATAAGAAATTGTGTATACATTTTATTTTTGAGTTTAATCGATTTTAGCAATCCTTGGGTAAGCCACGGTTTACTTTTTAATTTTTTTTCTACTCTGGTTGCTCTTCGTTGTGGTGCACGAAAATTTACAATATCAGTAAATAATTTTACAAACTCTTCAAATTGATCATGCGGCGAACGAGATTCTGTAATATGCAGATCACCTAATTGTTTATACAAATCTTGGCAAAACAATTCTTCTGAAAATTTTTTCATATCACGAATGTAAACTTCCTCTAATTTCTTTTTTATATATTTGATATCTTTTATGAAAATAAAAGTAGGAAGGTGATCCGATGTGTCACACAATGCTATACCACTAAATATCAAGCGATTGAAATCATTTGTATATATGTGGTCGAGAAGCGATTTTGTACTACTGAAATTCTTGTTGTTTTATTGATGCAACATTTGACTGAGTAACCTAGAAGATTGTCGGCATAGGTCTTTATAATTTGATTACAATGAAATTGTAACAAGTCTATATTAAAGTCACCCATTAAGTAAAAATCCATTTTTTTATTACTCATATTTAAAAAAATTTTTTCTATTGCTTTTGTAAAGAGTTCAATTTGGTTAACAAGGTATCCTGGATGACGATAGACAACTTCAACTGCAATTGATTTTTTATTTGTTTCGACTTCTATCCAAATATTTTCAACAAAATTGAGTTTTAAATCTAATTCATCAATTATCTTATACGAAATAGAATTTTTTATGTACAAACCTACACCGCCAGCTTGAGAATCGCTATCAGAGTACTGTCTAAAACTGTTTAAAATATCGCAGTTAAACAAGAGCGACTTATAGTTTAGCTTTACAAAGTCAATGTCAACATTGTATTTAAAAGATCATCAGGGCAACTCACGCTTAACCATGGACCAGTTCCTTCATCTTTTTCGTGTTATTGAATCAAACCAGCTTTTTTGGCGGACTTCTTCATTCAAAGTCATTAAGAAAAGTCATTTATTGGTTGAATATTAAGTGAAGACCTTTTCAGTCTATACTACAGCTCATTACTTTTAGTGCCTTTCATTTTGGGTAATTATCCATGCTTACTCGTACTTTTTGTCAGTTTGAATTGTACCCATATGTAAAATGTAATAAAAAATAGTTTAAATAATAAAGACGTCATTGTAAAAAAAAGTTTTTCCGTATGAGACGAAGATTTATAAACTTTATAAAGTAAAAAGTATACATCAAATCAGTAAAATTTTATGACAAATGTTCTTCGTTTTCCTGTAATTATTTCAATAGCTTATATGGCTATATAGCAGCGGTTCCCAAACTTTTTTTTTCACGGCGCCCTTTGAAAACTTAACAATATTCGCGGCGCCGTAATGAAAAAAAGGTATTCAGTTCAATTACTTCTTTGAGCAACCTTTTTTTCTCGGAAGCTCATGGTGTCCTCTAAAAAAAAAAGGTCTTCACTTCGATTTCATCTCCGATTTCCTTATTTTTCTCCCAAAATCAGGGTGTTCTCTAAAAAAAAAAGGTCTTCACTTCGATTTCATCTCCGATTTCGCTATTTTTCTCCCAAAATCAGGGTGTTCTCTAAAAAAAAAGAAAGGTCTTCACTTCGATTTCATCTCCGATTTCCCTATTTTTCTCTCAAAATCAGGCTGTTCTCTAAAAAAAAAAGTCTTCACTTCGATTTCATCTCTGATTTCCCTATTTCTCTCCAAAATCAGGGTGTTCTCTAAAAAAAAATAAGGTCCTCAATCAGAATCGTTCTCTGAAAAAACATCTGCAACGGATTCAAAACTGTATATGCTGTTTTCGAGGGGGGACTGCCTCATTCGCCTTACCCAATATCCACCACTGCTCACACGGCTTTCATCCCGCGCACACTAAGGAAGCTCTTAGAGACAACTTTCACACTGCAATTATTGTGAGAAAAGCAGTAAGTACAACAACTTTCGCATGCTTTCGCGGCGCCCCTGACAAAGTCTCGCGGCGCACAGTTTGGGAACCGCTGCTATATAGAATTGATATCAGTGCTCGATAGACTGCAAGAGCTGAATATCTTCGTATATGGTACTGTATCTGCTTTGTAAACGTAATCATTATTAAAATTGAGTTTGTTTTCAGCTGAATTAATTTAATTATATCAGTGAGTTTGACTCAACAAAAAGATTTAAATCAACTTTTCTTCAATAACTTTGTGGTTAACAGATTAATTAAAAGAAACATGCGTTTAAATGTGGTCGACTCCATTTTATTCAAACACTTTAATTGGTCCCAAAAGATTTTGTCTGCATTAAGCGGAGAAATGAGCTTGTCCGAGTCAATGAGAAATATAGGGCAAGGGACTAATATGCCAACCTTTATCGTTCTAGAGAAGCAGTGGTTTTCCACCTGGGAGCGCGGAAGCGTTTGATAAACAGAATCTAAAAATTGTTTTGGAGAACATTAATACGAGAAATTAGAGACAGATTCCAAGTGAAGACCCTTTTTTAGAACCCTACTTTTTAGGGATGAAAATCAAAAAATCCGAGACAGATTCAAAGTGAGAACCTTTTATTAGAGATCATCCAAATTTTGCAACAAAAATTAACTTTGTTCACCGAGAAGAGTTGTTAAGTTACTTTGGGTTAAAAATTTGGTCGCGGAATAAAAAAGTATTCTCCCAGTACTTCGTGTCCCATCTATAATTCAATAATTTGTCCAATGAGAAACTCAGACGAATAGATTTTGCGCAGCTGGCACAAACAGACGTCTTAATCTAAGTCTCTCTCAGCGAGCATTTGAGAGCCCACTTAAAAAATCATACAGGATATGATTAGGGTCCAGGGATCCACGGTAAGCCAAATAGAGTGTCGCTCCTAGTTGGCAAAGTTCAGCTGCTGGATACTTGAAAGTATGAGTAATTGACCCGTTGGATTGGGGCGCAGGCATCCAGTGACTATGCGCAAGGCGTCTATTAAGACGCTGTCTATAAAGCCAGTGCGAGCGCTGCGACACCAAAATGGTGCGTAGTACTCAGCTGTTGAGTAGCCCAGAGATAGGGAAGCTGTGCGCAGTGTTTTAGCACCAGCACCCCATCCTGAGCCTACAAGTTGCCGCAGTAGTGTGACGAAGATAGTTTTTTTGTGCAATGTCACTAGATGATGACGTAACGTGACAATCGGTTCAGTTTTACTGCAAGATAAGTAGGGATTAGACAGAACGGTAAAGGTCTATAGCTGTTGTAGACCTTTCGGTTATTCAAATGAAAAGCTGCCGTCATCGTCTTAGTGTGACTGAGCTTCAACCTCCAAGTCTGGAGATACGCTGAAACTTTAGTCATGTCTTGACTTAAAGTCTCTTCCAGTTTCCAGAAGAGAGCAAAAATGCTAGATTGTCTGCGTAGATAAACTTTCTGGAAATCGTAGATGGCAGGTCATACGTATATATGTTGAAAAGAAAGGGAGCCAGGACCGATCACAAAGGAAACCCGTTTTTTAGACGTCAAGACCTGTTTACGGATCTTTGCTTGCTGTCTCCGGTAGGAAGGTTAAAAGTTCGGTTTTGCTCAAGCTGCATAATCATTCTGACCGTGTGCTTATCCGGCAGAAACCTCAGCAGCTTGCAGGTAAGACCACGATGCCGGACAGTGTCATAAGCCGCTGTCAGATTGACAAATGAGGCACCGGCCTTCTGTTTAGCCTTGAAAAAATTCTCGATATTCTGTGTCCACAAAATGATTTGATCTAAGGTTGACTTTCTGCTTCGAAAACCATCTTGTTCTTTAAGGAGCAGTGGATCAGTAATTGGTTTGTAAGGGTGTAGATAAGCCTTTCGAGAATCTTTTATGAGACACAAAGCAGAGATTTTGGTTGATAGCTCTTTGGATATGCCACGGGCTTGATTGGCTTTGGGATTGCGACTTCAAGCGCTCTTCTCCATATCTTGGGAATTTTGAGTCGGTACAAGTAGGAAGAAAAGAAGTCACGTAACCTGGACATCAAGGTAACTCTAGCATGGATTATAAGCTCTGAGCAGAAGGAATCAAAGCCCGGAACTTTTCCTGGTTTTAAGTGTTGAAGGGTAGCAGTGGGTCTAGACAGTAGTCCTCTCTGTGAGAAATTCTTAGAGCTTTTTACTGAATTTGGTGTTGTGGCTCTCCAAAACTCAGACACTTCTTAAGAAGCAAGTCAAGATGACTTGCGGTCAACATGAGGAATCGATGCTCCGAACTGCTTCGGATCATCAATCCTTCCGCTTCCTGTCAAATTTGGCAAGTAAAGCTATAGCAGCTAAACTTGAGTCGTATACCTGAGGAGACTGCAGTAACTTTGTATAAAAAGGTTCACACTCTTCATCCCAACACAGAATACAGTTGTTTCGATGACCGCGTGGGATGGTCTTTTCGGTTGCTTTCTTGATGATGTTACAAAAGGTTTTGTAAGCCGCATCCACGTCAAATGAATTAGACAACAACAAAATCTTTGCGAATTTGTTTGTCAAAGCAATTAGTGACTTCATTTAGCCTTGAGAAAGCTCTACCGTTTAACAGGCATGCTTGGCACTGAAAAAGCAATCCTTGGTGGTGTAATAAGCAAATGCAGTGTTGTGACTTGGAAAAAATTTCAAAACAAGTTTATCCGGTAAGCGACTGTAAAGATCTACGCTAATGAAAGCTAAATCCGGATTGGTGCCAGTGTTCCAGCGCCCAGATTAAAAACTTGCAGTATCCTTGGCACTGTATAGGAGAGAAAGAATAATAATACTTCCCCAGCCAGTCACGCACTCACCGTCAGGACTGTCATCATCGTGGCAACAGTTGAAATTACAGGCATAGAGACAGGGATGAGAAAACATGGGGAGATTTAGGGATTGCAGTCGCGTTGACAGAGGTTTGTAAACGTTAACTTTTTTATTATCATCAACGTCCACACACAACCACTCAACCTTTGCTGCCGGTGGAGATTGGTCCAAAAGCATATACCTTGGTCGCTCGTGGACAAACGTGGAAAACCATGGTTCCTGCTTAAGTAAGATTCAGATAGTCCAAAGATTGGGCAAAGTAGCTTATTGGTATAAATGCAGAGGGTGTTCTGTAGTAGGATGACGAGTGTCTCAAACTGCAGAGCAAGATAATGATAAACCTTCATCTTGCTTGCAGTAAGATTTTTTTTTATTTTTATTTTAATCTCTATATTTATCCTCCTGACTCGCAGGAAAGCGACGGAGGCGCTATACATAGGGTAAGCAATTACCCCGACCTGCTTCCGGAGATGCCAAGATATTGCTGTCCACTAGTAATTTAGTAGAGATATTACTGTAATTTAGAACTGCTTGTCAAGACCACCAAGCAGGGGAAAGTGCCGTAAAGTGTTTTTCCCAAGAACACAACAGAATGGCGCAAGTGGGTTTTGAACCGAGACCATGTTGATCATCAGTCCGGTGCGTTAACCACTCGACCATGCTGCCGACGTAAGACCTTTGAAGTTCATCTGGAGAATTTAAGCCTTTGAAACTTCTTGGAAATGTGCTCTGAAAAGGGCAGTTTTTTCCAGGCCTTGCCCTGTCCTGAACAGGAAGTTTGCCCATTAGCAGACTCTCGCAGAGCATCGGGATGGTGATACCTTTCCATTTTGACAGTTTTGGTTTTGGTCTGTCATGTGCAGCAACAAGAGCAGACTTACTCACGGCCCAGGCTACGAAAAAGCAATTGCCATTCTGCGCCACAGCATTAGTAATAGATTGTAAAAGGGGCCTATCCACTAGATATTTTTTATTTCAAAGGTTTTTTATAGTTTTAAAATCTTGTAAAGCAATTTTTATCACCTATTCAAAATAAGTAAATGCGTAAATTACTTGAGTAAATGGCTGAATTATCACTACTATTTGCACATAAAAAGCACATACAGGGTGACCCAAAAAAAACGGGCCCCAACTTTAATTAGACCCCGTTTCTTAGTGTTTTGTCCGAATGAAATGAAACTTTGGTCATAACTAGTTTATTATATTCAAAACATCACATCAAAACACTAGGGTCTTTGGCCTTTTTTTCTCCGTTCTACAGCATGTGTTCTAGATGGCCTCCATTTAGCTCCGTGCATTTCTTGAGGCGCAGCACGAAGTTGTCCATGACGTTTTTACAGACTGAATTGGTAATGGCTTCCTTGAGGGACCGTGGAAAACCTCAATGCTGCCAGTGAGAACCGTCCAAGCCACTCGGGACGTCCCAAGAAGCGAACAGCCAAGCTGGTCGAAAGTGTGAGAGAGTCTCTCCAGCAGAGTCCGAAACGCTCTGTGCGTAAGCGAAGTCAGTCCCTCGGTATGTCCCGTGAGACTTGCAGGAGAGTGCTGGTAAACGATATCAGGGCTTACCCATACAGAATACAGACGCTGCAGACCCTTACAGCCTCAGACAAGAAGCAGAGGAGCGCTATGGCAGTCAAGATGCTCGAGAAGATCGAGGAGACACCAAGTTTCCTTAACCTCCTTTGGACCTCAGATAAAGCCCACTTCCATCTTGACGGAAAGGCGAACTCCAATACAAATGTCTTCTGGGGGTCCTCTAGACCCAATAAAGTAGCCACCAAGTCCCTGCACTCTCTTAAGTGCACGGTGTGGGCTACAATCTCGGCCAGAGGCATCATCGGACCAATCTTCATCGAAGAATCTGGCGCAGCAGTGACAGTCACCAAGGAGCGGTATGTGGAGGTTCTCAAAACCTTCAAGAGTGAGCTCCAGACCCTCTACCCGTCGCTCATGAGCAAGTTCTGGTTCCAGCAAGACGGAGCAAGTTCTCACACCTCAAATCTGTCCCGCGATTGGCTGAAAGAGAACTTCAGAGGCCGAGTGATCAGTCTCAAGTCTGATTTTGAGTGGGCACCCCATAGCCCGGACCTAAGCCCCCCAGATTTTTTTCTTTGGGGCTATCTTAAGGACAGAGTCTACGCAGGAAAACCCAGAACCATCACGGAACTCAAGGAAGCCATCAGGGAGGAGATGAGAGCCATTACCAATTCAGTCTGTAAAAACGTCATGGACAACTTCGTACTGCGCCTCAAGAAATGCACGGAGCTAAATGGAGGCCATCTAGAACACATGCTGTAGAACGGAGAAAAAAAGGCCAAAGACCCTAGTGTTTTGATGTGATGTTTTGAATATAATAAACTAGTTATGACCAAAGTTTCATTTCATTCGGACAAAACACTAAGAAACGGGGTCTAATTAAAGTTGGGGCCCGTTTTTTTTGGGTCACCCTGTAGAGTCGTAAAATATTTAATTTATTGCACAGTATTTGAATATCAGAACAAGCAATTCAAGATTATATAGAGCAGCGGTTCTCAATTGAGGGTGCTCGCACCCCCTGGGGGTGCGAGAAGGGACTTCTTGGGGTGCGAACTTTTTTTTCCAAACTGTAGTTTAATTTATGTCACATCGGACCATAACGCAGATTTTACCAATAGGAGTATTCGTTTCATTCATGTTTTATAATTGACTGTGATGTAATAGATAAATAGAAGAAAATTTCTCAGTCATAAAAACTCATTGTTTGCCTGTACCACGTGGAGAGCGTATCCCTGCATTAATATTCTCCTATTTTTTGTGATAGTTAGTAATCAAGTAGTAGGGATACTTTCGGCTGTTTGATTATTTTGTGCAAAAGAATTTGGGTTATAATTGAAAGTGTTGATAGAAGCATTATTAAGGTTAAAAGAGTAAAGGATATTGTATTTGTAAAGACTTATCTTGCGAACTATTAATAACATTTATTTTAGACTTTTAGAGTAATTTTAGTCCTGTTCTTGATAATCTACACTGCACTGCAGCATGTCCAAAAAAATCAAAGTAAGGAAGTGGAAAGAGGAATACAGTAAGTTTGGTTTCACAGCCACTACAGTTGATGGAGTTGAAAAGCCGCAGTGCATTCTCTGTGATGTTGTGTTTTGTAATGCTAATCTAAAACCGTCAAAGTTAAGTGAGCATTTTAGAAATAAACATGGGGGAGTTGAAGCTGGATATGATGCTGAAACTTTAAAAACAAAACGAGCTCGTTACGAAAAAAGTGGGACGCTTCCAAAAATGGGATTTACTAGTGTGGAAAAGCCTCATCTTCTCGCTTCTTACAAAGTAGCTTATCGCATTGCGAAAGCAATGAAACCTCACACGCTTGCCGAAGAAGTTGTTAAACCTTATGTCATTGACATGGCTGACATAATTTTGGGAGATGGTGCTACGCGAAAGTTGAAACAAGTTGCGTTGTCAAACGATATTATTGCTAGAAGAATAAAGGATCTCAGTATCGATATTCGCGATCAACTAATTTCGGACTTAAAGGCTTCTCCACTAAAAATCTCGATTCAACTGGATGAGTCAATAGATGCATCCAACTGCAGTCAATTAATTTGCTTTGTTCGTTATATCAAGGAAAAGAAAGTAGAAGAAGAGTTTTTGTTTTGTCAACCACTACCGAGAACAACTGTGTGATTTGTCCATTCAGAGGCGCGGATGCCAAGTCTGGCAAGGTTGTCCAAAAGATTCCGCACACCTGGCACAAACGGACGTCTGGATCTTAGTCTCACTTGGCAATTATCTGAGGACCCACTTAAAAGACCATGCAAGATATGATCGGGGTCCAGAGATCCACGGTGAGCCAAGGAGAGTGTCGCTCCCATTCGGCGAAGCTCAGCTGGCTGGATGTCTGAGAGTACAGGTAGGTGGTCCCTTGGAGTGGAACGCAGGCATCCAGTAATTATGCGCAAGGCGTCATTCAAGACACTGTCAATGAGACGAGTGTGAGCAGTGCGACACCAGACTGGCGCACAGTACTCAGCTGTTGAGTAGACTAGAGACAAGGTGGCTATGCGTAGTGTTTTAGCACCAGCATCCCATCCCGAGCCTCAGCAGTGTGACGCGCGAGGATAGTTTTTTGCGCAATGCCACTAAATGGTGACGAAACGTGAGCGAAAACGGAGTACTGTGAAAATGCTTCCAGGCTCCGTGCTTTTGTGCCCGAGACTGGTGCCAGGCCTATTGGGATGGGCTTACCCCGAGCAGCTTGGGTTAAGCTCAACCGCCTGCGGACTGGTGTTGGGCGATTCCATTCATCCATGCACAAATGGGGTCTGGCTTTTTCACCGAATTGCGAGTGTGGCGCCTCTGAACAAACCGCAGACCATGTACTAACAGCGTGCCCTATACATCGGGCACCACATGGAGCACGAGGTCTGACGGTTTTGTATGACGAAACTCGATGCTGGCTTAATGACATCGCTGCCAGCATCTGATCCAGGCAGTGCAGCAGTCTGGGATAGTAAAAGGATAAACCCTCGGCCCCAGTCCTGTTTGTGTCTGACCTGGAGTGGATACCCTTCAAACGACGACGACGACGACCGAGAACAACAACCGCGAAGGATATATTTAAACTAGTCAAAGAATTTTTCATCAAGCATAATCTTGATATAAAAGTGATTGGTTCTGTTTGCAGTGATGGTGCTCCAGCTATGCTGGGCAACAGTTCTGGTTTTGCCGCTATGCTGAAAGAGGAGATACCTGAGTTAAAAATAACTCATTTCCTACTTCACCGACAGGCTCTTGCTTTCAAAACACTACCTACATGTCTAAAGGATACCCTTAACTCCTTTGTAAAAATCGTAAATTACATCAGAGGTCGTGCTTTGAATCACCGTTTGTTTCTATCGCTCTGCCAAGATGTCAATTAAAACGACAAACATGTTCTTCTCTACCACACTGAAGTAAGATGGTTGTCGAGGGGTCGGGTACTGAACAGGTTTCTACAACTACGAAAAGAGATTAAACGCTTTTTGGAAGATCGCAACAGTGACTTGGTTGTTTGTTTTGAATCTGTTGAATTTATTCAAATGACAGCATATCTTGCTGATATTTTTAACCACCTTAATGAGCTGAACTTATCACTACAAGGAAAAGAAATGAATATGGTAAAAGCGTCCAAAAAGTTGAAATCTTTCATCGCCAAACTGTCTCTCTGGAGTCGCCGGGTTCAGAGTGGCAACCTAGCTAACTTTCCTTTTCTTGATGAAATACTTGTGGAAGGTGGTGCTAGCTTGCTAGAAAATGTGCAGTTGGAAATTGTCGCACATATGAAAACTCTCAGCGCATCCTTTAACAATTACTTCTCTCCAAATGAATTAAACGTAATGAAAACTTGGATAATCGATCCCTTTAAGTTTAATGTAGATACACTTTCTGATGACGAGAGTTACAAAGAAAATCTTATCGATTTGAAAGAAAGTCGAAACATGGAAATGGAGTTTGAATCGATGGTTTTAGATAATTTTTGAAGTATACAACTGGAAACATATCCAAAGTTGGCTGAAAAAGCTCTGGCAGTTCTTCTTTCTTTTTTGACTACTTATCTGTGCGAAGCTGGGTTTTCTTCCCTAGTTTATTTAAAGAATAAGTATCAAAATCGATTGGAAACTGTGGAAAACGATTTACGCATTGCTTTGAGTAACAGACAACCACGATACGAAAAACTTGTAGACATGAAAAGGCAAGAAAAATCAAATAAATAAACTTTTTTGTACTTGATTGTTTTTTGTTTAAATTTTTACATACGTTTTGTTTATTTTCATTTATTGAATTCTTTGTTAAGTTCTTCTGGGACTTTTGCACCTATTAATATCAGCGATGATAATTACAAAAAAATTTAATTCAAATTGTGCAAGGGGTGCGAAAATGATTTTTCTGTTCCGAAGGGGTGCAAGCTTCAAAATGAATTGAGAACCGCTGATATAGAGAATCTTGTTTTGATTAAGTGAGATAAAATCATTTTAAGAAGCACTTACTAATTTTTCCTAAATATTATTCAAAATGAAGTAAATGATTTATACATCAAATACTTTTTTTAATAATGAAAAACAAGAATATTTGCGTGAAAGCCAAATCAATTATAATATTTTCTTTTTGTCAGCAAGAGACATTTATGAACAAAATTTTTTTTTGTAACAAACATTAGCAATGAAAAAATTGATTTTGTTGTTAAATAAATTATTGGTAACAGTTGCTTCTCGTACCATTTTACTCTCATCCCACAAAATTTTTTTAAGATATTTTGATTATAATCAATGTATTATAACAGGTTTAAACCTTACTTTAAAAAAAACAAAAACCTTTGAAGTAAATTAAGCAATTACACCAATATGTTTTGAAGACCTCATAGTAATTCTATTATTCAGAGAAGAACCAAAAATGTCAGTAAACTTGACTCAGTTTTTATTAATCACACACTATTGCGCAAACTATTGCTCACTTTGACAGGTCTTACGAAATCTTTGCATAAATTTCTTTATGATTTGTTGCTTTACAGTTTCCGTTACACCTAAAAAAGTGAGAAGTAGTTCGCAAAAACTTGTGTGATTAATAAAAACTTAGTCAACTTTACTGCACATTTTTTGTTCTTTTCTAACGGATTTCAATAGTTGACATGGCTTTTCCGCTTTTTATTTCTTAGTCCTAATATTATTACAATATTAGTTTTAATCGATTCATATGACAATAAATCTTAAATAAATTGTCAAAATTATCACGTATAACACACAAATTGTCATAAATTTTCAAGAGCATATTATCACGACGAAAACTGGAATCGATTGAAGGCCGTACTGATGACGAGCCACTCGACGAAATTTAGTTGAGCTAAAAATAGAAAAAAGCAAAACACTTCAAAAGTGTTGAATTATTGTCAAAATTAACGTTGGAAATTTATGCAACTATAACTTATTATAAAAGTGCATTGGCGAAGATAATAAATTATTCAATCAATCAATCAAGATCTTTATTTTTTGTCTATTAAATACCGAATATTCATGAAGAAACTGACACATATGGTCGAAAAAAAATAAGCGACAAAACGATATACGTCAAAACATGCGTCAAGGAAAAAGTTACAAAAATAATTATTTAAAAATGCATGGTCGCTGATCCTATTCCTGATTTATATGTAAGATTGCTGACCCTTAAAAATGCATAATGAAATAGGCCACTCTATAATAGAATAAAAGAAGACTAAGAATTTCTTGAAAATAACTGTGATCGAACATTTTTTTTAATCTCTATATTTATCTTCCTGACTTGCAGGAAAGCGAAGGAGGCGCTATACATAGGGCAAGCAATTACCCCGACCTGTTTCCGGAGATACTGAGATATTGCTGTCCGCTTGATATAATAGGAATATTTGGGATATGAGATTTGTTCAACCTTATATTACATGACCATATTCCTAGAATCTGAAAATTTTATTTGAAATGATAAAGACATTAATTATTTTTAATTTTTTGCTACAAAAACCTCCGCAACAAAAAAATAAAATGCTTCATAATCAAAAATATCGCGAAATATATATTTTATATACAAAAGCTACGTTGCTAAAAGTTTGTACTGATAATAATAATTTAAATAATCACTATACATTGTAAAAAGTGAATTTTTAGTTTAATGCCATAACCTCTACGGCTCTGGATGTCTCGTATCATCTGCTCCTCTTCGGTACCTCCTCCCCAGCAGCTACCGGTATGCCCACCTTTATATCAATACAAGTTTTAGCTTTACCCACAGTAAAACTTGTAGGTTATAATACTCTTTGTCTCCTTGGAAAGTCAAGTACCTTTCCCATTTTTCATGCCAAAGACATTTTAAACTCTTCAGATAACTGTTGCAGGAAAATTTCAAAAAACTTGCCTTATTTTTGATTAAAAAGTTTCACTTTATTTGATCATACTTCAAAACTAATTGTTTGGAAGCTAAAATATTCCATGGCATAAATGGTTTGTCGTGATTCGTGTATGCTTAATGCGTGGTTGCAGCGTGCTTGCCTTATGTTCGAGTCTATGTTTTTATTTTATCGTGTCCGCTTCCCATAATGCTTATCGTGTGAAATTTTGCAACAGTGTTCCTGTGTCCCACGGTAAATGATTAGGATTTCGGTGATGCTTGCTATATATACGGACGTGGTTGTATACCATTTTGGAGACAGACAATAAACTATAAGGAACGTTACGCTGCTGTTTTGGGACGGAGATGTGTAATTAATTAATAAATTCTGTTAAAATAAGTTTTGCATGTGATATTGTGTTAGGGTTAGTTCAAAACCAAACTCCTAATCCTAACAGGTTCATCCAATAATAATTGTTATTCTTTAATTTCTAGTCATTTCGAAATGAATTTTACTGCCATGCATATGGTAACCATATTAACAAATTTTAAAATTGATTGCTGAGGGAGGTTATTAAAAGGCCTATATAAATATAAAATAAGTAAATAAATAAATTTCAGCTTTTGTGAGCCTGGCCAGATTTTTTTAATGTCCAAATTCATAACCCTAAAAAACATAAACACTTGTGAAATTTTTTCAGTCTTCACTTTGAAAAAGTAAAAATTTGTATTTTGGTATTGGTTTGAATGAAAATGTTCATTCTTTTTTTTAGCAACGAAAGAAATCTGAAGTTAAGTACCTGGTCAATAGACAAACAATTTACGTGATCAGCTGCACAAATCGTACTTTGGACAATCTGCTAAATGGAGAAAGAATCTTTGAGGTGAGCGTTAGAATGGGAAAAAAATAGCCTAATTGTCACGTTTTTTTGCTTGTTCAAAGTAAAAAATACTTTCTTTTGTAATTCACCTTCTCTCTTTAAACTGAAGTTTAGATTTTTCTGTGAAAATAATAAACGTGACGAGATAGTCTTATTTTTCACACAGGGCCAAAGTACATTCTAGTTTTCTAAAATTGTTAAGCTTATTTTTTGCCCAACATTTGGTTTTAGTAAAAATAGTTTGAAAAGGTTAATTGTTTTAAAATATTTACTGCATACTCAAAACAAATTATAACCTACTTTTCAAAAACTACTTCAATAAATGGATGAACGTCAATATCATTTTCTTACAAAAATGCCACTTAAAGTCATAAAATCTTTAATTGACGTAATAAGATAAAAAAATAATAAGCAATTTAAAAACCAATTAAAAAATTTTCCATTATGTTTTTTAAATAAGAAAATTTACAAAACTTGGATCAAAAAAAAGCTTCTACACACTGCAAAATTATTTTTGTTAAACTTATTATCAATCATTTTTATGAATATTATTCTGTAAAGTCTAACTTATGTTGTTTACATAAAAACGAAAAATTAAAAGCCATCTGTTAGTCATGAATTGTTCGATAACAACCTTCTTCTAAAAATTTTTTGAAAATTAAAAAATCCCGTTTCATGTTCTATTGTTTTCCTTTTAATTGTTTGCTTTTTTTTCTGATTGTTAAAAGTATGAATATTTTTTATGGTTCGCAGTATATGTCTAGAATTGAATTAATTTTAAGCTTTGTGAAGTAAGAATTATTAGAAATTGCTAATTAAAGCAAGCATACAAGCCTAACCACTACAAACTTTGAAAAGTTTGGTTGTAAAGTTAAGGTCCATGGGAAAAAAATTAAAAAGGTTACAATTTAAACCAAAAAATTAGTTATGTTGTGAAAGATTTTCCCAAAAATGCCAATCAGTCTTCATTGTTTGATATCAGATTCAACACGTGTTTGCTGTGCTATGCGATGATAATTGGTGACTAAAGGGAAAATCATAAAAAAATTGTTTGATTTTTTTTGGTTATTTTCAACATTTTGCAATATTCTGGGTTTGTTAATTACACTTCCTATGGTATTAGGTTCATTATAATGTAACAAGGAATAATCTTCCTCAGATTGCCAAATAAATCTGTAATTTCGACAGGTGGCCAAGCGGTTAGAGCCCCGAGTTTGTGATTGACATGATCTCGGTTCAAAACTTATTCGCGTCATTCTGTTGCTTCCTTGCAAAAGACGCTTTACGGCACTTTCTTTTGCTTGGCAGTTTTGGCAAGCAGCTCTAATTTCAGTCATATCTTTATAAAATTAAAAAACAAAATAAAAAATTTCAACCGGACAGCAATATAATATTGGCATCTTCGAAAGCACGTCTGGGAAATTGCTTGCCTGATGTATAGCGCCTCCATCGCTTTCCTACAAGTCAGGAGAATAAATATAGAGATAAAACAAAACAAAAAAGCATTAATTATATCTTAGGAAAAACATTAGCCTATTAAAAATAATTACTGAAGTTTATGAAAAATAAAATAAGCTAAAGTAGTAGCTTTTTTTTATTCGAATACATGCAAATACAGTTGTTTTTTAATGAATTCTTTTTTCATCAAATTATATGATTGAAAAAAATGAGATTTTTTTGCCTTTACGAAAAAATTGCAAGATAAAAGTAAAGAAACATAGCTCTATGTTTCACCTAGCGGCAATTAAACAATTTAATAATTTCAAAGAGTGACTCACAAGTTAAAATCAGAGTATCCAAACGCGCTTTATTTACTTTATTTTATCTTTATTTATCTTTCTAACTCGCAGAAAAAACTTCAAAGGTGTTATTATACTTAGGAAAACGGCCAAGCAAAAACTTTAAATGCATTTGGAAATGTCAAGATATTGCTGTCAAGTTGAAATATTTTATTTGTTTTAATCAAATTTTTTTTTGTGTAGTCTAAACTTGAAACTGCTGGCTGAGACTGCAAAACGGAGTAAAGTGCCGTACAGTTTCTTTCGCAAAGACACAACAGAATAATGTGGGTGGGTTTTGAACCACGACCATCTTGATCGCGTTTGCCCAGTGTCGTCCTTATCCATTGAACCACAATTATTATATCAAGTAAAGTATTTTTATTTTTCAAAAATTATCCGGTCGTCTTCGGAAGCTTTAAAACCTTATGTAGTGTTATGAACTCCCTTCTGTTCAATATTAGAACGTACAATTTGCCTTTCACAAACTTGAGAAATTATATTTATTTTGACAACCTCTATTAAATTTTTTTGGTTTTAAGTTTGACAGAAACGGCTTTGAACATTTTGGTTTTTTTATTGATTCGTGCCTTTTAAATTTTTTGCTTAATGTAACTTTCGATTGGATTATTTAAAAAACTCAAGGCTCAAACAGGACTGACTGCATCTTTTGTAAAACTATACAGCCTACATAAAAACTAAAACTCAGCTAAATCAAAGCAATGAAAGCAACCTTTCATCTAAACAACTAAATTGTTAAATATGAGCTTAAAACTTGCGATAACAACAATATCCAGCATTCCTTTCAATTCCAATATATTTACTGTTAAAACAGGATAGATCTCTAACGTCTTTAGACAATCTTGAAGCATCGTACAAAAAATATTTGAGCTCATGTTGTTCAAGTAATTTGTCCGTTTAAGAAAACGTTTTGGCGCAAAAATGTTGGATAGGCCTAAATTTACATCGAATCACAGTTTACTCTGCAGTTTGGAATCTTATACTGTACAAATGTTTGTTGTCGCAGGAACACCTTCGCCTTGTCGACAATACTTGAAACAAGGTCTTACGTGTTTTCGTAGATTTCTCGCGCCCCATTTTACTACAGAAATTCTATCAAGTTCACTTTAGTTTACCGCTAGGAAGTAGAGTACCACTGCTATCTTTCGCGGCAATGGTACTCTTGCCTTCATCCAGAGGTGGGCAAAGCGCTTTTTAGCAACTTGCGTAATTGTGAAAGTTGTGCTGGACTTCTTACTTTTTTAGAACGCGTTGCACTTTATTGCGCTTCGCTAATGATAAAAAAATTGTAAGTTGCGCTTTGTATAGTCTTATTTGCTAAAGCGCAATTTTCTTTGGTTGCTTTTAATCTAAACAACCCATGGTGAACTTTATTTCAAGCCATATTATCGTGCATATTACATGAACTGACAACGTCACAATTTAGTCATATCTGAGTAAAACATGTTAAGTAAAAAAATGAATAATTAAATGAAGCTCTGAGCTGTACGTCACAAGCCTTGTTCTAAAGAACGAGTTCAGTAAGTGAGGAATTTCAAAAAGTTATTATTGTGGTCTTGTTCTGTTCGCGTTGTTGATGAATCGGATGTACTGTGTCAAAAAAAGCTGAATAAAAGTTAACCTACTCAAGCTACTTGTGATGAAAGATTAATATTCATTAGAGTCTCTTCAATAAGCGACCGTGAGCGATTTTTATTAGAAACTAACCTGGATTCCCCTGTGGTTACCATCGTTTGTTAAGAGATTCTTTTTTGGGGGGTTTCTTTTGTATTGCCTCCTAGTGGAGCAGAGGGGATTCTGGGTAAGTTTTACCCACAAACAACAGTTATGGTAGATCCAAAAAGGAATCGTTGGAGTGTTGCTCCATTTAAATAAGTGGGTGTAGTGGTAGTAGCATAGCAGAATTTACGAACTTAAATATTCCTACCTACTGGGACGACTTTACCAAGAGGCAAGGTTAGGCAGGCTGAAGCCGAGGACCTCAACATCCAGGGGCCTCGAAATTCAATTTTGAAGATTATAAAGTTTATAAACTTGACGAGTTTAAACCCTACCTAAAGTACTATCTATACCTGTATTGCTAAATATCTTTTACATAGGTTATAAATATTCATTGCAGTTTAATTGAAGGAAGCTACATAAATGGAGTGTCCAGTGACCTGCTTTTTACTGTTAGGCCTAATGTTTCACCAGGATATTTAATTCAAGTTGAACCTAAACAAAACGTTTATGTTCCAATAAAAAATTTAAGTCGAATTGACAGCGTTCGCTTTTCTATCAAAGACCAAGATAACAACTTCGTGGATATGAATAATGAACAAGTTACTTACTATGTTCGAGAAATTATATAATTTAACAATAAATATGTTATCACAACGAGAAATTAGATTTCAAAAACGAAAAATTATTGGAGGAAGTTTTCTTAAAAATGTTTACGATAAAGTAAGGAAAGTTATTAGCACTGGCTCAGAGATCCTTAATAGGGTTCCGACTGGTGTAAAATCTGAAATTAAAAAGACAGTTCTTAACAAAATACCAAAGGCAGCTCTTAACGATAGGTCAAGAGCAATATTAAGTAATTTGATTGCGGGTTCAGGATTTAAAAATTATATTTCGTAATAATAAAATGACTCAAGTAACAAATTCATATTTACAAATTAATGAAAGTAACTTAATAGACAACTTAATTACCGAGTTTGAGGATGTAGAGTACTTACCAAGAGATTCTAACAATATGAACAAAGATGGACAACACATTTTCGAAACTAAAGATGAAGACGTATTTCTTCTACCACATAAAGCATTTCTTGAAACCCGAAGAAAACTCCAAACTAATGCAGATGCTAATTACAATAACCATGACGTAATTTCATTAGTAAACAACGGTTGGTCTTTGTTTCAAACTGCTCAGTATCAATTAAATAACCAAACGATAGAAAACAGTAACCTTTATTTACCACAAGCTTCAACAATATTGAACTTAGTTAGCTTTAGTGATGATTATTCAAAATCAACTGCATCTAATATGTTATGGTACAAAGACACTGGAACTGGTGGAATTTTTTTAAAGCAAAATTTTACTAACGTAGCAGAAGACGCAAACGCAAATGCTTTTCGTGATGGTGTCGAGATCTGATAGAAACATACAACAACAATCAACAAGCAAATTTAGGCTTTACAGCGAGACAGAACATTACTAATGGAAATAAACAAATTACTTTAATGCTTCCACTTTCGCAGATATTCGGGTTTTGTCGTGATATCGATAAGGTATTTCGTTGTGTAAAACACAGTTTAATTCTTGATAGGAAAATTTCTAATAATTACATTATGCGAGCAAACGGTGTTGCTGCTGGAAAATTTAACATAAATCATATATTTCTATGGATGCCTAAAGTAAAACCGAGTTTGAGAGTCGAATCAGAAATAGACTCTATGCTGGTAAAAAAGGACATATAAAAGAACTGTATTTCGAACAAATGAGTGTGTATCGAACAATGTTCCAACCAACTCAAACAAGTATGACATGGAGAATTACAGCACAACCTGGAACTGAACTTCCCAGACATGTGTTTATAGCCTTTCAATCAAGTGAACGAGATTCTAACCAAGAAATAAATAACATGATTTTTGATAATGCTAATTTAAGACGTATTAGCTGTAGGATTAACAGTGTGCAATATCGTGAACGAGAATTTGAATGTAATTTTTCCCACGACAACAGATATTATTCAAGATCATACATGAGCTTTTTAGGGGCTGTAAATAAATATCAAGACTCTGACACGGGCTGTCAACTATCGGCTGAAGACTGGACAAATTTATATACAATTCATCATTTTGATGTAAGTAAACACAATGATCGACTTAAAAACAGCTCAGCTGATATTGAAATAAAATTTAATCTCTGAAGCAATTTCAGGAATTTAGCAGGCAATGCTGACCAGCCTTTTTATGTGTATGAAGTTGTGCTCTCTGATCTTTACTTTAAATTAGAAAGGACTCTCAGGCCGAATGAATATAATTGTCTAAGTATGTATTAAAATGTATGTTAAAGTAGGATTAAATTTATCACCAAATCAAAAAGAAAAAATAAAACAAGCGTTTCAAAACAAAACTGGACTTACACTTAATTTTAATTCTAATCAATTAAGTGGAACAGATTTTCTTGGTTTAACAAATACACAAATTAAGAAGATAAATTCTGCAAAAGCAAAAGGTTCTGGTGTTACTTTAAAACTATCCAAATTACAGATTTCTAAACAGGGTGGCGTTCTAGGAACTCTTTTAGCAGGTCTTGCAGGAAGCTTGTTGCCCACCCTGTTAGGTGGTAAAGGTCTTGCTTTACCAGGAACAAAAAGACAAGAAAGGTCTTATTATTTTGAAAAACCTGTACTCGGAAAAGGTTTAATTCTTGGACCTAATTCTCCATTTAAAAACATTCCAATTTTAGGTTTGATTTTATAAGCTATTATAAATAAATGAACGAAGAAGTTAAACATAAAATTTTAAAATTCGAAACGAAAAAGCGTTTGTTTAAAAGCAAATCAATTGATGAAATTTATAATACATTGTCAGATGATTTAAAAGATTTGGATTGTGATTTAGTTACCCCGTTTGGAATATTCAAAGCATTAATAAATTCTATTACTTTAATTTAAAAATTATTCAAACATGGATATGATAAAAAAATCTGTATTTTTTTTGTTTCAGAAAAGGTTATTAAACAAAATATCCCACAAGATTATATTTTGGCTATAAAATCAATAGTAAAACTACTAAAAGTAAAATATTTTGATATTTACCTAGCTCTTTTAAAGTTTAATTTAAAAAAAAATGCAATTGCTGTTGTAAAAAGAAAGAAAAGATACAGTTGAAGAACCAAAATTTTATTGAGCTTATTACAAAATGTATCACAAATATTCATTAAACTTAACAGAAAATCAAAAGAATAAAATTGTAAATGCATACAAAAACAAACTGATGTAAAAATAAGATTATCTAATGTAAATATGCAGATAAAGGATAATGCTAATTTCTATTTAACTTCCCGACAAATCAACAAAATTAACAAAGCAAGGATGTCTGGACACGGAGTCGATATAAAGTTTAGTAAAACACAATTGAAAAAGCAAGGAGGTTTCTTAAGCGGTTTACTTGATTTAGGAAAACTAGTGTTACCATTTTCAGCCGAATAGGTCATACCAACGCTGGGATTAGCAGCAGCTTCAGGCGCTATCCAAGGAGCAACTAATAAAGCAATACAATAAATAAAACCATTAACAAATTTAGAAATTGATAAAATTATGATTAAGTATGACAACTACCGAGGAACATCTAGCAAAGATATGTTACCTAAAACAATGAAGAAAAATGAAGCAACTGTGGCAAATCTACAAGATTATTTTGCTGGTGATGGAACTTATTGGGTTTGTATTTATAATGATGAAAAATCGGACAAAGTAGAATATTTTGACAGCTTTGGACTTGTACCACCAAATGAAGTGATAAAATATATGGAAACTACAAATAAAAACATTATTTATAACGACTAACAAATTCAAAACATGAACTCAATTTTATGCGGTTACTATTGCATATATTATATTGAACAGTGAAACGAAGGACAAATAGCTGATGAGGTTTTGTTAGATTTTTATGATAAACCTACAGAATTCAACGAAAAGTTTATAAAGTTTTATGTTGATATATTATAAATGGAAACCTACTGCGTACGCGAAACAAAAAAAACTCAATGTATTCCAGGAACTGAGGAAATGATAAATACGAAAGGGAACAGACTTATGTTACGATGTACATGTGCTAATTGTGGTATCCTCAAGCATAGTTTTGTTAAACAAGGAATTTTGTTAGATGTTCATAAGTTGATTGGAAAATTACCTAAACTAAAAGGTGGATTTACTCTTCCAAGTCATAAGTACACAGGACCATATAATCCATTGGAAAAACAGCTTGATGCAATTGACCAACCTTTACCTGGACAAGAACCCTATAATCAAATAGATGCTATTGCACTAAAACATGATATTTGTTACAAAGACAACAATAACAAACAAGGAAAATTAAAGTGTGATAAAGATATGTTAAACTGTTTATCAAAAACTAAAACAAAAGGTGTACGAGAATCATTCGATAAAAAGCTTGAACAAGCAGAAATAGGAACAAAATATAAACTAGGATTAGGAGCAAAAAACGGAAATCGGCGTCGTGGGAAACTGATTTAGCTAATGAGCTACACAAACCAGTTAAAAGAAAATTTCCTCGACGCCGAGTTATAAGTAAATCAATAGATGAAATATGGGCAGCTGATCTGGTAGAAATGCAACAATTTAGCAAATGGAACAACTCATGATAATTGACATATTTTCTAAATTTGGGTGGATAGTCCCTTTGAAAAATAAAAAAGGTGAAATAGTTGCAAAGGCTTTCAATCAGATCTTTAAAGAAAATAGAGTTCCAAAATACTTGTGGACTGACAAAGGAAAAGAGTTTTATAACAAAAATTTGAAAGAAGTATTAGACAAGCGTAATGTTAAATTCTATTCTACTGAAAATGAAGAAAAAAGTTTAGTAGTTGAACGTTGAAATAGAATAATTAAAACTAAAATGTGGAAGCGACTTACAGAGCAAAATTCAACTCAATACTTAAAAATGTTGCCTGATATAATTAATAAATATAACAACAATTACCAGTCATCCATAAAAATGTCTCCAGTTGAGGCTAGCAAAAAGAAAAACGAAGGTATTGTTTACTATAATTTGTATAGTAACCTCAAAGCAACAAAAACAAAACCAAAATTTATAGTTGGAGATAGAGTTACGTAGAATTTCTAAATAAAAACGAAAAATATTTGATAAGGGATATACTCCAAATTGGACAGAAGAAATATTTATTATTTCCGAAGTTTTAAATTCAAATCCATATACTTATAAAATTCGTGATCTTCAGGGAGAAGAAATTGTTGGGAGCTTTTATGAACAAGAACTTTTAAAAACAAACCAAATTAAATTTAGGATCGAAAAAGTTATTCGTAAAAATAAGAAACAGGCATTAGTAAAATGGTCTGGTTATGACAGTTCTTTCAATAGCTGGATTCCAATTGAAGAAATTAATATTTTATAATATAAAGATGTTTTGTGGATATAAACCTTCAGCTCCTGAAAATATTGAAGATATTAGACAAAAATGGGATAAACGAAATTTAACTTATTGTGTTATGAATTTGACACCAAAAATGACAAAAGAATCAAATCATCGACAAATTGATTCTGCTTTTAAAGTTTACAAAAAGCATTCAGCGCTTAAATTTAAAAAAGTTGAACCTAATGAACCGTGTGATATAAAAATCAGTTTTTGTGAACAAGATCATGGAGATGGCTTTTCTTTCCATGGAGCAGGGGGCGTGTTAGCTCATGGATTTTATTCAGGTCCAGGAATTGGTAAAGATTTACATTTTGATGCTAAAGAGAATTGGACAGATCAAGAAACTCCCCCAGGACATAATCTGTTTGTAGTAGCAGTGCATGAAATAGGTCATTGTTTAGGTTTAACCCATTCACAAAGCGCTGATTCAATTATGTACCCCACTTATAAACATGAATTGTCTGAGCAATCACTTGATGTACTATCACAAGAAGACATTGAAAGAATACAAAAAGCGTATGGAAAACCTAACACTAAAATATTCGACAATGATCGTTTTTCAATTAGAGTAAAATCTAAAGGAAAAAATAAAATAAAACTATTAATTGAAAAGAAGAAAATTTTATGTGTAGATATATTAAAATATATTAAATGAAATATAGATATAGATATATTAAATGAATACCAAACTAATAATTGAAAATCGTGATTTTTATTTTTATTCAACATACATAGCTTATGGTGGAAGTGTAGATGGTTATGTTCTTCATGCGATTACTCGAATTCCCACTTTAGGTGTTATTAATGAAAAAGGATATTATAAATTCACTGTTGAAGATGACTGAGGGGGGTGTTTACATGTCCATGATTTCATTTGTGAGTGTTTTCATGGCTTACTAAAAAAATGAGAGAAAATCAAACACATTAACGAAAGACGTGATGATAATAGATTGGAGAATATGAAACTGCGTACTTCAAATGATATTATTGTACAAGGATCTATAACCTATGCTTAACATGGAATTGAAAATAAAAAAAAACTTAAACAAAAGTGTAGATCGTTAAATTTTTTAAAAATTCTATAAATGCCGGTTCCGAAACATAAAAATTTTAAAAAATATTTTTTTCAAGACATCGAACACGACAAATTCCCAAATCAATAAAAAATCTTTTTTTAAAAACTAAGATTGATAATGCTCAGATTTAAATTGCATCAAACACGACTTCCAGTTAAATTTTTTAAAAATAATATAAATGCCGTTTTCAAATAAATAAAAATTAAAAAAAACTTTTTTAAAATTTTTATTGATTTACAGGGTAAATTCACACATTAATAAAGATTTAAAAAAATTGCACTGGAAGCGGCATTTTACATACTACTATCAAATACGTTTCTTAATAATGAAAAACAAGAATATTTGCGTGAAAGCCAAATCAATTATAATATTTTCTTTTTGTCAGCAAGAGACATTTATGAACAAAATTTTTTTTTATAACAAACATTAGCAATGAAAAAATTGATTTTGTTGTTAAATAAATTATTGGTAACAGTTGCTTCTCGTACCATTTTACTCTCATCCCACAAAATTTTTTTAAGATATTTTGATTATAATTAACGTATTAGCCTATAACAGGTTTAAACCTTACTTTAAAAAAACAAAAACCTTTGAAGTAAATTAAGCAATTACACCAATATGTTTTGAAGACCTCATAGTAATTCTATTATTCAGAGAAGAACCAAAAATGTCAGTAAACTTGACTCAGTTTTTATTAATCACACACTATTGCGCAAACTATTGCTCACTTTGACAGGTCTTACGAAATCTTTGCATAAATTTCTTATGAATTGTTGCTTTACAGTTTTCGTTACACCTAAAAAGTGAGAAGTAGTTCGCGAAAATTTGTGTGATTAATAAAAACTTAGTCAACTTTACTGCACATTTTTTGTTCTTTTCTAACGGATTTCAATAGTTGACATGGCTTTTCCGCTTTTTATTTCTTAGTCCTAATATTATTACAATATTAGTTTTAATCGATTCATATGACAATAAATCTTAAATAAATTGTCAAAATTATCACGTATAGCACACAAATTGTCATAAATTTTCAAGAGCATATTATCACGACGAAACCTGGAATCGATCGAAGGTCGTACTGATGACAAGCCACTCGACGAAATTTAGTTGAGCTGAAAATAGAAAAAAGCGAAATACTTCAAAATTAACGTTGGAAATTTATGTAACTATAACTTGTTATAAAAGTGCATTGGCGAAGATAATAAATTAATCAATTAATCAATCAAGATCTTTATTTTTTGTCTATTAAATACCGAATATTCATGAAGAAACTGACACATATGGTCGAAAAAAAATAAGCGACAAAACGATATACGTCAAAACATGCGTCAAGGAAAAAGTTACAAAAATAATTATTTAAAAATGCATGGTCGCTGATCCTATTGCTGATTTATATGTAAGATTGCTGACCCTTAAAAATGCATAATGAAATAGGCCACTCTATAATAGAATAAAAGAAGACTAAGAATTTCTTGAAAATAACTGTGATCAAACATTTTTTTTTAATCTCTATATTTATCTTCCTGACTTGCAGGAAAGCGAAGGAGGCGCTATAGCAGGGGTCGGCAACCTTTTCAATGCAGTGTGCCAGTTTTTGAATTTTGTTAGCTGCGCGTGCCGAACTATTTTTGATAATATAGTACAGGGGTCGGCAACGTTTTCTTTCCAGTGTGCCAAGTTGTGAAATCCAATGTCAAAATATACGTTTGCGTGCCGATGTCTTCACTTCGATTTCATCTCTGATTTCCCTATTTTTCTCCCAAAATCAGGATGTTCTCTAAAAAAAAAAAAAAGGTCTTCCCTTTGATTTCATCTCTGATTTCCCTATTTTTCTCCCAAAACCAGGGTGATCTCTAAAAAAAAGAAAAAAAGGTCCGTAAACGTGTTTTTGAAAAATATTCACGACGCCGCGTGCCCTATAAAATCACCTCGCGTGCCGGGGGTTGCCGACCCCTGCGCTATAGGGCAAGCAATTACCCCGACCTGCTTCCGGAGATATTGAGATATTGCTGTCCGCTTGATATAATAGGAATATTTGGGATATGAGGTTTGTTCAACCTTATACTAACTATATGACCATATTTCTAGAATCCGAAACTTTTATTTAAAATAATAAAGACAATAATTATTTTTAATTTTTTGCTGCAAAAACCTCCGCAACAAAAAAATAAAATGCCTCATAATCAAAAATATCGCGAAATATATATTTTATATACAAAAGCTACGTTGCTAAAAGTTTGTACTGATAATAATAATTTAAATAATCACTATACATTGTAAAAAGTGAATTTTTAGTTTAATGCCATAACCTCTACGGCTCTGGATGTCTCGTATCATCTGCTCCTCTTCGGTACCTCCTCCCCAGCAGCTACCGGTATGCCCACCTTTATATCAATACAAGTTTTAGCTTTACCCACAGTAAAACTTGTAGGTGATAATACTCTTTGTCTCCTTGGAAAGTCAAGTACCTTTCCCATTTTTCATGCCAAAGACATTTTAAACTCTTCAGATAACTGTTGCAGGAAAATTTCAAAAAACTTGCCTTATTTTTGATTAAAAAGTTTGACTTTATTTGATCATACTTCAAAACTAATTGTTTGGAAGCTAAAATATTCCATGGCATAAATGGTTCATTCAATAATAATTGTTATTCTTTAATTTCCAGTCATCTCGAAATGAATTTTACTGCCATGCATATGGTAACCATATTAACAAATTTTAAAATTGATTGCTGAGGGAGGTTATTAAAAGGCCTATATAAATATAAAATAAATTAATAAATAAATTTCAGCTTTTGTGAGCCTGGCCAGATTTTTTTAATGTCCAAATTCATAACCCTAAAAAACATAAACACTTGTGAAATTTTTTCAGTCTTCACTTTGAAAAAGTAAAAATTTGTATTTTGGTATTGGTTTGAATGAAAATGTTCGTTCTTTTTTTAGCAACGAAAGAAATCTGAAGTTAAGTACCTGGTCAATAGACAAACAATTTACGTGATCAGCTGCACAAATCGTACTTTGGACAGTCTGCTAAATGCAGAAAGAATCTTTGAGGTGAGCGTTAGAATGGGAAAAAAATAGTCTAATTGTCACGTTTTTTTGCTTGTTCAAAGTAAAAAATATCTTCTTCTGAATTCACCTTCTCTCTTTAAACTGAAGTTTAGATTTTTCTGTGAAAATAATAAACGTGACGAGATAGTCTTATTTTTCACACAGGGCCAAAGTACATTTCAGTTTTTTAATATTGTTAAGCTTATTTTTTGCCCAACATTTGGTTTTAGTAAAAATAGTTTGAAAAGGTTAATTGTTTTAAAATATTTACTGCATACTCAAAACAAATTATAACCTACTTTTCAAAAACTATTTCAATAAATAGATGAACATCAATATCATTTTCTTACAAAAATGCCACTTAAAGTCATAAAATCTTTAATTGACGTAATTAGATTAAAAAAATAATAAGCAATTTAAAAACCAATTAAAAAATTTTCCATGCAAAAAACGACACATATGTTTTTTAAATAAGAAAATTTACAAAAATTGGATCGAAAAAAGGCTTCTAGACACTGCAAAATTATTTTTGTTAAACTTATTATCAATCATTTTTATGAATATTATTCTGTAAAGTCTAACTGATGTTGTTTACATAAAAACGAAAAATTAAAAGCCATCTGTTAGGCATGAATCGTTCGATAACAACCTTCTTCTAAAAATTTTTTGAAAATTAAAAAATCGCCGTTTCATGTTCTATTGTTTTCCTTTTAATTGTTTGCTTTTTTTTCTGATTGTTAAAAATATGAATATTTTTTATGGTTCGCAGTATATGTCTAGAACCTGAATTAATTTTAAACTTTGTGAAGTAAGAATTATTAGAAATTGCTAATTAAAGCAAGCATACAGGCCTAACTACTGTACAAACTTTAAAAAGTTTGGTTGTAAAGTTAAGGTCCATGGGAAAAAAATTTAAAAGGTTACAATTTAAACCAAAAAATTAGTTATGTTGTGGAAGATTTTCCCAAAAATGCCAATCAGTCTTGATTCTTTGATATTAGATTCAGCACGGTTTGCTATGCTATGCGATGATAGTTGGTGACTAAAGGGAAAATCATAAAAAAATTGTTTAATTTTTTTTGGTTATTTTCAACATTTTGCAATATTCCGGGTTCGTTCCTATGGTGTTAGGTTTATTATAATGCAACAAGGAATAATCTTCCTCAGATTGCCAAATAAATCTGTAATTTCGACAGGTGGCCAAACGGTTAGAGCCCCGAGTTTGTGATTGACATGGTCTCGGTTCAAAACTTATTCGCGTCATTCTATTGCTTCCTTGAAAAAGACGCTTTACGGCACTTTTTTTTGCTTGGCAGTTTTGGCAAGCAGCTCTAATTTCAGTCATATCTTAATAAAATTAAAAATAAAAAATAAAAAATTTCAACCGGACAGCAATATAATATTGGCATCTTCGAAAGCACGTCTCGGAAATTGCTTGCCTGATGTATAGCGCCTCCGTCGCTTTCCTGCAAGTCAGAAGAATAAATATAGAGATAAAACAAAACAAAAAACATTAATTGTCTTAGCAAAAACATTAACCTATTAAAAATAATTACTGAAGTTTATGAAAAATAAAATAAGCTAAAGTAGTAGCTTTTTTTATTCGAATACATGCAAATACAGTTGATTTTTAATGAATTCTTTTTTCATCAAATTATATGATTGAAAAAAATGAGATTTTTTGGCCTTTACGAAAAAATTGCAAGATAAAAGTAAAGAAACACAGCTCTATGTTTTACCTAGCGGCAATTAAACAATTTAATAATTTCAAAGAGTGACTCACAAGTTAAAATCAGAGTATGCAAACGCACTTTATTTACTTTATTTTATCTTTATTTATCTTTCTAACTCGCAGAAAAAACTTCAAAGGTGTTATTATACTTAGGAAAACGGCCAAGCAAAAAACTTTAAATGCATTTGGAAACGTCAAGATATTGCTGTCAAGTTGAAATATTTTATTTGTTTTAATCAAAATTTTTTTTGTATAGCCTAAACTTGAAGCTGCTGGCTGAGACTGCAAAACAGAGTAAAGCGTCGTACAGTTTCTTTCGCAAAGACACAACAGAATAATGTGGGTGGGTTTTGAACCACGACTATCTTGATAGTGTTTGCCCGGTGTAGTCCTTATCCATTGAACCATTATTATTATATCAAGTTAAGTTTTTTTATTTTTCAAAAATTATCCGGTCGTCTCCGAAACTTTAAAATCGGCTTACCTTATGTAGTGTTATGAACTCCCTTCTGTTCAATATTAGAACGTACAATTTGCCTTTCACAAACTTGAGAAATTATATTTATTTTGACAACCTCTATTAAATTTTTTTGGTTTTAAGTTTGACAAAAACGGCTTTGAACATTTTTGGTTTCTTTATTGATTCGTGCCTTTTAAATTTTTTGCTTAATGTAACTTTCGATTGGGTTATTTAAAAAACTCAAGGCTCAAAGAGGACTGACTGCATCTTTTGTAAAACTATACAGCCTACATAAAATCTAAAACTCAGCTAAATCAAAGCGATGAAAGCAACCTTTCATCTAAACAACTAAATTGCTAAATATGAGCTTAAAACTTACGATAACAACAATATCCAGCGTTCCTTTCAATCCCAATATATTTACTGTTAAAACAGGATAGACCTCTAACGTCTTTAGACAATCTTGAAGCATCGTACAAAAAATATTTGAGCTCATATTGTTCAAGTAATTTGTCCGTTTGAGAAAACGTTTTGGCGCAAAAATGTTGGATAGGCCTAAATTTACATCAAATCACAGTTTACTCTGCAGTTTGGAATCTTATACTGTACAAATATTTGTTGTCGCAGGAACACCTTCGCCTTGTCGACAATACTTGAAACAAGGTCTTACGTGTTTTCGTAGATTCCTCGCGCCCCATTTTACTACAGAAATTCTATCAAGTTCACTTCAGTTTACCGCTAGGAAGTAGAGTACCACTGCTATCTTTCGTGGCAATGGTACACTTGCCTTCATCCAGAGGTGGGCAAAGCGCTTTTTAGCAACTTGCGTAATTGTGAAAGTTTTGCTGGGCTTCTTACTTTTTTAGAACGCGTTGCGCTTTATTGCGCTTCGCTAATGATAAGAAAATTTTAAGTTGCGCTTTGTATAGTCTTATTTGCTAAAGCGCAATTTTCTTTGGTTGCTTTTAATCTAAACAACCCATGTTGAACTTTATTTTATACTTCTTTATTCTCTCTTCATAATGTATATATATATATAAGTATATTTTGTTTTCTTTTTATGTTTGTATTTGCAGTGCATCCAGAAAAGGTTTCCGGACCTGGTGAGGTTTCTTTTCGGGAGGTTTTCTTTACTCACCATGCTCAGTTGAGCTAAATTTATAGTTAGCTATATAGGACGGTTGTGCCTCCCAATGATTTACATAACCGTTCCTGCACTGCACATTTCTTTTTTTTTGTCATTTTTTTTTGGCTTGTCATTTTTTTGTGTCTTTTTTGTCTTTCTAAATAATAATATTTAGTTTGAATTAGGTAACGCGGCCGTGCTTCTTATTTTTTCTCTTTCTTACCCCCTCTTTATACTTTCTGCATGTTTAACGTTCGTCGTTGTGTCGCGTTTCCTTTTCATGCTTTGCTTAATGTACATTGCATATACTTAAATATTGTTACTAAGCGTGAATAAAATATCATCATCATCATCATCATTTCAGGCCGTATTATCGTGCATATTACATGAACTGACAACGTCACAATTTAGTCATATATGAGTAAAACATGTTAAGTAAAAAAGTGAATAATTAAATGAAGCTCTGAGCTGTACGTCACAAGCCTTGTTCTAAAGAACAAGTTCAGTAAGTGAGGAATTTCAAAAAGTTATTATTCTGGTCTTGTTCTGTTCGCGTGGTTGATGAATCGGATGTACTCTGTCAAAAAAGCTGAATAAAAGTTAACCTACTCAAGCTATTTGTGATGAAAGATTAATAATCATTAGAATCTCTTCAATAAGCGACCGTGAGCGATTTTTATTAGAAACTAACATGGATTCCCTTGCGGTTACCATCGTTTGTTAAGAGATTCTTTTTTGGGGGGTTTCTTTTGTATTGCCTCCTAGTGGAGCAGAGGGGATTCTGGGTAAGTTTTACCCACAAACAACAGTTATGGTAGATCCAAAAAGGAATCGTTGGAGTGTTGCTCCATTTAAATAAGTGAGCGTAATGGTAGTAGCATAGTAGAATATACGAACTTACATATTCCTACCTACAGGGACGACTTTACCAATAGGCAAGGCTAGGCAGGCTGAAGCCGAGGGCCTCAACATCCAGGGGCCTCAAAATTCAATTTTGAAGTTTATAATTCTATGTTTATAAAGTTTATAAATTTGACGAGTTTAAACCCTACCTAAAGTACTATCTATACCTGTATTGCTAAATATCTTTTACATAGGTTATAAATATTCATTGCAGTTTAATTGAAGGAAGCTACATAAATGGAGTGTCCAGTTACCTGCTTTTTACTGTTAGTCCTAATGTTCCACCAGGATATTTAATTCAAGTTGAACCTAAACAAAAAGTTTATGTTCCAATAAAAAATTTAAGTCGAATTGACAGCGTTCGCTTTTCTATCAAAGACCAAGATAACAACTTCGTGGATATGAATAATGAACAAGTTACTTACTATGTTCGAGAAATTATATAATTTAACAATAAATATGTTATCACAACGAGAAATTAGATTTCAAAAACGAAAAATTATTGGAGAAAGTTTTCTTAAAAATGTTTACGATAAAGTAAGGAAAGTTATTAGCACTGGCTCAGAGATCCTTAATAGGGTTCCGACTGGTGTAAAATCTGAAATTAAAAAGACAGTTCTTAACAAAATACCAAAGGCAGCTCTTAACGATAGGTCAAGAGCAATATTAAGTAATTTGATTGCGGGTTCAGGATTTAAAAATTATATTTCGTAATAATAAAATGACTCAAGTAACAAATTCATATTTACAAATTAATGTAAGTAACTTAATAGAAAACTTAATTACCGAGTTTGAGTATGTAGAGTACTTACCAAGAGATTCTAACAATATGAACAAAGATGGACAACACATTTTCGAAACTAAAGATGAAGACGTATTTCTTCTACCACATAAAGCATTTCTTGAAACCCGAGGAAAACTCCAAACTAATGCAGACGCTAATTACAATAACCATGACGTAATTTCATTAGTAAACAACGGTTGGTCTTTGTTTCAAACTGCTCAGTATCAATTAAATAACCAAACGATAGAAAACATTGACCTTTATTTACCACAAGCTTCAACAATATTGAACTTAGTTAGCTTTAGTGATGATTATTCAAAATCAACTGCATCTAATATGTTATGGTACAAAGACACTGGAACTGGTGGAATTTTTTTAAAGCAAAATTTTACTAACGTAGCAGAAGACGCAAACGCAAATGCTTTTCGTGATGGTGTCGAGATCTGATAGAAACATACAACAACAATCAACAAGCAAATTTAGGCTTTACAGCGAGACAGAACATTACTACTGGAAATAAACAAATTACTTCAATGCTTCCACTTTCGGAGATATTCGGGTTTTGTCGTGATATCGATAAGGTATTTCGTTGTGTAAAGCACAGTTTAATTCTTGATAGGAAAATTTCTAATAATTACATTATGCGAGCAAACGGTGTTGCTGCTGGAAAATTTAACATAAATCATATATTTCTATGGATGCCTAAAGTAAAACCGAGTTTGAGAGTCGAATCAGAAATAGACTCCATGCTGGTAAAAAAGGACATATAAAAGAACTGTATTTCGAACAAATGAGGGTGTATCGAACAATGTTCCAACCAACTCAAACAAGTATGACATGGAGAATTACAGCACAACCTGGAACTGAACTTCCCAGACATGTGTTTATAGCCTTTCAATCAAGTGAACGAGATTCTAACCAAGAAATAAATAACATGATTTTTGATAATGCTAATCTAAGACGTATTAGCTGTAGGATTAACAGTGTGCAATATCGTGAACGAGAATTTGAATGTAATTTTTCCCACGACAACAGATACGTATTATTCAAGATCATACATGAGCTTTTTAGAGGCTGTAAATAAATATCAAGACTCTGACACGGGCTGTAAACTATCGGTTGAAGACTGGGAAAATTTATATCCAATTCATCATTTTGATGTAAGTAAACACAATGATCGACTTAAAAACAGCTCAGCTGTTATGGAAATAAGATTTAATCTCTGAAGCAATTTCAGGAATTTAGCAGGCAATGCTGACCAGGCTTTTTATGTGTATGAAGTTGTGCTCTCTGATCTTTACTTTAAATTAGAAAGGACTCTCAGGCCGAATGAATATAATTGTCTAAGTATGTATTAAAATGTATGTTAAAGTAGGATTAAATTTATCACCAAATCAAAAAGAAAAAATAAAACAAGCTTTTCAAAACAAAACTGGACTTACACTTAATTTTAATTCTAATTAATTAAGTGGAACAGATTTTCTCGGTTTAACAAATACACAAATTAAGAAGATAAATTCTGCAAAAGCAAAAGGTTCTGGTGTTACTTTAAAACTATCCAAATTACAGATTTCTTAACAGGGTGGCGTTCTAGGAACTCTTTTAGCAGGTCTTGCAGGAAGCTTGTTGCCCGCCCTGTTAGGTGGTAAAGGTCTTGCTTTACCAGGAACAAAAAGACAAGAAAGGTCTTATTATTTTGAAAAACCTGTACTCGGAAAAGGTTTAATTCTTGGACCTAATTCTCCATTTAAAAACATTCCAATTTTAGGTTTGATTTTATAAGCTATTATAAATAAATGAACGAAGAAGTTAAACATAAAATTTTAAAATTCGAAACGAAAAAGCGTTTGTTTAAAAGCAAATCAATTGATGAAATTTATAATACATTGTCAGATGATTTAAAAGATTTGGATTGTGATTTAGTTACCCCATTTAAAATATTCAAAGCATAAATAAATTCTATTATTTTAATTTAAAAATTATTCAAACATGGATATGATAAAAAAATCTGTATTATTTTTGTTTTAGAAAAGGTTATTAAACAAAATATCCCACAAGATTATATTCTGGCTATAAAATCAATAGTAAAACTACTAAAAGTAAAATATTTTGATATTTACCTAGCTCTTTTAAAGTTTAATTTAAAAAAAAAATGCAATTGCTGTTGTAAAAAGAAAGAAAAGATAACAGTTGAAGAACCAAAATTTTATTGAGCTTATTACAAAATGTATCACGAATATTCATTGAACTTAACAGAAAATCAAAAGAATAAAATTGTAAATGCATACAAAAACAAACTGATGTAAAAATAAGATTATCTAATGTAAATATGCAGTTAAAGGGTAATGCTAATCTCAATTCAACTTCCCGACAAATCAACAAAATTAACAAAGCAAGGATGTCTGGACACGGAGTCGATATAAAGTTTAGTAAAACACAATTGAAAAAGCAAGGAGGTTTCTTAAGCGGTTTACTTGATTTAGGAAAACTAGTGTTACCATTTTCAGCCGAATAGGTCATACCAACGCTGGGATTAGCAGCAGCTTCAGGCGCTATCCAAGGAGCAACTAATAAAGCAATACAATAAATAAAACCATTAACAAATTTAGAAATTGATAAAATTATGACTAAGTATGACAACTACCGAGGAACATCTAGCAAAGATATGTTACCTAAAACAATGAAGAAAAATGAAGCAACTGTGGCAAATCTACAAGATTATTTTGCTGGTGATGGAACTTATTGGGTTTGTATTTATAATGATGAAAAATTGGACAAAGTAGAATATTTTGACAGCTTTGGACTTGTACCACCAAATGAAGTGATAAAATATATGGAAACTACAAATAAAAACATTATTTATAACGACTAACAAATTCAAAACATGAACTCAATTTTATGCGGTTACTATTGCATATATTATATTGAACAGTGAAACGAAGGACAAATAGCTGATGAGGTTTTGTTAGATTTTTATGATAAATCTACAGAATTCAACGAAAAGTTTATAAAGTTTTATGTTGATATATTATAAATGGAAACCTACTGCGTACGCGAAAGAAAAAAAACTCAATGTATTCCAGGACTGAGGAAATGATAAATACGAAAGGGAACAGACTTATGTTACGATGTACATGTGCTAATTGTGGTATCCTCAAGCATAGTTTTGTTAAACAAGGAATTTTGTTAGATGTTCATAAGTTGATTGGAAAATTACCTAAACCAAAAGATGGATTTACTCTTCCAAGTCATAAGTACACAGGACCATATAATCCACTGGAAAAACAGCTTGATGCAATTGACCAACCTTTACCTGGACAAGAACCCTATAATCAAATAGATGCTATTGCACTAAAACATGATATTTGTTACAAAGACAACAATAACAAACAAGGAAAATTAAAGTGTGATAAAGATATGTTAAACTGTTTATCAAAAACTAAAACAAAAGGTGTACGAGAATCATTCGATAAAAAGCTTGAACAAGCAGAAATAGGAACAAAATATAAACTAGGATTAGGAGCAAAAAACGGAAATCGGCGTCGTGGGAAACTGATTTAGCTAATGAGCTACACAAACCAGTTAAAAGAAAATTTCCTCGACGCCGAGTTATAAGTAAATCAATAGATGAAATATGGGCAGCTGATCTGGTAGAAATGCAACAATTTAGCAAATGGAACAACTCATGATAATTGACATATTTTCTAAATTTGGGTGGATAGTCCCTTTGAAAAATAAAAAAGGTGAAATAGTTGCAAAGGCTTTCAATCAGATCTTTAAAGAAAATAGAGTTCCAAAATACTTGTGGACTGACAAAGGAAAAGAGTTTTATAACAAAAATTTGAAAGAAGTATTAGACAAGCGTAATGTTAAATTCTATTCTACTGAAAATGAAGAAAAAAGTTTAGTAGTTGAACGTTGAAATAGAATAATTAAAACTAAAATGTGGAAGCGACTTACAGAGCAAAATTCAACTCAATACTTAAAAATGTTGCCTGATATAATTAATAAATATAACAACAATTACCAGTCATCCATAAAAATGTCGCCAGTTGAGGCTAGCAAAAAGAAAAACGAAGGTATTGTTTACTATAATTTGTATAGTAACCTCAAAGCAACAAAAACAAAACCAAAATTTAAAGTTGGAGATAGAGTTACGTAGAATTTCTAAATAAAAACGAAAAATATTTGATAAGGGATATACTCCAAATTGGACAGAAGAAATATTTATTATTTCCGAAGTTTTAAATTCAAATCCATATACTTATAAAATTCGTGATCTTCAGGGAGAAGAAATTGTTGGGAGCTTTTATGAACAAGAACTTTTAAAAACAAACCAAATTAAATTTAGGATCGAAAAAGTTATTCGTAAAAATAAGAAACAGGCATTAGTAAAATGGTCTGGTTATGACAGTTCTTTCAATAGCTGGATTCCAATTGAAGAAATTAATATTTTATAATATAAAGATGTTTTGTGGATATAAACCTTCAGCTCCTGAAAATATTGAAGATATTAGACAAAAATGGGATAAACGAAATTTAACTTATTGTGTTATGAATTTGACACCAAAAATGACAAAAGAATCAAATCATCGACAAATTGATTCTGCTTTTAAAGTTTACAAAAAGCATTCAGCGCTTAAATTTAAAAAAGTTGAACCTAATGAACCGTGTGATATAAAAATCAGTTTTTGTGAACAAGATCATGGAGATGGCTTTTCTTTCCATGGAGCAGGGGGCGTGTTAGCTCATGGATTTTATTCAGGTCCAGGAATTGGTAAAGATTTACATTTTGATGCTAAAGAGAATTGGACAGATCAAGAAACTCCCCCAGGACATAATCTGTTTGTAGTAGCAGTGCATGAAATAGGTCATTGTTTAGGTTTAACCCATTCACAAAGCGCTGATTCAATTATGTACCCCACTTATAAACATGAATTGTCTGAGCAATCACTTGATGTACTATCACAAGAAGACATTGAAAGAATACAAAAAGCGTATGGAAAACCTGACACTAAAATATTCGACAATGATCGTTTTTCAATTAGAGTAAAATCTAAAGGAAAAAATAAAATAAAACTATTAATTGAAAAGAAGAAAATTTTATGTGTAGATATATTAAAATATATTAAATGAAATATAGATATAGATATATTAAATGAATACCAAACTAATAATTGAAAATCGTGATTTTTATTTTCATCCAACATACATAGCTTATGGTGGAAGTGTAGATGGTTATGTTCTTCATGCGATTACTCGAATTCCCACTTTAGGTGTTATTAATGAAAAAGGATATTATAAATTCACTGTTGAAGATGACTGAGGGGGGTGTTTACATGTCCATGATTTCATTTGTGAGTGTTTTCATGGCTTACTAAAAGAATGAGAGAAAATCAAACACATTAACGAAAGACGTGATGATAATAGATTGGAGAATATGAAACTGCGTACTTCAAATGATATTATTGTACAAGGATCTATAACCTATGCTTAACATGGAATTGAAAATAAAAAAAAACTTAAACAAAAGTGTAGATCGTTAAATTTTTTAAAAATTCTATAAATGCCGGTTCCGAAACATAAAAATTTTAAAAAATATTTTTTTCAAGACATCGAACACGATAAATTCCCAAATCAATAAAAAATCTTTTTTTAAAAACTAAGATTGATAATGCTCAGATTTAAATTGCATCAAACACGACTTCCAGTTAAATTTTTTAAAAATAATATAAATGCCGTTTTCAAATAAATAAAAATTAAAAAAAAACTTTTTTAAAATTTTTATTGATTTACAGGGTAAATTTACACATTAATGAAGATTTGAAAAATTGCACTGGAAGCGGCATTTTACATACTACTATCAAATACTTTTTTTAATAATGAAAAACAAGAATATTTGCGTGAAAGCCAAATCAATTATAATATTTTCTTTTTGTCAGCAAGAGACATTTATGAACAAAATTTTTTTTTATAACAAACATTAGCAATGAAAAAATTGATTTTGTTGTTAAATAAATTATTGGTAGCAGTTGCTTCTCGTACCATTTTACTCTCATCCCACAAAATTTTTTAAAGATATTTTGATTATAATCAACGTATTTTAACAGGTTTAAACCTTACTTTAAGAAAAACAAAAACCTTTGAAGTAAATTAAGCAATTACACCAATATGTTTTGAAGACCTCATAGTAATTCTATTATTCAGAGAAGAACCAAAAATGTCAGTAAACTTGACTCAGTTTTTATTAATCACACACTATTGCGCAAACTATTGCTCACTTTGACAGGTCTTACGAAATCTTTGCATAAATTTCTTTATGAATTGTTGCTTTACAGTTTCCGTTATACCTAAAAAGTGAGAAGTAGTTCGCGAAAATTTGTGTGATTAATAAAAACTTAGTCAACTTTACTGCACATTTTTGTTCTTTTCTAACGGATTTCAATAGTTGACATGGCTTTTCCGCTTTTTATTTCTTAGTCCAAATATTATTACAATATTAGTTTTAATCGATTCATATGACAATAAATCTTAAATAAATTGTCAAAATTATCACGTATAGCACACAAATTGTCATAAATTTTCAAGAGCATATTATCACGACGAAACCTGGAATCGATCGAAGGTCGTACTGATGACAAGCCACTCGACGAAATTTAGTTGAGCTGAAAATAGAAAAAAGCGAAATACTTCAAAATTAACGTTGGAAATTTATGTAACTATAACTTGTTATAAAAGTGCATTGGCGAAGATAATAAATTAATCAATTAATCAATCAAGATCTTTATTTTTTATCTATTAAATACCGAATATTCATGAAGAAACTGACACATATGGTCGAAAAAAAATAAGCGACAAAACGATATACGTCAAAACATGCGTCAAGGAAAAAGTTACAAAAATAATTATTTAAAAATGCATGGTCGCTGATCCTATTGCTGATTTATATGTAAGATCGCTGACCCTTAAAAATGCATAATGAAATAGGCCACTCCATAATAGAATAAAAGAAGACTAAGAATTTTTTGAAAATAACTGTGATCAAACATTTTTTTTAATCTCTATATTTATCTTCCTGACTTGCAGGAAAGCGAAAGAGGCGCTATAGCAGGGGTCGGCAACCTTTTCAATGCAGTGTGCCAGTTTTTGAATTTTGTTAGCTGCGCGTGCCGAACTATTTTTGATAATATAGTACAGGGGTCGGCAACGTTTTCTTTCCAGTGTGCCAAGTTGTGAAATTCAATGTCAAAATATACGTTTGCGTGCCGATGTCTTCACTTCGATTTCATCTCTGATTTCCCTATTTTTCTCCCAAAACCAGGGTGATCTCTAAAAAAAAGAAAAAAAGGTCCGTAAACGTGTTTTTGAAAAATATTCACGACGCCGCGTGCCGTAATTGGCACGCGTGCCGGGGGTTGCCGACCCCTGCAATAGAACATGAAACGGCGATTTTTTAATTTTCAAAAAATTTTTAGAAGGTTGTTATCGAACGATTCATGCCTAACAGATGGCTTTTAATTTTTCGTTTTTATGTAAACAACATCAGTTAGACTTTACAGAATAATATTCGTAAAAATGATTGATAATAAGTTTAACAAAAATAATTTTGCAGTGTCTAGAAGCCTTTTTTTGATCCAATTTTTGTAAATTTTCTTATTTAAAAAACATATGTGTCGTTTTTTGCATGGAAAATTTTTTAATTGGTTTTTAAATTGCTTATTATTTTTTTAATCTAATTACGTCAATTAAAGATTTTATGACTTTAAGTGGCATTTTTGTAAGAAAATGATATTGATGTTCATCTATTTATTGAAATAGTTTTTGAAAAGTAGGTTATAATTTGTTTTGAGTATGCAGTAAATATTTTAAAACAATTAACCTTTTCAAACTATTTTTACTAAAACCAAATGTTGGGCAAAAAATAAGCTTAACAATTTTAGAAAACTAGAATGTACTTTGGCCCTGTGTGAAAAATAAGACTATCTCGTCACGTTTATTATTTTCACAGAAAAATCTAAACTTCAGTTTAAAGAGAGAAGGTGAATTCAGAAGAAGATATTTTTTACTTTGAACAAGCAAAAAAACGTGACAATTAGACTATTTTTTTCCCATTCTAACGCTCACCTCAAAGATTCTTTCTGCATTTAGCAGACTGTCCAAAGTACGATTTGTGCAGCTGATCACGTAAATTGTTTGTCTATTGACCAGGTACTTAACTTCAGATTTCTTTTGTTGCTAAAAAAAGAACGAACATTTTCATTCAAACCAATACCAAAATACAAATTTTTACTTTTTCAAAGTGAAGACTGAAAAAATTTCACAAGTGTTTATGTTTTTTAGGGTTATGAATTTGGACATTAAAAAAATCTGGCCAGGCTCACAAAAGCTGAAATTTATTTATTAATTTATTTTATATTTATATAGGCCTTTTAATAACCTCCCTCAGCAATCAATTTTAAAATTTGTTAATATGGTTACCATATGCATGGCAGTAAAATTCATTTCGAGATGACTGGAAATTAAAGAATAACAATTATTATTGAATGAACCATTTATGCCATGGAATATTTTAGCTTCCAAACAATTAGTTTTGAAGTATGATCAAATAAAGTCAAACTTTTTAATCAAAAATAAGGCAAGTTTTTTGAAATTTTCCTGCAACAGTTATCTGAAGAGTTTAAAATGTCTTTGGCATGAAAAATGGGAAAGGTACTTGACTTTCCAAGGAGACAAAGAGTATTATAACCTACAAGTTTTACTGTGGGTAAAGCTAAAAATACAAGTTTAGATGCTGGGGAGGAGGTACCGGGGAGGAGCAGATGATACGAGACATCCAGAGCCGTAGAGGTTATGGCATTGAACTAAAAATTCACTTTTTACAATGTATAGTGATTATTTAAATTATTATTATCAGTACAAACTTTTAGCAACGTAGCTTTTGTATATAAAATATATATTTCGCGATATTTTTGATTATGAGGCATTTTATTTTTTTGTTGCGGAGGTTTTTGCAGCAAAAAATTAAAAATAATTATTGTCTTTATTATTTTAAATAAAAGTTTCGGATTCTAGAAATATGGTCATATAGTTAGTATAAGGTTGAACAAACCTCATATCCCAAATATTCCTATTATATCAAGCGGACAGCAATATCTCAATATCTCCGGAAGCAGGTCGGGGTAATTGCTTGCCCTATAGCGCAGGGGTCGGCAACCCCCGGCACGCGAGGTGATTTTATAGGGCACGCGGCGTCGTGAATATTTTTCAAAAACACGTTTACGGACCTTTTTTTCTTTTTTTTTAGAGATCACTCTGGTTTTAGGAGAAAAATAGGGAAATCAGAGATGAAATCAAAGGGAAGACCTTTTTTTTTTTTTTTAGAGAACATCCTGATTTTGGGAGAAAAATAGGGAAATCAGAGATGAAATCAAAGGGAAGACCTTTTTTTTTTTTTTTAGAGAACATCCTGATTTTGGGAGAAAAATAGGGAAATCAGAGATGAAATCGAAGTGAAGACATCGGCACGCAAACGTATATTTTGACATTGGATTTCACAACTTGGCACACTGGAAAGAAAACGTTGCCGACCCCTGTACTATATTATCAAAAATAGTTCGGCACGCGCAGCTAACAAAATTCAAAAACTGGCACACTGCATTGAAAAGGTTGCCGACCCCTGCTCTATTGTTTTCCTTTTAATTGTTTGCTTTTTTTCTGATTATTAAAAATATGAATATTTTTTATGGTTCGCAGTATATGTCTAGAACCTGAATTAATTTTAAACTTTGTGAAGTAAGAATTATTAGAAATTGCTAATTAAAGCAAACATACAGGCCTAACCACTACAAACTTTGAAAAGTTTGGTTGTAAAGTTAAGGTCCATGGGAAAAAAATTTAAAAGGTTGCAATTTAAACCAAAAAATTAGTTATGTTGTGGAAGATTTTGTGCCAATCAGTCGTGTTTGATATTAGATTCAGCACGTGTTTGCTGTGCTATGCGATGATAGTTGGTGACTAAAGGGAAAATCATAAAAAAATTGTTTAATTTTTTTTGGTTATTTTCAACATTTTGCAATATTCCGGGTTCGTTAATTACACTTCCTATGGTGTTAGGTTTATTATAATGCAACAAGGAATAATCTTCCTCAGATTGCCAAATAAATCTGTAATTTCGACAGGTGGCCAAACGGTTAGAGCCCCGAGTTTGTGATTGACATGGTCTCGGTTCAAAACTTATTCGCGTCATTCTGTTGCTTCCTTGAAAAAGACGCTTTACGGCACTTTTTTTTGCTTGGCAGTTTTGGCAAGCAGCTCTAATTTCAGTCATATCTTAATAAAATTAAAAATAAAAAATAAAAAATTTCAACCGGACAGCAATATAATATTGGCATCTTCGAAAGTACGTCTCGGAAATTGCTTGCCTGATGTATAGCGCCTCCGTCGCTTTCCTGCAAGTCAGAAGAATAAATATAGAGATAAAACAAAACAAAAAACATTAATTATATCTTAGGAAAAACATTAACCTATTAAAAATAATTACTGAAGTTTATGAAAAATAAAATAAGCTAAAGTAGTAGCTTTTTTTATTCGAATACATGCAAATACAGTTGATTTTTAATGAATTCTTTTTTCATCAAATTATATGATTGAAAAAAATGAGATTTTTTGGCCTTTACGAAAAAATTGCAAGATAAAAGTAAAGAAACACAGCTCTATGTTTTACCTAGCGGCAATTAAACAATTTAATAATTTCAAAGAGTGACTCACAAGTTAAAATCAGAGTATGCAAACGCACTTTATTTACTTTATTTTATCTTTATTTATCTTTCTAACTCGCAGAAAAAACTTCAAAGGTGTTATTATACTTAGGAAAACGGCCAAGCAAAAAACTTTAAATGCATTTGGAAACGTCAAGATATTGCTGTCAAGTTGAAATATTTTATTTGTTTTAATCAAAATTTTTTTTGTATAGCCTAAACTTGAAGCTGCTGGCTGAGACTGCAAAACAGAGTAAAGCGTCGTACAGTTTCTTTCGCAAAGACACAACAGAATAATGTGGGTGGGTTTTGAACCACGACTATCTTGATAGTGTTTGCCCGGTGTAGTCCTTATCCATTGAACCATTATTATTATATCAAGTTAAGTTTTTTTATTTTTCAAAAATTATCCGGTCGTCTCCGAAACTTTAAAATCGGCTTACCTTATGTAGTGTTATGAACTCCCTTCTGTTCAATATTAGAACGTACAATTTGCCTTTCACAACCTTGAGAAATTATATTTATTTTGACAACCTCTATTAAATTTTTTTGGTTTTAAGTTTGACAAAAACGGCTTTGAACATTTTTGGTTTCTTTATTGATTTGTGCCTTTTAAATTTTTTGCTTAATGTAACTTTCGATTGGGTTATTTAAAAAACTCAAGGCTCAAAGAGGACTGACTGCATCTTTTGTAAAACTATACAGCCTACATAAAATCTAAAACTCAGCTAAATCAAAGCGATGAAAGCAACCTTTCATTTAAACAACTAAATTGCTAAATATGAGCTTAAAACTTACGATAACAACAATATCCAGCGTTCCTTTCAATCCCAATATATTTACTGTTAAAACAGGATAGACCTCTAACGTCTTTAGACAATCTTGAAGCATCGTACAAAAAATATTTGAGCTCATATTGTTCAAGTAATTTGTCCGTTTGAGAAAACGTTTTGGCGCAAAAATGTTGGATAGGCCTAAATTTACATCAAATCACAGTTTACTCTGCAGTTTGGAATCTTATACTGTACAAATATTTGTTGTCGCAGGAACACCTTCGCCTTGTCGACAATACTTGAAACAAGGTCTTACGTGTTTTCGTAGATTTCTCGCACCCCACCATTTTACTACAGAAATTCTATCAAGTTCACTTTAGTTTACCGCTAGAAAGTAACCACTGCTATCTTTCGTGGCAATGGTACACTTGCCTTCATCCAGAGGTGGGCAAAGCGCTTTTTAGCAACTTGCGTAATTGTAAAAGTTTTGCTGGGCTTCTTACTTTTTTGGAACCCGTTGCGCTTTATTGCGCTTCGCTAATGATAAGAAAATTTTAAGTTGCGCTTTATGTAGTCTTATTTTGCTAAAGCGCAATTTTCATTGGTTGCTTTTAATCTAAACAACCCATGTTGAACTTTATTTCAGGCCATATTATCGTGCATATTACGTGAACTGACAACGTCACAATTTAGTCATGTCTGAGTAAAACATGTTAAGTAAAAAAGTGAATAATTAAATGCAGCTCTGAGCTGTACGTCACAAGCCTTGTTCTAAAGAACGAGTTCAGTAAGTGAGGAATTTCAAAAAGTTATTATTCTGGACTTTTTAAAAAAAAACTGTTCGCGTGCTTGATGAATCGGATATACTGTGTCAAAAAAGCTGAATAAAAGTTAACCTACTTCTGGTGAAGGATTAATAATTAGAGTCTCTTCAATGAGCGACCGTGAGAAATTTTTGTTAGAAACTAACCCGGATTTTCCTGTGGTTACCATTGTTTCTTAAGAGATTCTCTTTCGGAGGGTTTCTTTTGTATTGCCTCCTAGTGGAGCAGAGGGGATTTTGAGTTAGTTTCACCGACAAACAACAGTTACGGTAGATCCAAAAAGGAATCGTTATAGTGTTGCTCCATTTAAATAAGTGAGTGTAATGGTAGTAGCATAGTAGAACATACGAACTTACATATTCCTACCTACTGGGAGGAATTTACCAAGAGGCAAGGCTAGGCAGGCTGAAGCCTAGGGCCTCAACATCCAGGGGCCTCGATATTCAATTTCAAAGTTTATAATTCTTAAAAAACTTGCCCAGTTTAAACCCTATCTGATGTAGAATCTATACCTGTATTGCTAAATATCTTTTACATAGGTTATAAATAAATGTAGTCATAAAGGTTGCTAAGTAGTCTACTCTGCAAAAAACAGTATCAGTAATTGACAATTTGCTAAAATAACGTATAGACAGTGTGTTGCTTACTTTTGTGGTAAATTATACATTTTATCAATTGAAATTTACCAATGTTATTGATTTATCTTATTATTAGACGTATTGGTATTGCTTACCTGGGTTTAGATCAAGCAATAATCTTATTTTTTACTTTTTCTAACCCTAATTTTATTATGAGTAAAAGATTTGAAAATGAGCTAGCAAGCGCAAGAGAAAGAAAATTGAAAATGATATGGTAAAGTAGATTTAAAATTAATCACTGCCTTCTTGCATCAACCTCTGACAGAAGCAACAGGTGCTGGCAGTGAAGTAGGTGCATTGACCGTAGCACAAGAAAATCTGTGGGATGATCAAGCTAATCAGCCAACTGCTATCGTTCAACCAGAAGAAAGTCTTATTGAAAAAGCAATGCAGGACGTTGAACAGCAACATGGTAATAAGGAAGCAGCCATGGCCAATAAAAATGAATATACAAATATCTTTAAGAACTCAGTTGCTGCTAAGAGGGGAAAAAGAAACACATAAAAGTAGTGGGGCTAGTCAAAATTTTCAGTTCACATTTGGTGAAGTAAATTAATTTCAAGGTATTACAGATACTTATGCAGATTATGCCGAACATAGATTTACATATACACTGAGTTTTTGCACGTTGGTTTGTGGAAAGATTTATCAAATGAGGAAATAGTCTATTGGATAGAGAAAGCCCCTTCTTCAGTTCAGCACAGTTGTGGACCATTTTCTAGTTCCAAGCGAGTGTACAAGAAGCAATCTAGGTTTTGCACAAAAGCTCTGTTTTATTCAACAAAAGTCAATGGTAAAACATGTAGCTGAGCGTGGCTTGTTTATTTCCCCGCAAAAAGGACGAATATATTGCTTTGTTTGTAAACTCTTTCAAACCATGTATCTTTTTCGGCTTTATAGCTTCTGATGGTTTTGATAACTGGCACAACTCTTATCTATCCAAACTCATGAAACTCAGAAAAACACAGAAATGCCATGTTGACCTACCCAACAAGGAAGCAAGAATATACGCTTACTTCAAAGCTAGAGGAGCAAATAAAAGCAGAACAGCAGTGTTGTTGCCATGTAATGGAAAGAATCACAGCTGTAATCTGCACTCTTGCAGAACGAGGCTTACCTTTTAGAGGAGACAATGGCCGATTTGGATCTTTTAATAACGGCGATTATCTTGTCTTTTAGAACCAGTAGCAAAATTTCATCCATTTTTACTTGCTTATTAATCGTCATGAAAATTCAGGATCAAGAAATCCCTCTTATTTGTCCAAAACTATTTGTGAAGAGATGATTCAGCTCATGTCCAAAAAAGTTAAGGAGTCGATTATGACTGAAGTGAAAAAACGGAATATTTCAGGTTTTCTGTGGATTCTACTTCCGATATTTCACATACCGATCAGTTAATTTTGATTATAAGATATGTGTTTCCTATAAACGGTTTATCAAATGAGAGATTTATAACTTTCCTTGAGCTGAAAGACTACTCTGGGATAGGCATGGAAGATTTAGTGCATAAATATCTCACTACAGAGCTTCAGCTTGATTTCAATCAATGACAAAGAGCAGTCTTATGACGATGCTGCAAGCATGGTACGCAGCAAAAAATCCTAGAAAGAAAAAAATTTGCAAAATTTATTCCATGCGCTGGTCACTTCTTAAATTTGGTGGGTCGCTCAGCTGTTAATTGTTGTCCTGATGCAGTGAACTGTTTTGGCATTATCAATGAAATTTACACTTTTCTTCATCTCCGACAAGGAGGTGGGCAGTTCTAAAATCATTTTTACAACCTCAGTCAAAGGTACCGAAACATTTATAAGATATTAGGTGGGATACACATGCAAAAGCCATGGAAGCTATTTTGGAAAGCTACAGTGCCATCAGTAATGCTCTCAGTCATTTGTACTCCGATGTAAGTGATAATAATGATACCATGCTTCATGCTAACAACCTTTTGCAAAAAATGGAAAAATTGCAATTTGTGTTTATGTTACATTTTTAGACCAGAGTGCTAGGTCGTTTTCACAGAGTTAGCAAAGTCCTTCAGAAATGTGAATTGTTATTAAGTACTTGTGCCGAATTGTACAGTTCACTTGTAGACTTTCTAAGCGACATTTGAGATGAATTTGTTAAGTTTGATCACCAAGCAAATGCTGCCTTGCCGAATATTAACTACAGAGCAGTGGCGTGCGGTGACCTCTGAGACTGGTCATGCAATTGGCATGCCAAAATCGGGTCATGCAATCGGGTATTTTATGGGTAGTCAATGAGTAAGACGTGCAATATTTTACTGGTAGAAAAAAATTCTGGGTGAGATTCTAATTTTTAGTTCTAATATCAATGTGTTCAAGACCAATTTTTGTCGTAGATTCAAGGTGATCTCTAAAAAAAGGTTTTTGTCTCGAATCGGCCTCAGATTTCATCCCGAACAAGTAATAGGCTACTTTTCATTGAGTACAAAAACATCTATCTCAACGCGCAAAAATTCGTCATGCAATCCATAAAAATTTGGTCATGCAACGCACGACTTGCATGCCCTGACCGCATGCCACTGCTACAGAGCTGTCATTAAGAGACAAAAAAATACACCTGAGGTTTAAGTGAACTCTCTTCAAAGGATAGGGTTAGAATAAATTCCTTTATTTTTATGCTTGATGCGCTTGAAGCCAATTTAAGAAGAGGAGATATCGTGCACAGTGACATTGCAAAAATGTTTCTCTTTTTTGTTAATCTGAAAGCAACTAAACTAGAAATTGTACAAGGCGTAAAACTTTTAAAGGAAGCGTATCCAGAAGATGTTAACCTGAAACTTACTGATAAACTTTTACATTTTTATTTGTACGTAAGACAAACACAAAATCAAGAGCTTACAGAAAAGCAATCTATTTCTTGTCTCATCGTCGTCGTCATTGTTTGAAGGGTATCCACTCCAGTTCAGACACAAGCAGGACTGGGGAAGAGTGTTTATCCTTTACTACCCCAGACTGCTGCGCTGCCTGAATCAGATGCTGGCTGTGGTGTTATTAAGCCAGCATCGAGTTTCGTCATACAAAACCGTCAGACCTCGTGCTCCATGTGGTGCCCGATGTATAGGGCACGCTATTAGTACATGGTCTGCGGTTTGCTCAGAGGCGCCACACTCGCAATTCGGTGAAGGAGCGAGACCCATTTCGTGCATGGACGAATGGAATCGACCAGCACCAGTCCGCAGGCGGTTGAGCTTAACCCAAGCTGCTCGGGGTAAGTCCATCCCAACAGGCCTGGCACCGATCCGGGGCACAAAAGCACGGAACCTGGAAGCATTTTCACAATACTCCGCTTTCCATTTGTGATTTGTCCATTTAGAAGCGCGGATGCCAAGTCTGGCAAGGTTGTCCGAAAAGATTCCGCGCAGCTGGCATAAACGGGCGTCTGGATCTTAGTCTCACTTGGCGAGTATCTGAGGACCCACTTAAGAGACCATACAAGATATGATCGGGGTCCAGAGATCCACAGTGAGCCAAGGAAAGTGTCGCTCCCATTTGGCGAAGTCAGCTTCCTTGTCTCATGAAGACCTTTATCAAATTATTTACAAGGAAAAAATTCACACAACCTTTCCTAATGTGAAAGCAATATTAAGACTGTTTCTAAGCTTAATGGTCACTAACTGCTCAGGCGAGAGATCTTTCTCAAGGCTCAAAACCAACAAAAATGAACTGAGATCCACAATGTCTCAAGAAAGGTTGTCTACACTGAGCATTCTGTGCATTGAGAGTAACAAACTTAAACAGATAAATTTTCATGAACTGTTGCATGATTTTGCTTCGACGAAAAATAGAAAAAAAACTTTCATAGCTTAGTCTTACTCTACTTGATGGCTGAAACTAATTTTTATGTGCTTGTAAATACTCGTAAACTTCACAACTACCAAAACGGCTGTTTGATCAAAGAAATTAAAAGCAAAATTGTCTCAACTAAATTTTTATTTTTTTAATTAAAAATTTACAACCATGAATAGGGAGAATTAAAAGAACGAACAGTTTAATGCACCCATTTTTTTTAACATTAAGCAATGACATGTTATGTTGTTTAGAGAGAAATTCTGAGTTTAAAAATAGGGAGCGGCCTCACAAATGGAATAGCCTGGGGCCTCTCATGTCTGAATCCGTCCCTGCCTACCTACGACCGCTACAAGTAAGCAAAACAATTTATTTATTTTTCAAACGCTGACTTTGTTTATCGCGCCATTCGAGTGCTTAACAGAATTTCAAAAACATATTGCGCTAGTTGTGGTGCGCTTCACTAAGTTGAAAAAGTCTTTGCGCTTTGGTAATTTAAGAAAAAATGCAACCTCTGCCTAAACCACGTAACGCGCTCTAATATCAATTAGTAAGATTATGGGATCCGTATTAAAAATCCTATATGTCGACAGTTGTTTGTGCTTGCTGTGCTAAAAATATCGAGCAGACTACTTTAACTTCATTGGAGAATTTCCAATGTAACGCAAATGCCCTGGAGGTATAGAAGATTTCTGCTTTTGAAGTTTCATTTTCAAGGTAATGTTGAGCCTTTTTAAAATTTAAAAGTTTTAAAGAGGTTTAAAAATTTAAAAGCTTTAAAAGGGCTTTAAAGGGACTAGGGTTTAAAAGTTTTAAGAGAGCTTTAAAGGCATTAAAGGCTTTAAAGGCTTCAAAGGCACTAGCTTTAAAAGTTTTAAAAGGGCTTTAAAGGCACTAGGGCTTTAAAAGTCCTTGCACCCAGCTTAATCGCCGCTAAAATGTTTTTTGGCGTTTTAATTCGCGCTTGCACAAATGGAAGATCACTCTTGTCAAAGCATCGATGTGGTCCCAAACAAACAGCAAACGATTTAAATCCAAACTCTTTCTGCTGTGAAATTTCGCTAAAAAGAAAGTCAGCGGCGTTGGATGACAAAACCCAATGCTGGTTCAACACCACAAATGCCAGCAACAGATCCGAAAAATTCGGCAGCTGGGATAAGTGAAATCATAAACTTTTAAAATTTTTATTGTCTCAATGTTTTATAGTACTCAAACAAGCGTGGATGCAAAGAAAAAAAGATGTTATTAGTTTTCACCCTAGTTTGGGGATTTCCAGTTTTCGTCTAACGTCAAAAGTGAAAATTGGGACCAGTACAGCCGATATACAGAACTTTTTTTGAATTATGCGATTTGATTGGTTTTCTGAAGAAACGCCGGACTGGAAAAATTATTTTTGAAATCAGTGAGCTACGCAATTTTGAACTAATGAAAAAATAATTTACACATTTGTTTTATCGATTAATCTTGCTTTTACTATACTTTCAATCATCACGAACTAATATAGATGCCAGTCGTTGCAAAACCGAGACAATGATTTACATGCAAGTTTTTCATTAAGATGACGCTGATATAGGAAAAATGATTTCGTTAACATTATCGTAGTAAAGTTTAGAAATTATCCATTTTTTCTTGCTTATTGCAATCATGTTTTTCTGCCAGAGCAGAAACCGTAAAAACAGTTCAAAAACCAATACTTTTACGAAAATGCAGCCGGTTTGGCTAGCCATGTGGTGCTGGTGTTCTCATCTCGTTTAACTTGCAAATACCGAATTTTTTTTGTAGACCCAATCCAAAAAAATTGCTTGATAATTTCAATTATTATTGTAGGTCACCGGCTGCCGGGCGATAAATTAACAAGTCCGGATTCTCTCGAGGTCAAAAAAATAAACAGTTGAAATGTCACGGTTGCTCGAGTTGTTCAAAACGTATTTTGCATTTTTTTCTTGAATCTGCACAGCTTTGCATTGTTAAGATGCAAGTTAATGAAACTCGGTTTCCAGCTGTCACCTGTCTCGTTCTTAAAGCTGAAAACCTGTTTCCTCAGGCGAAAACAAAAGTTTTGTTGCAAGTAATATTCTTCCTAATCAACTCTCTTTTTCAAACACAACATATTTATTTATTTTTTCCAGTTACATTCACAAAGTGTCATAACAGTGAAAAGATGATGGGATTGGATTTATATACTCTACCAAATAGAAAAAAGCAAACTTAAAAAGCTCTTAATGACTAATTACGGCAATCAGCAATTTTTCGTAGTCTCCGCTCGTATCGTCCTTGATAAACTTTTCTAAAGATTTCTTGTAGAGACTTTGAAAGGCTTCTTTGATCTGGACCATATCAACCTGTGGGAATTAGAGATAATATTACTCGTAAATTGTCAAAAAATAAAACGCTCGAACCACAGAGTAGTTAGTGGATAGTTTTAAATCAGTGGTTGAATTTGGTTAACCGCGTAAAGTTTTTAATCGTCACAAAAACTGTTTAGTAGACAGCACACTAAAAAATCTAATGAACTACTAAAATTATCCCAATGTTAAATAAGAAGGGCATCTGTAATGTAAGACATACCTCACTTCGGCAAACGACAATTCTGCTCAATTGCGACTCGTTCGTTCCTGCTCCTTTCATCGAATGATACAGAAGCTTGGCGAAGTAAGCGGGGGGGCAGCGGGCATTTTGAACCACTGCGATCAAAGCGTCTTCCAAGTGACCGGAGAACTCGCTTTTGATAGAATCAACAATGTCCTTCTTGACGAGCTAAACATTTTTTTTTAAATAAAGAACTTTTTAATAGGGACATAAAGCTGTATTATAATATAAAGATAGTGATTTCTTTGTTCAATTAAGAGGAGGAAGATGGGAGAAATTTTCTGGAACTTAAACAGGCTAAAAGTGACAGTAAAGCGTTATGTTTTGGTATCTCAAAACAACTTTGCAAAAAGCAATAACAAACCAAAGTAATTACCCGTTTCTAATTAACTGCAAAAGGTATTGAATCGGAGATGAATTAGAAATGTAAAATAGTCAATTTAAAATTTATATGTTCTTCCGGCATTATACCACAAAAGAGCTAGTTACAAAACAGCTAGCCACAAAAGAGCTGGTGCAAAAGAGCTAGTGCCACAAAAGAGCTAGCACCAAAAAAAATAGGGTTAGGGTTAGGCTAACTGATCTTATACCTGAATATTGAGCAAAAATAATATTCCATCACTTTTAAGTCCGGTGTTTATGTTGAATTTCACATTTGATAACAAACTTTTCCCATGTTTATTTTTAGTCAGAAGTGTTGCTAACCTCATTTACTACCGACAAAATGTTTTACAAATCATTCTCATTTTTCGCTATCAAAACAGTGTCCTCTGCATATCCTATATCATTCACTCTTGTACCACCAACTTTAATTTCAATATTTGATATTTTGTCTTCGCAGTCCCAAAAAATCCATTTTTTATACAAGTTAAATAAGTAGGTGACAGCACACATCCTTGTCTCACTCCTCTTAGTTTTTGGTGCCAATTCGAACGGTCACTTTTTAATTTATATTTAAGCTTTTACTTAATTGGACATACTCTTCCTGAATTGTGTTTATTCAAAGCTTGTATTATTCCTTCATGTTGTACTTTGTCAAATGCTTTTTCATAGTTTATGAAACATAGATAAACATACCTCGGCATTTGCAAACATCTTTTATCCAATATTCTTAAAGCAAATATTGCCTCCTAGTTCCAGTTTTCTTCCGGAAATCAAACTGCATTTCTACCTATTTTTCGTCAATTACTTTTTTAGATTCTTAAGAATAATTTTGAGTGGCAACTTAATACCATGTGACATGAAACAAATGGTTCTATAATAACTAAGTTTGATCGCTTTAGCCTTTTCGATACGGTAATAAACTCGGATTTAAAAACTCTTTCGCGGCATTTTACCTGATCGAAGCACTCGATTAAGTATTTTTAACAATTTACCGGTATTGAGATATGACTGAAATTCAGAACTGCTTGCCAAGATCGTTAAGCAGCGGAAAGTATAGTAAAATGTCTCTCCCAAGGACACAACAGAATGACAGGAGTGGGTTTTGAACCGTTACCATGTTGATCACCAGCATGGTGCTTTAACCACTCGACCACGCTGCCGACTTACAACAGATTTGGCTATGTCTTTTACAACAGACATTTTATAAATTATCTTAATTAAATATACATGTTAAGCATGCTCATATAAAATAGCATTTAATAATCCTTCAAGTTAACAATCTTAAATTGAGCGTATTGTTTTATTATATACGCAATCATAAAGCTATTTCGTCCGAAATTACTATTTATATACGCAATCGTAAAACTATTTCGTACGAAGTAAAAACTACTTTGCTGGCGTCCGAAATTCTTCTAATTAATTCTGGCTTCTAATCGTGATAGTTAGAATTCCAATTTTCCAAAAGAGTTGCAAAGGAGTTCTCCTAGTGCTTAATCTTCTTTGCCATTTTATTATTTTTGGTCTTATATTATTCGGACTTTTTTTTTTATTTAATTTTAGCTCGTGACTTCGATAGTTAGGATTCCCATCTACAAAAGACTTCTTCTGGTACTTTTAATTTTTTTTTAATTCTGAAATTATGCGAAAATCAAATCGTCACTTCAGTCATTTTGCCTTTCAGTTTTTTTTTTTAACATTTGCAAAAATCAAACCATCACTGACGAGACTTTAGTAGTCGAAACAGCTGTCTGGCGGAGGATTTTGCTTCCCAATAGTATCTGCAATTCTTAATTAGGCTATATGCACCAAGCTAAGCTATACCTTTAATTTAATCTATTTTTCTAATGTTTTATGACAAGATTACCTTTTCTTTTTACAATTAAGCCCCCAAACTATGCTTTCAATTTTCTAATATTTTATGTCAGTAGTATATAATGATCCGTTTCATGACAGTCCGATGGAGCAGGAGCAGGAGCGATGACGTCATTAGTGCGCGAACGTTTCATGAGTCAGCAAAAAATCAAAACCCCTAGTCGAAAATCAATTTAGTTTCAAATTTAAAGATTGATTTTAGTCTTAGTGTTATGTAGCTGTAAGATTAATTGAAAACGGTTTTATAAAGTTTATAAAGTCTTGATTTTTGTATATTTTTTCTTTGTAGTGTTTATGACAGTAGACCATTCATTTTTACTTTCTACTTACTTTCTTTTTACTTTCTAGTAGACCATTCATTTACTATATGTTTCAAAGCAGTTTAGTTTCAAATTACTATTAATAATAAGATTAATAAATTCTAAAAGAAATAAAAACATTAAGATTAATAAGTTCTATTATTAAGTCAACGTATTTCCTGTATTTTCGCAGAGAAACGTAAACGTCGTTTCCTGTTCGGAAGCTGAATCGTATTGATGGATGCATGACCTTAAGTAAACTCTAACTATTTCCAAAAAAAAGAATCAATTTACTTAATATGTGTTTTTCGCTAACTTTTAATCGATATTTGTGCATATTATTTCAAGGCAACCTTGATTTTTATTCACAAGATACCTATAGTCAAAAGTTTTTTTCTGAACAAGTTTGATTTTTAAGTACCTATAATCAATTTAAACATTTTTTTAGGAATGCTTAACTTTTATTTGTACGATATCTATCTTCAATTTTTTTTCTATGTAACCTTAATTTTTGTTAGACCTTTGTTTGATTTTTATAAATTTTTCCAAACAAACTCGATTTTTGAGATATTTATCTTCAATTTTTTTTTCTACAATATCTTGATTTTGTCATAACTTTGTTTAATTTTTTCTTGACAACCTTGATTTTTGTCGTAACTATCTTCAATTTTTTTCTTATCCAACCTCGATTTTTGTCATAACTTTGTTTAATTTTTTCTTGAAAACCTTAATTTTTGTCATAACTACCTTGAAATTTTTCTTAACAACCTCGATTTTTGTCATACCTTTGTTTAATTTTTTCTTAAAAACCTTAATTTTTTATAACTATCTTAAATTTTTTCCTCGGCGATCTTGATTTTCTTATATCTAGGTTTAATTTTTTTTTGGCAACCTTGATTTTTCTCATAACTTTGTTTAGTTATTTCTTGACAACCTCAATTTTTGTCACACTTATCTTTAATTTTTCTTAACAATCTTGATTTTTGTCATACCTTTGTTTAGTTTTTTCTTATCAACCTTGGTTTTTGTCATACCATTGTTTAATTTTTCTCGGTAACTTTGATTTTTGTCATACCTAAACTCAAATTTTTTTTTTCTAAATATCCTTGATTTTTGCCATACCTTTGTTTAATTTTTCTCGACAACCTTGATTTTTGTCATAACTATCTTCAATTTTTTCTTAACCAACCTCGATTTTTGTCATAACTTTGTTTAATTTTTTCTTGAAAACCTTAATTTTTGTCATAACTACCTTCAATTTTTTCTTAACAACCTCGATTTTTGTCATACCTTTGTTTAATTTTTTCTTGAAAACCTTAATTTTTATAACTATCTTCAATTTTTTTTCAACAATCTTGATTTTTATTATACTTTTGTTTATTTTTTCCTAAACAATCTTGATTTTTGTCACACCTCTGTTTAATTTTTTCTTAGTCAACCTTAATTTTTTATAAATATCTTCAATTTTTTTCTTGGCAACCTTGTTTTTGTCATACCTTTGTTTAATTTTTCTTGGTAACCTTGATTTTTGTCATTCCTAACCTTAATTTCTTCTAGAGAAACTTGATTTTTTCTTATAGCTTTACTCAATTTTTTCTAAACAATCTTGTTTTTGTCATACCTTTGCTTAATTTTTCTTAGGCAATCTTGATTTTTGTCACATCTACCTTCAATTTTTTTGGTAATCTTGATTTTTGTCATATCTAACCTCAATTTTTCTAGACAAACTCGATTTTTGTTGCACCCACCTTCAATTTTTTTTTCTAAACAACCTTGATTTTTGTTATAACTATCTTCAATTTTTTCTTAACAACCTCGATTTTATTATACCTTTGTTTAACTTTTCTTGAAAACCTTAATTTTTTTATAACTATCTTCAATTTTTTTTCTCAGCAATCTTGATTTTGCTATATCTACGTTTAATTTTTACTTGGTAACCTTGATTTTTGTCATAACTTTGTTTAATTTTTTCTTGGCAACCTCGATTTTTGTCACACCTTTGTTTGATTTTTCTTAACAATCTTAATTTTTGTCATACCTAAACTCAATTTCTTTCTAAACAACCTTGATTTTTGTCGTAACTATCTTCAATTTTTTCTTAACAATCTCGATTTTTGTTATAACTTTGTTTAATTTTTTCTTGAAAACCTTAATTTTTTTTATAACTATCTTCAATTTTTTCCTTGGTAATCTTGGTTTTGTTATATCTAGATTTAATTTTTTTTTGGTAATCTTGATTTTTGTCATATCTCTGTTTAAGTTTTTTCTTATCAACCTTGATTTTTGTCATACCTTTGTTTAATTTTTTTTAACAACCTTGATTTTTGTCATACCTAAACTCAATTTTTTTCTAAAGAACCTTGATTTTTGTCATAACTATGTTCAATTTTTTCTTAACAACCTCGATTTTTGTCATAACTTTGTTTAATTTTTCTTGAAAACCTTAATTTTTTTTGTTTTATAACTATCTTCAATTTTTTCTCGGCGATCTTGATTTTTTTATATCTAGGTTTAATTTTTCTTGGTAACCTTGATTTTTGTCACAACTTTGTTTAATTATTTCTTAACAACCTTGATTTTTGTCACAACTATCTTTAATTTTTCTTAGAATTTTGATTTTTGTTATACCTTTGTTTAAATTTTTTTTTTAATCAACCTTGATTTTTGTTGTACCTTTGTTTAATTTTTCTCGATAACCTTGATTTTTGTCATACCTAAACTCAAATTTTTTTCTAAAGAACCTTGATTTTTGTCATACCTTTGTTTAATTTTTCTCGACAACCTTGATTTTTGTCATAACTATCTTCAATTTTTTCTTAACCAACTTTTCAATTTTTTTCTAGGCAAACTTGATTTTTGTACTTTGTTCAGTTTTTCAAAAATTTTTCTTAGACAACCTTGGTTTTTGTTACACCTATTTTCAATTTTTTCTAGACAAATTCGATTTTTGTTATACCTTTGTTCAATTTTAAAACTTTTTTCTTTAAACAATTTTGACTTTTGTTATACTTATGCTCAATTTTTCAAAAGTTTTTCTTAGCCAACCTTGATTTTTGTTATACCTTTGTTTAATTTTTCTTGGCAACCTTGTTTTTTGTCATAGTTATCTTCAATTTTTTTCTAATAAATCTCGATTTTATTATACCTTTGTTTATTTATTTATTTTATTTATTATTTTTTTTCAACAATCTTGATTTTTGAAACTTGATTTTTTGTATCACCTTTGTTGAATTTTTCAAAATTTCTCTTTGTCAACCATGATTTTATTATAACTTTTTGAATTTTAAAAAGTTTTTCTTTAGGCAATCTTGGTTTTTTAGATATCTATCTTCAATTTTTTTCTAGGTAAGCTTGATTTTTGCTATAGTTATGTTCAATTTTTCAAAAATTTTTCTTAGTCAACTTTAGTTTTTGTTAAACCTATCTTCAATTTTTTTTTTTTTTTCTAGATAAATTTGATTTTTGTTATACCTTTGTTCAATTTTAAAGCTTTTCTCTAAGCAATTTTGTGTTTTGTTATACTTATGTTCAATTTTTCAAAAATTTTTCTCAGTCAACTTTGATTTTTTGTTATACCTTTGTTCAATTTTAATAGTTTCTCTTGGTAACCTTGATTTTTAGATGTCTATCATTTTTAATTTTTTTTCTTGGCAACCTTGATTTTTGCGTGATTTGAAGATACCTATATTTAATTTTTTCTCAACAAATTTGATTTTTGCTACACCCTTGTTAAACTTTTTAAAATTTTTCTTTGTCAACCATGATTTTTGTTATGTTTTAAAAGTTTTCTTTAGACAACCTTGATTTTTGTCATTCCTATCTTCAATTTTTTCCTAAATAAACTTGATTTTTGCTACACGTTTGTTCAGTTTTTCAAAAATTTTCTTGGTCAACCTTGATTTTTAGATAATCTATCTTCAATTTCTTTTTGACATCCTCAATTTTCGTTATACGTTTGTTTAATTTTTTCCTGACAACCTTGATTTTTGTCATACCTATGTTTAATTTTTTTAACAATCTAGATTTTTGTCGCATCTACCTTCAATTTTTTTCTAAACAACCTTGGTTTTTGTCATACTTTTGTTTAAGTTTTCTTGATAACCTTGATTTTGGTCATACCTAACCTCAATTTTTTTTAGACAAACTTGATTTTGTTATATCTATGCTTTATTTTCTCTTGGTAACCCTGATTTTTGTCATACCTTTGTTTAAGTTTTTTTCTTGTCAACCGTGATTTTACTTATGTTCAATTTTTCAAAACTTTTTCTTAATCAATCTTAATTTTAGAAACCTGCATTCGATTTTTCCCTAAGAAAGCTTGACTTTTAGGCAACTTTATTCAATTTTAAAACTTTTTCTCTTAGCAGCCTTGATTTTTGTTATACCTAGCCTCAATTTTTCTCTAACAACCTTGATTTTTGATATAAGCTTTGTTCGATTTAAAAAAATTTTTCTAATCAACCTTGATTTTGTTATACCTTTGTTTAATTTTTTTCTTGGCAACCTTGATTTTTATTATACTTATCTTCAATTTTTTACAGAGACAAATATTTCGACTTTGTTACTTTAAAATGTTTTTATTGTTGCTTAGATTTAATAATTTAAAAACAAAAAAATTGATATTTAATTAAACTAAAACCTTTAATGCAACTCTTTTCACTTTGGAAAGAAAAAACTAAGTAAAATGGGAATTTTTAAACCGTGCAAAAGTCGAAATATTTGTCTCTGTAAAAAATTGAAGATAAGTATAATAAAAATCAAGGTTGCCAAGAAAAAAATTAAACAAAGGTATAACAAAATCAAGGTTGATTAGAAAAATTTTTTTAAATCGAACAAAGCTTATATCAAAAATCAAGGTTGTTAGAGAAAAATTGAGGCTAGGTATAACAAAAATCAAGGCTGCTAAGAGAAAAAGTTTTAAAATTGAATAAAGTTGCCTAAAAGTCAAGCTTTCTTAGGGAAAAATCGAATGCAGGTTTCTAAAATTAAGATTGATTAAGAAAAAGTTTTGAAAAATTGAACATAAGTAAAATCACGGTTGACAAGAAAAAAACTTAAACAAAGGTATGACAAAAATCAGGGTTACCAAGAGAAAATAAAGCATAGATATAACAAAATCAAGTTTGTCTAAAAAAAATTGAGGTTAGGTATGACCAAAATCAAGGTTATCAAGAAAACTTAAACAAAAGTATGACAAAAACCAAGGTTGTTTAGAAAAAAATTGAAGGTAGATGCGACAAAAATCTAGATTGTTAAAAAAATTAAACATAGGTATGACAAAAATCAAGGTTGTCAAGAAAAAATTAAACAAACGTATAACGAAAATTGAGGATGTCAAAAAGAAATTGAAGATAGATATCTAAAAAACCAAGATTGCCTAAAGAAAAACTTTTTAAAATTCAAAAAGTTATAATAAAATCATGGTTGACAAAGAGAAATTTTGAAAAATTCAACAAAGGTGATACAAAAAATCAAGTTTCAAAAATCAAGATTGTTGAAAAAAAAATAATAAATAAAATAAATAAATAAACAAAGGTATAATAAAATCGAGATTTATTAGAAAAAAATTGAAGATAACTATGACAAAAAACAAGGTTGCCAAGAAAAATTAAACAAAGGTATAACAAAAATCAAGGTTGGCTAAGAAAAACTTTTGAAAAATTGAGCATAAGTATAACAAAAGTCAAAATTGTTTAAAGAAAAAAGTTTTAAAATTGAACAAAGGTATAACAAAAATCGAATTTGTCTAGAAAAAATTGAAAATAGGTGTAACAAAAACCAAGGTTGTCTAAGAAAAATTTTTGAAAAACTGAACAAAGTACAAAAATCAAGTTTGCCTAGAAAAAATTAAAGATAGTTATAAAAAATCAAGATTGATTAGAAAAGATTAAACAAAGGTATGAGAAAAATTGAGGGTAAGAAAAAATTAAAAATAGTTATGACAAAAATTAAAGTTTTCAAGAAAAATTTAAACAAAGGTACGACAAAAATCGAGGTTGTTTAGAAAAAAAAATTGAGTTTAGGTATGACAAAAATCAAAGTTACCGAGAAAAATTAAACAAAGGTATGACGAAAACCAAGATTGATTAAAAAAAACTTAAACAAAGGATGACAAAAATCAAGATTGTAAGAAAAATGAAAGATAGGTGTGACAAAAATCGAGGTTGTCAAGAAAAAATTAAACAAAGCTATGACAAAAATCAAGGTTACCAAGAAAAAGTTAAACCAAATTAAACAAAGTCATGACAAAAATTGAGGTTGGTTAAGAAAAAATTGAAGATAGTTATGACAAAAATCAAGGTTGTCGAGAAAAATTAAACAAAGGTATGACAAAAATCAAGGTTCTTTAGAAAAAAAATTGAGTTTAGGTATGACAAAAATCAAGGTTATCGAGAAAAATTAAACAAAGGTACAACAAAAATCAAGGTTGATTAAAAAAAAAATTTAAACAAAGGTATAACAAAAATCAAGATTCTAAGAAAAATTAAAGATAGTTGTGACAAAAATCAAGGTTGTTAAGAAATAATTAAACAAAGTTATGACAAAAATCAAGGTTACCAAGAAAAATTAAACCTAGATATAAAAAAATCAAGATCGCCGAGAAAAAATTGAAGATAGTTATAAAACAAAAAAAATTAAGGTTTTCAAGAAAAATTAAACAAAGTTACGACAAAAATCGAGGTTGTTAAGAAAAAATTGAACATAGTTATGACAAAAATCAAGGTTCTTTAGAAAAAAAATTGAGTTTAGGTATGACAAAAATCAAGGTTGTTAAAAAAAATTAAACAAAGGTATGACAAAAATCAAGGTTGATAAGAAAAAACTTAAACAGAGATATGACAAAAATCAAGATTACCAAAAAAAAATTAAATCTAGATATAACAAAACCAAGATTACCAAGGAAAAAATTGAAGATAGTTATAAAAAAAATTAAGGTTTTCAAGAAAAAATTAAACAAAGTTATAACAAAAATCGAGATTGTTAAGAAAAAATTGAAGATAGTTACGACAAAAATCAAGGTTGTTTAGAAAGAAATTGAGTTTAGGTATGACAAAAATTAAGATTGTTAAGAAAAATCAAACAAAGGTGTGACAAAAATCGAGGTTGCCAAGAAAAAATTAAACAAAGTTATGACAAAAATCAAGGTTACCAAGTAAAAATTAAACGTAGATATAGCAAAATCAAGATTGCTGAGAAAAAAAATTGAAGATAGTTATAAAAAAATTAAGGTTTTCAAGAAAAGTTAAACAAAGGTATAATAAAATCGAGGTTGTTAAGAAAAAATTGAAGATAGTTATAACAAAAATCAAGGTTGTTTAGAAAAAAAAAATTGAAGGTGGGTGCAACAAAAATCGAGTTTGTCTAGAAAAATTGAGGTTAGATATGACAAAAATCAAGATTACCAAAAAAATTGAAGGTAGATGTGACAAAAATCAAGATTGCCTAAGAAAAATTAAGCAAAGGTATGACAAAAACAAGATTGTTTAGAAAAAATTGAGTAAAGCTATAAGAAAAAATCAAGTTTCTCTAGAAGAAATTAAGGTTAGGAATGACAAAAATCAAGGTTACCAAGAAAAATTAAACAAAGGTATGACAAAAACAAGGTTGCCAAGAAAAAAATTGAAGATATTTATAAAAAATTAAGGTTGACTAAGAAAAAATTAAACAGAGGTGTGACAAAAATCAAGATTGTTTAGGAAAAAATAAACAAAAGTATAATAAAAATCAAGATTGTTGAAAAAAAATTGAAGATAGTTATAAAAATTAAGGTTTAAGAAAAAATTAAACAAAGGTATGACAAAAATCGAGGTTGTTAAGAAAAAATTGAAGGTAGTTATGACAAAAATTAAGGTTTTCAAGAAAAAATTAAACAAAGTTATGACAAAAATCGAGGTTGGTTAAGAAAAAATTGAAGATAGTTATGACAAAAAACAAGGTTGTCGAGAAAAATTAAACAAAGGTATGGCAAAAATCAAGGATATTTAGAAAAAAAAAATTTGAGTTTAGGTATGACAAAAATCAAAGTTACCGAGAAAAATTAAACAATGGTATGACAAAAACCAAGGTTGATAAGAAAAAACTAAACAAAGGTATGACAAAAATCAAGATTGTTAAGAAAAATTAAAGATAAGTGTGACAAAAATTGAGGTTGTCAAGAAATAACTAAACAAAGTTATGAGAAAAATCAAGGTTGCCAAAAAAAAATTAAACCTAGATATAAGAAAATCAAGATCGCCGAGGAAAAAATTTAAGATAGTTATAAAAAATTAAGGTTTTTAAGAAAAAATTAAACAAAGGTATGACAAAAATCGAGGTTGTTAAGAAAAATTTCAAGGTAGTTATGACAAAAATTAAGGTTTTCAAGAAAAAATTAAACAAAGTTATGACAAAAATCGAGGTTGGATAAGAAAAAAATTGAAGATAGTTACGACAAAAATCAAGGTTGTCAAGAAAAAATTAAACAAAGTTATGACAAAATCAAGATATTGTAGAAAAAAAAATTGAAGATAAATATCTCAAAAATCGAGTTTGTTTGGAAAAATTTATAAAAATCAAACAAAGGTCTAACAAAAATTAAGGTTACATAGAAAAAAAATTGAAGATAGATATCGTACAAATAAAAGTTAAGCATTCCTAAAAAAATGTTTAAATTGATTATAGGTACTTAAAAATCAAACTTGTTCAGAAAAAAACTTTTGACTATAGGTATCTTGTGAATAAAAATCAAGGTTGCCTTGAAATAATATGCACAAATATCGATTAAAAGTTAGCGAAAAACACATATTAAGTAAATTGATTCTTTTTTTTGGAAATAGTTAGAGTTTACTTAAGGTCATGCATCCATCAATACGATTCAGCTTCCGAACAGGAAACGACGTTTACGTTTCTCTGCGAAAATACAGGAAATACGTTGACTTAATAATAGAACTTATTAATCTTAATGTTTTTATTTCTTTTAGAATTTATTAATCTTATTATTAATAGTAATTTGAAACTAAACTGCTTTGAAACATATAGTAAATGAATGGTCTACTAGAAAGTAAAAAGAAAGTAAGTAGAAAGTAAAAATGAATGGTCTACTGTCATAAACACTACAAAGAAAAAATATACAAAAATCAAGACTTTATAAACTTTATAAAACCGTTTTCAATTAATCTTACAGCTACATAACACTAAGACTAAAATCAATCTTTAAATTTGAAACTAAATTGATTTTCGACTAGGGGTTTTGATTTTTTGCTGACTCATGAAACGTTCGCGCACTAATGACGTCATCGCTCCTGCTCCTGCTCCATCGGACTGTCATGAAACGGATCATTATACGTATACTACTTATGTCTAGATAAACAAAAATTTTTTTTCAAATTAGCTAGCTTGATTATTGTTAGCACTTTACCAAGTCAATTTTCACCAGTAATTGTCCTGGCTGTTGAAAATTAGCCAATGTGATATTGGTCGAAATCGAACGAGTCTTTGTACTTTTGCACAGTAATGTGTCATTTGCCTCGACGATAAGAGGTCAAATTACCCCTGTGTGTGCATTTTCTCGATCAATTGAATATGCTGCAGGCTAAAAGTGATTTTGGTCATATTCGTTAAAGCAGTGGCAGAGTTAGGAGTGATTCCCTATACTCATTTTTTTATCGTAAAACTAGTTTTGGATTAACAATTCTTAAAAATTATAGAAAACCTTAAGAAAAGCAATCAAGTTTATTTTCCATTGGTTTTCCGACCAATGATAAATCCAGCAACCTGTAACATTTATTTAGAAAAATGTTTAACCAGAAATTTAGCAGATTGACTATGATGCAATTGACTTGAAAGTATACAATATTATGATTGAAAGTGGTTTCACTAAAAGGAAAAGTTGGCAAATTACACAACTAAGCGAGTTAAAACAATATTTAAAAAAATAAAACTAAATTTTGCATACGGAATAATCCTACAAGCTCCGGGTTTTTAAACTGGGGGGAGGAGATGAAAGGTTCGTCAGTGGGCGCAAGCAACTGACTGCAAACTGAATTGAGCTAAAATGGTAATTTTTTGTCTTCACATTGAATTTCGGAGAAAATGGAGATTTTTGACGCTGATGCAGCGTTAAGATCTTATCATTTTTTTTTAGTCTTTACCTTGATTTTGGGAAGAATATGGTGATAGGGCTTGGATTTCGTCTTTTTGCTTTTCAAAGGGGGCGTGAGGTTTGCTTTTAAAGAGGCGAGTTTTGTATGCGTGAAAAAAGAGGCGCGTCTCAAAAAGTTTAAGAACCCCTGCTATTATAAGCAAATAGGATGTACAAAAGTAGACCTACATACAGTAGTTCAAATAAACGGCCAAATTTCAGTTAAATTTTCATTTAATACGGACAAAAATCTATCCTTTTGTATTGAAGGTAAATGACTGTCAGTGTAGAATGACAGTCACTGTCTATCACTGCATAAAATCAAAATAAGTTTGAAACTTAAAAATCTGTCGTTATGCAATATATTGACTGTATTAAAAAGTTAAAAAAGTTAAAATTGATTTTCGATCAAAAGATCGTCATCATCTTTTGATCAATAGATTCTATTTGAATAAGAGAATTGTTAACTGATGATGATCTTTTGATCGAAATCGATTAACTTTTTTGACTTTTTAATACATTCAATATATAACGACAAATTTTTAAGTTTCAAACTTATTTTGATTTTATGCAGTAAACGGCCATATGGTTCTGGTTGTTTCGATTCTAACTTATGATTTTAACGGATCTTTACAATACTTGTACTTAGAAAAACATAATTGCTAAAATGGGGCACGGTAAGAAAACAAAATTGAGAAGCACTAATCCGTTCATTGCACGTTTAGCTAAGTAAAACAAACTATAAAAAATTAAATCATATCATTTAATTAATTATTAACGAAGTATCTCGCGAGTTGTAGTTAAACCACTAAAAGTTGTCGTTCAACAAAATCATATGGAAAAATAAGCTAATGGCATCCGAGTACAGAAAATTATCTCCTTGTATCACGTCGTTGCGGGTCCTTGGGTAAATAATTAACAACCTTTCGTACGTTGTATCGATTAGGTTTGGTTGAAACAATTTTTTAAACTTTGCCACAAGTGAATTGTGCGCTTTTTAATCAATTTTAAACCAAATGGCCAAACGTGATTTCGACTGAATTCTCTGTCTCAATTGATTAATTGAATCTGCAACTGCTGTTGTGTCGTTTAGTCTTGGTTTTTATTGGAAGCTTCATTTTATGTATTTGAGTCAGGACCCGTATAGTATCAGTAGAATTTTCAAAATTTTTTGTCAAATATACGGTAATTTAATTTAATTTTTTACAGAAACTGATGATGACCTTTATAGGTCGAAATCGATTTTTCGTAATGATACAGTTTGTTACAAATTTTTAACTTTTATTTTCTATATTAAATTGAAAGTTGACCCATTTTAATAATCAATTCATGCATCGCAATTGAATCTGCAATGCACAAGTTTCTTTTTTTGTTGACTTTGATTTATTTTCTCGCAATTTTTTGCCCAAGTTAGTAACAACAGAAACTAATCAAAATACTACTAATAATAACAATAAAAAAAATACTTTTCTGAATAATTTTTAAAAAATCAGTCCTTTTCATAAAATCTAAACACAAAAATCGTTTAATTATTGAAGAGCCATCGATTAAGACCTCACCTCCCGATAAGCCCGGAAAGTTGCTCTCAGTTGGGGATAACTGCGGCTACAGAGAATCCTGACAAATGTGGCCTCGTCCGTTCCCAATTTCTTTTCCCCGGCTTTGTAAAGTGCTTCCGCATCCGCTTTGGCTCGGTCCGAATCAACATTCGGCGATTCGTCTCTGGCAGCCTGGGGAAACCGCTCGTTGTAGAAAGAACGCGATTTGCAAGCTTTTATATCTCGTACTATGGTTCACCCGTGAGATACTTATTTATTTATTTATTTTTACATCATTAACAAATGACATTCATATATGAATGACAAGAAGCGAACGCAAAATCACACTGCAATGACATAACGAGCGGAGTTCTATTGTGTATGTTATATGCAACAATGATTATGATTTCGTGCTCATATTTAAAAATTTCCTTCATATTCAATAAAAATGTTTTAGAAAACTTTATTACAAGAAACAGGTATATAATGGAGCTATCTCCCTTTTTTTAATAATCTATTTTCTAAAAAAACGTGCTTATCTTTTTTTAACGATTCTTGCCTTTTACTGAAACTCCTTGAAGGCAATAATGTTCGACAGAAAATATATAATAATAGTTAATTTTTTTCAGGTCAACTTGGCAGCCCGAGTACAGCCCACACGATTGGTATCGTATCGTATGAGCTCGTCTCATGAACATCGCAAGAACTCTCGGTGCATTTTTATTGCCGGCTTTGGTGCCATTCTAACGAAAGACTTGGCAATTCACGTAGGGAAGCATGAAGCTAGGCTTTGCTACTTATGGAAGCGATATTTGCGCTTAAAGATTGTGGTTTTATTTTTCATCACGTACGTCACATTTATCAAGCTAGGTCGTCGAATTCTGAACCAGAAGGGAACCTGACGTTTGTGCCTAGTCTGCGGAAATTTTTAAGTAGTTTTTCTCAAAAACGCTTTCCCAATTATATCGACAAAACTTGTGGGAAAAAATATCTAATGAATGCGGATCTACACTTCATGCCTTCATTTAAAAGGCCCACTCCTTGTTATCATTGAATGGAGCGGACAGGACAACCCGAGTCAACCTTAATCATTTGTACAGGGGTTATCTGGCGTCTTCATAAAACTGCCTGTCCGGGACTTCGTGGCAAACACAAACCACGTGATTTCAGGGTCCTTTACACACCTAACACAAGAAATCTGAATAGATTCTAGCTGTGATGGTTTTCATTGAGGATATTTGACGCTAACCCCAACACTGCCAATATCTGAACCAAAAATCCCACGAGCTTGGGTTCGTAGACGCTCGAAATCGACCCACTACGTACTCGTTCAGATGTTACGCACTCTTCACGCAAATAACGCACTTAAGATTGGCGCTGCGTCGTACAGTTACTCGTTTTCGTTTTTCGTAGGCTCAGATGACAATACAAATGATATGGCAATGATAAGATACACAAAGACAGAATAAGAGAAAATGCCAAAAAATATATACATTGGCTCTTCGAACCAATCAGCCGGCAATGATTAGAGAAACAAGTTGTGTACGATATTTTAACACTTACGTTCGTCAGAGCAATAAGAAGTCTCTTGAAGTCGCCACTCGTATCACCACTGACAGCCTTTTCTAGCTCACTTTTATATTCTTTCTTGTAAACTTCACGAATCGCTTTGATTTGTTCGTTGGTTCGCGAAGCCAGAATCTCAATTAAAACCTGCCACAAAAAGAAGTTTTTGAAAGCAGTTGAATAGCTGCAGCATTGTTTATGATAACAGTTATAAGAGAAAAGATGAAAAAATCGTGGCACGATTTTAATCGCACAGCACATATCGGTAAAAAACTGAATTAATTACACACAGAGCTCATCATGTTTTTTCTCATTAGCGGCGTTGGGTGCCTGAAGTAGTTACGTCACAAATTCAACATTGTCCAAAAAATGAAAACTGATCAATTTTGTTCGATAAAGCAAAATGAGTTTCGTAGCCAATTGCAAATTAAAAAAAGTTTTTGTACTAGGAAAAATTATACTTCGGTTTTACACTCTAGTAAAAAAGGCTTATTGCACATACCGCTTCGAACCTTTCGAAACTTGCCCAATTTTTTATTGCATTACAGGTTGAAAATACTACAGAACAAATTGTGTTTTATCAAACTTAAGAAAAGTTTTACAATGTGTTCTGTTTAGTAAAATTCAAGCATTGCACACTTTTCTATAAATTTGATGCTGACAAATCTTGAATAAACACGCGACACAGTTTTGTTTGGTTATTTAATAAGCAAAGGTTACCCTTTAGTACTTATTTTAATCGTAAAAGCGAAAAGTATTTTTTTGTTGGAAAACATTTTCGCAAAATTTCTGAAAAAGAATTATAAAACTTACGCTTTCTTTCGTTCCAATTCCACTGATAGCGTCGTGGAGACATTTTGCTTCATAAACATGAAGAGGCGTGTAGAGTGCTAAAACCAAATGCTCGAAGTGTCCAGAGAGCTCAGACTTGAAATCCGATTTTAAATCCTATTCAAATAGATTTGTGTAAAATAAGTTTTTTTTTATTGTTAAGATATACTCTCAATGTGTACATAGTATCGCCATATTAAACCGACCTTTTATTTCATTTTATCTTTTTATTTATTCTCCTGACTCGCAGGAAAGCGACGGAGGCGCTGATACATAGTGTAAGCAATTACCCTGACTGGCTTCCGCATATGCCAAAATATTGCTGTTTGTTTGAAATTTTTTATTTGGTTTTTTAGTTTTATAGAAATATGACTGAAATTTAGAACTGCTTGCTAAGACCGCCAAGCAGGGAAAAGTGACGTAAAGCGTTTTTTCCAAGGACACAAAAGAATGGCGCCAATAGGTTTTGAACAAAGATTTTGTTGATTACAACCACGGCGTTCTTAACCGAAGCAATACATATAACGAGATACTGAAGATGAAATATTTTTAATTGTAATTTGACGATTGCAGTCACCAAAACTTCGTTCTCGCTTGAACCAAACCTTTTTTGAAATTGAAAAAGTCACGTGGCAATTTACTGCAGTGGCTTCAACGTCCAAGAACGAACAGTTATAAATTGTTCCTTCGTTTAACTTCTTCTTGTTTTAAAAACATATCACAGTATAATAATAGGTTATATTTCGTATATATTTTGTATCTAGGCCTGCTTTTGTTTTTGCATTAATAATCTGGATAAATCGACCTTTCAATATTATTATCATATTTTCTGATATTAAAACAAAAACTCGTTTCCGTTCACAAAGCTATTTCTGGTGTTGATAAATTATGGCATATTATTAAAAGGTGTTTAGGGAAATTTCGTACCGCTCGTATTCCTGGATCTTAAAAATAACCCGAATCAGCTCCAACTGTTTTAATTGATGCCCTGTCTAAAATATAAAACGGGGATTTTTGGCCGGTTGTACAATACACCAAAAGGTGTAACGAAATTTGAAAGGTTTAACAAATTTTATAAAATGTTCAGAAAGAGAAAATCGTATCATTGCTTTTATTGTGCTATTTCTTTCAAAAATTAAATGAAAACGTTTTCTCAGTCTTCACTTCTCATCACTTTCAAAAAGGAAACACATACTGGCCTTCAACTTGAAGAATAAACTTTTTCAGTTTTTACTTTACTTTAGAATAATATAATTGTATGTCTTTCCGTCTCATTGCTGAATTAGTTAGGGTGTACCAGTTTTTACAAAGGCGAATTAAGGTGCAACTAGAAACAAAACAAAAGTTGACTAACACGGGTATAAACCAACAATACAGTTTTTGCGCAATTTAAATTGTTTTAAAATAAAAAAGATGTAAAAAAATAACAAAAGACCAGCACACTATTGTGGTTTTTTGCTCACTACTAAGCTGTGAGCTCCTTAAAAATTTTATGCTTATTTGACATATATAATCTGGTACTTGTTTCATGCATAGCCATTCGAGCCAAGAAGGCAATTTCCTTCTCCAAGACAAAAAATTTTCGATAAAATCATACACTTTCGGGCACCAAAAATGCACTATTTGCGCAGGAGGAAGATCAGTTCGCAAAAACAATCTTCAAAAGGTAATTTCTATTCCAATTTACAACTAAAAACCAAAAATAAAAAAAAGTCTTCATATTATATCTCAGTGATTTTTGACACAAAGCGATAGTTTTTTTTGCTATATAGCATTTTGGATATAGAATATTATCAAAACTTGTTAAACAGATTTAAATTTAATTCTGTTTTCAAGGCTCGAATTTAATTAATTAACTTTTCGTTTCTGCCTCCATAGTACAATTCCTCAGGGAAACTGACTAGCGAAGAAAACTCATCAAATTTGCAAAAAAAAAGCTTTTATAAAGCATCCACCTCTTCTGCCCTGCATACCGCAAACTTACCCTGCCATACATCTGCTTGTAATGAAGCACAATTTGCAGTCTCTGCTTCAAGCTTCTTTTAGATGTTATGTCGATGATAACTTTTTCGTTGGTTCCTGCGTAAACCGGTTTTTAGAATTAAATATGAAAATTGTTTTAATTACTTGGGTTAGTTTTAATATTTACAACTACATGCAGATATAAAAAATTTTACATTGTACACCCGTGTGTGTAGTACATAGAACAACGCATTTTGAAAACACGTTTATACAAATGGCTTTGCTGTAGTTTAAGCACTTCCATTATGACACCACATAAACAGAAATTTTATAGTGACATTATCAAAGGAAATAAATCCCCAAATGGTTTCCAACTCAAACACACATCAACTAAAGACAGCGCATTACTTCGTAGCAGCAGCAATTCGTGGAAATCAGCCTGTATTTCTTAATCGATCGCAAAAGGAAAGACAAGTAGAATGTAGCGCAAACTATACAAATCGGCCCAAGATTTGGATAATATCGCAGATGCAAGCCTTGATAGTGGATAGACTAGTATTAATTCTTCGTTTGTTTTATTGATTTTTTATTTACTTCTTTCCGCGCTAAAGCGCTCAAGGAAGCCAAAAAATCAATAAAACAAACAAAGAATTAATACTAGTCTATCCACTGTCAATGCTTGCAGCTCGTACAGGAAACAAACTCTTACTGTTCTATGAATCAGATTTTCTAGATTTTAATATAATAACCTTTGTTGCTTTTACGAGATTCTTTTTCATACATTAAATTAAGTATACCCCCATATACACGGTAGTAAACACGTTTTTCATGACGATGTATTGCCAATTTTCGAGAGCTATTCGACGAACTTACTTAAAGGCTATAAACTTATCACATGCTCGAGCAAGCTATAACAGGAATTTAAAAATCACAAATACTTCAAAACTAAACAAGCTTAAACAATAGTTAAAGATATCAAAAAAATAATGACGATTGTTGTTCAGATAAGTTTTCTATTTCAAATTTTTTACAACGTAGTGGTAATTTTGTGTAACCGTTTTAACATAATTATTTTTTACCGTTAATTTTTGCTTTTTATATTGAGATTTCTTAAACGTTTTAGTTACGGAGCTCATAATCTCATTATTTTAGCTCACGGAACGCTTTTTCAAAAAAATTTTAAATGCAAGTTGGCCAAGAATAATGAGAGTCTCAATTTTGCAGTTGCTATAAAAAAACTACAGTTAGTGAAGCTACTGTCAATAAAATATAACATATGAAATAAGAAAATAAAATTTTCAAAACATTATGTAATTACAACACACTCATAATTAGTGATGTGTATTGTACCGGGAACATTTAAAGAAGCTTAAGGAACACAAGTGTTCCGCAGAGCATAATTTGAGAAACGCTGCAATTTGTTTTATGTTGTCATATAGCTAATAACACCAACACCATTTCCTTTCAACAATAAAAATGCGTCTGAAGAAAACTTTTTTGCAGATTAGCATATAATAGTGGTTTTCAACTGGGCCATGCCGCTGTTTTTAGTGGACCACAGAGCATTGGCTTACCATAAGTCCGGATTTGGGCGGGACAGTCCCGATTTTATGGGCTTTGTCCTCAAATTAAAGACCTGTTTTTTTTGAGAAAACACTGCTTTTTTGGAAGAAAATCAAAAAATCTGAGACTAATTCAAAGTGAAAAAATTTTTTTAGAGAACACTTCTTTCTTGGGACGTAAATCAAAAAATCCAGCACCGATTTGAAATGAAGTCAAGACTTTTGTTTTTCTTTTTTTTTAGAAAACACTTTTTTGGAACAAAAATTGAATTCTGTTTACCAAAGTGGGTCGTTGAGCGACCTTGGGTTAGAAAGTGGGCCATGGTATAAAAAAAGGTTGAAAACCACTGGCATATAACAAAACTTTGAATTGGATTGCTTTTACCAAAGACTTCTAATGTGGCATAGGGTTATATTGGTATTGAAAAACGCTAAATGGCACGATGTATAAGAGGCAAAAATAGTATATCAAGTTATTTGATTTGTAACAATACACAAAAGACCCGAGAAAACAACACAACAAAAGGCAAGTGGTTGCATGCCTATGCAAAATAAACTTATTCATAGCACGAGAAATCTTATAAGTTGCTTGAACCGGAAAAAGTATTTATAGCAATAAATGACACCTGTAATCACAACAGACGTTTATAAACAATTCTTTTAGAGTGACTTCGAAATAAGCTACCTACCAAGGCCTTTCATTGCTTTTCTCAGTGCTTCGCAATCTGCTTCAACGTTAAAATCACTGTGATCTTTCATTGTCCCATTAGCCGCAGAAAATTCAAGACTCATCATCATTTCAACAATATCTTGACTGGCCATTTCAACAAATTGAGAAGTAGAACAAAGGTTTGGTAGAATAAATTAGATAAGTTCTAAAATGAAGAAAAAAACGTTTATTGTTTGATTATTTATGAGAATTAGTCTTCGTTGCTATCTGCTTCCTAAAGCTGAGATTACATTACATATTGCTTCCTAAAGCTGAGATTACATTACATATTGCACGGGTTTATCAATAAAAATTTAATTAAAAAACTAAGGTTCTCAATTTGTGAGACTTGGTCACAAAATTTTTCTTGTCTTTACTCGATTTTCTCTACTCTTATCTTAATGAGTAGAACTTACTATTTCTTAGTCGTTTGTATTTTGCGCATTTTACACTCTCAATTGAAACTGCCAGTTAAGCTTGGCTGATTGTCAACTGTACGTCAAATTAGCAACGAGCAACAGGTTTTATTCAACTCAGACGAGCTGGAGATAAACGAAAGAAAAACGCTTACAATACAAATGACGTCACATCGCGGCGTTTGACGAAGAAAAACATACGTACGTAGGCTTGGTGTGATTTCTTACGTCTTTCTATTGCTATTCAGTAGAATAAATTTGGCATTTAAAATTTTTTTTTATCTTGGGCTTACGTGAATTTTTGAAATGTAAAAAAAATCTCAATTATGGCGAAGTCGCATTAGCAAAAATTCTTTAACACACGAGAAGATGCGAATTGAGACAACCTGTTTCAAACCTGCAAAAAACCTGATGTGGACGACTGTGATTTTTTGTGGCTTTTCTGCATCCCGCTCCAGTAAGCCACTTACTAATTCTTTCAGGCATTTAACCAACTGATCTTTGCGACAAGGAACTACATTCTCTTTGGCTGACCGTATCACTCTGGACATTGACTACATACTTCATGGTCTATTAAGTGGGTCTTTTGTGTGGCAGGCCCGCTTTTGTAAGCTTTGCGTAAACTATTAATCAATCTAGTCGAACTAGTTGTCTACGATGTCCAGTGGACATGTGAACGAATTACTATGGGAGCACAGAGTACTGTGCGAACAATCACACATTTCATGCTTTTATTTCCAGGGCCAGTAGGAGCCTACCAAGTTTAATGAAATGGATATAGGCCAACCCGATACAGCCTCGGTCAAGTTCAACAGCCGATGGAATAATTTAATCTAAAAAAAAGAAAAAATTGACCGTTTTTCTGAAGTGCAGGCTTTTTTGTCTTCGAGAAAAAACAAAAAAAGAGTAAGACTAGGCTATGAAAGCTTTTTTTCTAGTTTTTGTCGAAGCAAAATCATGCAACAGTTCATGAAAATTTATCTGTTTAAGTTTGGCACTCTCAATGCACAGAATGCTCAGTACAGATAACCTTTCTTGAGACATTGTGGATCTCAGTTCATTTTTGTTGGTTTTGAGCCTTAACAAAGATCTCTCTCTTGAGCAGTTAGTGACCATCAACCTTAGAAACAGTCTTAATATTGCTTATACATTAGGAAAGGTTGTGTGAATTTTTTCCTTGTAAATAATTTGATAAAGGTCTTCATGAAACAAGGAAATAGATAGCTCTTCTGTAAGCTCTTGATTTTGTGTTTGTCTCACGTACAAATAAAAATGTAACAGTTTCAGGTTCATCAATAAGTTTCAGGTCAACATCTTCTGGATACGCTTCCTTTAAAAGTTTTACGCCTTGTACAATTTCTAGTTTAGTTGCTTTCAGATTAACAAAAAAGAGAAACATTTTTGCAATGTCACTATGCACGATATCTCCTCTTTTTAAATTGGCTTCAAGCGCAACAAGCATAAAAATAAAGGAATTTATTCTAACCCTATGCTTTGAAGAGAGTTTACTTAAAGCCTCAGGTGCATTTTTTTGTCTCCTAGTGACAGCTCTGTAGCAGTGGCGTGCGGTCAGGGCATGCAAGTCATGCGTTGCATGACCAAATTTTTATGGATTGCATGACGAATTTTTGCGCGTTGAGATAGATATTTTAGAATTCAATGAAAAGTAGCCTATTAGTTGTTTGGGATGAAATCTGAGGCCGATTCGAGACAAAAACTTTTTTTTTTTTAGAGATCATCTTGAATCTACGACAAAAATTGGTCTTGAACACCATGATATTAGAACTAAAAATTAGAATCTCACCCAGAATTTTTTCCTACCAGTAAAATATTACATGTCTTGCTCATTGACTACCCATAAAATACCTGATTGCATGACCCGATTTTGGCATGCCAATTGAATGACCAGTCTCAGAGGTCACCGCATGCCACTGCTCTGTAGTTAATATTTGGCAAGGCAGCTTTTGCTTGGTGATCAAACTCATCAAATTCATCTCAAATTTCGCTTAGAAAGTCTACAAGTAAACTGTAAAATTGGGCACAAGTACTTAATAACAATTCACATTTCTGAAGGACTTCGCTAACTCTGTGAAAACGACCTAGCACTCTGGTCTAAAAATGCAACATAAACACAAATTGCAATTTTTCCATTTTTTGCAAAAGGTTGTTAGCATGAAATCTGGTATAATTATTATCACTTACATCGGAGTACAAATGACTGAAACCATTAGTGAACTTTCCAAAATAGCTTCCATGGCTTTTGCATGTGTATCCCACCTAATATCTTATAAATGTTTTGATACCTTTGACTGAGGTTGTAAAAATGATTTTAGAACTGCCCAACTCTTTGTCGGAAATGAAAAAAGTGTAAATTTTATTAATAATGCCAAAACAGTTCACTGCATCAGGACAACAATTAACAGCTGAGCGGCCCATCAAATTTAAGAAGTGACCAGCGCATGGAATAAATTTTGCAAATTTTTTTCTTTCTAGGATTTTTTGCTGCGTACCATTGTACATGTACCTACCAGCCATGTTTGCAGCATTGTCATAAGACTGTTCTTTGCCATTGATTGAAATCAAGCTGAAGCTCTGTAGTGAGATATTTATGCACTAAATCTTCCATGCCTATCCCAGAGTAGTCTTTCAGCTCAAGCAAAGTTATAAATCTCTCATTTGGTAAACCGTTTATAGGAGACACATATCTTATAATCAAAATTAACTGATCGGTATGTGAAATATCGGAAGTAGAATCCACAGAAAAGCTGAAATATTCCGTTTTTTCACTTCAGTCATAATCGACTCCTTAACTTTTTTGGACATGAGCTGAATCATCTCTTCACAAATATTTTTTGACAAATAAGAGGGATTTCTTGATCCTGAATTTCCATGACGATTGATAAGCAAGTAAAAATGGATGAAATTTTGCTACTAGTTCTAAAAGACAAGATAATCACCGTTATTAAAAGATCCAAATCGGCCATTGTCTCCTCTAAAAGGTAAGCCTCGTTCTGCAAGAGTGCAGCTTACAGCGGTGATTCTTTCCATTACATGGCAACAACACTGCTGTTCTGCTTTTATTTGCTCCTCTAGCTTTGAAGTAAGCGTATATCCTTGCTTCCTTGTTGGGTAGGTTAACATGGCATTTTTGTGTTTTTCTGAGTTTTCATGAATTTGGATAAGATAAGAGTTGTGCCAGTTATCAAAACCATCAGAAGCTAAAACCAAAGAAGATACATGGTTTGGAAAGAGTTTACAAACAAAGCAATATATTTTTCCTTTTTGCGGGAGAATAAACAAGCCACTCTCTGCTATATGTTTCACCATTGACTTTCGTTAAATAAAACAGAGCTTTTGTGCAAAACCTAGATTGCTTCTTGTACACTCGCTTGGAACTAGAAAATGGTCCACAACTGTGCTGAACTGAAGAAGGGGCTTTCTCTATACAATAGGCTATTTCCTCATTTGATAAATTTTTTCACAAAACAACGTCCTTTAAACTCAGTGTTAGTGTAAATCTATGTTCGGCATAATCATAGGTGGGCACGAAAGTACCGCGGTACTTTTACTCGGTACTTTTGAATTATCCAATTTAATAGTAATAAAAAAACTATTTTTGAAATTTTTTTTATTTTTATTTTTGAATTACACTATTTTTGAATGTCAATTGAAATTCAATGTATGACAGAGTTATAACTATTAAATTGAATTATTCAAAAGTACTGAGTAAAAGTACCGCAGTAACGCGGTACTTTTATTCGGTACTTTTGAATAATCCAATTTAATAGCAATAAAAAAACTATTTATTTTTATTTTTTTATTTTTATTTTTGAATTACACTATTTTTGAATGTCAATTGAAATTCAATGTATGACAGAGAAGTTAATAGTTATAACTATTAAATTGGATTATTCAAAAGTACGGAGTAAAAGTACCGTGCCCACCTATGGGCATAATCTGCATAAGTATGTGTAATACCTTGTATTTGATGTACTTGACCAAGTGTGAACTAAAAATTTTGACTTACCCCACTACTTTTATGTGTTTCTTTTTCCCCTCCCTTAGCAGCAACTGAGTTCTTAAAGATATTTGTATTTTTATTTTTACTGGGCATGGCTGCTTCCTTATTACCAGGTTGCTGTTCAACGTCCTGCATTGCTTTTTCAATAAGACTTTCTTCTGGTTAAACGATAGCAGTTGGCTGATCAGCTTGATCATCCCACAGATTTTCTTGTGCTACGGTCAATGCATCTACTTCACTGCCAGCACCTGTTGCTTCTGTCAGAGGTTGATGCAAGAAGGCAGTGATTGGTTTTAAATCTTCTTTACCATATCATTTTCAATTTTCTTTCTCTTGCGCTTGCTAGCTCATTTTCAAATCTTTTACTCATAATAAAATTAGGGTTCGAAAAAGTAAAAAATAAGATTATTGCTTGATCTAAACCCAGGCAAGCAATACCAATACGTCTAATAATAAGATAAATCGATAACATTGGTAAATTTACCACTAAAGTAAGCAACACGCTGTCTATACGTTATTTTAGCAAAATGTCAATTACTGATACTGTTTTTTGCAGAGTAGACTACTTAGTAACCTTTATGACTACATTTATTTATAAACTATGTAAAAGATATTTAGCAATACAGGTATAGATTCTACTTTAGGTGGGGTGTAAACTCGTCAAGTTTTTAATAGAATTACAAACTTCGAAATTGAATTTCGAGGCCCCTGGATGTTGAGGCCCTAGGCTTCAGCCTGCCTAGCCTAGCTTATTGGTAAATCCGGCCCTGGTTGAAATTATTACAAGGCTGTTGTCGTCGTCGTCGTTTGGAGAGGTATCCACTCCAGGTCAGACAAAAACAGGATTGGGGCAGAGGGTTTATCCTTTTTCTACCCCAGGCTGCTGCACTGCCTGGATTAGATGCTGGCAGTGATGTTGTTACGCCAGCATCGAGTTTCGTCATCCAAAACCGTCAGACCTCGTACTCCATGTGGTGCCCAATGTATAGGCACACTGTTAGAACATGATCTGCGGTTTGTTTAGAGGCTCCACACTCGCAATTGGGTGAAGGAGCGAGACCCCATTTGTGCATGGACGAATGGAATCGCCCAACACCAGTCCGCAGGCGGTTGAGCTTAACCCAAGCTGCTCGGGGTAAGTCCATCCGAACAGGCCTGACACCGGTCCCGGACAAAAAAACATGGAACCTGGAAGCATTTTCATAGTACTCCGCTTTCCATTCGTGGTTTGTCCATTTAGAAGCGCGGATGCCAAGTCCGGCAAATTTGTTTAAAAGATTCCGCGTAGCTGGCACAAACGGGCGTCTGGATCTTAGTCTCACTTGGCAAGTATCTGGGGACCCACTTAAAAAACCATATAAGATATGATCAGGATCCAGAGATCCACGGTGAGCAAAAGAGAGCGTCGCTCCCATTTGGCGAAGCTCAGCTGGATGGATGCCTGAGAGTATGGGTAAGTGGTCCATTGGAGTGGGACGCAGGCATTTAGTGACTATGCGCCAGGCGCCATTTAAGACACTGTCAATGAGACGAATGTGAGCACTGCAACACCAGACTGGCGTGCAGTACTCAGCTGTTGAGTATACCAGAGATAAGGCGGTTATGCGTAGTGTTTTAGCACCAGCATCCCATCCCGAGCTCACGAGTCGCCTCAACAGTGTGACGCGTGAGGATAGTTTTAGCGCAATGACACTAGATGGTGACGAAACGTGAGCGATCTGTCCAGTTTTACCCCAAGGTAAGTAGGTGTTGGACAGAACGGTAAAATTCTATCGTTGTTGTAGACCTTTAGCTCACGTTTGGCCTTTTGGTTATTTAAGTGAAAGGCTGTCGTCACCATCTTAGTGTGACTGAGCTTCAACCTCCAAGTCTGGAGGTACGCTGCAAGTGTGGACATGTCTTGGCTTAAGGTCCCCTCCAAGTCCTTCCAGTTTCCAGAAGAGTGCAACAATGTTAAATCATCAGCATAAGCAAACTTTTTGGAAATCATGGAAGGAAGATTGCACGTATAGATGTTAAATAGGAAGAGAGCCAAGACCGATCCCTGAGGAACGCCGTTTTTAAGACGGCGTAGCCTGCTTTGCTTGCTGTCACCGGTAGTAAAGGATGAAACTTCGATTTCCGACAAGCTCCATGATCATTTTGACCATGTGTTTATCAGGAAGAAGTCTCAGCAGGTTGCAGGTAAGGCCACGGTGCCAGACATTGTCATAAGCAGCTGTCAGATCGATAAATACGACACCGGCCTTCTTCGTAGCCTCAAAAGAATCTTTGATGTTCTGGGTTAGCGGAACAACTGGATTTACAGTTGACTTCCCGCGTCGAAACCCAGCCTGCTCTTTAGAAAGCAGTGAATCGATTAATGGCTCAACGCGGGCGTAGATAAATCTCTCAAGGATATTATAGGGGATACAGAGATGAGATATTGGTCGATAACTCTTTGGGTCCCCCACAGGCTTCATTGGCTTTGGGATCGCGACTACAAGCGCTCTTCTCCAGATCTTGGGAATTTTGAGTCGGCGCAAACAGGAAGAAAGAAAAACACGTAACCAGGACTTCAAAGCAGCTCCAGCATGGAGTATAAGCTCTGAACAGATGGAATCAGGTGCCGGAGCTTTACTTGGTTTTAAATGTTGGAGGGCAGCAGTAAATTCTCTCTGTGAAAAAGTGTCAGAGTTATTTACTGGGTCTGCTGTTGTGGCCCTCCCAAGATCAGACACTTCTTGAGAGACAAGTCGCGAAGACTTGCGATCAGCAGCCTTGTATTTCCCATTTCTAACCAGCTGAGATGCAATACCATCAGCGGAAAAGGGACAGTGACGAGGAGAGTGTTGTCACCTACTAGTGAGGTTAGTAGTATGTAATGATTTTTTGGCAAGTTTTTACGCTAGTGGCGCTAGAGAGCAGGTGGCGCGGTGGCGCACTGACGTCATCAGTGGCGCGGTGGCGGAGGGTGGCGCTAGAGAGCAGTGATGGATCCGAATCCTATTCCGAATCCTATTTCGAATCCTATTTCGAATCCTAATCCTATTTTGAATCCTAATTCTGTTCTGAATCCTAATCCTATTTCGAATCTTACTCCTATTCCAAATCCTATTCTAATCTTACTCCTATTCCTAATCCTACTCCTAATCCTAATCCTATTTCTAATCCTACTCCTATTCCTAATCCTATTTCTTATCCTTCTCCTAATCCTATTCCTAACTCTTTCATAATCCTATTCTTATTCTTATTCCTAATCCTATTCCTATTCCTAATCCTATTTCTATTCTTATTCTTATTCCTAAGAAAGACGATGATCCTGATTTCAATTCTTAGCCAAGACAATATAAAACCTAAACCTAAGACAGACAGTGGTCCTGAGTTTGACTCCCAACCAAGACAGCGAAGCTGTAAATCCTAATCCTAAGAAAGATCCTGAGCTTGATTCCTTCCCAAAACAGTATAAATCCTAAACCTAAGAAAAGATGATTAAGTGCGATATTTGCGAGAGTATTTTTACAAGAGAGCGTGATATGCGCCGTCACAAGAAAACCGTTCACGAAAAGTCAACTGGAGTTTGCTGTAACGAATGCAACAAAACTTTTAGTAGAGTTGATAGCTTAAAAAGACACGAAAAAGTGTGTAGTAAGTATTTCTTTTTTAATTTATTTGATCTTGAAATAAAATATTTTATTCGAATGTAAATCTTCAGTTTATAATAAAATTTTTAATTTAAAATTAATTTTTGTTTTTGTTAGAACGGTCACAGACCCCGGAAAATTTATCAGAAATTCCGGTTAAAAATTCGGTCGAGGTCGCAAATAGTAATTTTATTTATTTCAACGGTTTAATTTTGAATGAACACAATTGTTTCTCATAGATAGCAGAGAAGCACCCCCAACCAAAAAGGCAAAAATTGCTTCTCAGAATACCAATGGTAAGTTTTTTATGAAAAGTGAGTTAACTTTGAAATAATTTTTTGTTTTTGTTGTAGAACCCCAGAATTCTGCTAAAAGTTTACTTGAAGTCGGAGAGCTAAACTCAAACGGTACGTTTTGATAAAAAATTTTTTTTGTTTTACAGCTAATGTTAGTTTTTGTTAGGTCGGTCACAAACTGATGCCTCGCCGGAAAATTCATCAAAAATTCCGGTTGAAAATTCGGTCGAGGTTTCACACGGTAAGTCTTTTTCGCAGTTTGATTTTGAGATACTATCAATTTTTATTTTGCAGAAATCATAGAAGAACCCACAAAAAAGAAACCTGTGACAACTAGCAATGGTACGTTTTTTGTATAAAAGAGCTTGATTTGAAATTAATGTTGTTTTTTCTTAGAAATGGAAGATGAGGAGATCAACACCCTCATGAAAAAACATCGAACCAGCATTCAGACTTTCTACAAAAAAGGGAAAGTGCAATCCATTTTTAATTTTTATTATAATCAAGATCTAAAACTTTTAAATCCAAAAATTATTCATCAAATTCTACAATTTCAATTCCACCGTTTTAAAATTAATTACAGTTTCGGTTATTTCTAAAAAATATTAATGATAATGAATTACAGTACTACCACTCATCGTTCAACAACAGTGTGATGATGGAAACTGCGCGTTTAATTAGCAATCACCACGAATTAATAGAGTTTTTGAATACGTTATCCGAAGAATCCTTTTTTGAAAAAATTAACCGGCCCGACAGCAAATGGAAAGTGGTAGACATCCCCAACATTACCTTTTACATCAATCACATAAAAGATGCCCTTCTTGGTGCCCCAATTTTTCTTCCAGATTATATTATGAACAACCATGGTTTAAGAAATGTAAGTTCTAGCGACAATTTGTGCTTTTTTCGTTGTTTGGCAGTGCACCAAGGTGCCAACCCTCACTGGTGCAAACAACCTGCCAAAAATTTGTTTTATAAATATTATACTCGTTTTGACCTAGCGCCTGCAGATTTTGCAGGCGTTCAACTTTTTGATTTTCTGCACTTAGAGGAGTTTTTTTGAACTGAATCTCATTGCATATGAGCTCGACGGTAAGGTTGCCAAACTGGTCCAGCGGAGCCGCGAGTTCTACAAGGAGACAATGCGATTGAACGTTTACGAAAATCATATAAGTGTCATTGTAAATTTTGAGTTATATTGTGGTGTGTACCAATGCGTACACTGTGATAAGTTGTGGGATCATAGTGGTAATTATTACCGTCATACCAAAAGTTGTACCACCACGGTGCATGAGATTTTTCCTGGTGGCATTCACAAAAATCCCGCCACTATTTTTGAGAAATTGGAGGAAATAGGGATTGTTGTTCCACACTTTGACCGCCATTTTTCTTTCTTTGCGTGTTATGATTTCGAAGCCTATTTTTCCAAAAAACAAATTTCTAATAGTCCCATGTTAACTTTGGATGCTTGTCACATCCCTTTGAGCGTTGCAGTAGCGAGCAACATCCCTGGCTACGAATCGGGTGTTTGTTTTGTCACGGAGGGCAGTGAAGAAGAGTTGGTACAAAAGTTAGTCGATTACTTGGAGACCCTGTCAGAAGTTTCTTATAAGTTTCTTTTAGAAAAATTCAATTACGTGTTTGAGCAGTTGAAAAGGAGTGAAAATATTAGAAAAGAAAAAAATTTAAACGACTTTAACTGTTATTGTAAGGAATTGGTTGTGCTCGGTTTCAATTCGGCTTCCTATGATTTAAACCTCATCAAACCAACATTAATTCAAATTCTTTTAAAAGACATCCAATTTGTTATAAAAGGAACCAACAATTATCTTTGCTTAAAAACATCCAAATTAAGGTTTTTAGACATCAAAAATTTTTTGGCCCCCGGCTTTAGTTACTGCAAATTTTTGGTAGCTTATGGGGCAGAACTCAGAAAATTTTATTTTCCGTATGAATTTGTGACTGATCTCGATAAATTAAATAGTGGATTGCCCGAACACAATGTTTTTTATTGTTCTCTTTCCAAATCGAACATTACCCAAGAAGAATACAATCTGGTGGTAAAAACTTGGACGGAAAAAGGATGGAGCTCCCTATGTGAGATGCTCATTTACTATAATCTTCTGGATTGCGTCCCGTTTGTTTAAGCCGTTCAAAACTTGCTCCGACCTTATCTACAACAAGGTTTGGATATATTTAAAACATCTTTTTCGGTTAGCGGAGTGGCCAAACTACAGATGATGAAAAAAATTGAAAAAAATGCTTTCTTTTGTTTGTTTCCCAAGCGGCATGGGGATTTGTACAAAACCCTTCTATCTCAATTGACAGGTGGGTTAAGCTTGATTTTCTGCCGCCTTGCAATTTTGGGAGAAACCAAAATCCGCTCCCACGAAATAGATAATCCTGAAACTGTCAAAAAGGTATTCGGTTTGGACGCCAATTCTCTTTACCTTTACGCTATTGCTCAGAATAACCCTACTGGCTATTTTTGTCGTTACAAAGAAGAAGAAGATTTTCGGCCTGACCCCTGCTCCAAATTCGGTTTTCAATCTTATCAGTGGTTAAGTTATGTAGCTTACAAAGAAAACATATTTTTGCAAACACGTTTCAATATGGGGGAAAGAAGAGTCAGCAAGTATAGTTTGCCAGTGGACGGTTATTCTGAGCAACAAAACACCGTATATCAATTTCTTGGTTGTTTCTTTCATTTGCGATCGGTGCAATACCAACCGAAACTCTGACGGAAGTTTGGAAGAGACACACCCCCTGAAAAACATTCCTCATGAGGATATTCGGAAAGAAACAGCAGACAACAAGAAAAAGTTGGAAGAAGAAGGGTTTCGCGTGGTGGAGATGAGGGAGTGTGAGTGGTTGAAGATAAGAAAACAGCCAGAAGTTTCTCGTTTTCTAAAAACACTAAAATCGATAACACCCAAACGAAAACTAACTTTTGAAAAAATAATAGAAGGCATTCGAAACGAGAGCTTGTACGGTTTTCTTATCGTTGACATTCACACTCCCAACGAATTAAAAGAAAAATTCAAAGATTTCCCTTTAATCATAAAGAACAGTTTTATTTCTCAAAAAGACATTGGTGACTATATGCAAAACGTGGCAGAGGAGCATAACCTTTTAAAAAAAGAACAGAAATATTTAATTAGTAGTTACTTTGCAGAAAAATTTTTAGTTAACTCGGAAATGGCCAAATTTTATCTAGAAATGGGATTAAAAATTACCAAAATTTATGAATTCATCGAATTTTTTCCACAAAAATGTTTTGCTCCTCTGGCACAAGAAATTGTAAACTCCAGAAGATTGGCCGACACAGATAAATCCAAAGCGGTGATAGCTCTTACCAATAAACTAACTGGGAATTCTCTCTATTCCGCTAGTTTATTAAATAAAGAAAAGCACAGAAATATTACGTACCATTCCGAGGAAACAGTCAACAAAACTATCAACGACCCTCGTTTTGTTCATTTGGATGAAATTAAAAAGGATGTTTATGAAGTGAAAAGTTTAAAGAACAAAATTGTGAATGATCTTCCAATCCAAATTGGTCTCAACGTATATTTAAATTCCAAACTCCACATGTTAAATCTTTTTTATTTGTTTCTCAAAAAATATATTCCAGATCGTCATTTTGAGTTGTTAGAAACCGATACAGACTCCATTTATTTTAGCATTAGTAGAAAAAATCTAGATGACTGCGTTTCTTCGCATTTAAAACCCAATTATTTTCGTGACAAGTTAAAATGGTTGACCTCCGAAGTGTGCCCTAACCACGAGGAAGCCTTCATCCAGTGTAAAATTGAAAACAAAGAGTGGGACGCGCAACCTTGTTGCTCTTCCTTTGAAGCCTTCGACAAAAGAACGTTAGGTAAAATGAAGGTGAAATATGAAGGAAAAAACCAAGTTTGCCTTGCTTCCAAATCTTATTTTTGCCAAGGAGAAACGAACAAACAAGTTTGTAAAGGGGTGTCTATTGCCCAAAACCCTCTCACCTTTGATGAATATTTGAATGTTTTAGAGACCAACAAACCGCTTCTTGTAGAAAACCGTGGTTTTCGAAGCAAAAATCATCAAATTTTTAGTTATGTACAGAAGAAAAAAGGTTTAAGTAATTTTTATCCCAAGAGGAAAGTGTTGAGTGACGGGGTTCACACCGAGCCGTTAGATTTGTAAATTTTCATTTTCTCACGCACCGTGGGTTTTTTTCCGTGAATTTTTTCAACCAACAAAGTTTGTGTTTTCATCCATGTATTTTTCCTAACTATCGAAGTTTGTGTATTTTTCGTCAATGTTTTTTCTGTGTTTTTTTTTCTGCCAATGTATTTTTTCCCCAATCGTGTATTTAACTATCGAAGTTTGTGTATTTTCGTGCATTTTTCATTACAAAAAGGATATGTTACAACGTTTACTTTCATTTTTGTTTCACGACCAGCTAGCGTAATGTCTTTGCGATTTCAAAATCCAACTAGTTTTGTGGTAAGCGGACCTTCCGGAGTTGGAAAGTCTTATTGGGTCCTACGGTTTATAGACAGTCTAAAACAACTCTGTCCTGAAATCAAACAAGTTGTTTATCACTACGAGGTATGGCAAGCAATGTTTGATCGTTATACGGATAAAATAAACTTTAAACAAGGCATGCCGAGTTTTGAAGACCTAAAAGAAAATCGAGATGCGTTTTTAGTACTAGACGATTTGATGTTTGCCAATTCTGAATTTTTATCCAAAATTTATAGCGTCTACTCCCATCACTTTCATTTCAGTGTTCTCATGACAGTGTAAAATTTGTTTCATAAAGGTTTGCGTGAAATAAGTCTCAACGCACAAATTATGGTACTCTTTAAAAGTTGTAGGGACGTAAACCAAATTGCACAATTTTTACGACAGATCTACCCCAAAACCTATAAAAACGCACTGGAGACATATAAAAACGCTGTATCTTTCGAAAGAGGTTATTTGGTGATTGATTTACGCTGCGAAACACACGATAACCAACGTCTGCGTTCAGAGATTTTTCCAGAAGATACGCATTATCTTTATCAATGAACCACTTGCGGAAAAACGGACCCACCTTGCATTTGCTACAAAAAGCCCCTGCACCTTTGCAAAAGCGTATTCTAGACAAAGCGTCGTCCGAGTTAATACGTTGTCTTTGTGACTGTGCTCACAACGTGCTGCAAGGAAACGTCAACATATCGCGTCATCACAAACAGAAATTAAAATCGCACAAGACCAAACTTCGAAAGTTGGCTGATCGTAAGGTAGCGTTAAAAACAAAACAAAGAATTATACAAAAAGGTGGATTTTTACCCATCTTGTTGTCTGCACTCGCTCCAGTCATTAGTGGTGTGTTGGGGACTCTTATAAAATGAGAAAATTAATCGCGTTGGAACCTGAAGTGTACGAAAAACTTAAAAACAAACATCAAGTCACAGATAAAAAAGTACTTTCTGAACTGGATGCTAAAATGCAAGAAATCTTAACTTCCAACCGACCCGACAATGAGAAAGTAACTCTATATAATGAGGCGTTGCAGAAATCAAAGTTATTTCTGAAAACGTTTCAACCAAAAACACCAGTGAAAAAATCCTTGTCTGAAAGTGCAGTGCTAAAGCGTTTTAAAAAACGAACCAAAGCCAAAAAATTATTTAAAGACGCCACTAGCAAAAAGAATTTAGATTGGGATGAAGATGGTCAAATGCTTTTAGACGATCGAGTGGTACCTGGATCTCATATCGACGATTTGTTTCAATCCAACCTAAAGAAACGAGACCCTACTTTACCCGGTGCACGCGAGTTTGAATCGATGCTATGGGAGAGCGTTTAAATTATTACAATCCTAAAAAAGAAGCTTCTTTTTCGGGAGCACACCGTTTTCCAAAAGCAACCCAACAATGGCTGCAATCGCAAGACACTTATACGCTTCACAAACCCGTACAAAAAAATTTCAAGCGCAGAAAAACGATTGTACCTGGCGCCAACTTTCAAATGCAAGCCGATCTCATTGATTTTTCTTTGCTCAAGTCGTACAACGATCATTATAAATACATTTTGGTGGTTATTGACGTGTTTTCGAAAAAAGCCTTTACTGCTTACTTGAAAACCAAATCAAGCTCGGACATAATCCAGGCTTTTGAACAGTTGATGCCTGAAATTGGTAAGTTTCAAAAATTGCAGACGGATATGGGACGTGAGTTTTTGAATCGACCCTTTCAAACCTGGTTAAAACAACATCACATGAAGCACTTTTACACTCAAAATTTTTACACCAAAGCATCCATTGCTGAACCATTTATACGCACTTTAAAGGAGAAACTATGGCGTTATTTTACCTACACCAACAGCCGAAGATATGTGGAAATGCTGCCTGCTCTGGTTGAATCTTACAACAACACCTATTACCGATCCATTCGACGTGCTCCAAATTTAGTCAACTCTGAAAACCAAGAAACGGTTTGGCTCACACTCTATGCCGACCCCGAGTTAAGAAAACCAAAATTGAAAGTAGGTGATCAAGTCAGACTGTCCATGACTCGAATGCGGTTCCGCAAAGGCTACTTACCCGGTTGGATGGACGAATTGTTTCAAGTTGCTCAAGTGTTTCGAGACAATCCTCCCTATTACAAGATCAAAGATTTACAAGACGAGTGGTTGGAGGGAACTTTTTACGAAGAAGAATTGCAGAAAATCTATAAAAAGGATGACGTGTTTCGAATCGAGCGTATTCTCCAACAACGCAAGCGCAAGAAGGGTGTTGAATTTTTAGTAAAGTGGTTTGGATATCCTGCTTCTTTTAATTCTTGGGTGTCAGAAAAAGATATTGTATGAAAATAACCTTTGACATTGCTTTGTTTGGTGCACAAGTTTTGGTGATTTACATTGTGGTTTCCATCAGTTTGTACAATTTATCACAAAGCAACGACAACAAAGAACTCTGGATTAGTCTGCTTAGTAGCTCTGTAGGTTATTTGCTCCCGTCACCCTTTCTCAGCAAAAATGCTCCTCACCCTCCCCAGTAACTCGTCCATGGATATTTATCCTGAAAACAAACTTTCCGATTACACGGTGCACTTGCCGAAAGAAATCAACTTGTCCGGATCGTGGGAGTTGGGTTTGTCCGAGATTTTGTATCCCAACAGCTGGTACAACATCGACACCAACAAATGTTACATTTTCTATCTACGCGGTGCTGTGCAATTTTTTGCAGTGCTACCAGCAGGCTACTACCAACAACCCCAATACGTTGTGCATCAGATACTTCACGAAATGAAACGAATGTTTCAAGCTAGAAACAAAACGTTGGTCAGCGAAGGAGTTTTGACGAAACCAATCGATTTTCTCTTTGATCTCACCTACAATCCTCAAACGCAACGTACTACGGTATCCATTCACCACAAAAACAGAGAACCTACAGTGGAACGTGAAGGTAGCATGCAACCGGATGTGACGGTGACTTTTTCCGATCAGTTGGCTTCTCTCTTGGGTTTTGAAAAGAAGTATTATACAGAAATCGGAGAGTATACTTCAGAAAACGTTGCCAACGTAGACATTGTGAATGCCATCTATGTCTCTTGCGACCTTATCGAACACAGAACAGTGGGTCACACGCTCACACCCTTGCTTACTGTCCTTCCGGTAACAGGGAAGTCGGGTGCTTATATCTCCAAAAGATACAACAAAATACAATACCATCCTGTCTTGAAGAAAAATTTTAGCGATATTCACATCTCGCTTCGCGACGATCAAGCAAAACGAATTTGTTTTCGCAAGGGAAAAATGATTGTGACTTTGCATTTACGACCGAGAAAACTAAACTCGTTATAAAAAACAGATACAAAGGAAAATGTGGTTATTGTAAGAAATCAACAGTAGCAGAAACATGCGTGTCAAATATTGTTGTGACGCAAAGGCTTATGAAAACTATTATTTGTCTCAAGTCGGTCATGGAATGCCTTATTTTGCGGGGGCACGAGTGCAACAAGATTATGGACTAGGTAATCTGTTTAGTTCCGTTGCCAAAAGAGTTCTTCCTTTGGTCAAAAAAGGTGCCAAAACTCTGGGAAAGCAAGTTTTACAAAGCGGTGTCGAGTTTGCTTCCGATGTCTTACACGGTAAAAACGCCAAACAAGCTGCCATCGATCAAGCAAGAGCTGCCTGTTCCAATCTCTTACAAGCGGCTCAACGAAAAATAGGAAAGCGAAAAGCAGCACCGAGAAAAGTACAAAAGAAGAAACGCAAGAGACATCACGACATTTTCTCGTAAACCATGGCGACGTCAGTACACCCCAGTTCGGCAGAATCCACCACCTCTCAACTGGATTTGTTTTCGGTGCCACCAAGTCAAACTAGTTTGGAGGAAGGAAGTTTCACCGAATACCATCCTGTATCTGTATTGACCTCCACAGGTCCTATTGAATTTACAATTAGTGCTGAAAACTCCAACTACATTGATCTTGCCAATAGCTTTCTTTATGTGCGTGCAAGCGTAAGTACTGCAGCCGGAGCTGATTTGGCAAAGAATGTGGAAATTGCACCTGAATGTAATTTTTTACATACACTATGGACACAAGTGGATGTTTATTTGAACGGTTCGCTCGTAACACAATTCAACAACAATTACCCTTATCGAGCTTATATTGAAAACTTGCTTAGTTTTGGACAAGATGCAAAAAATTCCCAACTTTCTGCTCTGTTGTGGCACCGTAACACGTCAGAACATTTCGATACTCGTGGAGCTACCAACCTAGGTTATACCAAACGAAAAGCTTTGGCTGCAGAAAGCAAAGAAATGGATATGATAGGGAAATTGCATCTTGATTTGTTTTTTCAAAATCGATATTTGTTGAATGGTGTCGAAGTACGTTTGCGATTGATTCGTTCCAACGATCTTTTTTGGTTGCATGGAAACGCAAACCAAGCAGATAACAAAGTGTCTTTGAAAGAAGTGACCTTGTTTGTTCGCAAAGTAAAACCCAATCCCGCCGTACAGCTTGCTCATGTCAAAGCCTTGCAACACGGCACTGCAAAATACCCGCTTCGACGTGTGGAAGTCAAGAGCTTTACTGTGCCAACCGGGAATCGAAGTATCACCAAAGAAAATTTATTTTTGGGTCAATTGCCCACACGAATGGTGGTCGGTGTAGTGGATAATGACGCTTACAACGGTGTCATCACCAAATCTCCTTTTAATTTCAAACACAACAGCATCAATTTTATGACGATTTACCGTGACAGAGTTCAAATCCCTTCCAAACCACTGCAACCAGATTTCACCAACGATCGTTTTGTTCGAAGTTACGTTCGTTTGTTTACGCAAACGGGTCAATATTATCGTGACACAGGAAATGCTATTTCGCGAGAACAGTACAAAGACGGTTGTGCTTTGTTTGCTTTTGATCTCACACCCCAAATGGATTCTAGTGAGGTTGGTTTTGAATTGATAAAGCATGGCAACATGCGCATCGAAATTCATTTTGCTACTGCTACTGCACGTACTCTTACGGTCATTGTGTTTGCCGAACACGACAACCTGCTGGAGATTGATCAAGACAGAAACGTTGCTTTTGACTATACAGCATGAACACGTTGCAAATTGAACGTTTGCTCAAGAAGGATTTGAAAACCAAAACCATCTTTAAAAAAGTCTGTGCTTTGGATCAGTTGGAAAAACCTATTTTTTCGTCTGCTTACGTTATCAACTCGGACCCGAGTAGTAAACCTGGAGAACATTGGGTTGCGGTTTATTTCGACAAACGCGGTCGAGGAGAATACTTTGATAGTTATGGACTACCCCCTACATTGGTCGGTCTCGACTCTTACATGGATACCTACTCCTTATCGGGATGGATTTACAATCGCAAAACCTTACAAGCGTACTTTTCCAGTTTTTGTAGTCATTATTGTGTCTATTTTATTTTATTTCGTTGTCGTGGCGTACCTTTGCATGCTATTGTATCTGATTTTACGTCAAACCTAACTGAAAACGATCGCTCTATTTCTCGCTTTATACATAATATATCACAACATTGATTGTACACATATTGTTTATTAATAAAACAATACACATCAAGGCGTGCTTGCAATAATATCTACTTTTCGCTTTTTCATCGGTTCAGGGTTAGTCAAGAGTTTGACAAAGGTTTCCAGTTGTTCGTGGTTGTCTGGTGGTAGGTGGCAGACATCGTCTTTTTGGACTTTTAAAAAGATGTAGTTATTGAGCAGATAGAGGAATTGACGTCTTGCAGTTGGTACGTTTTCCACCACACAGTGCAATTGGAACTGATCCACTGCTACTTCTCGCTTAATGATTTCCATGTTTTTTTGCACTTCACACGCAGCATTGTCCATGTTGGTAGACCAGAATAGTAAAACTACATACTCTTTTGTTTCGGATTTGGGACGAAAAAGGATGTAAGGAAGATTCCCCATTATCACATCAACGACTTGAACAAGTTGATCCATCGAAAACACGACTTTTGACGCTAATATTGACGCTTTTGACGACTTGAACAAGTTGATCCATCGAAAACACGACTATCGACGTCTCTTTTGACGCTAATAATTGCTTTTCTCAATAGCGATGAAGAGTGTATCGGTAGTCTGGATGTTGCAATTTCTTGAAACTTTTTTCGAATGTCTCTTGCTGCACTTCCCATTTCTCTTGCTCTGGTGATAATCTCTTCAAACTCCAACAAACTTTCGTAACAACTTGTATAAGGAGGAATGTAGTTGGGGTACTCGATTTCGTTTGCTTCTTGATATAGATTGTCTGCTTGACTCGTATACGTCTCCATAATGTGAGGTTTCGCAAACGGGTCTCCTTTTATAACCACTAAACCGGATATTGCGCAACGTTTTGAAATAGTCTTACGTCACACTAATCTTGCAGAATCAACATTGAAAGACGGGAATTTTTTTAGAGATGCATTGGGAACACAACCAACAAATAGGGGTGTCTTGAACGCATGCCCAACAAAGCACCATGTGCCCACATGGCATGCATACTGCATTTTTTTCTGCGTTTTTACACTTTAAACATTTGTCGTCTTTTTTTAAATCTAAAATAGCATTTAGCAATTCTTGACGATTGGAGAAATTACATTGATTTTTTTTCCATTTGATTTAATAGCGCATAACGGATCTTGGTGTCCTCCACCCCAATACTTTTTGCGTATTTTACATGAGGATCAAACAGCATAAGATCCTCTAATTTTTGATTCCTTTGCTTTGTTGCCGCATTGTTTCGCATTTGATCAAACAACATACTACGTAAGCGGTTCGCTGCAATGGATCGAGTTGGATTTTTTATGCCTGGTCGATACAAATCCGAATGTTTCTGACATACTTTCTCCACGTAGTTTATTCCTTGTTTTTTCAAAACAAATTCACACATAGGGAACCACTTTGCACGTTCATACCAAGGATTGTCATGCGGTTTCCAGTAAAACAAACCTCCACCACAATAAAAACAAAGAACACGGTCGCCAGAATCTTTATAATAAAAACCTGCATCCACCATTTCACGTGGTGTTGGGCGCTCCTGATCACACCAAGAGGCAGGAAAGGTTCTCATGCGATCCTCTTCATCACACATGAACGAATTTTGCAGAGACAAACAACGAAACATTTGAGCTTCCAACTCTCTTTTGATAGCTTCATCAGACGTCGCTGCAGCATCAACACAATCTTGATCCATACTTTTTAGAATGATAAAAATACAAAAAATTCTGCTTTATATACCTACCGTTATGGATTGCATCAGAGTTTTGCAAAGAAACTTATACAAACATTCCTGGTAAAAACCTAGGGGATTCCCCATGGGAGAGCTAGGTATTGCACAACAAACCTGCTGTGCTATTTTTAGTAACAGATTGCGCTAGTGTTTTACAGTGTTCTGATACCCTAGGGAAATCCCCATGGAAAAACCGAGTATTGACTTGATGTGTCCTGACATGCCCTTTGCAGAAAATGGAGTGCTTAAAAACAGGAAAAACTTTGACTTTATTGTTTTAAAATCTTGCAGAATGTCTTAAAATAATCTTATGTTATGTTTTGAAGTCTTGGTTCTGGCTTGGATAAGAAACGAACTCAGGACTACTGCTGTTCTTAGGGTTTGGTTTAATATTATCTTGGGTCAGAGTTAAACTTAGGACCACCGTCTCTCTTAGGATTAAAATCAATATTATATTGGTTGGGAATCAAACTCAGGACTACTAATATTCTTAGGTTTAGGATTTATATTGTTTGGACAAGAAACGAACTCAAGACCACTGACTTTCTTAAGGTTAGAGTTTATACTGTCTTGGGTGGGAATCTAACTCATGACTTCTGCCTTTCTTAAGATTTAAATTTATATTATCTTGGTTGGGGATCAAACTCAAGACTACTGGTTTTCTTAGGGCTAGGATTTATACTAACTTAGATAAGAATTGAACTCAAGACCTTTCCTAGAGTTTGGCTTTATATTATCTTGGTTGGGAATTAAACTCAAGACTACTGGTTTTCTTAGGGCTAGAATTTATACTAACTTAGATAAGAATTGAACTCAGGACCTTTCCTAGAGTTTGGCTTTATATTATCTTGGGAAGGAATCAAACTCAAGACTACTGCCTTTCCTAGAGTTTGGTTTTATATTATCTTGGGTAGGAATCCAACTCAGGACCACTGGTTTTCTTAGGTTTAGGATTTATACTGTTTTGGGTAGGAATCAAGCTCAGGATCTTTCTTAGGATTAGGATTTACAGCTTCGCTGTCTTGGTTGGGAGTCAAACTCAGGACCACTGTCTGTCTTAGGTTTAGGTTTTATATTGTCTTGGCTAAGAATTGAAATCAGGATCATCGTCTTTCTTAGGAATAAGAATAAGAATAGAAATAGGATTAGGAATAGGAATAGGATTAGGAATAAGAATAAGAATAGGATTATGAAAGAGTTAGGAATAGGATTAGGAGAAGGATTCGAAATAGGATTAGGAATAGGAGTAGGATTAGAAATAGGATTAGGATTAGGAATAGGAGTAAGATTAGAATAGGATTTGGAATAGGAGTAAGATTTGGAATAGGATTAGGATTCGAAATAGGATTAGAATTTAGAATAGGATTCGGAATAGGATTCGGAATAGGATTTGGAATAGAATTTGGAATAGGATTCGGAATAGGATTCGGAATAGGATTCGGATCCGCCATTGCTCTCTAGCGCCACCCTCCGCCACCGCGCCACTGATGACGTCAGTGCGCCACCGCGCCACCTGCTCTCCAGCGCCACTAGCGTAAAAACTTGCCAAAAAAATCATTACATACTACTGAGGTTGTTCAAAATACTCCACGCTTTTCGACTAGAGTGTGAGAAGTCAATGTTCCGAACAGCCTCGGACCATCGATCCCTCCGCTTTCTGTCAAGCTTGCCAAGCAGAGCTGTAGCAGCCAAACTTGATTCGTCTCCCTTAGGAGACTACAGGAAAGTTTTATAGAGGGATTCACGCTCTGTATCCCAACACGGAACATAGTTATTTCGATACCCGCGTGGGATAGTCTTTTTGGCTGCTTTCTTAATGGTGTTACAGAATTCCTGGTAAGCCGCATCCACATCAAGTGAATCAGGCGAAAACAAAGTCTTTGCGAATTTATTTGTCAAAGCAATGTAGTGACTCCATTTGGCCTTGCTGAAGTTCCACCGCTTAACAGGCATGCTTGGCACTGCCATAGCAAACCTTGGTGGTGTGATAAGCGAAGGTCGATGTTGTGACCTGGGGAACTTTTCAAGTACACGTCTATCCGGTAAGCGACTGTTTAGACCTACGCAGATTGTAGGTGCTTTCTCGCAGCCTGGGCCGTGAGTACGTCTGTTTATTAGTGTTAAAGATAACAGACCAAAACTAAACCTACCAAAACGGAAGGGTATCTACCCATTCCGATGTTCAGCGTGGATTTGCTAATCGGCAAACGTCCTTTTCAGGACGGGGCAATGCCTGAATAAAACTGCCTTTTTCGGGGCACATTGCGAACAAGTTCCGAAGACCCACTATTCTTCAGCTGAACATCGAAGGCCTCACTGCAAGCAAGATGAACATTTTTCATTACCTCTCTTTGCAGTCTGAGGCACTCGCCATCCTACTACAGGAGACCCATTGCACTGATACAGAAAAGTTGTTACTTCCAAGGCTGTCAAGAAACGTATATTGGTGATAAATTTTTAGAAAAAAATAAAGGTTTTAAATTTACAAAGAATGTTTTACAAGCACAAAAAAAGACAGCAACGTCATATCTTTGTTGCCAACACATTAAAAACATGAAATGATTTAAAAGCGAAGTCTACCGATATCATGCATCCATCTTGTGAGCAATAATTAAATTTATCTGCGCTTAGAATAAAGCACTTGGTCAACAAGATGCGACATAGGGCTTGTTCAATATTTTACGTCATTTCCTCTTCGTGTTTGGTTACACAGTAATTGCAAACATGTAGCTGTGTTTAAAATTCAAACAAAATTGAATGTAAATATAGATATCCATTTATTGGTTTAATAAAACATTTGAAAGTTTCTTTGGCACAAGAAATACGCTGAAATCGTAATTTTCTACCGCAGTTTTGTTTGATGATTGAAGAAAATCTTTTACATCTGCAAGCGATAGGCTGTTTGCTTTCTTTTATGGTGGGCAAGTTGTGCTCGCAAAGACACGGGTTTGCTGCTCAAATTGAGAAAACGCTTCCTTGCATGTACTCCCAGTACAAAATCTAAAAGGAACAAAATGTACAATTTATACATTAAACTCCAGAGAGCATGTACTTTGCCTTTGGTTTAAACTCGTGTTCTAATTATGATTTAGCTCGGCCAATTCCTGCTTACATGTGTGCGACTTTTTTGTACCCATTGTGCTAATATACAAAAGAAATTTATGTATCTTTAAACAAGACTTTAAATATGATTTAGATGGTTTGGTGCAAACTTTTAGAAGTTTTTTCTGCTTAATATTAGAAATTTTTCTATCTTCTCCGACATTTTTTGTTTTATTGAAAAAAATCGAAATTGTTTTAATCAAACGTTTTTCCTTAAGTAATCAGATATTTAATTTATCAAAATTGATAAGAAAATATCAAATGACTTATCTGTTATAGTTTATGCTTTTATGCTTTTAATAATCAATTCTTTTTTTTTTTTTGTTTCTAATGCGAAATCATCTATTTCATCATCATTGTCACAGACTTTGTTTTGGAATCCTATAGGACCAGTAGAACAACTTAACCCTAATACCTGCGCTGAAACAAAGCTGTGTCTAATTTTATTTTATTCCGGCTCAAGAAGTAGTTTACCATGAGCCTGAAGCTTCTATACAGTTGGCTTGAATCATGTTCGGATTGATTCGTTGAAGACTCTTCTCCACAGACAAACAGAGACCACTGTTTCTTACTAAAACAAATTTATTATAAAATTTACAATCTACAATAGACGAAAATCCTTTTCCGCGCTCTGCCATTTCAAAGCGATACCAGCGCCAAAACTTAATTTCGTCCGACCAAAACAATTCTATCTCCGTAGAATTAATCTTCAATGCACTAGCGCAAACAATTTCAACACTTATCAACGCAATGCAATCTGAAGGTTTTTCGCCCACGCTCTGCGCCCAAACCAACGCCCAATCAGATTACTTGACTCTCTCTCGAATCATCTCTATCAATGCAATCGAGCGAGCGTATATATAGACAAATGTCACATGACGACCAATTTAATCGTACATCCTATACAATGCGGGAATGTACTATCGCTGGAATCTTCTACATATACCTCGAGTATGCCAGACAAATAAGACGTAATTACTGTCTGGCAAAAGAAAAAAAAGGAAAGATACGTTCGAGCAATCGTAAGCAAACTGCAGATATTTAAATCGCACAATACAAGAGCGATTATACCTTGCCCAAGCGATTACCACGTCATAATAAAACTTTAAATTACTTTAAGACGGAAAACAAACTATATCGCCATGACTTAAAATTATTACAAATGAAATGTGACAATCATCCTCCTGAGAGGTGGAGCAAAGATAAAGATACTGCGTATAAAAAAACCGTCAAGCGACTTGATTACGAAAATTTCCGCGGTCCGCTTGAGATTTTTTTAATAAATTTTTAATTTTAAGAGTATTTTGATATCACTTTAAAACTGTTGGACAACCTTTTTCAAACTTTTTAAAAAGAATTAAATGCACCAAAGAAAGACTTTAATCCCGCTGAGGTCGATCTCGAATTGGAATTGACATTAAAAAATAGCTTTTTATATCTTTCGTTTATATTAATTTAAACTATTTCTGTGAAATTGGTTTAAGATTTAATTTCACAAAAATAATGTTTACTTATTTATATTGTTGCCACATTTTCAATTTTTATTTTTATGAAACCTGATTTTGACCAAATTTTCAATTCTAAAAAAGGCTTTTAACTGACTCAGTGATATAAGAGTTATTATTGTTGCTTTTTTACAAAACAATAATCTAAAATAACTATTTTGTTTAATAAATATACGTTTAAAAATATCTTACAATTAGTTTTTTTTAATTTAATATAAACTTATATGAATAAACAAACCCACTAAAACCAACATTTAAAAAAATTAATTTTTAATTTTTGCCACGTTAATGCCAATTTCATGCAAGGAATTCCAGAGAAATAACAAATTTTTTAAGATTCTTTTCCTTTTTTGTAACGAAACTCGTGTGGTTACTTATAGATCCAGGAGTCTCTGGTTACTTTACTAAATTAAGGATTGTTTACACGTGGTGAGAAGAAAATGAAACGTTGATATTAATTGTTGAAAACATAATTTAGTTTTGAAAATTTTTTGCCTGACTACTGTTTATTTTGCTGGTCACAGGTGAGGTTAAAGTTATGACTTAAACATATCTAAAAAATTGTGTACAAGCTTTACTAGTAAATTTATGGACGTCGGTGTATGTTTATTCAAAAATCCGAATAAAATTGTACAAAACTGAAAAATACACAAGTGTGCAATTAAAGTCATTTGATTGATTAGCTGCTAAATAAAGACGCGTGTTTCAACACAAGAGACAAGCAACATCGAATTTGAGCTTGTTGTCAGGAAATTCTCGGCTTAATGATTAATTTTTACTTGATAGACAAGACACTAAGCTATACCAGATGGTTTGAAGTTTTTGGAGACAGCGAAATTGTGATGAAGTTGCGCGTAGTAATTAAGTTATATAAAAATGTGGCATTTTTAACAATTCAGCTAGTAGAATTTTATGATATTTAGACTAGAAAAACTTTAAAAATACAATATTAATGCAGTTACGAATAAGGCGCTTAAAGTGAAGTCACTGGAATAAAGTCACTTTATTTTCAAATCTTTTTTGTTGATGCAGTGCATGAATGAGCAGCAAAGAAATTCAAGAATTTCTTTTTTTCAAAATCTATTCTTCTACATCGAAAATTCGATAATAGTTAAAGTAAAAATTTTAAAGCAACAAAGTTAAAATAAAAGTGGCAGAAGTTATAAGTTTAAATTTATATTTAGAAACAATATTTCCGATAGTGAAAATTTGCAGTTTTTCATTATTTAAAAATAAATCGTAAATTGCAATATGATATAAAAGAATTAGGATAACTTAAACCAATTGTCATTTTAGCACAGTGCTTCTCAACCGGTGTTCCATTTGCGTTTCGCTAGAGTGACGCAAGCTATTGCACATTATTTCAGTGTTTCTCAACCTGTGTGCCACGAGAAATTTCCAGGTGTGCCGCGAAAGATTTCGAAAAAAAATTATTTAGGGACGTCGAATTTTGCGGTTTTTGCACGTGAAATAAGTGAGATTCGGAGCGAAGACCGTTTTTATTTAGAAAGAACTGATTTTGGAAAGCAAATTGACAATAAAGAACGTGAATTAAGGTGAAGACTTTTTTTTAGAGAACAGTTTATTGTAGCGACGAAATTGTGAAAATCAGAGCGGAAAATTGTGGCGAAAGGGTTTTTCCTTTATTTTTTTAGGGAAAACCTGAATTTTTAGATAAAAAGCAAAAAGTCGGCACATAAGAATAGGTAAAGAACTTTTTTTATTTTTATTTGTGGCGGATATCAAGAATCCTAGCTCAAGTGCGCCGCGAACTTCAGGAAATACCAATTATGTGCCCGGCCAGAACAACGGTATATTTAGAAAACAACTGAATTTAGAAACGAAAACTAGAAATCTAAGCCCAATTCTAAGTGAAAACCTTTTTTTTAGAGATCACCTGATTTTGTAAACAAATATTAATAAAAATGGTCTAAAGTGCCACGGTTTTTATGAGTTTCAAAAATGTGCCGCAAACGGAAAAAGATTGAGAAACACTGCTTTAGCAAGTCAATGGTTAGATTAAGAAAAGGAATCTAACATCTAATCTGAGCAATGGAAATGCACTTAAGTATTGATCATTTTTTTGTCACCATGATATTTTTTGGGGACAAATTTCCTGTACAAGAAAGTTTGTATACTGAAAAGTCGATTTCGGCAACGGGCAATTGATTATGGTGCCTATCGGCAGGTTCAAAAATCTATTAATTGCTGCATTTATTTTAAATCCAATGCATACAGCGTAAATTATTTTTGGTTTTCTTCAGATTTGTAACAGACCGTCATGAAGTTACAGTTATTTTTCCTGTATATTGCATTTCAAATAAGTTTGACATGTTTGATCATAACTTCGGTACGAAGTTCTAATTTTACACAAAGTATAAACAATATTTCTCGCGAAGAGCACTCGTTCCGAGACGACAATGCTTGTCCTTATCATCCTGAAACGCAAGCATTCAGTGAGTCAAGATCTTTTGTTGTAAAATAAATCCATTTGATATAGAAAGTTTTAGGTAAATCGTAGAAGTTTGTGGAAAATGTTACAAAAAAGTTCTTGCTATTTGTAATAAATGAAAAATAAGAATGATCTGAACGATATGATTTTAATTACATCATAATATAATCTCTATTTATTTTTTTAATTTGCAAAGCGAAGTCGGAAGCGTTAAGCTTTAAAGCAACTGTCAAGTAATCATCCGGAACCGCTCTCAGAAATGCCGAGATACTTATTAGATCTACAAAATATAATTTATTAAAAATTTGTTGAATCGAAGCTTTAACTTAAACAAAACTTAGACTGTTTTTCTCCATTTGTTAAACAAATTTGTTTTGTATCAAACAAACGTTTAATGAAATTGACTTTGCAAACCTATAGAGCTGCCGTCGCATTTTTACTATGTGTAGAATTTACGTGTAATGACTAATTCCTCACCTAATTTGTTTTAACAGGTCTTTTTTTGGTCTGTTTAACACACTATTTTTCAACTTACTTGGCAAAAAAATGCTTCAATATACAAAAAAGATTTCATTGCTATTTCAGATTTTCATGCGATTGGCTGTGCTGTCCTAATGGGTGCCTAAAGCGTGAGGCAGGGTGCAATTGCAACCAAAGTTAAATCCAACAAAGTTTGTAAAATATTGATTTAGACAAGAGGACACCAAATTTGTTTCGAAAGAACCAAACAGCACAAAAACACTAATCGAGCGAGGAAGCAAAATTTAGAGCTCATCCACTTTTTTCGTTGAATAGGCAGTCTTGACAAGGGCAAATTTTAGTGTATTTGAGAAAATTTTCGGTACAGAACTAAGTGAAAAACAAAAGAAAAAGTTTTCTTTTGCGTTTGAAGGTGAAAATCTTTTTCAATGTAAATTGGGTACTGAAATGAAAAAAAGGAACCAGCATCATGAGCTGTTAACTAAAGTATTTGCCTTGTCGAACTAAAGTATGCTGCCTTTTCAAATGCCTTATCAATGTACTTTCAGGCTAAAATAAATAAAAACCGCTAATATTACAGGTAAAAACCTTTTTTTGGTCTTCGCGAGTACCTTTTCGAAAATCGTTTTGATTTTGCCCCTCCCGCCGAAACGTTATCCGGCACCCTTGGCTGTGCTGCAATGCTGCAGAAATAAGCAGAGCAAACTTGTGACGCGCTTCAGTGCGTTTTAGTGAGTTAGCTTTGGATAAAAATTTTGATTTTTGTTATTGATTTAAACGTTTTCTGATTATGACCGATTGCAGCAGTTCGATCCCATTTGGGTTACGTTTGATGATTTTTAGGTGATGAGGAGTACAAAAACATTATTACTCCTCTTCTTAATTCAATATCCGATTATATTGAGAGTCAAGTTAGCGAAGTGAACCGCCCAGCCATTTCGGCAAATATTGTATATCAAAATAAAATAATATGGCAAGGAAACTTTGGCCAAACAAGCAAGAATGTGAGCACCAAACCCAATGGAAATACTGTTTATAGGTTTGTTTGCTTGTCACTAAAAAATTTAACAGTATTTTTTACAAAAATTAAAGTTTAAATGTTTTTCTTAATTTGACCGCATGTTCTTACGTATATATACATATAACTAATTTTCAGACCACAAAATTTGTTAATTTAACATTAATGTTATTTTTATTCGCCCCAACAAACTCTTTCGCCTGCCTGGGCTCGTCAGGGGGTGGTTAGAAATCTGTAAAAACAAAATAAATTAATAAAAATACAGTTTAAACAAAGCGCTTGAATGCCGGCGAAAAGCGTAAAACGACAACAAGAGAAAAACTGCTGTTGTAATATTGATCGATAAATGAATTTTGCTTAAAAGTTACATGCCAAAAGATCGATAAAAGTTACATGCCAAATGTGAAATTTATTATAAATATGCAAAACATTTCACGCCTGAACAACTCGGACAACAAAATAGACACCGAACAATGCAACTGTATTGTAGATCAGATATTAATTGCCCACTTAACGGAAAATGTTACAGAAACTCAATAGTTTACAAAACCTCCCTAAAAACTGGTAAAACTAACAAATTTTATTACGGCAGCTGCGAAACATCATCTAAACTCCCATATAATAACCATAAATAATCCTTTGAAGACAATAGAAAAATTAACTCTACTGAACTATCAAAAGACGTTTGGAAATTGAAATAATCAGGGCGATCGCCAGAAATAAAATGGAAAAATCGTACAACACGCAACTCCATGCCAACGCGGTTCGAAAACATGCAACTTATGCTTATCCGAAAAATTACAAATATTAATATTTCAGGCTGACCCAAAAAAATTATTGAATAAACGCTCGGAGTTGGTCTCAAAATGTTGACATCAAAGTAAATTTAAATAAAGTTTTAATTATGCTGGCAGTTAATAAATATATTTACACACTCGGTTTCCCTTATTTTTACATCTCATCTTTTATCCACTTTCTTGATCAGCAAATAAAATAACCCATTTCTACACTACATACTTATCGAACTAAAAATATTCTTAAATTATACCCTATAAAAAAATTTACTGTTTTAAATCCAATTCGTACCCTGATAATTGTCATTTTTAAACGCATTTCTAAGCATCTTTTTATCGTATTTCCCAGTGCAAACTATTTAATTTAATTTTAACGCATTTTTAATGCAAACTTTTAAAATTTACCCATCATTTTCAAGCAATAGAGCAAGCTACGTAAAAAAAAACTTTTTCTTTGGCAATAAAATTCATTTATCGATCAATATTACAACAACAGTTTTTCTCTTGTTGTCGTTTTACGCTTTTCGCCGGCATTCAAGCGCTTTGTTTAAACTGTATTTTTATTAATTTATTTTGTTTTTTCAGATTTCTAACCGCCCCCTGACGAGCCCAGGCAGGCGAAAGAGTCTGTTGGGGCAAATAAAAATAAAATTAATGTTAAATTAAAAAATTTTGTGGTCTGAAAATTAATTATCTAACCGCTCTGACTCGACGTCATTGAGCACTTTCCTGATGAATACCGACCAAAAATTTTGAAAAATTTCTATATATATATATATGCATTCTTTTCCTTGCTCCTTTTTCTGTTTTGGCTTTTAATACTTAAAAAATCCCGCAAATGTTTTTAAATCTAACTTTATTGGGAAGCTTAATAAAAGATATTAATATTGTCAGTGATCGCTAAACAAACGATGTTTTTACTTCGATTTAATTTAGAAGAAAAATATTAACTTTTTCTGAACATTTAGAAAAAATATTGGGAATCTATATTGGGAATATTTACTTTTTGTTTATTAAGAATAATAACTTTAATGAAATCTATACCACAGGTCACCGTATGATTAGAAAAAGTTAAGATACTAAAAGATATTGGACTTGTGGGTGTCAATTTCGCTTAGTTATTCCCATCATTTCGTGAAACCCCAAACCTTAACCCTAATTCTTGCTCTTTACAAGCAAATGAAAATTTTGGCCGAGTGGATCATGGGCCTCCGAACAATGTTGGCCCAATATTTTTGATCGTATGCAAAAATAACTTTAAACAACTCTTTTTTAGAATTGGAAGTATATCAAAGTTATTTCCTACAATCTTTTTGTTCAAGCTGTGGGAAAATGGAAATTTGAACCTGGATGATCCGGTCAGAAAATATGCTCCGAATTTCAAAATTAAAAATCCTTTTCAGTTTTCTGGTCATTTAACGCTACTAGATATTGCCAGCCAAATATCGGGAATCCCAAGGTCTCACCTTTCATTAGGTTTATGTATTAAAATTTTGCTTTTCTTATAATTAAGTTTGCTAAATCATCGAATCGAAAAGTTTTTTTAATTTATAACATAGACTTATTAATTTTGAAGAATTTAAAATGATTTCAATTGATAAATATTTACAACTAGCTTACCAATTAACCTCGACTTGAAAACCCTAAGTTTCTTCGAAAAAGATAATATTTTATAGAAATCGGTGATTTTGTGATCATATAATTTTTTTTAGTTTTTTTCCGTTTGATCTTTTAAAACAAGACTACTTTGAATGGAATGGAACACTTGAGCAAACGCTGACAAAGCTGAAAGATGAGATTCTTGTGATTAACCCCCGAACAACCTGCTATTATAGGTAAAATTACCAAACTGCCAGTTTAGGAACGTTGTTTTCTGAGCTTAACACTTTGACTGCCATGTGAACAATATTTGTCATTTTTTAATGAGGCATTTTTTAATGAGGCCGTGTCAACAATATTTGTTGACGGCTATTTGTCTGTTTCTAGTGCTGGCAACAATTTTTGTATACGTACTATGTTATTTTTGTGACACTAAATATCTGTGTCTCCCGGTGGATGTTCTTTTCTGTGATCGTGGCGAAATTTTTTTGGTGGCCCCACTGAGGTATTTCTAAAAAACCAGCTTGGCAGTCAAAGTGTTAAAGGCGTTAAACTAGTTCGCTCTACGTAAATAAGTTTTTGCAGCTCTTTTAGAGTTTAACAATAAGTAAATTTAAAGTATTCTAATAACTTGTCTATTCCGAATTAATCATCAAGTTTTATAAACAGTGCCAGAGAAAACTTGTTGTAGGCAATCCTAACGGAACTAGGATAGCGTGAACAATTATCATCGTCCTGTGGCCCTATTCACCTTTAAGTTGGTTTTGTTTTTACACGGGGTCACCACTATGGATGGGTAGCGTGACCCCATTGAGAAATTTTTGGTGAAGTATCTTTTTTTAAAGGCATAACAGAATCCCCCGAATTGGACTGAGCATTGAGCTCGCGTCCTGGCCACGCAAGTCAGAGTGTTGTCACACTGAGCTATTCTACGGACAACTTCTTCTTCTTCTTTCGGCTTCTCCCTACTCGGGGTCGCCACAGCGCGATAGTAATCTCCGTTTCACTCGGTCTACTTCGTCATGTCAATAAAAAAATGTAAATAGTTTAGTTAATTATTATTTATTTGCAGAAAAAGTTTTTTAATAATTGAGTTGGTTTACATTTGAGCAAATTTATTCAGTCTTTTTTGTAGGAACTCTTATAAAATGTACCGGTATACAATTAGAATTCAAGTTCTATTACTGTTATCTCGTTCCTTTAAGCGTTTATGAAGTTTTGAGTGATTCTACTCGAACAGACTTAGAGAGAATTTCAATACCTAATTTCCAAGCAATCACAGAATTTTAATCACAAAGTCAATTTAACTTTGTTGCGTTAATGAGGCTTTAGCAAGGCGTTAAGGCGTAAAATTCGAATATTCCTTTGTCTAAAATATACAAATATGAGTATACCAATACAAATGCAAATATACTCATATACCAAAAATTATTATAATTTACAATATTGTCGAGCGTACGTTAATTAAATTGTTCTACATACAGGGGGGTGCGAAAGTTGGTAAACAGTGATAAATTACCGGCCATGGTTAAATTTTCAATTTAACAAAAAGAATAAAACAAATGATTAAAAGTAGATATGTCGCTTTCACTTCAATGTAATATGTCACTAATTTCACTGATGTGGCACTATTGTATACCTACTTTTGCACTACCCTGTATATCAAAATTTCTAGTCTGGTTAAACATGAATTACTTTGTGACTCACTGGCCACGATCAAATTAAATTTCCGGTTTCAACCCCGGCCTATATAACAAAAAGTAACATGAGGTTTCATGATTTTAGTCCCTGTTTGCCTCGTGCAATCTCGTGATCATCGCGCAATCCCGTGACAGGGACGTAAATTAAATCTATAGGACGAATCGTAGTTCACCGTAGCAATTTCTTAAGATCCAATCACATTGTCAGTTCACGTAACAATTATGCTCTATGAATACTTATACGGTATTATTATTTTTAAGAAATAACAGTTAATTCCCTTTTCTTTTTTTTTTATAGCAACATGGCGTACTCTCTGCTGGCAAGTATTTTAGCTCGAAATTTTACAGAAGATGGCAACTTTGAAAGTTGGGCGCAAAAATACATTGTAAATAATTTACATCTATCAAATACAGGTGACGTTCAGGTTGTTGGCCTGCTATTGCAAATAGAATAATTAAAAATTTTTTACCTCAAAAATAATGATTAAATTGTGTGTTTTTATACAGAGTGTAGATGTGCCCTTAAGGCTGTACCAAAATTTTAAAATGTTATCTTAGATTATTTTTTAAAAACTCTATTGTTTTTTAAATAATTGAAAATGGACTATATTTTTGAAAAAATTCTCGCACTTGAACTCGAACTTGGTATCGATTGTTTCTGATCTCGGTCTCAAACTTAGGTCTCGAAATTTGCCGGTCTCGATCTTAGCCTTGTCTTGGAAAAATTATCTGGTCTCGGTCTCGACGTTTGTGGTCTCGACTACATCACTGAGGCATAAAATTTTAAGGCCATTGATATACAGTACAGTTAACGTCGGATATAAGGGATGCGGATGTAAGGGATTTTCGCTTACAAGGGACTATTTCAAATGGTCCCAATGATTTTTAATGTAAAATAATATTAAAATATTCGCTTATAAGCGATTCGAATATAAAAGATTTTTGCTTATAAGGGATTAAATTCCCAAGTCCCAATCAGAATTTTTTAGTAATTCATATTATCTGATTTTCTGGTAATAAAAATTTTCCAGTAATTTTTATATTGAAAGTAATTTTAGTCGGTTATAAGGGATCGATTTTTTGTTCTTATGATGCGTCAAAATAACCAAAAGCGCGCGTTCCGATTTCAATTTCGCGGGCATTTCTAAGGGCGCGCTTTCTTCGCGAGCTTTTTGGAGGGGGAAATGAGTGAAAAGCTTCAAAAAGGGTGTTTGAGCGTTTAAAACTTGCGTTCTTAAGATATCGAGTCGAACTTTGCGTCAGTCGGTTACGAGGGATATTCGGATATAAGGGATTAATTGAGTTGATCCCGGCGGATCTCTTAGTATATCCGAAGTTGACTGTATTAGAAAATGATATTGAATCGTACAATAATTTCTGCGTGTAATCAAAAGCAGTTCGAAAATATAACCGAACAATTTTTTGATTGTCGGTCGGGGTCTTGACTTTGACAAAGAGTTACAAACAATCGTAGAGAAACGTAAAAAATTTTCTTTTCATTTTGTGCTTTAGTTTAAATGGCACATATGATAACAATGTTATATTAGGGTTGCCACATCTGAATAGGCGGAATTCCGGACAAACATAGGCCCACCAACAAAAAAATTTTTTGAAGGGGCGGACAAAATAAATTTGTTTACGAATCTAGGACGAAGACCAAAAAAAAATGGTCTTCACTTCGAATCGATCTAGGATTTTCCTATTTTCGTTCCAAAATCACAGTGTTCTTTAAAAAAAAAAGTCTTCACTTCGAATCGGTCTTAAAATTTGCTATTTTTGTCCCATAATCAATGTGTTTTTCTTAAAAATTACACGTTGTTTTTAGTTGATACTAAAATTCCAGAAATTTGGGCTGTTTTTTAAATTCCTTCTGGACACAAAATCTAACATAAAATTCCACACATGCAATTAATAATAATGAAATCTTTTAAAGGTTTTACCTTAACTGACGATTTAAAAAGTAGACTAGCAATCGGATATTATCCTACTGGTCAAGAAGCTCCCCAAATTGACTTGAAGTGGTTTCGGCCCGCCGGAAACTATTATTCCTCCGCAAGTAAGCTATTCATAGATTTCTTCTAAATAAGTTTAGATTTTTTTACTGTCAATTTAAATTTTTTTTATAAGAAAACGTGGATGTATATATTTTAGCTAAAGTTTAAAAAAGAACATATTTATAAAATAAATAGAATTCCATTCTTCCCTGAAAAGGAATTTTACTCAAATTTTGATTTATGCATTATTGTTTTATGTATTTCACTAAAAATAAATTTCCTTTTTATAGTACCCTAACACTTAAACGTTTTTTTCGTAGATGACATTGCGAGATTATCCATGAACTTTTTGGGAACATCTGATCAAACTATCTTACGACGTGAAACGATACTTAAAATGCTAAAAATTCAACTAAAATGCGGCTTTGGATATTTGTCACAATTCACTGGGTCACCGTGGGAAATTAACGAAAGGCATTCGTATCTGGTAATTACGGAAGAACAAGGCTAAGAACATTAAGCTTTAAGCATTCAAGTTATTAAAGACGTAAACATTAGTTTAAAATTCTTAAAATAAAATGTGATTTATTTACTGCAACACGTTTACTTGCATTTATCTTTTTAACCAAAAGTGGCAGAACGTGTTCCGGTATAAAACTATTTTAAAGTTTACAAAATACGTTAACTTTTTCTTTATTATCCTTAATTTATTTAATTTGCTATTAGGCCTAATTTGATTCAAAGCATACTTTTTCATCAAATGCCCTAAATAATTCAAATATTTTAGAAAATTTATTTAAAAGCATTTTTTTGTTTTTCATTTACGCCTTTTGCGATCAATGTAATTAATTAACAGGTTGTGCAAAAAGACGGAGATATTGATGGATATTCCGCTTCTTTGGCTATGGTTCCGGATCTTCAACTTTCGTTTACTATTTTAATGAGTGGATCAAGGCCTCCAAGCCGTCCTATTGTACCTAACATCATGAATAAAATTATTCCTGTGTTTGTGGATGTCCTGAGAAAGTACGGGCGTTTACATTGGCTTGCGATAAAGAGCCGTTTGCAAAGAAACCATAAAAATGATAAAATTTTAGGGTTTTTAAGCAATTTATCTTTGAAGCGTCTACTCAACACAATATTCGTTTATTTTTCGCACTTATACTTAGAATTAAAATTTTACAATATACGACTTCTTCTGTTTGCAAGTAGTTTCAAATCCACATCAGTTTAAATTAGCCTGGGCCTTTATAAAAAAGAAGAATTTTACCTGACGAAATGCTCTGAGAGACCTTGATTTATTGCTTGAACTTGACAGATCAACAGTATAAGTTTCACCCACTTTGCCTAGTTACTGCTACTCAAATCATTTGTTAAAATATTAAACGCAAATAGACGTTTTATTGTAATTAACCTGGTTTTTTTTTAACCAAAAAAAACGAATGATTTGTGCGTAAGAGCCAGATAACAGCAGTTGAAAATAATTTAGCTTTTACAAAAAGTTATCGTATCAACCTATTTTTAAAAAAAAAGTTCTTGAACAACCGAGTTTTTTAAAGTTTTGGCCTAATAGTTTGTGTAAGAATCTTTGTTTAAAGACCCATAGCCTAATAAAATAGCTTTCAAAATAGACCTAAGAATTATCACGAAAATCTGAAAACCCAATTTTAAAAATTGCCGTACGTAGCTAACAGTATAGTGTTTCATCAATGCTTTTGTCTCATCTGCTGCTCTTCAAAAATGACTAAATTTTTTTTTAAAAGAAAAAACCAAACTGTATTACCCGCTACTTCTCCTTCACAATATGTTGGTTTGTATCAAATAGATGAAATCCAGTCCTGGAATGTAACTGCGTCACGTGACAACGTGCTCACGATGTCCAATCCGGCTACACCTGGAAGTCCTTTACAGATTGGTTTGAGTTTTGTTTCAGATGGAATATTGAAACTTACTCTTTTGGGTAAGATTTTTAGGCTAACTTTTTTTTAGTATTGTCGAAAGATTGAAAGAAATAAAAGTGGGAAACCCTTGTGAATTATTGAAATCAATCAGAAAAGAACAAAATCGACTGACTATTTATTAATCACACAAGCTTTCATGAATTACAATTTATTTAGATTATTATTTTTTATTCTGGAGTGTGGTTTAGTGTCAAGAGCGCCATGATTTTGACAGAGTGCGGTTCAAAATCTACTTACGCCATTCTGTTGCATTCTTGGATAAGACTCTTTTACGGCACTTCCCCATGCTTGGAGGTCTTGGCAAGCAGTTCTAAATTTTAGTCATATTTCTATAAAACAAAAACAAAAAAATATAGGCCTAACCAGATAGCAATATCTTCCCATGTCCAAAAGCAAATCAAGTTAGCACATTGAGCTATTTGCCAAGGAGTTTATCGTATTGAAATTGAACTTGCTTTCTCAAAATTTAAATTGTTTCAGTATTTTTGATTATTTTTCAGCAATTTTTTGCAATTTTGCTAATTTCTATTTATCATTATCTTCCGTTTGTCGGTTGAGACCTGGACTTTATGCTGAAATATTAGGGTCGTCTAGTTGTCTGCAGCGACGCCTCCACTTTTCTCGCTCATAAACATTGCAATAGATAGACAAGTTTCTTATTCAATGTAAAACACTGTTACCAGGGATAGTACTTAATTTAAAATTTATTAGTTTTTTTGGTACAACCAGAGGCAAGTTTAACTTCAATAAATACAACAAAACACGTAATATATTTTTTAAAGAAAAACTTGTAACACGACGCTCCGTAATATAAAAATTTTATAATGATTATGGGTTTTCAACCTGTTAATTTTAGTTCTGTTGCTCAAAGTTGTTAAATTGTTGTTGTGTAGGCTGCCTCTCACCATTGTGTTCATCAGTTTTGTTTTTGACTTTTAAATACGTTGTGCATTGTATGTTGTTTTTACGTGAAGAAGTCCGCCCGATGTAACGGACGAAATGTCGTGCTACAAGTTTTTCTTTAAAAAACATATTACGCCTTTGGTTGTATTGGTTGAATGGTTAAAGTTCAACTTGCCTCTTGATTTATACCGGAAGAACTGATCGATTTTAATTAAGACAAGTTTCTCCTCATATCATGCTTCACTATCTCCTGCTAGGTTTTCTTTGGTCATCCTCTTCTCGTATTTCCCATTATTCTCTTTTTTGTAAACTCTTCTTGTCAAACTCTCCAATTTTATTATCTCGAGATCTCCTAACTATCTCAGACGACGCTCTCTTAAACATTTTTAATATCCTCAATATCTGTCCACCATCTTAACACACTGATCTAGACCTTTTCGGATTGATGCTTAAGGCCCGTTTCCACTACGAGCGTGGAAAAGAGCATTCTTTGTTTCTTTTATTGATTTTTCCGAGCTTAAAATTGAAGCAAGCATTTAGCGAAGCAAAAAGTAATCAATAAAACAAAGAAAGAATACTCTTTTCCACGCTCGCAGTGGAAACGAGCTGTTATTTCTATTAAATATATGATAAATTGTAAAATTTGATCAAACACAAGTGCTTGTCATAAAGGGGACAAGCTTAAGTATCAACGAAGAAAAAAAATTAGTAAATAATTTTTTTTACTTTAGGAGGTGAATTTCCTTGTGTAATCGGTTCTAGTAACTTAGACGTCCAAAATGGCGCCCTTTTGCAATTTCGAAACCTGACAGAAGGAAAATTCAACCAATTTGATATGCCTGCTTTGAATTTGTACGGATTCCAGCGCGTATATTAAATTATTGATGTATAACCATCTTGAAAGAAACTTTCTACGTATCGCATTACAAAAGCTGTTTGTTGTTATTGCTTGTCGAATTAGCGAAAAGAAAAATTAATATGAAAAATATATTGGATCGAGAAAAATTAAAATACACTCAATAATAAAATATTGTGAGTATTTTAAAATTTTGTTAAAAAATATGTAAAGGAGTTTTTTAAATTAAATTGTTAATTGGGTGACGTTGGAACCAATCTAACAATAAAAAAGTTTAGAGTGTGCTAGTTTTTATTTTTATCCAATAGGACAGAGGTAGCCAATTTGTGCTGGTAAAATCGACTTCAAAGTTTTTAGAAACTCGCGATCGAGCCCTATGAAAATCCGATCCTAAAATGGGGGTGATCTCTAAAAAAAATCTTTACTTCGAATCTGTCTCGAATTTCCTGATTTTCATCCCTAAAAATAAGTGACCTCTAAGAAATCTTTTTTTGAATAAATGAAAAAATGTTTACCGTCGATCGCGATCAGCATGCTAGCCAACCCTGCAACAGGGTAACATTTTTTCGTCAAAAAAACTACAATATATTGAAACTTAATTGATTATTTAGCTGGTAGCATAAAACGTGTAGTATTCGGTTCGTTTATCTCGTTTTGGTTTTACAAACCACGAGTGGTACGCTGTCACAGGAATTACAGACTGATCTCGTTGAACTTCTGAAACCTGCGTTAGGTGAACAGAATATACTTCTGGATTATCTTGGCTGAGGCTGTCTGGTTCTGGTTTATAAGTACACAGTCTGGACTTCGCTTTCTGATATATACTATATACTGTATATATATACATATATATATATATATAGTTTTAAAAATTTGATCAATTTGAGGACGTTCAAGGTATATAGAAGAACAAATAAAGTTTTTCATAAATTTAGTAAAATCAGTTTTCAAAGAATTATTGCACGAAGAAGCAAGATTTTTACCAATGTTAGAAAAATACTTGTTGAAAACATTAGCAATTTCAGTGGAGAAATTAATAGTTTTGTCGTTATCTATGATACATTTTGGGGAATTTTCATTATTATTTTTGTCGGGAAACTCTTAGCTTAATAATTAATTTTCATTTGATAGGCTTGACACTAAGCAAAACCAGATGGTTTGAAAATTTTTTTGAGACAGTGAAACTGTGATGAAGTTGGGCGAAGTAAAATCTAAATTTAAGTAATATAAAAGTGTGGCATTTTTAACAATTTAGCTAGTAGAATTTTATGATATTTAGACTAGAAAAACTTTAAAGATATAACATTAATGCAGTTTATTAAAGTTACGAACAAGGCCCTTAAAGTGAAGTCACTGGAATAAAGTCACTTTATTTTCAAATCTTTTTTGTTGATGCAGTGCATAAATGATTTCAAGAATTTCTTTTTTTCAAAATCAATACTGTACATCGAAAATTCAATAATATTGATAGTTAAAGTAAAGTAAAAATATTAAAGCAACAAAGTTAAAATAAAAGTGGCCGAAGTTATAAGTTTAAATTTATATTTAGAAACAATATTTCCGATAGTGAAAATTTGCAGTTTTTCATTATTCAAAAATAAATCGTAAATTGCAATATGATATAAAAGAATTAGGATAACTTAAACCAATTGTCATTTTAGCACAGTGCTTCTCAACCGGCGTGTCATTTGCGTTTCTCTAGGGCAGTGTTTCTCAAACTTTTGTACACCAGAGCGCACCTATGAAACAACCAAAACTTTGAGGCGCACCATTGTTATTTATATAGCAAAATTAGTGATGAACTTTAGAAATAGGAAAATTATAAAGAATTTACTTGAAATAACCATTTTTATTTTAGAACAATACATTTTACATTCAAATATCTTAATGGGAAACATGAGATTGGTGAGATTTTACAATTTTGTGAATATTTGGCCTTATATGCGATAAACATACTCTCATCTCTTCATCTATGCATTTAAGATTTGATCTATTTTTACATTTAATGTTAGTTAGCACAGAAAATCCTTGTTCACAGAGATACGATGTGGAAAACTGCAATAAAACAGTCAAAGCTTTCCTAGCTATTGAAGGGTATTCTCCTTTGATTGAAATCCAAAACTGCTCGATGGATGTCTCTTTATGCTTGATCTTTAAGCCTCGATCAGTAGATATAGTAGCCAGCTCCTCCTCTTCTATTAACGAAAAGCCAGCATCATAAGTTGAAATGTCAATGAAAGGGTTGCGAATCCAATCGTATTGCTCGATATTTATTGATGGAAAATAATAATCCATTTTATCTTCCAAAATCGTTAAATGATCCACTATTAATGGGATTAAACCATCTGAATTGTCTTTTCCAACCAAAGGGAACATTTCTAAACACCCTGAACCGGCTTTTCTTTTCCAAATAGCTAGTTTTTTCTGGAATGCTTTAATTTTTTCGGTAGATGAGAGAAGATTTTCATTCCCATTTTGCATGGACAAATTCAGATTATTAAAATGCTGAAACATATCAGTCAGATATCTCAGCTTTGAAACCCAAAACTCATTTTTCAAGAGTCCACAAAATTTACTTTTATTTTCTTTCTCAAAAAATGCCAATAGTTCTTGATGAAGTTCAAGCACTCGACAAAGCACCCTACCTCTTGATAACCATCTTACTTCTGTATGCAATAGTAAGCGTGTGTGCTGTGAATCCATGTTTTCACAAAGTAGCTCAAATACACGAGCTTTTACTGGTCTAGTCTTAATAAAATTCACCATTTCCACAACTTGATCAAAAACTTCTTTCAATTTAGTACCCAGTGTTTTTACCATCAGGACCTCTCTATGTAAGAAACAATGAGTTGTTATGATGTTGGGATGTTGTTGCTTCACAAACGATGCAAGACCTTTAATAGAACCCACCATTGATGGGGCTCCATCAGTACAAACCCCAACACACGACTTCCAGGATAAATTCCATTTCTTAAAATAGTCATTTAATATATAAAAAATATCTTCACCTCTAGTAGTGGTAGGCATTTCTTTGCAACAAAGATACTGATTTACTATATTGTCTGCATCAATAAAGCGAATAAAGGTGAGTAGTTGTGCTTTATTGGTTATGTCGGTTGATTCATCAACTTGGAGAGCAAAGTATGAATCCTGAAGTTTATTAATGCAAACATTTTCTTCAATATTGTTAGACAGTTCCAGAATGCGCCTATGAACAGTATCATTTGATAAAGGAATTTTGCTTATTTGTTTTTCTGCATCGTCTCCTAACATAGTCTTAACCATCTTTTTGCAAGCAGGCAAAATTAAAGATTCAGCAAGAGTATGTGACTTCATTTTAATAGCTATCATTTCTGATACTTCATAAGAAGCAATTTGAGCTTTCTCAGATACCGTTGCTCTACTTTTGAAACCAACAGCTTGCTTTGTTTGATTTTCAAGTAATCTTTTGAAATAAGATACATCTTTGTCTTGAAGACTGCGATGTAATGTTTGAAAATGCTTACTTAATTTACTAGGAACCATTGCCTCATTTGTCATTTTGCACCCACAAACCAAACACAATGGCTGAGGCTGATTTTCATCTCCAGTCCAAGTGAAACCATAACTTAAATAACTTTTGTCATATTTACGATTTGGTCTGCTCTTTTTTTTCTTAGCTGGAGGTTTTATGCCACTTAGAGTAGCTTCATTAACAGAAGAAAGTTCTTCACTGGTACGTTTCTTGCTTAGAAATCTATCCATTGTATGGGCAATTCAATTTTTTTAATGATAGATAAGAAATTTAAAAAAACACTATGTTTCACTGAGTGTATCGAACGAGAGCTGTAAAAAATAGTACATTTTTAACTGGAAGGCAAATTCATTAAAGTCTTAACCAGGGGTGGGCAAAGTTGTTCGAAGAAAGAGCCGCTTGCGGAAAACCATAAACAGCAGCGAGCCGCAAAATTGTGCAATATATTTAGTATTATATTAAAACATATACTTGTTTTACCACTCTAAAATACATCGATAAATGAAAACAATATTAATAAATGTTAGAAATTTAGAAGGAATTTAGTTATAATCGAAATGTTTTCTTGGGGAAACTCCAAGAACTTTACCCTCTCTCGACTCAAAAAACAAAAACTCAATAATCCTGTTCAATGTATTTCATGCAATTCAGTAAATACCAGCTACAAAACACAAACTGCCACTCCAAAGCGGTCAAAAGGGGCGTTTTTACTAAACAGTTTTTTCCGGCAGTTCTTCTTCCAAACACCAAAACACAATAATAATCACTGTTCTAAAGTTCTTTCTTATATCACTTCCTAGGCGTAACTTCAAAGTCTCAGTTCAAACGCGTAACTTCAAAGTACCTTTCAAATTTAAACTCCCGAGACAACATAATAAAAGTGCATTGAAGTTGTAAAGTGGAATGGCGCCACGAACAGAATTTTTAATTATCTTAATTAATTAAATGAAGTGAACAATGAAACGAACACTACGCAGGTCAATGCTTTAACAATAAAGTATAATCTTAATTTTTTTGTAATATTACGATTCAATACAAGACCCACAAAATTTATGTCGGCGAGCCGCAATTTGCCCACCGTGGGTCTTAACTGACTTGGATACAACATTCATGATGTCTAAAGTATATCAAAGTCATATGATTTTTTAAAAATATAATCAGATAAAGATTAAATTTTCTGTGATCAAAAGCGCACTTGGCCACCTTCTAGAGCGCACCAGTGTGCTCTTGCACACCATTTGAGAACCACTGCTCTAGGGTGACGCAAGCTATTGCACATTATTTCGGTGTTTCTCAACCTGTGTGCCACGAGAGGCTTCCAGGTGTGCTGCAAAAGATTTCAAAAAAAACTATTTGGGGACGTCGAATTTTGCGGTTTTTGCACGTGAAATAAGTGAGATTCGGAGCGAAGATCGTTTTTATTTAGAAAGAACTGATTTTGGAAAGCAAATTGACAACAAAGAACGTGAATTAAGGTGAAAACTTTTTTTTTAGAGAACAGCTTGTTGTAGCGACGAAATTGTGGAAATCAGAGCGGAAAATTGTGGCGAAAGGGTTTTTCCTTTATTTTTTTAGGGAAAACCTGAATTTTTAGATAAAAAGCAAAAAGTCGGCACATAAGAATAGGTAAAGAACTTTTTTTTATTTTTATTTGTGGTGGATATCAAGAATCCTAGCTCAAGTGCGCCGCGAACTTCAGGAGATACCAATTTATGTGCCCGGCCAGAACAACGGTATATTTAGAAAACAACTGAATTAGAAATGAAAACTAGAAATCTAAGCCCAATTCTAAGTGAAAACCTTTTTTTTCTGAGATCACGGAGATGAGAAAAGTCTTCCAACTCTTTTCTGCTTAAACCCGGGTTAGGCGCGACGGGTATTTTATCAATAGAAAAAACGTTTCTCACTTCAATTTCACAATCTCCATCTAGCGACGAAACTTTCAAATCTGCCACGGTTCCCGTGCAGCATGACTGGCTTTCGAGAGTTTTTAGAGAAACTTCTTTCTTCTCTCCTTCAATACCAAGTCTGTCTACAAGCTTCCTGCTGCAAAATGTCGCTGATGAGCCTGAATCAAGAAAGGCGTACGTTGTCAATTCTTTGTTTTGATATTTTACCTTTACTGGCACCACGCACATAAAAACCTTGTCTTTTCCGCTGACGGCAAGCGAAGATGAAAGAGCTGATGAACAGGTAGTTTCTTCTTGTTTCCTTTCCTCCAAACCCTTCTTTAACTTGTGTAGCAGTGTATGGTGAAACTTGCTTTCACACTCACCACAACGCGACTCCGTCCTGCACTCTGAAACTACATGTCCCGCCAGCAAACACCGAAAACATAGAGCGTTCTTCATCACGAAATCTCGGCGTCGTAAAACACTTTTCTCGACGAACTTGCTGCAAGAATCAAGATTGTGATTTTCATTGCAAAACGAGCACTTTCCACGTAAGCACTTAGTTGAAGATCTCTTTAACGTGCTTTCTTCAGCAGCTACATTATACAGCTAGGCCCTTTTTCTTCCTTCCACGGCTTGTCGACTTTGACCGTCGCAATAAAGACTTTGACTGAAAAGAGAATTCCATAGTCTTGAGTGATGCGCAACAAAGTTTGCTAAATCGACAAAGCCAGCTTCTCGATTGGTCTTGTCAGCGACATCTACCGACCACTCAATCCACTTGTCCTGTAAAGATTTTGGCAATTTCCTTAAAATTGGCAAAAGACAATGCAAAGAATTGATGCCAGCGTATTCACCAATGTCTGATAAGGCACTGCGACACATTTGAAGTAAGATACTCAGCCGTAACAAACCAGCTGGATCTTCATCCTTCACTGTCGGCGTTTTGGAAAGCAGAGAGCTGCAGGCACGAGAGATTACGTGAGGCTGTCCACACAACTGCCATAATTGATCTCGAGCAAAAGGGTAGCCACGATGTAAATCTTTACTAAAATGCGCAAGTTGACGGACTTCGGCGTCACAATACTGCAAAAGGAATGTCAACTTCTTTGCATCAGGAATAGGAAGATTCCCAATATGCAGATCGAAATTGCGTACAAATTCGAAATAGTCCAAGGGGTCGCCAATAAACTTTGTCAGCTCGGGTTTTGGTATACGAGTGATCTCTTCGTTCTCACACCTGGGCAACCAGAAGTCGTTTCCGGAATAAGGAAATCGATTTTGGGAGGGACCACACTCAGCTTCATTTTGAACCATCTGCTCAGCATTTCTAGTGAATCTAGCATCATCTGCGTGAGCTTTCTCTTCTAAGATACTTCGACTCCTATGTACTACACGTGGTAGACCTACAACGTTAGTACTCACTACATCTACCTGTGGTAGACACGGTGGCAGATTACAACCTTTATTTAGGGCAGCAACAACTTGCGTACCGGTACTACAAACTTGCTTGTCAGCTACAGGGTTCAAGGTGGAAAAGGTCTGTAATCGTGAGAAACAGCAGGGCCAACCTTAGAATCTACACCAGAATCTTTTCTAGCCACAGCACTGTCACTTAATTGCTCGTCCCACGCAGCTAACTTTAACTGAGTTAATGCAACCTTACGCTCAACTTCACGAAGGAGCAACTCACGGCTCATTTGGTCTAAAGCTATCTTTTCCCTCTGACGCTCCTTAGCGTGATCAAGCTCTAGACGTGCCAACTTAGCCTCAACATATGCTTCACGACGCAAAACACTTGAACGCGAACTACTAGCTGACCCGGCAATACTGGGGGGCTTAAACACCTCAGGCTCCTTAGCATGATCAAGCTCTAGACGTGCTAACTTGGCCTCAACACATGCTTCACGACGCAAAACACTTGATTGCGAACTACAGGCTGACCCGGCAACACTGGGCTTCTTAGCATTGCAAGCATCATCGTTTTGAAAGTTAAAATTAATAGATTTAAACCAATCTTCTACACGTTTATAAAATTCAAATTTAGACGTATCTAAACCAGGGCTGCGAACTCGAACTGGAACTCGAACTCGAACTCAAAGAACTCGGCAATTTTGGCCGAACTCAAACTCGAACTCGAACTCGAAAAATAAAAATTTCTGAACTCGAACTTGAACTCGAACTCGAAAAAAGTTTGTGGAGTTTGAGTTCATTTAATGAGTAAATTTGACTATAATATTTCTCAGCGATGGTGCCACATTATAATTTGCTACCCTCTTTTATTTTGTTTAATAATAGATTAAAATTGGTAACATTGATGACAAAGCAATTTTTAACATGTGCTCAGTTTTTCGCGGTTGAATTACCCTCTTAACTCTATTCCGACTGTATTTTTTCAACTCTATTTTGTGAACTCGAACTCGAACTCGAACTCAAAAAATTGAAATTTAAAGAACTCGAACTCGAACTCGAACTTGAACTCGATTAAAAATGCTTCGAGTTCGCAGCCCTGATCTAAACACGATAAAATAGGTTGCCCTTCACTATTCACATCACTAAGCGTAAAAATACGAGCAAAACTACTTAACTTATTAAACAACACATTAATGTTAGTACATGACTGCCGAATACTGGCAGCATTATTGTCTTTTAGCATTAGACATTCGACAAGCATGTTTTTACGTCTAAGCTCAGCATCAAGTTCGTAGAACTGCTTTATCTCTTCTTTTGTATCCATTGATTAGAAGAATGCACAAATTAGAACACACTCACCGGCATCTGGATTAGTTAAAACTTGAATGTAGCAGCACATTTGTTGGATTTAGCTCTGGTTGCCACACTTGACTAAAAACTCGTCTTCGTATGATTATATTTGTTAAAATTTTTATTGTTGAAAATTTATTATAGATTGATTCATAACAGACGGTTTTAACTAAATTTCCAATCTAAATCCAATAAACCAAATCACAACGCGACTTATTTTTAAAATGAATGGCAAAGAAAAAACGTTAGCTAATAGCAAGTTTATGTCCTTTGTTACGTAACACTTATTTGAATAAAACAACGTAAGAAAAACAAAACTCAATCAGCAGAGATATAACACGTCCGTTGACACCACAGACAAATGGAACGAAAATAACTCTGCTTCTTGCAATGTGTTCAAAGTTCTTATTCAAAGCAAATAATTTATCAAGTTCTTATTCAGTTAGAATTATCTTATTTGAATTGAATCGATAATCGAAGCAATAAATATTAAGTTTGCTAAATTCTTCCAAATTAGTTATAACTTGCGCCAAATTCGCTATAACTCGTACAAATTTGTTAAAACTCTTTGTTAGTTCGGAAGTAGAAATGAATAGAACTTGGACAGATAATATTAATTTATTCCAGATTAAATATAAAAACACCAAATTAGATTCACCAAATTAGATTAGGTTCAACAAATTTTTTCCTTTCCGAACACTTCAGCCAATAGGCTATTTAAATTCCAATGGGATAGATATAAGCGGCCAGCAGGCTCTACTAAGTAACCTTCTTGTACGAAGGTCATACCAAAAAGACTAGAACTATCTCGTGCTATCCTTACCATAACAGAGACCGCCAAAAGAAGACAACTGCAGCGCGCACAATTACCAGGCGCCATGCGCGAACTTTAATTAGCGCGCGAACACGGACCTGGTTCGCGTCTTGGCGACGCTACAGTGACGTTGGAACCAATCTAACAATAAAAAAGTTTAGAGTGTGCTAGTTTTTATTTTTATCCAATAGGACAGAGGTAGCCAATTTGTGCTGGTAAAATCGACTTTAAATTTTTTAGAAACTCGCGATCGAGCCCTATGAAAATCCGATCCTAAAATGGGGGTGATCTCTAAAAAAAATCTTTACTTCGAATCTGTCTCGAATTTCCTGATTTTCATCCCTAAAAATAAGTGACCTCTAAGAAATCTTTTTTTGAATAAATGAAAAAATGTTTACCGTCGATCGCGATCAGCATGCTAGCCAACCCTGCAACAGGGTAACATTTTTTCGTCAAAAAAACTACAATATATTGAAACTTAATTGATTATTTAGCTGGTAGCATAAAACGTGTAGTATTCGGTTCGTTTATCTCGTTTTGGTTTTACAAACCACGAGTGGTACGCTGTCACAGGAATTACAGACTGATCTCGTTGAACTTCTGAAACCTGCGTTAGGTGAACAGAATATACTTCTGGATTATCTTGGCTGAGGCTGTCTGGTTCTGGTTTATAAGTATACAGTCTGGACTTCGCTTTCTGATATATACTATATACTGTATATATATACATATATATATATATATAGTTTTAAAAATTTGATCAATTTGAGGACGTTCAAGGTATATAGAAGAACAAATAAAGTTTTTCATAAATTTAGTAAAATCAGTTTTCAAAGAATTATTGCACGAAGAAGCAAGATTTTTACCAATGTTAGAAAAATACTTGTTGAAAACATTAGCAATTTCAGTGGAGAAATTAATAGTTTTGTCGTTATCTATGATACATTTTGGGGAATTTTCATTATTATTTTTGTCGGGAAACTCTTAGCTTAATAATTAATTTTCATTTGATAGGCTTGACACTAAGCAAAACCAGATGGTTTGAAAATTTTTTTGAGACAGTGAAACTGTGATGAAGTTGGGCGAAGTAAAATCTAAATTTAAGTAATATAAAAGTGTGGCATTTTTAACAATTTAGCTAGTAGAATTTTATGATATTTAGACTAGAAAAACTTTAAAGATATAACATTAATGCAGTTTATTAAAGTTACGAACAAGGCCCTTAAAGTGAAGTCACTGGAATAAAGTCACTTTATTTTCAAATCTTTTTTGTTGATGCAGTGCATAAATGATTTCAAGAATTTCTTTTTTTCAAAATCAATACTGTATATCGAAAATTCAATAATATTGATAGTTAAAGTAAAGTAAAAATATTAAAGCAACAAAGTTAAAATAAAAGTGGCCGAAGTTATAAGTTTAAATTTATATTTAGAAACAATATTTCCGATAGTGAAAATTTGCAGTTTTTCATTATTCAAAAATAAATCGTAAATTGCAATATGATATAAAAGAATTAGGATAACTTAAACCAATTGTCATTTTAGCACAGTGCTTCTCAACCGGCGTGTCATTTGCGTTTCTCTAGGGTGACGCAAGCTATTGCACATTATTTCGGTGTTTCTCAACCTGTGTGCCACGAGAGGCTTCCAGGTGTGCTGCAAAAGATTTCAAAAAAAACTATTTGGGGACGTCGAATTTTGCGGTTTTTGCACGTGAAATAAGTGAGATTCGGAGCGAAGATCGTTTTTATTTAGAAAGAACTGATTTTGGAAAGCAAATTGACAATAAAGAACGTGAATTAAGGTGAAAACTTTTTTTTTAGAGAACAGCTTGTGGTAGCGACGAAATTGTGGAAATCAGAGCGGAAAATTGTGGCAAAAGGGTTTTTCCTTTATTTTTTTAGGGAAAACCTGAATTTTTAGATAAAAAGCAAAAAGTCGGCACATAAGAATAGGTAAAGAACTTTTTTTTATTTTTATTTGTGGCGGATATCAAGAATCCTAGCTCAAGTGCGCCGCGAACTTCAGGAGATACCAATTTATGTGCCCGGCCAGAACAACGGTATATTTAGAAAACAACTGAATTAGAAATGAAAACTAGAAATCTAAGCCCAATTCTAAGTGAAAACCTTTTTTTTAGAGATCACCTGATTTTGTAAACAAAAATTAATAAAAATAGTCTAAAGTGCCACGGTTTTTGATGAGTTTCAAAAATGTGCAGCAAACGGAAAAAGATTGAGAAACACTGCTTTAGCAAGTCAATGGTTAGATTAAGAAAAGGAATCTAACATCTAATCTGAGCAATGGAAATGTACTTAAGTATTGATCATTTTTTTTGTCACCATGATATTTTTTGGGGACAAATTTCCTGTACAAGAAAGTTTGTATACTGAAAAGTCGATTTCGGCAACGGGCAATTGATTATGGTGCCTATCGGCAGGTTCAAAAATCTATTAATTGCTGCATTTATTTTAAATCCAATGCATACAGCGTAAATTATTTTTGGTTTTCTTCAGATTTGTAATAGACCGTCATGAAGTTACAGTTATTTTTCCTGTATATTGCATTTCAAATAAGTTTGACATGTTTGATCATAACTTCGGTACGAAGTTCTAATTTTGCACAAAGTATAAACATTATTTCTCGCGAAGAGCACTCGTTCCAAGACGACAATGCTTGTCCTTATCATCCTGAACCGCAAGCATTCAGTGAGTCAAGATCTTTTGTTGTAAAATAAATCCATTTGATATAGAAAGTTTTAGGTAAATCGTAGAAGAAGTTTGTGGAAAATGTTACAAAAAAGTTCTTGCTATTTGTAATAAATGAAAAATAAAAATGGTTTGAACGATATGATTTTAATTACATCCTATTATAATATCTATTTATTTTTTTAATTTGCAAAGCGAAGTCGGAAGCGTTAAGCTTTAAAGCAACTGTAAGTAATCATTCAGAACCGCTCGGAAATGCCGAAATACTTATTACTAAATATAATTTATTAAAGATTTGCCGAACCAAAACTTTAACTTAAACAAAACTTAGACTGTTTTTCTCCATTTGTTAAACAAATTTGTTTTGTATCAAACAAACGTTTAATGAAAATTGACTTTGCAAAACCCATAGAGCTGCCGTCGCATTTTTACTTATGTGTGAAATTTACGTGTAATGACTAATTCTTCACCTAATTTGCTTTAACAGATCTTTTTTTTGTCTGTTTAACACACTATTTTTCAACTTACTTGGCAAAAAAATGCTTCAATATACAAAAAAGATTTCATTGCTATTTCAGATTTTCATGCGATTGGCTGTGCTGTCCTAATGGGTGCCTAAAGCGTGAGGCAGGGTGCAATTGCAACCAAAGTTAAATCCAACAAAGTTTGTAAAATATTGATTTAGACAAGAGGACACCAAATTTGTTTCGAAAGAACCAAACAGCACAAAAACACTAATCGAGCGAGGAAGCAAAATTTAGAGCTCATCCACTTTTTTCGTTGAATAGGCAGTCTTGACAAGGGCAAATTTTAGCGTATTTGAGAAAATTTTCGGTACAGAACTAAGTGAAAAACAAAAGAAAAAGTTTTCTTTTGCGTTTGAAGGTGAAAATCTTTTTCAATGTAAATTGGGTACTGAAATGAAAAAAAGGAACCAGCATCATGAGCTGTTAACTAAAGTATTTGCCTTGTCGAACTAAAGTATGCTGCCTTTTCAAATGCCTTATCAATGTATTTTCAGGCTAAAATAAATAAAAACCGCTAATATTACACGTGAAAACCTTTTTTTGGTCTTCACGAGTACATTTTCAAAAAAATTTTTTTGATTTTGCCCCTCCCGCTGAAACGTTATCCGGCGCCCTTGGCTGTGCTGCAATGCTGCAGAAATAAGCAGAGCACACTTGTGACACGCTTCAGTGCGTTTCAGTGCTTTGGATAAAAATTTTGATTTTTGTTATTGATTTAAAAGTTTTCTGATTATGACCAATTGCAGCAGTTCGATCCCATTTGGGTTACGTTTGATGATTTTTAGGTGATGAGGAGTACAAAAACGTTATTACTCCTCTTCTTAATTCAATATCCGATTCTATTGAAAATCAAGTTAGCGAAGTGAACCGCCCAGCCATTTCGGCAAATATTGTATATCAAAATAAAATAATATGGCAAGGAAACTTTGGCCAAACAAGCAAGAATGTGAGCACCAAACCCAATGGAAATACTGTTTATAGGTTTGTTTGCTTGTCACTAAAAAATTTAACAGTATTTTTTACAAAAATTAAAGTTTAAATGTTTTTCTTAATTTGACCGCATGTTCTTACGTATATATACATATAACTAATTTTCAGACCACAAAATTTGTTAATTTAACATTAATGTTATTTTTATTCGCCCCAACAAACTCTTTCGCCTGCCTGGGCTCTGTTTTACGCTTTTCTCCGGCATTCAAGCGCTTTGTTTAAATTGTATTTTTGTTTATTTATTTTGTTTTTTCAAATGTCTAATCGCCCCCTGACGAGCACAGGCAGGTGAAACAGTCTGTTGCGGCAAATAAAAATAAAATTAATATTAAATTAACAAATTTTGTGCTAACCGCTCTGACTCGACGTCATTGAGCACTTTTCTGATGAATACCGACCAAAAATTTTAAAAAATTTTTATATATATATACAGTGTATATTAAAGTGATTGGACAAAACCCGGTTACCGCCATAGCTGTCAGAACAAACCAGATGCGAAAGCCAAGTCTCTTATAAATAAAGTACGATAAAGCGTTCAAGTCACGACAAGGCCCTGTTTCGCTCTTATGGAGCTCATCAGGTAACTGACACGACAGTAAAGTAGAAACAGGGGCGGATTAGCAAAGTCAACCGGCCCGGAAACTTTCAAATAAAACCGGCCCATTTTTGACAACTAATCGCAAATCTTACTAAAACGTTACCCGGTTCATCTTATAAACTACATCATATTTAGCCCATTTCAAAAAAGAATATTTAGAATTAACGAACAAACATTATCAAATACTATTTATAGAGCAACCATCTTCGCATTTCTGCGTTCATTTTTGCTAGTTCGTGGATGATCTTATGGTTTGAAATGCGTAATAAAACGTCTCGTTCGACGCATATGAAAAGAAGGGTTCAGTTCAGTTCAGTCGTTTTTTTATTTCCGCCACTTGTCGAACAAAATACTTACATCAACGTAATTACACTACGGAAAAAGGGACATGCAACAAAACGAAACAACGTTGTAACATGCAAAAACTCAATAAACTGCACTAGAAAAGTAACGGCTTGCATAGTTGCATCACCTAGAGAAAAAATATATATACAAGTATAAAAAATTTAAAAAAATAAAAAAAAATAAAAAAAAATGCCTAAAACAAAACAAGACGATAAAAAAAATGCATGAAAACAAAAAAAATTAAGACAACCTTTTTTGTTATTATAATATTATTTGCTGGCATGTAACCCCAGCACTAGGTATCCAAGCGATCTTCGCCTAGCTTATTTCTTAAACGGTTCTTTACATATCTCAGCTTGCTAAAGGTTCTTCCACAACCAACTTGTATAACGAAAAAAGTAAGAATTACTTTATATGTCTGTGTTCCGCTGGTAAAAGTTTTTGAAATTTTGTAGAGTTTTTTGAAATTTGTTACTTCCACAAATTTTAGTTTTTTATAGAAGTTAATTCGGTAACTCAGTACGTTATTTAATCGTCTACCTTTTCGGCGCCTGTAAAGAAGGCCTCGCCGATAACGCGATCTCGGTGTCTACTAAAAGATAAAATTCTTAAATCTTCTTGCTGGATCTGACCTTCGAACCAGTGACAGCAAAAATATAGTCTAGCTAAATCACAGCTCAGACTACCACAATATCTTCTTTATTAATAAATTATGCCCCAATTCACTTAGGAGCCCACAATAGTATAAATTCAACAGCAAATATAGATTCAGTAGCTTAACTCTTCAGCTTACTTCTTCACAATAACGTAGACAACCAAAGGCTTGCGTTCAAAAACTACGACTTCACACAGTTAACAAATTTCCAAACCAAGTTACCACAACGAATCATCGAATCATCGAATCATAATACTGCTTTCCAGCGAGTCTTATTTATACCAGTCGGTAAGGTTTCTCGATCGTTCTGAAATTTACTCAATGAAGCCAATCACCAATCACAAATAAGCATTATTGCGTCACATGCGAAAACAGGTCAAGCGGAAATCCAGAATGTTCTCAATAAAGCGAAATTATGCAGTGTTGCCATTTTTCTTGTAATTAAATATAAAATATTTAAATTGCTCATAGAACCGTTATTTCTTCGGCTATTTGAGCCGGACCAAAGCGAAATCAAAGAGATTTTTTATGAGATTGTGAATATACATAATGTGGGCAATTTTTAAGAACGGAACAGTTTTATATAGAAGAGGATAACTTCTGCAGTACATTCTATATCTCCGAATCGCTGTATAACAGCATAGAAAGCAATTTTGGCATCGACATTTTCGAATGTTGGGGCTTTCGTCCGATCTCACATCTTCGTAATCAGTTTTTTAAAAACAAATTAAAATTTAAGTTGTATGAAAGAAAATTTATTAGTATCAGCACAGTTGACCTGCGAAAAGTGCTGGATGATAATACAAGAACAAAATTTTAATTACCAGAACAAAATTTCTATCGGTATGGAAAATAGGCATCAAGTAATTATAGGCTCCGGTTGTCTCAAACAGTGAGATAAAAGGTCAAAACATTAACCAGTAAATAGTTTATCAATAATAAAATCAAAAAAATGATCACCTGCTTCATTTATTTAAGTACAGTGCTCAGGTAAACTCTTTTTTAATTCCGGCCATTTTGATGCGAAATCCCAGAGCTCTTGCCGAACATCTTGCTGAACAGGAGCACCTAAACTTCTATTTGGCAAAAGGTTGCATATCATATTCACAGCCGAGATAGGAGTCTTATGAAAAACTGTTTCAGAAAAGCGTTTGGGATCGAAGTAGCTTAAGTCAGCATATAACTTTTTATGCGTAGCAGATCTTCTATGCAAACTTTAAACCACTTGATCCAGAATTTTGTTATGTATATCGACCTCAAATTTTTTTATTGAGTCTGAAAGACATTCATCCAAGGGTACATTTTTACTTTTTTGAACCCGTTTAGCAGGAAAGCTGCTTTCTATCAAGACATCACATCCACGTTCTTCCAAAACTTCATTGGCATGTTGAACAAAATGGTCAGTTTTTGTTACAAGCATTGCGAAATCGCGATGAATCTCTTAAATATCCTTTTTTGTAGCTTCAACCATATTAAAAGCATTAATGAAATCCAGTCCAGAGGTCTGCAAGTACTTTGAAAGTGCAGAGGTTATCTCTATGATGCGTAGATAAGTAATGGCTGTCAAAACATGTTGGTATCAAATCATATTATCTAGCATGACACTGGCATCAAACCGCGCTTTAACACTTAACTTTTGAGAAGTAGAAACACAATACAGAGCTTCAATTACATCGCAGAAGATACCGCAGGAACCATCTTTAAATGTACCGAAAATTTTTCGAAGACATTCGTGCTTAGACCACCATCTAGTTGCTCCAATCAAGTTTAACCTACTCTGAATATCATGACCATGTCTTTGGCTCATCTGCTCTTTCCACATGTCCATTCGCAAATATGATTCCCGAAAGAACACTCCAACCTTTTTAACTAATCCGAATAGAGATATGGATGCATGATTAGTCGTAGTAACATCACAGAGAACCAAGTTGAGAACGTGGACATAGCACGATGAGTGAATGTGACCTGGAGATTCTTTTTCAAGAAAAGCTGTAAATTCATTTTTGATGCTCCATTTGTACTGTCGGAGATGCATTTGGAAACGTCTATGTTTCAACATATTGCACATTGCACATATTACATTCAACGTCTATGTTCTTTCAACAAATTGCACAGGTCTGCTCCAGTTGCCGAATGACTGTCAACAACGGTAAGAAGTCGTTCTTCGACGTTTTCCCTAACAAAGCGTAGAATAACTGAACATTTGTCGGTTTAAGTTATATCTTGAGTTGAATCGATTTGAACTGTGTAAATGCCTGCTTTTCTAACCGAGTTTAAAATTTCTTCTTTCATTAGCTTAGATATAATAGCAATGATAGAGTTAACAATAGTTTTGGAGATAAATGTATTTTTGTTTGCACGGTTATGCTTGTGCTTGTCGGGTTTGTTTTGCAAACAATTTTTAATAACATTTTCAAAATGACACTTTAGAATGTTATCGTACTTCGCAAGAAGTACAGTCTCTAAAAATGTTTAGTGATCAACTTTTTCATCACATAAAGTAGACACCGCTTCCAAACTCCCTATTCCCCTCTAACTGGCTCCCCGTTTTCCAATCATTTTCACAATGGAGACGACTCTGTCGAGAATTTGCCTTCTTTGCATGACCTGTTTGTTATGCAATGATGTTTGACTAACAGTAAGTAGGTCTACCACTGTCTTATTACTACTGAATCGTATGTGAGCTTCAACACATGCCTTGTGTTTTTTAGAACTTTTGGCTTCGTCAATTCGTTGGTAAATGTGTTTCCATAAATTGAAACCCGTTAGAAATTTGCTGGGGTTCACATTGCTACTAGTAGTAGTACCATATGCAATGCAAAGACTCCAAAATAGAGCTTCTTTTTCTTCACAATACGAGAGCCATAATTGTTGCAAACGACCTCCAGAGTCATCAGATCCGAAGTACACATTTGTTGCGTTGAATTTGGTTGTTCTTGGTTGATGTGGGTGAAACTCGAAATATTCGGTTAGTTTATCTCGTTTTGGTTTTACAAACCACGAGTGGTACGCTGTCACAGAAGGAATTACAGACTAATCTCGTTGAACTTCTGAAACTTGCGTTAGGTGAGCAGAACATACTTCTGGATTATCTTGGCTGAGGCTGTCTGGTTCTGGTTTATAAGTATACAGTCTGGACTTCGCTTTCTGATATATACTATATGTATATATATATATAGTATATTAGTCTGGACTTCGCTTTCTGATACTGGCGGAATAGATATATCAGAGCAATTTTTATTTACTAAATCTGATACTGGTACATCATGATAACTTACAGATTGATGTTGATCTTGATGTTCTAATAGCAAAGTGGGATTAACTGTCGTGTGGCTTTCCGTAGGTGCTTGCTCTTGCAAATACTTCCTGAATGTTCATACATTCAGCAGCAATTTCTTTCAATTTCTTTTTCTTTCTTTCACGCTCTTTCTCAGCTCCACCTTTCCGCTTTTTAGTTTCTTTTTCCATTACTTAAAATTTAGAGAGACCTGGAGAATGGATGGTAAACAAACCGTATGTGGCATACGCGATATCAGTTCTCCTGCGACTCTTTATTACGTCATAGTACTGCAAATTAGGGAAAGAAGTTACCACTGACGCTTTATTATTTTACGTCAAGTGACGACAGTCAGAAATTACAATAAGAAAATTATAGATACCGGCACAAAAATACTGTTACTGAAAAGTAATTGCGAAATCATTATGTATGGAACTGGTTCATATTCTTGATCATTTGTTCACTTTTTAAAGTTAGTTTTGAGGCAGCCCAGTGAATCGCTGGACCGGCCCACAGTCGAGCGGCCCACCGGGAAATTCCCAAAGTCCCGCCGGGCTAATCCGCCCCTGAGTACAAGTGCAGTATTTACATACGTGGGACGCAAAAAGGCGAGTTACATACACAATAATACAAGAATAAAACTCAATAGAGAACCGGATACAATTAAGCAGTAATGGCTCCAGGTATAGAACTGGACACGTTGCAAATTTTGGTGTCTATAGATACAAACATAAATGCAGCACTGAATTCCTCAGCGAACTCATCGAAATGTTCAATACTGCAGTAATATTTATACACTATAAACCGGAAGTCTAAAAAAAAAAGCAAATTGAATTGTCATGCGTATAAGCGAACAGCGTGGCAGGCCAGGCTTCAGCTGTTTATATGCATTTTTTTTCTTGTTCCTTTTTGTGTTTTGGCTTTTAATACTTAAAAAATCCCGCAAATGTTTTCGATTCTAACTTTATGTTGAAGCTTAATAAAAGATATTAATATTGTCAGTGATCGCTAAACAAACGATATTTTCATTTCGATTTAATTACGAAAGAAAAATGTTAACTTTTTCTGAACATTTAGAAAAAATATTGGGAATCCATTTTGTTTATTAAGAATAATGACTTTAATGCAATCCATACCCCAGGTCACCGTATGATTAGAAAAAGTTAAGATACTAAAAGATATTGGACTTGTGGGTGTCAATTTTGTTTAGTTACTCCCATCATTTCGTGAAACCCCAAACCTTAACCCTAATTCTTGCTCTTTACAAGCAAATGAAAATTTTGGCCGAGTGGATCATGGGCCTCCGAACAATGTTGGCCCAATATTTTTGATCGTATGCAAAAATAACTTTAAACAACTCTTTTTTAGAATTGGAAGTATATCAAAGTTATTTCCTACAATCTTTTTGTTCAAGTTGTGGGAAAATGGAAATTTGAACCTGGATGATCCGGTCAGAAAATATGCTCCGAATTTCAAAATTAAAAATCCTTTTCAGTTTTCTGGTCATTTAACGCTACTAGATATTGCCAGCCAAATATCGGGAATTCCAAGGTCTCACCTTTCATTAGGTTTATGTATTAAAATTTTGCTTTTCTTATAATTAAGTTTGCTAAATCATCGAATCGAAAAGTTTTTTTGATTTACTGTATAACATAGACTTATTAATTTTGAAGAATTTAAAATGATTTAAATTGATAAATATTTACAACTAGCTTACAAATTAACCTCGACTTGAAAACCCTAAGTTTCTTCGAAAAAGATAATATTTTATAGAAATCGGTGATTTTATGATCATATAATTTTTTTTAGTTTTTTACCATTTGATCTTTTAAAACATTACTATTCTGTGTGGAATGGAACACTTGAGCAAACGCTGACAAAGCTGAAAGATGAGATTCTTGTGATTAACCCCCGAACAACCTGCTATTATAGGTAAAATTACCAAAACTGCCAGTTCAGGAACGTTGTTTTCTGAGCTCAAAGGCGTTAAACCAGTTTGCTCTACGTAAATAAGTTTCTTTTAAACACTTGTTAAACACGAATTACTTTGTGGCCCACTGGCCACGATCAAATTAAATTGCGGGTTTCAACCCCAGCCTACATAGCAAAAAGTAACATGAGGTTTCATGATTTTAGTCCCTGTTTGCCTCGTGCAATCTCGTGATCATCGCGCAATCCCGTGACAGGGACGTAAATTAAATCTATAGGACGAATCGTAGTTCACCGTAGCAATTTCTAAAGAATCAATTACATTGTCAGTTCACGTAACAATTATGCTCTATGAATACTTAAATAACAGTTAATTCCTTTTTTTTTTTTATATAGCAACATGGCGTACTCTCTGTTGGCAAGTATTTTAGCTCGAAATTTTACAGAAGATGGCAATTTTGAAAATTGGGCACAAAAATACATTGTAAATAATTTACATCTATCAAATACAGGTGACGTTCAGGTTGTTGGCCTGCTATTGCAAATAGAATAATTGAAAATTTTTTACCTCAAAAATAATGATTAAATTGTGTGTTTTTATACAGAGTGTAGATGTGCCCCCAAGGCTTTACCAAAATTTTAAAATGTTATCTTAGATTATTTTTTAAAAACTCTATTGTTTTTTAAATAATTGAAAATGGACTATATTTTTGAAAAAATTTTTGCACTTGGACTCGGACTTGGTGTCGATTGTTTCTGATCTTAATTGGTCTTAAACTTAGGTCTCAAAATTTGCCGGTCTCGATCTCAGTCTTGTCGTCTCGACGTTTGTGGTCTCGACTACATCACTGAGGCAAACAATTTTAAGGCCATTGATATACAGTTAACCTCGGATATAACGGATGCGGATTTAAGGAATTTTCGCTTACAAGGGACTATTTCAAATGGTCCCAATGATTTTCATTGTAAAATAATATTAAAATATTCAAAAAGCTTCTTTGTGGTACAAAATGTTAACATCGCTTTTAACAAAGTCGATTTTATCGGAGCCATAAGCTTTTCGTGACGCTCCATTAGTGGCAATCGCGTCAAAATGGGACGAACCAGAGAAAATCAAGGTATTTATAGTCTCAACAGTTGGGAGAAAGGTGCTGTAGTTTCGGAAAGGAGAAAAGCACAATTGCACAAAATCAAAAAGTGTGGTGCAATACAGTGTAATCTCGGAAAGGAGAAACGCACTATGTGCAAACACTGTTACTCACAACTTAGGTTATTTGAAAAGTTTTAATGTGTAAACAAATTCCTTATATTTACATAAAACCGGATGTCTGGTTTTGATAAAAGTTGCCTCGAGTAGACACAGATGGAACCAGTTGCGTGCCACAGCAAGAATTTTAAAACGTTTGTCATTATAGTTTGCAGCACATTGCTTGTTATCAAGCAAGTGTTGTCTTACGGCAGAGTCACTATCTGGATTATTAGTTTTAGCTTACAGGATCTGCCGGGTTGAGATCGTGTAGGGCGCTTTGCTTGCTGTTGTAGCCATTTAGGTACATGCTGTTTGATTCTATCTTGTAGTCGCTGTGATGTTCGTCCTACGTACCTACTGTCACAGTGGCACGAATATTCATAAACAACAGAGCTTTTCAGCGTGGTAGGTAAAACACCTTTGCAGGCTACAGGCAACATGCGTTTGGATGTAAATACCACTCTGGTATTAAAATATTCGCTTATTAGTGATCCGAATATAAGAGATTTTTGCTTATAAGGGATTAAATTCCCAAGTCCCAATCAGAATTTTTTAGTAATTTATTTTATCTAATATTCTGGTAATAAAAATTTTCCAGTAATTTTTATATTTAAAGTAATTTTAGTCGGTTATAAGGGATCGATTTTTTGTTCTTATGATGCGTCAAAATAACCAAACGCGTGTTCCGATTTCAATTTCGCGGGCATTTCTAAGGGCGCGCTTTCTTCGCGGGCTTTTTGGAGGGGGGAATGAGTGAAAAGCTTCAAAAAGGGTGTTTTGAGCGTTTAAAACTTGCGTTCTTAAGGTATCGAATCGAACTTTGCGTCAGTCGGTTACGAGGGATATTCGGATATAAGGAATTAATTGAATTGATCCCGGCGGATCTCTTAGTATATCCGAAGTTGACTGTATTAGAAAATGATATTAAATCGTACAATAATTTCTGCGTGTAATCAAAAGCAGTTCGAAAATATAACCGAACAATTAAGTACGAGCAAGTTTTTGATTGTCGGTCGGGGTCTTGACTTTGACAAAGAGTTACAAACAATCGTAGAGAAACGTAAAAAATTTTCTTTTCATTTTGTGCTTTAGTTTAAATGGCACATATGATAACAATGTTATATTAGGGTTGCCATATCTGAATAGGCGGAATTCCGGACAAACATAGGCCCACCAACAAAAAAATTTTTTGAAGGGGCGGACAAAATAAATTTGTTTACGAATCTAGGACGAAGACCAAAAAAAAATGGTCTTCACTTCGAATCGATCTAGGATTTTCCTATTTTCGTTCCAAAATCACAATGTTCTTTAAAAAAAAAAGTCTTCACTTCGAATCGGTCTTGGAATTTGCTATTTTTGTCCCATAATTAATGTGCTTTCTTAAAAAATTACACGTTGTTTTTAGTTGATACTAAAATTCCAGAAATTTGGGCTTTTTTTTAATTTCCTTCTGGACACAAAATCTAACATAAAATTCCACACATGCAACTAATAATAATGAAATCTTTTAAAGGTTTTACCTTAACTGACGATTTAAAAAGTAGACTAGCAATCGGATATTATCCTACTGGTCAAGAAGCTCCCCAAATTGACTTGAAGTGGTTTCGGCCCGCCGGAAACTATTATTCCTCCGCAAGTAAGCTATTCATAGATTTCTTCTGAATAAGTTTAGATTTTTTTACTGTCAATTTAAATTTTTTTTATAAGAAAACGTGGATGTATATATTTTAGCTAAAGTTTAAAAAAGAACATATTTATAAAATAAATAGAATTCCATTCTTCCCTGAAAAGGAATTTTACTCAAATTTTGATTTATGCATTATTGTTTTTCACTAAAAATAAATTTCCTTTTTATAGTACCCTAACACTTAAACGTTTTTTTCGTAGATGACATTGCGAGATTATCCATGAACTTTTTGGGAACATCTGATCAAACTATCTTACGACGTGAAACGATACTTAAAATGCTAAAAATTCAACTAAAATGCGGCTTTGGATATTTGTCACAATTCACTGGGTCACCGTGGGAAATTAACGAAAGGCATTCGTATCTGGTAATTACGGAAGAACAAGGCTAAGAACATTAAGCTTTAAGCATTCAAGTTATTAAAGACGTAAACATTAGTTTAAAATTCTTAAAATAAAATGTGATTTATTTACTGCAACACGTTTACTTGCATTTATCTTTTTAACCAAAAGTGGCAGAACGTGTTCCGGTATAAAACTATTTTAAAGTTTACAAAATACGTTAACTTTTTCTTCATTATCCTTAATTTATTTAATTTGCTATTAGGCCTAATTTGATTCAAAGCATACTTTTTCATCAAATGCCCTAAATAATTCAAATATTTTAGAAAGTTTATTTGAAAGCATTTTTGTTTTTCATTTACGCCTTTTGCGATCAATGTAATTAATTAACAGGTTGTGCAAAAAGACGGAGATATTGATGGATATTCCGCTTCTTTGGCTATGGTTCCGGATCTTCAACTTTCGTTTACTGTTTTAATGAGTGGATCAAGGCCTCCAAGCCGTCCTATTGTACCTAACATCATGAATAAAATTATTCCTGTGTTTGTGGATGTCCTGAGAAAGTACGGGCGTTTACATTGGCTTGCGATAAAGAGCCGTTTGCAAAGAAACCATAAAAATGATAAAATTTTAGGGTTTTTAAGCAATTTACCTTTGAAGCGTCTACTCAAATACAATATTTGTTTATTTTTCGCACTTGTACTTAAATTAAAATTTTACAATATACGACTTCTTCTGTTTGCAAGTAGTTTCAAATCCACATCAGTTTAAAATAGCCTGGGCTTTTATAAAAGAGAAAAATTTTACCTGACGAAATGCTCTGAGAGGCCTTGATTTATTGCTTGAACTTGACAGATCAACAGTATAAGTTTCACCCACTTTGCCTAGTTACTGCTACTCAAATCATTTGTTAAATATTAAACGAAAATAGACGTTTTTATGGCAATTAATCTGTTTTTTTTTTAACCAAAAAAAACGAATGATTTGTGCGTAAGAGCCAGATAACAGCAGTTGAAAATAATTTAGCTTTTACAAAAAGTTATCGTATCAACCTATTTTTAAAAAAAAAGTTCTTGAACAACCGAGTTTTTTAAAGTTTTGGCCTAATAGTTTGTGTAAGAATCTTTTTTTAAAGACCCATAGCCTAATAAAAAGCTTTCAAAATAGACCTAAGAATTATCACGAAAATCTGAAAACCCAATTTTAAAAATTGCCGTACGTAGCTAACAGTATAGTTTTCATCAATGTTTTGTCTCATCTGCTGCTCTTCAAAAATGACTAAATTTTTTTTTAAAAGAAAAAACCAAATTGTATTACCCGCTACTTCTCCTTCACAATATGTCGGTTTGTATCAAATAGATGAAATCCAGTCCTGGAATGTAACTGCGTCACGTGACAACGTGCTCACGATGTCCAATCCGGCTACATTTGGAAATCCTTTACAGATTGGTTTGAGTTTTGTTTCAGATGGAATATTGAAACTTATTTATTTGGGTAAGATTTTTAAGCTATCTTTTTTGGTATTGTCAAAAGATTGAAAGAAATAAAAGTGGAAAATCTATGTGAATTATTGAAATCAATCAGAAAAGAACAAAATTGACTGACTATTTATTAATCGCACAAGCTTTCATGAATTGCAATTCACTTTGACAGGTGCAACGGAATTCTGTTGCACTTGACGAGTGAGCAGTGGTTTATGAAAGCTTGTGCGATTAATAAAAACTCAGTCAACTTTAGTGCATTTTTTTTCTGATTTTTTAGTATTGGTAAAGCATTTTTATAAAATACAAAATTTTAACTGCTCGTTTGAACAAGCTTTTTTTTATTGCAGTTGGCTAAACTTTATTGAACTTTAAAAGTTACACAACATTTCTTATTTTGCTATCAAAAATATAGACTGAAAAATATTGTCTTTCTATTTATTATTAGTCAAGAGCATTACCTCATTAAGGAATCTGCCGTAGAGCAAAACGTAAATCATTTAGATCAGGGTTTCTTAACCAGGGGTTTAAACGTAAATCATTTAGATCAGGGTTTCTTAACCAGGTGCATTTCTCTCACCTCCAAGGGGTGTGAGAAATGTTCCTAGGGGGTGCGGGGATGCTAAATCATTAAGGTTGATTAGGCCTACTCTTTTAAATACAAAAAAACATTATGTTACAGATTTCAAATTTACAAGTGGAAAATAACAGAATTGAGTGTTGTTACAGACTTTAATATCGCTAAACTTTAATATCACTAAACTTTGTTTTCGGTATGTCTAAAAAACGAAAGTGAAATGATGCTTATGTTCAGTATGGCTTTACATTTATTACCGAAAAAGATGGTACACAACGTCCGCAGTGTGTCCTGTGCGGCACTATGTTCTCAAAATCGAACTTGAAACCATCGAAACTTGATGAACATTTCAAGAACAGACATGGTGGTGTGAATGGAGGAAATGACATTGCGACATTACAAGTCAAGAGGGCTAGACTTGATCGTGCCGGCACATTACGTATGTATGGGTTTTCACCACCAGAAAAACCACTATTGCTAGCTTCTTATGAAGCTGCATACCAAATTGTTAAGTCAAAGAAGCCCCATGCCGTTAAAGAGGAATTGATCAAGCCATGTATTCTTAAAATAGCAGATATTGTTCTTGGCAAGGAAGCTGCAAAAAAGTTGCAACAAGTATCTTTATCTAATGATGTTATCCACAATAGGATCATCGATATGAGTGAAGATATACTGGAGCAGGTTATTGCTGACATTAAGGCAAGTCCAATAACGATTTTACTGCAGCTTGATGAATCTACTGACGTGTCAAACTGTAGTCAGCTAATAGCGGTAGTCCGATATGTGAAAAGCAAGAAAATTGAAGAAATTTTTTTGTTTTGTCAGTCACTGGAAACTACAACGAAAGCCAAAGACGTATTTGATATGATAAAAGAATTCTTCATGAAACACCAACTTCACTTAGACAAGATTGGTTCGATATGCACTGATGGAGCACCAGCCATGTTGGGCAACCGTTCAGGATTTGCTGCATTACTAAGAAAAGAAATTCCCAATCTGAAAATTACTCATTGCTTTCTTCATCGGCACGCTCTTGCAGCAAAAACATTACCCCTCAAACTGAAGAAAGCTTTGGAAATTTGCGTTAAGGTTGTAAATACGATTCGTGGCCGTGCACTGAATCACCGACTGTTTCAATTGTTTTGTAAGGAGTTGGGTAAAGAACAAACCGTGCTTTTATATTACACCGAAGTAAGGTGGCTGTCACGTGGTCGTGTGCTATCTCGTCTGTTTGAATTGCGAGATGAAATTAAAGAGTTCCTCTGCAAAATGGGAAATGAAATGGTTGAATATTTTGAAGACCCTGAATTTATACAAAACCTTGCCTATTTGGCTGATGTGTTCACAGCACTCAACGAGCTCAACCGCTCTTTGCAGGGACAAGGAATCAGCGTAATTCATGCATGTAAGAAGCTGTCTGCATTTAAAGAAAAGCTTCAGCTGTGCATTAGACGTGTAAAGAAAGGAAACTTGGTAAATTTTCCTTTCCTTCAAGAAACACTCGAGGAAAGTGCTTCCTTGCATCCACCCCTTGTTTCAACAATTGCTGAACATTTACAAATACTTAGTACTGCATTTGATGGCTACTTCTCATGCGGAGAGATACAAACCTGTGACTACTGGATCCGTCATCCTTTCAAGGTGAATTTGGAAGAAATTGTTGATAATAGCGACATTATGGAAGATCTCATTGATATGAGAAACAATACTGGAATTAAAATGGAATTTTCCGATGATAGTCTGGAAAACTTTTGGGCTTCTCAATTAGAAACATATCCTGTTTTGGCAAAAAAGGCTCTTACTGTGTTGGTGCCTTTCGCAACAACTTATTTGTGTGAAACAAGATTTTCTTGCCTGGTTCACATTAAAACAAAATCTAGAAATCGTTTGGATCCTCAGCACGACATGCGAGTAGCACTTAGCACCAAGACACCAAGATTTGATGTCATTATAAATAGGAAGCAACAACAAGAGTCACTGAGATACTCTTCTAAATGTATTACTGTAATTTCTTTCTTTGCTGATTTTTTTTTTTTTTTTTTTGAGCTTAAAAGATGGTTTTATCTTACGTTTTTTGAAACTTGTTATATTTAACCAATTCTAAAAAAGGTGCGAGAATTGGTTGGTGATTTAAAAGGGGTACAGCAAGTAAATAGGTTAATAACCACTGATTTAGGTCATTATTTTTTATTCTGTAGCGTGGTTTAGTGTCAAGAGCGCCATGATTTTGACAGAGTGCGGTTCAAAATCTACTTACGCCATTCTGTTGCATTCTTGGATAAGACACTTTTACGGCACTTCCCTATGCTTGGAGGTCTTGGCAAGCAGTTCTAAATTTTAGTTATATCGCTATAAAACAAAAACAAAAAAATATAGGCCTAACCAGATAGCAATATTTTGGCATCTCCAAAAGCAAATTAAGTTAGCACATTGAGCTATTTGCCAAGGAGTTTATCGTATTGAAATTGAACTTGCTTTCTCAAAATTTAAATTGTTTTAGTATTTTTGATTATTTTTCAGCAACTTTTTGCAATTTTGCTAATTTCTATTCATTATTATCTTCCGTTTGTCGGTTGAGACCTGGACTTTATGCTGAAATATTAGGGTCGTCTAGTTGTCTGCAGCGACGCCTCCACTTTTCTCGCTCATAAACATTCCAATAGATAGACAAGTTTCTTATTTAATGTAAACACTGTTACCAGGGATAGTACTTAATTTAAAATTTATTAGTTTTTCTGGTACAACCGGAGGCAAGTTCAACTTCAACAAATACAACAAAACGCGTAATATATTTTTTAATAAAAAACTTGTAACACGACGCTCCGTAATATAAAAATTTTATAATGATTATGGGTTTTCAACCTGTTAATTTTAGTTCTGTTGCTCAAAATTGTTAAATTGTTGTTGTGTAGGCTGCCTCTCACCATTGTGTTCATCAGTTTTGTTTTTGACTTTTAAATACGTTGTGCATTGTGTGTTGTTTTTACGTGAAGAAGTCCGCCCGATGTAACGGACGAAATGTCGTGCTACAAGTTTTTCTTTAAAAAACATATTACGCCTTTGGTTGTATTGGTTGAATGGTTAAAGTTCAACTTGCCTCTTGATTTATACCGGAAGAACTGATCGATTTTAAATTAAGACAAGTTTCTCCTCATATCATGCTTACTATCTCCTGCCAGGTTTTCTTTGGTCATCCTCTTCTCGTATTTCCCATTATTCTCTTTTTTGTAAACTCTTCTTGTCAAACTCTCCAATTTTATTATCTCGAGATCTCCTAACTATCTCAGACGACGCTCTCTTAAACATTTTTTAATATCCTCAATATCTGTCCACCATCTTAACACACTGATCGACTGATCGAGATCTTTTCGGATTGATGCTTAAGGCCCGTTTCCACTACGAGCGTGGAAAAGAGCACTCTTTGTTTCTTTTATTGATCTTTCCGCGCTTAAAATTGAAGCAAGCGTTTAGCGAAGCAAAAAGTAATCAATAAAACAAAGAAAGAATACTCTTTTCCACGCTCGCAGTGGAAACGAGCCGTTATTTCTATTAAATATATGATAAATTGTAAAATTTGATCAAACACAAGTGCTTGTCATAAAGGGGACAAGCTTAAGTATCAACGAAGAAAAAAAATTAGTAAATAATTTTGTTTACTTTAGGAGGTGAATTTCCTTGTGTAGTCGGTTCTAATAACTTAGACGTCCAAAATGGCGCCCTTTTGCAATTTCGAAACCTGACAGAAGGAAAATTCAACCAATTTGATATTTTTGCTTTGAATTTGTACGGATTCCAGCGCGTATATTAAATTACTGATTGAAAGAAACTTTCTACATATCGGATTACAAAAGCTGTTTGTTGTTATTGCTTGTCGAATTAGCGAAAAGAAAAATTAATATGAAAAATATGTTGGATCGAGAAAAATTAAAATACACTCAATAATAAAATATTTTGAGAATTTTAAAATCTGTTAAAAAATAGGTAAAAGAGTTTTTTAAATTAGTGTTAATTTGGTGACGTTGGAACCAACCTAACAATAAAAAACTTTAGAGTGTGCTAGTTTTCATTTTTATCCAATAGGACAGAGGTAGCCAATTTGTGCTGGTAAAATCGACTTCAAAGTTTTTAGAAACTCGCGATCGAGCACTATGAAAATGCGATCCTAAAAAGCGGGTGATCTCTAAAAAAAAATCTTTACTTCGAATCTGTCTCGAATTTCCTGATTTTCATCCCTAAAAATAAGTGACCTTTAAAAAAATCTCTTTTTGAATAAATGAAAAAATGTTTACCGTCGATCGCGATCAGCATGCTAGCCACCCTGCAACAGGGTAACATTTTTTCATTAAAAGAACTACAATATATTGAAACTTGATTGATTATTTAGCTGGTAGCATAAAACGTGTAGGCGTATTTAGTTGTTTTTAACTAAAATGGCAAAGTCCAAACGGCACAATCTTCTGTTTATCACGTTAGAGTCGAACTGTTTTTCAGTTACGCAAAAACGTAATTGAAAAAACGTTTTAGTGTACAGTTTTTGTAATTTTTTATAAATTTAGGTAAAATGTTCCCTTAAATTTTATTCTGTCAGTATTCTAGTTTTTATTTCTTTTGTTAACAAACATTTCAAATTCTACAATTTTTAATTTGAATTTTTATGAGTATTAACGTTGAATTTAAAAAATATAAAACCAGGCGTCTAATACATGTAATGACAACTTGTTTATTAAATTTAAAGTAAAATATTGTATTAATACGTTGATAATAGTTTTTTTATGAAAATAGCAGCCAAGTTTAGGCCTCCGATAAAAAGCCATAAAACTGACTAAATATAACATTTTAATTGACAGGTGCAGGAAGTTGAAGATACTTTTGGGTTCCGGATTTAAGTGAAGACCTTTTGTTGCCGTCTAGACTTAAAAGTCACAGTACAGAATCATAGAAAACGCTATTTGGCATTCAGTTTTGTAAGACTTTTTGGATCAGGTCTAATATCTGCCCGGCCGGGCAGTTATTAGACCTGATCCAAGAATTCGTGTGTCGAGACAATGTTCTAATTGTTAATCCGGGCAGATATTAGACTTGATCACCCGGCCGGGCAGTTATTAGACCTAATCCGACTTTTTTAGTCAATATAACGGAGTTAAATGTTACGACTCTGCAGTTTATGTGAGGTTTCATTCGGACCCTCAAAGAGTATTCGAGTTTAAGATCAAGTAGTTAAGTAACTTAAATATTAGTATTTTCGTGTTTACAAAAAAATACTGTATTTAAAAATTATTCCAAAGTTATAATATACCACAACTTTATTCCATTATTGGGACGTAAAGCTTGGAATAATTCGATGTAGATTGCAAACGCTGAAAATATCCAAAAAGTAGTTTCAAGGAAATAAACAAACTTCCACGTTTCATCGATCGAATTTGCTATCTCAAAAACCCTGATAATTAATTTCAAATACAAACTCGTTTATTATTAAGCAATATCAAAAAGCAAACAACTATTACAGCGTTGAAATAATTATTCTGAATTACTGTAAATGGCTAAATAACGTCGGCCAGCTGTCGCGACATTTGGTTGCGATTCAATTTGATCTAGTACAACACGACATGAAGAAACATTTTGAAAATATGTGAGAGTTTTCAAAAATCGGAAGATCGAATTTTTCAAGAAATTTAAGTAGGAAACGAATATTTTCAGTTGAAAATCATTTACTTGTGAGACTAATTTTTCATATATAGCAATAGTGGAGCCATGGCTAAACACACGGAGCTCCAAAAATTTCATGCACTTAAAAAGCTCGCTATACGGAAGTGTTTGTATGATCGTGGATACTTAAAGGTATTTGAGAAAAATCATCAGGACTAAATTAATACAAGGGCATAATCAATAACAATGTAAGCGAATGACAATGAATCGCATTGTATAAGGGCAGTTAAGGGGCGCGTGAAACTTAGCTCGATTCGAACGTTTTTGTTTGATGAACAAACAAGAAATTGTCTCACAAAGTAAAATCGAAATATTAATTCGCGGGCGAAAGCAAAATTTTAACGAGATCAAATGGTTACCAGTTTTTTTCAGTTGTAAGAGCGTCTGCGAAGCGCTTGCATCACCTCGTGAACCAGTTGAAACGCTGTCAAAATCGCAGTTCTTCGACCCCTTCCGGGATCGCGAAGTACTTGTCAACATCTTTCTCAGTCACGGCTTCCAACGTGTTTGGTTTCCAAACCGGCTTTTTATCTTTGTCCACTAGCAATGCTCGAACTCCCTCGGGAAAGTCGTTGTTACGTAAGCAATTGCAACCGATTCTGAAAAAGATGCGTCGTTAAGTGACAAGTACCGAGTAAAGTCGGTGAAGAGAGCAATTCAAAATTGCAATAGCGGAAACAGGGGGAAGAGGCAGTGCAACGCCATAACCCTTCCGCACACTGCTACTTACTCATTGACTTATAGATACAACAATAAGCTTACAGTCAGCTTTGTAATATTTCATGCCAATCACATATAGGATGAAGTAATTGAATGATGACTCAGATGAACAATCGGTGATCAGAAAAACAAGTTCAGACGTTTGGTACAAACATTTTGCTGTTTATGTCACGTGGTGTCATCGCTTCAAGCAGAAAACTGACACGTAACAAGTGATATAAATTCCCCTACTTTTATATTATATTACGAAGCAATATTTTGATTCCTGCAGTTAACAATCAAACAAATTCCTAAAACGACGGTTAATTTATCCAACTACAAAATTAATTCTGTTTCGTTTTAGCAAACAAAAAATCATGAACTTAAAAAGAGAGCGAAATAGTTTCTAATACCGGAATTCCATCTCTAGACATTCGTCTAAAGGAAGACTCTCGCCCAGCTTTAATTGCTTGTGAGCGATCTTGAGAGACGTCGGTGACATTTCACGTAAAATCTTCAATTGCTCTCTCGCCCAATCTGTGTTTTCTTTTTCCAGATTCTATACAATAATGAGTTAGCGAGAAAATACACTTTAACCTGAAAAGCTCGAGACTTAAGAACTAGAAACAATAATCTATCTTAGCTTTTGCCAGCTGAAATTTTTGGCAAATTTTTACATTAATTTTTTAATAAATTTAAGCGCGGACAAGAAAGTTTAAGGAAAAAATCAAGTAAATCTGATACACTCTTTCTTTTTACAAGTAAATAAGTAAAAACAACATGAAAAAGTTAAAAGAAACATAAAGTGTCGATATAAAGCATATCCGCAACAGGTAGACTTATATTACATCATTCAGAAATTAAGAATCATACAGCAACAAAACTAATAAATCCACGTAAAAATCACATTTGTTGAAACTTTTCACCAATTGAATGAAGATTAAATCACCAAAATACCACCTTGAAAATTTCTTCGACGCTGTCGGCCAAAAATATCCGCTTGATGTCCTCTTCGCGATCACGAAGAATCAAATAGTCGCGCTCTCTCCCGGTCCGGCATTCCTCGTGATACTTGCGAAGCAACTGCCCGGAATTAAATACAAAATAAAATTCCTCGAAAAACAACTTTAAAAGCATGAAAATAACAGGAATAATAAGTCAAAAACCAGTGTTGTCAAAACTGCAATTGACAGCAAGCTACGAGTATTTTATAAGTTTATTTATCAAGGAATTGTAGTGTTTGAAAAATCATTAAGTTAAGGAAAAATGGATTTAATAAGAAGTAATCGTGGCATGCACACAGATGTCAACTCAAAACGGAAAAATTTATTGCAACTATTAAAATTTTATTTTAAGTTTCAATTTCTTGCGTTTACAAAAAACAATAATCATCGAACCATGATGAATTTTCCGTATTTTTAGTTAGAAAAACAATTGCGCCATTCGCATCTTTCAAAAGCTTGATAATTTTTTTACTTCGATTACATCACTTTTTAGTGAAAAACTGTTGGAAACAAACCCGAACACAGGCAACATCCGGGAGTTCTAACTGACAAGTAAATTCTTAAAAGGCGGTCGCTTGGCAACATCAGGGAGCGAAGATTGATTTTGCCTCTTACATCAGTGATGTCTTGAGCTGAAGGCGCTTCCATGGCAACCAGATCGCGCTCGAGTTGCGGCAACACGTGACTGTCCACCATTCTCGTGGCGACGCCGGACTTGTACACGTCGCGTCCTTTCAGGTGGTATCCAGTCAAGGCCAGGTACATCCCCAAGTGCATGCTTAGACGAGGGAGAAAGTGAGATCCACCGACATCGGGGAATAAACCTGGGTCATGAATAAATTTGTTGAACATTAAACAAACTCTTCAGCAACAAAACTACAACTTTTACAAAAAAACTACCGCTGCAAGTAATAAAACAAAAAGCGCTACATTGTCAGGTTATAGGAAAAAAAAAAACGGTAGAAACTACTGCAGCAAGTCAGCAAAAAACGTAAAAGGTAAATCATTTATTACACAACGCTGTATATTACTGTCAGACCGAAATGCATCAAGCAATTACTAAACATACCGATTCCCATTTCCGGCATAGAGAATACAGTTCTTTCGGTGCACACTCTGTTTTCTCCGTGTACAGATAAACCAACACCTCCTCCCATAGTTATTCCATCGATAAATGCAATGTAAGGAACAAAGCATGTTGCAATGCGATAGTTCAGCTGATACTCGGCGCGAAAAAACTCTTCTCCTAATAGCCATTTTAGAATAATTTGAACGTGACTGAACAAAACCTAAAATTAGCTTAGACAGTAATTAGCGAGGCCGGTTTTTATGTCCGAATTTTAAACACAAAGTTGAGATTTGGAAAAAACACCATTGCTTATCCAGCCAACATAATGTCCAGCATATTTTTCTATTGCTTTTATTTGATTTTATAACTCGTGGGGTGACTAAATCTTCTCTATATTGTTTCAAATATGTTAATGCAATTTTTCCTATTTTTGTTTAAAATTAAATAAAACTTTTATTGAAGTAACTTTTCGATATATCGATTCAACTATTACGTACCAAATAAAAATAAATAAGACGAAAATACTAAAATAAAGTATTGTGGTTTTCACTCTTCATACTTAAACCCAAGTTTGGGTCCTATTAAAGAGTAGAGTACAATAGACACAAAAATATTAAACGGTATAGGATTTATAGATGATTACCTATTTCATATTCCCCTTGATTAAAGCATATACAGTTAAATCCCAACTTACTTCTTATTATATTTTACCATGTTTTATCAAACAACAACTATTGCCTTTAAATTATTTTAATCTTCTAGTATGGTTTAATACCCAATAGCATAACCAAAACTAGTACTGAGTACAACACTTATGCTTTGCAGTGTATACAGCTACATATGCTATTGCCTCAAATGAAAAAAAGTTAACCGTCATATAATTGCCACATATTATAGTGCAATTTATTTCATATTTGCTTCTTTTTCTAAAATTTTTAAAACAATATCATAATTTAAAAGCCTTTATAATAGATCAGTAATTAACCTCTTACTCAAAATCAAGGCAATAATTCAACATAATTTTTTTTCATCAAAATTTATAAACATCTAAATTAACGGTGATAGAAAATTTCTTGATGTTGCAGATTATACGACGGCACATCTTTTTTTATGAAAATATTCTTTGCTTTGTGTGTGCAAATACTGTACATACCAGGGGCATAGTTTCCATTCCTTGCTGCTTCAGTGATAGCTCTAATATCACCTCCTGCACAAAAGGCTTTGTCTCCAGCTCCCTTCATTATAATCATGGTTGTGCTGGGATCATCTTCCCATTTCTGTCTTAAAATTAAAAGTTTACTAGATAAAATGAGCAATGTGCAATTGCAGTAAAGAAATTTTTACAAAAAAAATAATAATAACAAGAGGAGGTTTTTGCCCGTTTTTAAAGCTGCTTTTCACTTTTAATTGTGATAATACAATCAGTAAACATAATCATTGGCATTTAAATTAATTAATTGTAATTTATTTCTTTGTAATTAATTTCAGTAAAATAAATAATAGCCTGATGTTTCACTGTAAATTTGAATATGAATAATAATAAAAATACTGTAATAATAGTTATGGTTTGAAATAATGTGTATAGAAATGCAAGACTAAATAAAAGAGTTCTATGTCAACATACAATGCACATTGCACACACCCCCTCTGAGATCACTGTTCAACCTGGGTTTCAGGTTTTTAACCTTACAGAAAATTCAATCACTCAGGTATGAATGCAAAACTGATAAAACATTAAAGTAACATTAATTTTAGAGAATTTTTTTAACTTGTGGAAAATAATTGTAAAGAGCTATATATACATATTAGTAACTGGTAAATTTCACCATGGTGAATTCCATTGTGGAAAATTCCACCATGGTATATTTTTTTAATTTTTTTTATCTCTATTTTTATCCTCCTGGCTCGCAGGAAAGCAACAGAGGTGCTAATACATAGGATAAGCAATTACCACAACCTGCTTCCAGAGATGCCAAGATATTGCAGTCTGCTTGAAATTCAATAGAGGTATTACTGTAATTTAAAACTGCTTGCCAAGACCACCAAGCAGGGGAAAGTGCTGTAAAGTGTCTTTCCCAAGGACACAACAGAATGATGCGGGTGGGTTTTAAACTGAGACCGTGTTGATCATAAGCCCAGTGGTTTAACCACTTGACCATGCTGCCAACAACAACTGGTATATTCTACTATGGCGTTTTGCTAGGGTTAGAGTTAGAATTAGGTGTTAGGATTAGTGCTAGGGTTTTGGCTGAGTTAGGGTAAGAAATGTACTTGTCAACTACTGTACCCTGTACTTGTCAACTTATAGCATAAATCAACAACAATCAACATGTTGTGATATTGTGGTAAAATACACCATGGTGAAATTTATCATGATGGAATGTGCCATGGTCAAATTTACTATGGCAGAATATACCTCGAACCAACGTTCCCTCTAAGAGCTTGCTTAGTGTGTGCAGAATGAAAGGTTGTGTGAGCAGTGGCGGATATTCAAATTTAGGGGCCCAAGGTAAGGATTTTCAAAAATTGATGTTCAGTAAAAAAGAAAAAGAATTTTGATCTCATCTATCATTTTTTTCTCCAAAAATCATGGTGTTCTCTAAAAAAAAAAAAAAAAAAGGTCTTCACCTAGAATCAATCTCTGATTTTTCTATTTTGCTCCCAAAATCAAGGTGTCCTCTTAAAAAACACCTAGAATTGATCTCTATATTTCCCACTTATTTTTTTTTTAGAAACACCATAATTTTTGGAGAAAAAATTGAAAAACGAGATGAAAGCTCTTTTTCTTTTTTAGAGAACATCAATTTTTGAAAATTCTTGCCTCGGGCTTCTCAATTTGAATATTCAACACTATGTGGAGCTTGCTTCTGATTGACAGCACATATTTAGCTTGTCTTGCCAATACTTATGCAGTGCATGGCAGAACGAAAGTATTGCACAGAGGTTCTAGGCTAGCTGTGCAGCTTAGAGGGAACGTTGCCTAGAACCATATATATCACAGTTCAAATGAACTTGACTTAAATAAATCCAACTTTAACCAGTTTCAGCATTGCAGAAAATTTGTGTATAAAATAAAAGCTGTGCTTAAACTGTAATATTAATAAACAAACATGCCTTTATTTGTGGATAAATTTTCTTGATCATACTTAAATTCAATGCATTTAAAGCTTTAGGTCGGTTCAGAATAATAATTTTTGCACCATTTTTTTCTTCAAATAAAACATCATCTTCAACAAAATTGTTAGTTGACATAGTCCGAGAAATTATTGCTGGCTTACGAAAGTGACTTTTCAAAACAAAAAGTCTTTGAATACTTCGAATTGACATCATTATAACAAAGTTAATATGTTTATTGAGATCTTTCCAGTTGTTGTAATGTTTTGAGTTCTTCTTTACGCTGCTTATCCACTAACTTTTTCACAAGTACAAATCCAGCTAATCCAGTTGGTATGGCAATAAGCCTAAAAAAATTAACAACCATTAACACTACTTTACATAAACTACAAAATAAACTAACTAAAATATTTCTTAAAAAACTTTTTCTTAATATTTTAATTATTTTTTGCAAATCTAAATGTTTTTAAATAAATACTGGCAGTATTCTAAAATAAACAATGGTAATAATTTATTAAAAAAATAATAATGTAAAAGTGTTGTAAAAAAATTAAAAGTAATAATTAAAAAAATAATAATGCAAAAGTGTGTAAAATAATTGCTTAGCAAATAGGTTACATGATTCAAGTCTCATTCACCTTTGCCATTACTAATTTGGGGATTCCCAAAGTTTAAGAGTTTACAAAGTAAGCACAGTGAATTTTTATTTTATCAACTAAAAATTACATAACACAATTATATGAAAGTCAAGTAGTGTTTTCTAGAGTCTCTTCAAAAAATCACTGTGAGTGATTTTTTTTGGTGAAACTAACTTGAACTCCCCTTTTAGCAACAGAAAACAATAAAGAAGAAACCAAGAAAAAAAAATCTTTTAAGAAGCAATAGTAACTGCAGGGCAATCCAGGTTAGTTTTACAAACAAAAATTGCTTACAGCAACTTTTTGCAGACCCGTTTAAACCTACATCAATAGTTTTAAACAATCAAAAGTTTTGTAAGAACTAGGATGAAAAACTTTTAACATATTTTTAAAAACATTGTTTTATTTTAATTTTTTCAATTTTAACTAACAAAAAATATATTAATTATTATGTTTGTTTAAATATTAGATAAAATTTATGTTAATGGAGTATGTTTTAAACTTCTCAACCAATCTTTAAGACTTAACTTATTATAAAGCAATTGATCTCACCAGTTACAAAAAGATGAGTACTTACCAAGCATAAAAATTTTTTAAAAATACTTGATTTCGAGCTCTTTTTTGATAAGAAATTTTTAAGAATCTAAGTTGCTGAAAAATTGGGTGATAACCCATGAGTTACAGCAAAAATCACCTACAAAATAAAAGAATGAAATTATTGTGCTGCAATGATTTTAAATAGTAAAAAAAAATTTAATCTTCAAAACAGATTTGGTTTGAAAAAAGTATTTTGTATATCAAGTAATAACTTTGTCAAAGTTTTTTTGTTCTTAACCAGATGCCTAAAAAAGAAGTTCAATTTTATTTCGTAGTAAAAATTGAAAATCAACAATACAGTTGTTTATATAGTAATACTGTATATTGAATAACAAATCAACACCTTCCAAATTACAAATTAATTTTTTTTACATTTGTTTATATGTTCAAGTAAGCAATCAGGAATTTTAACAATTTATTGGCAATTATAAATTAAACTAGCATTTTACTGACTTAACTTTTATTCAATTGGCTTATAGACTGGCCGCTCGTTTAAAATGTATCGATACAAAATTTCCTAGCCAAAAATAATCTAAACTAAAATTGTAAATATTGAACAGATAGTTAAGTTCGGCTTCAGAGAATTATTGGTATTTTTCCATTACACGCTAAGGCTATTCAATTAAACCTCAAGTAACAACACTAGCAGCGCAGTTGCACATTTCGTTTGTTTCATTCATCAGTCATTTTTGATTTTTTTCACAATTTTAAATTTAATTTCATGCTCAAGTCAGCTCAAGTCAACTCAAGTCAGCGCCGGTCAGTAAGGTAGCAGATAACCACTTTTAACTCGGTGGGTCAAGCGACGAAAAAGTAAATATAAACCGAAGAGTTCAATGCTCAAACTGATCATACGTTTTCGTGCACACAAATACCTTAAAGATAATAATTCTTCCGGATTTAAGGAAAAGTCAACACTAGTGCCTTTAGTCGATTCAGCAGCCAACTTTATTGAATTTTTTTATTCTAATCGTTTCTAGCTTTTGTTAGTCATGACAATTCTTTTTAAAAAATTTTTGTTCTGTTTTCGCCCGACCGCAATCTTTTCAATAGTTTTTTTCTCTTTTTTTCAGTCTTTTCTTTTAGGCCTAGTTTTTTTTTCTCGAAATATTTAAAGTGATCTAGCACAAAAGGTTTTTATTAACTTTGCTTAAGATATTTCAAATCATAGCACTTAGTTAAGGCTACCTTTTTTATTTACGTGTACGTTCTAATCAAGAGTACTTTTCAAGGGTTTGTTCCGATCTGTTTTCGAATATCAAGAAGACTACTGTTCAAATAAACTTAAAAAGATTTTATTTTACGTCTAAATTTTTTAAAGCTTTTCGACAAGAATTCAAGGTGCTAACTAAGTTCTTCAAATCGCTGAAAAGAGGAAAGAGCTGTTAAAGTACCATTTTCATAGGCGCAAACAGGGTCGCGAAAGGAGATGAACCGATGAAGTGTCGATAATTCAATGGATTTGCATTGCGTCAATTTAGACACTATTTTTAAATAGCTCAGCAAGTAGATAGCATAGCCCCAGCTACGACCAGAGGGGGCACTTGTAAAAGTTGTGACAACACAATAACATGCAAGTAGTTTTTTGGCCTCTGGGAGCACATGGCAAAGTGCGCAATGCTGTCAAAAATAAATGATAACGCAATTTTCAAAGTACCCAATTCTAAGTAAGGCAAACTTGATAGCCTACTTGTTTCTTATCTCGGTAGCCTTGAGTTATTTTCATTAAACTTAGCTACACGGTGATTTGACGAAAAATATCAAAAATGACGATTTATTTAAAAAAATTTTATTATTTTGTTTGGAAGCCGCTGGATATATTTTTTAAAGTTTGCCGGCCCTAGTAGTTACACTTGTATAGGCTGCTGTTCTTATTTGTGCCAAAAGGTCGGGTAATTATGCCTCGTTTTACAGTACAAATATCCTCAGTAGTTCGATAAAAACCAAGTTTTGCACTTATATTAATATTTATGTAGTATTTGGCTACTCAGTAATGGTGGTGGTGGTGGTTTTACCCGACCCATTCCTAGGGATGGGGGCGCGGATCAATTCCGCGGAATCCCAATAGTCGGGCGACTCCCCACGGACGGGACCAGAGGTCCAGAAGAGAAGGGGTGTGGCCGAAAATGGCCCGACGCAGAGGGTCTAGTACAGGGCAGTCGAGCATGAGATGTGAGAGATCCTGTGGTTCAGAACCACAGTTGCTGCAAGAAGGAGTCTCGGCTCGACCAATCCTGTGGAGATAAGAGTTAAGGAGAGTGCTGTGCCCGTTGCAGCGTAAACGGGAGAGAGCACAGCGAGCGGAGCGAGGGAGAGTAAGCTCCTCGGGAGATACTGAAGAGATTTGGTGTTGAAAGAAACCAGTTGGACACTGCGTCTCCAACTGGTGTAGAGGGATAGTCGTTGGGAGGAAATAAGGGGTGCGAGGGACACTGATATACTGGAGGGATCAAGAGAGGCACCGGCTTTAGCTAGAGAGTCAGCTAAGTCGTTTCCTGGGAGGGAAGAGTGACCAGGTATCCATTGTAGATGGACAACCTTGGATTAAAATAGAGAGTTTAGAAGAGATTGAGTATTGGATAGGAATTTGGGGGTTAAATATGGTAGGGGGGTAGAGAGAGTTGATAGGACAGATAAAGAGTCGGAAAAGGTGATAGATTCAAAATTACATGTCTTGGAGTGAGAGATACACCACTCAAGAGCATGTAGGAGAGCGAAGGTTTCGTCACTATAACTGGTAGCCCAGAGACCAGTCGAGAAGGAAAGCGAGGTAGCAGTGACACACTTTTACACTTGATGTGTATCCCTGCACCACCCTGTCCCAGCCCGTCAGGTACCGAACCGTCAGTCCAGGCAGAGATATCGCTGTGAGATAGAGTGGAAAGATGGGAGGTAGCTGGGGTGTTGCGAAGGGAGGGGGGTCATTGCGAGAGCATGGGGATGAGAGGTGGAGTGAGATTGTGTAAGTAGATGGGGCAGACCAGGGGGGTTCAGGAGGGCAGAGGATTAGTGGTTCACGGGTAAGATGTAGGTTAGGGATAAGGTTATGTGATCTGGAGAAGGATCTCCATGAGCTCTTCTTGAGACGTGTACGGGGGGTTAGAGTTCGCAAGAGAAGCTATGGGAAAGGTGGGAGGTAGACGGAGGGCTCGTTCAAAGAAGGAGAGGGATTGGTGGGTGAGGGTGACTCGTAGTGGGGGTAGAAGTGCTTCTATATGAAGTAGAGGAATGGGAGTGGACGATAGACAACCTGTGATTACTCTACAGGAAGATCTATGCATCCTTTCCACGGAGGTGATGTGTGTAGAAAATGAGAAGGGAAACCAGCCTGGGGAAGCATAGGTGAGGATGGGGCGAATGAAGGCTTTGTATAGGGTACATAAGGATTCTTTTGATGGACCCCAGGAGGCAGAGGCAATGGAGCGGAAAGCACGGAATCGGCTGTGAAACTTTTTTCGTAAGGATAGGACGTGATATTTGAAAGAGAGAGTGCGGTCGAAGGTTACACCGAGAAAGGTTGAACGAGGGTTAAATTTGAGAGGGGTATTAAGAATGTGCAGAGAGGGTTGTATACGTGATTGGTAGGGGTCTAAGCTGAAGAAGGATGTTTCACATTTGAGGGGGTTGAGAGGAAGGCGCCATTTTGAGGACCATTCCACCAGTCTGTTGAGGGCAGCTTGTACTGCAGCGGTTGCACACTCAACACTCGGGGAGGAGGCCCAGATGGCTAGGTCATCTGCGTAGAGAGAGGTCTTAACAGATGTAGGAAGGAAAGTGGGAAGGTCATTGATGTATAAAGAGAAGAGAACTGGTCCTAAAACCGAACCTTGGGGAACTCCTCTTCGGAGATGGAAAGGACGACTGTATGAATTACAGATACGGACTTTCGAACGGCGATCTGAGAGGTAGGATCGTATCCATTTGACAAACCAAAGAGGAAGATCTAATGAGAGGAGTTTAGAGAGAAGGGCAGAGTGCCAAACTGAGTCAAAAGCTTTCGCAAAATCCACAGTGGCAAGGACTGTACGTGCGCCTGGCTTAGATTGGTGGAAGGAATCTGCGATTGACTGTGAGAGAAGGAGAACCTGGTCTACAGTCGATCTACCAGGTCCAAAACCAGCTTGCACGGGTGAGAGAATGTCTTGTTGTTCAAGAAAATAGGTTAGTCGTCCTAAAACCATTCTTTCGAAGAGTTTGGAGGTACATGAAGTGAGAGAAATAGGTCTATATGAAAAAGGTGAGTCAGAGGGTTTTCCGGGTTTGAGAATGGGGATGATTGTTGATTGCTTCCAGGCAGACGGGAAGGAGTGTGTTGACCAAGAAAGGTTGAAGATGTATAGAAGAAAATTTAACGCAGATTGTGGGAGGTGTGATAGAAAAGGGTAGGTAATTAGATCAGGGCCTGAGGAGGTTGAGGTTGAGAGTTGAGAGATAGCTGTAGAGAGTTCAATTGAGGAGAATGGTGAACAGAAAGTGGAATGCAGGGTGTTGCAGTGTGCAGTTCTGATTTGTTTCATTTGGGCTTTCTCGGTGCTTCGAAAAGGTTTTGGGGTTTGGGTAGAGAAATGGGACTGTAGATGTGAGGAGAGATGGTTGGCACAATCTACAGGGGTATGGCAATTTGGGAAATTGGGAAGGTCAGAAGTAGTTGGGGAGGGGGAGCCAGAGATGGAGCGAAGTAGGGAAAAGACTTCGCTGGGACGGGTTTCGAGAGAAAGGCTAGAGCAAGTGTTCTGCCATGACTTGGCTTTAGCCTTAGAAATCACAGTGGAAGTAGGCCTATATCTAGAAGTGGCGATATAGTGCTGGCGGTCTTCTTCGGAACAGTGTGCCTTTGCAAATGCCTTTCGGCGTTTTGCGACGGCATCTGCGACTTCAGGAGATCACCAGGCTTTAGCAGGGCGGTTGATGCTGCCAAAAGAAATGGGAGAAGTGGCAGCATCATTGAGGAGTTTGGTAAAGGTGTGGGTGGCTTCGGAAAGAGAGAGTGTTGTAAAGTTAGAGGGAGTAGGGCAGTGGGTATCAATATAAGTGTTGTAGACTAATGTAAGCAAATAAACATTAGCTTTATTCAACTGAAAAACGCTGCATCTACCAAGTGTGATGATAACAACAACTGAAAACATAGAAATTTTACCACGTGCGTAACTGCCAAGGCAGCCGCAAGCACACCACGAATTATGCAGCCAAATGACGTGTGACTAGAACAGTACGCGCGCGCATAATGCGGGTTCGATTACACGACATTCACCCCTGCTCGCAAGAAAGTAAAGATTACATTACAAAGAAATGCATACACGAAAATAAGTAGGGCTAAGAAAATAAACACCAAACAAAACAGTCAACTAATTGTACTCTAATCTATCGGGGGGTCGCCTTTGACGACTGGAGCGCCAATTTAATGGAGTTTGTAGCTCAGGTTGATTATCCAAATCATTTGTTCCTGGAAGATCATGCGAACCGCTGTCCGGTCTTTCTAACGTAGAAAACGGAATTTCGTTACTTTGCGAAAGACTCTGGGACTCATTTGCTTCTCCTGGACCGGCTGGAGTAGGTGCAATGTCTCTAGCAGAAACAGTTACCTCGCGTCCTTCGGGTGATCGTACGACGGCGTAATTCGGATTAGCGTTGAGCAAATCCATTTCTTCTACAACAGGATCATACTTATCTCCTACATGCTTACGCACATACACAGGTCCTGGTTCATTCATCCAGATTTGAGCGTTGGTACCAAACATTGAACGACGGGGAAATTTTAGAAAACGGTCATGGGGAACTTCATTTGTAGCTGTGCAAAGTAATGACCGCAATGAGTGAAGAACTTCTGGGATAACCATCTCCCAATTAGCGATTTCTAAGCCGTTTGTGCGGAGCGCCAGTTTTATGGTGTTCCAAATTATTCCATTAAAACGTTCGCACTGAGAATTACCACGAGGATTATACACGGAGGAAAATGTACTCGCGATTCCCCGTTCGTTTAAAAATTCTTTTATCTCTTTCGATACAAAACACTTTGCATTATCACTGTGCACAATAGCAGGAAAACCAAACAAGCTAAACAGTGATCTTAAACACGATATAACTGTGCGAGAACTGGTATCTTTACAGGCGAAAACAAAGGGAAATCGTGAAAACTCATCGACAACAGTAAAAATGTAATGATTTTTGGTTTTTGAAGGCAGAGGACCTTTAAAATTTATACTTAATCTTTCGAAAGGTTGCGAACTTTTAATTAAATTTACAATAGGCGGTTTAAAAAACTTTGGTTTAATTTCACAACAAATTGCACAGGCACTAGTCATTCTTTTTACGTCGTCAAGCGAATATGGCAAATTTCTTTGTCGGATGTAGTGATACATTCTAGTTATCCCCGGGTGACATAAACCCGCATGAATTCTATAAAGCGCATTTACAGTTGTAGCAGCACAATATACTCGCGACAATGGGTCAGAAACAACATTAAATTTCCCTTGACGATAAACGATATCATAAAAATATTGACTCGATTTTATTTTCCATCGCATAATCTTATCATTTTTAATTTTGTTACGCCGAGAATTACCAAACATAAAAGCTACAGAATTTTGATCTGTTATTATAGTGAATTTGCGAGGCAATAAATAGTGCGACCATCGCCGGACCGCTTCAACAATAGCTGCAGCTTCCTTTTCCACGCTTGCATAACGTTTCTCGTTTGAATTGAGTGTTCTTGACCAAAAGGCGACGGGTCGACCATTTTGCTGTAGAACTGCAGATACAGCAACATCGGAAGCATCGGTTTCCAATGTAAACGGCGCATTTTCATCTACACTTGCTAGTGTCGCATCAGCTAATTCACTTTTTAGCTGATAAAAACAGTGTACAGCATTTTCATTCAAAGGAAACATTCGCGATTCTACAGAGTTTTACTTTACAAGAGAAGCGAGGCAACCATTTCGCATAATATGCGAAGAGGCCGATTGCCCTGCTTAACTCTTTTTTTGATTTTGGTACGGGTATATCCAACAAAGTTTTAACACGCTCAGGGTCTGGGCGCAGTGTACGATCATGGATTTGGTACCCCAATAACGAAATACAATCGGACGAATAAGTACATTTGTTCTTATTAAATGTTAGATTATGTTTCGCTGCTGCTTCAAGAAATTGCTGAAGATTCGCATCGTGTTCTTCTTTTGTCTTGCCGCAAATTGTGATGTTGTCGAGGTATGCGAATGCTCCTTTACAATTATTGCGTTCGATAATGTCATGAATTATCCGTTGGAACCATGGAACCGCATTAGTCAGACCAAACGAAATTCTTTTACTTTGATAAAGCTTTCCATTAGCCTCAAAAGCTGTATACGGTCGGTCTTCTATTGGAATTTCCACTTGGTGGTAGGCACTTTTCAAATCTAAAGTGCTGAAGTGGGAGTATTGCGCTACTTTATTTACCAAATTTTGCATGTTAGGCAGTGGATAGCCATCTAATAACGTATATTTATTAATGGTCTCACTATAATCAATGCACATTCTTTTTTTATGATTGTCTCCAGTCACGACAAGAACTTGTGCGCGCCAAGGAGAAGAGCTTGGTTCTATAATTCCTTCTTTCAAGTCGTTTTTTATTGTTTCAGCAATAAACTTTTCGTTTGCCAAAGAAGGAATTATAGAGAAGCAAATGAGTCCCAGAGTCTTTCGCAAAGTAACGAAATTCCGTTTTCTACGTTAGAAAGACCGGACAGCGGTTCGCATGATCTTCCAGGAACAAATGATTTGGATAATCAACCTGAGCTACAAACTCCATTAAATTGGCGCTCCAGTCGTCAAAGGCGACCCCCCGATAGATTAGAGTACAATTAGTTGACTGTTTTGTTTGGTGTTTATTTTCTTAGCCCTACTTATTTTCGTGTATGCATTTCTTTGTAATGTAATCTTTACTTTCTTGCGAGCAGGGGTGAATGTCGTGTAATCGAACCCGCATTATGCGCGCGCGTACTGTCCTAGTCACACGTCATTTGGCTGCATAATTCGTGGTGTGCTTGCGGCTGCCTTGGCAGTTACGCACGTGGTAAAATTTCTATGTTTTCAGTTGTTGTTATCACAGTTGGTAGATGCAGCGTTTTTCAGTTGAATAAATTGTTGTAGACTAATGTAAGCAAATAAACATTAGCTTTATTCAACTGAAAAACGCTGCATCTACCAAGTGTGATAATAACAACAACTGAAAACATAGAAATTTTACCACGTGCGTAACTGCCAAGGCAGCCGCAAGCACACCACGAATTATGCAGGCAAATGACGTGTGACTAGAACAGTACGCGCGCGCATAATGCGGGTTCGATTACACGACAATAAGTAAGGTAATCATCCCAGCGAGCTTTATTATAATTAAATGAGGGGGGCGGTGGAACGAGTTAATTATAGGGGAAGTGGGAATAGTGATGGAGATAGGAAGATGATCTAAGCTGAGGTCCGGAAGGGTCTGCCATGTGCATTTAGAGGCTATTCGGGTAGGAACCCGGCCTCCGGTGGCACGGTGCAGTAGGGTGTGGTGTTCGGGGTTATTGAGAGGTAAAAGATCAGAAGAGAGGAGCCAATCAAACAGATCTTTGCCTGATTGGTCTTCCGGTGAGTGGGAGTCCCAGGATGAATGATGGCTGTTAAAGTCGGCAAAGATGTAAGTGGTGGGAGATGATGGTAGGAAAAAGGGTGAGAAGGATTTTGGGCGAGAGTCGGAGGAAGAAGAGCGGATAGGAGGGACATAGACGTTGAAAAGATGTATGGGAGCGGCTCCTTTTATTTTAACTGCGATAGCTAAATAATCGGAGCTGGGGTCGAGGGAGGAGAGGGATTATGTGGAGAGTGAAGTGAAGATAGACCGTTTTTGACAAGTATCAGTACACCTCCTCCTAAGTTTCCCGTAGAGTTGGTGTTTCCTCTCCTCGTCATGAAACGGTTCTTCTGGAGGGTTTTGTAGCCGGGTATACGGAAGGTGGAGTCAGAGGAGAGGTGTGACTCTTGTATGAAGATGAGATCGTACTGATTATGAGAGAGAAAGTGTAGGAGTTCAGTACGACGCGGGCGAATCCCATTAGCATTCCACTGTAGGATTCGGAGGTTGTTTCAAGAGGGAGAGGAAGGATGAAAAGAGGATTGTGTGAGAGGAGAGGTGGTATGTTGGGTTTGAGGAGAAGGAGTAGTAGATGCTGAGTGAGGGTAAGTATAAATTAGTTGGGGGTGATTAGGAAGATAGGTGGGGTTATTCGAGGTTGTTTTGGGGGAAGGTTTAGTTTTTGAAGATATGGTTTTGTGATTGTTTGTGAGTGGAGGTGGGGGATTTGGAGTGTGAAAGGATGGAGATACAGAAAAGAATGAAGATACGGGATTAGAGTGTGAGAGGGAGGGGAGGGGTTGAGAAGAGGATGGGCACATTGGGCAGGTCCAAGAGTGTCCCGGGGAGATTTTGCGAAAGTCAGCGGGAGAAAGACCAGAGCAGGAGAAGTGTACCCAGAGAGAACAGCCGGTACATTGTATAGATCTGTTTCCCCAGGTGACTCTACGGGAGCAGACAGAGCAGGGGTCTATAGGGCCAGGGTTGGGGTGAATGTCACCGCTGATAAGGAGAAGCATAGAGATAAGAATTAGCGGTGAGTGGGATGAGTAATGAAGAAGTTTGGGGTGGAAGGAGGGACGAGGAAGAGATGTCCTAAAGAAAATAGAAGGGGTAGGGGGGCGGTCAATTGGGTTTAAGAGTGTTGTCCACATGTGACCGCGCATTGGACAGCAGGGATAAAAAATGAGAAGAGTTGTCCGAAAGAGAATCGCCCGAGGATGAGACCCTCGGGGAATCGACAAACCATTTCGACCCTCCCCAGTGTAGGGAAAGGGACTGCACCACCACGTTGAGGTGGCTTGTCGTTGGTGCAGTTATCGTCTTCTCAATTATGGTCTGTTTATAATTGAATTGATGCTACTAAAATTTAATCCTGATTTTTGATAACCAAAATTTGAGTACTTTGCTATTGGCAAAGCTAATTTAAAATACGCATACATTTTTAATTTTTTTTATTTAAACCAGAAAGCTTTAATCTGAAGATATTTTTCTAGTTCTTTGTTAGATGCTTTTTTTCTTGGTTTTCTACTATTTTTTGACAAATAATGTAAAATCCCATTGAAAAAAGTCAGCAAAAACAAAGCAAAAGTATTTGCTTTATTTTACATATGTAAACATAAAATGTTCACTATAACGACAACAGAACCATAAACGACGACTTTGTAAAAGACGTTCCGAAAGAAAAACAGTTCGACCCGCCGCCGAAAACCAACAGCTCTAATCGATCGTTTTTAACTTCTTTAATAAAACTTGTATGGCCATGGAACCGAATTGGATAGGTCACAGAGGGCCGTATGTCAACTTGACGACACCATGTGGCAGTGTTGAGATCTATGATGTCAATGCGGTCTTGCAGTGAAACTTGCGATGAAGCCAGTTGAGGAAAGGAAGGGAAGAAAACCCCGCCGACTAACAAGAGCAGATGATCGCGAACGACGTGGGAAGTGTGTGAATAACGAGCCACCAACGTCGGAACAACGCTTAAACTAAGAACGAAAATCAACTGAAATGAATTTTAACTTGCTGAGTTTGATCAAGTAAAAGGTAGCCTGCTTCGAGATATTTTACTTTGAGCGGCTATTCAGTTCAAACAAGTTCATTACGTAATAGGTAATGCATGACCAGACTTAAAATAAAAATAGCTGTTATACTCATAACCACTTCTGCACGAAATGCTAAGCGACGGAAAGAAGTTGGGGTCATTAACTTGTTTAAACTGTCGCATAAATACTGTTATAAATAGTGATGGCTTAGTAGCGTGCGAACGGAGCGGCCGCAGTGCCTCCCCTAAAAAACGACATAAAGTGGCCCACCCTAAGCAAGATATTGCTCTATTTCTTCATAGCAGCATCGACTTTTTTTTAGAAATCACTTTGTTTTAGGACACTAAAAAGTGGCCCGCCCCAAAACGATGACCTTTCTTTTAGAGATCACTTTGTCTTGCAACAAGTGATCAGTAGCACGAAATTGGAAGATAACCGACAAAAAACTCAACTCTAAGCTTTTTTGTGCGACACTTGTCAGGAAATAAACGTCGGAATGAAGGAAAGAAAATTCAATTGATTTTGTAATAATACTGAAAATTATTGGATGTTTGAGAAAAGCGTCACAACACGTGATCAACGCAAGAGTTTCAAGTTGTAAACAAACTCTTTTTGGCGGCATAAATTTGGTTTGCATGATTTGATGTAAACGGCTTCTAAAGAAGATAAAGAAAAAGACAAACGGTCAACTAAAAGAATAGTAAAGTTTTCATCATTGTACGAGTAATTTTTGGCTCACATAGGGTTATAAAATGTTGACAGTGATGGCTTAAATAGAATGCGAACAGTGCGGCCGCACCGAGCCACCCTAAACAAGAAATTGCTCTATTTTTTCATAGTAGCACCAGGACGTCAATGGCATGTCAAAAAAAGAAAAAAATTTTGAATAAAAAAAAGGGCCTCGTTGGCTGATGACCTTTTTTTTATAGATCACAATGTCTTGGGGTAATACAAAGCGCCTCTCCATGCTTTGAATCACTCAACAGTGATACCGCTAAATTGAAGACCTTTTTTTTTTAGTGATCATTTTGTCTCACCCTGCTTTGGTTCACTCAATAGTGGCCCCCCTAAATTGAGGACCTTTTTTTTTAGAAATCACTTTGCTGTCATATACTACAAATGGCTTTAGCTACCTTTTTTAATACACTAAATTGTGCCCCCTGGCGTATCTTGCACCAGGCCCCACTTTTTGTAAGGCCATCAGCGTCATAAAGTGCCCAATAGTGCCCCTCTAAATTGAAAGCCTTTTTTTTTAGACATCACTTTGTTTTCATATATTAAAAATGTCTTCAGCTATCTTTTTTTTAGTACACTAAATAGTGGCCCCCCCTTACGTTTCTTGCACCAGGCCCCCTTTTTGTAAGGCCATCACTGGGTGATGACCAATCGGAGATTCAATAAACATGACTGGGGTAGAAGATTTGGCAAAACGAGTGGAGTTGCACTTTTTAGATAATTCTATGTGCGCCAAAAATTACAATGATCAAAAATTTACTATTCTTTCATTTGGCCGTTTGCCTTTTCATTTATATACTTTAAAAGCCATTTACATCAAATCATGCAAAAGCCAAATTTATGCCGCCAAAAAGAATTTGTTTAAAATTTAAAACTCTTGCGCTAATCACGTGTTGTGATGTTTTTCTCAAACATGCAATTATCTTCGTTCAGCTTTATACAAAATCAATTAAACTCTTCTTTCCTTCATTCCGACGTTTATCTCCTGACGAGTGTCGGGCGAAAAGTTTAGAGATGAGTTTTTTGTTGGCTGTTTTAGAACGCTAAAAATGGCCACCCCTGTTTTCCTTGCACCGGGCCTCCCTTTTTGTAAGGTTATCACTGGCTGTAAATGAAAATTGTATAAATTGTGCCTTTCAGATTTTAGTTCAGGATGATCTTTGAAACTGTGACATAGCACAGTACTTTGGACAAGAGGATAAAGCTTTAGTCTGGGTGGTCGGCGAAAATCAATATAAACTAAGGTAAGTTTTTAATTTAATTTTCAGAGATTAAAATAATAAACTTGCAAAAATTTATTAATATTTCTCACCATTCAAGTTGGCCACTGGTGCTCAGCAATAAAACGCTTCTTAAGGGTCGCGACAACTCGTCAAGTCCACCGGATATGACCAGTTTTTCTTGACCTTGCCAGAAGGTCGTTGAGTGGGAGTGGCGGGCCTGAAATTGGATATTGTTCGCAGAATGAACTTCCACGCGATCCCAGCTCATGTTGTCGAGGTCCAGACTCCAACAATCGCCAAAAACCCTCGCTTCGTCGCGACCGCCGACGACGATCATTTTCGAATAGAGCTTGCCGCGCGAAGCAAGAGTCGACGTGTGGCGCCATCTGGCGTCGGGGACTCGCACACCGCAATGCAAAACCTCTTCGACTCGCGCGGAATCCTCGTTTGGGCGCACGATTTGTAATCGATTTGAAGGACGATTAGGGGCAGCGCGACCGCCAAAAATAAGGAAAGCATCATGTTCGTCGCTGGGGAAACGAACGCAGGAACTAAATAAAACTTCTTTAATGGAAAGCGGAAAGGAGTTTTGGATGTTGCCGCTAATCAAATCAACGACTGAAACGTTGGAAAGTCTTTGATGAGAAGCTGATGCCAGATTTCGTTTGAAATGAGGAATTCCAAAGCCACCAAATATAAAAAGCTGAAATAAAATTTAAAATAGGACAAATCATTAACATCGTTGAAACCTATAAATCATAAAAAGTCTATAAATCACCACAGTATCAAATGTGTCATTTTTGAAAGTTTGATATTTACTTTAAAAAAAAAACAATTATTTCATTTTTATAAAAGCAAGCACGAAAAAAATACACATCGAAATGACAAAGAGCCATCGATTAAAAACAAAAATAAGAGTTTTTTTTAAGGCGTTTTGAGGAACCGAAACGGTCTCTCAAAATTGTCCAGCGGTCTCTCAAAATCTGCTACTACCATAGCCGTACCTGCCGGGGGTGCAGGGGGGGCAATTGCCCCCCCAAGTTTCGAAGATTTGGGCAAAATTAAGATTTTTCGGGCAGTGAGAAGAAAATATTTGGGCAAAACCATAGTTTTTCGGGCAGCGATATGAAAAATTTGGGCAAAGTCAGGAAATTTAGAGAGGTGATGATGAGGAACTGCAAGAAATAATAATCCAAATTTATGTGAAGACTTTTTTTTTTTTTTAGAGAACACCTTGATTTTGGGACGAAAATTAGGAGACTGAATTTAAGTGAAGACCTTTTTTTTTTTTTTTTTTTTTAGAGATCACCATGATTTTAGGACAAAATTGGTTTTTGTCTGAGAAACTCAGACAATTTTTTTGTCATATCCGAAATGTACTCTAAAATCATGATTTGGGCAAACGTCACAAAATTTGGGCAAAACTTCATTGCCCCCCCAAAATTTTTTGGGCTGGTACGGCTATGGCTACTACAATAGTGTAAACAAAGCTAAGTATGCTCAGGAACAATAGGAAAAAAATTAGCGGTTTTCCAAAATTGCTTAGAGGTTCCTCAAGCCAAACCTTAAAAAAAACACTGAAGAGTATAATCGTGTTTTGTCTGTTTGCATAAAAATAAGAGCGTATAAGCATTAAAAACTTTGTTATTTTTACAAGTTTAAAATATTAAAACCTTCTGCTGATTATCGAAAGCGCACGATGAATGTCCAAACAACTGCAAAGAAATGTTGACGTCATCGGCAGTTGCAACATCGACGCGAGGTGGCGCGTTCTTCAGTAACTCTATCAACAAGGAACAAAGTCATTGTCGTTCAGACGGACAACTTAGCTCAGTGTCATTCGCCCGTACTTTGAAACTTTCAAAAATTGCAAGAAATGACAAAAACCAAATTTTAGCAATGCCGATTTATTGACCAAATCATTTAAAAAATTTGTTTTTAATTTTCATCACGAATGTAAACCTTTACATTCTATTGAAATTTTCATTTTCCGGTTTATCAATGTAGACAGTCACCATCACCATGTAGGCACGGAATTTGGTACGCAACTTTTTGCTGTTCTGGTTGACTGGATCATGTATGTTTAACAGAATTTGTTTGATTTAGGAATCGGTTTGAAGGGCAATCTTACATTTCATTTTGTAGCAAAAAGCTTAAAAATTTCAATAAAGCTAGGTAGGGAGGGCAACATTACGGTTCTTTGGAAATTTTCTTTGAACGAGATTTTATGAGATTGAGAGTTCAGTTTTTATACAAGATTATGAATACACATCATAGTAATATACATAGTAGTCACAGTTGAGTTCAGTACCTGGTTGGTTGGCTTTAAATAATTCAGAGCAAAATGTTCTCAGTTGTGTCAACTTGGAATTTGTTGAACATAACGCAAAGTAGTGCATGCACATTTGATGCCATCCCTCAAACTCATCAAATAATTCCATCTTTTCGATTCGGACTTGTTCATCAATTGGAAGGCGATTGAAGAAAGAGAAGAGATCAGTGGAACTGCATTCATCGAACTTTAAATTGCGATGACGTTTTATTTGACTATTCAAAGTGGGAAAATGATGAATGGATGACAGAGGGCTCCCAATTTTCTCAAAATGTCTGGAAAAAATTAATCTATTAACAGTAACAAAATCAAAGCTTGTTTTGGTGCGTGGGCGATTTTATTTTAAACAATTGAAACAAAAAATAAAGCTTTTTAAATTTTTTTTCCGTAAATGAAAAAAGGGCTTTCCATTGAAAAAACTCTTTAAGCAGTTTTAGTAACCGGATGATTTTCATTCTTCTTCTTTCGGCTTCTCCTTTCATTCTTCTTCTTTCGGCTTCTCCCTAATCGGGGTCGCCACAGCGCGACAGTATTCTCCATTTCACTCGATCTACTTCGTCTCCTTCCCTAGCTCCAACCCTTTCCATGTCTTATCTCACTAAATCCATCCACCTTCTCCTTGGCCTTCCTCTTTTTCTTCTGCCTGGCACCGCCATCTCCATCATCCTTTTCCCCACGTAGTCTTCTTCTCTCCACTCATCTAAGATTTTAACCGCGCATTGAAAAATATTTGGCTATGTATTATGCCAGATGCCCTTCCTGTCGCAAACCTCCCCATTTATCCGGGCTTGGGACCGGCACCAAGGCTGCTCTGATTTGAACAACCTTAGAGGCTGGGTTGGATGATTTTCATTCTAATAATATAAATTTTAAAATAGAAGACTTTTAAAAAATATTCTTAGTTATCTACCTGCACATCACTTCACCAAAGCTGTCATGTGGCAACATTTGCTCAAAAATCACGGTCAATGCATTCACAAAAGTGTGACTGATCCACTTCAAGACGCGCGACGATTGACTGGCTGTAAGATACTGAAAGTTTAACACAATTAACACAAAAATCTTAAACATACAATTATATTAAGGTAAGATATTTGCAAGGAATAGCATAAATCCTTTGCTTTAGTATCAACCACCAAGGTAAGAAATTGTTCGACCAAAAACAAATACTCGACTTAATTTAACTGCATCGTGACCAAAGCGTTTTGATTGAAACAGTTGCGGAAAATAACACTTCCTTAGCAAAATATAATTGTACCAAAGTTAATACTTTGTAAGAAAGTAACAGAAAAAACAAACACGAAAGAACATATTTTTTTTAAACATTTAACAGCAATATTAAAGTTGGTACCAAAAAGTTTTTTATAGCAGAAAATTTCGGAAACATTTGATTTACAATTTTAATAATCATGATCTTAATCCTATTTTTATTTATCCTCCTAACTTGGAGAGCAAAGTCGAAGACGTACAGCTTAGAAGTGACCATCAAATGATAACCCGACCTGCCGAAACACGGTGTTGCTGAAAGCTTTTTTATTTGATCTTTTACTCGTTTTATTTAATAATGGGACTGAAATTCAAAACTGTTTACGAAGATGGTTAACGTGGGAAAAAGCCGTAAAGTGCCTCTACCAAGAACTCAACACAAGACGATAATAAGAGTTGAACTTAGGCTAAAGCATGTCAATTGCGGTCGTCATTAAAGCGGCACTAGTTGACATCACGACGTAATTAGTTGTAGGGACAGTTGCGGTTTATAATGCACGAATGAAGGAAAAAGATTGAACAATTTTCAACATAAGTCATCAGCCGAGGAATGGCTATCGTAAACGAAGAATTTATTTGATAATAGGTACTTGAAGCAATTCTAAAATAATGAAATTATGTGCGATCATATCAAATAAAGTATGTGGTGATACATACACAGTAGCATTAGTCAACTAAAAATATTGTAATTTAAAAAACAATGGTATTAATTGGTTCACGCTGGAAGAGTTTAGAGATTGCTAAGTAAAATAAAAACTTTTAGCGATGAAAAAAACTTATTAAATATTCTACGAATGTACCAACTGGTAATTTTCCAAATAATCTGTCACAGTTTATAAACAACAACTTTTAGGTCTCTTATTGTTTCCAAAATACTGAAGGTTATTTTTTTTTCATCTCAATGTTTTTCTTCCTGATTCGCACGAAAGTGTCGTAGGCGCTATATTTAAGGCAATCGTCAAGCGATTACCACCACCTGCTGCTGGAGATTGCAAGATATTGCTGTCCGGTTGAAATTTTTCATTTACAGACATAATTGAAATTTAAAGCTGCTTGCTAAGACCGCCAGGAGAGGAAAATGCTTTCCCAAGGCACAACAGAATGGCGCGAGTAGGTTTCGAACCGATACCTTGTCGGTTGCGTGCGCCACCAAAACAGTACTCTTGACCATTAGACGTCACCGTCGGCTATTGGTGTAACAAAACAAGCAAACGCAGGAAAATGTCTTAACAACTTTTATTGCTTCAGTAACAGAAAAAACTGTTTCAATATATTTAACATCACATATAAGTCGGCCAAGAGTCAATGAACAAGAATCATTGGATGTGACATGAGAGAAAACCTAATACTAAAAATTACGAAAACAAGGAGCATAAACTTTTTGGCCTTCTTCAAGAAGAGATTGTACTGTTTTTTGTCGGCAAAACCAACCCGGAATTACCCTTGCAGCACCAGGAAAAAATAAAATAGAAACCAAGAGAAAAATATCTCGCAAGAAACGATAGTAACCACAAGGGGCATTTAGCGATAGTTTCACTAACAAAAAACACTTACGTCTCTTCTTGAAGAGAACCAATTTTTTTTTGCCTTATAAAGTGTAGATACTACAAAATATATAAACACTAATAGACCACTAAAATGAAGTCATCAAATGACCAAAAATTTTTATTGTAAATTACATAGTAGTTTGATGAAGCACAACAAGAATAAAACAAATTAATAAGGTTAGGTTAAATTTGATATTTTTTTGGCAAGATCAGAAAATCAAATGATATTTTTATGAATTGCTTTGCTTACCGTAAGAACAACTTCTGACAAAAACAATGAGTTTTCTTCTAAGTTTACTTGATTGGTAAGTAAAAGACTGGTCAGTTCTTTTCCAACATTTCGTAAATCAAATCCAATTGCAATGTAATTTTCAGATCTACCAGTAAATCACATAATTAATGAGTGCAATATTTGTCATATTAGATTCAAATACATACAAAGCAAAATGTAAAAAACTTTTGGTGCTGGTATAGTAAATGATCTACCTACATGTTTCTAGTATAGCTTGTGATCTACATAAAAAATACCACAATGAGAGAGTACGTGATAAAATAATGATTAGAGAGATTAACTGAAAATTCCCGTACAGATTACTGGGAAATTCGACCAGGGTTAGGTTAGAGTTAGGGTTAGGTTAGAGTTAGGGTTAGGGTTAGGTTAGAGTTAGGGTTAGGTTAGAGTTAGGGTTAGGTTAGAGTTAGGGTTAGGTTAGAGTTAGGGTTAGGTTAGAGTTAGGGTTAGGTTAGAGTTAGGGTTAGGTTAGAGTTAGGGTTAGGTTAGAGTTAGGGTTAGGTTAGAGTTAGGGTTAGGTTAGAGTTAGGGTTAGGTTAGAGTTAGGGTTAGGTTAGAGTTAGGGTTAGGTTAGAGTTAGGGTTAGGTTAGAGTTAGGGTTAGGTTAGAGTTAGGGTTAGGTTAGAGTTAGGGTTAGGTTAGAGTTAGGGTTAGGTTAGAGTTAGGGTTAGGTTAGAGTTAGGGTTAGGTTAGAGTTAGGGTTAGGTTAGAGTTAGGGTTAGGTTAGAGTTAGGGTTAGGTTAGAGTTAGGGTTAGGGTTAGGTTAGAGTTAGGGTTAGGTTAGAGTTAGGGTTAGGTTAGAGTTAGGGTAAGGTTAGAGTTAGGGTACTTTTTGTGAATAAAAATCACAAAAGAGATTAAACAGATGTTGGTAGTGGTAGATCATATTTCTTGGGTAGATCACATACTATACCGGCACCAAACTTTCTGTATTATCTGAAGCTTTTTCCATCAACAACATAGAAACATAGAAAAAAGAGGGCACAGCACAAATAAGATAACCAAGATTAATTTTATACCTGAATATTAAAACTGAGTCAGATGTTTTCAATTCATTTATGTCATTTAAGAGACCATTAGATTTTGCTAAAATGATTTTATTACGAATTACATCTGGAAAGTCAATTTCCACAAATAACAAATCATTATTAAAAGATAGTTTTTTTGTTTGAAAATATGTGGTGTCATATCCAGCACCAAGAGATATTACTTGTTTGTATCCTCTAATTTCTGTAAAAAAATTATCAAATTTTGTTGTTGAAATGCAATGATATTTAAGGCAATATTAAATGATTAGAAAAAAATTTAACCAATAAACTATAAACAGATTGTTAAATTTTTTACATATTTTGATTATTTTTTTTTTAAAGACAAATACTACAGACTATTGAGATAGTTAAACACAAGTACAGGCAGATAAAACAGCTAAAATAAATTAGAATTAGGTTATCAAATATTATTGATTACATCTACTGAATACTCTGAAATACTTTGAAGTCAAGGCAATTACTTCAACATTTTTAAGTCATGAGAATAAATAAAGATATTAATAAAAACCATTGGCAAAGATTGCTAGGCAGAAGAAAAATATTCAATACAGGTACTAGCTTTTTAATAGCCATGACAGCATGAAAAAAAGTTTGTAACAGAAAAGTTTAACCAAAATTATGTTGATTTTGTTTGCCATTAAAAAAAGTGCTTGATATATACAGCTGCAATCTTAAACTTTGGTTGAAAAATTTGTTTGGTACTTGTCCCAAAAAAAAAATTTACATTAAAAACTTTAAATTGTTAGCCATCTTGCCAATATTTTCTAAAGTGATTTGAAAGAGTTTTAAAGATATATGGTGGCAAAAAGACTACATGCACCCAAAATTCAATGCTTTTTAGGTCATAAAGTCAAACAGTTCAAGCAATCTACTATAGCACCATATTTGTAAAAAAGAAATGTAATCATATCACAGCTACAGTTATTGTATAACCTGATATAAATTTTTTAAGATAAAAAATGCATGAGTAAAACAGATTACTGAAACCAATCCAATTAAAATTCTGATTATTTCCCCCCCCCAAAAAAAAATATATATAAAAAAACAAAAAAAATTTATGAATTTATAAAAAAGGTGAAATCACTGGGTCTCCTTAAGAAGTCAATGCAAGAAACTTTTGTTCATAAAACTAACCAGATGACCCCTGTGGTTACTATTGCTATTTGAAGAGATCCTTTTCCTGTTGGTTTCTCTTTTATTCCATCCTAGTGCTGTAGGGGGGATTCCCGGGTTGATTTCACCAAAAAAATTGCTTACAGTGACTACTTGAAGAGACCCAAATTATTTACTTTATCTCTATATTTACCTTTCTGACTTGCAAAAAAGCAATAGAAGCACTAATACATAGGGTAAGCAATTACCCTGACCTGCTTCCAGAGATGCCAAAATACTGCTGTGTGCCTGAAATTTAGAACTGCTTGCCAACACCACCATGGGAAGGTGCTGTAAATTGTCTTTCCCAAAGACAAAACAAAATGGTGCAAATAAGTTTCTAACTGAGACCATGTCGATCACAATCCCAGCATTTAACCACTTGACTATGCTGCCAACTATTTAAGTATCCACATTAAAATAACTAAGTTTTGCAATCAAAAATATTTTATATAAGATATTTATATACCTGTAATAAATTTCTGAATAGCATATTGGACTATTTTTGTTCGAAGATAATATCCTCTATTTATTAAAGATGATCTTTTTTGAGGTTTTTTTACAAAATTGTTTAGAAATATATCATCATGATATCCCACATTTACCATTGACAATTTGCTAACAATGCTATTGTCATTGGTACCTTGCACCTGCTAAGCATATATGAACTGTAACTAGATAAAAAAAAGTACTTAAATGCAATGCACAAAATTGTTAAATGCCTATTTTTTGCATACTTAATTAACCACTAATTTATATTTAAGTAAAGATTTAAGCAAAATATATACTTTAAATTATACTTGTTAAAACATACAGTAAGGTAATTTTTAAAATATAAATATAAAAAACTTGGGATAACAAACTTATAATAAACTTGTTTAATATGATACTTGCCTGTAATGTATTAGAAGAAAAGTAATTCATATAACTCTGTTAGTATTTGAAATTAACTTTGGATAAATAACAATTTTAACCTTACAATTCTATCAAAAAAATATAAAGCAAGTAATTGTTTAAGATAGCACAATTTGTCAGTAGTGTAATACAAATTCATTAGACCCCAATTAAAAGGTTGCTGATTCCAAGTCCAATACCTTGCTCATGCAACATCTACACTTGATATAAATATCTTAAAGTGAACCACTCAAGCTGAAGACTAAGCAATCTATGCAGTCTTCAATTGAGATGCCATGTAATCTGACTTAAGAAATCAAAAGCTATAAAAAGTATTTCATGTTGGTATGGGGGCTGTTGCAGACCTTGTACTAACGTAATGCCAAGTTGCTAGCTTCTTGCTCGAAAATGCTATGATGCCAGTCTTTTGATAGCAAAGTGCTGGACTTTTTAAAACATAAAAACAGCAGTGTAAAACTTATATTCAAGACACCTATTTTTAAGTCTTTACTTTACCTGATTTTTGAAATCAAAAAAGTCTATTTTTCCATTTCATCTTTATATTTATCCTTCTGACTCACGAAAATATTGGAGGCGTTTTATTGAAATTTTCAAGCGATTTCCTGAGCTGCCTTTAAAAATGCCAAGGTATTGCTGTCAGGTTTAAATTTTAGTTTTTTTGTTTATAAACATGACTAAAATTTAGAGCTTGCTAACACTGCCAAGCAGAGGAAAGTTGTGTAAAGTTTTTTCTCAAGTTTTTTTTTATTTATTTATTTATTTTTATACTAGTTTTTTTTGTTGTTTTTTTCTTCGTTTTTTGGTGACAACGTGTCTTCTAACTAAAAAAAATCATCTTTGTAAATATTTTACTACTCTTTTACCAACTTTTTACTTTCTCCCCATTTAAGTTCTATCAAAGTTATAGGATCCGCAATTTTGCACTCCATCAGCCAATTGCCTACTTCAAAACCGTTGTTAGAAAGCGAAACCTTTAAATTAACTCAAAAGCGAAGACCGAAAATGTAAATTGCCTCTTTGAAAGTAAACTCTAAAAAGATCTACTTAAATCCGCATCTCCTTAAGATTTTCAGAGCCTGGTTCAAAAGAACGCTTGGAATCCTGTGTCAGGCTATGGTTTACTTCGATTATATTCTAAAGTAAATTTTGGTTTTACTCTACGTCGCTTTACGATAATATTGATTTTGTTTTCTGATCAATGTAGGATTTAATTTCATAATCAAAAATGTTTTTTTTTTTAAATTTTTATCTCTATATTTATCCTCCTGACTTGCACGAAAGCGACGGAGGCGCTATACATAGGGTAGGCAATTACCCCGATCTGCTTCCGGAGATGCCAAGATATTGCTGTCCGTTAATTTAGTAGAGATATTACTGTAATTTAGAACTGCTTGCCAAGACCACCAAGCAGAGGAAAGTGCCGTAAAGTGTCTTTCCCAAGGACACAACAGAATGACGCAAGTGGGTTTTGAACCGAAACCATGTTGATCATCAGTCCGGTGCTTTAACCACTCGACCACGCTGTCGACGTTGTTCACGACACGCAGTTCACAACACAATGACGCAAGTAGGTTTCGAACAGGTCATATGACGCACGTAGGTTTCGAACAATAGGTCCCATTTCGCGTAGTATCAATATTTTTTAAGAAATTTTTAACAAATCTAATGTAAATAAATATTTGATAGTTTTGTTTGCAAAAAAAACATATTTGATATGTAGGAAAAAAAGGCAACGAGCTCTGAATACGCCTACATGGATTGAAGATTGTTGTTTGAACTTTTCTTTAAATTTTTTCGACTTTTCGACAAATATTTTATAAAATATTTTTTAAGATATTGCAATTTGGCATAATAAAATAAAAAAACGGGTCGTGTCTAATTCGAAGAAAAACTGATTGGAGTGAGAGTTAGTTTTAGGGAGATACAGGGTTAGTTTTTGAGAGAAAGTAGTTCGTTCAAAAGAAATTAAGTTTTTCTTGAGCATCTTGATCAGTGTTGTGAAGACTCGAGTCCGATTTTTGAGGACTTGGACTCATACTCGGACTCGTGCATTAAGAACTCGGACTCGAACTCGGACTTGTAGATTTTTTTTGTTGGAACTCGGACTCGGACTCGTAGCCAAGAACCCGCACTCGGACTCGGACTCGTTAAAAAAACAGTGTTGGCAGAGTAGAAAAAATAATTCTAATAAAATAAGCTCGATGATTTTACTCAGAAAATACGAAAAGAAAAGCAGCCAGCCACTGGCAGCCAGACATTTGATTGCCAGTTGCCGAATTGTTAAGTCTCTTGGCAAACATAAGGCAGACGGATTACCGCTGCAACAATCAGATTTGTCCGTGAGAAATAGCTGTCTGCATAACTTCGTTGCGATCATCAAACGAAATCTTAGTTGATTAGAATAGATTTCGTAGACAAATCTGTAGTTTGCAAATGAAAAAGATTTCAGGGTGAAACTTAAATCATCTATAAAAAAAAGTCTTCACTTAAAATTTGTCTTCCAGCCGTTCGTTGCTGGGCTTTTAAAGTTTTTTAGCTGACAATTGAAATTCTGACTTCGCATCAAAGCGCAGCGGTATATAAACGGACTTGCGCATTTGCTTGGGTATTGTGACGTCACAGAGAGCAGCTATTAAATAATTGTCTGTCCAGCAACAAATCCACCCGTTGAACGTTTGTTCAGTACAGGAGCTCTGATGATGCGACCGCACAAGTCTCGCATCGGCAGTGATTTATTGTCTGCTTTGACAACATTAAAAAGCAATTATGATTAAAAAAAAAAACGTTGTGAATTACAAACTTGTGCTTAAGCGGTGCCCTAGCTTGTTAAGAGCTAAAAATTGACCAGAAATTTTGTAGCTCGCACATTGATCATACTGTTCTTGATTTGAAGCTATTGAGTAAGTAGCGTGTATATTGTAAAATGTAACTTCAACTTGCTAAGATTTATATAAAAACTCAAGTGGGCGTCATTATTTATTTAAAAGAATTAATGCATCTCAGCAATATAAGCAATAAGCATGCTTTTATATAAAATTAAAAGCTTTTACAACATAGGTCTAAGCCATAAACTACTAAGATCGCGAATTGTTGATTTGACATTCAGATTTTTGCAAATTTTATGACTTGCGGACTCGGACTCGTAAATTTTTTTTCTGAACTCGGACTCGAACTCGGACTCGTAAAAATATTTTTTGCTGAACTCGGACTCGTAAGTTAGGGACTCGCACTCGGACTCGGACTCGTAATAAAGGTAAAGTTTACAACACTGATCTTGAAAAATTTCAAATATTTCAAAAATTTTTAGCCCACTTTGGGCCCGCAAGATCTATTTGCGCGACGTTTTTTTCTCTTTTTATTTCTTAGGGAAACTAGTTTTGTTTTTTTACTCTCACTCCAATCGGCTTTTATTCAAATTAGACATGACCAAAAAAACGGTCGTGTATAATTAAGTCATATGATACGCTACGCATTAGAGGTGTTCAAATTTAGGTCATTTTGAAAAAGTGCATGTTTTGGGAGTTTTTTTTTCTTTTAATTTTTATCTCTACATTTATCCTCCTGACTCTCAGGAAAGCGACGGAGGCGCTATACATAGGGTAAGCAATTACCCGACCTGCTTCCGGAGATGCCAAGATATTGCTGTCCGCTAGTAATTTAGTAGAGATATTACTGAAATTTAGAACTGCTTTCCAAGACCACCAAGCAACTTATATGGTGCATTGGACCTTAAAAACACCTCCCATGCAAAAAAAATTCGAAAAAATATCTCTTTGCTTTCCCTCATGAGGGTTAAAATAATACATCTAATTTGTTCAAAGGGAATCTCCTGATGATGTCATCTTTTGATTCGTTTGTCGTTTGAAGAGGTATCCACTCCAGGTCAGACACAAACAGAACTGGGGCCAAGGGTTTATCTTTTACTACCCCAGGCTGCTGTACTGCCTGAATCAGATGCTGGCAGTGATGTTATTAAGCTAGCATCTGGTTTCGTCATCCAAAAACCGTCAGACCTCGTGCTTCATGTGGTGCCCGATGTATAGGGCACGCTGTTAGAACATGGTCTGCGGTTTGTTTAAAGGCGCCACACTCGCAATTGAGTGAAGGAGCGAGATTCCATTTGTGCATGGACAAATGGAATCGCCCAACACCAGTCCGCAGGTGGTTGAGCTTAACCCAAGCTGCTCGGGGTAAGCCCATCCCAATAGGCCTGGCACCGGTCCCGGGCACAAAAGCACGGAGCCTGGAAGCATTTTCACAGTACTCCGCTTTCCATTTGTGATTTGTCCATTCAGAGGCGCGGATGCCAAGTCCGGCAAGGTTGTCCAAAAGATTCCGCGCAGGTGGCACAAACGGGCGTCTGGATCTTAGCCTCACTTGGCGAGTATCTGAGGACCTACTTAAAAGACCATACAAGATATGATCCGGGTCCAGAGATCCACGGTAAGCCAAGGAGAGTGTCGCTCCCAGTCGGCGAAGCTCAGCTGGCTGGATGCCTGAGAGCATAGGTAGGTGGTCCGTTGGAGTAGGACGAAGGCATCCAGTAACTTTGCGCAATGCGTCGTTCAAGACACTGTCGATGAGACGAGTGTGAGCACTGCGACACCAGACTGGCGCGCAGTACTCAGCTGTTGAGTAGACTAGAGATAAGGTAGCTATGCGTAGTGTTTTAGCGCCAGCACCCCATCCCGAGCCCACGAGTCGCCTCAGCAGTGTGATGCGCCAGGATAGTTTTTTGCGCAATGCCACTAAATGGTGACGAAACGTGAGCGATCTGTCCAGTTTTACCCCAAGGTAAGTAGGTGTTAAACAGAACGGTAAAATTCTATCGTTGTTGTAGACTTTTAGCTCACGCTTGGCCTTTCGGTTATTTAAGTGAAAGGCTGCCGTCACCGTCTTAGTGTGAATGAGCTTTAACCTCCAAGTCTGAAGATACGCTGAAAATGTGGAAATGTCTTGGCTTAAAGTCCCCTCCAAGTCCTTCCAGTTTCCAGTAGAGTGCAACAATGCTAAATCATTAGCATAAGCAAATTTTCTGGAAATTATGGAAGGAAGATCGTACGTATTGATGTTAAATAGGAGGGGAGCCAAGACCGATCCCTGAGGAACGCCGTTCTTAAGACGGCGTAGCCCGCTTTGCTTGCTGTCACTGGTAGGAAAGGTAAAACTCCGGTGAAATAAGGGTGAAATCGGACAAGCTCCATGATCATTCTGACCATGTGTTTATCCGGAAGAAGTCTCAGCAGGTTGCAGGTAAGACCACGGTGCCAGACAGTGTCATAAGCAGCTGTCAGCTCGACAAATATGATACCGGCCTTTTTCTTAGCTTCAAAAGAATCCTCGATGTTCTGGCTTAGCAGAACAACTGGATCTACGGTTCACTTCCCGCCTCGGAATCCAGCCTGCTTTTTAGGGAGCAGTGGATCGATTAATAGCTCAACGCGGGCGTAGATAAGCCTCTCGTGGATCGATTAATGGATCAACGAGGCGTAGATAAGCCTTGCAGAGGACTCAGAACAGAAATATCGATCGATAACTCTTTGGGACCTCCACGGGCTTCGTTGGTTTTGGGATCGCAACTACAAGCGCTCTTCTCCAGATCTTGAAAATTTTTAATCGGCGCAAACAGGAAGAAAGAAAATCACGTAACCAGGACTTCAAAGCAGCTCCAGCATGGAGTATAAGCTCTGCGCAAATGGAATCAGGTGCCGGAGCTTGGTTTTGGTTTTAAATGTTGGAGGGCAGCAGTAAATTCTCTCTGTGAAAAATTGTCAGAGATATTTACTGGGTCTGGTGTTGTTGCCCTCCAAAGATCAGACACTTCTTGAGAGACAAGTCGCGAAGACTTGCGATCAGCAGCCTCGTATTTCCCATTTCTAACCAGCTGAGATGCAATAGCATCAGTTGAAATGGGACAGTGACGAGGAGAGTGTCGTGACCTACCAGTAAGTTTTGTTCAAAATACTCCATGCTTTTTGACTAGAGTATGAGAAGTCAATGTTCCCAACAGCCTCGAACCATCGATCCCTCCGCTTTCTGTCAAGCTTGGCAAGCATAGCTTGAGTCGTCTCCCTGAGGAGACTGCAGGAAAGTTTTATAGAGGGATTCACACTCTGCATCCCAACACGGAACATAGTTATTTCGATACCCGCGTGGGATAGTCTTTTTGGCTGCTTTCTTAATTGTGTTACAGAAGTCCTGGTAAGCCGCATCCAGATCAAGTGAATCAGGCGGCAACAAAGTCTTTGCGAATTTATTCGTCAAAGCAATGTAGTGACTCCATTTGGCCTTGCAGAAGTTCCATCGCTTAACAGGCATGCTTGGCACTGCCATACCAAACCTTGGTGGTGTAATAAGCGAAGGTCGATGTTATGACCTGGGGAACTTTTCAAGTACACGTCTATCCGGTAAGCGACTGTTTGGACCTACGCTAGCGAAAGCTAGATCTGGATTGGTGCCAGTGTTTCAGCGGCTGGAGTAAAAACTGGCAGCGTCCTTGGCATTATATAGGAGGGCAAGACAATTAATACTTGCCCAGCCAGCCAAGCACTCACCGTCCGGGCTATTATCATCGTAACCCCAGTCAGCATGACGATAGTTAAAATTGCCAGCGTACAGACAGGGGTGAGGAAACACTGGGAGATCCAGGGATCGCAATCGCGTTGGTGGTGGTGGTTTGTAGACGTTGACTATTTTATAGCCATCAACGTTTACACACAACCATTCGATCTCCGATGTCGGGGGAGATTGGTCCAAAACCGTGTATTTTAGTCGCTCGTGGACAAACGTGGCAAGGCCATGCTTCCTGCTTAAAGAAGACCCAGCTAGTTGGTATAGTTTGAAAGAACCAACTTCTCTACATCAGTGCAGTGCTGGGTCTCCTGTAGTAGGATGACGAGTCCTCAGACTGCAGAGAGAGGTGATGAAGAACGTTCATCTTGCTTGCAGTGAGGCCTTCGATGTTCAGCTGAAGAATAGTGGGTCTTCGAAACTTGTTGGCAATATGCCCTAAAAAGGACAGTTATATCCAGGCATTGCCCCGTCTTGAAAAGAATGTTTGCCGATTAGCACTGGAAATCGGAATGGGTGGATACCCTTCCGTTTTGGTAGGTTTGGTTTCGGTCTGTCATTAACACCAATGAACAGACTTACTCACGGCCCAGGCTGCGAGAAAGTACTTACCATCTGGGCCATTTTTTGATTTATTTATTATAACTTGAGTTTCAGAGCAGATAGAAAAACAAAACCAATTGTAATTGTTTTCAACAAGCATGTGTTTTATTTTGAGAGTAAACTTGATGACGTTAATTGTGTGTGATGATGTCATAATGACAACTTTATTTTTAAAGTAAATGCATAGAAAACTTAATAGATGCTGCTTTTTGAGTGATACATGCCATAAATTTCACAAAATTACTAGTTTTCAGTAATTCACTAGTTCAAAATATAGGCTACTTTTAAAATTAGACTACCGGTACTTTTACTAGTGAAGTATTGCTTTTTATCGGAAATGTTTTTAAGGGCTGTGTTTGCGAATTATAAATTAAGAGCCAAAGTCGATTTTTTAAAGTCGCCAACTTATTTTCGATGTTTTTCAACGACCTGCAACAGACTGACTCGTTGCTCTTCATTTTCTGTTAAAATGGCAGCATAGTCTGAATGTAGTTTCACAGTTCTTTAGCTGCATCGTTAACAACTTTACTGTTGGCAACAAATTTTTTACCCTTTTTGAATGATTCATTTGCAGTCCACTGCTTTGGTTTGTCGTAGAGCTAGTCCTTTGTTCATTCTCATACATTTAAAAAGAAACCAAGTTTCAGGTCCAATAAAGTCGTAAAGTTTAGAACACCTGTCAATGTTTGTTTTTAAAACGGAAATTCTTTTTTTTATTTATTTTTTTATTTTTATCTTTATATTTGTCCTCCTGACTCGCAGGAAACCGACGGAGGCGCTATACATAGGGTAAGCAATTACCCCGACCTGCTTCCGGAGGTGCCAAGTTATTGCTGTCCGCTAGTAATTTAATAGAGATATTACTGTAATTTAGAACTGCTTGCCAAGACCACCAAACAGGAGAAAGTACCGTAAAGTTTCCAAGGACACAACAGAATGGAGCAAGTGGGTTTTGAACCGAAACCATGTTGATCATCAGTCCGGTGCTTTAACCACTCAACCACGCTGCCGACTGCGAATTTCTCTGCGAAATTCATCTGGTGGTGATATTGAAAGGAGCTGAAAAGCCATGGACTCTTTCATTTCATTTATCAGCAAAGGATGCTGGATAAAAAAGGAGAATGCCACTATTTCTTGCATCAGATACTATTGATGCGATGAAAGTTTGTTGAAGAACGTATCAGCTACAGTCGGACCTTCGTTCTTGTACCTTAGCATGTCATGCAGAAAACTTAAGTTGTTAATTGGAGCATCATACCAATATTACATTTCAGTTATGCTGGAACATAAAAAAAAGCAATAAACAAATTTATTTGATGAAGTTTTTCTACAAACTCACGGTCATAAGACATTTGATCGGACCAAATGAACATTTTTTGGCAGTATAACACTTTGCCCATCCATCGGGTGCTGGAAGTAGCGCCAGGTTGTGATAAAAAAAATTAGAAGGAGCAGAACCTAGCAATCCAAGTGTGTTTTCTACACATTGCTTACAATCTCCTCTCACAAAAGCTTTTTTTGTTGTTTTTTCCTTTTCAATGATCTGTTGCAGCTCACGTATGACCAGTTTCGACTTTTCTTTAAGCCATTCTGAAGACATTTTCAAAATGTGATAATCTTTAAAGAGGTGTATTTTTGGCCACTCTGCTTGAACACATTTGACATTGGCATCATCTGGAGCTGATAAGTCACCGAATAGACATGTATATACTGCACCAATAATAAACTTGTATATATGATGACGACACGCGTTGTAAAAAAGCTTTTGATCTAAAAGCTTTTCCAAGCATTTTGTAACACTGTTGTTCCAACCAGTGTCGCTGGCAGTTGTATCAAAAACCAAAGCTTTCACATGTTGCTTCAGAATCCACACCTCAAGTAAATCATAACTTGCATCTGCTTGAGCTATTCCACTTGCTTTTTTTAACCTCTGTACTCTCAAAAGCTTGCCCTCTTTACAAGTTGATGTTCCTGAAACCAGCACAGAAAGCGCCTCATGTTTGTTGCCAAAACAATCCTTTGTTAGTTTACCGTCCCAGTGGAGAGCCAGATCCTGAGATGGAGCTTTACGTATTTCTTTAAAAATGTCATCAGAAATTTGCAGTCCGTTTGCTATATAGCTATTTGCTCTGTAGGTGATTTAGCGTGAAAGACAGAAGTCGTTAACTTCACCTTGGCAAGTTTATATGAATGATGCTATTGCTACCAACAAGTGGCAGCGTTATCTGAAATTTTAAACCTGTCTAAAACCTGAGTAATTTTAGTGTAGTTACCGTAATCAGATTTTTAGGTACGCTTAAAGTTACAAAAGAACTTTGAGAGCTTGGACCACCTTGTTCAACTTGTTTTTTTTAAGAAGGAGTTTTTGATCTTTTTACGAGATGGTTCATCGGTTGCTGCCATGGTTGTAAATTATTACACCTACTGTATCTGCGATAATAATTTATGGTAAATATCTAAATGTAATATCAAACTAACATGTTATAGCAGTTAAATAGCTCTGGTATCAACAACAGCCGAAATACAAAATCTTTGAAACTAGTCTGAATTTAGGCTTTATGTGTTGCTCTCTTGCTTTTTTATGTAACAACTGCAAGTTTAATTGCTTTACGTTTAGCGCTTTCTATAATCATATAATGCACTTGTTTAATATTTATATTGTTTGTCCAGTTATTTTGCTTTAAGAAAATCTAATTTCCAACATTTTTATATATTCTTCTTTAAACTGAATTAATCATTTCTGTCATTTCACCATTTCCTATACGAATTGCTTTAAAAAACAAGTGGCAAATATAACGTTATCAAATTTACTCTCAAAATGAAGTACATGCTTGTTGAAAACAAATACAACTGGTTTTGTTTTTCTATCTGCTCTGAAACTCAGAATCAAAAATGACGTCATCAGACGATTCCCCTTTGAGCAAATTAGGGGTATTATTTTAACCCTCATAAGGGAAAGCAAAGAGATATTTTTTTCGAATTTTTTTGCATGGAAGGTGTTTTTAACCCTTTGACAGTCCCGTGCATCACATGTGATACACAGTTAAATGCCCTGTCTTTCAAATGTTACGCACGGGACTGTCGAAGGGTTAAGGTCCAATGCACCATATAAGCTCCGAAAACATGCACTTTTTCAACATGACCTAAATTTGAATACCTCTACTATGCGTTTTTATGATGATTTTTTGTGAGGTAATTTTAATCTTTAGGCTATGCAATTAATCGTCTTTATGTAGCTAAGCACAACTTATGCCTTTTTTTTATGGTCTCCATTTCTATATTAACGCTCAAACAACTTCTTTAAATGATTCATTAATCATTAGGCTACTATCTTTGAAAGATACAACATACACTCATTTGTTGCTTTTTTCTTTTTTTAATCCGCAGCTTTAGTTATGTTTTTTATTTCAATAATTACAATTGTACTTCAACTATTTGGCGGAACAGAAATAAAAGAAACTGAACTGAGCTAAACAAAACATTTTTTTGATATTCCGACTTCTGCAACAGTTATTTCAAACTTAATGGGTAAATTTATTCACCTATGTATGATTCTTTAATAACCTACTCGCGCCATTTTGTTGTTCTTGGGAAAGACACTCAACGGCACTTTTTCCTGCTTGGCAATCTTAGCAAGCAGTTCTAAATTTTAGTCATACGTCTATAAAACTAAAAAACAAAATGAAAAATTTCAAACGGACAGCAATATTATGGCGAAGCAGGTCGGGGTAATTGCGTGCCCATGTATTAGCGCTTCCGTCGTTAATTTTTGGCTAGAAGCTTTTAATAAATTCAAAAAAGCTCTTTTTTTCTAAGTTCCTTTTTTTTTCTAAAATTTTATATCAAGATAATTCACGATTTGATTTTGTTAAGTGTTTTCTTTTCAAATTTTGTGTTTAATTTTGGTTTATGATATGCCTGATATAAACTAAATAAATAGTTTTCGTGAATTTGCTCAGTCGATGAAAAAGACTGTCGCTTTTTCTTTCTATATCCTCACTATACGCGACAGTTTTCACTAAACTATCAAGCAAAGATATTGAAATAGGAATTTTCCTGATGACGCTTTTTTTGCAAGTTGTAAGTTAGTCAACAAATGTAAAAATAGGCAGCATGGCCAAAAACTCGCAATTACAATAGGCCTAAGCCATTTTTGTTCATTTTAACCTAAAACAGTAAAAAGTGTTAAATTCAAGTTTTCTTGCTTTTATTTTTTGTTGTACCGGTTGTTGGCTAAAATCTCCGTCAGGAAAAATTGTTAAGAGAAAATTGAAAAAATGTTCGGGATTTTAGCGTCAACTGAAAACATAGGCGTACGCAAGGGGGGGGTTTCAGGGGTCAAACCCCCCCCCCTTGAAGAATGGTGTTTAGTCATATATACAGTACATTCTAATAAATAGGCTTTAATAATAGGATTTTGGTTTCTATTGTTTACCGCAATTTTTAAACTTAATTACTGCTTGCGCATCAATTTTTGCTATCGTTTAAATTGCTTCAAAGTTAGCTCATGTACTGTACATTGCCACTGTGAAGAAGACTTTCAAACTTGTAAAATATTGAAAGTTAAGCATGGGAATGGAAATAAACTGCATGGGAACAATAGCTTCAGTTCACAATTTTTTAATGCTCCAAAACTTTAAAACATTTTGCGCAAGTCCATCAACACGCTTTCGTCAACAACAAAAGCTTAAAAACTTGTTCAAAGTTGTGCTATCAGATGGGTCGATCGACACGAGAGTGTTAGTACTTTTTCAAATTTACAATTTACCGTTGTAGAAGCTTTGGCAGAAATTTCAGCATGGCCATACAGAGAAACCTCATCACGAGCTCTGCAGTTGCTATCGACAATTACGCAAAGTGAATTTTGCATTGCTCTCTTAGTTTTAAAATACGTTTTTGGATACAGTGTTGTTTTGTGTAAAGTTAAGCAAAAAAAGTCGATAAACCTTCTTGAGGCCGTCAACATTGCACAGGATATTGCAAATGAGTTGAAGTGTCTTAGAGAAAAAACCGAATATGAATTTCCCCAGCTCTATATTTTTGCGTAAGAAACGGCCAAAGCCGAAGATTTTATTTTGAAAATACCATGCCCTCTTGAAGACAGACCAATCGATGCAATATTGCTGCTGTAACAGATGAAGAACATTTTAGACTAGGGATTTTTATTCTATTTCTTGATAACTTTATTGTCACTCTCAAAGCAAGATTTTCAGCCCACAAATCGATTATTGGTGAATTTCAGTGTTTAATTTCTGCTGATCAAACTAGTGCACCAACTCCTCAACAAATTAAAAGTATTCAAGTTTTGGAAAAATTTTACGAAAATGATTTAACGAAATCCTGGGGAGAATTAGTGCCTGAACTGATATTATGTTACAGGAAACTTTTTCGGTTGAACGCAGCAGAAAGAACAACTGATGCGTTGAGCAGCATCAAGGAATGCACTTCCGATGCTGTTCTGAACATATTTACATTGATGACCATTTTGTTAACTCTTCCAGTGATAACATGCACTAGTGAACAATTGTAAAGCTTTCCACATTACGCAGACTAAAAACGTGCTTACGAAGCACAAGTGGTACCACTCGAATGAATGGATCTGCATTACTAAACATTTATAGGAGCCACACGCGTGCCTTGCCCTGATGATGTAATTAACAGATTAAGTGAAAAAAACAGGCGTTTGAATATAAGCCTTTAAAAAAATTTTAAATATTTGTTAAGTAAGGTTATTTTTTGTTCGTTTGATTTTCCACCTATTGTTCTCATTATTTGCACGAGTTGCTTTTAATTTGAAAAGTTTCTTGTCATGATTGAATTACTCGCACATACCTTTTCAATAGTTAGTTTTACGGTTTGGTAAAAAGAAATTCATGCTACTGCAAGATGTTCTTAAAACCAAAACACTTTATTTTTGAATGTAGGCCTAATTTTGGAAGTTTTTACCCATTGCCAGGACTACTGAGAGCAATCACATTTTCGGCTCCAAAACCCCCCCCTTTACAAATTTCTGCGTACGCCACTGACTGAAAACGATGTGCGATTTTTTAAAAGAAATACGTTGATTTTTGGGTTTTCGTCCCAGATTTGGAAACAAACTTATTTTGTCCGCCTCTTGAAAAATTTGTTTTTTGGCGCGCCTATGTCCGTTTGGAATTCCGCCTATTCAGATATGGCAACCCTATTATAACTGTTCAAATAACTCGAAAAAAGTCCTTTAAACAGCCTAAATATCATAAAAAAAAAAAAAATTAAAAAAGTTGCGCCAAAATTCGACACAAAAGAAAAAATTTATTACCCGATAAGCAAAAATACTTCGCGGCAAAACAATGTGAAAAAGAAACACTTAAAGCAATAATTTAGGAAATGTAAATACATTGATCAAGTTATAAAAACCTGAAAATAAGATCAAAAGTCGTATGAAAATAAGTTCATCTTGTCTTTGAATAAAATTTAAAGTTTAATCGATGGGCAATTGTTTTAAACGTTCGTCGGCTTGGTGTAATCTCAACAAAGTTTCTTTTTTTCCCAGCATCAAGATGATGTCAAATAAAGTTGGTCCTTGCTGCATTCACAAGTATAAGAATTTTAGGTAAAAATCACATTGCTTAAGCTGAATTCAAACGCATCAAAAACTGGACAGTTCTTAGGACATACGGAATGTCAACTGTTTACGCCAGTAGAGTAAAAAAAACTTTCAAAAGAAATTGCGCGACCAAGTGATCATACGAAGTAATCAGCTCGTGTAAGTGCGGCTCAAAAGAAAGTTATATTTAGGTTTAAGTACACGTCAACTAGCCTATTGCATTTCTGTTTAATTATAAAAAAACTTCAACCGTAAAAAATAAAAATTAATGTATAAAAACTTACTTTTTTTCCCGTTAAACAAACTCTTAAAAACTTCATTATTTCAGCAAACTTTAGTCGGAGAGATTCTGCAATATTCTTTAAACGACTTTGTGCGGATGAAAGAACGAAACATTCGAAATCTAGGCTTTCTATAAATCTAAAACGAAAAGATATTTCTTTTTAAAACAAAACTCACTGCTGGTTTTCTTAAACTGCTTTCCCAAATATAAATTTAAAACTTAAATATGTGAAAAAATGTCAGTATGCCAATTTTTTTTGTGTACGCAATGATACCAGGATATGGTTTAGAAAGTGCAGTTTACAATTGTTTTTTTAACGTTTCAAGCAGTGATAAGTGCAATTCATAATAGCAAACAAAAAACACCAAACAGGAAATTGTAAATTAAAACTACGGCTGAGAAAGCGCGAAAGATAATAAAAAGGTTTTTATATATATCAAGTTATTTTTTATCTGGTAAACTGCTAACTTACTCAACGACTTTAAACAAGGCTTCTTTAAACTGAAAACATTCATCGTTGATGGTCGGTCTTAACCATAAGAAATCATAAGGATCCGATACGAGATCGTTTGGTTTGATAATATGCGTCTGAAAGCAGCTGCAATCACTGGTTTGCAATAAAAATCAAATATTGATATGCAAGTTTTAAATTTGATCATGCCGTAGAGAACGCACTATGTTTTGGACCAACTTGAAAAAATCGCGTTTGAAGCATTTTTTTATTTCTTTTTAGAGCTTTTCGATTTTTCTAATTTGACTTCGCTACGTAGAGGAAATAAAAAACGATTAAGACAACGAAACAATATGTGACGTTTGTAGCAGGAATCAAACAAATCCAAATTGATGGCTTTCTGGCGACGAAACCAGATACTGAGCATTAGGCAAGAGACAAGTGTAGTAGACTTGAGCACGTGCGCCGTCAATACCTTGCGTAACTGCATGATTCTGTATAAATAACTTTGAATATCGTCGGGTGAGAGGTTGTCTTGAATAAAAAAGCACTCATCGCCGTATTTCTTCAAAACGGCGTCAAACAAATCATGAATCAATTCTCGAATCTTCGTTTGACTAGAAGTGTCGATCAGATGACAAGTGAGAGTCCGACTGAAATCTTCCAGCTTTTTTACATCGACAACAGCATCAGACTGGAGTAGCTAAAAAAAATGTAATTATAAAACCTATTTTAGTAAAGTAATGTTACATTTCCGTCACGGAGCCAAATTCAGCAGCAACTTAGCAGGGCCTATATTTTTCTGTTCCCTTCTCGTGTCCTTCTGGACAAATTCCAATCACAGTTTTTTAGGTCTTCCTTTCTTCTTTCCTTTTACCGTAATCCTCATTATGCCTTATCAGAAAATTACTTGAATTGATGTTAAAAAGAGTAAAGTTTCTTACCGTTTGGGGGTCGAATGACGCAGTGAGACGACGCAAAAGCTGAGAATGATTCTGGGTAAAAATTGGAAATTTGAGACCTTTAAAACCGGACCCGCAGTAAACCATAAAGTTTATGAGCGCCGATGGCGAGTAGCCGCTGTCTTTGAAATGCTCAACGTTGGCGTCGTTCTGCAACGAAACATCAAGGTAAACACCTTCGACCTTTATTATTCTTTGTCGTTTTCAGTGCAAGTATCACGCTTTTTGGAACTAATTGCTGCAACGTGCCTTGGTAGAATTACTCGCGGAAAGCATGAACGTTGATGTTTATACAGTTGATAAGCAAGGTTTAATCTAAGTTTTACAAACTGCTTAACGACTACATAAGAATTTAAACAAGAACTACATTTACACCCTAATCACAATCACTCGTATAATACAAACTTTATTTATAAACTTTATAATACAATCTTGGAGTAGCCATCCCTTAATCTTTTAAAGAAGCCAATATATATAGATACCCGCTCTTGAATTACCTCTGCTGCATCTAAAGGGTTTTCCCACAGACTAGTGGTGTTGTGATGTGTTGGTACTTGACTGCAGTTAAAGAGGTGATTAGTGTCATGTATGTGAGACAAGCATAGTTGGCATTGTGACGCGTAAGTTTAAGGGTTAACCATTGTAGGTAACTTTGCAAAAATGGTGATTTGTTGGTTCTAAGTTGCGCCAGTTTTGTACGCATATGGCGTGGTAATATTTGTTCTGATAAATAAATGTCATAGGATGTGGTGTTAGTAACTTTGTTGTTTTTTCTAGTACCGAGGTATTGTGGGGTGATGGTAGCGTGTATGTGTTTGAGGTTTTTTCTACATTCCTCAGGTGTTATGTTTAATTCTAAGATGATGATGTTAGTGTGCTCATTGTTATGAAAGATTGTGGCTTTCTTATTTCTGGGCAGATTTAAGTATGCATTAAGATCATGTAAAGGATGTGTTTGTGTTTGAGTCAGTTGTTTTAGTTGAGTAGCATGAAGTTTGATATGGATGTTTATTGGAAAGACTAGTTTCGTCGCGTAGGTGTTTAAATCCTCGTAGTTAAAGTAGGTGTTTAAATCTTGTCTTTCAGTCGCCGTATATTGGGTCCCTGATATTTAGAATTTGCAACTATTAGACCTCAGGATTATTATCAGTCTTCATGACTGTTAAGATTCCAATACCAATTCTGGTTCTTGTGTTAGGTTCCAATAAGAGAAGAAATATTAAGGAAGGCGAGATAAACGGTAAAAATTGAATGCGACTCGGCCAATTTTTACAGCTCATCGTTATCGGTCAATTTTCATTGCTCATATGATTTTGAAATTCAAGATTCAAAAAACTTTTTCATTTTCAACAAAATCTGCGTTATTACAATTGTTTATTATTAGGTTTCCGGGAAGTTCGGCTACACTTGCGGAAAATTCCACTTTTTAATTTGTTGGTGGATGAAAATTCGGATGCTTGCAGACCGATGGCAGAAAATGGTGAAAAATGATGGACTGCACTTTGAGGAATAGTTTGTTTTTATTATTAATAAATAACTGTTGGTGTATTAAGTAATTTATAGAAAAAGTAGAATTTTTCGCAGCTGTAACAGAACTTTTGGGACAACCTTATAATTTCTAACGATACATTAATACAGTATATTTTATTATGTTTTAAAAGTGAAAGTTTGAAATTTGAAGGTGTAGCTGTAACGATCTTCAAGACTAACAGTCCCGAGGCCTAATAGTCATAATGCCTTTACAAGCAAATAGTAAACATATGGCGACCAAACATAGCGTACCGCCCTATTACAACTAACTTATAGGCAGGACCCGCCGAACTCATCACTGGAGAATAACACCAACAACAAACAACTAAATCCAAGACGTATTCCAATTTGGAACCTCATCAATAGTAACCACCATTTTATATCTCTGATTGTTAACTACAAATAATAATATATTATGTAACTTCGGTAACGTATAAAGTACTTGGAATTTGCCAGAATTTACGGGATATTATAATTACTTTATAGAAAAAAATTACAAATAAAGAAACTGCTGCAAACAAGCTCGAGAATTTTCTACTTGGCTATACACAATAAAACATAATCTTAGCAACCATGTTTTAACTACAAGTGATTATGATCCTACTATAACTACGAGTTTCAGACGCGTAATAATTTGCTACCATAAATATCACTAACAGCTATTTGACAAACAATCTGCTTCTTTAATTAATCTGCGCTGTAGAGCTGGAAGGTTCTAGTAAAATGCGTCACAAAGCCTTATAACGTCACAATAAAGATATAAGTATATCTAAGATTTGTGACTTCTACCAAATGCAAGACTGCACTGGTAGAAACGGCATTGTGCATTACGCACGCCGATGATCAGATGCTAGAAATATATCGAGTTATAGGACAGATGGCACGTTATCTTAATAGATTTGAACAAACTGGACATACGATTATACAATTGAACGTACAGTAACATACGAAGTTATTTTAATAGATAATTAAACAAATTAGTAATGGCCGACCTGCCTCTTCGATAATTTACTTCCATCAGAATTAATCAGCAGCGGAAGATGCATAAACTGAGGCGGGTCCCATCCGAACTTCTCATAAATCAGCACGTGGTTGGGGGTCGATATGAGCCACTCTCTTCCGCGGATCACGTGGGTGATCCCCATTAAATGGTCGTCCACCACGTTTGCCAAGTGATAGGTGGGAAACCTTAAATAACGGTAAAACAATTCTTGAAAAAGCTTAGCAGAATTAACCCGAACTATCCCAATGACTACATTTGTAGTCATTTGTAGTCATTATTTCAAATGCATTTTCTAACTAAAAATAACTGTTTTTTTATTATTTTAGATTATGAATAGCTTTGAGATATATAAAAGTTGTAAAATATCTTTACAAACACTGTTTTAAGTTGTGCCACAGAATTGTACAGCCTATCAAAGTTTTTAGTTTTTAGTTTTTTAGTTCTACCCTTGGGTTAATATGGGTTAAATAAGTGGATTAACGTCATTTACACGTGCAATCCTAAGAGCGACAAGAGTTAAATTACCCGCTGGTTTCTGTAGTACGGGTTTCTTACTTGTGGCCGCCACGTATCTTTAAATAACAAACGATTGATTATTTAATAAGTCTTGAAAGTTATGGCAAAGAGGTTTAGCCTTTAATTTGAAAAAACATTTTTTTATTTTTTTGTGCTCAGGCAGAATTCTTAATGAATTCTTAAGGCAGATGAGATTAAACCATTTTTCGGGAATACAATGGAGGTGAAAACTTTTTTAGTTTGGACATTGAAATTCTTCGGTTCTTCCATTAAGTTATAATTCATTGACTTTCGTTATATCTCGCAACTATCGCGTTATAAGAAAAGTAAACCGAGTCACGAGAACCCGACGCTTGGGCGTTTGATTTTTACGCAAGCAAACATATAATATGTTTATCTTCACTGGTTTGCAAATTGCAAGTTTGTCATTGCGACCCATGCGCGAGGAAATCTCCGCATTGTTGAGGTGATATGGAGGAGTTAACCAGTTTTGTTAAACAATTTGTTCATTCAATCCTTTTAATACTTTTTGTTATTCGTTAACGCCATCGCGGGGGGACCCAATAACTATTGGCGATTGACAAAACTATTGACAAAAAATTGAATAACAATCGAAAGCTACTTTTTAACTGTTTTACGATATTGTTTGGTCATTGTTTAAACTTGCAAATCAGTGAATGCAAAAAACTTCATATTCGCCTGCGTAAGAATCAGGCAGGCAAATACAATTTCTAAAATACTGAATGTACGTATCATATTTTTTAAAGTTTATTAACCTTAAATCCATCATGTTTTTAAACAAAAAATTTTTATGGTTATTTTTACATTTTAAGACTTAAAACAAAATAAATTAAGTCGGGGTTGTCAAAATAAATTAAGTCGGGATAGTCAAAGATGAAAATGTTACGGCATAGGTACAAAGAGGGTTAAAAAAAAAAAAACTACGGGCCCGCTACGATTAGACATTTATAAAAAAGCTACGGGCCGGGCACGGGCGGGTAAGGCGCAAAATATCGGCGATTTCGGGTAAATCCACCACAATAAAAAAATTTAAAACCAGATTTTAACAGATTGTTTTAGGTTTAAAAGTTTTTCAATAAACGTCGAGTAGTCATTTTTTTGGTTTACCCACACTTCATCACGCGACTGTTAATCACGGACACCACTAGACATTTAATTACGTAGGCCTATTCAGTGTTTTTTTTAAGGTGTTTTGAGGAACCGAAATGGTCTCTCAAAATTGTCCAGCGGTCTCTCAAAATGTGCTACTACCATAGCTGTACTACCATAACCGGTCTCTCAAAATCTGCTACAAGCAAAGTCAGGAAATTTAGAGAGGTGATGATGAGGAACTGCAAGAAATAATAATCCAAATTTAGGTGAAGACCTTTTTTTTTTAGAGAACACCTTGATTTTGGGACAAAAATCGAAAATTAGGAGACTAAATTTAAGTGAAGACCTTTTTTTTTTTAGAGATCACCTTGATTTTAGGACAAAATTGGTTTTTGTCTGAGAAACTCAGACAATTTTTTTGTCATATCCGAAATGTACTCTAAAATCATGATTTGGGCAAAAATTCATTGTTCCCCAAAATTTTTTGGGCTAATACGGCTATGGCTACTACAATAGTGTAAACAAAGCTAAGTATGCTCAGGAACAATAGGAAAAAAATTAGCGCTTTTTCAAAATTGCTTAGAGGTTCCTCAAGCCAAACCTTAAAAAAAACACTGGGCCTATTAACACTACGATATTTAATCAAGTAGACTTATTAACATATATAACCACTAGACATTTTAGTGTATTTGCGTGGTATTGCGTATTTATCGCGTAAATAAACAATTACTCTAACCCTATATAAACAATTACATTATGACTTTTTTCAGGCCTTTTTACACGCTAATTGCCATACTTAACCACACTTGAGAGCGTGATTAAGTATCTCTATAATTAAATTTTAAGTGATTAAATATCCAGTGATTGATAAAATGTCTGTACACCATTTTTTTTACCAGGCAGGCAAATACATTTCCCTCCTAAACAAGTCCTGACCATCATCATTATACATGTAAATGTTTTACACATTAAAAAAGGCGTATCTTATAATATTTACATACAGAAATAACATACCAATTCAACAAAAGACACATATCAACAAAAAAGCATTAAGCAAAAGGTAGACCGTAAAAAAATGATCTAAAGCAGAGCTTCCCAACTCATGGGTTGCAAAAGAATTTTTAATCAACTTAAATTACTGAAGTGCCTCTGAACCAAACTAATGACGCGAAGAATACTAACAATATGATTATTTTCTGCCCAGTAAAAGTTTTTTTCCTATGTATAAAAAAATATGCAGAATCAAAATGATAACTTTTTTCGTCTTTAACTAAAGTTGTGATTCCAATTCTGATTTTCAAAAAAATTAATTAAAAAATAACACTTTAAAATGAAAACCAAAAAAAGCCGTCATTACTTTGTTACTTCACCTGTTACGGCCCGCGGCAAACTTGTGAATATGAATTTGGCCAGCGATGGTGAAAAGTTAGTACCCCTGGTCTAAAAGTTTCAAAAAGTCATCCTAATAAAAGCGCTTCGCCAATAGTAGCTATCGGTTTACGTTAAAACGAACAGTATGAAATAAGTCCAAGAGATGTTAACTTGCCCATCTGATTTCATAATCACTGGATCGCCAATTGAACCGGAGTCAAGTTTAATTTCACCAAACAACATGTCAGTCGCAGCGAGAAACGAATTTTCTATTTTTAAACGGACTGCATAAGGCTTAGCCAATGCTAAGTTTTCTTCGATTTTCTCTTTGGACAAATAACGACAGCGATTGTCATATCTGAAAAAAATCTTTTAAGTTTAATTAATTCGTTTCGGTTTGCGTTACTTTGCAAAAAGCATAAAAAAAACAGCGTCGAACCGAAACCGTTTAAAATAAAGTTTCGGTTCACGAAATTTTTTTGTTTAGTTTCGGTTCAGTTTCAAAAAATAATAACGGTCAATACGAGTTTACGGATCCAGTTTGGGTTCGGTTCGACTCCCAGAAAAAAAAATTAAAATATGATACTAAACAATTGAAGGATTTGGTAAAATAAAATTTGTATCTTGTAAATTAACAAAAGAAAGCTTTCTTGCCTTGTGGTTTCTTTCCGCTGACGTTGTTCTTTTTTCAAAAGCATCAAGCGGCGTGTGGAGCAAAAGCAACGATAGGCCGATCCATTCTCAATCAAATTATTGACATGTCTTCAATCAAAAGCTTTATATGATAAAACGGCAAAATTTAGATAAACTAAACATGAATGAATATTCGAAACTAAAATTTTTTTTCAATATTCTCCAAGCATAACACTGATATGCATTTTTTAAAATTTTTTGTCGTTTGCTTGAAACCTGCTATCTTAGGTTAAATTTGGGGCGCTAAATCCGAAGTTGCGGTCAAATATGTACTGACACGTCTAATTTTTATGATATTTACACTATTACTGTTTCTTCCATTTTACCTATCAATGTAATACATTGTGAGAAGTCTATACAGTAAAAAAACAGTTCCATAGATAAATTAAATAATTAAGACATAGCTTTGTTGCTTTACATAAGGCTGTTCATTGCTTCAGTGTTTCATACTGATAATTGTGTGATCATAATTTGAATTTAAAATGTCTGACTGTTGTCGAAAATGCAAGTCTAAATCTGACGTGTTTTGCTATATTTGTGAAACATTCACTCTTTCAAAACAGGTACCACTATTCTGCAGGGACAACTCGACGAGACAAATTCGTCGGCGAGCCAATTGGGCGGAAAAATAAATATTTTTAATCTAACTTTACTAACGTTAAAGCCACAGCAAAAAAGTTTTGTTATGTCATAAGGGTAATACAGGATGGCGCAAAAGTCGCGCATTGGTTTGAATCAGTAATAACTTTAACATTTAATAAATTTTTCTATTTTTTTTTTCAGAATTTTGCAGATATAACATTGACAATTGATCGTGGGAAATTCGTGGGAAATGTAACGAACTAAAATTATTGAGCTTTATTTCGAAAATCATCGTTCCATAATCTTGACTAAAAGAGCCTATTGTCGGCATTATAATGTCAGACAAGCTCCCAATCAGAGCACAATTGATCGTCTTGCGAAACGGTTTCGGCAGCAGGGCTCAGTCAGTGATCTTTACGAACTGGCAGACAACGTTCAGTACGTATAGCTAAAAATGTAGCACTCGTAGAGGACAGCATTGCTGAAAATCCAGACACTTCAATTCGAAGACGGGCCACTCATATTGGGATGTCCAGAAGGTCACTTCAAAGAATTTTGAGGGAATTGCATCTGTTTCCATACAAAATTCAAATGGTACAGGCATTGCAACCCACAGATTTGCAGTCTTGCTTAGCTTATGCTGTTCACATTCAGCAATTTTGTTTCAAACAGATGCTGTTCCCTCAAAATTCTTTAAAGGGACATTGTTTTAATATCTGGGTTTTTTTGACCAGAAAACTTCGAACATTTGCCGAAATAGTTGAAAAAATTTCGAATATTAGAAAATTTTTTCGGCAACTTTAAATTTTGCAAAAACGGAATTTTAAGTAGTCAGAAAATTTTTGTTTGCTTAAATATAATCTCAAGTTAGCATAACATAAATAATATTTTGGGTTTTCGTAATAAAATTAAACTCAAAATCACAAAAACACCCGAATATTTTTTTTTTCTTTTTTTACCCTTAAAGGCTCGTTTCCACTACGAGCGTGAAATGCAGTAAGTATTCTTTGTTTCTTTGATTGATTTTTTTGCCTCGCTTAGCGCTCGCTCAGATCTTAAGAGGAAAAATTAATAAAGCAAACAGTAAATGCTCAATTCCACGCTCGTTTCCACAAGAGTTAAGGCTCGTTTTCACTACAAGCGAGGAAAGGAGCATTCTTTGTTTTTCTATTGATCTTTTCGCGCTTTAAAATCCAAGCGAGCGCTAAGCGCAGCAAAAAAATTCAGTAAAACAAAGAATACTCTTTTCCAAGCTCGTAGTGGAAACGAGCTTTTAAGATAACCTAAGTGATTCAAGTAATATGAAAAAGCAATCTTTAAGTGGCACAAATTCGTGATGGCCAGCCTGACTCAAATTGTGCAAACATAACTCCAAATTTATATGCTTGCAAAAATGAAAAATAAAATCATATCAAAATGCGAAAAAAAGTTATTCATTTTTTAAAAAACGTGGCACCAAACGCAAACTGTCAATCATCTCATCACTGAATGAAGATCTCAGCTTTGACATAGAGCCCGGCAGCACTGAAGCATCTTTTAGATTTTACTGAAGAAGGTGGAATTAAATCAAGGCAAAGCTTTAATTTTACAAGAACTTCAGGGCATTTTTTTGGTTGATTTATAAAATGCCATTTCTTTTTTAATGTGAATTAAGATATTTTCTTGTATTTCATTTCTTTGAAAGGTGCCGCTGTTTTCAAAAAAATGTCACTAAGGTCTTCTGTTTCACTTTTTTTATGAGTGGTTTTTGTATATCATCAACAACACCATTAAAAGTTTCATATGCAACAGTGTTGTTGATTTAGATTTAGTTCGAGTAAAAATTTATTATTTGCCTAGATTAAAAAATAACAAAAGTACGTAGATTCCGCTTTTGCAAAATAGGAATACATGAAGTGCAGCGCAACAAATAGGCAAGTTTCTTATGGCTATTTTATATAAGATAAAGCTTTCTAAACATTTTCGTTTTTAAAAAACAATTTACTTGAAAAGGTCAAGGAAAAATAACTTAAGTAATTCAAAAATTACTTAATTGAAAATTATTAAATACTTGAAAATTGTAAGTAATTAAGTAATACTTAAATATGAAGTAAATTAATTTCTTGAAAATTACATAAGAAAAAGTTACGTAATTACTTACTTAACCCGGCCCTAACGCTAGTGAAGTTAAATAGAAAATATTTATTTTCCTGCCGAATCGACTTTCTGACAAATTTGTCTCGTCGAATTGTCGCCCGCCGAAGTCTTGCTTCGTCCAAAACAACAACAAAATATTTTAGATGCAGTAAAAAATCCTATCGTGCAAATTTTGAAACAAATTTAAAGGCCAAGATAAGGTATAGGCTCTAAAGTTTATTCTACTTGTTCCACAACACTTAAAAAATGGTAACTGGAGAAAAAAGGATTTGATATTACTATGGTGAGGAGGAAGTTCCGAAATTACTTGATGAATATTAAAGGTATAAATTTTAATGCAAACACTACATTATACTTACCAAATCTACCATCAGTAATTAGGGCTATTTCCCATTCAGCTGAAAACCCCGTGCCAGTTTTTTAACCCCAGGGAACATTCACACATTTCTTCTACTGATGAGAACATCTTCCAAAAAGGATGACTCCATGGAGTGTACTACTTAATACCCACAGTTAATTTAATCAAAATGAGTTAAATGATTTAGTTTGTGATCTAGAATTACTGAGATCAAGATTAAGGAATAGCATTTACTGCAATCAGGAGCTACATTTTCTTTTTATCATCAACAAAAAAAAAGCTTTCACAATTCTTTGAAGCAGGAGTTGACTTACTTTGAAATAACATAAGTGGCCTCCTTTCTGCTTTTGGACGCATCTATGTGCTTTTAGATTGGAGACTTTTTATTGACAGCTCCGAGCAAAGTCTAAAACGTGTCCTTTTGCATAGTAGTAACAAATTTCAGTCAGTTTTTCTCAGCCACTTTGTTAACATTAAAGAAAGTCATGACACGATAAATGAGATATGGCAAAAAAAGACCACAATTGAATCATCTGCGGTAACTCGAATGCTAGTCTATGTTGTTGGGTCAGCAGAGTGGGTGTACTAAATATCCTGTTTCATGTGTTTATGGGACAGTCGAACTAGGTTTTAGTAATAAAAAAAAAAGGGTTTGGTCTGCTTTTCACATTGGTGAAAAAAAATATTGTACAAGAACCATTGCTAAATCCAGAGTAAATACTGCTCCCACCTTTCCAAATAAAGCTTGGGCTTATGAAGCAATTTGTTAAAGCTCTTGATAAGAATTGGATTGCTTCAAATTCGTATAAAAATTTGTGCTAATTTACCGGGTGTTTCAGATAAAAAGCAAAACATTTCCGCATATCTTGATAGGAGTTCAACCTAAGTCTTCTCGTTTTTTCTATTTCTAGAATATCCTTATCTTGACTTTCTAATTTTTACAAACTGTTGTAACACCCAAAAGAGAAAAGGTGGCCGTTCTTCTCCGCGCCGGACACAAGAATAATGACATCATTGCCCTCGCTGGCGTGTCTCGTAGCCTCGTCGACACCGTAAAAAAAACTTCTAAAAATTGGTGCTCCACTTGACAAGAGGTCCAGGAAACCTAGAACACGCACTGTCAGGACCCCTAGATTCCTTTCTCGCCTCAAAAAGAGCATTAAAGCGACACCAACCAAGTCAATGAGAGCGCATGCCAAGGATCTGGGCATCTCCCTTAATTCTGTCCAACGTGCAGTGCGCAACGACCTTAATGGCCAGTCCCTCGTGAGAAAGTGCGTCCCCTTGCTCTCAGAGAAGAACATTACGGCCCGTCTGAAGCGATTCAGAAGCCTCGTGAATCACCTAAAGCATGCACATTCAGGCAGGTTCATCATCTTTTAGGATGAGAAAAATTTTTGCGTTGACCCAGTTTGTAACAGTCGTAATGACCGGTACATTCGTTTGGAAGGCTCAGAAGTTGATGAGGATGTTTCCACAGCTGCTAAGTTTATTATAAAAACGAAACACCCGGCCTCACTGATGTTCCTCGGTGCTGTGGCAAGCACGGGTGAAGCTTCGCCGCCAATTTGGTTCCCGACCGGATTTCGCCTTTCTGCGAGGAAGTAGTAATGGGACGATTAATAGGAATCGTATCGGAATAATCAGAATATCGAGGGTTTTCCAAAGCATCGGGAATCGGTATCGGAGCTGTATGATTCAGAACCGATTCTGATACCAAAATAATTCTTTAAATATACATGGCATAAGATAAAAAGTAGTAACACAGAACTGTGCTAGGGTGTTCATGAAATGTTCCTAAAATTTTTCGCCCTTTCTTACCATTTTTCAATCAATCAAGCTAATTCCAACTGTTCGGTGCGTAGCTATTCGACGGGACAAATTTGTCGGCGAACCAATTTCGGCGGAAAATTAAATAATTTTGATTTAATTTCACTAGCGTTAAAGTCACATAAAAAAGTTTTGTTATGTCTCTAAGGCAATATTATATTACAATTTATTTTTAATATGCAAAGCTTATAATCGCCATTGTCACATTTTTAAAAGTAAACTGTGATACCAAAACTTGTTTTTACTATTGTTGTTCAGCTGATAAGAGTAAAAATTTAAAAATTGTTGAATGCGTTACATTTAGGCATGTTCCTAGCCAAATATTACTCTATTGGAATTTACAATTTGGGTTAATTTCGAACATTTAAGTTAAAAAATGTGTTTCTTAAATAGTTAAATTTGCGAACAAAGGTTGTCTGACTTAGCATGTTTTTTTGATTTTTTACGAAAAAGTACAACAATGAATTACATAAACTTTACTATAGGTTCAAAATTTTACAAGCGTTTGAAACTTATGACGTCATAATAAGTATTATACAGTCTATACCATTTCCAATTCAAAATGAGACTAAGCAAATTCAAAGTGAGACCAAGCAAATTCAAAGTGAGACCAAGCAAATTCAAAGTGAGACCAAGCAAATTCAAAGTGAGACTAAGCAAATTCAAAATGGGACTAAGCAAATTTAAAATGAGACAAAAATAAAGGTTGGTGTTCCGTTCTTAAAAAATCGCCCACATCGTTTATTTTGAAAATCGAATGTTACGTAATAATGGAATTGGTACTGTAAGATTGGCTAGCCGTGTAAAATCATAGTTTTCGAACGTAAGTCGCTGGTTGTTTACGTGATTGCTGAAGAAGTGGATTGTATACTATTTGTAATAAAGAATACATTGTCATAGTCTGGGCTGTGGTGTGGCTCAACTGTATTTTGAGGTTAAGGTTTCTAGGGCTGAGCCAGTAATACGATTAAGAAGTTCATCTTTAGTAAACAACTAGGGCTGCGTTATCGGCGAGACCTTCTTTACAGGCGCCGAAAAGTTAAACCATCGGAATTAAACTCTGCAAATTCAAAAGCTTTTTTTTTTTTATCAATCAGAACAGTTGGATTTACAAATATTTTTGATGTTAAAATTTGACAACGTGGCTAATGATGAATAAAAGTGAGAGAGCGAGAAAGAGAGCAAAGATCGTTGCAGTTTACCTTGCAGATGGATATTGGAGGCGTACAGCAGCGGATGAGAACATAAAGCGTTCAACCGCTTATAGGTGGGTGGAACAAGGCGAACAGGGTATAGAGGATAAAAGAGGTGGAAAGCGTTACTCAAAAGTGAAAGATATTCACCGTGAGCACATGGTTTCAATGATTGAGTCTAATTGCCGGATTACATTGGGAGAAATCGTGGCATCCCTAGCTGAAAAGTTTGATCTCCATGTCTGCGCTCAAACCGTTTCCAATCATCTGGATAGCATGGTATATACTTTGAAAAGTGTACGGTTTGAGCCAGAAAGGGCAAATCACCCAGATAACAAAATAAAAAGAAAGCAGTTTGTCGAAAAACTTTTAAATTATCAGGGTCAAAATATACCCATTGTGTTTATGGATGAGACTAATCTCAATATCCACATATCGAGATCAGAAGGCAGGTCTGTAAAAGGGAGCAGATGCACTACAGTCGCTGCAGGTTCTAAGGGAGCGAATGTTCATTGTATTGGTGCCATAAGCAATCTGGGTTTAATTCACTACGAATTAAAAAGGGGTTCTTTCAAGAAAGAAAACGCTCTGGTGTGGATGAGAACGTGTTTAAGAATAGCGATGGAGAAACATGGTGGACCAATAGTACTTGTAATTGATAATGCTCCATGCCATTCAAATATAGAAGCTGAATTGTTGAAAGAAGATCTAGCTGATTGCAAGGTTTTAAGACTTGGCCCATACAGCCCTATGTTTAATCCAATCGAAAATATTTGGTCTGTCATGAAAAGCCAAGTCAAACGTAACCTCGCTTCCGAACTCAATGCTATTTTAAGTTCAACAAACAGGGGAGTAACAATAAAGGAACAGAGAATACGGGTACTGGAAAGATTAATGTTATCTGCAGTTGACTTAGTTACACCAGCACTATGTAATAGTTCTATAGCAAGCATCCAGTCCAAAGTAATTGGTGCAATCAATCTTGAAGATGTGGGTTTCTAAAAAACATTAACGCTTATATATTTATTTTATTTTTTGACTCATTCTGAATTTGCTTAGTCCACTTTGAATTTGCTTAGTCCACTTTGAATTTGCTTAGTCTCACTTTGAATTTGCTTAGTCTCACTTTGAATTTGCTTAGTCTCACTTTGAATTTGCTTAGTCTCACTTTGAATTTGCTTAGTCTCACTTTGAATTTGCTTAGTCCACTTTGAATTTGCTTAGTTTCATTTTGAATTGGAAATGGTATAGAACAGCGGTACCCAAACTTTTTTTTTCACGGCGCCCTTTGAAAACTTCACAATACTCGCGGCGCCGTAATGAAAAAAAGGTATTCAGTTCAATTACTTCTTTGAACAACCTTTTTTTCTCCGAAACTCATAGTGTTCTCTAAAAAAAAAGGTCTTCACTTCGATTTCATCTCCGATTTCCCTATTTTTCTCCGAAAATCAGGGTGTTCTCTAAAAAAAAAAAAAAGGTCTTCACTTCGATTTCATCTCTGATTTCCCTATTTCCCTCCCAAAATCAGGGTGTTCTCTAAAAAAAAAAAGGTCCTCAATCGGAATCGTTCTTTGAAGGGAACGTTGCTGCTAACAACTTTCACACTGCAATTATTGTGAGAAAAGCAGTAAGTACAACAACTTTCGCATGCTTTCGCGGCGCCCCTGACAAAGTCTCGCGGCGCACAGTTTGAGAACCGCTGGTCTAGAAACATTTTTTTATAAATCCATTTTGGTCGGCGCGCATGGCGCATGAGAAAACTATTCAATGAAGGTTAAGTCAGAGTGGTTACTATAAACTATCAAACTAGAAACCATGAATATTATTTTAGCTATTTTTTATTAGTTATTTAACAGTTATTAACAGTTTGTTTTGTCTATTAGGCTTGTCAGAAGTCAATCAAAAATCTGAAAAACAAATACAAAAATAAAAGATTAACAAAGCAATAAAAAGTTGGCAAAAGAATTAAAAACAACAAGAAAAATACGGCAATGATCCAAGTTAAACCGGTTACAAATCTTTTTAGAATAAATTTCAATGGGTAAGTTTTTTTCGTTGCTTATGCTGATGTTACCAAATAACAAATTTATTAGACAAACAGAGAACCTTAAAAATGCTATTGAATGAATTAGAAATTTTTTTATGCGTTCTATTAATCCAATAAATTTATTCGTTATTTGGTAACATTTTGTTGGTAAATTTATAAATTTATTGGATTAATAGAATGCGTAAAAAATTTTTTAATTATTTTAATAGGCTTTTATGGTGCTCTGTTTGTCTAATAAATCTATTCGTTATTTGGTAACATCAGTGTAAGCAACGGAAAAAAATTTACTCATTGAAATTCAATCTAAAAAGATTTGTAACCAGTTTAACTATTAATCATTGCCATATTTTTCTTGTTGTTTTTAAGTTTTTTTATCGGTTTGTTAATCTTTCCTTTTTGTATTTGTTTTTCAGTTTAGAACCAACAACTGGAGAGATGCTTATGTTTTTGCACATAATTTGCGAGTTCTTAAATTTGACTATAATTAAATGCATAGGCTATTATTACTATCAACTAAATATAGTGTATTTTCATTAAAATGGAATTATTTATATTCTTTTATTTACATTGTTACATTTTTTTTACTGTGAACTCAATATTACATCTTTGTATTGTTAAAATGGAAATTATCGTCAGATGTGTTTCTATAAAACCTTTCCAATACATTGTTACCTAGCATATTGTAAAGCATAGCAAGATGATCAAGATGCAAGAAACAGTGATGCAGTAACCATTGTTTTATTAATGTCAAGCAATTGTCCCACTGTTGATCACGAAATATTATTGTAATTGCTTTCATCATGGGCATGTTCAGGTTATAGAGCATCACTATATATGCTATATCGATTTTACACCATTTTGCAAGCTGTGCATATTGACAATTCGTTTTATTAATAGTATGTGCTAAGCTGCTGTATTACCTTTTTTGCAGCTTTTATTGGTTGCAAAATAATGCTTTTATTCCAGTACCAGTCAGGTTCCATTCTTAAAGAATTACACATTTTATCTTCAAAATGACTATAATATTCAAACTAAATGGTTTTAAATTCACCAAGGAAACATGAGCTCAAGATTTATTTTTTTTAGACCTTACCCTCCATTCATGACTAATGACAGCAAACTAGCAAACTAGCAAACCAACATGACATACACTTCCAGAAACCTCAAAAGAACTTTCATTGCAGCAAATGCAAAAGCATATGATAAAAAAATAAAATTTTTGAAAAATTCTGACATGATAGCAAAACAACCAACGTCATTTTCGTATGTAGCACCCCAAAATTAACGAGGAAACACTATTCAGAAACAAAAAGCAAAAATCCTGCATATTAGTGTAATATATTTACTTAAAATGCTTTATTGATTAATACAGTAACTAGTCACATCTACAAAACTAGAATATATAAAGAAAGCCAAGTTAGTTTACTACTTCAAACATTAGGATTGAATACAAGGAAACCAATTTAATTAGCTGCATCTAAACAAATAAGCATCATTTCATAATCTTACTTATTATAATATGAAAGTCGTTGGCTCTGCACATAGGGTCCATAATTACCACCATGCAAAGGACTTTCATCAGGGACAACTCCAGCCCATTCTAATATAGAAAGCAAGTGTTCTGTGGCTCCAGGTACAATTCTTGTTTGGTCAGTGTCTTCAATTCTTAAAATGAACTTTCCATTATTGTGATTTTTAGCAAACAGATAGTTGTATAAGGCTGTTCTAAGTCCACCAATATGAACAAACCCTGTAACACAAAATTTCATCAGCTACAACATGAAACAATAAATATAACATTAGATTGTTAATATATATTTCAAGAGTAACTATTGCTGTACATGTATAGTAACAAGAAAAAAAATAGAAATTAAATAAGAAAAATGAATACTTTGACATAATATATAGGGTGTCCATAACTTATTGTTACAATTTTCAAAGTTTGTCAAAATTTTATTTTTTGAGATATTTTCATTTGATTTGTTTTACAGTAAAGGAAAATGCATAAAGTTTTTCTTTCTTAACAGGTACTTGTGGAAATAATTAGGTTTAAAATTACAATTTATTTAGTGATTAAGCAGAATATTTTGAATTTAGTAGTGGAAGTAGAGTTCATGAAAATGAGCACTCTGCAGGAAAAAGCCCAGTGTGTTTCCTGGTTTATAGAGACAAAGTCAGACATCCAAGCACAGTGAAACTTTAGATGCAAGTATGGAAGAAAGTCAGAGACATTAATGATTTGCAACATTGAATAATTGAAGCAATTGATACAGTTACTGTAGATATGTTAGAAAGAACATGGCAAGAAATTGAATATCGGTTGGATATTGTACGAGCGACTGATGGTGTACACATAATGGTGTACTAAAGCATCTAATGTAAACTTGATTTCCCTCTACTATAAAACAAACCAATTGAAAATATTAAAAATAAGACTATGGTGAATTTTTGAAATTGTAACAATAATTTATGGACACCCCTAATGCTGAGAGAGAAAATCCCAAACAATAAACCAGTGACAAAAAACCTCAAAAAATTAAAAGCTATGTAAAGTCAGCAGCATGGTCAAGCAAGTAGAGAGCCAATATTTTGATCAACATGGTGTTGGTTCACATCCTACTTGCACCATTCTGTTATATTCGTGGGAAAGACACTTTTTCCTCTGCTTGACAGTCTTGGCTAGCAGTTTTAAATTTTAGTCATAACTTTATAAAACTAAAATAAAAAATTTCAACCAGACAGCAATATCTTGGCATCTCTAAAAGCAGGTACGGTAATTGCTTGCTTTTATATTAACATCTCCATCACTTTCCTATGAATCAATGGTATAAATATTGAAATAAAAATAATGGTATATATTTGTACAAAAGTTAACAGTTCCCAACATGAAATGTAGGAAACTTTTGTTGAGGCATGAAGGTTTAAGACATAATGAACTAATTTTTGACCTCTCCAATCACTTGTAAAGCATTTCATTTTAACTTGAGCAGAAATATAAAAATGCAGATGCTTTGGAACAGCTGGTATGTTTTGTTACTTTTTTGCATAGTAAAAAAAGATAATTACTTTCATTTCAATTTTTAATATTATAAAAAAATTAAGAAAGCTTAACAATTTTTTACAACTGATCTTTAATTGTAAATTGTAGAAAATTAGATTTTACTTTAATTTTGTTGCTTTTGTATTTTAGCTGCTTGATAATTTGTAAGCCAAGGAGAGTGCCACTCCTAGTTAGCAAAACTCAGCTTGACAGGATGCCTGAAAGTATGGGTGAGTGGTTTATTGGAGTAGGACACAGGTATTTAGTAACTATGCACAAGGAATTATTCAGGATATTGTCTATGTCTATAAATCAGGATATAGTGTGAGACCCAGGGATCCCAGTGCTTGGGATTTCAACTTTTGTCTTGGGATTTTGGAAAGTAGCTCCGAAAACAGTCAAAATCTTGGAAATTTGAGTAAAATTGTGTATAAGTTAATATAAATTACAGTTGGGACAGTAAAGATGGTTTAAATATTTTCTTTGATTTAAAACATGTCTTTGCTTATGTATTCCGCAAAAACAATGCTTAACTGGTTGCATTTTACGTTTCTACCACGACTCAGCGTCAACTGTTGTATGTAGTTTGTAACAACACTGCTTTTCGTTCTGTTCCTGTCAGTTAGTGGAAACTTCTTGCTTCTGCAGTGTCCGTCCAGCCATCCACTATGGTTTAGTCTATAGAAGGGAGAATATTTGTAGCAAAACAATGTGATATTCCGTTGGGAAAGAGTAATAAAAGCAACAAGAGAAAGGCAGAAATACAGTACAGTAATAAGGTGAAAAGCGTCACATTACGGAAATGCCAAACAGGGTGAAACACAGGATGATGCAGCACATAGGTAGGTAAAATGTTGCGTTCTAATAAAGAATGTTGTTGTGGACAATTTACACAACTTATCAGCCAACAGATTCGTGCATTTAGCTTTTAAAAACTGCAAAGAGTTGGTGTATGCTATACAACATTTTAAAGCTCTTTGGGGAAAAGTTAGCGTAAGATTACTGAAAAATTAAAGCTGATACAAAAAAACGAACATCAGATTCAAAATCAGCACCTAAAGTTAGCCAAGGGCACCTGTTTTCTACTTTGTTTCCAAAATTGCGTAGACTAGTGTAATGATAGATAAATACCTAGAAAAAATTCAAAATGCAATAACAAGCTAGATTTAGTAAATACATTCTTTGGTGTTACTTACAAAAGCTTTTACTGATGGTGCTCAATAGATAAAAAAGTATCGGTGATATCAGCAGTATCGGTATCGGCTTTAAATGCTGGTATTGGTAGTGGTATCGGTATCGGCTTAAAATATGGTATTGGTAGATCACTATTTACAATTAATTCAGATAATTTACCCATTATTATGGAACAAACAGGAAAAAAAGTGAAATGGTATAATACGTCATTTAATGAAGAGTGGTTAAAAGATTGACAATTTAAATACTGGTTTGAGAGAGACAAAAACAATAAGGATGCCTGCTATTGCAAATGTTGTCAATTTACTTTGAAGAATGCCAATAGATCTTCCTTAGTGAAACATGCCCGTTCAACAAAGCATAAAACCAACCTTGATATGCAATTTTTCATCTGCAAAGATAAAAGATTGCAGATCAAATGAAAATCTGCAACAAATATCACTCAATTTAGGAAGAAACAATCATTAACATCAGAACAGACAGCAAAGGCTGAATTGCTTATTGCAAGTTTTTTTTTCAGAATATATAATATTCCATATTCTCATGCAGATCATTTTATGAACATTTGCAAGAGGGCATTCTCAGATAGTAAGATTGCTGAGCAAGTCGCAGTGAAGTACACTAAAATGTCATATGTTGCTCAAAACAGTATTGCATGTAGTAATTCAATACTTTGATTCTGACCAACAGGATGTGACTGATGCCCTCCTAGATATTGTTTCAGTAAAAGATGGATGCTCTCTAAGTCTTTATAATGCAAAAAAAGATGTTTTTCAGGAAAAAAATATTCCTCTCAATAATGTTATTGGCCTAGGCTGTGACAATTGTTCTTATAAGATGGAGAAACTTGGTGGTCCGCAAAAACTTTTGAGAGCTGATGTCCCATCTATTTTTGTTATGGGATGCATGTGCCATTCATTTGCTCTTTGTTCTAGTAAAGCAGTGAGCATTTTGCCTCCATTCCTAGAGAGTTTTTTAAAAGATCTAACATCATTTTTCTCTCAAAGTGCAAAGACAAAGAGATTTTGTATTGATACAAGATGTTGTGAATGCAGCAAATCACAAAATCTCTAAATTGGCTCAGACTCAATGGCTTTCAAGAGAGAAAGTGATTTCAGTTGTTTTGGAGAGAATGATGCTCTCTTGCTCTATTTTTAAAGTAAAGCAAAAGCAGACGAGATTGATAATGCCAGTAACATCTATATAATTTTAATCAACTGCAGAACAAAACCCATGCTTCTCTTTTTTCAATACCTTTTGCAGAAAGTGAATGTTTTGAATTTAGAATTTCAATCTGAACACTTTAGATTGCACCAGTTGTTTTCTTCTGTTTTAACTGAGTATAGGAATATACTTAGTTTTTATATTAGAGATGGAATCCTTAGTTCATCAAAATTATCAGAAATTGACCTCTGTTGCAAAACTAACTATAGAAATATAGAGGACATATATCTTGGTGCTAGAACCATGGCTCATTTGCTCACCAACCCATTTAAAGATGCTGCAATTGAAAGTGTTTAGAAATGATTGCTTAAAATTCCCGATTAAACTTCCATGTCCAATTAAAAAGTGATTTTCATTAGATGAAAGTAGCGCTACAGCCAAACTTAGAGTGCTAGATCCTAAAATCACAAGTGACCCTTGTCAATCTCCTTTAACAGTTAGTAATTTAGCAATGCATTTTCCTTTCCTTGTACCAGAGACCCAACTAAATAATTTAGATGACCAATGGAGGTGTTTTCAGCTTTCTGCAAGTGAACTTACTATTCTTACTGAAAATATTCCTAAATACTGGAATCAAATCAATGAAATTAAAGATGGATTAAATAACAGCAAGTGTAATTTACTTTCTTATTTTATGACAAATTTGTGTGTTTTGCCACATTCTTCTGTGAGTGTGGAAAAAATTTTCTCAATGGTAAATTGCTGGAAAACTAAAGTAACAAATAAATTAAAGGCAGAAACTGTGAAGGACAGAATCTTGGCAAAGCACAATATGGCAAGGAACAATGGATCTTGTTGCACTTGGGAACCTCCATTAGCACTGACTCAAGATCTTGAGAATGGTACTATGTACAAAAGATATCAGAATAGAATTACAATATAAAGGAAGGAAGACTTGAACAGCATTAATATAGAAGCAGGTGGTGAAGTGGATGAAGAAGCATAATTAAATTTACATGTAAATAAATTTTGTATCTTAGTTTTTATTTATTTATTCATTAGGCTTGGAAAATTTTCCACTTTTTTAGAATTTTTTATGGTTGATTCTTGGAAAACCCAAAAAAATCTCACTGGGATCCCAGGTGAGACCTGCAACATCAGACTGGTGTGCAATACTCAGCTGTTGAATAGACCAGAGATAGGGCAGCTGTGTGCAGGGTTTTTGTCTCTGAGACTGCAGGAAAACTCTTTAAGGGATTCACACTCTGCATCCCAACACAGAATATAGTTGTTTTGATAACTGTATGGATCTCTGGACCCTGATCACATCTTGTATGGTCTTTTGAGTGGGTCCTCAGATGATTGCCAAATGAGGCTAAGATCTAGATGCCTGTTTGTGCCAGCTGAGCAGGATCTATTAAACAACCTTGCCAAACTTGGCATCTGCATTTCTCAGTGGGTGAAGTATAAATGGAATGTGGAGTACTGCAAGAATACATCCATCCATTGTGTTTTCATACCAGGATCAGTACCAGGCCTGTTGTAATGAGCTTGCCCAAACACCTTGGGTTAAGTTCAATTGCCTTTGAACCAGTCTTGGCAATTTCCTTTGTCCATGCAAAAATAGGGTCTTGCTCCTTCATCATATTGTGAGTGTGGTGCCATAGAACAAACTACCTCATACATCGGGCACCACATGGAGCACAAGGTCTGACGGTTTTGGATGATGAAACTCAATGCTGGCTTAACACTATCACTGCCAGCATCTGATCAAGGCAGTACAACAGCCCAAGGTAGAAAAAGATAGAACCCTATGCCGCAGTCCTGTTTGTGTCTACCTGGAGTGGATGCTCTTCCAAACAACAACAATGATAAATTGTTAAGAATTTTACAACATGATATATAAGCTGCCTTTTTAAGTGCAGGAAAGCATTAATACAGAAGTTTCTAGCAGGAGCATTGTAATGCCCAGGTGTGTCAATTTAATTTAAAAAAAAGCATTGCCAGGCACAGAATAACAATTTGTATAAATCTACAACTGACACACTAAAGTGATTTCTATAATTTTTTTTTTGTTTTTACCTGGACTAGACTAGTAAGTTACTCCAAAAAAACAAAAACCCAAGACAAAAAACTAGTTGAAGATTAAAAAAAGGCCTTCACTTTTATCATGGAAATTATCAAAAAGAGTCATTCTAGGTTTTATTGTGTCATGATTAATACAAATTGTGAACCCCTGCTTTAATAGAAGCCACAAACCTTAGTTCTTTCTTATACAGGGTCCGCCATCCAAGTGTAGACTACTATTTTATTGTTTTTTTATTATGTGTATAAATCTCCTAATGCCTAGATTTTTCTTCCAGATAAAGTATTAAGCATCTAGTGTATAAATATTGTAAGTTTGGTTCATAGTTTAATTAAAAATCGTCATGAATCGTGCTATCGAGAAACTGTTTCGCGACGGTAAAACTGCCCCAGAGATTATCAAGATATTGAAGGGATCTGTATCCCGCTCTGGAGTTTTCAAAGCAATAAAAAGACTCAAAGAGACAGGGAGTGCACAACCCAGAGTGAGGAGCACCCCAAAAAGGCCAGTAAGGACGCAAAAGCTCGTCAAGAATATCAGAGAAAAACTGAGAAGAAATCCAGCAAGAAGCGCCACCAAACTGGCTCAGGAGGCCCAGGTGAGTCTCACAACCATGCGCCGGCTTCTCAAACATGATCTACACACCAAGCCTTATAAAGTCACTAAGAGACAACTTCTTTCGGACGCCACCAAGAAGAAGAGGGTCGAAAGAGCAAAGCTGCTGTTGAAAAAACTTAAGGACAACACGCAGCCGACAGTTCTCTGGACCGACGAAAAGCTGTTCACGGTCCAAGCGGTACACAACCCACAGAATGACTGCGTTTGGGGGAAAACCAAAGAGTCCATCCCTGTTGAACTCAGAACTGCCTTCAGGAGGCAGAAGCCATCATCGGTGATGGTGTGGGCAGGTGTGACGTCGAGTGGCATGAAGACTCCGTTAATTTTCGTCGAAGATGGCATTAAGATAAACCAACATGTTTATCTTAACATGTTGAAGGACAAAGTTGTTCCCTGAATGAATTCCTTGTCATTAGACGACGGTTTGACGCTCCAGCAAGACGGAGTGACTGCCCACACTGCCAAAATGGTTCAGGAGTGGTGCAAGGAGCATTTTAAGGCTTTCTGGCCGAAGGATATTTGGCCTCCTTCTTCACCGGACCTTAATCCGATGGATTTCGGCATATGGTCCATATTGGAACAGAAGGCATGCAAAGTTTCCCATTCAAGTGTGGAGGTCTTGAAGCAAAAGCTGACCGAATCATGGGACGAAATTGACTTTGAGACTGTGCGTGCCACTTGTGCGCAAGTTTCTGAACGTCTCCGTCACGTAATCCGCGCAAAAGGAGGATATATCGAGTAAATAGGAGTTCATTTTAAAGATTAAAGATTTTTCTTTCATATTCTTAAAAGTTTGTTTCATTTTTCCTTTAACTTTTTGAAATAAATGAATTTTTAACAGTCTACACTTGGGTGGCAGACCCTGTATAACCAGATTTACACATAAAAAACCCATAGCTATCAGATTGTCTTTGTTAAGGTTTCAAAACCAAAACAAAATTTTAATTAGGCAGAGAGCTGAGGTTAAACCCATAGCTATCAGATTGTCTTTGTTAAGGTTTCAAAACCCAAACAAAATTTTAATTAGGCAGAGAGCTGAGGTTAATTACAGGGTGTCAAGAAAGTTCCCGATCGATTTTTAAATTTAATGTAATTCAAAAACTTCAATGAATTATGAGAAGTTCTGTACGTCATTTTTCCACTTAATCCTCCTTTTCAATGTTTCAGATACACTTTTCAAATTTTTTTGGCTAAAATAATAATAAAATGAGTAAAAGAGCTGCAATCATTCAACTTCATCATGCGGGACATTTAAATTCTAAAATTATGAAGTTGCTAAAAGCACCAAAATCAACTGTTTGCGATACAATCTTGCGCTTCCAAGAACTTGGAACCATGGAGGATCGGGATAGGAGTGGACGACCTCGATCCGCTCGCACTCCAGTGAAGATCAAGGCCCTCAGGGAGAGAATTCGGAGGAACCCCAAACGATCCTTGAGGAAAACGGCTAAAGACATGAATATCAGCCATGAGTCTGTCAGAACAATTGTTGAACAGGATCTCAAAATGTCCCCGTACAAAATCAGGACAAGACAACTCCTAACTGACCTCCAGAAGCAAAAAAGAAAGGAGAGGGCCAAAATTCTGCTGAACCGTCTGAAGGGAGGCACGGAGAAAGGCGAAATCGTTTTTTCAGACAAAAAACTCTTCTCGGTGGAGGCGAAGTTCAACACCCAGAATGACAGGATTCTCGGAAAGTCGCCCAAGGACCTCCCTGATCATCTTCGATTCGTTTCACGCCGACAGAAACCCTCGTCTGTGATGGTATGGGGTGTGATCTCCAAATCTTGGAAATCTCCCCTCATTTTTGTTAAAGAGGGGGTCAAAGTGAATACAGATTCGTATGTCAATGATATTTTAACCCCTGCCCTCACATCAATGAAGGAAATGTTCAAAAATAAGTCCTTCACCTTCCAACAAGACAGCGCGCCTCCTCACACATCAAAGAAGACACAGAAGTGGTGCGAAGAGCACTTTCCTTCATTCTGGACCAAAGATTTGTGGCCACCATCTTTGCCCGATCTCAATCCTATGGATTTCTGTGTGTGGGGTATTCTGGAAAAAGAAGCCTGTTCTTCACCCCATAACAATCTGGAGGATCTTCAAGCTTCCCTGAAACGAGCATGGGAGAAAATTCCTCAAGATGCCCTTTGTGCTGCTTGTCAGAATTTCCAACAGAGGCTCTAACGTGTTATTGATACAGATGGGGGTCATTTTGAATAAACCAGATTTTTTTATGTTCATGGAGCTTTGTTCTATCACCACAATAAACCTTTTGTTGATTTAACCTTCTGTCATTAGCCCTATATAATTTTGTTTAGGATCGGGAACTTTCTTGACACCCTGTATATGCAAATTACAATACAGAAAGGGACTCATTAGTGCAATCTGCCCACACTTTAAAAATCTTTTCAAAAATAACACTATAGTCCATTAAACTAAATTACATTATAAACAACACAATATAAAAAAATTTGCTTGATTAAAAACTAACCAGTGGGTGAAGGTGCAAACCTCACTCTAACATTGCTGTTATTGCGCTTTAAACATTGTATCCATATTCTTTGCAGACTGTAGAGACTTGTACAATAAATAGGCTTGACAATAAATTGATACATTCTACAATTTAGAATGCATTAAGTTAATTATAAAATCACTTGGGTTGCATGATAGAAATTCAAAGCAGCTTTTTCTAACTTATTTCAAGCCACTTAAAAATAAATGCAATTCAACACCATGGAAAAACCATTATTTTGCTTGACATTCTTATTTCAAATTACAAGCTTGACCTTAGCTGCATGCCAAATAATGTGCCATTAATCATGAAACAGAAATTGTTGAATGAAGAATAAGAAAATAAACTATTTAAAACAATTTTCATTGCCAAACTCATTTTAAGATTATTTGAAAAACTCACTAAAACAACCCAAACAAATTTTAAAGACACAAGTGATTTCATAAATCACTGAAACAGAGATGAGAAAGTTTTTTTTTTAAATTACTTAAATGTTTAAATTGACAACATTAATTGTATATATTGACCATAAAAAGTGAAACCATAAATGTCTTTTAAGCCAATTATATTACTTGCAATAAAAACAATTTTTAAGAAATAAAAAACACAATATTTAATTAAATTGTAAATATATGAACAGCTTTGAGATATTTGAAAATTATACAGAGGAATATGTTATACAGAGGAATTACAAAAAATTTTTGGATAATCAACAATTTACAATTAAGTAGTTCTTATTACTTTTTCTAATGATAAAGTTGACATATTTAGTTGTACTTACAAATATACATCTCATCTGAAAAGTGGGTCAGATATATGCAACTAAAACATCAAAAACATAACAAATACATAATTTAAGATCACTGATGACAACAAAAAATAAGGTATCACATAGGTTTTGCTCCAGGAGTAGTACCAGAAAATGGCATATTATTTTGAAGATGCTCTTGAAATCTTTGAGATATTCTAGCAGTAGCTTTAAGATATTTATGCAAACAGTTTGTAGAGCAATCACTCTCTTTGTGCGAAACTTTGCGAGATGAAAAGTCATTAACACAATCAATAAAACAAAACTCTGTAACACTATTATATGACTGAAGAAATTCTTTGAATTGCTTCACTTGATCTGAAGCAGATATTTGATTCAATTCCATGATTTCTAATAACCAAATACTCTCGGTTTTCTGGTTTATTAATATAACTCAACATACATAAACTAAATATATCAAACAATTTTATTTGGAGAAATAATATAAATAGTTATTGATAATATATAATACCAACTTAAAAACTTTACTTGATCATGTGAATTCACAGTATCAAAAATCGTGCACTAAGAATTCAGCAAATTACATGATTTGGAATGAAAGAATTTAGCACCTCTCCTTTGTTTCTTTATTCAATAAATATAAATTTTGATTGTTTGTTTTTACTGGTTTGCGAAATTTACTGATAACCAAACTAAAGAAAAGTTTAACATTTATTCTTATTATAAATAACAAAAAAACAAATGGTGGATAAGCAAATTTTTAATTTAGCTGAGCAATAGCCCATTGCTATGCCATTATCAAACTATGTATTATTGCATATAATTACATTACAATTAATTTTATGTGGATCTTTTGTTTTTTTTTTGCAAGGCTGAAGTGGCTTGTTTGCAGTGTTGCCAATTTAGCATTTTTAATGCTAGATCTAGCATTATTTTTCATGATCTGGCATTACAATTTTGAGTCTAGCATCTAGTAGGAAAAATAGCATTAAAATAGAATATTTAGCATTTTTACAAGATCATTTTACAAATGTACTAAATTTTCGAAATTTTGCTATTTTACTGGATCTATTTTGTGTTTTGTTACTTTGGCGTCTCGTTGAAAGCTTGTTGCATTTTGTTACGTTCTTGTTGTGTTTGCTTGTCCCTCTTGTGTTGGTTGACATGTTGTGCTGCAGGGTTGCCAGATGTGGCTAATTTCAATACCATGCAATTAAAAAATTCAGTAGATGTTTGGGTTTTACGACTGTGACTGTGTCAGTGCTCTTAATTCAGCTGAAGTGCTAATACTGTGCTATAGTTATTTTCATCTAAGTTGAACTGGAATTTTAAATTATAAATTGAACTTGTGAAGCCAATTTTAAACAATGAGTAAATCTAAACAAGTGTATCCACAAAATTTAAGTGTGGTTAAAAGTTCCTGCTCTCTCCAAGTGGCTCTGTAAAATACCAACAGATTCATCAAAAGTTCATTGTAGGTTTTGTAGATGTCACATTTTAGCTTTAGAAGTATTCTCTTTTAATAAGTCATTCTGTAAAAAAAAAAGAAACACAAATCTGCTAGTCCATGTCAAAGTAATACTCTTGTAAACTTTATTGAAAAAAATCATGCTAAAACACCAAGACTTGAATCCAATTTATCAATGTTCATTTACTGTCATTCATCATTCAATTCCTGTGATTATTTGGCTGACTTGTACAAAAATACAATATCTGATAGTGCAATGGTAAATGATCTCAAGATTCACCATAAGTGTGGAAATATTGTAAAGAATGTAATTTCTCCATATTTCCTGGAGGATTTGATATTTGATATTGGACAAGAAAAGTTCTGTTTATTACTGGGTGAATCAATTCATATCACTGTAAGTAAACTTTTAGGCATTACTGTGATTTATTATAGCAAATTGCACAAAAAATTATTTATACCTATCTGCATTTGGTATCATTAAAAAAATGTGATGCAGATGCCATTGTAAATGCACAAAAGAATAAACTTGTTGAAGAAAAATTGGACTTAAAAAATCTTTTGGCTATTGGTCTGACAATGACAGAGTAATGACTGGAGCAAATAATGGTGTTTACAAGCAGTAGAAAAAAGAAATTCCTGGAATACTCTTATTTAAATGTGTGTTCTACTCTATACAATGCAGTGTCCCATGCTTGTGCAGCAAGTTTGCCAAGAAACTTAGAATTTTTGGTGAGTGAGATCTATAAATGGTTTTCACAGAGTTCAGTAAGAAAAATCTCCTACGGTCAACTTTACCAAAGCATTAATAATGAGGAACCATTGAAAATTCTAAATTCCTATGCAACTAGGTGGTTAGCAATTAAACCAGTAATTAGCAAATTTTAAATCAGTGGATTGAATTGCAGACATATTTTCAGTTGGCAAGCTCAACAGAAAAATGTTATACTGCTATTTTACTGTACGAAATGTATTGTGACCCACAGAACAAGCTTTTATTTTGTTTCTGCTACCAATTTTAAAACTTGTTCAATCAGTTAACAAACTTTTTGAGTCAACTGCTGCTGATAAGACAAAGTTGCTTACTGACCTTTCTCTTCTTATAAAATTTGTAGCTAATATGTAATGCTGCCAACAAGCAGGTTTGATGCACTTGTTCCAAACACTTGCATTGAAAATTTTCTTTATCCAAATCCACAGCTTGGCTATAGATTTGAAAAAAGGCTTGGTGAATTGAAACATTCCAAAAAAATTACAGTTACTCAAGAAACTATGATTCAAAAAAAGGCACTACAGTTTTTGATTTGTTTGTGCAAAGAGCTTATGAATTGTCTGTAGACCCAAAAACATTGATATCCTGCAGAACATAAACTTATTTTCAGTAGAGAACACTCTGACACATATAAAGAAATCTATTAGTCCTGTGCTAGATTTATTTCATTTAGATGAAGAACTGAAGTCATCAATAGATATGCAATACAAGAACACACATTTGGTCAAATGGACAGACATTACAACTACAGAGAAATTTTGGTCTGAAGTACTTCATTACTCAGATTCATCAGGAGGAAACCCCTTCAAAGAACTTGCAACCTTTGCAATAAACTTACTGATTTTACCAAATTTAAATGCTAAAGTTGAACATTTATTCAGCAGTATAAATATAGTTAAAAGTAAACTAAGAAACAAAATGCAGCTTTCCATGCTGTCAGCAATTCTTGCAGTAAAATATGGACTGAAGAGGCATAGTAAATGTTATAAAAACTTTCATTTACCTACTCAAGTAATTAGAAAAAATGGAACAATGGAATCATACGACCACGAAAAACCTTTAAATATGCAGCTTGGTTGCTTAGTCTTTAGAATATGCACAGTTTGACTTCAAAAATTATGATGAAATAATCTATAAGTTGTAAAAATAATGAAAAAGCAAATGGTAATTAAAATAAATTTGGCATTTTTTCCAGTATTTTTAAAATTAGTATCTAGCATTTTTTAACATTTTTTTCTCCCAAATCTGGCATCTAAACCAGATTTAAAGTTGGCAACACTGCTTGTTGGCTATTTTCTATTTAAAGCTAATTCATGAAATTGAAAGGTAAGTAAAATAACTTCTCATTAACCCAAGTTTGCTATTATTGGTATAAATGTGTACCACCAAATGAAAAATATCCATACAGAATAATATTTACATTGGGTGGGTAAAATTGATAAACCTTACTGGTATATATATGGGGTCTCCTTCACCCTTTGCCATTACTAATCTTGCAGCCTTTGGGGATTTCCTAAAATTTAAAAGTGTATAAAGTAAGCATAGCAAATAGTGAACAAGAAATAATACAAATACATATAAAATTAAAGTTTCTAAAAAAAATTTTTTTTGATTGATTATGTCTTTAGTTTCCAAAGATAAAGTTAAAGCAAAAATAAAATTTTTTTCACAGAAATTTGAGTGCTATACCAAAAGGGTTGAGGAATTTTCCATAAAATGCCTTTCCAGAGATAACATTAAAAATTATTTAGATAGACTGAATGTCAAACTTACATTTTTTTGATCATTTGTTGGGCAGTTATACAATTATCATAATGAGATATACAAAACAGTTCATCTTTGTATGGCCATATTTGGATTATTGCTATTTTTTGTTTAAGCTAAGTCACTATATTGTATATAAGCAATCATTTAATTTAGAACTTTGTAATTAAATGCCTTTCCAGGACACAATAAAAATCATTTAAATGGACTAAGCATCAAACGTCCATCCTTCTGCTTGTAAGTTAGAAATGAACTTGGGTCATTTTGATCATGAATCAGATATTGATTGCATTGATCTAAAATAGGTAGCTCAGTGTGATAAAACATTGATGGAACATGAGTTTGTTGCTTAGTCTACCAGATTGATTTTTATACCTTTAAAAAAGTCCTCACTAAGAAATTCTTTAATGAAGACACTTTATTATTCTAAATTAATAATTTTGTTAAAAACAGAAAGTAGCTGCCAGGCCAATAAAGCCATAAAATAATATATTTTTTCAGAATTATTTTTATTATTATTAGTTCTTTTTGTTTTGTTTTTAGTACCAGTAATAATAATAATAACAAAATATTTGTATCCTGCTCTCTACTTGTATATTCTCAGAGTGGCTGAACTTGAACAAAATAAACTACAAGAAATAACATACAGGGTGTCCATAAAGTCTCTTTACAATTTAAAAAAATTATTACAAAGTTAAATGATGAGATATTGCAATAAGGGTTATTTTATGTTAATCAGTATTTCATAAAGTTTTTATTGACACTAAAATTTATTGTTTCAGAAAATTTCTTAATTAAAATTTCTTATGTTTAATGATTGAGTTATATGAACTGAACCCCCATAAAATGACTACTTCTCAAAAGCACAATGTGTATCCTGGTTTATTGAGACAAAATTAGATGTTCAGACCCAGCAAAACTATTGAAGTAAGTATGGAAGACACCCTGTGCACTGTTGAACGTGGTAGTTCCAATTGTCTGGCAGCAGTACAAATGGATTTCATAAGAGAACGTTAAAAGGCTTGCTTTACATGCTTGATGTTTTCTTCAGATGTTCTTGGTCGCCCACTCCTCCTTGTATCAAACACTGTCCCTGTCTCCATAAATTTCTTGTGCCATGAACAAATTGAAAGACTTGATGGTGGGTCTCTTCCATACTTACTTCTGTAGTTTCGCCAGGTCTGAACATCTGATTTTGTCTCAATAAACCAGGATACACATTGCGCTTTTTCTTGAGGAGTAGTCATTTTATTGGGGTTCAGTTCATATAACTCAATCATTAAACATAAATTTTAATTAAAAAATTTTATTTGAAACAATAAATTTTAGTGTTAATAAAAACTTTATGAAATACTAATTAACATAAAACAACCCTCATTGCAATATGTCATCATTTCACTTTGTAATAATTTTTTTAAATTGTAAAGAGACTTTATGGACACCTTGTATAAAAGAACAGGTCAAAACTATCACCATTGGGAAGTCAAAAATTTGTCAACAAGTTTTTATTTAAAAATGAAAATTTGTAAGTTAATCACTTTATAATGTTCAACTAGATTTGAATTTATCTTTTTATATGGCAATATTGGCCTATATGCTGCTTTTCACTTTTAACAGTGTCATCACTGTAAGAAAGCAACACAACTTTATTGAGAAATCTCAACAAAAGTTTGTTAGATAAACTAGCAAATGAGCATTGAACTTGCATCCTTTTAATCAAATGTCAATCACATTGAGCTATCCTGGAAGCAGCTCATTGATAAAATGTAACACCCTTTTCAATATCAACAACCTTAAAAAAAGTTGTAGATATAGCTACTCTGTACAATTGCGACAACTAATATCTTAGAATTGAAGCCATGCAAGATGAAAAAATGCAAATTTTTTTCTAATTAGCTAACATAATCTGAAAAACTATTTTACCAATTCAAATTATGCAATAAAATTTAATCAAAGATTGGCAATTGTTCAGTTATTAATCAAATTTGTAAAGAAAATCAAAATTTTATACTTCTTGATAAAATTTAAACATTTGGATATGAAGTCTTATTATGGACCTATTCATACACATTACACTTTTATATTTTTACAAAGTAAACACCAACCAAGGCCAGAAAATGGGTTCTCATTTACTATATGCCAAGTTTAGTTCATTATCTTTTTAAATTTTGGAAAATCCTCAAAGCCTGTAAGGTTAGTAACAATAAACAGTAGATGAGACCCAGAAAATGCTCATTTGTATAAGGATTGAAAATGTTAAGAGACTAGGCTAATGTTGCTAAGAAAATAATCTGTTTATTGCTTTTGTCTTACTTTACCAGCCTTCTCAAAGACAATCTCTACATACAAAAATATAAAGAATTGGTGCTATTCTTTTAAGAAATTGCAAGTGAGCTGTTAAACTTTTAAATTAGCTTTTCATAATACAAATCTAGAAAGTGCTGCTTTTTAGCAATTGTGTTCTTATTTACTGGTAACACAAGTAATACTGTACTAAATAAAAAATAAACTAAATTTTATTTATTTTTATTATCTTTTGTCGTCCTTTAATCTTACTGTCAGACAGTTCGCTCAAGTGTTGCTTTGCTTTAAGATTCCTGTTAAAGTAGATCAAAAATACTTTCAGACTTTTCAATTTGAGGTAAAGAACTTCTGCTTCTCGTTTATAACGAATTTTGTTGATTACCTTTTGCATTTCAGGCAATCCTTAAAGCCTATAACAAAAAATAAACCATGAGAAAAAGGATCTTTTAAGGGGGATTTCGGGTTATGTCTAATGATATACACTTTTTGAAGAGACAAAAATGACAAGGTGTTAATCGTTTTTGTCAATTTAGTCAATATGGCAGCTTCCAATTTTTCCATGCGTAAAAAATTCAACAAAGACAGAAACCGGATTCGGAATTCAGCAGCAAGGACAATAAAATGAAATCAAGTTTTTATAGCGATGGTCCTCGTCGTACAAAAGGGTTGCTGTCTCTATTGTCGACGTAAAAACAATGGCTATCGAATCAAATGTGAACAATCTAAATTATGGTTACGATCTAAATTATGGTGGTCTAGGTACCAACGCAAACTAACTTCTTCAGCTTAATCGAGAATTATGTTCTGATTAATGACCTGACGTTAAAAATAATGTGGCTTCCAGGGCTGCGAACTCGAAGCATTTTTAATCGAGTTCAAGTTCGAGTTCGAGTTCACAAAAAAATTGCAAGTCCGAGTTCGAGTTTGAGTTCGAGTTCTTTAAATTTTAATTTTTCGAGTTCGAGTTCGAGTTCGAGTTCACAAAATAGAGTTGAAAAAATACAGTCGGAATAGAGTTAAGAGAATAATTCAACCGCGAAAAACTGAGCACATGTTAAAAATGCTTTGTCATAAATGTTACCAATTTTAATCTATTATTAAAAAAAATAACAGAGAGTAGCAAATTATAATTTGGCACCATCGCCGAGAAACTTCACCATCGCCGAGAAATAGCAAATTATAATTTGCCACCATCGCCGAGTAAAATTTACTCATTAAATAAACTCGAAATCCACAAACTTTTTTCAAGTTCGAGTTCAAGTTCGAGTTCAGAAATTTTTATTTTTCGAGTTCGAGTTCGAGTTCGGCCAAAATTGCCGAGTTGTTCGAGTTCGAGTTCGAGTTCGAGTTCGAGTTCGCAGCCCTGGTGGCTTCCGTGCCAACGTATCGTTCTCTAGTTTAGAAAGTTTGTCTTCTGGATGAAAGAAATCTTCTGGAGAGTTCGTTGGATAATTCTCTCCAATTCTACCTCCTAATTATAACTTACTAAATCACAATTTGAAATAAAAGTTGGCAGTGTGGTCGAGTGGTTAAAGCGCTGGGCTCGTGACCAACACGGTCTTGGTTCAAAACCCACTCGCGCTATTCTGTTGTGTCCTTGGGAAAGACACTTTACGACACATTTCTCTGCTTGGTGATCCGGGCAAGTAGTTTTAAATTAAAGTCATATCTCTATTAAAATACAGGCGGACATCAATATCTTGACATCTCCGGAAGCAGGTTGGGGTAATTGCTTACCCTATGTATTAGCGCCTCCGTCGCTTTCGTGCGAGTCAGGAGAATAAATATAGAGATAAAATAAATAAAAAAATAAAAAAATAAAAAATAAAACAAAACCTTTATTCGAATGCTGTCAGTCAAATTACAGGTCCACAGAGCGTAGAGTTTTGGATAAAAATTTTCTCCAGTTCAACCAATTTCGAATCTATAACAACGAGTATACTATAATCAACAACGAACAACTTTACGGGGCGACTCAAATATATATTGTTCAGAACGCCTAACTCAAAAACCCCTCCAATTAACCTATTTTTAACCTTTAGAGGATGCAATATAGAAAAGCTATCATCAATAAAACTTCTAGATGTTATTGTTAATGAACATTTGTCGTGGAAAGAACATGTGGCGATCGCCACTTTTCATGCTTGACATAATTGTATTTTTTTGTTCGTTTATTCATTTTTTCTTTTTTGATAAGAAACGAGAGAGTCTTTGTTAAGCGAAAAAGCACATGGTCGAAAAGTTTGAATCATGGTTGGTTTAAGAATAATTGTTAGTTTTAAAAGGATTGTTGGTTTATGAATAAAAAGATTTATAAAAAGTTTGTGGAATTTATATGTAGCTAGAGTTATATAAACCAGTAACCGCTACATAAATGGTGACCCCGACGTGATTTCATACACAGAAGAAGACGCTTTTATCAACATAACTTTGAAGTTTATTAACAAGTTTTACTCAACAACCAACAGCGATAATAGAAGAGGATTCAGCAGAGTGGAACGAATAAGATTAAATAAAATATATAAACTTATAGACAAAATGATAAGTCTTTTATTGGTTTTGCAAGCGAGACATTGCAATAAGTGTAAGTGCTAATTTTATGTTCAATTTTTAACTAGTTTTTTGCGGACAGTTTTATTAACCCTTTACTTCCCGAATTATGTTCCGTGTGTTTAAAAAATCTGAAACTTGTGTGAGACTTTGTTTTTACCATTTTTGTTGCAAATATACGTAAAAAAACTTTGCTTTATCTTTGTTACTATGGCAACTACTGAATGTTGCCGTTCGGCAACATTGGTAAGTAAAGGGTAAAAAATTATAAAAAATTCGAAGCGTATGTTGCAAAATTTTTCAGTTTTTATAACAGTTATTTATTGAAACCAAGAAAAAAAACGTGAAAAAACGCGAGTTGCGCACTGTGTTTGACTATTCGATCAAGAGTTAAGGCCAACAATTTATATGTTACCTATGAACCACTTGTTATAAAATGCCGTTAAGCAGTTCTTTCGGTCGTTGAAGCACAAACCAACTTTACATTTGCTGCACAATATACGGGTGTATCCAGATGGACAATACTTGCAGCGCATTCGCTTCTGGCTGAATTGGGGCCAATGGGCCAAGTTGTCATACCCCACATCAGCAACCGGCAGAACAACCCTGCTCCTCTTGTCTTTAGGTGGGAATGAAGCCTTGTTGTCCATTGATGGACGCCCACGTTTTTGAGGCATAATTTTTCCAGCTTTGGTTAGTGCTGAAGCAATGTTGCTGCGAAATTCTTTCAGAGGCATGTAGTTAGATTGCTTGTGTTGACTTACAACCTTCGATAAAGTATTACATGCTTTGTGTTTACTTACATGCCTTCGATAAAGAACCCAAGCATTTTTAACGGCTACATCTAAGCAATAGTACACTGTTCTCAAGTACCATCTTCTGCTTCTGATGTCAGTAGCGTAGAGTTCCACCCAGGGCTGCGAACTCGAACTCGAACTCGAAGAACTCGGTAATTTTGGCCGAACTCGAACGCGAACTCGAAAAATAAAAATTCCTGAACTCGAACTTGAACTCGAACTTGAAAAAAGTTTGTGATGTTTGAGTTCATTTAATGAGTAAATTTAATTATAACATTTCTCAGCGTTGGTGCCAAATTATAATTTGCTATCCTCTTTTATTTTGTTTAATAATAGATTAAAATTGGTAACATTGATGACAAAGCATTTTTAACATGTGCTCAGTTTTTCGCGGTTGAATTATTCTCTTAACTCTATTCCGACTGTATTTTTTCAACTCTATTTTGTGAACTCGAACTCGAACTCGAACTCGAAAAATTAAAATTTAAAGAACTCGAACTCGATTAAAAATGCTTCGAGTTCGCAGCCCTGGCTGTGACCTCAAAAAAAATCACTCAATTGACTTGAGACGGTAGAAAAAGGATCTGTGAATGATGCAAACTGGCGTGCATCGCTGCATTGCTAAAGCGTAAAGAAATATACTGCGTGAAAAGTTGCGTTGCCGATCGGCAACAGTAAGAGGTAAAGGGTTAATTGTATTAACAACAGTTACGAGTAAAAAAGGCATTTTTTTTTTTAACATAAAGCTTGATTTAATAGTGTGACGTCATAATGTATTTCTACTATCTGGGGTTATGTGCTTTAGTTACTGCGTTAATCATTTTAAATTGTAGTTGTGTATTCTTGATTTTTTACCATCAAACCAAACGTGGGTTTCGCGAAGCGAGTCCTGACATATCGCGGCCTACCCCAATAACATTCTCCCCTACGGGAGCTCCCTCTAGTGATAGAACAAACTCAGATATAAGTGGCAATAGTGGAAATAATAACGTTTTTTCGCCCGGAAATGGTTTTGGAAATATACATTTGCCACATTTTTGGGAGAATGACGCCAGCGCTTATTTTTAAACTATCGAATTAATGTTTCAAGAAGCTAATATGACATCAGAACGGTCCAGATATTTGGCTCTTGTTACGACCTTATCTCGAGACGCCAGTGTATTTAAGTCTGTGGCACACCTATTAAAAACAACTAACACGGTAAAACCTTATTTGACTTTGAAAGTTGCTATCCTCCGGTTATATTGCAATGCAGGCGGTGAGGATTTAGAGACCTTGTTAAACGATTGTGTCCGTGGCGATGACAAAGTTTCAAACTACTTGGCCCGGCTTAAGTCCATATTCGCATCCCGTTATTGTGAACCGACTACTCTCCAGGAAGATATACTTAAATCTCGCGTACTGCAGTCGGTGGACACTCCGACCAGGCTTGCGTTGTATTCGTACGAACAAAGGCACGGTCGATGAATTGGCTGCACATGCCGACCGCCTCCTTTCTCTGGCGAAATCTCAGCCTGCTACTCCCATGTCAAAGGTAAATAATATCACATCAACAAAACCCCAATACAAGGTCAATGAGTATTTTGATAAGCAGTTGGGAAATATGTCGGACGCCGTAGACGAATTAAATCGGAAGCTTGAAAAGTTTACCTCCTACCAGCGTAATAAAGGTTCCACACCCACATCAATAATTTCTAAGAATGGATTATGTTTTTACCACAACCGTTATGGCAATCGAGCTCATAAATGCATATCCCCTTGCTCTTGGCATGCATATGATGCAATGTCTCATTCTCAAAAGAATCATTTAAACTAATAACTCCGGTAAAGAAGGGCGACTTTACCGGAGGAAATAATGAGTGCCCAACTCTTACATCGCAATTACTGTACATAAAATGTTTCATTACTAATTTAAAGTTTTTGATTGACACGGGCAGTTCTTGTTCTGTAATTCCCGAGATCATCCGCAGGATTATTTATCTGCTGTTAATGGAAGCTCTGTCCCTACGTTTGGTTGCAAAAATATTACTATTGACCTGGGAGGTCCTGTGCCTTTAAACTGGGAATTTTGCATTGCTGAGACGTTAAAACCAATTATAGGAATAGATTTTCTATCGCATTTTGATATCAAGATTGATCCTAGAAAAGGAAGATTGATATTTCCCGAACACGTATTGCAATCTAAAAATATTAAATCATTCTGCTGGTTTCATCAACGTTTTGGTCCTCATACACAAAAGTGTTGTGATCCTTGTTCTTTTTTATCTAATACTGAACTTAAGCCTAGTTTTTGTAATGTCGAACCTCCGGTTTACAACTTAGGAGATTATCAGTTTCTTGAAGCTGAATTTCCCGAGGTTTTCTCTGTTTCAAACTTAAGGTTCCTCCAAAACATGACTTCGTTCACTACATTGAAACAACCGGTCCACCCATCAAACAGCGGCCACGCCATCTTTCTCCCGAAAAACTTGCTGTTTTAAGAAAGGAATTAAGTCAGCTTGAGCAATTGGGAATAATTAGACCCCGTTCCTCCCCGTGGGGATCTCCCGTTCATATGGTAAAAAAATCTAACGGATCTTGGAGAGTAGTAGGAGACAATCGGCGTCTAAATCAAGTAACCGTTAAGGACTTTTATTCCATTCTTTTCCTTCATGACTTTACCGAAAATATATCCGGTTTCACAATATTTTCTCGAATCGATTTGTTTTAATCATATCACCAAATTCATATTCACCCAGAACATATTGCCAAAACCGCAATTTGCACACCGGCCGGAAATTGGGAATTTTTAAAGATGCCTATAGGCCTAACTAATGCTGGCTAAACATTCCAACGCTTTATAAACTCTCTATTTCAAGACTTGCCAATTGTCTTTGTCTATATAGATGACATTTTAATATTTTCGTCCTCCATTGAAGAACATCAAGCCCATCTTCGGCAAATATTTCGGCGTCTACAACGCAACGGATTAATCATCAATACAGCTAAGTGCTTATTCGGCCAAAATCGGCTACGCTTTTTAGGGCATATCGTTTCGGAAAAAGGTATCGCTCCTGTTGCATGTAAAGTTTATGCCATAAATTCTTTTTCGACCCCACAGACTGCCCAGTCTTTACGGCGATTTTTGGGCATGGTCAATTTTTATAGAAAGTTTATTCCTCAATGCGCAAAAATTTTGGCCCCTTGAAATTTCCTCCTTCAGGGGATTCCTGCCGGTCGCAATGCAAATCTTTCTTGGAGCGAGGATGCATCAACTGCGTTCGAGGACATAAAAGTAGCACTGAGTAATACAACACTACTAAATTATCCTCAGCACGATAGTCCGACAACATTGTTTGTAGACGCAAGCGATAAATTCTGTGGTGCTGTACTCAGTCAGATTGACAGTAGTGGTTCGCACAGACCATTGGAGTACTTTTCGGCCGCCTTTTCTGATGCCCAAAAACGGTATAGTACTTTTGATAAAGAATTGCTGGCAGCTTATTTACCAGTTCATCATTTCACGTACTTTTTAGAAGGCCGTACGTTTATTCTTTACACTGACCACAAACCATTAGTTGGTGCTATATCTAGAAAAAAAGCTCCATTAAGTAACAGGCAAGCGCGACACCTATCGTTCATCTCAGAATTCACAACTGATGTTAGACATATTGAAGGAAAAAACAACCTGGTTGCCGATAGCTTGAGCCGTCCTGAAATCACTGCTGCTCTTTCACCTTCTTTCACAGATTATGCCAAGCTGGTTTTAGCACAGAGGGACGATCCATCGATTCGCGAGCTCTCTCAATCGATGACTTCATTAAAACTATGTGAACGTGCGATTCCTAATTCAGGCCTTTTGTTACTTGGAGACACTAGTACATGAAAACTTCGCCCCATCATTCCAAATTCATTACGAACCACAATTTTTGAGCGCATGCACAACCTTTCCCACCCAGGCATTAAGGCTACTCAAAAACTCATCGGAGAGCGATTTGTGTGGCCGAATATGAGACGGGATATTGCTGAAAAGTGCCGTACCTGCATTTCTTGCCAACAAACGAAAATTACCCGACATCAAGTTACACCCTTACAGCATTTCAAAACCCCAGATGCCAGATTTTCACATGTACACGTCGATATGGTCGGTCCTCTTCCCGATTCTTCTGGTTACAAATATTTACTGACAGTTGTAGACAGATTTACGCGTTGGCCGGAGACCATACCCATGAAGGATATCACTGCGCAATCTTGCGCAGATTCTTTTCTTTTACATTGGGTGGCCCGTTTTGGATTTCCTACAATAATCACTACAGATAGAGGGGCCCAATTCACGTCTCTCCTTTGGACAGAAATGTGCCAATTTTTGGGTTCGAAATTATGTCACAGAACAGCTTTCCATCCGGCTGCAAATGGATTAAACGAGCGATTGAATCGCAGTCTCAAAGTTGCATTGAAATGTCAATCTTCTCCCGATCTTTGGTATCGAAACTTGAGTCTTGTACTCTTAGGCTTGCGATCGACCATAAAAGAGGATATGGGGTGTGCTGCAGTTGAAATAGCTTTGGGGACTTCTATACGACTCCCCGGGAAATATTTTGAAAATTCGACTCCTGTAGAGTTGTCCGAGAAAAGCACAGTCCAACCAGCTTCGCAGTATGCTAAAACACTTTGTTCTTTCATGAGCACATTACGTTATACTGTACCACATCATCCTAAAAAACAACAAACTTATGTCGACCCACTTCTTTCCCGGTGTTCCCAAGTATTTGTTCGCATTGACAGTGTTAAATCTCCGTTGCAACGACCTTATTTAGGACCTCATTTTGTACTTGAACGACACGATAAATATTTTGTCATCGAAAAAGACGGTCACACTGACACCGTATCAATTGATCGTTTAAAACCGGCCCTTGTTGAGCCTATATCTCCCACTGGCTCCTCAGTCGAGGAGGAATCTGCCGAGACTCTATCTTTTTTGTCCACATCTTCGAGTGAGAATGAGGACATTTTTGCGGAAAACCTAGACGAACTCCCCGCTAATCGCGTTTACTCCCGCAGAGGCAGACTAATTAAAAAACCTATACGCTATTGCGACTAGTTTTTATTTTTTTAAGGGTTGTTTGGTTCGACGTTTTAATCACGCGTTGCATTTTTGCGCGTTTGCTTGTATATAGTGATTTTTTTTGCCTCTCTTAGTGCGTGTAGAATTTTGTCGTATTTTCTATTGCAATCGCTTATTTTTTTTTCTTTCAGTGGTATTTGCCTCATTGCGGCCATACCACTTGGGGGCGAGATATGTGGCGATCGCCACATTTTTACGCTTGACATAATTGTATTTTTTTGTTCGTTTATTCATTTTTTCTTTTTTGATAAGAAACGAGAGAGTCTTTGTTAAGCGAAAAAGCACATGGTCGAAAAGTTTGAATCATGGTTGGTTTAAGAATAGGCTGACCAGATTAAATTCTGACAAAAACGGAACATTTTGGAAAAAAAAACGGGACATTATGACAGAAAAAAAAACAAAAAAAACGGAGAAGTGCGAGATCCATTAGCTCAGTCCCTTGCCGTACAAAACAGCCGAACGCAAAAAGAGTGTACGATTACAAGTTACAACCTTATCCTGAAACATGAATGTTAATCGATTAAAAAAAATGAATTATTTTAAAATTCGTCTGAAACATGAATAAGGCTTGTATTGTAGTGTTAACTATAAAATCAGCTAATCTTTATAACATATCAAAAATATAAAGAGAAAAACCATAGAGCAGCATTGTAAATACAATTTGCAGCAAAATATTAAACAGGAAAAATAAACCAAAAATGTTGCAGGTCATCCATCACTTATATTTTTCTGATGAAGCGATCTTTCGCAGCATATTCACATCTTTTTAAGACTTTGTGGTAAAACTTGTCGCATTCCATGTCATTGTTTTGTCTCACGATTAGCATTGCTTTCATTGTTTCCACACTTAATCTCGATTTCTCCTTTGTTCACATACTATTCATAACAGAAAATATTCTCTCAACAGGAGCTGTACTTCCTGGAAGGCAAAGGATAAATCCTACAACATTACAAAAGTCTTGAAAATCTAAATGTTTTTCGCGCATTTCTCGAAATATGTGTAGCCATCTATCCGACACAGGAAGGTTTTCTTTATTCCATTCATCAACATGCCTCTCAGCTAAAGCTTTATTAAGACCCACTGATCAAATAAACGAGTTTCTTCAGCTTGTACACAAGAAAGGATTTCGTGGTTAATACTGTCACCAATCTCCTTCCAAGCAGGCGTCTTATTTAAAAGAATCCACTTGAACTTATCCGTGTTTCCCAAGCTGCATATCCATTTATCAGCATACTGTAAGCTGGTATCATAAAAAGATTCAACTACTTCAAAAAACTTTTCTTCAGCGATTTCTCCCGATTCCACTAAAATTTCAAGTTGCTTTTTGACATCAGAAGTTACAAATCTTTCTTGTTTTTTTAACTTTAAATTGTTCAACAAGTTTTCAATGGTCATAGCTACTTCTGTAGCTGACATACTACCTTTTTCAATCTGCCCAATGCATGCTTGAAAAGTAGACACTTGGTCTCTGGCAAAAGATAACCACAATTTCAAACAGGGATTTTGAAAAATATTTCTCAGCATGACTGGGCATTTTTCTTGAGAAAGAAAGTATGCACGAAGCCCATCAAACATGCTTAAGATTTTTTCTATTGACGGACCCAAGGACAAAAATCTTGTATTTCGATGTTGCAACACTTTATTGTAATTGTTTCCTGCAAATTTGCAAAAGCTTTTTAGTTCTTCTACTCTGACACTGTATATATAAAAGTATTTGTACACTTTCACAGCAAAACATTCAATATCGATTGGCAAACAGTCAACAGCACACTGCAAGCAATTGTGTATTATGTGTGCTCCGCAACCGATACCAATAATTTTTCTCTCCAGTTCAGCTTCAAGTTTCCTCCATACATTGTTTTTGCCAAGTCTTCTACAGCCACCAAAATTGGTGTTCGTGTTATCTGTGCACAAAGCAACAATTTTGTTGCGCAAGTTGAATTTTTGAATTACTTTTTTCAGCATATCACACTGCAAATCAGATGTTTCACCAGGTAAGAAAACAAAATCAATAATTTTATCTACAATTCCCCTATTTGGTAAAAAATATCTTACAACAATTGGAAAAAGTTTGATGTCTTTTTTGTTAGAATCGTCTAAACTAACGCTCTTCGCTTCATGTAAGTCTTCTATCACTTCTGTCATTACGTGTGGTGCCAATATATTGCAAATTATTGCTTGCGATTTAGTACGTGCTGAAGAAAATTTAGGTTCAACAGTGGTCTTTATTAGTTTCGACAAGCAGTCATTGGCACAAAAGCTTTGACCATGACGCACACCGTGATAGACTATGACAGCTTCAATTGCTGCAATTTTACGGCTTTCAGTGTCATCACTGTGTGTAACGAAGTACGAGCTGATGTTTCCCGCAGAAGCCATAGCTTTTTCAGCTTCCTTGTGTTTTTGACTTTGCAAATGTTGATTAATGTCGCTCCTACCTCCATGTAAAACAGAAAAATGGGCGTTACATTGCTGACATACAACTTCAGTTCCATCTTTACGCAGCCTATCAAATTTGATAAACTTGAATTCTTTCTGGAGATCGTCATTAAATGTACACTTGCGCTTTTTTGACATTTTTACACTTCAACTATACTCTAAAACTAAATTTGAATTTTAACTAAAGGAGCACTGAATGGTAAGCGTTAGATAACAAAAGTATTCATTTAACCAATAAGAATAGTAACAATGAACGAAAGACTATTTTGTTGCACTAATTAGAGATTTCATATCATAATATTATGGTAACTAGGCTAGCCTAATTAAAATTGCAGCAAGATACTATTGATATCTACAACAGACGTTAAATGCTTCTTTTTTACGACAATCGAGCGCTCCTATGTTAAAGCGGTTTTCACGAAACCACGCGATAATCTTACAAAATGATTAAAAAACGAGACATTTGACAAAAAGTCGGGACACTCAAAATCAGGTGAAAATACGGGACTGTCCCGTTCAAAACGGGACGTCTGGTCACCCTATTTAAGAATAATTGTTAGTTTAAAAATAATTGTTGGTTTATGAATAAAAAGAAGATTTATAAAAAGTTTGTGGAATTTATATGTAGCTAGAGTTATATAAACCAGTAGCCGCTACAAACACATTATGTTAATATACAAAAAATTAAAACAAATTTTTTGCATAATAGTAAAAATAAAACCTAATCTAAATGAAAAAACATTGCTAATGCTCTATCATTCTCTCTTTATGAGCCACATACGCTACTGTATATCAAGTTGGTGCTTTGGAAATGAAACATTAATTGACAAATTACAAAGACTGTGCAACAAATTCATAAGAATAATTTTTAAACTTTCTCACAGGGAAAATGTTAGTCACACGATGTCAGAACACAACTTAATTACTATAAAACATATTTAGTCTACAAAGCAAAAATTGGTATTCTTATGTTCAAACACCATAATAACCTACTGCCTGGATCTTTCGACAAAATATTCATCCAAAAATTGTTTCATATGAAAACCAGAAGCAGCAGTAATGTTGTTACCAGCTTTTGCCGATCTACTGTTATTCAACAATCATTAAAATTTATTGGACCAAAACTTTGGAATAATATTCCTCTTATAATTAGAGACTCTAAAACAAACAATGTTTTTAAACAAAAATTAAACCAATTCCTTTTAAATTCTTAACATTTTAGATCAATTTTCTTATATTTTATAAACTTAAAAATTCTCGCTTCCTGGTGCTTGCTTTTGTTGCTTTTTTTTCAGAAAATTCGTACCCTATAAGATGACGCACCCACTTCTACTTTCCTTGAATTATGATGAATAGAAGACTTTATCACAAAGCAGATTCAAATATCGCTTTTATTCTATCATAAACTTTGTATTGTTTCTAAAATATTTGCGCATTGCATCTTGTGTTTTCCGTTTATTTATTTATATTTGAAGAATTAAGAGGATTTGGAATTAATTTTTAAAAGCGTTAGATAACAAAAGTATTCATTTAACCAATAAGAATAGTAAATTAGATTAATAGTAAATTAGTAAATTAGATAACATACGTAGACGTTTCCACTACGAGTTACACAATAAGAATAGTAAATTAGTTACATTACGTTACACAATAAGAATAGTAAATTAGTAAATTAGATAACAAAAGTATTCATTTAACCAATAAGAACTTTTTTTTAAACAAGCTGCATAATCTTTATGCAGCTTGTTTAAAAAAAAGTTTATTTATTTGTTTGTTTTTTTTGTGTGTATTTGTGTTTGTAAAGGCCCGTTTCCACTACGAGTGTGGAAAAAAGCATTCTTTGTTTGTTTTATTGCTTTTTTTCTGCGCTCGCTTCAATTTTAACCGCTCGCTTCAATCGAAGATCAATAAAAGAGACAAAGAATGCTCTTTTCCACGCTCGTAGTGGAACGGGCCTTAATTCTTAATCTTAAATTTTTTCCTTGTCATATGAGTGAAATGGTCCTTTTGACCCGCGACAGGATTTCTTTGGGTGGGTTTCTTTGCCTGTCAGGTCTTTTTTGCCAGCGACCTGTTGTGTATCCCACCACATTTTCCGCCGACACAACAGCGTCTACGTATGACTCGGATGAGGCTTTTTTCTTTTTATTTCATTTCCTTTCTTTCATTTCATTTCTTTTTTCTTTATTTTTTGGTTTCTCTTAAAAGGTGCTGCAACCATGCACACTTGTTCTTAAAAATCTCTTCCTATCTTGATTGCATGCCATAACGTTCATCGTTTTGTTGTCTCTTCCTTTTTCTGTTCTGCTTTCTACTACTTACAAATTTCCTACTTCACTATGTTTTTTATGGCGGAACTAAAATAAAAGATATTGATAGTGATACTGATACTGACTCAAACGTCTGGCATGCCCTTTGCGAAATAGCGCAAGACGGTCTTTGTTAAGGACTTTATCTCAACAAGTTTCTATCTTTGCTCTCTAAAGTTATAGATACAAGTGATTATATACTAGAGGTCATAAATAAACACGTGACAATTGAAAATAAAGCATTTTAAATATCAGTGACGTTGCACGTGATTGTGGCAATTAACAATGAAGTAAAGAAGAATAAAGAATGTGACGTCATTACATTTCGCAATCTTGCAAACATTGCTTACCAATTAGTTTGCAAAGCGCTACAAAACAAAACGTAAAGCGAACACAATGGGATTTCGACGAAAAATAGCACGATTCCTAATTAAATTTTAATGGTCTGATCTCGAACAAAAGATGACTTTTTTACAAACAATAACCGATTGCCAAATTAGAGCTTAAAAAAGGACCGATTGCTAAAACAACCAAGGGTATCCATTCCGGCTCAGACGCAAGACACAAACAGTGATTGAAACCAAGAGTTTATCCTTTTACTTCCCGGAATAAATGCTGGCAGCGACGGTGTTGAGCCAGCATCGGGTCTCGCCGTCCAGAACCGCCAGACCTCTTAATCTATATGTTGCCGATGCATAAGTAACGCTGTTAGCAGTGATGGCTTTAGCACACGGTGAACGGAGCGGCCGCACCTGCCCCCCCCTAAAATACGTCAAAAAGTGATCCCCAAGCAAAATATTGCTCTATATTTACATAGTAGCTTAGCACAAAGACCATGGCCCCCTGCCTTAACTATACTACGAAAGCAAGCATCATGTACTCGATTGAAAGCGATTACTTTTTTAAAGATGCCTCCGTTTTTGCGATGAAAAAAAGTTTTTCACTTTGTTTTGAATTAGACCATCTTTTTTATTGCTATTGCAAAATAGATTTTACAAAGTGGTTTTCTTTTTTTTCTTGTACCTTTTGTAAAGTCATCACTGGCTATTAGGACATGGTGTGAGGTTTGTGCAGTGGCGCCATTTAAATGGTAAGAAGAGGTGAGCAAAAACTGATCCCGGGGCTAACGTTTGCTGTCATTGGTAGAACCAAACCATGAATCCAATCATATTGGCGGCAAAAAACTAAAAATGTTATTGGCCTTTCCTTAAATAAGCTATGATTTATTTTTTTCATTCATTTTATAAAACAAAATCAATTAATAAAACAAAAGTATGAAGCAAAATAGTTTAACACTATATTGACGTCAGAGCGACGTTGGTACAAGGTTGGCTATCAGGAATATTATTTAATAAGTTTTTATAAAAAAAACAAAACATTTATTTAATCCCTATTGTTTTGTTAAATTTAAGAAGTAATTAGGCTACAGTCTTGAGGAAATTGTACAACTTAATAATAAAGCGAGCCTTTCGAAAATTTGATGTTTTTGATGTTTTAAATGATTGGTCCACTTGTTTTCTTTTGCCATCAGTACTGATCTGTATCCAACTGCGAGTTCATCACGAGGTGCATTTTTTTAAATTGTGAAATGCCACCACGATTTCCTTTTAGCGCTAATACGCGGTGCTTAACACTTGAAGTTGAAAAATGTTGAGTAGTGATGATCCAGGAAAAATAAACGAAGCGAGCGACGTTTTGATTAATTAACAGTGCATCCTTTTGAAAGTTTGTCGTTTAACCTCGTGGTCCAATCAAGCTTCTTATAAAAAGAGGCGTCTATTTCGTTGTGATCAGTGGCCATAATTTTGCTGAATGAATAAGTTATGATGTTTTGATGAAAAAGTTTGCAGTGTTCTGCTGAGTTGCTGCGCTCCAATTTAATTGCGGATAAAAAATAAAATTCAATCTCAATCTTAGTCTACAACTATAAGTTTCTTGCTGGGGGTTAGATATGCATTTTTAAATATAAGATAGGTTAGACTTGGGGGGGATTTTGCTAAATTCAGTACTACAAGAACGGAGAAAACAATCAGATTTTTTTTAATTTTTGGACAAGCCAGCTTTGCCTCACAATTTGTTTGTCAAATTAAATTTGCTTAATAAGCAATTAATAACAAAACGTAACATAAGAATGTGAAATTTAAAAAAATATGTAAAGGTTATGCATTATGACGTATTTATGAAGTATGACGTACTTGCAAACAGTCATGTTCATTGTTCAGGTCTTCACCTAAATTTGGTAACTATTTTTTGCAGTTGATCATTGACACTGCTCTAAAATTCCTGACTTGGCCCAAATTTTTTATATCACCACCCGAAAAATTCTGGTTTCGCCCAAATATTTTCTTGTCACTACCCGAAAAATTTTTATTTTGTCAAATCTTGGAAACTTGGGGGGAAATTGCCCCCCTTCCCCCACCAGGTACGAATATGAGCGGAATACTTTACATAAGCCCGCGGAACACAGTTTGAGAAACGCTGTTTTACTCCATAAAACTACTTATAAATTAATTTTTTAGGCACAAGAAAAATTTTTGAGCAGATAAACAGGTAATATGCTTTTATTAGTCATATTTGTAAAATTTTTTTTTTTTATGCAACTATATGTAAAATCATAATTTGGGCAATTCCTTAAAAACTTGAAAAAAATACTCTTAATTTTATTAAAGTTGGCAACACCTGCTAAAAAAAAAAAGTTTGAATTTTATTTTACAAAACCAATATACGAGAAAAAAATTAAACTTTACTTCCAAAAAACTTATTAATTTTAAGTTTGAATTTGAACGCTCTTTCAAATTCATTAAACTGAATTTAAGATTTAAATGTTTTCTTTAAAATTTCTAGTTGTAATTTTGATCCTATGAATATCCGCTCACTTTTTAAAAAACAAGTTGAAACGCATGAGTAATTTCTGTAAAAAATTTGGCCAGTCACAAAACACCACGCTTTCAAGACTACTCAAACAGTGTTCGTTTGTTAGCATGCTCGGTTCACAGTTTCTTCTCAACTATGACGTATCAAGAGAAGAATAAATTTTTCGTAGAAAAAAAGATCTATTTGCTTCCTTTATTAAAATATTTTATTATATATTTGATACTACAGTTTTTGTTTAGGTACAGTTGTGAAGTTCAAATCACTAAACAGTATCGGTATTTTTAAAGTATAGACTAAACAGCTAAATTTATTGTTGAAACAGATTATGCTTCGAATTTTCGTTTACAGCCATAAAATTACGATACGTTTTTGATTTATTTATTTTTAAATGTGGTATAACCAGGAGTTTTGCCCCATCTTTGTTATGTCTAATAATGAATAAAATAAGCTAAAAAATTAATGAGAAAAAATCTGTTCATACTCTATTGTAGCCTTTTATTAAATTTGCATATTTAAACTAAAATGTAAAAGAATTTTTTGTCATATTTTGTATATCAAACGATTTTGAGTAGAAGATAGCTCTTTTTCATATTTATGTGTATTAACAAAAATCACTTAAGTTTTTTTTTAGTTTAAAAATTTATATTAACATGAAAAGTAATTGTTTTTTGTTAGTTTTTATATTTTTTATCTCTTCGACTTTTTGCAATAATCCTGAGGTATGTTATTTATATAATTTTTTTTTTCTGTTTCATAATTGTTTTAATTATTAAGCTTTACAATTTTATTAATAAAGTTTTTTCTTATTTAACATCAACTATTTTGTTCAACAATTAAATTGTAAACCGAACAAAAACAATATTTTTTATTATGAACTCTTGAAAATTTAAATTTTCTCTTGTTTTTAGTCTGGTCCAAAGTATTTCACTCCAAAAGTAGTTGGAGATGTTTATGTTGCAGAACCTTTTGATTCCGAAGATGCATTAGAAAGGTGATTGTTTATATTTTTAAATAAATTAAAGGGAGTGCCTAGAGGTTTATACCAAATTTGAAAATTTTAAAAAAATCTTTAGATTCCATATTAAAATCCAATTTTTTTTTAATCTATAATTTTTTTACATCAACTGTGCAAGTATTTTTATATGACATGTCTACAATCAGCATGTTGGAATATTTGGATCTTTTCAAGAAGTCACTGTAAGCAATTTTGGTTTATATAACTAACCTGGATCCCTTTGCAGTTATTATCACTTTTTAAAAGATGTCTTTTCTCTTAGTTTCTACTTTATTCCATCTTGGTGCTGAAAGGAGGATCTGGGTTAATTTCACTGAAACAAATCACTTATGGTGATTTCTCGAAGAGACTTGAACATTCAAAGCATTGAGAACAAATTGATGCACCCATGTTTAATTTCTGATTGTAACATTCTTAACCTTGACAAAAAAGTAGCAGCTTTTTATATATACCTTAATTGGGCAAAATTTACAAGCTTTAGACTAAAATGAAAAAGTAAGGTTTGAATAAAGATGAATTGAGTCTAAATTAGCTTAATTTGGATTGGCTTAAAAGTATATTACATGGATTTGTTAAAGCTTTGTTGAAATAATGATTTTATATCTGTTCAAATAAATAAAAGCTAAACCAATTTTTTTTAATTTCAAGAGTGTTGTAACTTAAAAAAATTAGTTGCTTGTTTGCAGCATCCAAGCTTGACTGATAGATATTGATTCAAAATTTATCATTGTAAATTGTAAATAAACTTTATTCTTGATTTTTTTTCAATGCTGTAAATTATATTTTGTTATACCATAAGTAGAAAAATAATAATAGAATTTGTTGACAGTGTGGTCAAGTGGTTAGAGCACCAGGATTGCAATTGACATGGTCTTGTTTCAAAACCTACTTGTACCATTTTGTGTCCTTGGGAAAGACTCTTTACGGCAGAGGTGTCAAACTCATTTGGTGCTGTGGGCCATATTTGCTTTCACATTCTACGCAGGCCAGATTTTCATACTAACATTTTAGGCAGGCCAGACAATTTTTTAAATAATTACATGATCAATATTTTCATTTATTGTTTATAGCAGTGTTTCTCAACTTTTTTCTGCCTGAGGCACATTTTGGGAGTTTTTCAAAATTTGCAGCATACTTATATCAGGTTCATTGATTTTGTTTCCAAAAGGTCTTTGAAAAAAAGTCTTCACTTTGAATTTGTCTCCGATTTATTGGTTTTAAGACGCAGGCCACAAAATAAAGCATGGCAGGCCTGATTTGGCCAGCCTGCTGCCAGTTTAACACCCCTGCTTTATAGCACTTTCCTCTGCTTGGGTGGTCTTGGCAAGCAGTTTTAAAAGTCAAATCTCTATGAAATTTCAAGCAGACAGCAATATCTTGGCATCTCTGGAAGCAGGTTGGGGTAATTGCTTACCTTATGTATTAGTGCCTCCATTGCTTTCCTGCGAGTCGGGAGGATAAATATAAAGATAAAAATAAATAAATAAAGTAAGTTGTTTGATGTCGATTGATCATTTTTTTATGAATACAAATGTAGCCCTTGAATTAATTTATTTTTTCAAAGAACTTATTAAAAATGAAATGTTCTAAAGTCTCCAAGCATCAACTTAAAATTAAATCTGTTCACTTTTTATTTTTCTTACCTTGTTATTCTAAACTTTACAGTTAGATCTTTTCTACAAAATGATTTGTTGTTCCAAAAGCCAATACTGAACTTAACTTTATAGAGTTAATGTTCCAGTAACAAGCAAAACAAACCTAATATAAGTCCTAATATTATCCAGATTTTAGCCAAAACAAATTAAGTTAATCTACTAAATCTTAATTTCTAGTCATATGTTTAATTGTAATTATCTTTGCCTGATATTAAATAACTTATCTTGAAGCAGTTAACTGTATTTTTTAAATCTGTTTTTAAAATAAAAAAGATGCTGCAACTGGTTATTAAACCCAGGCATAGTTTTTTAATGCTTAGCTGTTGCACCATGCTGATTGTAGACAAGTTATATAAAATAAGATCACAAATAATCTAAGAAAAAGCCATAATTAGAATTTTTTGAAACTAAGGATTAAAAAAAGATTTTAATTTTGATTTTAAACAATTTTGGAGTCCAATACTAGACCTTTTGACGCACCTTTAAATTATTTTGTTGTAATATTAATGTTTTTCACTGCAAAATCCTTTTTGTTTTGGAATGTGTGATTTGATTAAAATAGTTAATGTATCAGATAACAGATTGAAATAGTTACTGTAACAAATAGATTGCAATAGTTACTGTGACAATAAATTACTATAACAGATAGATTGAAACAGTTACTGTAATAGATAATAGCTTGTAATAATAATGTTTGGTTTATTTCTCTGTATTATTTAGAAAAGATTTTTGAAGAAAACTGTTTGTATATTTTCTAATTATATTTGTTGTGTATGATTTTTAAAACTAAAGAGTTTTCTATTAATTATAGTTGGACTTTGTCAAAAGCAACCAAAGATGGTGTTGATAGTGACATAGCAAAATACAATGGCAAGTGGCAAATTGCTAAATCTACTGAAAATGCTCTTCCTGATGATTTAGGATTGCTTTTGCAAGAAAAAGCTAAGTATGTGGTTTTATTTTACCAATGTTTTGACTTACTGTTCAAAAAGCTTTGTGTAAAAAAATTGAAGGACAATTCTTGACAATATTAGGATTTAAAGTTACCTGAATGAGAATGCCAAATAACTGGTAATTATATTGTTTAAAAAATTTATCATTGAACTAATTGTGTAATACCTTGTCTTGCAGACATCATGCTATTTCAATGAAGTTGGATCGTCCTTTTGTGTTTGATGGCAAGGCTTTTATCTTGCAGTATGAAGTTAATTTTCAAACTGGAATTGAATGTGGTGGTGCATATGTAAAGTTGCTTTCTCAAACAGATGATTTAAATCTGGTAATTATTAAATAATAAACTGTTAGAGATGTGTTTATTAAGCTGAATATTTTTTAAAAATTAGTTCTGATTTCAATTATATTATGAAATGTTTCAGGAACAATTTCAAGATAAAACTCCATACACTATTATGTTTGGACCTGACAAATGTGGTGAAGATTACAAGGTATTTGTGTGTCTGTGTATACAAAGTGAACCATGCTTTGAAAATCTTTACTAAGAATTTACATATTACCGAATTTTCTAATTGCTCTTTTAATAATTTTTGTTGTTTTGTAAACTGCAAGCAGAAATGTAAAACCCTTGCTTTTAATTTAGTCTAAAGCCTTAAAAAGATATTTTGAAACTATTTTAAAAATCCAAGACTTAACATAGTATAAAAGTATGTAGCGAAAAAAAAGTGTTGGGTAAGCTTTTGGAATGATGCCATACAAACTAATTTTAAATATACAGCGCATTTTTATTTCCTTTCTATATTAATCTTCCTGAATCAAAGGAAAGCATTGGAAGACTGTATGTAGAGCCAGAGGTGAGTGCTTGCACAATTGTGAAAGTTGCAACAAACAGCACAATAACGCCCAAGTACGGGTAGTTTTTTGTTCTCTGGGAGCACATGGTAAAGTGCACAATGCTGTCAAAAAAATAAAAGCGGAATTTGTGCAAGTTGTGCTTTCACTTTCTCACCTCTGCATACAGCAAGTAGTTACCCCAACCTGTTTCTGGGGATGTTGCTGCCCAACTAAAGTTTTTATTTTTATTTTTAATTTTTTTTATTGAGATATGACTAAAATGTAGAACTGCTTGCCAAGACTACAAAACAGAAAAAAGTGTCATGAAATGTTTTTTCTAAGGACAAAACAAAATGGCACAAGTAAGTTTTGAACCAAGATCATGTGATTGGTTATAACCACTTGACGACGCTGCCAACTTTGCATAAAAATAATGATAAAAAACAAATATCAAATGTTTAAAAGATTTTGGTATTGATTAATGTGTGACAAACTACGAACAGCATTTGTTACTCAACTGTTTTCGTAATAAGATTATTTTTTTAGCTAACTTTTTAAAAAATTTGGATCTTTTAAAGATTTACTAAATTGACACTCCTGTGTAAAAGCCTTGGATAAGCACAGCAAACAAACCATATTTTTATTATTTAAGAGTTTTAACAATAAACGAAAACGATTAAATTGTAAGATTTTACTAAATTTTATCTAATCAACTACTTTTTTAATTTGTACCTAGCTATTCATTTATATTTTTGCAGTTGCATTTTATATTTCGTCACAAAAATCCAAAAACTGGAATTTTTGAGGAGAAACATGCTTCCAAACCAACCACTGATTTTAAATCTTATTATACTGATAAAGCATCTCACTTGTATACTCTTATTGTCAATCCTGATAATACTTTTAAGATTTTCATTGATCAAAATTTAATCAATTCTGGAAGTCTTTTAAAGGATTTCAGGTAAGTGCTAGAGTAGGCCGTGGCGCAACTGTTTTTTGCTGTTATTTTTATTTTGTGCGTTTTGTGTCCAATTATTTTAACAAAAAGATTGCAACTTTACGGGTAGCTAATCAGTTTACATGTGCATACATTTATAAATTAAATGATTGCTCATATATGAATACAATTCTACTGGTAATTTATATATGTATTTTTTAACTAAGATACTTGTTTTTACAGTCCTCCCGTTAATCCTCCGAAAGAAATTGTTGATAAAGATGATAAAAAGCCAAAAGATTGGGATGAAAGAGAAACAATTCCCGATCCGAAAGCAAGCAAACCTGATGATTGGTATTAATTTTATTTTATTGCATGTTGTAATAGTACTGCCAAATGGATATAAAAGTTTAAAAATTGTTGAATTGCACTAGGTCTTTGAACTTGTATATTCAGTCTACTTTGGCGTTCCAATGTTAAATTTTTTTTTGTAAAAGTGGTCGAAACTTTACATGATTGTTAGTGAAACAAACTCAACGTAGGTTCGTGCAGTTTTTCGGCTTATACAATTATCTTGCAGAAGATTTTAAAAAAATAAATAGATACCTTGCACAACTTTCTAAATAGAATGAAGAGCAATTTCACTTTAATTCAAAACAGTTTGCGAATTAGCTTACGATTTAAGTTTTATACCAGTCATTCCCGGACGTAGAAAATTAAAGGCTACTTTTTTGTATAAGGTTTTCGGCGGTTCATTTGCGAGTGAAAGAAGTTGGTGAAAAATTCACTGCAAAAGTAAAGTGAAGACTTTTTTATATTGATTTTTTTCATCTTTATTTATTCCCCTGATTGTTACGAAAGCGACGGAGGCGCTAATACGTTATACAAGCAATTACCCCGACCTGCTTTCGGAGATGCCAAGATATTGCTGTCCGGTTAAAAAATCTTAGTTTTACAGAGATATGTCTGAAATTTAGAACTGCTCTCAAGACTGCTAAGCTAGAGAAACCGCTATAAAGTGTCATTTTCATGAACACAACAGAATGGCGCTAGTAGGTTTTTGGCTTCAATTTCAGGCAAGCAGGCCGGACAAAAAAAGGTTTTGATTTTATTTGGAAATTAAATTCATCACAAGTAGTTGTTCTTGTATATTTAAGATGGACATTTTTGTATTTTAATCAACTTCACCCGAGCGAACTTCTACAGACTGAAGTTGCTCCGGGCCGGGGCTGGGAAACCCTGTTTATACCATCTATATGTCGATTAATTGCTTCAACAATTAACTGAAACTTTTATATTGCATCGGAATAAAATCTTGCCTGTAAGCCAAATAATGTAAATGAAAGTATTTGCGCTATAGCCTTGCAAAGCAACTTTTTGATTTAGGCCGGTCGTTTTCAATTTATTTTTAATAAGCTGACCGTATTTGCTTGTAAGAAATGGTGGCGGACCCCATTAATTTTAAAACCAAAAAAATTTAGAAAATAAGTGACAAAGTTCAACAAATGAAATTGTCAACAATATATTGTCGCAAAACTTTGATAAGCAATAAATTAGTTCATTAAATTCCTTGCAAAAAATAATAGTTGACAGTTTCGAAACTGCAACTGCGGCAGTTTCGTAGATCCCTTAAAACCGCTCATGGACCACCGAGGGTTTCAATACCCTAGTTTGAGAATCGTTAGTGTAGACAGCAATAACAAATCTTTTTTAAGTTTACGTTAAAAAATGGCTATTTAATCAAGAGTACAGTTCAGTGTTATTGGCTAAAATGTAAAAGAAAAAGTCCAGAAATTTAAATTTTTACCTTTGGTTTAGTAAAGACTTTTTTATTCGATCTCGAACGTTTTTTATTTAAAATGCCCAGAGGTTTTCAATTGTTAATTAAATTAGGAAATGCTTATGGCGCAATGTCAGAAATTGCGTATTGTTTTTAATTTTTTGGATAAAAAAGAAGCCAGTCTTTAAAATTCTGGAACGTCATAAAGGGTTAGTGAGTTTCAAGGTTAATTCACGCCAGATCCTGGTGTGCCATCTCTGGTCCGGACAATAGCAAGTAATCGTAATGCGGGAATTTAGAAGTATCAACATTTGGTTGTTAATTATAGTATGTCACCGTCACATCGCCGTATTGTCCGTGGTAATGTGATATCACGAACTTATCTAGCATGGGACTATGATACAATAGTCTGCATTCCAATGTGATACAGAAGGGTGAAAAATCCAGTTAGCATTTTGTTCGCTGCTTTTTATCAATGATACATTTCAATACTGTTGTGCTAAAGCAATCGATATAAAAATTTCAGAACTTTCCCTTTTTACGGTCTCAGTGAAGTCTACTGCAAATGTGATAAATTTTTTATTTCCATTATAAAAAGAAACATCCCGACAGTCAACAATACGAAATTTGAGTTACTACTTAACATCGCTTTTTTAAATTGTATATCCGATTAATCGGATGGTATCAAGCATGTATCAAGATATATTCGTTATCCGGTTGAATGATTTTAAAACCATCTGCGAAACCCGAGATTCAATTACGGACGAAAATTTTTTATAGTCGCGTTTGCTGAACGTTTTTACTTGAACATTGAAGCAGAAGCTACTTATATGTTGTGGTTCATCCTCGAGCTAATCTTAATATCTGCTTCAATTTCCTCTAACACGTTCCTCGTTCATTGTCAGTTGTCTTGAACAGCATGTCGAATTTCTACCAGTCGCATCATACCTCGAAGTGATCAAATACCTTTTTAAATTTTCAGGGATGAAGAAGCTCCTCGAAAGATTACTGATCCCGATGCCGAGATGCCGGATGATTGGCTTGAGGATGAACCGCAATACATCGATGATCCTGACTCAGTTAAGCCTGAAGATTGGGATGATGAAATGGATGGCGAGTGGGAAGCTCCAAAGGTTTGATTTTTCTTTTGCTGTTTTAGGTTTGTTACTAATTATTTGACAAACTTGGACAGATTGATAATCCCAAATGCAAGGAAGTTTCGGGATGTGGAACATGGGAGCCACCAATGATTGATAATCCTGCTTTTAAAGGAAAATGGCACCCACCCCAAATTCCCAATCCTGATTTCCAGGGAATTTGGAAGCCAAGAATGATACCGAATCCTGAATATTTTGAAGATAATGAGCCTTATAAAATGACTCCTATTGTAAGTTGTTTTTCTCATTTTGATAATCTGCATAGTAATGAAAAGTCGACTTTTGAATATCTTGAATTCCAATTGATTATTCTTTGTTTTAATGTGGGGTCTGTCTAAAAAGTATTAAATCTTTATTTCCTAATGCCAAATTTTTCGGCTCATTGCTGTATTGTGTTTTATTTTAAGATAGGCTCATTGCTGTATTGTGTTTTATTTTAAGATAGAGCTCATTAGCTCTGTTGTTTTGCCTGTATTTGGCATCATCAATTTGATTTTTATTTTCTGGCCAACCTGTAATGGTTGATCGGATGTTTTTCTAAACAAGACAATTTAGGTTGCATTTTGTTGTTTTATTCATAAAATGTCTGTTTCTTTTTATTGAGCTTTTTTTCTACTTAATATTTCTCCAGGGTGCTATTGGTTTTGAACTGTGGTCAATGAGTGAGGACATCTTATTCGACAACATTTTGATCACTAGCGAAAAAAGTGTGGCGGATGAATATGCTGCCAAGACATGGAAACTGAAACAAGCTGTTCGTGCTGAGAACGAGGTATATCTTAAGTAACTGCTTGCATACGTCATTTGTGTCAGCTTTGCACATAAAAAAAAAGAAAACAAGTATTTCCTTGTGCTCAGAGAAAAAGAATTTCAAAAAACAGAGGTAGCTCACGAAGAAGACGCAAGAAAAGGAATAGAAAGGTTGATAACGAAGGGTGTTGTTTAGAGGGTAGATAGCTGACTGGAATTAGTGGTTGTGGTTGAAAATTACGATTGTTGAACTTCCGATATATAATTGGAAGAAATAATATCACCGGCAACAAAAACGAAACAGGTGCAATAAAGAAATTTAAGAAGGGAAGCGAATACTGAGGAAAGCGCAGGTGATGGCATGATGTGGTGAATGTCGCTTTACGCCCAACACTTGTCACTCCTATTTCCGCTCGTTAGTGACCACGCATGACCAGAATACGTAGCTGTTCGATAATCAGTTCTTGTTTCAGCCTGGAATGATGGCCGGTTTGATGAAAGCGATCGAAGAGAAACCCTGGCTCTGGGTTATCATCATTGTCGTTGTTGGTCTCCCACTCATCTTGATATACACCTTCTGCTGCGGGTACAGTAATAAAAAACGATAACAAAGTGGTGTGGAAGTTTTTTAAGGGCCTGCTAAGTGAGAAATGCCGTTTTGCGCTCTTAGCGCAGATGCTGTTTTCAAAGCTTTTTTTGTTAGACGGCAAGGGACGCTACTTGCCTTTTTTTTTATCAGAGGTGCACATGTATTTGCTTTGCGGTATGCAGTTGGTCATTTTGTTTACTTGATCAGGCCACGTCGTGGTTTGGCGAACGCAACAAAAGCAAAACATTACTGGGCGTGATATGAGAATAAGTTGTGCGGTGAATTGTTGTTTGTGTTGCTTTCTACCGTTTCTTTGTTCCTTCTGTTGTTGTTCATGCCATGCAGGTTTGTACGCGGTTTGGTTGATAAATGATTTGAGACGTTGCTTGTCTTATCGGTTGTACCAACATCCTTTTCCTTTGGTAAAATTATTGAACTTTTGTAAAGCTTTGCATTCGTTTATGGTTGGCAGCTTCTAGTCTTGCTTTCCGTCAATGAATTACCCAACTCTTAATCAGCTGAGTAAAATATCAGTGATTTAACACTTTTCTTTTTGCAAAACGATCTTATAGAATGTATCAAATAAAACTTTTCAATCATCAACATCGTTTTCTCTAAATCAGTGTTTCTGTACATTATCCACGAAGTTGATTGCTGGTTTAAATTTTCTAAAACATCCCTTATGTTAAAACACTTCTCTATGAACCAAAAATTTAGCGTTTTCCATTATATTGTCGTGTCAATGAATGGGACTTAAATCGTGTGAATTACACACCAGATGTTCAGCTACCGCTTCTATCGAGTTGTTTTCCGTTTTGAAAATGACGTTTATTTCCGCAGCAATAAAAGATCTACGTTGCATAGATTTTAGTTCATTAAATTTCTGTCTTGTTTCGAAACAGTTGATATGCTTACTATTTTTGACGTGTTTTTATAAAACTGGCTTTCATAAAGCGACGTTAGTGCTTTTTTTCTATACTTGTTGCTTTCCGATTCTTCCTATTGCGTTTGCTTCCTTGTACCATTGCATGTGTGTGTCTGTGTGCAAAGCTGGCGATAAATGTTGCTTGCAATCTTAGAAGTTTATGTTTTGGGTTGGGAAATAGCAATCAAAACGTCAAAATCGTTTATTTCGCGAACGATTGATAAACTCTTTAACATGCCTTAGCTATATCTCGGTTGTTCGTTGTGTTTTAAATTTGTGTCGTTCATTAAGTTTTCTTTTACAGTACATCGTCGAAAAAGCATCCAAAAAAGACTGATGAACCTACCCCCGACGACCCCCATGAAAGTGAGAACGAGGTGAGTTGCGGGGGCGTTTCTATTTTAAAATTTGTATATTTCTTTTCTGATGGAAACGTTGGGTGGTGAGGTGGCAGTTCTTTTTGGCGTCTCCTTTACTTTTCGCTGAGTTCTAGCTGCCGAGCAGACGTTTCGGCGACTTTTCAAGTACGAAGTTGAACTTCGACCATTGTGTGGAGATTTATCTTTACCGAATCAACTACGATTTTAAACCATGAGATATTTTAATTTCTGCTAGACTCCCTTGTTTTTGACCCTTCGTTCGAGCCTGCCTCTCCCCTTTCCTAATCTTTCGAGTTTCTCTACCTGTTTAGGGTCGCGTCCGATTGTTTAAACTTGATCTTCTTGGTTTGCGCCTCTATCCATAATAACGGGTTGATTATATCAACTGCCTTCCTCTTTCAAGTCCTTTTCATAAACTACCTTGACCTGATCAACTCTGTCTTGCTCAAACACAGAGAATATTGATTTGAATTTATTATTTGATTGCAGGAAGAAAAAGGAGATGCCACGGAAGAAGGAGAGCCGGAGGTGTCGGAAGAAGAACCTGACGGAGATGAAAACGGTGATTTGAAAGATTTAATTCTAGCAAAGCACCCCGTTCGATGCTGTATTTATTGTTGCGGATCGTTTTTCAGCTGGCACCGGAGACAATAAGCCTGCTGCTACGAAAGCAGACTTGGAGGAAGATGAAGAAGATACAGCTGAAGAGGAAGGAGAGGCTGTGAGGTAGGACGGCTAAGTTTCACACTTCATTGAATTACTGTAAAAACTAATTCCGTTGTTTGTATATTGTAAATTTTTTAAGTCTTTAAATACTGATTAAAACCCTTCATATTTTAACAAAATTTATGTTTTTTTTAATTTTTTTCTGCTACCGTTAATATTCAATCTGTTAGGTCTTTACATGACGAATATTTATTATTTTGTAATTTTCTAGGCGATCGCCACGCAAACGCAAGCCTCGAATGCAGGAGTAAGCCTAGTTCGTGTTTGAACCTAACCAGCTGAAGATTGTTCACGTCTGTGGACTTTTATAAAAATCGCAGTCGATGATTACACTGTGCAGAAAAAAAGCTGCTGAATTTTATTAGTCGACGACTGCTTTTGTTTTTTATTAAAACGTCCATTGTTTTGGTTTAAGTTGTTTGAAAAATGTTGATGTTATGTCGTGTTGTGTTTTGAAATGAATCTTCAGTTATCATTGCTTTGAAAATTAACCTTCCCCGAAATGCTCTATGCATGGTTTAAGTACCAGTAGTGATAGACAATTTTTGAGTCGGTGCATGAATGTAGTTGATTAAAACGATTAATCCGCTTTTATGTAGTGTTGTGTCTTCTAACTATTGCTGGATAAAACAAATATTTCTTGACAAGCTGCTAGGAAATAAGTCGATTACCTTTGACAGATTCGCGTTTATACAAAGCCCGTGTATTGAATTGATATGTCTTATTCAAGTATTTATTATTTTCCTTTGGACTTGCACAGAACTGTTAATACGTCAACGAGATGTTGGATGAACTACTCGTCTCCGTTGAATTTTCAGTCAACTCGGAAAGAACACTTTTACTCGTTAAATAGATTCATAAATATATATTTGAATTGAGCAGTTGCGGAAATTTAAAGAAACCAAATATAACTCGTATTAATTTAAAGACTTTTGATTTTTTCTTCCAGGACGAATGGTGAAAAAAAATGTTTCCAAATACTGTACCTAAACGTATTAAAAATTATTAATTTGTTTTAATTGAATGAATTTTTTCTCGTACAAAACTTCAAATGACCAATGGTACTAATGGAACTATTAATTTCTTGCAGTCCAAATTGCCAACAATTGCTGATAAAAGTTGGCCGAAAGAGTTCTAAAAAAAATTTTACGCTAAAAGAGTTCGTTGTGCCGTCAATACCACTCGTCTTAATTCCTCGCAATCATTATTACCTTTATTCCAGTTAATCATTTGACTGCTTTTATGCAGTTTTCTTGCATCTATTGGCCGCACCTTAAAGTACCGATACAAGAGCCTTTAAAGAAAAACATTGTAAATTTTACTTTCTCAACAGCATTATTATACAAACCTTAAAAATTGTTACAGTAAATTGCATATGGTTGCGTGCCCCAGGTTCAAGCCTCGTATTGACGTCAAACGCAATCCACACGGTCTGCATTCGAAACCTATTGCATCATGGCACTCTGCTTGGCGATTTCAGCAACTAGTTTTCTGCAAATACTGTAAAAAAAAGCATGACGCTTCAGTTTGCTTCGTGGGGTTTTAAGAAATGGGCAGAGTCGTAGAGAAGGACAACTCGCCGTAGCCACTTTGTCACTACCTTATCCAAAATACCGAAATTATTAATGAGTTTCAAATACAGATGATGAATATATGTATGCACATTTATATTTAGTTATTAAATGGCAAAAAGGTTTTTTGAAATTACAAAAAAATACATAAATAGTAAACATTAAAAAAAACTGAATAATTGAAATAAATGCTTCGAGTCATAATTTTTGTTAAAAGCTTTTCTCAAAGAGAAATATATAAAAAGTAGACCTAATTATTATTAAAAAGCTGAATTATTATTGAAATAAAAATGCTGAGAGCCATAATTTTTGTAAAGGGCTGCAGCCTGTTGGCCTCAACGCCCAGTTAGGCTGCGACTAGATGGGTTGCGACCAGTTGTCCTAGACCAGAGTTTCTGCGTCCTATATCCACCACCTGACCGAGTGAACGTGTACAAGAAATTATTACATCACAAGCTTCAATAAATTAAATCTGTGGTTTCCAACCATTTTTTAATCATAGACTTCTTCCAACTATCATCAAGCCTACCGAACCTAAAAGTTTCGAAGACTGGCCCAGACTAATAATTTTGCAAATTTTTTTTAATATTTCCAAATTCAGATCACTAGCAGACCCCTGCAACCTTTTCATGGACTTCTGGTTGGGAAGCATTGAATTAAATGATAGGCTACGCGTAATTTATTGAATAGTAAAATTCTTGGTCCGCTGTAGACCACACTCATTACACGAGTTCTTTGTATGGCCGTATCGACTCGGTTCCTGCTTTTTGTTTTAAGCAGAAATATCCCAGCATTGAAGATAAGTAGCGTGACCGTATTTAGAAATATATCGTTCCGGTTTCAAACCTGAGTTTTGTTATTTGTTTTGCCGCAGCTTATACTTTTTTGTCATTTCGTGGCTCGAATTTCTTTAAGCGCTTCTAAATAATTTTCTCTTTCTTTTCTCAGCTTTCAGTTTACCTTTATAAAAGATGAACAGCTTTTTTTGTAATAGCCTATATTAAAAAAAAAAGATTACTCTGTGTATTACTACGAGCAAAACTTTGGCCAAAGTAAGTGTAACGATTTCCTGAACTTCGGAACTACTTTGTATTTCTACGATAAATCTTTTGACTCTTTCCCCTAAAACTGCTATAAGTAGCCTACTTATATGCTTTGGCGTGTAAGTAGTTTAAAATGTTATTTACATTAGTTCAGCTTACCCATAAGGTTACAAAAATAAATTACAAACTATAAACATAAAGATATATTTGTCAATCAAGTTTAAAGATGAGAGAATTAACTAAATCCAAAACATATATCATGAAAAGCCACCGCAAAAATCTTTCTAAGTATACTGAGAATTAAATTGTAGTCCTTCTGCTCGCAAATCAGAGTTTTATCACGCTGAGTTATTTATTATACTATTGTGGCCTATGCATAGCCGTACCTGCCGGGGGCAGGGTGCAATTACCCCACAATGTCTCAAAACTCGGGAAAAATCAAAATTTTTCAGGCAGCGATAGAAAAAATTTGACAAAATCAGACATTTTAGGGCGGCGACAAGGAATTGTGTCGGCAAGATTTAAGGTGAAGACCTTTTTTTAGAGATCACTACAGTTTTTGGGACAAAAATTGAAAAATGGGAGACAGATCCAAAGTGAAAACCTTTTTTTCTTTTCTTTGCCTTTTTTTGGTCTTCACCCTAAAATTTTTGACAAGTTTTTTCTCATAACCGTAAAGTGCTTGACAATCATGATTTGGGCAAACGTTACAAAATTTGTGCAAAATTCCATCGCCACCCCAAATTTTTTCGGCTTGTGCGCCTATGGGGCGACGTGACCATTAAAAAATTGTTCTCAGTTTTTAACTTGAACATTTATCTGTAATTATTTTTAATTTATTTTTATAATTAGTCAGTACGAAATTGTTGAGTGATTGTTTGCAGTTGTGGGCGTGTTGGAGACCAAGAGTATGCAGGAAGAAGGGTGATGGAAATGGAGTTATCAGGAAAGAGGAAATTAGGGAGGCCAAAGAGAAGATTTCTCGGTGTAGTAAAGAAGGATATCGGGGAAGTTGGTGCGAGGGAGACGGACGTTGAAAACAGGGCGCTGTGAAGCAGTATCATACGTTGAAAGGCCAAAAGAAAAAGAACATAATTTATTTAACTCAGACCCACGGTCCATAGCAGGAAAAAAACAAAGCAATTAAAACTACACAAAATAAGAGACACATACAAAAAAATTATCAGAAACAATGATTTCTTTCTATCTGTAAAGAAAAGTTTTCTAGCAAATCTATTCATACTTAGCCAGAACTAACTGTTATAAAAACTTCAGTCTCACGGCAAACTATTTTTAGAGCCATCGTAAATAAAAATAAACAGATTCTATTTGAATAAGGTTGAATAAGCATGTTTATGTAGTTTAATTTGAAATTGGCTAATTTTAAATTAAAATATAAGTGCTTGATATTTTAAGTTTGTAAAAAAAGCAAGAAACAACAAGATGGAAAATATTGGCTGTCAAATTAATGAAATCATGGAAGCTATAAAGCAAACAAAATCAAAGCAAAATGAATATGAAAAAGAATTCCTAAATCTTCCAGAACAAACTAAAAATAAAAAACAGGAAATCAGCTTGAAAGATTTATCTACCAAAATTCAAGCTGTGGAAAATATGGCTAAAGAAATTAATACCACATTAAAAGATCATGAAGAAAGACTAGATGAGTTTAAACAACACAGTCATTCAAATTGTCTTCTATTACATGGATGTGATCTGCCTATACCAAAAGAAGATAAATATAATAATTTTATTTCCAACTTTTAAGTAAATTAAATTACAAACTTGGACCTAATTTTATCACTCTTCAAGACATTGACATTGCCCATTACCTTCCACCTGGAAAGGTAAACCTATTATAATAAAATTTTTACAACAATCTATTAGAAATGCTGTCTTTTTCAATCAATCAAAATTTAAAGACTGTGGTATGTCTGTCACCAAATGCCTGACAAAAAAAAGATTGGTTCTTTTGAAAGAATCAAAAAAAAAATTTGGATTTAAAAATGTTTGGACCTCTAATGGTAAAATTTTTACTATAATAATCAATGATTCTAAGTTTAATATTAAATCCATTCATGATATTTAAAATATTTGAGTGTACTGTACTAATCTGTGAACATAATATACTGTTATTACAAATTTTTAAGGTTATTGATATTAAAAATTCAAATAATATTTATTACACTTCTATATGTCATTAAAATATGTTTTTATTAGACTATTAAAGTATGTTTATATCGCATTGCCAGTATATAATCATCACATGAATAAGAATTTATTCTTGAATGTCTTTGCTTTTCTTAATGTTATTGCTATCAAACCATGCTGTTTATGAGCCATTTTTACTGCTGGCAACTTACTGTAAATTTCCTGTTTTAGTTTTTTTTTGCTTTGTCTTTTTTACTTCACTGTTTTATATTCTGTTTTGTTGGGTTTTTTTGTTTTTTTATTATTTTTTTACTTTTAATTGTATTGGAATGGTCATAAAATACCTTTGCTCATTTTGTAAAAAACCCTGCAAATGTAATCAAAAAGCAATTTTATGTAACATATGCAATAAATGGTCTCACCAAAAATGTAATCAACTATCAATTAATGAATTTAATACACTTGGAAATTCTAATTTGCCATATTTTTGTCCCTTCTGCAACAATAACAATTTTCCTTTTAAATCACTCTCAGATGAGGAATTTATAGCTCTATGGTCAAATCATACCAAAACTTCAAGTAACCAAGTACTAACTAATAAAACCCAATATTGTACACTCAAAACTTTTTCAAAAAATTACAAAAATTTAAAAGACTTTATTATTCTTCTGTAAATGCTTGAAAACTTCAATAAACTTAGAAATAATTTTTAGTATCAAAGTATGCCCTGATGTAATTGCTGTATCTGAAATGAAATTAAAAGACAGTATTACATTTTTTTATAAATTGCCAAACTACACTTTTATTTAAGCTAATTCACCAACCAATGCTGGTGGAGTAGGTATGTTTATCAAATCAAAACACTCATTTAACAGAGTTCATTCACATGATTTAAACACTAATTCTTGTGAGGATATCTGGATTGAAATTTTGTTAAAAAATGGAAGAAAACTGTAATAGGAACAATCTACTGTCATCCTACTAATAATATCAAGTTATTTTCAAATATTTTTGAATTAACTATTGACAAACTAAACAATAATAACATTACGTATTACGTTTGTGGTGATATAAGCATAGATTTACTTAAATAGAAAAATATTATGTTATATGAATACTCTGCTTAGCTATGGCTGTAACCAATACATTCAAAATGCAACCCATGTTGTAAATGATTCCCCTTCATCCCTACTAGATCATTTCTACTGAAAGATGCATCTCATATATCATCTCATATTTTTATACATGATATATCTGATCATCTACCTATAGTCACTATAACAAAAAACACTAAACCACTTAAACAATTTTGCAATAACAAAGGGTGTATTAACTTCCATTAAAATTAAAAATAAAATGTGTAAAGAACTACTTACTAATAATACCACCCAACAAAAAGCACTATACAGAAATAAATTAACTCATATCAAAGAGCAAGCCAAAAAGCTACAGGGTGATTCACCGAAGTGTTGACAAATACTTTATTCCATTATTAACTTCACATTACCTCTTCAGATTGTTATTACATGTACTTTATTCCATTATTAACTTCGCATTACCTCTTCAGATTGTTATTATATATTCTAGAGTAAGTTTTCAATATCAATAAGAATATTTAATCTAGAAAAGTAAGATGGCAAAGACAGTAAATGACATCGTTGAAGGGTATTGCAAGAAAGGACTTCCACCTGCGAAAATTTTCCGGTTGATGAAGCGATTTGTGAGTCGTGGAGGTGTTTACAAGGCTGTGAAGAGGTTCAGGGAGACTGGAAGTTGTGCTCCAAGAATCAGAAGTACTCCTGAAAAACCCATCAGGACAAAGGAACTGATTAAGAAGGTCAGGGAGAGGTTGAGGCGGAACCCTTCAAGGAGCGCAAGAAAACTGGCTAAGGACACCTCTGTAAGCATGAGCACCATGCAAAGGCTTCTCAAGGATGATCTCCACATCTACCCGTACAAATTTACCAAGAGGCAGCTCCTGTCAAACGCCACTAAGAAGAAAAGGCTTGATAGAGCTAAGGTTTTGATCAAGAGACTTGTTGTTGGCACGCAGCCTCAAGTGCTTTGGACAGATGAGAAGCTTTTCACTGTCCAAGCTATCCACAACCACCAAAATGACAGGATTTGGATTCCAAACAAGGACATGGTGCCAGTTGAACGTTGCAGTTCATTTAGGAGGCAGAAACCTTCTTCCATGATGGTTTGGGCAGGAGTCACTTCAACAGGCCTGAAAACACCTCTAATCTTTATCGACGAAGGCGTGAAAATTAACCAAACTATCTATCGTCGGATGTTGGAAGAAAAAGTTATTCCCTGGGTTCAAGAAACAGTGAGAGAGGAAGGAATTACGCTTCAACAAGATGGGGCAACCTCCCACACAGCCAAAGCAGTCCAGCATTGGTGCAAGACCAATTTTAAAGGGTTTTGGGAGAAGGAAGTATGGCCCCCTTCTTCACCCGATTTGAACCCAATGGACTTTGGGATTTGGTCCATTCTGGAGCAAAAAGCCTGCTCAACATCCCATCCAAATATCGAAACCCTTAAACGAAAACTGAAGGCGTCATGGGAAGAAATTGACCCAGAAGTGGTGCGTGCCATGTGCGCCCAAGTACTTCCACGTCTTAGGCGCCTTGTGAAAAACAAAGGGGGCTACATTGAATAATTTGAATTTTATGTGAAAGCCCATTAAATTTCCATTCTATCTATTAAAAACTTGTTTCTTTTGCCCTTATAGTAAGTTGGATAATTCAGTTTTAATTTGTCAACACTTCGGTGAATCACCCTGTATATTTTAAAAACAAATCAAGAAATTACAGCATGATACTGGGCTTTTATGGAAAACAGTTAATGATATAATAAATCTAAAAAAAATAAAAGCACAAAATGACATTAATATCATAAATGAAAGAAACTTTATAGCTAATCCTCTGCAAAAAAGTAATTACTTTTATGACTAATTTGTTTCACTAGGTGAAAATATGGCAAACAAAGTACATCGACCTCCATCTAGTTGTCCCTTTACAGAAACATCACTTCTTCACTCATCTCCCAACTCATTCTTCTTAAAACCAATTTCTATTGAGGAAGTATTAATAGAATTAAATAAAATAGATCCACCAAAAAGCAGTAATTCTGATAGCCCATCTAATAAATATATCAAATTAGCTGCAAGTACAATTGCTTCCACTCAAACTTTTTTATTTAACCAATGCATTTTAACATCTACTTTCCCTAATAACTTTAAAATTTCAGAAATTAAACCACTATTTAAACAAGGAAATAAACATAACTGCACTAATTATAGACCAATTTTACTAACTTCTTTTTCTAAAATTTTTGAAAAATGCTTATTCAAACAACTCTGTTCTTATTTATGTAAATATAATTTATTATACAAATTGCAATATGGGTTTAGAGAAAATTATTCAACCGAACTTGCTGTTTCTCAAGTATGCAATGACATTATAGAAAAACTAGAAAATAAAAGCATAACCTGTTCAGTATTTCTTGATTTAGCTAGAGCTTTTGATACTGTAAACTACCAAATTTTACTTCAAAAATTATCTAAATATGGTATTCATGGTGAACCCCTTAAATTATTTAAAAGCTACCATCTAAACAGAAAACAATGTACTGTAGTTAATAATGTAAAATCAGAATGGCATATAGTAAAATGCAGAGTTCCTCAAGGTTCAACATTAGGCTCACTTCTTTTCCTCATATACATTAATGACCTGCACCAAGCAACTAAATTAAATGTAAAACTTTTTGCTGATGATGCAGTTCTATCTCTTTCTAATAAAAGTTCAAAGTCTTTGGAATTCGATATTAATTCAGAACTGGTCAAAGTTGAAAATTGGATGAGAATAAATAAGCTTACTATTAATTACAAAAAGACAAACTACATGATACTAACAAAAAAAATTAAATAACTTCCCTTTTGTGATAAAAATTGGTGAAAATGTAATTGATCGTCTGCAATGTGTTAAATATTTAGGAATAATGATTGATGAAAAAATGAGTTTGGCAAACCATATCAACTACTTAAATGCCAAACTATGCAGACTGCTGTAACATATCGATTAACTACGCTCATAAGCTTCATAGTGACGTCACACTACTCGCACGTTTTATCTGTATGTTCGTTTTGCTGACCATTGTAAATACAGCTTGCTTTCAAGTTAGACGCGTGTTAGAAAACATTACATGGTGTCAGAAGTTATTCGAACTAAGCAAATATGAGTCAGTTTAAAACGCCAAGAGAGGTTAATTTTAATGCAGAAAACCTTGCTGAGGAATGGCGGCGTTGGGAAAAATCTTTCAGAATATATTATGCTGCGTCTGAATTACATACTAAACCAATAGCTACTCAGATAGCAATTTTACTGAATTGTGCAGGCGAAGAAGCCCGAGATATTTTTGATAATTTTAGCATTTCACTAGATGATGAGAATCTCACGACTGACATCGTTTTGGACCGTTATAAAGTTTTTTGTAATCCCAGGCGGCGACCTGTTTTCGACACTTATAAATTTTGGCAGCGTCAACAAGCAGTTGGCGAATTATTTGATAAATGGTTAACTGAGTTACGTTTAATAGCAAATAATTGTGATTTTGGTGCGTTCAAGGATAGACTATTGCGGGACAAAATTTTATTTGGCACCAACGACGAGACAGCACGACAGCGAATGTTAGAGGAAGAAGATCTTACTTTAGAAAAGGCAATAAATATATGTCGATCAATTGAAGTCACAAAAGCTCGCATGCAATATATGTCAAATGAAAAAATAAATTCTTCCTCAGTTCAAGAAATTAAAAAAGATCGTTACCCTAGTTTCTCGGCGTCTAATACTTCGGTTTCCAACAAACCTTGTCGATTCTGTGACCTCGTGCATTTGCCCAGACAATGCCCAGCATATGGCAAAACTTGTCGAAAATGTGGAAAATATAACCATTTCGCGGTTGTTTGCAGAAGTTTTAAGTCGGATACGAGAAACATAAAAGAAATCACTTCAGAAATTCAAGCTGACTCGACGGTTTTCCAAATGTGTAGCCTTCAAAGCAAACCGACCGGCTCAAAAATGCGATCAACGCTTACGGTGCTTGATCACCATAACAACACTAGTACTTTATCTTTTAAACTGGACACCGGCGCGAAAGTGAATGTTTTGCCTTTAAGCTTATACAAACAAATGCGTTTAGCTCCTTTTTCATCTACATCTACGATACTGCGTGGTTTTGGTAATGCGTTAATTAAACCATTAGGCACGGTAGAGATGATTATTTGTGATAGAACGGGTCGTAAATTTTCGTTGATTTTTTTTGTTACTGATATCATTCATACGCCAATACTCGGCGAACATGCATGTGAACTATTAAATTTAGTTAAAAAAATAGAGGACATTTCGGAATCTTCAAACCTTACCTTAGACATGGTTACAAACAATTTTTTAGAAGTCTTTTCTGGCACGGGTTTATACAAAGAAAAATATAATATTACATTACGTGATGACGCAAAACCGGTTATACAGCAACCACGACATATTGCTTATGCGCTTCGCCCGAAATTAAAAGCAACTCTGGAACGTTTAACTAGAGATGGCATGGTTGCTGATGTGGATTGCCCAACTGAATGGGTGAGCAATCTGGTAGTGGTAGAGAAGAAAGATAAAAGTTTACGTTTGTGCTTGGATCCGAAGCCTTTAAATGCTGCAATAATGCGAGAACGTTATGTTATTCCAACTCCAGCTGATGTACAAGCGCAGCTTTGCGGCAAACGTGTTTTTTCGGTCATTGACATGAAAGATGGCTATTGGCATGTTGGCCTCACGGAAAAGTCATCATTCCTCACAACATTTCATACGCCGTGGGGGAGAAAGCGATTTTTACGGATGACTTTTGGGCTATGTTCAGCAAGTGAAGTCATGCAAAAACGCAATGAGAGCACATTTGGTTATATTAAAGGAGTACATATTATAGCTGATGATATTATAATAGCTGCAGAAGACGAGAAAGAGCATGACGCTATAATGCTTGCATTGCTTTCCAGAGCAAGAGAAAGTGGGGTTCGATTTAACCGAGAAAAGATACAATTTAAAGTGAATTCCGTAAGTTATATGGGACATTTTGTTACAAAAGAAGGATTGATGCCAGATGACCAGAAAATTGATGCAATTGTCAATATGCCTCCACCTATAGATGTCCCCTCACTTCAACGATTTTTAGGAATGACGAAATACCTTTCTCAATATATACCAAATGAATCTTCTATCACAGCCCCTTTGCGTAAACTTCTAAAAAAAAATTCTGAATGGACTTGGGATAATGAGCATGACGAAGCTATAGCAAAGTTAAAGCTTGCCTTGATTAGTAAACCTGTGCTAGCTTTCTACGATGTTAACAAGGCAGTTACTGTTCAATGCGATGCATCGCAAGACGGACTAGGGGCGTGTTTGATACAAGAGGGCAAACCTGTTGCATTTGCTTCAAGATCATTATCTCCAGCTGAAAGAAACTACGCTCAGATAGAAAAGGAATTACTATCTATTGTGTTCGCATGCGAAAAATTCCACCAGTACGTCTACGGACACCGAGCTGTGACAATTGAAAGTTATCACAGGCCCTTAGAATACATATGGAAAAAACCACTAACCAAAACTCCTCCACGACTGCAACGTCTCATGCTTCGTCTGCAGCTTTATGACTTTAAAATCAAATATGTTCCAGGAAAGTATTTGTATCTGGCCGACACATTATCAAGAGCTTATCAAACAGATACTCATGATGCAAAAATAAATCAGGATCTTGTTCAAGTGGTTCATTCGCTTATTATAAATCTGCCTGTTACCACAACAAAATTCGATGAGATTCAACAAGCCACAAAAAACGATGAAATTTTACAAAAAGTTAAGACTTATTGTCAGACTCGTTGGCCAAGGTGTCAAAAAAATGTTTGTTTATCTGTACGACCCTATTGGAATGTGCGTGATATGTTGCATGTTATAGATGACGTAGTTTTTTATGACCAACGCATCGTTATACCAAAATCTTTACAACCGCAAACACTAAATTTAATTCACGAGTCGCATTTTGGTATTGAAAAATGTAAATCTCGAGCAAGAGAGTTGGTTTATTGGCCTAGTATGAATGCTGATATTGAGCGCATTGTCAAAAATTGTGAATTGTGTATTAAGTATCTAAACAATCAATAACGTGAACCCATGATATCGCACGCTATTTTGAATGAGCGCTTTCTTAAAGTGGGTATTGATATTATGACTTTTCAAGCCAAAGATTATCTTGTGATTGTTGATTATTATTCTAAATATCCTGAGTTACAATGGTTATCTGACAAAACAGCTTCTACTATTATTGAACAATGTAAAAGCGTTTTTGCGCGGCATGGTATACCTGTAGAAATTGTGAGTGACAATATGCCGTTTCAAAGTAATGAATTTATTGCGTTTGCCAAAGCTTGGGGCATCAAAACTACCACTTCAAGCCCGACATACAGTCAAAGTAACGGTCAAGCTGAACGCAGTGTCCAAACTCTTAAAAAGATTCTGAAAAAAGCTCACGAAGAAAACACAGATCCGTATTTAGCTCTTTTAGAATATCGTAATACTCCAGTTTCAGGCATGAAATATTCTCCGGCTCAGATGTTAATGAGCAGACGTCTAAGAACAAAAATACCTGTAGCGACATCATTGTTAACCCCCAATATTGTTGATCCGTCTGCAAAATTAATCAAAGCGCAATCTCGTCAAAAACGTTATTATGATCGCTGTGCAAATCCATTGAAACCTTTGCAGAAAGGAGATGTTGTATGTTATCGTAAAAACAAAAAATGGAATAAGTCATGTGTTGTCGATGTGCGCCCTGAACCACGCTCTTACACGATTTGTGGCGAGAAAGGTTTCCTGCGCAGAAATTGTCGTCATTTATACAAAGCAAATTTAACTTTTCCGACTTACAACAGACACTTTCAAAGTCACAGAGCTAATTTTAAACAAAACTCTGACGTAAACCAACCACAACTTGAGCCACTTTCTAATAGCCAATCTCCAGGCTCAGTTATGCATGAATCACGTCCTACATCTCGTTACGGGCGGCCCATCAAATTTCCGTCCAAATACAAAGACTACATTGTATAGTGCGCATTAAAAAAGCTTGTTTGTTTTATTTTATTTTCAGTGTGTCATTTGATTTTTTTAGAAGGAAGATGTAACATATCGATTAACTACGCTCATAAGCTTCATAGTGACGTCACACTACTCGCACGTTTTATCTGTATGTTCGTTTTGCTGACCATTGTAAATACAGCTTGCTTTCAAGTTAGACGCGTGTTAGAAAACATTACATCAGAGGAGCATGGGCCATATCTCAATTAAAAAAGTACACTGATACTAAAACTTTAAAAATGGTGTACTATAGTTTAATATATCCTCACTTAAAGTACTGCATCACCCACTGGGGAAAGGCTAACTCAAAAACTCTCCAACCACTAATAACTACACAAAGAGTTCTTCGAATTATGACAAACAGCACTAACAGAACCAGGTCTGACTCATTATAACTTATATGAAATTGCAACTACTAAAACTTAATGATATTTACAAATTGCAGGTTGCAATTGCAATGTACAACAATTTGAAACATTGATAGTTAAACCCAATCAATCACCGGCATTAATTCAATCCATAAACATCAAACTAGATTAGTCAAAAAAAGAATAATTACCATCTGCATTCAATAAGAACAAACTTAGGTAAAAGCATGATTACATTTGCAGGACCTAAAATATGGAGCGAAACTCCACTACACATAAAATTACTTCAAAAATATCAATTTAAAAAATAATATACTTACCTTACCTTGTGTGTTGTAACAACCTGCTCCGGTTAGGGGGCAAGTTGTTATAGCTTTTAAATAGCTTGTTATTGTAGGTTTTAAATAGCTTGATTAATTAAAACAGTAATGATATTCAGTCGGATCGCACCAGTTCAAACGAACCTGTTCTTACGATATTTTCGTCTCAGCAAACCGCGGTGAACTATTGGTTCAAATCGAAATTGTTAAATGCAAAAGTAAAACTGAATGACAAAAATTTTCAATTTGGCTCTGGTAAGAACTTTCTCTTAACTTTGTATAACCCCACCACTGGCTTTAAATATCAGCACAAAAACCTTAGATTCAATTAACCTACTCGTATGTTCATTTAATAGTTAATACAGATTAAACTCAAATCGTAACAACAGGTTTTGGTTTCTCCTAGCCTATATTCCATTATATTCTAAGTTGGGTACATTTTGTCATTAGGCTTGTCATTCAAATGCAAAGACTAATCAGGCAAGGGTGGCTAACCAGTCAAGAACCAAGAGCCAACTTACTATGTTGCCGCAAAGAGCCACTTTTGTGATGGTTACCCGAATCATGATTTCCTAGAACTTTTTTGGATACGAAAAGAAAATTTGGGGTAAAGACCAGAAAGAAAGTCGCCACTTAGACTATAAAAGTAAGAACAGCAGGTTGGTAACCCCTGGAATAGAGACTAATTGCCCAAACGACAATTTGTCTACAACTGGTCAATTGCTGGGACTTGGGAACAACGTTAAAAAGCTAGTTCAATTTAAAAATAACTAATTCGTATGACGCAATTTTATGGCGTTGCAATTCCTTGTAAATTAAGCCACTATTGCATAAACCTAAATTGTTTCATAAATGTTTTATGTAACCGCATCTAGCTTGCTCAAAATAAGCCGAAAAACGTCTTTTTTTTTGCAAATAGAGAACAAATAAAAAAAATCATACTTTCTACTCTAGCCAAAAGTAAAACAAAAGTCCTTAGTATTGATATTGACTATTTCATGTGTGCGTCTTTTTTTAATAAGTAGTGCACGAGTAGATATTTTGACCATATAATGTAGTAGCAGTAGTAATAATTTGTTTTTATTTGCATTCAAAAGAACAAGTGTTATTAATTGAAACAAAATAGAGCAAAGGTTGCAAATATGGAGACGGCAACTAAACGATAAACGTTATAACATAAACAAAAAAAATTGTGCATGGTCACCGAACCAGATGTTGGCCATTTAGATCATACATGAGCATCAAGGATTTTATAATAATTTAGCGACATCGCAAAAAACACCGATTCTTGTAGTATAGATTCAGAATTTATCCTTCGAAATTGTTAAATGCACCATTGTTTTGGCTAACTAAAAAATTAGAGAAACAAGGAAGGTAAACGCTTGAAAATTACAAATGCATCGGCCGAAATACGCTAACACCTAAAGAGACATTTGTCAGAAATTTGCTTTGATTCAACTTCTATTTTCAATAATTAAAATTACCTAGCTTAGAAAGTGTCAAAGTCACGTTTTTGAAAAGTAACAAGATTGCTTTGCATGACCCGACGTAATCATTAACTTATGCCTATGTTGTATTGATTTTGACCCGGACACTGTTTTGTTTAAACGGATTTGCCAGTCCAAGTTGGCAGCTTGACCTCACTTAGTAATTCGTAGCGAAATCCGTTTTTCAAGGACACAATCGTGAGCGTCGAAGTCGCGTACTTCTGCTCGCAAATGGGTTTTAGCACACTGAGCTGCCATCTAATGACAATCTAAAAACTTTAAGCATAACCCGAGGTTTAATTATGCTTGGAGCACAATCTATGTTTGTAGAATGGCAATCAAAAACTTTAACGAGAAAATATTTTTAAGTCTCTTTTGAAGACTTAAAACACAGAAATTTGTATTTTTATGAAAGTGATATATGAGACTTGGGCATATTTTAAAGTACATGGGCCCTTTCAAAAGAGCATAAAATTTAGTGACTTTATTTTTTTCATCAAGAAATTGCAATAAAAAAGCTGAAGCCAAACCAAATTCTATTATAGCCTACAAGAATTTTCCTTAAAAGATGAAATGTTTTAATATATGGTGCGGATTTCTAGAATTAAAAGTGTTAAAGAAAAACTCTTAAAAAAATTTATATTTAAACTACAAGTTGCATTTCGGAAGGTTTAACAAAACCAAACTTTTCATTAACGAACATACTTTAATTTAAAACATTTAAAAATAAATTATAATACATAACATTCAAGTGCGGAGAATGAACCCATTTTAAATAAAAACGCTAATAACTAAGAGCAATTGAACAAACGAATAAACAGTGCACGTAAAATCCACAAAGTAACTCAACGAGTTCCAGCTTTAAGTAAACATACAATTTCATTTATAAGCATGACGTTGAAGCAGGCTTGAATAACTCATCAAACTGACAGCGTTTCCTCGGAGGAGGCTTCGTCTTCGATAGAGTGGGATTTTGAAACGCACTCTTAGACGACGTTACTCCACTTATGGAGGAAGCTGACTTGAAGAGCTCATCGAATTGATGCTTTTTAGTTTTGTGGTTTTTCAAGCAAGTATCGGCAACAGCTTGAGGTTGCAAAAGTGCTGATGACGCCGATGAAAAAAGCTCATCAAACTTGTGTTTTTTCAGGGTTGGCCGACTGGGGTCTTTTGTTGCGTTAGACTGCCGTTTATGCAGCGATTTTTTGTTGGCAATATCCGCTAAAGGTTTCTTTTTCGAAATTACAGACGATGCAAGAATTGAATCTTGTGTTGTTCCGCTGGTAAACTTTTTACCTAAAAAAACATAAGCAGAAGCAATTCAAACAGAAGGCATTTTGCATTAAAATTACAACTGCTTAGCAGCATACTAATTCCAAACTTTAAACTGAATTCAAAAACAAATTAATTAACTTTGACCAATTTAATCAAACATCGAAAACGATTGTCCGATTTGCAAATCAATAACTAAATTTACCTATTGGGTACATTACCGTGCAAGCTACTCCTAAAGTTCGGGATTCTGGTAAAAAGTTTACTAGTGTTTCCATCTTGTAATTGGAAGTATTAAATTAAGAAATATAACTACACGTTCTGCTAAGAAAAAAAAGTAGTTCGACTTCGCTGATCAAAACATCTACAGGCATAGAAAACGGCACAGGTTTTTACAAGCATAACTAAAAGATACTGTCAAATATGCATTGATCGACACGACTTACAGGAAAATTCATTGGGTTTTTTTGTTTTCACATTAAATACAGGGATATATTTTCCTTCTGATGTGGTAGGAAAACAAGACAGATTATTGTTTTTTTTGACAATATCAACTTTTTCACCAATCGATGGCACCACGCGATAATGAAAATCTATAAAAGATAGCGGCTACATCATTACAAACATTTTATTAATTTTTTGCATAATAAATGAGAAAATTTACTGACAGTTTTGACGAGTAAAAAAATTATAAAAACTACAGACAAGCCTCTCCTGAGTAGGCAAGTTGTTTTTGTGTTCAGCGATGCAAAACATAAAATTGCGGTACGGTATCTATAGCCGTGAAAGGATATGTTGTTGATAGGTAATCATGTGTGACACACGCGGTAAGCAGCGACATGTATTGCCCTTAATAATATTTGTTACTTCAAAGTTATCGTTTCATTGAAACAGACATAGTTCATATACTTTTAAGGGACTTCTTAACTTAAAAATGAGTATTTTCCGACTCATCGATTGTATAGTAAAGTGACCTGCTAAATCTAATTGATTGGATTATAGGTACGTACACACTATATTATTTGGACAGAAGCATACTATTAAAGCTAATTTTACATTACCGAATTTAAATAGGTATGAATTATTATTATTATGCCTAAAAGGATTTCATGTGAAACAATGTCGGAGTCATAAACTCATCTATTAATTTTGATGATGAGAAAGTTGGTATCTTAATGACTTGCAAAGCTGTATTGGCCAATTTTTTTCTCGCCTATTACTCATGCCAAAGAAGCCTGCAAATAGAGACCGGAAAAATATAGTTTACGAGACGGAAGACTTTAAACCACAAGTTGCAGAGCTAGTTACATGTAGTTGTGGAAAGCAAGCAGTCTAGGAAAACTTTGACATAAAACTTTTTTGCAATTGGTTTATACTGCAAAACAAATATGTTGTTGAACTTATAAATCTGCTTTATAAACTCATCTATCAATTTTGATGATGAGAAAGTTGGCATCTCAATGACTTGTAAAGCTGTATTGGCCAATTTTTTTCTCGTCTGTTACTCATGCCAAAGAAGCCTGCAAATAGAGACTGGAAAATTATACAGGGTGTCCCTGAAGTCGCGCACCATGTAAGTTTTTTAAAATTACATATGAATAACAATTTTATTAATATTAATCATAACAGATGCTCAAAATTGTTCACTTTCTGCATTGATACATGCATCCATTCTCTTTATAAAACAGTCTTTCACTCTTTTGAGGATTTCAGTACTAATCCTTTGACATTCAGTTGTTATCGCATCTTGGAAACGTTTAATTATGCGGATGACAGTAGTATGGCTCAATGGCTTTTCTCGCTCAGGATGAGTACGGTTAAATTCTTTAGCTACGGAGCGGTATGTTGCTTCATCTTTTGCAAACATAAAAACCGATTTAACTCTTTCCTGTAGCCTATAATTAGTTTTTCACCCATATCTGGAACATAAAAAATAAATTATTAAATTTACATGATGCGCTACTTCTGGGACACCCTGTAGTTTACGAGATGAAAGACTTTAACCCAGAAGTTGCAAAACTAGTTAGTTGTGGAAAGCAAATAGTCTAGGAAAATTTGAAATAAAACCTTTTTGCAATTGATTTACACAGCAAAACAAATAAATATAACATTGAAGCTGATGTTCAATGATGCTTAGACTGTGGTGAGCATCTGCTTCATCTGGTAAGCAAGGAATCATCTCTGGCTTCCTGATATGTCCATTTTTTAGTTAACATACATAGATGGTCAGATTACAGCTTTTTGGAGGCAATATACATTAAAACTCAATGCCACAAACACACAAACACAATTCGGTTTCTGATATTTGTTACAAACCTGTCATAAAACACAAAAAGTTAGTTTCTGCAACCACCCAAAACTCTGAGTGCACTTAAATGCTCTCAAATAACAAGGATTAAAGCGACTCATGGCCTTTGACAATTCACAGCTTTTTATTGACAGTTTACCCTCAACACTTACCCAATCATCATCAAAAAAAGCATGAGCTCATCCCAAGCAGTGAACTCGCGTTCTTTCAATTATTGTTCGCCGATCATTGCACTAATCTGTACTGACTACAAATTTTTGTTCAAACTATTGATTAACACATCAACATTGCTGAGCATCCCAGAAAATAAGAGCAGATACTACAACAGATGCATTTCATCTTAGCACTTAAGAGTCTCTAACTTGATAAAACAAATCACTTTCACATTTAAAGTTATCACTAGCTCCTTTTGAAATATGCAAACATCATAGCATTTTCAAAGACCAGCATCAACAAATGCAAACCATTTAGAACGCAGATCTGAGTATTGCCATTAATTGCATACTAGAGACAAACACTCAACATCTACACACATAAAGCAACAAGCTTTTCAGGGGCACACAGGTAAAGCTTTACGCTGCAAGTCAAACACATGCTATATCACATTCATGTATGTTCAGATTCACTCAAAAATATGAAATACAAAAATATCTTGCATCAACAATCACATTAACATCATTATCTCAATCAAGGAATGTAGGACGCTTCGGCCTCATATCTTTCGACCTAGGACCTTAACCATAACCTCGTCCACAGCCGAAACGTCCGACCACCCAGATCTAGACACAATACTATGAACATAAAAAACTCGACTGCACGATGTATATTAGTTGGACGATAGTCTCAAATTATTACTTTTTTTTATAACATCATAGATCTTCTTTGTGACTCATCAGCCGCTATCGTAACGCCATTTGCTAGAAGCTCAAAAATTTGTCGTCATGTAAATCTTATCTTATAACTGAAATCGTGTCTTACAATGTAAGCAGCATAACTTCTACACATAGCAGAAGAATTTTAAGATATGACTTGTTTATACATGATGACATTATCGCTTGTTTACAATTTAAAAACAGTTTTGTATTTACCCGATTATAGAAGGCTAACCTTTTGTGAACTTAATAACTATTTTTTCTGTGGCATAACAGCGTACCTAGTAACTTGGAGCAAATTTTGTTTTGAAACTATTGTTATATATATATATATATATACGGTATATAATAATAGTTTCGAAACAAAAGCGAAAGCTGCTATTGTTTTTTAGACCAACTTAGGTGTCCCAAATTACTTCAAAAATTGTTATTGTCACTACTCCTTCTCAAAGGATATCTTGGAGTAGTCATCCTTTAACCAATAGATTCTCAGCCTTTTCTGCTCACTTACCCCTTGAAAACTTTTGAATAGGGTTGGGAAACTTTATTGCATTCACAGGCCGTATCCGAAAACTAAAAAATTGGTGTGGGGCACATAAAAGTTTGGGAGCAATATAATTCTGCCCAAATTATATAGACGTTTTCCTGAATCATGACCTTCTAGCACATTGGTTTTCAACCTGTGGGCCATGGCCCACTGGTGGGCCACAGTGTTTTTTTAGTGGGCCATGGAGCATAAATTAAAATGAAAGCAATATGTATAATATATATGTATAATTAGGCTTGCCATCCGTCCCATTTTTTAGGCATTTTTCTGGCGTCCTGTGCAGTCAACCACATGAAGACTTGTTTTTTTTTAGAGAACGCTATGATTTTGGGACAAAAATAGGGAAAATTGACAGCAATTCCAAATGAAGACCTTTTTTTTTTTTTTTTTGGAAAACACTATGATTTAGAGAACACAAAATTGATAGCAATTCCAAGTGAAGACCTTTTTTTTTTAGAGAACACTATGATTTTGGGATGGGAATTTAATTTTGTTGACCAAAGTGGGTTGTGAAGTTAACTTGGGTTGAAAAATAGGCCACGGTACAGAAAAGGTTGAAAACCACTGTTCTAGCGTTTCAGCGATACGAGAAATTTTATTCTAAATTTATGTTGAAGACAAATAATAAAAAAAAAGTCATCACTCAAAACCTCTCTCTGATTTCTCGATTTTGTCATAAAAAACTAGTACTGACTTTGTAAAAAATCAACCGCATACGGGCCGTATGGAAAAATTTTGCAGGCCACAGATTTCTCACCTTTGCTTTTGAAAAAAAATTTACCTCCGTATTTTTTAAACACTTATTCCGTCAGTTTATTTTATTTTATTTATTTTTACTCTATTTATCTCTATACTTATTCTCCTGACTCGCAGGAAAGCGACTGAGGCGCTATACATAGGGTAAGCAATTATCCCGACCAGCTTCCGGAGATGCCAAAATATTGCTGTCCGCTTGTAATTTAATAGAGATATGATTGAAATTCAGAACTTCTTGCAAAGACCACCAAGTAGGGGAAAGTGCCGTGAAGTGTCTTTCCCAAGGACACAACAGAATAGCGCGAGTGGGTTTTGAACCGAGACCATGTTGATCATAAACACGGCTTAACCACTCGACCACGCTGTCGACAGTTACAAAATTAGGTCCAATACTATTTTTTGCCAGCAAAATTTACACGCAAGTCAAGTTTACCCCTGCTGAGAAACCATGCTTAATCTCTCAAAGAAGCCAATATAGATTCTCACTCTTAGATGGCCCTTGCTGTTTCCAAAGGGTTTTAGCACGGACTAGTGGTGTGGCGTTGTGTTGCTACTAGGCTATAGTTAAAGAGGTGATTAGTGTCATGTGTGTATATTATATCGTCTTCGGCATTGCGGTGTTTAACTATCAGGGTTTGCAGTATACAGGTAACTTTGCAAAAATGGTGATTTGCTGGCTTTGATCTGTGCAGTTTTGTACATGATAAATGTTTGTTTTGATGAATGAATGCCATAAAACCTGATAATGTTTGTTTTGATGAATAAACGCCATGAAATTTTGTTATTTGTACTGGAACTGAGGTATTGCGAGGTGATGGTAGTGTGAATGTGCTGGGGTGCTTAAAGGGTTATTGCTGTTATTTGACAGTGTAACTTTTAGTAAAAGGAATCTGGTACGTTGCCATTTAGGCTAATTGAAATAGAACTTATGTCATACAAAGGTAGTGTGAGTTTCGTTTGAGAAGACAAAGTTCTATTCTCAATGTTTATGATCAGTGTTTAATTGAAGTTTCTACTTAACTTCTGCTGCAATCATCGGATGCTCGTAAGACACAACATGGAATTTTAAGTTTGGCTGTAAACTCTTGCAATATACTGTTGATAATTGAGTAAACCTCAACGTTCACACTTACCGGTACCGCAAATAATTTCAACTGATTGAATTGACTGCTATCACCTCATTGAGATTACAAATATTGAGTCTGGGTAACACTAAGTCCATTTAACAAGCTCGAAAATCAAACCCAGCCTTCCCATGCTGGAAGCAGGATTTTCATAAATTGATTTCTAGAATTGTCTAATTGTGATTTCCTATTAACACTCTGTACCACCGCTTTACTGAAATTCTTTTTTAATTTCACGTAACAAATAAAAGTGAGCAATGCTCAGGTAAAGTGTAAATCAAGAAAACAAATTCCAAAAAATAACTATCAATTAAGTTGTTTCATACCTTTAGTTTCAGATAGGTTCTGGGTGGCCATTATCATGTTTTCATTTGGAACCTAAAAATTTTTAAATTGATTATACGATCATGTTCATAACAGTTTTCAAACTTTCTCGTGTCGTGACACATTAAAAAAACTTGTAAAAAACCAACCGGTTTAGGTAAAATATACATTGCAGTGTCAGATTTTATTTAAGTCTCAACAATTCAACATCAGTTTTTTTGTCTTTGTTGAAAGCAATCATTTGATTGTGATCTACAATGATTTCTCTTCATCCATAACGACCACCACGAAAGCAAAAAAAGTATTTTTTAAATTTTTTTAACTGCAAGGGAAAAAAGCAACATAAGCTTCAACAATTTTTTTGCAAAAAATAGCAATTGTGAACTATTTCACTTAATTTGTTTAGAAGCATTTTTTTCTTGTCGTAATTTTCAATTGAATTATAATTTTTTTCAGTGCTGTTTTCTAAATTTTGCCTCTTGCTCAAAAATTTCGGGTCTCTATATTGACAATAACAAATGACACTGCCACTGGGACTCGATAGATTTAGAAAAAATTAGATGATTGTAAACCTATATGTCCATTATAAAAATAAGTATGTATTTTCCATAAAAAAAGTAATGGTTTATAAGTATGACATTAATAAGCATAATTTTTCAGACCAAATATTGTAAATGATTCTGATATATATAAAAAATTCTAAATTTGCTGTGTTATCATTTATTTATTTTATCTTTATACTTATCCTCCTGACTCGCATGAAAGCGACGGAGGCGCTAATACATAGGGTAAGCAAGTACCCCGACCAGCTTCCGGAGATGCCAAGAGATTGCTGTCTGCTTGAAATTTAATAGAGATATGATTGAAATCTAGAACTGCTTGCCAAGACCACCAAGCAGGGAAAAGTTCCATGAAGTGTCTTTCTCAAGGACACAACAGAATGGTGCAAGTAGGTTTTGAATCGAAGCCAAGTCGATCACAATTCCCTTTATGTGATATAATCTCAAGCATCAACGTTCATAAAGATTAAAATTCATATCTAGTTTACAATCATTTTAAATTTCAATTCGTTAAGTAACAATCAATTCATGCAAACTACAAACAAAAATATTACAATCAATGTCTAACCTTTCGAAGCAGGGAAGACGAAAGAGTTTTTTCACCATCAACAAGACAGACATTTTGGGGCAAGCCAGGCTTTAACTAGACATAATCAAGCTTATCGTTAGACAGATACTCAATAAGATTTTTAAATATGTACATATACATACAATTTTGACTGAACAAAATAATTTTTTAAAAGTTATTTCTTTTCTTTGTAGGTGAATTTAATACTAATCAAACAACTAAATTAAGATTTCTCAACCTTTTTCTTTAGTGTCCCTTTCATCATAAAATATTCTTTCTGCCACTTATTTAATATTAAAAATGTTTAAAACCTGTATAAAAAATTATAATTTTAAACATAAGTATCGTGATTCGTGTATACCGAATGGTTGGTTGCAGCATGCTCGGCTTATACTTGTTACGATGTCATCGCAGGGTTGTGGAGTCGGAGTCGCGAAGTCGTATGATTTAGAACGGAGCCGAAATCGTTTTTTTTAGTTTTGATCGAATCGGAGTCGTTTTTTTTAGTTTTGTTGAAGTCGGAGCTGGAGTCGTATTTTTGGACTTATTGGAGTTGGAGTCGTTTTTTGAGATGTGCAGAAGTCGGAGTCGTTACTGTGTTTTTGCGACTCTGACTATGCCTTAGGCTAAATTAAGCTTACTTGTCCGCTACAGCTAGTCAAATGTACCAAGCCAATAAACAAACATGCGCTTACACGGTGAAATACTTTTCAGAAGACAGTGCCGCCTTGGCCATAAATTTAAAATAATAAAGAACGGTTTTCGCTTTAAATTGACGGACCAAAGGGTAGATTTTTTTTCAAAAATGTAAACTTATCTTTGTTTCAGTGACTTATCTTTGTTCTTCAAAATTCCACTGACGATTAAAAAATTACTTTTACGTCAATTCGACGACAAAATGACCTGTGAATTGATGTGAAAACTTTTTTGTATAGACTTGATTTTTGGAGACAAAATGACCATCAAAAACTTTTCTCTGAGCAGACATAATAAGCTTGAGCTTGTATGGTATAAAAAGCTTACCCAGTTTTAAGATATGTTTTTCCAGTTAAAATATATGATTGATTGGGTAGGTTATATTTTTTCATGACTCGACTTTGAAAGTGTAAACTTTTTTAGTTTAAAGTGAAGGCAGGTAAAATAGAAAAAGTCTTTATTTGCAACAAGAACGTTTCACTTTTATGAGTATGCTAAATTAAAAATATTTGCCAGCCAAGTGAATAAAACATAGCGGCCGAAAAATGAAGACCTTTGAAATTATTTATTTTTGGTCTTTATTAACTTTTTTACAAAAATTCTCTCCAACGCTAAAGTTGGCGTTTGGTAAATGTTTTTTCGACCTAAAAAAGTCCACTTTTTTAAACTTTTCTCCTCCTGCCCCAAATTTTTCGGTGCCCTCATTGCCGCACCTCTTCGTTTTTTACTTGCCAGCCTCTACTACTGATAAGGAATGCTTACTCCATTGAGTGGTGGTTTTGTAAAACAATATTTTGGTATAGTGACGACATGAACTGGAGCATTAAATTTGAACTCAAAAAAGAAAAATTTCTGAATTACAACTAAAAAAATTAAGTCCTGTTAATTATTTAATTAATTTCGAAGAAAACTATATCTAATAAATACTCAGAAGCGTCAGAAAACCATTTTGTCAGGCGCGAAAATTCAAAGAAAAAGATACCTTATTTTTTAAAAAGGCACTGAAAACGGTTCCGATGCCATTCCGTATCGCGACTGTTTTCAGCAAAACTTTAGTGATTACTTAAAAAAAAGTCATCGTTTCCAATTTAGACAATGATTTCTATTTTCGTCCTAAATTTAAGGTGCAGATAAAAACCAAAATAAAAACCTTTACCTTTAAGCGATCTGATATTTTGGTGGAGTTTCCAAATGCTTCTGTATCTTCCCACCTGTACTTTCCCTTTTCGAAAAGAAAATGGAAGGCAATTTGAAGAAGCAGTGAAAAGGGTAGGGGTAACCCCTACCATTTTCACTGCTCCTCGCTTCCGGCGTTTCTGACTAATAACGAGAATGAGAATTAAGACGAAAATTAATATGACCTTTTTCTACACTTAAAAAATATGAGATAAAAATACTCGAATCAGCAAAGTTTTTGTGAGTTCAAATAAAAAATTGAATAATAAAAATCTATCAAGTTTTCAGCACTGACATAAAATATTAAAGCGCTTTGGCTTACTAAACCATAGTTAAAGCCTTAAAAAATCCATTTTTAGGTTAAAAAATTTCAGACAGCTGTAGGCCTACTTGGCAAGTGGCAAAGGCGTGCTCCAGTGATTAAAGCTTGGCTCAGACAAACTTTTCTGCAGGTTGACTTCAAGACAAGTAAAAAATATTTATCATCCCCTAATAAAGTACAGACTATTATTTACTATAACGTGAATATTTGATTTTTTTATCTTCACACTTACACGCAACTACGTTTTTTAACATTATATGTGAGAGGAAGCAAGAAAAACTAAAAAAATCTTTATTTTGATAGCTATGCATTTTTCAAAATTTTGACACTGATGGTTTATTGCTCGGTTAAAGTCTAACTTTTATTTATCGAACCACATTCGACCCCTTAGATGTTTCAATTGACCACTTGGAAGAACGCTTGTCTAAACAATAAACTTATTCATCTACATAGCGCACAACTAGACAATATGCATTGTTAAAACAAAATATTTCGGAGAAGGTCAATAAAAAATCTAATATTAATATGTTTACTTCTTTCCAGGATAATTACTGTTTAAATGTACGAAGTAGGCATGTTATTTATACGCACATAAGTTAAAAAATATATTTTTTTTTGCCGCTTGGGCTATTTTAGGCCAGTACAATGCATTCTTGCTCTTGCAAAAACTGCAACAGCAGCAGGCAAACGTAAGTTTAAAAGCATTCAATGGAAATCTCTAAAAACGTCCCAGCAATATATGATTGTGTATGCAAGATTGAGGTTATTGCAGTTAAGATAGGCAAAATAAAACAAACTTTATTATGATGAAATTGGAACTTAGCACTCGATTGTTAAAACTATAGTAATTTTGAAAGTGCTAGGGACTGTGTCACTTTTCTAGGTTTCTTTCTGGTTGCTGGTCATATTTATATGGTGGGTGGTCTTTTCGTCCAACGAATTTTTTTTTGTCTAACGACTTTCGGTCCAATTTCAAAGAAAAAAGTCTGGTTAAGGAAACACTAAACCCTAACCCTAACCCTAACACTAAACGCTATTGGACAAAAAGACGTGGACGAAGTGTCGTTGGAAGAAAAGTCGGTACACGATTTATATACTGTAGTAGATAAAAAGAACAGTTTCAGTTTCATTTCTTATTTTACTTTTTTTGAGTTTCTGCATTAAATTTGATACTCTTTGTTTAGATACAGGCTGTCGGGATTTAAATTATTAAGCTTTTTGGTTTTATTTTTTGATTTATAATTCAAAATATTTTGCTCGGATATTTTTATAAAGCACTTTTTTGAAGAACTCCTAGAAAGCGGAATCGCATTCTTACTCTTTCAGAACACTGTCACGATACCCAAACAGCCATTGTAAATATTGTAGGGGTTAGTCAAAAGTCTGTGTCTTGAATTATCAAACAACAAGAATTAACAGACTCTGTTACTCCAAGACACAAAGGTAAATGCGGTAGAAAGCGTAAGACTACCCCGAAAGATGACAAGATCCTTCTTAGAAGTAGCAAGATAAAAAAAAAGACGAGTTTTGATTTACAGAAGGATTTGTGCTTGCTGGAGTTCGTATAACCTCAAGTACAGTGAGACGCAGCCTGCTAGAGGCTGGTAAAAAGGCTAAGAAACCTTTGAAAAAGCATCTTACTTAAAAAATGAAAAGATTAGAATTGGCAAGAGAACATAAAAATTAGACAGTGGAAGACTGGAAGAAAGTGTTGTTTTTGGACAAAAGTCATGTTTTTGTTTAAGAAAAGCACAGTTAATTCGCCCGAATCAGCAAGGGTAAACATCTAAGTCCTGCCCATTTTAATGTGGTAGTAAAACACCCCCAAAATAAGATGTCCTGATGCAGTTTTAGTTTTGCTGGGACAAAATCTCTTATGCCAATTGAGGGTATGATGAGTTTAAACAAATACATGGACATAATTGAAAACAAAGTCATTCCAGATATGAGAAGGGCATTTCCTGAAGTGGAGGAATATTCCAGCAGGATCCTGCCCTGTGTCATTTGTCTAAAAAAATGAAAACAATTTTCCAAAAATAAAAATTAAATGTATTAGAATGGCCTGGAAATTCACCAGACCTTAACATCATTGAGAATTTGTGGGTAATAACAAAATCTCGGTTACAAAAATCGGATTGTACAACTATGACCAAGCTAATTGAGGCTATTATTCAAGTATGGTATCGAGACACTCATATTAAAAAAAACTGTCAAACAATGAGAATTAATGCCAAACCGAGTGAAGGAAGTGTTAAAAAACAAATGAGGCCATATCAGTTACTAAAACTTAAGTTTTGTGAAGTTTATTATGTTTTAATAAAAGTTTATTCTATTGAGTACATTTCACTTCTTTAGTCAATTAATTTGCACAAGACTGTAGATTCAACTCTTTTTCCACATTTGCATGTAAGGTTTCACAAGCTTAAATGTATGATTACATTTCTATAAATAAGAAAATGCACTAGGGTTTTTCGGTGAAATGCTTATCTTTATACAGTGCAGTTTTGCTGCTAAATTCTACATATTTGGCTCAATAACTGAATAAATTATAATCTCAAACTTGATTCATTCAAAAAATAACTTGGAAATAATTTCTAATAAAAATTCAAAACTTTACTGAGTTTTTAAAGTTGTTGCTTTGTAAACTAATTTTTTATACTATTTTTTATTTTTATCTCTATATTTATCCTCCTGACTCGCAGGAAAGCGATGGAGGCGCTATACATAGGGTAAGCAATTACCCCGACCTGCTTCCGGAGATGCCAAGATATTGCTGTCCACTAGTAATTTAGTAGAGATATTACTGTAATTTAGAACTGCTTGCCAAGACCACCAAGCAGGGGAAAGTGCCGTAAAGTGTCTTTCCCAAGGACACAACAGAATGGCAAAAGTGGGTTTTGAACCGAGACCATGTTGATCATCAGTTCGGTGCTTTAACCACTCGACCACGCTGCCAACATTGCCATGTTCTGCAATTTAGTAGTGGCATTACATTTCAAAATAACTGTTACAGCAAGCTTTGCTTGAGTTTCAAACCGCTTTCTTTTATTTACGATTCTTTTGTTATTAGTAAACCTTCGGTTTGCTTTAATTGATTCTCTCATTCCGTATTGCATTCTTTGTCATAATTATCTTTAAGCAACATTTTTTATTCTTATTTATTGTGAATCGTTTTTTGTAAAACTACTTTTGAGTTATCAATAAAGAGTTGGTTTTGTGAGTGAATATTTGTAGAAGACTGTTACGACGTATACTGTTTCAAATTCATTTGTTAATAGGGGCACAAGTATATTTTCAGTATAACAATTTAAAATTGCAATGCATTGCATCATTCTGGATCACATCATTTAGATTCGCATTCCTTTGAATCGCATAATTTGGCTCAATTTTATAAAAATATACTTGCACAATCTAGTCGGGCAACCAATAGAAAAGCTTGATTGCTTTCAGAATCCAGTATACTGTGAATATTTTTTAGTAATTTTTTGTTGAAGCCAAATTATTTTAATTTTAAGTCATTTTTCAAAGCAATTGATTTTTTTAATCGATTTACTTTAAAATAGAATTCAACTAAAGGAATGATTAATCAACATAAAAAAAAATTTTACATAACTTTTTAGAAGCTTGCTTGAAAAGTAAGATATACTGTAATTCCTAAATGCAGAATTTACAAATTTTATGCCAAAATAGCAGTGAAACTTCTATTATTACTGAATTAAGAGGGACAATATTTTCAAATGATTGCTTTTTGACAACCATCTCACTTTTACATAAATAAGTTTACCATTGTCTTTGTTGTTGTTGTTGCCCTCCTCCAAGGATATCTTGGAGCAGCCATCCCTTAATCTCTCAAAGAAGCCAATCTAGATTCCCACTTTTGGATTACCTCTGCTGCTTCTAAAGGCTTTTTTCACAGACTAGTGGTGTTGTGTTGTGTTGGTACATGACTGCAGTTAAAGAGGTGATTAGTGTCATGTGTATGAGATAAGCATAGTGGGCATTGTGGTGTGTAAGTTTCATCACTCTTATGTAGGTAACTTTGCAAGAGTGATGATTTGTTGGCTCTGGGCTGTGTCAGTTTTGTATGCATATGACATGGTAATGTTTGTTCTGATGAATGAATGTCATAGGGTGTGATGTTAGTAACTTTGTTGTTTTTTCTAGAACTGAGGTATTGTGAGGTGATGGTAGTGTGAATGTGTTTGAGGTTTTCTCTACATTCTTGAGGTGTTATGTCTGGTTTTGAGATGATGATGTTAGTGTGCTCATTGTTATGAAAGATTGTGACTTTCATGTTTCTGGGTGGATTTAAGTATGCATTAAGATCATGTAAAGAGTGTGTTTGTGTTTGAGTCAGTTATTTAAGTTGAGTGGCATGAAGTTTGAGATGCATGTCCATTGGAAGGACTTGTATCTTTTGTGAAGCCAGTAATGATTAGCAAAGCTGTGTTTTGAATAGTTTGCAGTTTCTTGATGTTGGTGTTTGATATGATAGGGCTCCATATGGTGTTTGTCTATTCCAAAATGGGGCGAGTGGTAGCTTTGAATGTGGAGACAATTAATTCCTTTTGTTTATCCCATTTGGTAGAAGTGAATGCTTTAAGAATATTAAGTGTTTGTTTTGCTTTAATGATGGTGATCTTTATATGTTGTGAAAATGTTAGTTTTGGGTCAAGAATGATTCCAAGAATTTTCGGGTGTTTTGTTGTTGGTAATGTTTGTTTTTATTTTTTATTTTTTTTATCTCTATATTTATCCTCCTGATTCACAGGAAAGCAACAGAGGTGCTATACATAGGGTAAGCAATTACCCCAACCTGCTTCCGGAGATGCCAAGATATTGCTGTCCATTAGTAATTTACCAGAGATATTACTGTAATTTAGAACTGCTTGCCAAGACCACCAAGCAGGGGAAAGTGCTATAAAGTGTCTTTCCCAAGGACGCAACAGAATGGTTGTTTAATTTAAGTGATAGAGTTGTGCTAAACTCATTTGTGTATGTGTAAAAATTGTGGTGGTAGGTTTGTCTGTGTTTATATGAAGGTTATTAGTGGTGGCCCATTCGTATATTTTGTCGAGATATGGTTGAATAAGTTGTTAGGCCTTACGATGTTTGGTATGAGATCAAGTGATTGTTATGTCATCAACATATGTTGTAATTTGTACGTCTTTTGGGGAAAGTGGAATGTCAGAGGTGTAAATGTTGAATAATATTGGAGATAGTACTCCACCTTGTGGTACTCCAGTGTTAATTTGTTTGAGTTTTGAGAGTGTGCCATTGTATTGAGTGCATGCTTCTCATCCTTTTACAAGGTCTGTTCAAAAAGTATCCGACCTTTTTCCCTCTCGCCAATAAGGTATGAGCAAACTGCCCGTGCAAAGCGTGGCTGCACACACACACATTCACGCGTAATCGTGAAGCGTTTCAGGCCGATTCGTCATTCGTATCTCTCTGTGTAAAGCATTTAGTGCAGGCGTGTAGTACGTGTTCATCGGTTTTTTGATTTTCAGAAAATTTCATTTCAATGACAGAACGCATCGAACAGAGGTATTGCATCAAGTTTTGTCAAAAACTTGGTGATACTCAAGTTGAAACAATTCGAAAGATTCAACAAGCTTTTGAAAATGAGGCCTTAAGCCCAACTCAGATAAAGCAATGGTTTAAACGCTTTAAAGATGGCCGTGCATCAGTGGAAAGTGATCCTCGCTCAGGAAGGCCATCCACAAGCCGAAACGAGGAGGCGATGGATCAGGTTCGTGAAAAAGTGTTGGAGGATCGTCGTTTAACAGTACGAGAGATTGCTGCAGAAATGGGAATAAGCACAGGCTCAGTTCATTCAATCCTAACTGAGGATTTGAACCTGCGGAGAGTGTCGGCTAAATTTGTCCCCAAGCTGCTGACGGAGCAACAGAAGGAACTCCGGAAGGAAATTTCGGAGGACATGCTGGATGTTGCAAATCATGACCCAGAATTTATCAAGACAATCATCACTGGTGATGAGACCTGGGTTTATGGTTATGACCCAGAAACCAAGTTTCAATCATCACAATGGAAGCATCCGGAATCACCACGCCCAAAAAAAGCTCGGCAAGTCCGCAGCAATGTGAAAGTTATGCTGACCTGTTTTTTTGATTCCCGTGGCATCGTGCATCATGAATACGCACCAGAAGGTCAAACAATCAACAAAGAGTACTACCTGGAGATTCTACGTCGCCTTCGTGATGCTGTGCGAAGAAAGCGGCCAAACATGTGGGCAGCAAAGAATTTTCAGCTTCACCACGACAATGCTCCCGCTCATTCTGCACATGTGGTCCAAGCTTTTCTAGCCAAAAACAGCATGCCACTTATTAGACAGGCTCCTTACTCTCCCGACTTAGCACCGTGTGATTTCTGGCTGTTCCCTAAGCTAAAAACAACTCTGAAAGGGAGGCGATTTCAGTCAAGAGAAGACATTATGAAAAAAGCGACGGAGAAGCTTCAGAGCATTCCGGGGGAGGAGTTTATGAAGTGTTTTGAGAAGTGGCAGAAGCGCTGGGATAAGTGTGTGAACCACCAAGGGGAATATTTTGAAGGAGATTGAATAAAACTTGCAAAATTTATTGTGTTGTGTGCTTTATACAAAAAAGTCGGATACTTTTTGAACAGACCTCGTACATAGTTTGCTATGAACTTGATGATGATGTTAGAAATGTTTGTTACTGTAAGTTTGTTTATAAGTTTGTGTATGTTTACTGTATCAAATACTTTGCTCATGTCCAAAGCTACAGCTACAGTGCGTTGTGGAGGTCTTGGATTGTTAAAACCTTTTGTGATTTGGTGGCAGATGTTTGGTGCCCCACAGGGAGTGTGGATTGTGCTTGTATTAATTTTGTCAAGATGTTGTTTCCAAGAGTTTGTTTTGTGTTCATGTATTTGTTTGCTTATGTGATTGTTAAGAGTAATGATGTGGGTCTGGTCTGTTTTGTTTGTGAATATGGTTATGGTGATGGATAAGTTTGCCAATATGCATGGGTAGATAAGTGTGATTTGTGCTGTTGTGATTTTCTTTAGGAATGAAGAGTCTGTCAGCATCTAAAATTGCCTTGATAAGGTGTTTGTTTGCCTCATAAACATTGGTGCTGTGGGGTCAGCAGGAGATCAGATTCTGAACATGTTGTTTAAATGATGTCCAATTGGCCTTTTGGTAGTTTGGTATTATTTTAGTTAAGTGAGAGCAAGTTGTTTCGTCTTGTGATGTATACTGAGAGTGGTGAGTAAAGGTAAATGATCTGATGTGAGGGAGTGGATGGTCTTCCAGCTAGTGTAGTCATGCAAGTCTGTTGAAGCAGTAGTGATGTCTGGTGAAGTAGGCTGTTGTGTTTAATTGCATGGTAAACGTGTCAGAGTGTTTGTGTTTGGTGTGATGTGATTGGAGTTTAGCGGGATGTCTTCAATCACTTCTCCTCTTTGGTCTTCAGTTGGCGAATACCATCACATTGTCTTTAACATTATCAAAAAAAGTTGTTTAAAAAAAAAAGGATTGGGTATTCAATCTTGATCTTATTCAAAGCTTTAACGACAGGTTCAAATGACTTATGAAACCAATAATGCAATTTCTAGCAACAAAATAAAATAAGTTTACTTTGAAATCTTTCAAAACAACTTTCTCAGAATGTGCAACCAAAACCTATTTATCAACCTGTACAGAGTGGAATGACACTGTAATAAAACTAACTTTCAAGCAGCAATTTGTAATTTTCTTAACACAAGTGGAGTATTCTGAAATGAATTGTGTCTTTTTTGCTGCAGTTTACACAAAATATTTTAATGCATTATAAAACTGTATTGCAGGTCTCACAATATTAGATGGTTGCATTAATAGTTAATAATGACATATGCAAATTACTTGATAAAATGCCCTTTAAAAATATTTGATAAATTTTTATTTACATTTAATATATTTTTATGAATTACTTTGCAGCTCCCTTCAAGTATGCAAATGCCTCATGCATTTTCGAAAATTTTCAGTGCACTATTTAAGCAACAAACCATGCATAAATGATAATGCTAAAAAGTACTCACAAAGTGTGCTCAGAACTGAACAGCATTGGAGTAATACAATAATCAATTCTAATTCAGTCTTAAAAATATATGCTATATAAATGCTGAGTCAAAAAGAAAAAATGATCTTTTATGGTACTTAAAAAATAACCTCTTGTTGTTGGAATTAACAACTTACTGTGCAAAAGCAATTGCATCTTTGCATCACAAAAGCAAATTACAAGACCCTACTTTTAAAAGCAGCAACATTTACCTTTGAGGCAACTGAAAGAGTATTTGTAGAAGAACAGGCTTTACTGCCAAAAACAATTGGTAAACCACAAACTTGATTAAACTTTTGTCGAAGATCATCAAAAAACTTCTGCAATAAACAAAAAATGCTTCTTTGCTTAAATTAAGAAGTGAAAGCTTGTTTTATTTGAAAGAGATATACATTAATTTTGTGGATAGCTTGATATTGCATTAGATTCAATTAAAGTCTTGTCAGTTAAGTAAGGGACATGAGGGCATTTTTTATTGCCTCACTAAATTTTCTCATTAAAATTGTTCATGGCTTGGTATCTATCCTTTTACTCTTTGATTTTAGGTCTTGTGGCTTTGAAATGATAACTGAAACTTTATTAATTTTTCCTTCACATTATCTTAAAATAAGGTATGTATTGCAGGCCATAAAATTCTGTGACTCTTTTTTTGGTGAGTTATTCAAATCATGGACTATTTTTTTACAAAGAGCAAGAAAAACTATCTACTTTGACTTTTGGACAAAGGGAGGCACAATACATTGGCTCTTTAATTTTTTCTTGTCTCCACACTTGTACTCCATCACTCTAAGCATTTGCAAACATTTGTGATGAAGAAAAATTTAAACAATAGTTTAGTTTGTTAACATTTCCAAGCAATTTATAAGAAATTACAAACTGTTTTTTTTTTTAGTGTAGAATTCCAAAAAAATAAATGACAATACACCTCATTTGCTTCAACATAGTTATTGTCAACAATATTTTTTAGTACATTAATACACAGTTTATGTTTACATTGCTATTTAATAAAAAAATTAGATCAAGAAATGGTATATTGTGTCCTCTCTTATCCAAAAATAGGTCTAAGAATAGATTTCTGACCTAAGTAAATAAGCCTAGAATCAGTGTCCAGTTTTGTACATTAACAAATTTCCACAACTAAGGTTACACAACAACAATGTGCTGAATGGCAACAAGCTCACTAAAGCTAGCAAGCAAGATGCTTTGTGACACAAGAATAATTTCAACTTTTACAAAAGAATGGGTTGTTTTGGCTGAGACACTGCACATTTTACACAAAAGTTTTAAAATAAAAAAGAAATATGTTTATTACCTACAAATAGACTACTGTTTAAACCAGTGGTTCCCAAAATTTTTATCTTGTAGGTCAATTTTTTTCTAAATTTTGATTGAGGGACCATAATGGCACAAACAAGTTATTTAGTTTTAATAAATTTTTTAAATTCTAGTTAAAACAATGCTATAAAAAGTGGCATTCCCTAAAATAAGTTTTTACTTTAAATCAATGTATGATTTCTTACTTTTTGTCACGAAACAGAAGTGTTCTCTAAAACAAAAAAGGATCTCAGATCAATGCACACAGGTTGAGAAACACTGCTGAAAAATGACATAATAATGAAAATAAATTGTTTGGGAGGCCGGAATAATAAGTGAAAAGGCCTAGTTTGGGAAACTCAGGTTTAAACAAATCATATGAAAATAGCCACCTACAAACAAAATGAATAGCAGACAATAAAAGTGAACAATTTAAGCCATTTTGACTTTTAAGATCAGTTCAAAATTTTCTTAAAAAAATTAATTGTTTAAAAGTCAAATTAAACATTAATTAATTAGCATGAAATTAACAACATATAAATTTCTTTTTGAAATTGATGATAACTATAAAATTTTCATTTACTTTATTTATATATATATCAACAAAAACTTTAAAATCCAAATTTGATTGTAGATACAGAAACCTGCTACTTAGTATTTAAATTAAACTGTTTATTTATATATATATTTTTAAAGCATTGTTGAAAAATTGATCTTTTATACCTTTGTAGTGCCTGGATCATCACATCTAGGCATGAACTGAATTGGTTTATTTCTTAAGCATATGAGTGGATATGTAAATAAAATAGAATCAATCTGCTTGAAGTAAACACTGCAATAAATCATGTCATCTTCATTTTCAGGAAGACAATAACCATACTGTAAAGAATTATATCATTTCAATCCATAGATTTTATCAAAAAAGGTTAAAAATAACTTAGACATACTTTATTTTTATATAATTAGTACTGAAAACAGTAAGCCTACTGCAAATTTCGTCACAACAGTATAAGGGTAAGTGTAATAAAAAGTAGATTTTAAACTTGATTGTAGTTTTGCAGCTATGCTATCATAGCACTCAATAAATAATTTAAGCAATGAAAAACATTTTCTATCAGGCAACAATATCTTGATATTTCTGAAAGCAAGTTGGCTAATTGATGATTGGTTTAGGTCAGGGGTTTTCAAAGGGGCCACAAGAATTTACTGGGGGGCCATAAGTAGAAAGAGCAGAATCTTTTTTTTGGATTTAATTTACTTTTGGGACAAAAATCAAGAAATCAGAGACAGTTTCAATGCAATGATTTTTTTTATTGGTCTTTACTTGACTTCTGGTATAATATTCTAAGCAGAGAGCCACAGGTGTTTGAGAGTCTTTGAAAAGGGGATAAGAACAGCCAAAGTTTAAGAACCACTGGTCTAAATTTTAACACCTTTGAAATTGTCATACATTGTTTGATACAAGGATGACAAATGGTACAAAATATAATTTAGAAAATACCAAAAGGTTCTTGTTAAATTTAAAACAAATAGAACACATAAAACTATATTATATTCATATTTGAATAGATTTAAGGTCATAAAAAAATAACGTTTGACAGTGGCATAAATTTTCATAGTCATGTTTTGAAAAACTAAAAAAGAATAGATTTTGAAACCAACTGAAAATAATTTTAAACATTGCTTTACTTGAATTTTCCAATATTTTCTCAAGCCTTCAAAATTGTTAAGAAAACTATTATTTGTTGAGTTAGGTGGCATTTTATGACTTATTTTAATAAGTTGACCCTTTTTCATTGTTGGTAATATGTGGCACCACTCCAAGTTTATTGCACATTCTGGTATGTTATAGTTCTGATCTTCAGAAAACATTTCCAACGCCTATAAACATATTAAAAATAGCACAAATTAAAACTATTTTAAAATAAAATTCTAGGAACAGAATATAATTATTTAAAGTGTTAAGAACTAAAATTGAATGAGTATTTTTTTTCAGGTGTAAACATTATGCTTACAGAATTCTTCTTCTTTGGACTACTCCCTACTCTGGGTCACCACAGCGTGACAGTAATCTCCATTTCACTTGATCTACTTTGTCTCCTTCCCTAGCTCCAACCTTTTCCATGTCTTCTCTCACCAAATCCATCCACCTTCTCTTTGGCCTTCCTCTTTTCCTTATGCCAGGCACTGCCATCTCCATCATTCTTTTCCCCATGTAGTCTTTTTCTCTCCTTTTTACGTGTCCATACCAACATAGCCTTGCATTATGAAGTTTGTCTCCCAGCTTTGCAATTTTTGCAGTCCCTCTCACGTATTCATTTCTTATCTTGTCCTTTTTTGTCACTCCTAGTGCTTATCTCACTGTTTTCAACTCTGCAACTTTCATTTTTCCCATCTGTCTTTCCGTCACTGACACCATTTCCATTCCATAAAGCATGGTTGGTCTAACAAAACTCTTGTACATTTTACCCTTAACCTTTGCTGATAACTTCTTGTCACACAGAACTCCAGACACCTTCCTCCAACTCATCCATCCTGCTTGGATCCTTCTCCTTACTTCTTCTTCACATCTTCCATCACTACTAACTGTTGAACCCAGGTATTTGAAGTTCTTTGCTTTCTTTACCTTTTCTCCTTGCAGCTTCAACTCTTCTCCATTATCCACACCCCCAACCCTCAAATATTTGGTCTTGCTCCGGCTCACTTTCAGGCCTCTTCTCTCCAGTGCATTTCTCCAAATCACCAGATCCTCCTCTAGCTCCCTATGATTTTGTCTAGACAGAACTATGTCATCTGCAAACAACATATTCCATGATGCATCCTTCCTGATGTCCTCCGTCAGCCTGTCTATGATGATGGCAAAAAGAAATGGGCTGAGTGCTGAACCTTGGTGGAGTCCAACACCTACCTTGAATTCTTTAGTCAACCCTGCTGCACTTCTCACAGTTGTTGTAGCTCTGTCATACATATCCTGGATAATCTTTATGTAGCACTCTGATGTTTCAGCTGATTGCAAGCATTCCCACAGTTCCTCCCTGGGTACCCTGTCATATGCTTTTCCAGGTCAATAAAGGCACAGTGCACTGCCTTCTGCCCTTCAGTCCACTTTTCCAACAGCATCCTTAGACAAAAAATTGTGTTGGTGGTACTCCTTCCTGGCATGAACCCAAATTGTTGCTCAGCAATTGTCACCTCCTTCCTTATCCTTGCTTCTATTATCCTCTCCCACAATTTCATAGTGTGACTCATCAACTTGATCCCCTGGCAGTTTCCACATTCCTTGATGTCTCCTTTACCTTTATACAAAGGTACAAGCATGCTCCTCCTCCATTCATCTGGCATCTTCTTTCCTCGCAAGAGTCTGTTGAAAAAGTTCACTAAAAACTCCACACCTTTATTGCTTAGAGCAATCCATGCTTCCACTCGTATGTTATCAGGTCCTTGAGCTTTTTCCTTCTTTATCTTCCTCAACCCAGTCCTGACTTCTTCTCCAGAGATATCTTCCACATCCCTTTTTCTCTCTTCTGCTTTTGTTATTATTATGCTTACAGAATAAAACTTTTAAGTAGGCTAACTAGTAACTGAACTATTTTTGAATTAGTTTTAAAAAAATACAATATTTGATATTGGATATATGATATACCAGTATAATCACAGAAAACAATAAGCTTTAATGGTAATTTAATTTATCCAAAAAAGTATAATTAAATGTCAAAAAATCTAACCATACCTGAGGACATATACCAAAATTTTCTAACTTGGGTGGAGGCATTCTTATCATATAAGTCTTAATTTTTATTATCATTTCTTCTTCTCGAACTGTAATATCCAATTCTACAAAAAATTTAACTAAATGTAATGGTTTATAACTGCAAATAAATTTTTTTTTAAATCAGGCTCAGAAAAATCAAACACATTTTAGAATTAAATGTCATATATTTTATCATGTTAGCAAAATATGACAAGACAGAATCTAAGATTGTTATATGCTTGAAATTAGAACACTAATATTTGATATTAGATATATGATATACTAGTATCTAATAATAATCTTAGAAAACATTAAGCTTGGGTGGAGACATTCTTAGCATATAAGCCAGACATTTTACCATGTCAAAAATATGATAAGATGGAAATGCCATGCTTCAAATAAAGTGAGAAAAATTAGATTTAGCAAATAACAATTACGTTTTTACCAAATTTTTTACCAAATTTACTATGAAAAAAACTACAAAAGTATTAATAAGAAAATATGAATTGTATTGTTAATATTCTGAAACTAATTCTTAATTTAAACAATTTTGAATAAAAACAATTTAAAAAATAAAATATACAGCTGCTGCAAAATGACTTGAGACCTGGATCATTTTTGCACATTATCATTGCCATGGAGTATTAAAGCCATTCTTTACAGCACAAAAGCCTTTTTTCGCTTACAGTAGTTCAATTATGATTTTCGATGGAAATAAAACTGCTTCAGGATTTTTATGTGAAATAGTAGTGATGAGAATGCATAGTAAGGCAAGCAAAAATCATAGCAAATTTGAAGTCAAAAGAATCAAAAGTGGAAGTTTGTGGAGAGGAGTTTTGAATCTTTGTAGTTTACTCAATATGCCTGGAAAGTGCATTAGTAATAAAGAAACATCTCGTATTCTTGCATGAAGGCAGGAAAAGATGCCAAAAGTCATATCTGAGTGGAGTGGAAGAGGGAAAGCAACCATCATGACGCTCTTGGCAGTAGCCAAAGAGCTTCCAAATAACACTGTTCCCAAGCATAAGTTTGGTGGAGGAAGGAGAAGAAAGACATCTTGACTGACTGACACCATCATGAAATGAGAACTCCAAAAGAACCCTTGTTTGACAATCTTGGTTTTGGTTTTAATAAAAGCAAGACTACAAACAAACTTTGCATTTTTCTCAAAAAAACTAGGCAGGTATCAAGTTATTTTGCGCCAGCTGTAACATGATAACTAAAACTATTTCTAAAAAGTAGCAAACAGAAATATGCAATTATGTAGCAAATTACTAACTAACTGCTTCAAGTTTTCCATGACATAAAAGAAAATCAGAATTAGCAACAAGAAGACTTCCAACTTGATTCCATTGAGGAGAAAGCTTAAATTTGATGGTATACAAGAGGCACTGTTCAATAAATATGTTTTTTGCAATGGCTGTTTGCAATGGCTAAAAGAATTAATATATTTTATAGTAATAAATGTACAGGTAAAAAATTGTGTTTTAAAAATGAATTTCAAACTGTGAAAATTGTAACTTTCAAGTAGTTTTAAAAACAAATTTCAATTTGTGAAAAAATAAGCAGCAAGTTTTAAAAACAAATTTTAAATTGTGAAAAAATAAGCAACTCACATTATAATTAATAACAAAATCATGCTTTAAAGGTTATAATTTGAAGTGATCTTCAAAATGAAATATCAAATTGGATATAGCCATGATTGTATGAAAATAAGACAAAATAATATCTTTAAAAAATCTACATAGTTTACACATCTGCTATTGTCACTTATCAGGTTGTTTAAGTATTGCTAGCAAGACGTTTTTACAGCTAATTATACAAAAATTTAAAATCTAAACATTTACTTTAAATTTAAAAGCATAGTTAAAAGTTAGGAATAAAGAGAATTTATATAAAGAGTTGTTTTGACTAAAAATATTTATAACATAGTCTCAGATTCATTCAGTTCTTGTTGTGTTGTTATGCCCTCAGGAAAGGTACTGTAAAGCAATTATTACTGTTAATCAGTCTTAATAACCAAAGTACAGTTATATTACCAATAAATAGAAAAAAAAATCAAATAAACATTACAATGCTTAGGATGCTGCCAGCTTTTACTTTGGCTACTGGAACACTGGTACCAATCCAAATCTAGTTTTTGCTAGCGTGGTCCTTGCAGTCATTTATCAGATAGACATGTTCTTAAAAAGTTCCCCAGGTCACAGCATCAACTTTGCTTATCACACTACCAAAGTTTGCTTTGTCACTGCCAAGCATGCCTGTTAAGCTATGAAACTTCCGCAAAGCCAAAGTGCCAAGCATGTCTGTTAAATTATGGAACTTCTGCAAATGTACTTTGCTTTGATGAACAAATTTGCAAAGACTTTGCTGCTGCCTGATTCACTTGATGTGAATGTGGCTTACCAAAACTTTCATAACATTATCAAGAAAATAGCCAAAAAGACTATTCCACATGGTTATCAAAACAACTATCTTTCGTGTTGGGATGCAGAGTGTGAATCCCTCCATACAACTTTCCTACAGTCTCCTCAAGTGGACAACTTGAGTTCTGCTGCTACAGTTTTACTTGTCAAACTTGACAGGAAGCAGAGGGATTGAAGGATCCAGAGCATCAACTTTTAACACTGTAGTTATAAAGCAAGGTGTATTTTGAACAACCTTACTGGTAGGTCACAACACTTGTTACTCTAACATTTCAGCTGATGCTATTGCATCTTAGCTGGCCGGAAATGGAAAATATGAGGTTGTTGATTGCAAGTCATTGTAATTTGTGTCTCAAGAAGTGTCTGGCTTTTGGAGGGGCACAACACCAGACCCAGTAAATATCTCCAAGAATTTTTCTTAGAGATAATTCACTGCTACCCTACAACACTTAAAACCAGATTAATGCTTTGTGCCCTGATTCCACTTGTCTGGAGCTTATAAGTCATGTTGGAGCTGCCTTGAAGTCCTGGTTATACAGTACAACTTTCTTTCTTCCTGCTTGCATCAACTCAAAATTTCCAAAATTCAGAGAAGAGCACTTGTAGTCACGATCTCAAACCCAATGAAACCTGTGGGGTCCAAAAGAGTTATTTATTAATATCTCTGTTCTATGTCCCCAGCAAGATCTTTAAGAAGCTTATCTACGCTTGTTTCAAGCCAATTATTGAACCACTGCTCCTTAAAGAGCAAGCTGGGTTTTGACACAGGAAGTCAACCATGGATCAAGTCGTTTTGCTGATCCAGAAAATCGAAGAGTTCAAAACTAAAAAGACCAGTGTGGTAGTTGTCAATCTGACAGCAGCATATGACATTGTCTGGCACCATAGCTGCAAGCTGCCAAGGCTTGTGCCAGATAAGCACATGGTCAGAATGATTATGGAACTTGTCTGAAATTGAAGTTTTACCCTTACTACTAGTGACAGCAAGCAAAGCAACTTATGCCATCTGAAAAACAGCATTTTTCAGGGGATGGCCTTGACCCCTTTTTTTCAACATCTATATATACGATCTTCCTTCCACAATTTACCAAAAGTTTGCTTTTGCAGATGATCTAGCATTGTTGCATTTTTTTCGAAATTGGAAGGATGTGGAAGAGACTAAGTTAAGACATGACTACTCTATCAGTATATCTCCAGACTTGGAGGTTGAAGGTCAATCACACTAAGATGGTGACAGCAGCTTTCATTTAAATAGCTGAGAAAGCAAATGTGAGCTAAAAGTCCACAACAACAATAAACTTTTACCATTCTGTCAAACCCCTTCTTAACTTGAAGCAAAACTGGACAGATTGATCATGTTCTGTCACTATCTATTGGCATTGTGCTAAAAATTATCTTTGCATATCACACTACTGAGGCAACTTCTAGGCTCAGGATGAGGTGCTGGTTCAAAAACACTGCACACAACTGCCTTATCTCTGGTTTACTCAACAACTGAGTACTTTGCACCAGTCTGGTGTTGCAGTGCTTACACTTGCCTCATAGACAGTATTCTGAATGATGCTTTGTGCATAGTTACCTCCCACTCCAATGGACCACCAACCCATACTTTCAGGCATCCAGCCAGCTGAGTTTTGCCAACTAGGAGTGACACTCTCCCTGGCATACCATGAATCTCTGGACCCTGATCATATTCTGTATTGTATTTTATGTGGGTTCTCAGATGCTCTTTAAGAGAGACTAAGATCTACATGCCTGTTTGTGCCAGCTGTATAAAATCTGTTAAACAAACTTGTTGAACTTGGCATCCACACTTCTCAGTGGACAAATTATTGATGGATTGCAGAGTACAGTGAGAGTACAATTAGGCTCTGTATTTTCATACCCAGGATCAGTGCCAGGGCAGTTGTAATGAGCTAATAACATGTCCCATGCATTAGGCATGTCTAATAATGTTCTAATAACATGCCCATACATTAGGCATGTCTAATAACATCCCAATAATGTGCCCCATACATCAAGTACCACATGGAGCACAAGTTCTGACAGTTTTGATGAAAAAATTCAATGCTGGTTTAACATCATCACTGACAGCATCTGATCTGAGCACTACATCAGCCTGCAATAGTAAAAGAGTAAACCTTCAATCCCAGCCGTGTTTGTCTCTGACCTGGAATAAATGCCCTTCCAAACAATGACAACAACGACAAGTATTGTGACAGTAACCAAAATTCTTTTGCTTAAAATCAAGTTTTTTCCTGGCAAGAAATGTGATTTTCATTAATGTATTTCTATTTTTTATCACACAAAATATTTTTTTAAACACTTTTTTAAAATAGATTTAATTTTTTTTAAATCTTTTTATCTGATAGTCTTATTTGCCTATTTTCTAAAAAACGTTTTTGCTGCTATTTTGATAATTTGATAAACTGAAATTTTGAAAAAAATGCTTCATTGGCTCTTTAATATATAAAAAAAATTTTTTTCAATTTATCTTATTGTTTGTGGGTACTAATACAAAACTCAAGACTAAGTTCAAACTGTAAAGTAACATAATTATGTTGACACATTGTTACTACGTTGTCTAGCAAATTTTTGTGAAACATTTTAAAAAAAAACTCAAAAAAAGTCCCAGTTCTTTCAGCCTTAACTATGGGCATTTTATGCTAGCAGTGAGTTTGATGAAAATTCTGAAACTTTGAGTTTTTTAAAATGCAAAAAAATGTAACAGTTTTTAAATCAATTGGACAATTACAACTCTTCCAATGTGTTTTTATAAGTCAGTCAGACATAAAGTAAGCAATAGTTAAAGCATTGTGCAAAGTTTTTATTGAACATAATAGCTACAATAAACAGCAAAAGCATTTAAAGATTAAACTTTTATTTTAACCAGTGAAATTTTTTCAAACATCTTGTCCAAAATTGTCCAAAAGTTTTTAGATATTTTGTTAAAAATTGGACAATGTCCAAAAAAATGAAGCATAAAAATCTAATATGAATCAGTTCTCAATTTTAGCTACAGAAAAATCATCTTTACACCTAGCAATGCTTGAAGCCACCTTCACCAAATCTCTTGACACCTCTCTATGTTCCAAAAGGAATTTGTCCATGGACTGAAGCTTTTTCACTTACAGTGCAAGTGAGCTGGCTATCAACTAATCATGTTCTCTCTTTTCTTAACTAATACATCACTTTTGATGTTTGGTATCTTTATATAAACCATGTTTTTTCTTCAGTTTGCCATTTCCAATAAGCTTTTCTGATGAAAGTTTGTTAAAAAAATTCTCAAAATAAGTCTTTTTAAAGATAACAAAACTTGAAAGTGTTAACTAAAATGGTTCTGTCAATATTACTGGTCATTTTGAAGTTCTGTACTACTAAGAACTTGTTAAATATACCATTATATGTTTTCAGATTGTTTATTTATCCTCTTCACTCACTGGACAGCATCAATAATGGTTTTTTACAGATGCCATTATTGCCCTATTGAAGTTTTTTTCATTACTTTAGAAGTGCAAAAATTCTTGTGGAGTTCAGAAGTGCATAAAAACATTTTGTAGCACATATGTTTTAGCTTTGCCTGATCAAAACGTTAAAAATTTATGTTACTAAGACAATTTTCAGTTCAAAATTTTCTGTTTACACTATTTAAACAATAATATCTTACTAATCATTACAGAAATTTGTCATAAGTTTGATGTAGATAGAAGCACTTAAAATTATGATCAAATAATAATCTAATTCCATTAGCAGAGAAAATGATATTTGTTATATATATACAAATAACATACTCAAACTATAAGAAAACTAACCTATGAATTAAATCATACTAATATTTCATTAGGTTTCTAGTATTGTATTATGTGATTACATTTGAAGTATGTGACATGTCAGAAAAAAAATTGTTAGGATGTAGAATTTCAACAAGCACTTAATTAAACGTTTTACCATCACTAGTTTAAAGTAGGGTTTATGCATCAGGATCCTGAACAATTTTTAAGTTTTAAATTCCCAGGATCCCAGACAAACTCCCTGGGAAATCCCAGTTTATTGCATTTGAGCTGAAAGTAATGATTTAAAGCATGGGTGCTCAATATGTAGGTCAATTGCAAGCTATGTATTGAGCAAAGGCTTGGGATTGCAGGTGAAGACTATTTTTTTGGTATTCACCTGCCATTTCAGACAAAAATGGAGAAATTGGAAACTAATTGTAAGTGAAGACCTTTTTTTAGTCTTCATTAAATTTTTCAGACAAAATTGTGTGATATTTTGCCATCTTCATGGTACATCACAGGGTGCAGACAAAGTTCTTGGACAACATTAAAATGCGATATTTCCGTAAATAGTGAATAAAACTACAAAATATTGAAAATATATTTAACAAGACATTTTTAAAACATTCATACAAAATTTCATTCAATATGTCCCTCTTTGGCCTGAATTACACACTTAAGTCTGCTATGGAAGCCCTCTGCTGCTTTATGCAGAGTTTCTTGAGGCATTTTGGCCCATACTGTCACGAGAGATCACTTCACAACTTCAACTAACCCATAAAGAGAAGCACAAGCATCTGCCTCTAAAAGGGACTGAACACAAAAGTCCATCGCCTTTAGGTCTGGTGATGAGGGCAGCCAAACCTCCTTGCTCCAGAAATGCGGAAAGTGATTAACAGTGTTTTTCATCATCTTGTCACTCACATTCATATCACAGGCCATTCCCATCATGAATCTCTTTGGATTGTGCCAGACTCGGGCTCTGACAGCATCAACAACCTTTGGCATCTTCCAGAAGATCATGGTCTTCCACATTGAGGACAATCTTCAGTACTTTTGAGTTCTCAAAACCTCGTAACATTGTAGTAAACAGTTGATCTTACAGCTTTAAGAAGCTTCACTATTTCAGAGTTTGTCTTGCTCGCACGATGGAGCTCAATAATGGCTGCATGTTTAGCACTCATATTTAATATTAAAGCAAAATTTTTAAAAAATAAATGATGAAATCTGAAATATGAGGCTTGTTATGATTCATAACACTGAAAACTTACCCCATATACGTATTTAAACATCCATTAAATTGAATTTTAAAATTTGTTCAAGGATTTTATCTGCACCCTGTATACAATTGTGGGAAGTTAAATTTCCAGCAAAACCCCAGGATAATGAAAAGTCAGGAAAATCACAAACTCTTGTCTAAAGGTTAGGGCATACCCATCAACTCTGAACTCATTGGAAGCTGGATCAACTTTTTTTACCTGAGTGACTCAGGCTAAGGTAGTCTAGGCACTCAAAGATATGGCACTTATTAATCTGAATTTGCTTCTTTGAAAAAACAAATAAAAAAATTTTTTTGATTAGAAATATAAATAATAAGATTTAATAAATTTATTAGAAAAATAAAAATAAGCCATTAACAAATGAAAAAAATATATAAAGTTTAAATATCCATGATCGAAGTAAATATTACCAACATTATATTTGCCAGAAAGGCATACAGCAACAAAAAATGATATGCTATGCTTACAATAGTGAATGATAAAATTGATCACAGGCACATTTTATTTTAAGATAAAACATTTTTAGTTTTGTTAAAGTTGTCACACTAGTAAATTATATTATTGCCAAAACATTTTGCAACTTTAGTGTTTTATTATTATTCTTAAAATATTACATCTTTGCAAATCACAGTCATGCAGGCTAGTTTTTGGTCATACAATGTAACTGCATTTTTGCACTCTGTATTACTTTTTTAGTTTTTGTATATTACCATACTGATATAACTGTAATTTCACGCTACTTGCTACAACTTCCAAGCAGAAGGAGTTGCCATTAAAGTGTTTTTTCAAGTACACAAGAAAATGCCAAAAGTAAGCATTGAGCCAAGAGAATGTTGATCATGGTCCTGACAAAATGTTCATTGTGGTCCTGAGAGTATGTTGATCATGGACCTGAAAAAATGTTAATCTTGGTCCTTAGAGAATGTTGACCATAGTTGCCATCACAACAATGCTCCTGATTTACAGCAACATTCCTGACAGAAAAAAGTGTCTGCAGAAAGCAAGACTATTATAATGAGCCCAGTTGAGATGTGCTTAACTGTTATTAACTGCTACTTTTAAAATTTTAACTGTTACTTTGTATTCATTAAGCCAACTAAGAACTAATGGACAGCAATTGTACATTATTACCATATCAAAGGCAAAAGCATATCAGAAAAAAGCAGTTACATTACAAATTTTGTAATGTCCTGATGACTTGCATTTATTTCTTCTTACTTGCATGACTGAAAATTCCAAGATCTGGAGAAGACCACTTGTAGTTGCAATCACAAAGCTGATGAAGCCTGTAATGGACCTTAAGATTATCAATTGATATCCTTAATCTATGTCTCTTAAAAGATCCTTGAGAGGCTCATCAACAGTCGTGTCGAATCAATTATTAATCTATTGCTACCTGGGTTTTGACATGGAAAGTCAACTGTGGATCCAGTCATTCTAATGACAAAAAACATCGTGGACTTTTTCTGTCAACTTATTGATTTGTCAATGGCATGTAACACTGTCTGGCACTGTGATCTATCAGCAAACTGCTGCAACTTTTTCAGATAAACGAATGGTCAGAATGATCATGGAGCTTGTTCAAAACCGAAGTTTCATTCTTACTACCAGTGACAGCCAGCACAGTTGGCTTCACCATCAGAAGAACAGTTTTTTTCTGGGATCAGTTTTGGCTTCTCTCCATTTCAACATCTATACGTATGACCTGTCCTCCACAATTTCCAGAAAGTTTATCTAAAAAGACAATTAGCATTATTGCACTCCTATGGAAACTAGAAGGCTTCTGAGGGGACTTTAAATCAAGATATAACTACACTTTTAGTGTATCTTAAAGCTTGCAAGCTAAAGCTCAGTCACAATAAGAAAGTGATGGCAGTCTTTCATTTCAATAACTGATAGACCCAACATGAGCTAAATGTTTACAACAGCATTAGATTTTTGCCAATTTGTCCAACACCTATTTATTTTGTGGTAAAGCTGGACAGATTTTTCTCACTTTGACACCATCTATCATTGCACAAAAAACTATCTTGGCATGTGACACTGCTGAGGTAACATGCAGGCTGAGAATGGAGTGCCAGTGCCAAAACACTGCACACAGTTGCCCTATATCTGGTCTACTCCACAGCTGAATACTGCGCACCAGCCAATAACTTGAGGCATCCAGGCACCTAAGCTTCACCAACTAGAAGCGACACCATCTTTGGCTAACCAAGGATCCCTGAACCCTGAAGATATATTAAATTCCAAGATTGGAGTAAGAATCTCTAAAAATATCTGATCCTCCTTCCACTCTTCTAATAAATCAACATATTTTCTTTTTTTATCACTAACAGCATTGCTGCTACTACTGTAATCCCATTCCAAATCACTCTACATTGGTTAAAAGTTATTATCTTTACTACAACTAAAGTCATTAACTAACAATAGGCATACCATATTTTCGAAGGAGCAAACCAGGATGCTCATTCATAGAAAACATTTGTTCCTTTTTCTATTTCAAAAAAGCAGAAATCTCTCATCTGCTTTACATTTGTATTACAAATAGTAATTACAAAAGCAGATGAGAGATTGCTGCTTTTTTGAAAAAGAAAAGGTTTCGAAAGAATTGAGCTCTATATAGAATAACATGGTGTGAATAATAACAGTTAACTTCTATAACGGTTAATTCTTAACTGTTACTTTGCAATTTGCTTTGCTGTTTGTAATACAATTGTAAAGCAAATGAGAGATTGCTGGTTTTTTAAAAAAGAAAAAGTTTTAAAAAAGTTGAGCTTTAAGATAGCATGGCATGAAATAATAACAGTCAACTTTCTTAACTGTTACTTTGCAATTCATTTGACTGTTAATATTTATTAAGGAAATTAACTATTAATTTTTAAGAAACTGTTATTTTTTGCACACCACTAGTGCCCAGTCAGCCAAGCACCTAGCTTTCAGGCTGTTATCATGATAACCCCAATAAAAGTGGCAATAGTTGAAACCATGGGCATAGAGACAGGGATGAGAAAACACTGGGAGATCAAGAAATCATAGTTACATTGATGAAGGTTGGTAGACATTGACTATTTTAAAATCATCAACATCTCATGCACAACCACTCTATCTTTAATGTCAGTGGAGATTGGTCCAAAAGCATATACCTTAGTTCCTCATGGACAAATGTGGCAAAACCATGCTTCCTGCTTAAGGAAGACCAAGCTAGTTGGAAGCTGGAAGTATTAGCTTCTCTGCATTAGTGCAGTGGGTCTCCTGTAGTAAGATGACAAGTGCTTTAAACTGTAGGCAAAATAATGAAGAATGTTTATCTTGCTTGTAGTGAGGCCTTCCATGTTCAGGTAAAGATTAGTGGATCTTCAGAACTTGTAGGCAATGTTCCCGAAAAAAAGGCATTTTTCCAGACATTGCCCCATCCTGAAAAAGACATTTGCCAATTAGCATACCCTTACTGGTTATTGAGATGGGTAGATATCCTCCATTTTGGCAGCTTTGGTTTTGGTATATCATGTGTAACAACAAGAGCAGACTTACTCATGGCCTGGGCTGCAAAAAAGCAATTGCCATCTGGACACAACACTATTTATTGGCAAGATTGACTCCATATTATAGTTTTTATTATGACATTATACACATTTATAGTTCTGCATTTTGCTTTCAAAAAAATTATGACAAATATTGTATCACTATTTGCTAAAATAAGAAAATGCTAATACAAGTTAACCTTTACAATTAACACATTAACATATGTCTTTAGAAAAAATGCATTGAGTGTGATAGGACATAGATTTACACCTGCAAAAAATTCTTATCAGTTGAGTGCAGGAATCAATGTATATATGGCTAGAAGCATATAAAGTCTATGTCTAGCTGATTTTTACATGATCAGCATGTGCTGCAATGCTTTTAGTGAAAATGTTTTATGCATGATTAGCACATGCTTTTTCATAAACTTTTTTTGCCACCAGATTTTCTACATAGCGAATTATAATCCACAAGAATATGTAAAAATGATTCTAGAAATACAATAACTGATAAATTTCAGATGTTGTAGGCCTACATTATGGTAACTTGAGCATATCATAATTAATTTTTATCAGAGTAGAAATCAAGCCGGGCTAGTAGTCGTGAGGAGATGGATACAATTCTTGTGTAGGTAATGCATTCTTATGTTCTTGGAAAAGACACTTACATAAGTGGCAGAATAATGTCTTAGTTTTTATCAAAAAATGGATGCTAATTGTGCTTGTAATATTATTATAAATAATGATTCTGAATTTAGAAATATCAATGATGGTAGCAATGAAGAATATTATGATGTAAGTAAGCATACTTGACAGCAGCTCCAATAGTGAAGCTGATGCAGTTTAAGTACCAATGCCATAAACAGTTGCACAACCAGATCCATGGCAATTGAGAGTTATTTGAAGAAATTACATGTGGCAAACTGCCAACAGGCAACCACAAATTGCTACGTTTGCTGGGATGTAAGGATTCACTAATAAAGTGATCATAAATAATGTAGAGTGTCCTTATGAGATTTCAAGTTGATTTTCAACAAAACCTTGTTGGATCTTGTAGCGAAAGAAACTAATTGTTATGTCTCCCAGTATTCAGCAAATACAATAGCTTGAGCAAAGAGTTGGAAACCAGTAACATCAGAAAATTTGGAGGCATTTTTTCATTTTGAAAGGTTTAATTGAAAGAAGGGCTGCCTGTCATCTTACTGGTCAAAAAAATCTAATGATATCAATACCTTTCTTCACTCACACAATGAGTTGAGATCACTTCCAACTGATCACAGAGTTTTTGCATTTTAATGATAATGATGTAATGCTGAGGAACTGTAATGATAAACTTTAAAAAATTAACCTGTGTTTAATTTCATTGTGCATAAGTGGTGTGCACTATATTTGCTTGGAGAGCATATTGCCATCAATGAAAGCATGTTGAAGTGGAGAGACAAGCTTGTTTTTGTGCTTACAATAATAATAAACAAAAAAATATAAAATAAAATCTTACATTTTGGCAGACTCTACTCTGGGTATTGTTGAAATACCACTGTGAAAAAAGTCTATAGAATAATCTTGCAGTTTTTACTGACTAAAAAATGTGTGGGTTTGTTGCATTCTTTGTACATGGACAACTATTATAACTCAATGTAATTAAACACAAATTTACTGGATCAAAAAATTCACACAGTAGGAACACTGCATAGCAACAGCGGCAAGCCATCCAAAATCAGAAATCTAAGCAATATGGCCTGGCATGATATCATTGCCAGAGATAATGAAAAAAATGATGGTCCTTGCCTGGAAAGATAAATGAATTGTAAAAGCAATCAGCACAAAGCATGATGATACTTATCTCACCATACAAAGAAAGGTGGTCATGGTGAAACAAAGAACGATGAGAAACCTGCTTGTACTTGCAAGTACAACAATATATATTAGGAGTTAATTGTGTAGATTAGGTGATCTCATATAATCCATGTACCCAAAAGACTTTAAAATGGATGAAAATTATATTTTTTTATTTTATGAAATTGGGTGTCGAGAATAGTCATGTGTAGTAAAAAGCAAAAAGTGTGATGCAACATATGAAATTGTATGATTTCTAAATGAAATTGATACAAAGACTATGTCAGCAATTTGTTTGAGATGGCTTCACTACCAGCTACCCTGATGATGATAAAACTCCATTACCCAAAGCACTGCAACATGTCCCTGGAATTAGACTTTGTGGTGGATACAAAGCTCATCATTTCAACACATTTCCTGCAACAAACAGCAAAAAGTATCCAAAATGAAAGTGCACGTTATGTTCAAAAACTGGAATTCGTGAGGATACTAGATTTTATTGTAAAGAACACAAAATTCCATTTTGCAAAGCTCCTTGTTTTAACAACTATCATGTGAAGAAACATTTTGCAACATGACTGAGATAATATGTAAATTTGTTTGATTTTTTTTTAGATATTTTGTAAAATTTTTTTTTTCTAGCTAAGATTTTTTTGTTTGTTTGATAGTTGCTTATATTTATCTGTTTTTATAGATTTTGAATCTGCTACAAATAAATAATATGAAAAATATACAAGGTGTGACAAAAAAGAAACCGGACTGTATCCACCATGTTGTTGGCACAATGCCAATTGGCAAGCTATTGGCTGACCATAAAACAAAACTTCTTAGTTCTATTATGCTGCAATTTCTTTAACATAAGTCATTCCGTTTTTGTGTTTTAGGGTTTTATGTAACATAGTCCTGATAGCCTTTATCACAATTTTGTTACTTGGGTCACATTTGTTTGAATTTTGTGTTGTTGGTTGTTACAAAACTGTTAGTGGCTCAAGAATGAAACAAATCAACTTGAAGTTTTTGGTGAAACTGAGGAAGACCCCAACCGAGTGTTTTAAACTTAAATAGGTTTATGGTGAAGATGTGATGTAAAGGATGCAAATCTTTGAATGGCACAAACATTTTTAGAAAGGCTGCAAGTGGAGGATGATCCTAAGATGGGACGACCTTTCAAGATCTTTTTACAACACATGACCATTCTCAACACTCAATTTCATAAAATAAAAAATAGTTTTTGTCCACTTTAGAATCTTTTGGGTTCATGGATTCTGAAATAAAATGGAAAGATGCTAATGATAAAAAAATAGACTAAGAAGTACATCAATTGTAACTAATTATTTTAATGTGAATGACAAAATTAGCAAAAAGTACCAAAATCAATATCTAACACTTAAGTTTTGTGACACTAATCTTGTGATTTCCAATTTTTTGAATATGGTGACACACTATTCAGCTATTTAAAATTTCATGGCACACCCATTATATTGGTTATTAATATAATGATTTTCACTGAAAATTTGTAAATGATTTCTCAATTTTTATCCCAAAATCATAGTGATCTCTAAAAAAAAGAGTCTTCACTGAAAATTGTTCAATGATTTCTCAATTTTTGTCCCAAAATCATGGTGATCTCTAAAAAAAGCAGTTTCTGCCTGAACTCCCACTCTTTTTTTTCCTCTAAATCTTACATACAAAAATCACAAACTTCGACATCCCTAAATAGTTTTTTTTCCAAAATCTTTTGCGACACACCTGGAAATCTGTCATGACACACTAGTGCAGTGCTCTTTAAACTTTTTTTCATTATGGCACACTAATAAATTCTGAATTTGCCTGCAGCACAATTACTTCATGAAGGTTTTGATCTTGTAATTCCATCTGCTGATTTGATCTCATATTTTGCTATATTTCTCGCAAAACCATAGTAATCTCTAAAAAAACATATACAGCAAAATGAAACTATATGCAGTATTTTCAAGGAGGGGCCGAGGCAACTGCCTCATTTGCCTCACCCAACATCCACCACTGCACACTGCTGAACCACAGCTGTCGCCTAATGACTTTTCTAGTGCGAGATGTTAAAAAGGTTGAAAAGCACTGTTTTAGACTGTTTTAAAACATGTTTGTTTACACTGACTTACAGCAGTGGTGTGCAGCCAGGGCATGTAAGTCATTTTTTCTTTTTTTTTGGAGAACACCATGATTTTGAGATAAAAATTGGTCTTTGTCTTAAAATCCCAGACAATTTTTTGTCCTATCAATAAAGTATTGCATGCTAATTGCATGACTAGCTTTTGCATACCAACTGCATGACCAACCTCAGAGGTCACCACATGCCACTGGGTTATAGTTAGCCTCACTTTGTTCCATCTTTACTTCTGTTGGCTAGAACTAAGCAAGAAGTATAGCAGTAAGATGCCTGACTTTCAGATTGATAGTAGTGTGTGCTCTGTTATCACTGTCTAAACTTTCAATTTGTAACTTTCTATGGTTTTAATATAAAATTAAAAAACTTCTTGTGTGTCTGAGTGCTCAAAAAACATGTGTTGTAAATAATGTTGTTTTAATAATAGGCAGTAGCTAATTAATTATAGGCCTATTGTTAAAGTGTATACTGTATTATATAATTGTTATAAACAATTGCATCTTTTTAAGTGTATAAATATCATCATAAATAAGGACTGATCATATTCATCCAGCCGAACTCTGCTATGGTCCCACCATTGCACTGCCCCCATAGCAGTGTTTCATAAGCAAATAACCTCAAGTCCTATTCTTTGTTTTTTTTTTTCTTTTTTTCTTTCTATTTTTTTTAAACAATTTTATAATGAGGTGAAGCAACCTTGCTTCTATATTAAACAACAAGTCACACCTTTCATCGCTAATTAGCAAGACACAACGTCAACTCGTTTTGTTGCTTCTTCTTTTTTCTAACCCGTCTTTAACAACACAAAAACTTTTCAACATTTTGTTATTCTGTTCATGTGGCAGTGCAGAAATAAAAGAAAACTGAACTGAACTGAATCATGTTGATTATTGATGTTTCAGATCTTAGCATTAACAATATGGAGAACTAAGCCAATCATTATTCATAAGGCCCAAACAAGGTGAAAATCTCTTATGGGATTACTTCAAAATAAGTATTGAGGATGTTAGCAAAGCTGTCTGCATACTTTGCAAAAAGAATTTATCAAAAAGGAGCAAGGACTCTCACAAAATGACAACAACAACAAATCTTTGCCAAAGCCAAAGCTTTGGTAATCATATTTTGTAAAAATATTTTTGATATGTGCCAGCCAGAGTCACTGTAACAGAAGGTGTAACAATTTAGATTATAACCAGTTTAAAATTAATGCTATCACCCACAGTGGTAACTTGTGCATTGGGGCTGCAGAGTTGCAGCACCCTAAATATCAATGTGCCAATTGTAAATACTATCAAATATTATCAGCAATGCTTGAAAAATTAATAATCATAATTTTTTAAGCATTGCTGATAATATTTACAACCACTGCACAGACAGTTAAGGTGCTGCTGCTATGCAATGTACTCTCCAATGTGCAAGCCACCACTGATCACCAACAAGGTTTAAAACATTAACAATTACCTTTAAATTAAATTTACGACAAAGTAAACCAAACTTTTTCTTGTAAAAATCAACATGAACTATTGCATCAATAACAGTTCTATTTTCAATTTGAGGTGCTGCAATTATGCTAGAACATATGGATAGCAATTGTCTACACTTCAAAACCTGAAATATGAAAAACTTTATCTTTAATTAAAAATTTTGTGGAAACTACACCATGTACTAAATAGCTTGAAAGGAATTTATTAAAATTGCAAAAATTTTTTAACTAAACCTTATACTTACTTGCAAATGAAAATCTAATTTTTCATTTGAAACTTGCAAAACTGTGTGACACAACTGTTGTACTGGAGGAAGTTTAACAAAAAATAGAGACTCGCTCATGATTCAAGACCATACAATTTAATGTCAACACTATTTTACTGTGAAAATATACAGTATAAATTGAAGAATAGTTATTATCATTACTTCCAATACATTTAATTAAGTTTTGCATAACTAAGCAACATCAGTTATTTATTTTGCATTAAAATTAAATTATTTTTGAAAGTTTTGAAATGTGTGTAATACTGCTATTCTTGCATACAAAAAACAAAGCAGAACATGCAGAATTTTTTTCAATTAATTATTATAACTTTAAAATTGCCATTCAGTTTTACATGTTGCATTCTGATGGTATTCAAAAAATCTATAGATATATTAATAAATCTAACAGATAATGTTTAAAACAAGGTTGGGGTATCAGATGCAAATATGCCAACAAAATAATCTTTTCCAGTCTTTGCCACTAATTTAGTTTTATAGTCATGGCCTCTAATCCTAATATTGCAGATAACTATTACCATCAGTAACAATAAATAATCAAATACTGACAAAATTTTAAAGCTCATATATATATATATATATATATATATCTATAATTTTTAAAAAATTAAACCAAAAAAATAAAATTAATTAATTACTAATTATATATCAGAATTTTCAAATATAATTAAAGGAAAAATTTGGGTCTTTTCAAGAAGGGATTGTAACTGTTTTTAGTCAGTGAAACTAACTCATAATCCCCTACAACCCAAGGAGGCAATAAAAAAGAAACCAAGAGAAAAAGAATCTTTCAAAAGTCAATGGTAAACCACAAAAGGGTTTGAGGTTAGTTTCACTAACCAAAATCGCACACAGTCATTTATTGAAAAGACCCAAAAATAATTCCTAGCCCATCTTTTTGTTTCAAATATAGTGATATGCATAGGTAGGCCTCATTGTTCAGAAATTATAAATGGTAGACCTACTTCATAAATCTTTTCGTTATTCAATTCAATTTTATTTGCAATTAAAATATTACATTTCAAAGTTCTTATTGACAAAATGATTGCAAAATAAGAAATAGCAACAAAGTGATATATGTTATTACATGCACAACGTCAATTGTGCATGGTTGCCATACCTTTAAAACAAAGTAGCTATGTTAATTTTTAAAAAAAGAAAAAGAAAACAATTAAGATAAATTTTTAAAAAATAAAAGGTGTATACATAAGCACAAATGGTAGCAACAATACTGTATCACAATAAAATATACACATCCGATCATATAAAGAGAATGTTGCATAATCATGGGGGGAGAAACAACAAAAGGGCCTGTATCTAAAAGGGTCAGGCAGGCAAAGAAACCCACCAAAAGAAATCCTGCTGTGGGTCAAAAGAACCATTTCAAATGTGTATGGCCAGCAAAAAAAACAACTAAAATTAAACTGCAAAAACAATAAAAGAATTGTGTGCATCTCATAAAAAAATTAATTAAATTTTCATCGCAATTTATAAATTTTGTTGTGTACTTGATTTTCTTGTGGATTGTCTTGAGCTTATACTTAGTTTCTTCATAAAATTATTTGAAGTTTCCCAAAAAAAAAAAGAATAGCAACCAGCAAAATTTTTTCTAAAAGTTTGTTAAATTCTTTTTTTAAAAGCTTATTTTTCTATAAGATACTTTAAAAATCCTTTACAAAAATTTTTATAGAAACTTTTTTTTTAGAGTTATTTTTCTCATGACAGAAAAATGTAACAATAATATAGTTTTATTGGTAAACAATCATGTTAGAATTGTTTTTCTGGAAGGCGGCAGAAAATGGGGTCTTTTCAAAAAGGGACCAAGAGCAATTTTGGTTAGTAAAACTAATCTGAATCCCCCCAAGTGGTTACTATTGTTTCTTGAGATTCTCTTTTTCTTAGCTTCTTTTTTATCGCTTCCTAGTGCTGTCAAGGGGATATGGGTTAGTTTCACCGACAAACAACAGTTACGGTCTTGTTGTGATATTGTGCAATAGATGACGTAGTGTTTTCTGAAACGCTTCTAATCTTAATCAGCGCCTTTTGCTCGAACAATTATTGGACACGCATCTCCAAGCATAATTGTTACTAGTTAAATATGCGCCTTTATTTTGATTAAGCAGTCAGTTCAGAGTTATCAAGCTACTACAGCAAACGAACTAAAAGCATTCTACTTCAATACGGTTGTTTTTTGGCTAAGTACTTTTGTGAATATTTACTATTGTTTTTTAATAAACCTGTGTATTCGTGCAAAGATACAACAGGTCTCTTCTTAAAAAAACCTGTAAAATGTTGAGAACTACTTGTATTGTTCAATACAGGTGTAGAGGAAAACTTACAAAATAGTTCAATTTAAACTACGACCAAAATGTAATAACATTTATGCATAAAAATACTTTACAATTAGGTATTCTAACTTAGAAAATAAAATTTAATTGCAGGCTTTGAACTTTCTGACTCTCTTTAAAGCTAAATCGAAATTTTGCATTTGCTGTTAAAAGCTATTTTAAAGTTTTGTACCAATAAAAAACTTTTTAAATCGAAATTGTAAGTTGTTGAAAAAAACCGTAATTCTTTGCTTTAGTCGCTGAAAATTTTAACTAGCTCTAGTCAGAGTTGCCAGAACATTTTGGTGGTTTGTAGCCCAATTCAATAAAAATCAGGGTGTCGAACCGGACCCGAACCGGACCCGAACCGGATCCGTAAACCCGTATTAACCGTTATTATTTTTTGAACCCGAACCGGAACTGAACCCGAAAAAATAAAATTTGCTGAACCTGAACCGGAGCTGAACCCATAGAAAAAAAAATTGCTGAACCCGAACCTGAACCGGAACTTTATTTTAAATGGATCCGGTTCGACCGTTTGATGCTCTAATTTTAATTTTAAAGTTATTTGTAGAAGAATCAGAATTACAATTTTGTTTTTGAAGTTGGCGCAATTTTTTTGGTCACGATACTTGTTGTGTGGCAATACAGAAACGTTATAAACGACTTTTTAGGCGAGAAGTTAAGGCAAAAACATGTCACTTGCTAGATAAAGAAAGCGAAATCTTAAATATATGCTAAAGCAGTTGTTCTTAAGCTTTTTACAGTGCCATACTATTAAAAAAAATACATATTAATATAGAGACGTAGCAAACATAGTGAAACCATCGTTGGTGAAGCAAAATTATTTGACGCCATTAAAAAATCAAAGCTGCACAGTGCAGGCTGTTTGGGAGCCACTCGACTGAAATTTAGTTGCGTGGAGAAGTTTAATAAAAAAAGCAGTGTAAACTTATCGAATGATTCGAATTCAGTATAACTTATAGTTGCCTCAAATGGTTTTCACTAGCATGATAGTATCCCTAACAGTCGAGATTGAGTAAAAAATATTGTTGAGCAAGCAATGCAATAAAGTTAATTAATTTTTGATTTTTCAAAAAAACAAAATTTTTTCAAAAAAACAAAACAAAAACGTTTATCTAGCGTGCTTTTTCATTTATCAAGTATTACGTTAAAATTAAATTTTTGTTAACTTTCAGGCTTACCAAAATTGTAGCAACAGGAAAAATAACTTTTAATACAAGAACCACATATTTGCTGGTTCATTACAAAAGTTTTGCGTCAGTTATCTTTATGTAGAATGCAACCGAAAAACCATAAGCAAATTACATTGTTGTATAAGTTACCCCTGCAAACAAAATTTAGTAGCACAATTTGACTTTGAGTTAAAACTAAATAGTTTTGGTCGCCAATAGTTAGCTTGGCAAACAAAACATTATGGAGGAGTCAGAGTATTTTTCTGCCAATATCAAGCTAGTGTTTATCAAAAAAGTTTTTAATCAAATGCTGAAAAACCATTTTGCTGGTTTTACGAATTGAGAAATGATTGTCTCCCGTAAATTTGAATTTGCTTGAATTTAAGAGTTTTTTTAAACAATTGGACCCACACCTAATTTTTACCCTTTCATCGCTATACACTTATAAAAATAAAAAGCAGCAAGTTTTTAGTACCAGTTTGTAAGCAAGCAGTGATCAATATACAAAATTGCAAAGTTTGATTTCAGTTATCTTAAGAAAAAAAAAAATCTTATACAACAAACTGATTTAATTTTTAATTTATTACTAGTTGTAATTGTTAAATCAAATGTTACCGTTTGAAGTTGCCACAATTTGTTTGAGCACTTGTGTGCCAATAAAGAAACGTCATAAACGACTTTATCAGCTAAGAAATGAAGAAAAAATATGTGCACTAGATACATGAACGTGCGCCAGGAGAACCAAAAGGGGGACTCGCTTTTTCAAATTTTAAATTTTACAAAATAATACATAAATATGCATTAAAAACTTCTAAAAGTTAAGGCTCGTTTCCACTACGAGCGTGGAATAGAGCATTCTTTGTTTCTTTTGACCATCTTTCCGCTCTTAAAATCTAAGTGAGCATATAAAGTCAATAAATCAAGTAAAGAGTACAGTGGCGAACAAAAAAAGTAAGACTTTTTTATTTTTTAAGATTTTTGAAAAATATCATTGTTAAAATTGAAATATATTAATATATATCAAGTAATATATCATTAAAAGAGCACAAAAAATTATATTAAATCCAATATTAATTTATTTTTTTTTAGAAATATAATTCAATTGCAACTATAGTGGAACCTTGGTTGGCGACCACCTCGATAACACGACCACCCCGTTATCAGGACCACTTCAGTGCGGTCCCAAATAATTTACTATGGTAATGCATTGCATTCTGTTTCAATAACGCGACCACCCCGGTTTCCAGACCAGGACCGCCATATTTTGGTCCAAAACTGCAAATTTAACTCCGCTAAAGCGACCACACGTGCTCAATAATTTGCTTTTGTGACCAAAATAATAAGGTTAAATTTCTTTTGTGATCAAAACAATAAGATTAGATGAGCGCGTGCACACACACAAAGAAAATGCAATTGCGCAATGAATGATTAGTGTGGCAAACAGAACTGAATTTTATAAGATAAACTTCAGTACTAACAGTTGTTTAAATTCATTCTGCAGTATCTGATAAAAATAATGGCACTTAGTAAAAAGAAACCGAGAGAACTTTCAATCAAAGAAAAGGTTATGGTAATACAACAAAAAGAAAGTAAGGGAAAATCTCAGAGGAACTTGCTAAGATTTTCGGCGTTAGCAAGACTCAAATAAAGAACACACTTAAAAGAAAGGCAGACGTTTTGGCTGCATATGACGACAACTTATCGAATGACCGGAAGAGGGTTAGAATCTTTCAATTTGAAGGAAATATCGATTCACTAACTTTCCGATGGTTTCAAAGAGCTCGGTCTTTAAACCTACCGATAAGTGGGCCTCTGATTCAAGAAAAAGCTCTAACTTTGCTAAATCTCTGAAGAAAAATGGCTTTAAAGCCTCAAATGATTGGTTAAACAGGTTTAAGACGCGACATAGCATTTCTCAGGCTGTTATTTGCAGAGAGAGTGGCTGTGTTGACGAAAAAGTCGTGCAGAGTTCGAAATCACGCCTACCAGATATTACTGCGGGTTACGCCACTTGTGACATTTACAACAAACAATTGCTACAAACAGGATGCTCCAAAGCAAAATTCGCTAACACGACCACCCCGCTAACGCGACCGCTTGATGACGGTCCCGTAGGTGGTCAGGTAAGCGGGGTTCCACTGTAACTTATTTTTAAAAAATTTAATTTAATTTAAAATAAAAAATCTTACTTTTTTGCTCGCCACTGTACTCCATTCCACGCTCATAGTGGGAAAAGAGTCTTTATGCGTCAATTTTTTATTATTATAAACTTGAATGACTAAATGTTTAATTTGTTTAAAACTTTAAATTTAGATTACATAAGATAAAGGCCCGTTTCCACTACCGGCGGCTTGAAACGAAGTATTTTTTGTTTTATTAATTTTTTTACTTCTTTCCGCGCTTAAAGGCAAAACGAAGCAAAAAAATCATTAAAAGAAACAAAGAATACTCCAATCTACGTTCGAAGTAAAAATGAACCTTAATGACGTTTCATAACTAGTAAACCTTCTGCGTGAGGGCCGCCACTAAAAAATTATCAAAAAATTCTTAGACAGGTGTATCAGTGGCTAGTCGAAGAAAGATCTATATAAACTCATGTAAACGCAATCTATAAGAAAGTTTTGAGATCACAAAACAACAAAAAACTTCCGTTTCCGCTTTTGGCGCTCGCATTGATAAATAAATTTATTGGTAAGACTTAGTTTTTACAACCAAGACCCATGCCGGTGAATTAGTTTAATTTAATTTTTTTAAAACTTGTACCAGAATTTTTTAAAAAACCCTTTTTAAGAATATTTTTTGTGTTTCCGACTGTTTGCCATCACTCCTCCAGGAAGCGCGTCTACGGACGCCCATGATAACATGAGGTAAGAAATTGTGTTTACAGTCCTAACGCTTGTAAGAAATAGATAAAAAATATATATTCCGAACCCGAACCGGAGCTGAACCGGAACTGAACCCCTAAAAAAAAAATTGTTGAACCTGAACCAGAACTAAACCCGAAAAAAAAATTTTTGCTGAACCCGAACCGGAACTGAACCCGAAAAAAAATTTTTTGCTGAACCTGAACTGGATCTGAACCTTTAAAAATAAAATTTGCCGAACCTGAACCTGAACCGAAACGTTATTTTAAACGGTTCGATTCCCTGATAAAAATATTGCAAATTTAATTTTAGATTAAACTTTAAAAAATATTCAAAGCATCTAAATTCACCTTTTTTGTTCCAAATTAAAATTGAACATAAAAAAGTCTTCAATTTTACAACAAAAAAAAACCCTAGATTTTAAAAGTAAACCAAAAAGTAGCAAACAGCAAGTCGAAATTTTTTTTTGGAAGAGCATGAAAAAGTATTTCAGCTACTTATCTCCCCATCTGGCAACATTGACCCTAATTTGGCCTACACTTTATTCAAAACATCTAATTTCTTAATTTTTTTTATTAACTTGATTTTTTTTTTTCATAAAAATGGAAATATAAAATAAAGAACTTTTAAATTAAAATTTTTCTTTTAAATAACCGCTGAATAAAATGTTTAACGCTTAAATTACTTAGTGATTCTCAGAAAAACATGCCCGGCGCTATACCTAGAGCAACTGTCAAGCAATTAACCCGATTGCTTCCGAAAATGCCAGATATTGCTGTCTGGTTGAAATTTTTTATTTTGTTTTTTCAGTTTTTTTTTTAAATATGAATGAAATTCGTAACTGTTTTCCAAGACCGCCAAGTAGGGGAAAGTGCCATAAAGTGTCTTTCCCAAGGACACACCAGAATGGCTCAAGTAGTTTTTGAAACGCTATGGTTTTGATCACAATCACGGCGCTCTTAACAACTCGAACACGCTGCCAACTATACATTGCTGGCTTTGTTTTGTCGTTATTTGTGTATGCCGAATGCGTGGTTGCAGCATGTTCGGCTTATGTTTGTTCAATCATGCTTTACTTCCAAAGAATTTGTCGTGTGAAATTTTGTGCGACGGCATTTTTGTATCCCACGGTCGCTGATTTGTATATTCAGTATGCTCAGTAGAGGAGGCTGGGGCAAATCGGGACATGGGATAAGTTGGTCCAACCTATGTACTGCTTATACTGTTGGTTGAAATAATCTCTAGCGCCAACATTGGTTACATCTTGCATTAGCAACAATACTAGTTACGCGATACGGTCGTTAGCAAGTACTTATTTAAGCTGATAAGAAAAAATTCAATTTTTTGCAAAAAATGTTAATCTTAAAGAAGCAGGTATGTTGCTTACTATTTCTGTATGTATATGGTTTAATGCCTCAATGATTACAATGCTGATTATGATAGAATAATGTGGTAATTTAAAATCTATAGCTGGCCTAGATCTTGAAGTGAAGTAAAGATATAACGCTTAGTTTCAAAATGGCGCCTTTGGGGTAAGTTGGGACATGGTCATGGGGACAAGTGGGACCAATGTCCCAACTTACCCCATTACACTTATAACTTAACTTCCAAGCGGTAAGCATTTGTAATGTCGATTGCGTAATAAAGAAAAATAGTCAATAACCTTGAGCTATTTACATGTAAATTTATGTGATAATATAACCTTTCAATTTAGCTAATCAGAAAGTTCACGTGTTCAAATCTTATTAAAAGCAAGAAATATAACCTATCGGTAAAAAGCTACTAATTACGATGCTATCTACAAGTAGAACCAAAACAAATAATAAAAATAATGCTCATTTTAAATTGTTTATATCGTCTTTTCTACGTGGAAGAGTGCTAGCCTATGCCTCGAAAATATAAAAGAAAGACCAACAGAGGACAGACTCCAATAGATGTCCTGAAAAGGGTGCACATATAAGTCCTACAGCAATTGATCTGGCACGTGAAAATGGTGTAGTTATGTTAACTATACCTCCACACACCTCGCATTACCTCCAAGCGTTAGATCGAACATGTTATGGACCCTTCAAAACTGCCTTTGGTGTGGCAATGGATGGGTGGATGCGCTCTCACCCAGGTTGTATTGTTATAATATATGACGTAACATCTCTAGTTGCTGAAGCTCAGCTTCATTCACTTACTATTCCGAATATTCAGAATGGCTTCCGTGTCTTGGGTATTCATCCATATAACAGAAATGTGTTCACACTTCACAGATGAGAATTTTGCGCCAGCCGAAGTCACTAATTGCCCTGATATGGGGATTGTCAATTGTGCAAGTGACATAAATGATCAACAAGATCCTAAAATCCAAAATATATCAGATCCGGATGAATTAAGTAAACAAGAGTCTAGCAGTTCAACTGGGAAAAAATTTGCAAACTTCAAACAACCAAGTATCTCAAGTACAGGTTCATATCACATTCCACTGCGTAGACTTGGAAAAGCACTTTACAAAGAAACGAATGTCTCACCTTCACAGATATTGCCAATCCCAAAAGTTGCTGAAAGAAAAAATACACGAAAAGGCGGAAGAAAAAGAGCGTCATTAAGGATGCTGACAAGCACACCCGTCAGAGATGAAAGTGTAGTTAATAAAAAAAAATCGTCTAACAAAAATTAAGAAAACAAAAAAGGCAAGAAAGTCCCTATTTTGTAAAGTTAGTTCTGATAGTGAAAGTGAAGTAGAATTAGTGCTGGAAAGTGATACATGCACTGAAGAGAGTGATGACGAAGTTATCGAAAGCGATTTTGTGGTTGTAAAAGTGGAAGGAAAATCTCGAGAAATACGATATATCGCCCAAGTGGATACTATTGACGGAGATGAGTTTGAAGGTACTTTTCTTAAAAAAGTGCCTCAAATTGTAGGACATGTGCCAGTGTTTATAATTAACAAAACTGACATCGCAGCATTTCAACGGAATGATGTGATTGCAAAGTTACCCGAACCAGTAAAGAACACTGAAAGCAGCAGAAAATGTAATCAATTGGTGTTTCCTGTTGATATAACACATTGGTTGAATTAATTTTTTGCTGAAAATTGGTCACTGGGAAAAAGAGGTATTGTTCCTGTTGTCCGCAATGTACAGTTGCATGTATGTATAGTAGAAGCCTACAGTTGAATGTACAATTAATTACTTTTAAATTCTTCTTTTTCTAATAAAACTGCCTTTATGTGTGTGTGATAAATGTTGTAGCTGTCCCAATTTGCCCCATAGTCCTGACTTACCCCATGCATGGGGTAAGTCAGGACGTTTGAGTGCGTCATTTCAAACCCTGTTTTCGGCTGTTTCCCAATTTTAAAAACAAATGGTACTGCTCATGTTAATTTATTAATTTTTAAAGTTTTCTATCCAAAGTTTTATTTTAAAATAGCTCATGTAGTTTCCGATTTATGGTCCAAAAATTGAAATTTGTCCCGACTTACCCCAGTCTCCCTTATATATAGTAGGGTGGCTGTACCATTCAATGGACAGGCGACTAAATTATGTATAACATGATAGCGCTACTTTTGGTCAGAGACGTTATTTTTTTATAACTAATTAATAAATTCGATAAATTCAATAAATTCTATTTGATATAAGTTTTGTTATAGCCTACTGTGTTGGGATTAGTTCTCAAAACAAAAAACCCTAATCCTAACAGTTTTTTATTTAAAGTCTATTACTGTCCAACCAAGATACCTGGTAAACAAATAATTTTGAAGTAAAAATTTTATTTAATTATAATTATAATAAATATAATTCCGCAAGATGCTAGCTACGTAAACATTTTTTGATTGTTAGCAAAAAAGTTAGCATAATTACTGTACAAAACTTTAAAATGTATATGGTATGTTCTGTGAACGACAAACGATTCAGAAGACAGCTCCGCGCTCTCGCAACTCAAACTTAAACATTGGCACAAACATAAATACATTCTTTGTACAGTAGGTACGCTAATGCAGATTTAAATCCAACCAGAAAATTCAAAGCCACCATTTTCATAAAAGCGATCATACTAAAATCACCATCTTAGATTCAGACATAAAACCAGAGAAAGTTAAAAAATCCTCAAACACATTTACACAACTATCATCTTACAATAGCTTAGTTTCAGAAAAATGCCAAGTGCTAACACCATACCCCATGCCATTTCTTCATCACCAAAAATGTTAACCCTGACACTTATATGCCACAATGCCCGCTATTTTTGACACACACACATGCGACATTATAATCATTTTTTTAATACTAACACAACACCACATCCGTAGTTTGTTGAAAAAACCCTGGCAAGCAGCAGGTGCTATCGTCTTCGTTTGGAAAGGCATCCACTCCAGGTCAGGTACAAACAGGACTGGGGCCTCGAGTTTATCCTTTTACTACCTCAGGCTGCTGTACTGCCCGGATCAGATGCTGGCAGAAATCTTATTAAGCCAGCATCGAGTTTCGTCATCCAAAACTGTCAGACTTTGTGCTCCATGTGGTGCCCGATATATGGGGCACACTATTAGAACGTGGTCTGCGGTTTGTTTAGAGGCGTCGCACTCGCAATTCGGTGAAGGAGCGAGACCCCAGTTGTGCATGGACAAAAGGAATCTCCCAACACCAGTCCGCAGGCAGTTGAGCTTAACCTAAGCCAGTGATGGCGAACCTATGGCACGCGAGATCATAAATACTGGCACGCGACGCATTCCGAAAAAACGGCGCAAAATGTTTTTTATTATAAACTTACGGCCAACTTTAAACCTACCGTTATTCAAAACCAGCTTCGATTAAAGCCCTTGTGGAATTATATGATATACGGTTATTATCTCACTCGTTTTATTAAATATTTCCACGGATCAGTTGTTCTTGAAAAGATGCCAAGTGAAAAGCAGTTACAATCACATAATGAATCCATTATTACGTATGGACCTGCCAATGACGACACAGTGCCATTTTACCAAGACAGTTATAGTTTTTACAGTACAGTGCTCAGGTCGTGTACCACTGTAGCAGTCCTCTAGCCAAGCGGTTTTTAACTTGAAGCAGAGCCGTATTTAATTATATCTGTTAGTTAGCCTAGCATAGTTTAGCTTAACTTATTTAACAGTTAAACAGCTTGAATGTATACTAAAGGCAATACAACTGCTCTGAACATTATGTTCAGCTACAGCTTGTTCCTGAAAATGTAAGAAGTGGACGAAAGCTCGAACAAAATATTCAGATCAGTTATATATTGGCTTTGAATTTATATTCAGACTGTTTAAAACCGTCAGTTATGTGCCTAAACTAAACATAACTTTTTGTTTATTTTTAATTATAGTGGATATTGTTTGCAAGTTGTACCCTGAAATGAATGCAACAAAGAAGGTGAAGCTTATTGAGAGTGGCCAATTATTTCGAGAAGAGTGGACGAAATTATTTGGAGCCATTGAACGCAACGGAAAAGCGTTGTGTACTTTGTGTGGCGATAGTGTTGTTTGTCGTACTTCAAGCGTCATGGGAATGATGAATGAAAACGCCACTAGTAACTCTGAAAATGAAATTCTGAAAGTATGGAATTCTCTGTCGATCAGTTTCAAATCTATGAAATCGCTTGGAATAGCTCTTCTTACGTTGTTTGGGTCATCATATTCTTGTGAGCAGCTGTTTTCGACTATGAACTTTATTAAATCCGAGAGAAGAAATAAACTTACAGATGACATGAGTAGTGCGTGTGTCACACTCAAATTCACAAAGTATGAGCCATCAATCAACAAGTTATCTGCAACTTTACAACAACAGAAATCGCATTAATTTCGTAAAATGCAGCTGCTAATACAAGAATTTTTTTTGCTTCGTAAAAACTTTATTATTCGAACCGTAAGACCAGCCTCCGGTGTCGTATAACATTTGGTTTTCCCGTAAAATTTGGTCCCCCCTTTGTTACGTATGAGTGGTTGTCATGGAAAAGTCCGGAGTAATATCAGCCGAAATGTTATTTTCTTGATTTCACAAGTTTAATGCATTTTAAGTGTTGCTTTGTTATATAAATTAAATCATATAATTTTGCATTAGCCTACATTTTATATTTAGTTGGATTGCAGGTAGTTAAGATCGCTTAGGCCTACATAACATTACCCAGCAATTGTATCATGAGGGAAGACCGAATTTTGCGGGGGACCAAATTTTATACGACACCGGCTTGTACTCGTCTATTTTTATTTCGACGCAATACCACGGACAACAAAGCAGTCAAGCAGGCGACTGATGATGAGTGCAGTTGTAGCTCGAAAGGTTCTGTAATGTTTGTGAACACTGCGGGCGTTTTAGGTTTGTTTTTTTATTCAAGCAATGGCGGCAAAGTAAACTAACATTTAAGATAAGTTTATCGCTGTCGGGCGCTAATTTTTTGCTGTTAAGGAGCTCATTACGACATCACCTGGTGATACACGAGAAAAAAGGAATTAAGGCTAGTTGAACAGGAATTCGCTCAGGAAGTGGGAACGTGATCAAAGCGGTACCTACAAAATATGCAGGTGCACTTGGTGCAATGGTGCATTATTACAAGTGCACAGTCTGTATATTTTGTAGCCCGGAACAAAGCGATAGTAGGCCTATAGTCGTGCGTTGGCTACGCGTGATCTATTTATCACAAGTTTTGGCTGCGGTAGTTTGTGTCTAATCTAAACGTTTTTGTTTATTGAAAACTGATGTTTATGAAACGGCCGGCACGGCGGGACAGACAAATTCATTTCGGGCTGCAAATGTGGCACGCGGCCTCGAAAAGGTTCGCCATCACTGACCTAAGCTGTTCGGAGCAAGCTCTTTCCAACAGGCCTGGCATTGGTCCTGGGTATAAAAACACAGAGCCTGGAAATATTTTCATAATATTCCGCATTCCATTTATGGTTTGTCCACATAGAAGCGCGGATGCCAATTCCGGCAAGGTTGTCCAAAAGATTCCGCGCAGCTGGCACAAATGGGTGTCTGAATCTTAGTTTCTCTTGGCAAGCATCTGAGGACTTACTTAAAAGACCGCACAAGATATGATCAGGGTTTAGAGATCCACGGCAGGCCAAGGAAAGTGTCGCTCCCAGTCGGCGAAACTCAACTGGCTGGATGCCTGAAAGTATAGGTAAAGTGGTCTGTTAGAGTGGGACGCAGGCATCCAGTGACTATGAAAGCTATGAGGCAGCAGGCGCGACAAAAGAATGGAAATTTTTTTTCCAAAGTCAATCTTGGATAAGTTGCAGCAACAACAACAACAAAAAGACATTAACTTAGTCAAAATGGAGTTGGTAAATTACAAACAACGTGAAAAGCGAGACCAAATTTTGTTACCTTTGGGAGCTGGGTCGAAATGTTCGCGTGAATAATCAATATACTGTATATCAGGGATGAGCAAACTACGATCTGCGGGCAGCATACGGCTTGTAAAAGCCTCGTGCAAATAATTTAAAAATTGATAAAATTGTGTAAAAATTCAAATTACAATAAAATTACCTTAAGTCGCCACTTCAAGGAGAACAGAAAAGGTGGCAACTTTGGCGAACTGGCAACTTAGGCAAATAACAGATTAAAAATGCTCATGCTTTTATTTCTGCAAAAGCTAAACGTTTGAGAAATAATGAACACAAACAAAAAGCACTTTTTGGATTTATTTCTTATATTTCAATAAGTTAATAACTTTTGTAACTGTCATAGTTAGGCTGCTTCACACGACAGTAAGATGGCTAACTAAACTAAACCAAAACTGATAAAAACAATATAAAGTGATAATAAAGGGGTCACAAAGGAAGTTTGTTATGCACAGTAATAAAAAGATTCGGTTTGCAAGTAACCAGATTTGTCTGTGTATTATAAATCTTTCAGATAAATAATTGCGAAGAAATAATTGTGATAATTGTGAGGAATAAGTAATTGTAAAGAACTAATAAATTTTAAATTAAGTACTATCCCTGGTAACAGTGTTTACATTAATCAATACATAATTGTGATAGATGTTTTGTCTAATTTTAGGGAATACTGGTATATAAAGTCGACATTTCTTTGGTCACTTTAAAACAGTGGTTCCCAAATTTTTTATCGTTTGGGCCAATTTTTTAAAAATTTTGATAGACGGTCCAAAATGGCACAAACAAGGCATTTAATTGTAATAAATTCTTTTGATTCCAATTAAAAACAATACTATAAAACAGTGGTTTTAACAATCTTCAACCTTCTTCAACCTTCTTCAAATTGGCAGCACATAATAGTTTTGCCTATAACACTTAATGGCTTTTGATCTTTTGATAATGTCTCATGTGTAAGAAATACAAAACAACAACGAAATGAGTTAAAGCGAATTCAAAAACTCCAATAAAACATTTACCGACTTACAAATAGGCCTAATACATCCATCAGCTACGAACAAAACAATGGGCATTTATGGTTGATGTCGCGCTGGTTTTTGACGCGAAATTAATTGCAATATATAAGAAAATCAAAAGTTTTGTCACGATTGGAATAGAATTTTCACGTTTTGATAAGTATGCATTTAAACCTCACGTAAAAAGGATGGCAATTTTTTGCGGTTAATATAACTTTTTTGCAGAATTTTTTGCAATGGACGCGGTCAACAATTCTGATAATTTTCAATCTGAGTTCTAAAAACACAGATCTTAACTAAACCTAAAATAAACATTTCAAAATGAAGGTCTACCTGACATTCAGAATTACTTACCAAAAAAGGTGTTCCAACTAAGTAGCTAATGCACTAAAAAATGTCTCGGTATTAGATCATTCTAGAAATGTGAAGCACTGTTCAGCATTATGATCTGAATTAAAAATTAATTGCTGGCGATTATTTCAAGTTGCTTCTGCGTGCTTTATCCTCCAGGGTGAAGCTCAACTCATAAAAGTGGACATCAATGGCAAGTTTCACATTAAATAAGCAAACTTTTTTTCCTACGTCTTCTCTTTTTAAACGCTTAAACACCTCGTGTTAAGTGTTTACGGTAGGTATCGGGCTACTCTGCCACTGACGCGCCTTTGAGTGTCCGTTAACTTCACTAAAGTAATTTATCGGTAGGTTTATTTCACTGTGAGCTATTTAAGCACACATTTTCTGTTAGGGGTTAGGGTTAGCAAGCCACGGTTTATCAGTTTTAGTAGACTATTAGTAAATACTGTAAATAAATAAAAACTTTTAATGGATGTATTTCTTTGTTATCTTGTTTTTCCTCTTAAAATAAAAAATGATGCTAAAAGAACGTTTATTTAAAATATAAAAAATTATTAGACTACAAAAAAAACATTGAAATTATTGACAATGCTACATATATATTGCGATGTAATTACACTGGAAGAAAGTATGCAATAAAATTACAGTGAATCGTGGTATTATCGCAGTGGTGGCGAGCCTGCACCAGGTTAGCCAACCCGGTGACTGAAGTCAAATAGTTTACGCCACAGGCTGAATACTAATCGCTACACCGGTGGTTCTCAAATTTTTTTCGTTGCGGCGCCTTTAGAAGAACTAGCTGAGTTTGCGACGTACCAGCGATAATACAACATTATAAGAGAAAATATAATAAATATATTACGCTTTATTATATGCAAAGATTTTTAAGCAAACGTCACCTTGTGTGTGTTAGCTGTCCATCGAGTCCGATGATGACTTGTCTCTAGCACGGATTTTCCGTCTCCAGTCTGCTCTATTTGTTGAGAGTTTCTGCCAAGATCCAAGGGGAATATCTTTATCCTTGAGATTGCGTTTGATAGTATCCTTGTATCTCAGCTTTGGGCGCCCTATTTCTCGAGTACCTTCAGCCAATTGAGAGTAGAGGATGAGTTTCGGCAGTCTGTTGTTGCTGAGTCTATTGACATGGCCTGTCCATCTGAGGCATCTATTTATGAGAGTGTCGTACATGCTTGGCAGTTCAGTTATTTCCAGGATCTTTGTATTGGAGATATGCTGCCGCCAGTTGATGTTGAGAATCTGCCTGAGGTGGCGCATCATGTATACGCTGAGCCTGTGAGCAGCGACCCTGTACACCACCCAAGCTTCTACTCCATAGAGGAGAGTTGATAATACTATTGCTCTGTATACTGCACACTTGGTCTTAATGGTCAGGTCCTTGTTTTGCCACACACGGTCTCTGAGTCTGCCAAAGGCTTTAGAGGCGTTTGATATGCGTAGTTCCAGTTCAGCATCATGCTTGTTGTTATCTGACACAGTCGTGCCAAGATATTTGAAGTTCTTCACATTGTTAAGTTTCTCGCCATTTATCTGAATGTCAAGACCTGGATCTGTCGAGCCTGGAGGGGGTTGATACATCACTTCAGTCTTTTTGATGTTTATCTTTAGTCCAAAGATGCGGGCAGAATCAGCGAATCGAGTTATGATATCCTGGGCATCTGCATGACTGTGTGCAACAAAAGCTATATCATCTGCGAACATGAGTTCACGCACGATAGCCCCTGTGGTGCTTCTTGAGGATTTGAATTGGCTGACATTAAAGAGATCAGCCCCAGGCCGGCATTGTAACATGACTCCTTGATGATGATCTTTGAAGGCTTGGTTTAATACCACTGTGAGGTAAAGCGAGAACAGGGTGGGAGCGAGAACGCAACCCTGCTTCACACCATTGTTCACGCTGAATGGCTCCGATAGCTCTCCTTTCAGGCTAACTGATGCCCTCATTCCCTGGTGTAGGGATGCAATAAGGCTTGTGAAGTGGTCAGGGCAGCCGAGCTTCCTTAGGATACTCCAGAGTGCTGATCTGTTCACTGTGTCAAAAGCCTTGGTGAAATCCACAAACACCATATACAATGGCATTTGTTGTTCGATACACTTCTCCTGTATCTGCTTGAGAGAGAAAATCATATCCACAGTGCCTCTTCCAGCACGAAATCCACACTGGGCCTCCGGTAGTAGTGTTTCTGCATAAACGCTCAGCCTGTTTAGTAGAATGCAGGCATACACTTTACCAGGGATAGATAACAGTGAGATGCCACGATAGTTCCCACACAAACGCCGATCACCCTTTTTGAACAGAGTGATGAGCTGGGCGTCCTTCCAGTCTTGAGGTGGAGTGCCTAACTTCCAGGAGTCAAGTACGATTTCATAGAGACACTGTACCAGTGATTTTCCGCCTAGTTTGATGACTTCCGGGTGAATTCCATCAGAGCCTGGAGATTTTCCACTACTTAGCAGGGAGATGGCATCGGCCACTTCTTTTAGGTCAGGAAGCTCATCCATCCAGGATTGGACAGGGTGCTGCTTCAGGTCACGAGTGACATCGGGGGGCACTTCATTTGATTCATTTAGGAGGCTGTTGAAATGCTCGGTCCACCTAGAGAGGAGGTCTTTCTTTTCTGACAGTAATGTTTGGTTGTCAGAGGAGAGCAGCTGGTCAGGATAGTTTACTCTCGGTCCCCATACAGCTTTCAGTCCTTGATGGAATCCTCTCGTATCATTCATGTCTGCTAACACCTGGAGCTCAGCCGCTTTGCTCTGCCACCATTCATTCTTTAGCTCACGGCATCTCTTTTGAAGGAGACGGGAGTGTTGTTTGAACCTCGCTTTGGTAGACCTGGTGTTACGGTTTAACATTTCAGCGCGTGCCTGGTTTCGGTTTTCAATCAGTTTGCTTAGCTCGGAATCATTCCCGTCAAACCAGTCCGCATGCTTTCTTTCAACAAAGCCTAAAGTGTCCTTTGACACCTCGTACACTGTTGACTTGAAGGATGCCCACTTATCCTCAACTGTGCCCGACAGATTTGGCAACTTCTCATTCAGTTGTGATTCTAATTCATCCCTGGTGGTACCACATTTCAGCTTGCCGACATCTAGCTTTTTGAGACGCAGTCTGGACCTGCGTATCAACCTCCTTACTCTGAGTCTCGTCTTGGCCCTTATCATTATATGATCGGTGCTACAGTTCGCCCCTCTCACGGCCCTTGTATCGTGAAAGTCACCAATATCACGTTGACGTGTGATAATAAAGTCAATGAGATGCCAGTGCTTTGACCTTGGGTGCATCCATGAGTTTTTATGGGCAGGTTTGTGTTTGAAGCATGTATTAGTTATCACGAGTTGATGCTCAGTACAATGCTACATATATATTGCGATGTAATTACACTGGAAGAAAGTATGCAATAAAATTACAGTGAATCGTGGTATTATCGCAGTGGTGGCGAGCCTGCACCAGGTTAGCCAACCCGGTGACTGAAGTCAAATAGTTTACGCCACAGGCTGAATACTAATCGCTACACCGGTGGTTCTCAAATTTTTTTCGTTGCGGCGCCTTTAGAAGAACTAGCTGAGTTTGCGACGTACCAGCGATAATACAACATTATAAGAGAAAATATAATAAATATATTACGCTTTATTATATGCAAAGATTTTTAAGCAAACGTCACCTTGACGAACAATAAAATAGCAAATTTTCATGCTCTGCATTCATCTGAGCCCAGTTTTTCAAAAACTCTTGGCTTCAATGGTCGTTTTTTAATAAAATTAATAATTTTGGTAAAGACTTGGTTCGACTTCAACTTCAACTGCGAGTTCGATTTCAGAACTCAGTTCTCTACCAACTAACGCCTCGCGATGTCGCAATGAATCATGCAATGCATCCATTTTGCGTTGGGTGCACGTTTTTGAATTAGACCTCGCAGTCCACAGTAGCTGCCAGACATAGCTTTGGTCCCATTTGTGCATATGCTGATACACTTCTCCCAATCTAAGTTGTTTGTTGAAATATATTGGTCGATTTTATTGAAAAAATCAATTCCTCGGCATCCAAGTTCAATAGGTTTGCAAAACAGCAGCTCTTTTACTATTCTTTGTTCTAAAAAGTCAATAAAACAAATATAAAAAATCATGCATCATCAGTGCATCTCGACTGCTATCAGTTGCCTCATCTAATTGCAGAACAAATTCTCGCTTTTTTTTGATCAATCTGTTGGTCATCAATGTCCACCGCCATGTTACCAATCCGGCGATAGACGATATTATTGGATATCGGTACCAACTTTAACTTTTCCGCAGCTCTTTCCACTATTGCAGCAGGTAGTATTAGTTCTTCGAGAATAGTGCGACGCTTTTTACACTTAGTAATACTATGATAAACTTGGAATAATGCTAATAAAGTCTTTGCTGTCGCATATATGAATTTTGAAATGGTGCTCACTTGCCTCTTTAGATCATCTAATTTTTGAGCAAAAAACTCCCTAGGTTTATATACAAATTGCACGTCTGATGAATTTAAATGACGTCAAAGCAGTAGCATATTCAAAGGAGGGGCCATTAAACCATCGCCCCCCCTTGAAGATCACTAATACGAGAAATCAGAGACAGATTTAAAGTGAAGAGCTTTTTTTTAGAGAACCACTGTACTACATTATACCAGATTGTTTTCAAGATGATTCACAACTTTTTCCGTGGTTTTTAAAGGTTTTTGTTGTTATTCTTAAATGTTTTTTTAACTTGTATCATTTTTTTTGCGCCTCCAGTACTGAAAAAGGTTGAGAATCAGCAAACAAGGCTTTAAACGTTTACCCTACATATACAAATTGTCGATTGAATATCAAAGTTAACGTTTACTGCAAGCATTTTTGTGTGGGAGAATTGCCGCGGTTAATTTTGATAAGCGTGAGAGACGGTTACACTCAATCACGACAAATACGCTGTCGTAAAATCTCGAAGTGCCTCTGCGTCAGAAAGAGTGCAGAAAAGAAAAAAGCTACTTTAGGTTTTAACTTATTTAACTAAGGCATTGTTCCAAACTGTACGGTGCTTTTTGTTAAACCCCAAACCACTTTTTTTCTTTATTTTTTGTTAAGTTGGAATTATAAGTCATGCTATGGCCCTAAATGTTGTTTCGTTATGACCAAACGTCTGCCTTAAGCAGGAAGCAATTGAAATATGATAAATTCCAGACGTTTACGTGAATAATCTGCTGCAAGAAGGTTTTCAAAAAGAACATGTGGCTCTTTTATAAGCTACTGTAAAAGACGTTTCATTGATGTGTTTTTTTAGTTGGCATACATACACTTGAATGAGTCGAGCAAATATTTAAATGGTATAAAAAGTTCTTCCTAGGTAAAAATTTGTCGTTCATAAAAGACCTAAAGCTTTTCATATAATTTAAAATCTGAGATACTGTAACAACTGCAGTAGAATTTGTACATCAGTTGGCTTTGAATAAGTCAAATAGAATTACAATTTAACTATTTTTTCTTTAAAAGGTTACAATATCATCCCACTTTCAAATAATCTGTTTTGGCAGTACGCAACTGTAGGAAAAAGATAGGAAAGTAAGGTAAAATACTAGTTCTTACGAAAATCTGTTTAATAAAAAGTGTAAATTCTTCTGAGGAATTATTCAGTTATTCTAAACATTATTTTGAATTTTAACCGAGTGTATTTTCAGTTTATTAAGGAGAACGTAAATAAAGGATTTTTATCCTTCTAAAATGGCAAATTTTTCGCTATGGCCGAAAAGACTTTGACCTCCATCTGTTTCTGTTTCCAACAATGTGTGTAGTTAAACATTTATTCTTGTATTAGTTTTGCTGCTAAATCAATTTAGAATCAAGCAAGAATCATGCTGGTAGTTATGTAACATTTTTTGATAATAAATTTTTTGAACAATTTCGAATAAAGATTGTTCGGTTTGGCTTTATTTAAATACTATTAAAAGTTCGTTTTTACTTTTGTTATCACCGTTTTACTTCTTCTTCTCCTTTCGGCCTTTTCCTTCAATCAGGGGTGGCCACAGCGTATTATCTTCCTCCAAACCATCCTGTCTTCAACGTCCATCTTCTTTACACCAACCTCCCCCATATCTTCTTTCACAACATCTAAAAATCTTTTCTTTGGTCTCCCTCTTTTCCTCTTTCCCGGTAACTCCATTTCCACCATCTTTTTTCGTACATATTCTTGGTCTCTCCTCATGACGTGTCCCTACCACCTCAGCCTGTCCTTACTCATCTTCATTTCTAACCGTTCTACCTGTTTCCTTTTCGTTTCCCAAATGTCACTCTCAGTCCAATTTGAGTTGTTTTTCTTAGCATTTCTGCTGTTTTGTCCCACTCATCAGGTAACCCACCCTTACCTTTCAAAATCCTGGTCACCTCTTGTCTAAACGCTTCTTGACAGCTTGTGTCCTTCAGTTTCCACCATCGTATCTTTGGCTTTACTTTCTCTGCTTTTTTCTTTTTCAACATAAGAGGCACTTTGCATACCACCATACGGTGCTGCTTTGCGACACACTTATTCACTGTTCCAGCGCCAGACGGACCCGCCAGATTGTCCAGCCGCGGTCGCCTTATCAAACTGCTGCTTCGCTACCGCAACTGATTTTAAACAATTCGTTGTTAATCCTTCGTTCTCTCTCCTTTGTTCTCCCTCCTTCGTTCCTTCTCTCTTTCTTACTTAAATTTCGTTCTCGCTTAAGCTACTCCGGTCATTTATTTTTTTCTGCGTTAGCATTTGAAAACAGTTTAGTGACGTAATAATCGATTGTGTTCTGACTCATTCGTTATTAAACGTGGTCGTTTAGCTTAGCTAGCTTAAGGATTAGGTCAACGTTTTTACTCGTTTATATTAATATGTTAATTCAGTTAGAATAGTGTTAGGGTTTTTGTAATAATTAACTTGTTTGCGATAACTATGTTTAACGATTAATTTTTTATTGTTTTATTTGTTTCATTCTATTTGAATAAGTTTGATAATTTTGATTAAATTCTATTTGAATAAAATTGGGATAGTTTAAGTGGCATAAATGATGTCTTTATTTGTTTCTATTTGAGAAAGTTTAACACCGCGTCAAGGGTTTCTGTGCCCCGAAATCGACTATTCTGTGCCGCACAGAAATATTCACTATTACCTTACAATCGCACATTTCCTTCACGTTCCTCCTTCTGCACATCATATATTCTACTTGGGTACTTTTTCCGCCACTTTTATACGTCACCCTGTGTTTATCTTTCTTCTTGAAATAAGTACTGACGATTGCCAAATCCATTCTTTTCCCAAAATACATAACCATTGATCCTTGCTTATTTCTTGTTCCAGCACCGTACCTTCCCATTATTTCCTCTTCCCCTATGTTTCCTTCGTCCACATGTCCATTAAGGTATCCACCAAGAACTTTTGTTACACTTTCTATCAACCCATCCAGGTCTTCCCAAAAATCATTTTTCTCCTCCATGCTGTTGTTAACCTGTGGAGCATACGCGCTTATTATATTTAGGATGGACCCTTTTACCTCCAGCTTCATGGTCATTAATCTGTCTGACACCCTCTCATCTCCAGGACACTTTAAGCCAGTTCCTCCCTCACAACTATCCCTATCCCATTCTTTCTTCCATCAGCTCCGTTGTAAAATAGTTTGCATTTACCTCCAATGTTCCTTGCTTTACTCCCTTTCCACTTTGTTTCCTGTAGGCACAATATGTCTACATTCCTTCGCTCCATCATATCTGCCAGCTCTCTTCCCCTTCCAGTCATTGCTCCAATATTTAAGGTACCCACCCTTATGAGTGAGCGTCTCCCTTTCCACATTTCTCGCTGCCTCTTCACTCGCTTTCCTCCTCTCTTTCAGCTCTTGTTTTCACTATGTTTAGCAGTAGCATAATTTCCACAGGTGCCCTGCTGTGCACACCTGAGGAGGTCGTTGGTAACCCGGGCCGCGACTGATCCGGTATGGATTTGTTAATAATAATACGCATTTGTAAAATCTGGAAAAAGTTTTACGCCGGATGCCCTTTCTGCCGCAACCTTCCCCATTTATCCGGGCTTGGGGCCTGCATCAAGAAACACAAAAATGTGCCTCCGATGGCTGGGTTCACCGTTTTACTTCTAAAAGAAAAAAAAAAAAGAAATAGAATGTATAGACCAGTACCTTTAAGAAGCTTTCTTAAGCTTACTACTGAGTTCTCGAATTAGATGACGTAAAGCGTATTACCGTCCGCTTAACATAACCGAAGGCTAAATAATGGTTATCTTTTCAAAAATAGCAATGCTTTTACTCGTTTAATTTTCCATATTTGCCTCATGCCATATTGGTAAATACGGAGGCAGTGTTAAAGAGATGGAAGGAGTACTTTGAGAAACTGATGAACGAAGAAAATAAAGAGAACCTAGGACAGAGGAAGCAGAAATGGTTAATGAAGAGGTAAATTGCGTCAGTAGAGAAGAAGTAAAGAACGCACTAAGAAGGATGAAAAAAGGTAAAGCAGTTGGGCCAGATGAGTTGCCAGTAGACGTTTGGAAGTGCATGGGAGAGATGGGGATAAAGTTTTTAACCAGACTGTTCAACAGACTATTAGTGGGTGAACGGATGCCGGAAGAATGGAGAAGGAGTGTGCTTATCCCAATCTATAAAAACAAAGGGGACGCATAGTGCTGTGGAAACTACAGAGGAATAAAGCTAATGAGCCACACAATGAAAGTATGGGAAAGAATTATTGAAGCCAGGCTAAGGGATATAGTAGAGATCAGGAAACAGCAATATGGATTTATGCCAAGAAAGGGAACCACCGATGCCATGTTTGCCTTAAGAATATTGATGGAAAAGTACAGGTAAGGTCAAAGAGAGCTACATTGTGTATTCGTGGACCTAGAGAAAACTTACGACAGGGTTTTTCGGAAAGAGCTGTGGTACTGTATGAGAAAATCCGGAATAGTGGAAAAGTATGTGCAACTTGTACAGGATATGTATGAGGGAAGCAAAACAGTGGTGAGTGTGCAATAATAACTACAGAAAGTTTCAAGGTCAAGGTCGGACTGCACCAGGGATCAGCGTTAATTCCGTTCCTGTTTGCAGCAACAATGGACAGGCTAACGGATGAAGTAAGGAGAGAACCACCATGGACGATGCTGTTTGCTGATGATATTGTGATTTGCGAAGAGACCAAGGAAGAAGTGGACCGGAGACTAGAATCCTGGAGATATGCGTTGGAAAGAAGAGGGATGAAAGTAAGTAGGTCAAAGACCGAATATCTGTGCGTAAATGGAGGAAATGACGACGAAACAGTGAAGATGGAGGATACAAAAGTGCCAAGAGTAAAGAAATTTAAGTATTTGGGATCAACGGTGCAAGAAAGTTGTAGTTGTGAGAGGGAGGTAAAAAAGAGAGTGCAGGCAGGATGGAACGGATGGAGAAAAGTATTGGGAGTAATCTGGACAAGGAGGTTACCAGCTAGAGTAAAAGGAAAGGTGTACAGTTCAGTGGTGAGACTAACAATGGTGTATTGACTTGAGACAGTGGCGATCACAAAGAAACAAGTAGAAGAGATATAAGTTGCAGAGATGAAAATGTTGAGGTTTGCTATGGGAGTGACGAGAAAAGACAAGATTAGAAACGAGTAAATCAGGGGTACAGTTAAGGTAGAACGGTTAGAAATGAAGATGAGTAAGGACAGGCTGAGGTGGTAGGGACATGTCATGAGGAGAGACCAAGAATATGTACGAAAAAAAGATGGTGGAAATGGAGTTACCGGGAAAGAGGAAAAGAGGGAGACCAAAGAAAAGATTTTTAGATGTTGTGAAAGAAGATATGGGGGAGGTTGGTGTAAAGAAGATGGACGTTGAAGACAGGATGGTTTGGAGGAAGATAATACGCTGTGGCCACCCCTGATTGAAGGAAAAGGCCGAAAGGAGAAGAAGAAGTTTATTGCAAGTTCAAGTTTAGAACATTCCGAAAATTTTAGTTAAATTTCGGTTCGGGTTCAAAGAATATACGTGGTGAATTGTTGTTAAGACAAAAAATCCGAAGTGTTGATTCGTAACTGGCAATTCCAACATGAAAGGTTTTAAGAATTCCTATTTGTAGTTCGGGTTTATTCGAAAAAGATTAGTTGTGACGGTTGTTTGAATTCTACTTTAACTTAGTGAGAAGTCGAAGTAAATAAGAGATATTGTAGTTATTTGAAGTATCGTTGTTAGTGTGAATAGATAGACTATGAACTTTGGCGTATTCTATCTTTCAGATAAGTTGAAACAGAGGTTTTGTAATACAAAGCCGTGTGGGAAAACGGATTTACGCCTCCAATGTTTGTGGTTACTGATCTTGTTCGATTTTTTGCGGGGTTATCCGGTGCTCATAATGGACTTCTTAAGACTTTTAAGCTTAGCAGTAAACTCTTTTTCTATAATATTCATAGTTAAATGAACACCAAGGTTCACGTTTACTGCAAATAGTTTTATCTGGGTAAATTACTGTAAAGCGATTAGTTTTGAAAATGTGACATTGAGGGTTTATGTTAAATGGGAAGTTGGAACGTCACAGACAGTTATATTTTTCAACGTCATTGCACAGCTTAGATGTTGTACAATTTTACATTTTTAGTCCTCAAGATTTTTTTGTTTTGAATTATGAGTTATATAAAAATAAAAATATTAAATGCTTTGCTATTTCTTGCATTGGCAACAAGTGTGAATTCTTTCAACATTCAAAGCATTAACAATGGATTTATTTTGACGTCAAACAAAACGGGAAACTTATTTGGATTTTCAATGACTTTTCATGAAAAGAATGGAGAAAAAAGGTACGAACAACATAATGTACTATTAGAAATTTTTTACAATTACTGGTTTTTCCGAAATTAGCTTTGTCTTAATATCGCAACACAATTTAAATTGTTATTGCATTACCATCAAAATAAAATTGTTTTAAATGTCTGTAGCATACAGATCTGAGGCCTTTCTGAGATAGTTTTTGGTTTATGATCAGTGCTGCTGTTGGCTGGTGGTTAGATTTTATGCGTTTTTTTCATTAATTTAAAAAGTGTGATCAACGTAAGAAAAACGGTCTTAAAAATTCTGCGACCTCGAGTTATAACCGCAACCGATTTTCAAAACTGCAAATGTCACAAGAAAATGACAACATAAGTTGGATCGAGTCCCTCTCGATCATACGCACCTCTCAGTCTCCTTCAATGATGACATTCAGCCTGTTTGAATCAATTTTTGATACATCATGTTCTCCACAGACCGTTAAACAAATTGCTACCAAAAAATTTATGAGGAGACAGGATAGCGAAACTCAAAAATAAAGATTTTAAATCCCGCTCTCTTATGCCTTCCCTGGCTCTTTGCATTTTTAAATGCCTCCACTGGTTCAATTGCTAAAAGTTGAGAATTAAAGGAAAGTTTTTTGGCTTTTCACTCTGTACCACGCAGCCGTCTTGTTCCTCCTGAAATTAAGTGATTACTAAAATACTAAATTTCTCATCTTTGATGAATTCTCGCGTCATCAGGAAGTTGCTTCTTAGGAAATTCCAACCCAGCAATCAAAAATCTCTTAAATACAACAGGATAAAGGCAGATGTGAAATATCGGCTCTAAACACGTGTGATTTTTTCCAAAAATGCTCTTTAAAAAATTTTCTCAGAAATTTTTAATTTTAGTGCAAATGAATGTAACGACCAAGAGACTTAATGCCCATAGAAGAAAAGAGATTTAATCTGACTAATCGGCAACGTGGACGAATAGGATTGGTTTGCCATTATATCGATCTACCCGTATCGTTCAGAAAAATACATAACCGCGTTTTTCCTTTAGGCGGTATTACAAAACAACTCTAAATAACACCACATAAAAAAGAGAACTTTTAACTATAGATAACAATATCTCGAGATTTTCAAAAGTATGTCGAGATACTTGCTTGACCCTTATTGTTGTAACGTCTTAGTTGTTATTTTTTGCTAGTCACTAGCATAAATAAATGATTATGACCATTATAATTTGTTTAGATATGTATAAAAATTGATTTTAACCAAAAATATTGCAGAAGTTTTTTAAGAATATGGTGCTTTAACTTTTATTCCATTTTGGCTTATTTAGTGCGTTTATTTATTAGTAATGCATTATGTGTGACAAATGAAACAATTAATAAATTTTGTTTTTAACTCAATTATTTTTTGTATTTTAAGCTAATATATAAAATAAGCAATATCTAAATTTTAAATAATAAAAAAAATACCGTTTGGTGTTTCAGTTTAATTGTTGATGCACCAACCAAACCAAATCAAAACTCATCGAAACAACAAAAATTGAACCAGCAAAACAATCTTTACAAATGCAAATTGCAAATAAACCCATTGAAATCTGTCTGTGCCAATCTCAACATAACTTTTGATGCTCCCGATGGTAAGAAATGTGTTTTTTTCTTTTTGTAGAAAGCATTATTTTTTTAAAAACTTAGGCGGTTGATTTGGTTCTAAAATTACACCGTTTTGGTTTTCATTTGAAATTTAGGCATAGTAGGCTCTTGATCTGCATAATCTCATTTTTTTAAACATAGCCTTGTACGTCTTCGATCTTACGTGCTGGATAAAGCGACTACGATTTTACATGTAGTTATTGCTCTTAACGCATCATTTTCAAGCAACAATTTTATAAATCAATCAGTCTGTTTCTAAGACATTTTGCGGTACCGGTAAGTTCTTAATTTTTTCAAGCGGTTCTTTAGTTGCATTTCTTCTTCATAAGCCAGCTTTGAGTAATTTTTCTTACGATTATAAAAATAATACCCTGTTGGCCTATGTAGTAGAAGTAGTGCCGAGCGACTCCTGCTTAGCAAAGTAAACACAAGGGTAAGCCATTGTTTTCCGCCACTACATATAGCAGTTCCAATTCCTTGCTCAATAGGCTAGCGGTTTGTCGCTTATTATTTTATGCTGCTTCCCCCTTCAACCTCTAATCAATCTACGGTTAATGGATCATTTTTGTTTTATTTGATTCTGTTGTTTCACTTATTCACTCCTTGTTTTTTGTTTAAATTAGCCCTATATAGTCTACGTTTATAAAATCCATTAAAAAAAAGCCATTTGATCTTTTTAATATAAGAGGAATTGGTAAATAGTAAATAGTAACATACGTATAAAACCATGCGTCTTAACTTTTTAATAAAAGACGTAAAAAATCCTTGTGGGTTGTAAAAGTGAATTTGTCAACATAGGCCTAAATTTAAGAAAATAATGATAAAATATATATTTATGTCCAGATGTACAAAAAGAGATTCGAACAACTATTTAAGAATTGAAACAACTATTGAGAAATTCTATTATTTTTTATAGCATAAATACTTTATTGGTTTATAGCGGTGGTTCTCAATCTGTGTTACGCGAGACTTTTTTTAAGGGATAACTGAATAGGTTTTAGATCCAAATAGAATCCAACACTCGAATTAAATAGTAGTTTTTAGATATTTATCGGTGTTATTCTAATAAATACGAGAATACGTACATTTGAGTTAATTTTTTTCTTTTCATAATTTATAACAATAACGCAATAATCAGAGTGTGTACTTCGGCGTCAAATTTTTGAAAAAGTTGCGTTAACATATGCGCCGCAATTAATTTTGTCATTTTCAAAACGCAAGTTTAATCTGACACATAGTGTCTGTCATAAAATTTCCGCGTTTCCATTGCTTATGTTCGAATGTACAATGCTGTTATGAATATTTTAAAAAACAAATGGCTTCTTTTCTATACAAATCCACGTTGGCTGTCACAAGAAAATATGGTAAAGTTTTAAAATTAAGAAAAAAGTTGCTCGATTTTTATACACAAAGAAATCATTATTTCATTAATTTGAAGTTTCTCTTGTGACGAGCTACTTATCGGATATTTTTGATACTCTTAACTTACGAATTTGTTTTTCAAGGATCAAATGACTCTATTGCATATCTTGTTTTTATATTGAAAGCTTCTGTATGAAAACTAAACTTTTGGCTAATAAACAAGAAAGTCAAACAGTATCAAATGTTTAGACAAATTTCCTCATTGCAGAATCAACGCAACGAAAAATTATTTCAAGAAATTGTATGCCTTCTAAAACTGTTTAAAACTTATGCATTATGTTTCAAGCGTATATATAGTTGTCCCTATATTTTTAATCTATTCTTTGTTCATCCGATCAACACGTATGAACAGCAGAACAAGGGAAAATCATTGATATCCAATATAATAAAACAGCTATAATCAGGCATAAAGAATGCTCGCCGCCCGTCACACTTCATTCCTAATAATTTTAATCGTGACGATGTAATTTATCCCGGTTAAAAGTAATTCGTAGTTTTATTATAAGATAATATTCGCGTCTCTTTGAGCGCTGCTTTTGTATTGCAGTATGCGATATACGTCCGATTCGCTCTCTATTACTGATACATGTATTTTTTCTCTTCTCGCCGACAGAATGACGTAATATGTTTTTCAAGCTTTACTACAACTCGCTTATTGTAGAATGTTCTGGCGCATTCGAGCATAGCGATCTCTCCAGGGAGTTCTGGCTAAATCTCGAATATACTTTGCGTCACGTGATCTTTTTTCTATAAAAAGCCGATGCGTAGCGAATTATTATGATAAAGTAATTTGAGACGACTCGAGAGACGGCTCGAGTGAAAGTGATTTTGTTTGGGCAGATGGCCCGTTAGATTTATATCGTTTGATAATTGTTGAATTTATTTTGCCCAAGTGGGTGGGAGTGTGTTCTACAGAGGTAGAATTATTTGTGTTGATTGAATCAAGTTACGTGGAATAGAATTTCGTAGGTCGTGATTTTTGTAATACATTCGTTCTTATTAGCAGCATGTGTCGTCAGTCGGCAGCGTGGTCGAGTGGTTAAAGCACCGGACTGATGATTAACATGGTCTTGATTCAAAACCTATTTGCTCCATTCTGTTGTGTTCTTGGGAAAGACACTTTACGGCACTTTCCCTTGGTTGGTGGTCTTGACAAGCAGTTCAAAATTACAGTAATATCTCTACTAAATTACTAGCGGACAGCAATATCTTGGTATCTCCAGAAGCAGGTCGGGGTAATTGCTTACTCTATGTGTAGCGCCTCCGTCGCTTTCCTGCGAGTCAGGAGGATAAATATAGAGATAAAAAAACAAAACAAAATTAGAGACAGTAGTCTCTGTTTGTTGTGAAAAAGAGTCTTTAACGAAACCAATCCGAGCTTTCGTTAAACCAACTGTACAAAAGCTTCAGGCTCATAGCAAGACGACTTCTTGAGCCGGAATAAAATAAAATTTAGACACAGCTTTGTTTCAGCGCAAGTATTCGGGTTACCTAGCTCAACTGGTCCTTTAGGATACCCGAACAAAGTCTGGGACACCGCCAATATTTGACGAACAATAGCCTCTACTTTAACTTCGACTTTAAAAACTATTTCTCAAGTACTACCATAGTATTCTCTGTCACATAGAAATGTGAGCAGTGCTTCTCTGCAATGATGAGCATTAAAACCAAACGCAAAAATTGCTTTACAATGCCTTTCCATTATTCCCGTTGTGCAGTTAATGTGATGGGTTGGTGCACACAGCGACTTATACGAAAAAAGCAAATACAGCCATCACATTAAATTTTATTGCCATATTTATAAAATAAATCTGAATAATTAATTTTTCAATGAACTTTGTGGTAACTAGTGTAAAGAAAAAAATTTTGATGATACGTGCTAGCCAAAAGATTGAGAACCACTAGCTTATAGCAAATATTTAAATCGGCTAGCCATCATTATTCGACAGTAGTCAGCCGACCGGAACTTGGCCTCTTCTGATATAAATAAAAAAAAAAGTAATGCATTTGATAGGAGCCCACAAACTTAGGTTTATTCTCTACTTATTTGAATAACTTTGCAAAATTAACTTCAGCAAACAAACCGTCCCTTAATAATAGTTTAAAACGAGAAATCATGGTCGGCAAGTTCGGCGTACGCACAGCCGTACCAGCCTAAAAATTTTAAAGGGGGTGTAATTCATTTTTTCCTAAATTTTATGGAAGTTTGTTGGAGTCACGATATTGTAGCTTTTGCAAAAGTTAAGACAAAATGCCATAACTTTTCGTTTTAAAATTCTAGTGAAGACTAAAGAAAGGTCATAACTTCATAATTTTTCCGTTTTTGTCAGAAAAGACTAAAAAATGGTCATCAACCCAAATCTTATACATATATCTAGATTTGAAAACTTTGTCCCAAGCAAATAGTTCCTTATTGATGCCCTAAAAATTTTTTTACCCAAATAATTTATTGTCGCTGCAAAAAAATTCTGCTTTTGCTGAAATTTTTGAGACCTGAGCGGGCGATTGCCTCCTTGCTCCCCCCCAGGTCGTGCTACTATGGGCGTACGGGATGCTTAATGCCGCAAATAGCATTTGCCAATGAAATAATATTCTATCATCAAAAACGAAAAAAGTCAAGTTTTTATCATTTTTAATGCTATTTGCACTTTTTGTATTTGTTTAGTCAAAGTTTTTGAGTTATTTCTTTTTGTTTCTGAATTAGTCGAAAAGGAATTAAGCTTACCTACAAAATAAGAAATTATATTTTCTAATTGAACATTAGAAAAGGTTGTCTGTTGTGCTTTTCTGCTACATTCTTTATTATTCACCCAAAACAATCTTACTCGCACTCTGGTACTTTGTCAAAGTTATTTTTAGTAGGCTACCGAACAGCTCATGCGTTATCAAGCATTGGCTGAAACGCTTTAAACCAACCTTAAAAAACAATTTTTTGACACACTATAATATGACGGCAACTACTTTTGCTTTCTTTGCTTAGATGTAATTTATTTTTGCGACTTTGAAAATTGCTTATTTGACCAAGTCTTAATGGACGATTTCAACTGGACCAGATCGAACAAAGCCACACCTTCGAGAAACACTGGGCCGACTAAAGACCATACCTTCGAAAGTGAGTTTGAATTTATTTTAATTACCACTGCAAACTTGTTACCAAATATGCCAATAAGTCATAAACTTGTAAAATCAGAAATTTAAATCAATAATTTTTCAAGTGTTTGGGTTTCTAATCACTTTTATCTCTTTTTTAAATTATATTTATATCTGTTACTAGACGGTTGTAACAATTAAGCAGCTTTAAATTTTGGTCATATAAAAAATTAAGTTATAACACATACTAAAGCCTTTCCTTCTCCAAATAAATGTAGAGTTAATTGCCTGTTGCAACGCCTCTCATATTGTCCTACGAGTCAGGAGCGTAAATATGCGATATATTTTCATATGATTAAAAGCTGTTGAAACTGAATTATTTTGTTGAAATTACATATCTGATTGCTATAACGTCCCGATTTATTATTTTTTAAGCGGTCAATATATTTTGTTCTTTTTTGCATTCACATTTTTTAGTCTTCTATCTATTTTTATTTTCGTAAATGAGACATTGTTTTGCATTAAGGCATTGTACGTTTTTAACGTTCCTTTCAAGTACCGAAGCGTGGCACGAGTTTGTGGTGTTCTTATTTGTAACATCTCGCCTTAACAACAAGCCCACTTTCATTGAACTGTAGCAACGGTGGCAGGCTTTTGGCAAAACAATGTCAGGTTTGGTTGTTCTACAAATTGAACTCAGATTTTTCGAGTCTGAAATAGGACACTGGCTATTAGGAAAACTGAGCTTTTCGATGCTCGTCAAATTGCCAAGCAATAAGCAAACACAAGATCACGCTGCGGTCAAATTCTTCAACATATATTAAATAAAGTTTTCATTTTCACTTAGATTTCCCGTGTGATCCAAGAGATATTACTGTGCTTCCTGTTGCAGATTCAACCAATGGCACATCTGGCTATTTCTTGTTCATAGAAGCGTCCATGCAAAATTTGAAGTTTCCCAGGTCCGCCATTGTTGCTACACCGACCCAACCTGCGACCCTTGGTGATTGCTTGAGGTACAAGGCCTAAGACGGTGATTCTTAACCTTTTTGCATATTTTACTTCTTTATCAAACAAGATTAAGCAATTTACAACAAATTCTTAATCATTGTTAATATACGTTCGAAATCATAATACAATCCCAAATCATATACGGACAATTGTGGTTTTGGTCTTTGGGTTTGCAATACAGTTTTGCTTGAACTGCCATTTCGTAATTGATCATAAAATATTTTGGTTAGTACACAAAGACTTGAGTATATTGGCTGTTGTTGCTAATTGTTTATTGTAAATTTCAATTCAATTCAATTCAATTTATTTATTTAGGCTTTTTCACAAAACAATAAATCAGGAAAAGAAAACACAAAACAAATCAAGAAGCCATGGTCCAGTAAAAAGACCAAAGCTGGTCATCTAGTTACTGGACCTCAAAATAAAAATAATGCACAATTTGGCATAAGTTAAGAAACACATTAAAAATAAAAAATAACAATAATAATAATAATAATAATAATAATAATAATAATAATAATAATAATAAATGGCTTAGAGGTAAAGATGCTTGCTAATTACAAATACTGTTAAATAAAACAAGTTGTTACATTATAATTTAATAGCAAATTCACAGTTTATACTTAAATTTAATCATCAAAATATGAAAACAATATCACAAAGGTTTAACAATAGGCACTTTACAATGTAAAGAATAAAAAATTTACCTTAAAGCTGGCATAGGATGACAAGCCGCGTAGAAACAAGGCGGTTTTTTAAGTTTCATACGCTTGATAATTTTACAAATGCATTTTATGAGACAAAGCTTTAAATAGTGGTTTGTATCTCTCTTTATCAGTGATTAGTCGAGACCACAAACGTCGAGACCAAGACCGAGGCCCGACAATTTTTCTCAGACCAAGACCGAGATCGGCAAATTTCGAGACCTAGGGTTCGAGACCGAGACCGAGACCGAAACAATCGAGACCAAGACAGAGACTGAAAAATTTTACTAAAATATAATTCATTTTCAATTATTGCAAAAATAATAAATTTATTTTTTAAGTAATGTTAGATTGCATTTTAACCAAACAAGCATCTCTAAAATGTTGAAAAGAGCTTTGTTCCGTGTAGTTGCATCATTAAGCAATCTGCTCTGCTAGGGGAGAAGACGAATCACACAAGGACGCTGATTAACAATGTTGAAAAAAGCAATCAAAAATTTTTTTAATAAATATTAATTAAAATTTTTTTCAAAACTCAAAAAGCCGAAGGCAGGATCATGACAGAAGAGGTTGAAACTTCATCCAATTTGGATTGCTTGGTTATCAGTGTTGGCGTGTTGCAGTTGTTGGATTTGTTGGCTATGTTTGGTTTACATAGAATAGAATTTGTCTAGTTAATCACCCCGAAGATTAGAAACAATAACGAAGTATGCAAACCAGTAAAAACTGTTTAAAAACTCGCTGGTTTTTTTCGGCATTACTTTTGTTTATATTTTGCCAATCTATGAGTAGGTCATTCGGAATAGTTTTTAGGACGTTTTCCTTTTCTACCTGGTCATATTAGCAATTTCATATTTTGTCCTAAGCAATTAGATTTATACCATGGCGTTTGCAGAAATTTGTTATGGGAGGTGGGCGGATGAGAGCCGAAAACTTTACCGCTATAATCCGTGCACTTTTTTACAAAATGGAGGCCTGGTGCTACAAAAAAGGAGTCACTTTTAAAGATTCACTTAAAAAAAACAATTAAAATTATTTATTACTTTTTAATATTATTATTTTGTCTTTATTTTTATCCTCTTGACTCCCTGACTCACAAGAAATTGTCGTAGTCGTTATATTAGGATTGCCATATCTGAATTGGCGGAATTCCGGACAGACGTAGGCGCAGCAACAAAAAAAATTTTTTAAAGTGCGGACAAAATAAATTTTTCTACAAATCTAGGACGAACGACAAACAAAAAAAATGTCTTTACTTGGGATCGGTCTCGAAATTTCCTATTTTCGTCCCATAATCAATGTGTTCCCTAAAATATTGCACGTTGTTTTAAGTTGATACTAAAATTCTGGACATTTGGGTCTTTTTTTAAAATCCTTTCCGGACACAAAATTTAGCATGAAATTCCGGATATGTTTTTCCTGATGGTATAGCCACCTTACGCTATACATATGACAACTATCAAACTATTACCATTACTTACTTTCGGAGATGTCAAGATTTTGTTGTCCGGTTAAAATTTTTTCTTTTTTTTAAAATTTCTATTAAGACCTATAATCGAAATTTAGGACTACTTGATAAGACCGTCAAGCAAGGGAAAGTGCCTTAGTGTTTTTTCAAAGACACAACAGAATGGTGAGAGTAGGCTTTAAACCGCAACTGTGTCGATCCGATTTGCCATAAACCACGGCCCTCTTAATCACTCAAACAAGCTGCCGACAAATCTAAAATAAAGACCCTTTTTTTGCTTTTCGCTCTTCTCTATCCCTAGTTCTTTTTCAATCAAAAAAAGTCTTCACTTTATCTTTACAGTTTTTGAGCTGCCTTAGTGCTACTATACAGTAAACTTTTAATCATCGTTTTTCATGGGAGATTTTTAACACCCAAATCTCTCTCTTCCGTGCATACGCTTATGGATTCATCTATTACAAATTTTTAACCAGTTGTTAAAAGGGTCCATGGCAGCGTAGTCGAGTATTTAGAGCGTAGTGATTGGCAAACGTTGTGACTCGGAGGGTCTCTTTACTTTATAAATAATCGCGGGCCATAATTGATCAATATATAAATATGGTCTTCAAATTATTGCATACATAAATTTTATTACAACAAGAACTTGTTCGCTTCATTAAAAAAAAAATACATAGGACCCAAGTAATGACTTTTTTTGGAAAAGGGTTGATTCAAGTTAACATGGACAATAATGCGAAATAATTATTAAAATCAAATTAAAGACCAAAAAAGTTTTCTCACTGTAATTCTGCACCGATTGCGGCTCAGAAGATACCTGCAAAAAGATTGGCTCCCAGTGTGTAAAAGATTGGGCAACCATGATATAATCTAACTGCTAACAATTCAAGAAATGTATCATCTTATGCAACTGCACTCCTACAATATCAAACTAAAAAAAATTCCAAATAAAGATTTTATTTATTTTGTCGCAGGCCATATTCTGGACATTCACGGTCCATATTTTGCACAAGTCTGAACTATACTATTGTATTCTATTGCATTATTTGCTTTAAGTCATATCTCTGGGCAACTTTATCGTTAACATAGCGTTATCATTATTGTAGTATAATTCTTAATCTGTTTTACAATGACATTTTTAAACTGAATCTTTAGAAACTTAGATTTTTTTGTTTTTTTTTTCTTCGTTTTTTGGTGACAACGTGTCTTCTAACTAAAAAAAATCATCTTTGTAAATATTTTACTACTTTTACCAACTTTTTACTTTCTCCCCATTTAAGTTCTATCAAAGTTATAGTATCCGCAATTTTGCACTCCATCAGCCAATTGCCTACTTCAAAACCGTTGTTAGAAAGCGAAACCTTTAAATTAACTCAAAAGCGAAGACCGAAAATGTAAATTGCCTCTTTGAAAGTAAACTCTAAAAAGATCTACTTAAATCCGCATCTCCTTAAGATTTTCAGAGCCTGGTTCAAAAGAACGCTTGGAATCCGGTGTCAGGCTATGGTTTACTTCGATTATATTTAAATTTTGGTTTTTTACTCTACGTCGCTTTACGATAATATTGATTTTGTTTTCTGAACAATTTAGGATTTAATTTCATAATCAAAATATTTTTTTTTTTAAAATTTTTATCTCTATATTTATCCTCCTGACTCGCAGGAAAGCGACGGAGGCGCTATACATAGGGTAAGCAATTACCCCGACCTGCTTCGGAGATGCCAAGATATTGCTGTCCGCTAGTAATTTAGTAGAGATATGACTGTAATTTAGAACTGCTTGCCAAGACCACCAAGCAGGGGAAAGTGCCGTAAAGTGTCTTTCCCAAGGACACAACAGAATGGCGCAAGTGGGTTTTGAACCGAGACCATGTTGATCATCAGTCCGGTGCTTTAACAACTCGACCACACTGCCGACTTATAATATGACATATGACAATTAAGGCCTATATGAAAGAATGTTTTTTGTAATCTAGTGGGCTACTCTATTGTATAAGTGACAGCAAATATACCATGTTTGCACCTCAAATGAAAAACTTTTAACTGAATGTTTTTTATAATTTTAGCTTTTTATGAAAGATTTAATTTCACGTTTGTACTTTATAACTTTGCTTCTACTGTAAACTCTTTTCTGACTTTTGTAAGTCTTTGTTACCCAAAGTTGTCATTTTTATTAGCTTTCTACTCCGAAAAAGTTTAAAAGTAAAATCTCAATTACTTACAAAGAGTCATGTCACCTGTGACGGAGTCGCAAAACTGCCTCGTCCTCGTTTAGCTCCTCACAAGCGCGCCTCATGACCAGCACCAAACTTTATGGTTTTATTTTATTCATAAAAACAATAATTGAGACGCTAGTCGGAAAGCGGTTTTCTATAAACAAATATTACGTAAATTACCTTTATCGCTTAAACACATTGCCCACACACTTACCGACGATGTTGGGCGGACGAGCAAAGAAAAAATCAACAAGACTACCGAATTGCTACCAGGAGTAGCCAACGTCCAAGGGGACTAATAATAATTGTTAGCAGCAAATAAATTATTGAATTCGGGTATTAAAATTTGATCTCTCTCTTCGATAACTTGGTCAAATTTTATCACCATTTCCAAAAGAAATACAAGTGTTCTATCAAAACAAAGTGGCAAGCAACCCTTGCCCAATACAACGTGGCATCACACGGTGCCAAACAGCCGCGTGTAAGGGCACTAAAAAGCAGCGCTGATTATTTAGCGCATGAACAAAAGGCGCATCGGTTCAAAACCCGATGGCCATTACCATCGTGGCAAACATTTACGCGTACGACGTAACATCACCTATTTATAAAGAACCTGACTATTGCTACAAAATGTTTGGGATAACATATTTGTTTTCTTCAAGAGTATGGTAAATGGTTTTATATGCTAAATAGTTTTTTGCTTTAATTCTAATGGACTTCGAAAGAGTTATTTTTTTATAAAGATTTTGGTACCATATGTATGGAGAAGAAATTGCCAGTCTAAATATTTACGTTCAAACTTCTCACATCGGAATGGTGATGGTTTGGACTAAAAGCGGAAACAAAGGAAACAAATGGATTGAAGGATACGTTACTGTTATATCCGAACGACCATACAAGGCAAGTCTTAAATGAAAAATACTTATAATAAAGATGAATTTGTATTCCAACTAAATACAACCAGTATTCCCACTGTATTTATCTAAGTAATTTCGCATCAAAAGCATATAGTAAGAGAAATGTCAAATATAGCATAATCAAGAGATAATAAATTGGTTAGTACAGATATATGATTAAGTAGTACACAAAAAATTCACAAAAAATAAACAAGGCATCTTAAAACTAGGTTATAAAATAAAAATTAGATAAAATTGTCCATAGCTTTGCCTATGTAAGAAAATATTCTTTTTCGCATTCGTACAAAAATTCCCTTGTGAAAAGGTTAAAAAACCAAACAAAAATTTCATCAGATCCTCTTTGAGGGAATCAGAGAAAGTTGGAAAGGTGATATCGGTATTGATGATGTGATGATCCAAAAAGGTCAATGCAAGGAAGATCTGGCTGGAATTATAGGTTCCGTTGGGTCTACTCTCACAACCAATCCTTCAACAAGTAAGTCATGCGTGACAAACAGCACAAAATGAGTGAGAGCAACGTTAAAAATGAACAGTTTATAGATATGATTTAATTTTCTATCAGTTTAAATTGGTTTGTTTTTTTTAAATGTTGTCAATATCTCGTCAGGCAAAAAATCTATGTGATTTTTTTCAAGCTTTTCGAACCTACCAGATGTGTTTAGAAGCATAAAAAGTTGATTGATGAAACGGCTGCAAGTTGAACTGACCCGACCGAACACCTGCGGCTCTAACCACTAAATTACCAATTAAAGATATTTTTTCTTAAAACCCTTCGACATTTTCTTAAAAAATAGCCTGCACATTTAATTATTATTCACAATAATGCATCGTTCCATGCACAAGAACATCAATAATTTTACTTAGGTATTTACAAACAAATTGCTTTTACATGTAATTTCCACGAATTTGCTACTGTGTTTCCAAATTTAAATTACCGGTGTCTAATTTTTGTAGGGCTAATTAAGACTTTGTTTTTGAACAAATTAAACAAAAATTGCTTTGAGTCAACAAGAAAAAATAAACGGATTATTTATCCTTTTATTGTTTCGCGAGTTCGAATTGGTAAGTCATAAAAAACACAAAAGTGTTATGATGATACTTCTAAAGCTAAATTAGCAAAAGTTCAAGAGTTTTCAATTTCTGATTGCACTGATTTTTTATTATTGGATGTGTAACCGGGAAGTCATGACAGTCGTGAAGTTGTGGCGGTTTCTCTAACTAATAGATAAAGGCGAAAACATTGTATATGAAATTCGGCTGAACGGCCTGGAGCACCCCTTTGTTAAATTTAATTTTTTACATGTTTTTAAAATTTACAAGATGACAAGGCTTATTAAAACCGCTTTTGATTTAAAATAGGTCGTTTTTCATAACTCATTTAAATACTTTTTACCACAAAGAAAATCAAGAGTTCTGTGTCGTACAGGGTAGACTGTTGTAAAGATCCGATAAAACGATAGTGAGATCTTCTGAGTTCAGTCATGCGCTTTGCTATGCAATCTCAACACTTTAAAACATATGCAAGCAAGGAGAAACAGTATGACTAAATAAGGGGTACAACTTTTTTAGAACATTATATCCCTCTATCATAATTCGACGAACTTTTATCAAAGATTAAATAAAATCCAATTTTTAAGTTTATTTGATGTAAAAACCTCACGCATAAAAGGATTTTAAATAATTTAATTATCAGTTTTTTGACCAGTTCTTGAAGTCACACAAAGCCTTTTCCGGTTTTGAATAAAAACTACCAAAAATCACATTTATAGCAATAGTAAGGTTAAAAAAACAAACAAAAAAGTGAATTGGTCAAATTAATGTGATTGGACAGGATAAATCTCAGGGAGAGATTGTCCTTGTTTCTACAGGACGTCTGCAACTCCTGTATTACTTTTATTGCATGCTCGCAGCATTGGTTGCTTCAGGCAATATTGATGGGTGATTCATCTCTTTTCCACTGGTTTTTTAAGCATTTGGGATCTTTCGGGTATCCGTCCAGAGCACCTGATAGTTCATCAAAATCCTCATTGCGGAACAGTTGGTTTTTAAACCAATGGTCAGCCCAGGGGTAAAAAATAAATAAACAGATTTTACAAAGCTTGGTTCGAGTTTCAGGCATTAAAATGAGAGCTGGAATGGCACGAGAGTTCCAGCGTGCATTGCTGATGTTGGGAATCTGCTGAAAATTCACAAAAAGGACTTTATTTTTCTCAATAAAGTGACGGAAGACATGTGTAACGTGGTACAGAAATTTCATGTTGTCTTTTCAACCGCCTATTTCCTTGACCTTAGCTTTTTCATTGCTGAAAGTTTCCTTCAGATGATCATACTTGCTTGTTAAATCCTTCACAAAGAAGTAATCAATGTCAGGGAATTTATTTGAGCCGTGCAGCTCATTGTCCATGACTAGGCGAAGAATTCCATCAAGTACATGGCTTTGGCAACTTATAAAGTTGGGTCTGATACTCCCATTCTTTTTGAACATCTGCTGCAGCCGAATGACTACTCGGTTTTCTTTCCAGTATTGACGCTTGTCGTGTTGGAAATGAGCATCAAAACTGATTCCCACAAGTTAAACTCATCCAGGACACCCTGGATGCCTTTAGCAATGGTTGCAACTCTACCAATCTTCAATTGAAGCACAGTCAACTTGATTTCCTTTGCTTCATTTTTTAGGACCACAGCTTGATGTTCAGTGCCTTGTATTCGTTTACCATCAAAGTGTAGCTCCACTTCTCGCAATGAATTGTGTTAACCAAATGCTGTTTCACTTCACCCGCTGTCTTGAAGAGAGCCTTATGGATGCCTTGCTGACTTGCGTTTGGTATTTCAATGCCTTCACCAGAAAGCTGACGGCACGGCCTTGCAGTTCTATAGGTCGGTAGCTTTGAGCTTGTAACAAGCCGCCTTGCGACACCGCTGAGGTTATGCTTCCTTGTGCTTGTTGATGGTGCAGCCTTGTCTTCCCACGAACTGTCTTCACTGGTATCACATGAGTTTATGCTGCTTTCAAAAAAATCTGATGCTACTGAGCTGCTTGGAGTTTCCAAATTTGTTAAAATTGCTTTCACTGTCTTCCTTCGTTTGGATGGGTGGCTAGTCTGAGCACTAGCACGTTTGCCAGTGGAATAACCAACCTGGCCTTTGCTATGGACTTGCCGCTTGTATAGGTTCTTATTCTCTTTGCAAAGCCATTCACCTTTCACCTTGGTCACGTCGAACAGTTCATTCAATGACTCAAAGTCATGCTTCTTGCTACAATAGTCGTACTCTAGCAAGAGCTTTTCAAATTTTGCACGAATGGCTTGATCCGATACATAGGGGAAGTTCAATTTCATGCTCCATAATGCTTTCAGCTCCGCAGCAATCAGGTTGACCCTCTCCTTACGTTCTTTGGCGATAGATTGAAAGAATCTGAAACGTCCCATCATGTGTATTTTCAGGTGCATGCGGTTCCGCCCACTCAGGGATTTTTTGAAGATTGCCACATTGCCTCTTTAATAGTGCTTAAAACTGGACCAAGTTCTTTCTCCAGCTTTCCTTGTTCTTCTTTGAGGTAGATGAACTTTTCTTGAACATGTTGTATTAAATTAAATGTTTTGAAATTCAGGATAAAACAATCCCTCAAGAAATTTACCATTCCATGCTTTTAAAATTAAATATAAAAAATTCTTTATTTTCAAAATCTGTAAATTAAGGTACAGAAACAAACTTCAGCCATCATTGCAAGTTTTTCATAAATGAGGTTTTTAATATTAGCGAGACAAAGGATCGCATTCTAAAAAAAACTTGTGCGTTTGTCTCAAGTTAATGATACTGGTTTATGATGTCACTGAAAACAGTGGAATCCTTAAGAGCTGGTTGCACCAACCTAAGGTTTCCTGGTTCTATCTGACAACCGACCGTAAGGGGTATGGAACTAGCTAATTCTCTCGCACAGAAGAGCTTAACCGACACAGTTTATATCTATTATTGTAGTTTAATAATGCTATCGTAACTGGTCCGGCGTTATATACTAATACTCCACAGTCTAAAAACAAGTACAATTATAAGATTAAGGAATTATAAAAGTTAATTTAACAAATACAACGACATCTGCTAATTATCCTCCAAATTATGGATTACAACTGATATATTGATACACAAAGAAAACATCAAGCATATTCTCAACTAGCACCTTGCCATGTGCTTATCTAATCGAAACATAGGAAAATCTATGTCACCATGTTGCCAAATAAAAGATCAGTGAGAAATTAAAATTCAAAAAAAAGATAACACGTATATTGACTACAGTCACTATTACCTTCTTTAAAAGTAATAGTGACATCATAAACTGGTATCATTAAATTATTCAATTAGCTCTTATATATGGTACGGCCTAATGGCGAATTTTTCAAAGTGCTTTTTGCGTGACCTTTTTTGTAAGCTCAACAGAATGAACATCATTTCGGGCAGGTATAAGCAAAAGTTCATTGGCTCGTGCCACAGGAAATCAGTTTTGGAAAAAAAGTCAAAAAGTTGTTACCCTAGTGACTATTCTAAATCCCAACCCGAACACTGAGTGTAACCCAACATTAGGCCTATAGCGATTAACATATCTTAAATAAGGTTTGAAAACCAGGATTCCAGTTTTGGAAATTCCCTGGATTTAGTACCTTTTTGCTTTTTTTCCTGAATTTTTTCTGTTTTTTTTGTGATGATGAATACAACAAAAATAAATATAATCCTATAATCTTTTTATTTCAGATTTAACTAAAATTTTTAATACAGTCAAACAGTCACATTATTCTTAAATTTTAATTCAATTTGGTTAATTTGTTGCATCACAATGATTATATTGATGGGTCAGTTGTTTTCGCGAGTTTGAATTTGTATGTGAAAATCACCGTTCTATTTATTTTAAGTACTGAAACGACCTATTCACTATTTTTTTCAACTATATTACTTTTAAAAATTTGTTTAAGTTAGTAAAGCAAGCTAAGCAAGCTAAAATGTATTTTTGCTCTGCTACTTTACCATATTTTGATTATTATGTTTTATGTTTAAAATTCGTTTTTTTTTACCGATAGGGGTTTGGTTTTTCTCGTTTTCCCAAATTTTTTTCAAAACCAGGAAATCAGAAACCCTAATCGAGAAGTGCGTAGTTCAACGACACCATTTCTAGAAAAAATAAATTAAATAAATGAATGTTTAGAATTGAAATCACGATTTCTTGTGAAATTAGGGAACCAATTATATTTAAAATGCTCAGATTGCATTGGAAAGTGGCACCAACTATCTATCTACCATGCAGAACTTATAATTTCAAAAAAGATTAGAATTTCTGTAACGGAGGTTAGCAATGCATTGTGGAATCGGCTATTTTTTGCTACTCTGACGTTATAGAAAGGTACTACTATACTACCCATTACCTACTGCACAAAAATTTATCTTTTAGAAAAAGAACTTATTTAGCAATTGAAATATTTTTTCATACGTATCGTATTTTAAACTTACTTTTTTACATTCTTAAGTTGGCAATGTGTGTCAACGTATACCAAACTATGATTAAAATTTTTAATCTTAAAACAAATATTTTAGTGGAAATTTTAACCTGCAATCCTAACTGGAAATTCAACTGCAGTGGACAGTTGCACGCTTCAGGGGCGTGTTACTTTCTTAATGAGAATCTTACAACCGACATAAGGTCCATCATTACACCATTTAAAAAGCAGGTTAGTAAAGGTCTTTTTTTATCTGGTATTCCGTAAAATATTTTACTTATTAAGTATTATATATATTGGTATAACTAATTTCATCAAAACATGCTGTGATAAATGACACAGGATGCAAATTGTTGAAATTAAAACGGTTAAAGTGGTAAATGATTTTGTTGGTCACTTCATACAGATCGAAAACTGTATCAAAAAAACACACAAAAACTATAAGACAAGCGAGATGATTTTTAATTAATAGAAAAATTCAAACAGTAATACAGGCCGGGGAATATCGAATAGCTAACGAGTAATAACAATGCTTGATTTGCTAGGACAAACTTATGCAGAAGAGAAAATGCCCATTAATACTGTGAATGGTCAAGGTGTCATTTTTCCATAATCGTAGCAGCGCAGATTAAGTTTTCACTCAAAGAAAGCTGTTCGAGAAATCATGGGTAACCTATATCGGTCGATGTTTTTGCGTGCTTTGTCGATATGAAAATGGCATTTGACTCGGAGTAACCTTTGCAATCGATTACATTCAGTAATAGCTTTATAGAAAAGGGGCAAGAAAAAAAAACGGGACTGCTTTTTTAGATTTTAAGTAATTTAAATGAAGAGCTATTTAATGAAAAAACTCACTTTAATGAACAATAATAATAAACCTTTTGGATGACGATTTTACGGCGATTTCTTGTGAGACGTATCTCAATTCAAAATTTTATTTTAACACACGAGAATCAGTCTAAAACTTGTTATAAAAGTTTTTTAATTAAATTTAAAATCAATTTCGACTACATACAAGCAGGAGCGCCGGAGTTTTTTGCGTGGGGAGGGTAACAAAATTTAAAAAAGCACTTTTTTGTTGAAAAGGCATTTCCAACTAAAGCAAATTTTGGCAACCAAGCTGCAATTGTGGTTGACTGATGAAATTGCAGTTTGCGCAGGACAGACCGGTATCTCGAAAAAACTTTATTTTGCTAATCTCTTATTTTGGTTCGCGATCAATTTTTCGGCCAATATCAACTCTTTCTGATAAACCCAGAGCTCAAACCTTAATCTTAAAGGTGTGCTGCATCTTGTAAAAGCCTTTAAGTTGACTCTGCCATGACCAGGCACTACAACAGTCATGGTAATAGCGAATTTTACACAGGCCTTTCTCAATTTAGCTTACACATTAAAAAAAGTGAAAATCTATGAACTGATTATTAAACTTAAAACTACCTAACATACCCACAACTAAACTTTTGTTAAAAAGCACCTAAGCTAGTTTCGAAAACATTCAACAATTGCGACGTCCATACAGGACAGCCTAAGGCGGATAGATAACGATCGAATGCATTTTGCTTTGGAATATCAGTAAATGTTTTCCACATGTTAATCAGTGAATAGTTTTTAATTATCCACAACACAACGGTGGCTGAAACATTTACGCGATTAAGAATACGAAAGGGTTAAATAGATAGAACTAATAGAGACTCCGGCACTCGGGGAACTCTGGCCTAGCCCGAATTACAAAATGAAAGCTGGCATTTTTAATTTGAATTCTTTAAAGCCAACGTTGATTCTACAAAACTCACACTCATTGCTAGACATCTGATATAGTACAAAGTAAGATCCAGGAAAAGTATGCGGTAGCAGTCGTTCTTTTTGCTTAGCTTTTATCTTCAACTCTGGCCACAGAGAAATAAACATAGATTAGAACAGAGAAAGAGAAAAAAGAAATTTACAAGCACCTGTAGGCTGTCGAACTACAAATTTTTTGCTTAGTTTTTATGTTAAACTCGGGCTGTAAAAAAATGGCTAAGATTTAGGTCAAGAAAATTGCTTTTTATTGTGACTATGGTGACGCAACAATCATTATGGGTTGGGTAACCGCAGGCAGGGAGACTGAGCAGAACTTTGTTTTCTGGTAAGGTATAACAGATGATTACAGTTTGTAGTAAAACCACTGTATATTTTAATTTATTTAAAAATTTAAGCCACTGTTTTTAGCGGACAGTAATAATCTACTGTGTAGTGTATTTGCAACTTGTTGCATCAGTATCAAATACAAGCCCGAGTAGCGACTAAATTCTGGAGTCGCCCCATGATAAAACAATAAAAACCTTAAAGAACTATTAAAAATTGCGTAAAATGAAAAAACGTAACTACATGGCATGAGTGGCCTTTAGATCACGGTATTATGTCAATTATTGAACGCAGCAGGATTAATGTAACCCAAAATAATTTACTAGTGCTTTGCTTACTTTGGCAAAGTCATCTGCAACGGCTTGTAAATTGATATTGTCTTACAAGTTCTTATGAATATTTGCAAACATTCGATTATTGAGACTGTTATCATAAGCCGTGTTTTGATTCTTCTCATGACACTAAAACTTCTTTCTGCAGAAGGCGAAACGAGAGCTATGCCGCAGTAAATTTTAGGCAATTTATATATTTCCGGAAGGCATTTCTTGTTTGTCGGCTTTTGGTTTAGAAATTCGCACACTGTTCATATCTTCGTTACTTTTTTCAGAGGCATTTTACATTTTTTGTCAAATAACTTAATTTGAAGTTGTAGGTCTGCAAGTTCTTTGCAATAACTGCAGGAAATTTTCTTCCTTAACCCAGAAATTATACGATAGTAAAAAACAATGGATTTTGATTTCAAACAATATATTTACAAAATTGATAGAACTTGATAAATTCTCGCAAAACTAGACACTCAAGTTCCACCAAACTTCAAAGCAATTCACAGCAGCAACAACTGCAAACAATCACTCAACAATGACTAATTCTAAACTTTATAGTTTTTCCTCCACACAGGCTAAACAATTTTATCTCTCCAAGGAATTTATTTCCAAGGCGTCAGCACTGACCTTTAAACAACTCAATTGCATTCACAAAGGCTACACTAACACGAAATAATTTTTAAACGCTTATTCCAATAGACTGAATAAAATAAATTACGACGCTATTTATATAAATCAGTCAACGTTACGAGATAACAAACGAAATTACTAGATCGAGCCAGAATTCTTAAATTAGCTATTATAAATTAACAAGCCCCCAAGAAGGGGGTGCAGCTGGTGCGCCGCACCACGGCCTATAAGAGTCTAGGAGGCGCGTGAATATCAAAGTTTAAAATTGAAATGGCCAATAATCCATGAATTTTTATTGCTGCTTTGAAGCGGAAAGGGATTTCTATGTGCACTGTCATAAACAAATTTCGAAAGAATGTTTTGAGAAGACATTTATACAGGAAATTTAAGCTCTTATGTCTAATTTGACGTCAAACTTGCAAACATTTTCAGAATCGCGGTGACGAAACAATGGAGAAAGTAGTACAATAGCCGAGTCTAGCCGTTTGGCTTGGTAGTAGTAGGGTAGGATAAATGAAGAAATAGCATCAAGAAATCACAGGAGCGTATCGAAACTTGATATGTTGAAAATAGAATAATAGCTGACGCAACGAGACAGGCAACAGCGCCATTGATGCAGAAGGAAGTCAACATGCACGGTCAGCATTGGAGACATCACTTCGCTGGTTCAGATAAGAAAACAGCCGATAGTGTGGTTTTCGGCTATTGTCACGTGCATTTTGTTGCATATTTCTTAAATGTGCCGATAAGCGCATGAAACTTAGCAAGCGCATAGAGACAGAGTAAGGATGTACCTTGATACCAATGTCAAAAGTTTGGCAAAATGATGGTTGCTTTTTATCCTAGACGCCAATAACTACGATGTGCCACTATCACTGTGTTGTCCGTGGAATGGTGCACGTATCCTATACATTATTAGATTCTAGGCACAGTATTTAAATTTATTTTGTAAACAATCAAATTACAGTACAGTAGAACCTCGCAGTACGAGTTTAAATCGTTACCAGGCTGAGCTCATATTGCGATTTACTCGTATTACGAAGCAATTTTTCGTACTAAAATTAATATGAAAATAAATAATCCGTTTCATCCCCAAAATGTCTGTTTTTATGTTTATTTTTTAAACAGAAAAGGTGCAATCAGAAAAAAAAAAACAATACTGTACATGTAACACGAATAATTTCAGTGCACAGAATGCTCTGTGCACTAATTTTCACTTTCAATGCACAGGATGTTCAGTGCAGACAACCTTTCTTGAGACATTGTGGGTTTCAGTTTATTTTTGATGCTTTTGAACCTTGAGAAAGATCTCTTTCCTGAGCAGTTAGTGATCATTAAACTTAGAAACAGTCTTAATATTGCTTCCATATTAGAAAAGACAATCTGAATTTTTTCCTTGCACATAATTTGATAAAGGTTTAATTTCAATTGATGAAACATATAATTTACCACATTAAAAGTAATCAACACATTTGTTTATAAGTTATTTCAGCAACATTTCAACTACCAATACTGTTTTTTGCCGAGTAGACTTCTTACTAACCTTTAAGCTAGCGTGGTCCAACTACAGGCCCGCGGAACAATTTTGCACAATTCAAGTCTTGTCGATCACAAGCAGCGGCACCTTCTATAACAAGGCATGGCGAGCTTATGGGACAGAGTCTAGCGTTGAGACCGATTCCAAGCGAAGGCTTTTTTGTGTCGAGAAAACATCACGATTTTGGGACGAAAATAGGAAAATCGGAAATCGATTTCAAGCGAAAATCTTTTTTTTTTTTAGAAAACACTGTGGTTTTGGGACGAAAATAGGAAAATCGGAGATCGATTCCAAGTGAGGACCTTTTTTTTTTGATAACGCGATGATTTCCAACAATTTCTAGCCGCCTGAGGCCTTCAAGCTCGAACAAATTTGAAAAGTGGCCCGCAAAAGTAAAGAAGTTGGCCCACCCTGCTTTAAGCTTTCAGCAAAATACGCACAATAATTGCCTTTATTATGATGCAAACGACGTAACAATAGCTGCTTATAACGTAGTTGAAACCAGTTGCTTATAGACTTTTCTAGTCTGAAAACTTGATTTGTACTGTATATACTTTAGGTAGGTTTTAAGTTTGTCAAGTTTTTAATAAAATTACAAACTTCAAAATCAAATTTCGAGGCCCTTGGACGTTGAGGGCTTACGATCGCTCGTAATAAAAATTTTTACTCGTCGTATGAGACAAAAATTCTTACGCTCGCAAAGCGAATTTCTTGTATAACGAGGCACTCGTACTGCGAGGTTCTACTGCAGTTAGGAAAGTGTTGTGATATTGTGCAATCGATGACGTAGTGTTTTCTTAAACGCTTCTAATCTTAATCAGCGCCTTCTGCTCGATCAATTATTGGACACGCGTATCTCCAAGCATAATTGTAACCAGTTAAATTTGCGAATCTATTTCGGTTCATCAGTCAGTTCAAAGTTATCAAGCTACTACAGCAAACGAACTAAAAGCATTCTATTTCAATACGGTTGTTTTTTGGCTAAGTACTTTTTGTGAATTTTAATTATTGTTATTTAATAAACCTGTGTATTCGTGCAAAGATACAACAGGCAAAAGTGGCGACGAGGATTCAAGTAACTCATCTGCGTCAAGAAAAAAGAAAATTTGTTGACTTTGCATTAACAGCTTGAATTGTCAAAATGAGTGAAATTTCTGAACTAATTTTGTTGTTAAATAAGCAACACCAAGAGCAAATGGCAGTTTTACGCGGCGAGTATCAAGAGCAAATGACAATGCTTCAAGAGCAGCTGAAAATTCTACAAAGCAGCTTGAACAACCCGCGAGAAAATGTTCCAACACCGATGGCAAGTTTTCAACCATTCGATTCCACATCTGAGTTATGGACTGATTATTTGGCAAGGTTCCGAACATTCGTCACTGCTAACTCCATTCCCGACAACAAGCAAGCACAAATTTTTCTTACCAACCAATCTAACTCCGATTACAAAATGCTTAGCAACTTAGCGGCTCAGCAACAACCTGTCAAAAGCATACATGAGCTAACCATGAATGATATTCAGACGTTTATGGCAGAGCAGTTCGACCCAAAACGATTTGTTGTCAGAGAACGTTTCAAGTTTTGGTCTGACATGAAACGCAAACCTGGCGAAACTATTCCTGAACTGGCAAGCAGAATACGACAAGATGCAGCTACGTGTGATTTTCAATCCATTAAAGATCCTTTAGATGAAGCCTTGCGAACTAAATTCATCTGTTTAGTAGACAACGAAGCAGTTTTGAAGACACTCTTCAAGCTCAAGGACGATGAACTGAAGTTTAGCAACGCCATCAGAGTGGCTCAAGAAGTAGCAAAGGAAACCGTACACGGTCAACCTTCTACGTCGGTGCAGAAAGTTTATCACGCAAAGTCCAAAACTTCCAAAACGCAAGAAAAGAAAACCGCCTGCTTCAGGTGTGGAAATTCTGGACATTTTAGCAAAGCTTGTCCCCACATTAAAGCTATTTGCAGCTTTTGCAAGAAAACAGGTCATCTGCAATCTGTATGCATGTCTCGACTAAGAGATAATAAGCTTGTGAAATAACAGGTGAAATTGGTGCACAAAGTCCAATGTTCTGTTTCACCCATCTATCAAACTATTAGACTTAATGACCGCACAATTAAGTTTGAAATTGATAGCGGAGCCAGTGACACATTTTGCTGTGAAGCGACGTGGCAAACGCTGGGTAAACCCATTCTACAACCTGTATCAGTTCAATATCAAGTTGCTGAAGGTAGCCCGCTACCCGTCGTGGGACAATTCCAATCAACTGCAAGTATTGATGGAAAATCACCTGACGTGACCTTTCCTGTAATTGTCACTAAGGTGCCCAATCTAAATTTACTAGGTCGTCTGGCGATGATGAAGTTGAAACTCACCAACTTAACTGATCACTTCAGAGAAAACCTAAGTTGTGCTGAATCTACTACAACTGGTCCAGAAAACTCTTTAGATGCGGCATGTATTCAATTATTTGGAGAGTTTCCTACTTTATTTGAATCTACATTGGGTTGTCTAAAAGATTTTTCACTGGACATACGGTTTAAACCTGAAGCTAAACCTATTTTCAAAAAGCCAAGACCTGTTCCGTTCTCAATCCTAAAAGATTTAAACGAAGCATACGAAGCAGGAATTAAGAGAGGTGTATGGGAGCTTACAGATTTAGCTAATGCATATAATCAAATCTGTCTTTCTCCTGACAGCCAGAAGAAGCTGGCTCTCAGCACTCACAAAGCAGTTTTGCTTCAGAAAAGACTTCCTTTCGGAATTAAGGGTATTTCCAAGAAATCATGGAACAGTTAACGCAAAATTTGCGAGGAGTTGCCGTGTATTTCGATGATATTTTGGTAAGTGGTGACAACGCAAAAGATCATTTGATGAACCTGCGAGCTTTGTTCAAAAGACTAGAAGAAAAAGGTCTTCACTGCAACCGTGAGAAATGTGTTTTCGCCCTTACCTGGGTCACACTTTATCAAGTCGAGGAATTGCAAAAGGGTCCAAAGTTGATGCCATACTAGAAATGCCTACACCCAAGAACATTTCTACGTTAAAATCTTTTTTAGCATCTGTGCAGTTTTATTCTAAATTCTTACCTCCATATTTTTCGGAAATCACCGAGCCGTTGTACAAGCTTACACGCAAAGGACAACAGTGGAAGTGGGGTGAAGAAGAAGCGACATCTTTCAAAAAGATCAAACGGTTACTATGCACAGAGACTGTACTTGCGCACTATGACCCATCTCTTCCGTTGGGTTTATCTTGTGACGCCTCAGAATGCGGAATTGGAGCGGTATTATTTCATCGCTTTGCAGACGGAAGCGAGCGTCCGATTCTCAATATTTCTAAAATCTTATCGGCGACACAAAGACGCTACAGCCAAATACAGAAAGAAGCACTATCCTTAGTGTACGCTTTGAAGAAATTTCATCAGTTTCTCTACGGTCGTAAGTTCATTGTGGTTACCGATCACAAACCTTTAGTGACCTTGTTTGCCCTTGATAAAGGTACTCCTGCAATGGCCGCGAATCGACTTGCACGATGGGCATTACTAGTCCATCAATATGACTACACGGTGGAATACCGTAGAAGCAAGGACCATGGCAATGCCGATGCTCTTAGTCGCTTGCCATTTTCAAATGACACAAGTTTTGATGGGGAGGAGATGGAAGATGATGTCGATAGCGTTTGTTTAGTTCGAACAATCAGTCGTCAAATCAATCCTGACAATCCATTGCTTGTGGTCAGAGAGACTGCCAAGGATCCAATTCTTGCCCAAGTAATGCGATTTGTGAAGCAGGGATGGCCGCATGCATTTTCGGAAGAGCGTAAAGACTTCAAAAAGTTGGAAAATTCGTTGTCAACAGAGAATGGTTGCGTTTTTTACGGCTTACGGGTAATAATTCCTTCAACCCTACGTAATCATATTCTTAAATTATTACACCTTGGACATTTCGGCATGCAACGGATGAAACAACTTGCCAGGTCAACTGTCTATTGGCCTAGAATTGACTTTGACATTGAGGATTTATGTCGCAAATGCACTTCCTGTGGCCAATTTCAAAATAAGCCGGATAAACCTTCAATCCATCCGTGGATGATGCCAGAAAAACCATGGTCAAGACTTCACTTGGACACCATGCGATCAACTTTCTGGGAAGAAACTGGTTAGTCCTTGTAGACGCTTATTCAAAATATCCTTGCATTCATCCAACAACCTCAACGTCTTTGAAAAGTACTACTGCTATACTTGAACAAGAATTTGCTCATTTCGGATATCCCCACACGTTGGTGACCGATAATGCCACAACATTCATGTCTCAAAGAGTTCCAAGCTTGGTGCAAACAACGAGGCATTGTACATCTCACCGGAGCACCTTATCATCCAGCAACAAACGGTGCTGCCGAGCGTTTGATACAATCGTTCAAACAGGCATTGAGAAAATCCTCGTTACCTCCAAAGGAAGCTTTGCAAGAATTTCTAATGCAATATAGAAGAATTCCTTTTGCATCGGGACTGTCACCAAGCGAATTGTTGAATGGAAGAAGAATTTGCACCAAAATTGACACTTTGGTTCCATCCATTCCGCATCTCCTGCAGGGAAGACAGTCAAGACAAGCGAGCAAGCATTCAAATGCTGAAGACTCGGAAGTGGTTTCGAAAGTCGAACATCATTACTCACTAGGAGACCCTTGTTACGCACTGTACTTCGGCCCTAGAAGAGATCGTGACCCACGATGGGTGCCTGCGATAGTTACGAAAGTCCATGGTACACGAAGCGTCAATGTACGAGTCATTCCTCGAGGACCAACTTGGAGAAGACATCTTGATCAACTTCGACCTCGATACGGTTCGGATCAAGATGATGATCCCTGTGAAATCCCAACGAGCGTTTTGTCTACAGAAACACTTCCAGCCGGGACTGACCACGCATCTAGTTCTTCTTCGATGAACCAACGCAACAATCCGAGATTACCAACCGGAGACGAGTACGGGCGATACAATCTACGACGATCAGCGAGAACAAAGAGACCTCCAAAAAAATATTGTTGCTAATATGTATATATTTTTTTGTCGTAGTTTATTTGGGGAGGTGTTGTGATATTGTGCAATCGATGATTCTTAATCAGCGCCTTCTGCTCGATCAATTATTGGACACGCGTATCTCCAAGCATAATTGTAACCAGTTAAATTTGCGAATCCAAGTTATCAAGCTATAAGTACTTTTTGTGAATTTTAACTATTGTTATTTAATAAACCTGTGTATTCGTGCAAAGATACAACAGAAAGACTACCATAAGGCTTCTGTCATTGCAAGAAGGTGTTGAAAATCTTCTACAAAAATCAATTAAGTGGAATTGGATTGATACAACATTTTGAAACGAATTATTGAAGTTACTCTATTCTTAAGAGAAAGCAGCCTTGCTTTTCGGGGTTCTTCGCAACGCATTGCTGCCTCAAGTAATGGAAACGTTTTAGGTCTGATAGAGTTGCTTTCCCAGTGGGACCCCATTCTAAAGGAACATGTGATAAAGGTAAAAGGGTCGCAGAAAAAAAGTGAGACTACAAGTACATTCTTCTTCTTTCGGCTTCTCCCTACTCTGGGTCGCCACAGCGGGACAGTAATCTCCATTTCACTCGATCTACTTCGTCTTCTTCCCTAGCTCCAACCCTTTCCATGTCTTCTCTCACCAAATCCATCCACCTTCTCTTTGGCCTTCTTCTTTTTCTTCTGCCTGGCACCGCCATCTCCATCATCCCTTTCCCCACGTAGTCTTCTTCTCTCCTTTTTACGTGTCCATACCAACGTAGCCTTGCATTATGAAGTTTGTCTCCCAGCTTTGCAATTTGTGCAGTTCCTTTCTTATCTTGTCCTTGTCACTCCCAGTGCCCATCTCACCATTTTCAACTCTGCAACTTCCATTTTTCCCATTTGTCTTTCCGTCACTGACACCGTTTCCATTCCATAAAGCATGGCTAGTCTAAAAATACTCTTGTACATTTTATCCTTAACCTTTGCTGATAACTTCCTGTCGCACAGAATTCCAAACACCTTCTTCCAACTCATCCATCCTGCTTGGATCCTTCTCCTTACTTCTTCTTCACATCTTCCATCGCTACTAACTGTTGAACCCAGGTATTTGAAGTTTTTTGCTTTCTTTACCTTTTCTCCTTGCGGCTTCAACTCTTCTCCATCATCCCACCCCCAACCCTCAAATATTCGGTCTTGCTCCGGCTCACTTTCAGGCCTCTTCTCTCCAGTGCATTTCTTCAAATCACCAGATCCTTTTCTGGCTCCCTCAAACCAGAACTCAAAGCAGCAGTTAAAAATTATTCCCGGATTTACTGAACAAGGAAGACATAGAATCCACTACGTTGTAATTCCAAGGAGCTTTGAGTCCATCTGTCGTCCGGAATCTGTGGTATAGTAACCTGCGTGGAAGACTACAGGTCCCAGGTTCGATTCGCGGTGAGATAAGCATCACTGACGAGCTCTAATAAGAGCAAAACTCCAGTCTGGTGTTTCTCATCTTTTTGCAGCTTGTTTAAAAATTAATTTCAAATCCTCATAATTCTTCAAATGTAATATTGTTCTATTTTAAATGTTTTTACCGTTTTTGCGTTAATTAAGTTTATTGTATTTTAAAGGTTTGTAGCACTACCCTTGTTGATATTGCTTTCATAATCGATAGTAGTACCAGTGTTTCCAAGAGTGATTTTGATTTCATCAAAATGTGGCTACGAAATGTCATCAGTTCACTTCCAATAGGACCCGGCCTGGCACAGGTAGTGTATTTTATTCAACTTAAACAGTGGTAAATACAAAATAATTTACTTATCGTCCAAAGAAAGCCGTACCTTACTTTACTAGGTGCCAACTGAAAATCACTGTTCGCACTCAAACCAGGTCAACACTTAGCCTATACGCTCGGCGAAACGTTTGCTTATTCATTAAATTTCGCTTGCCATGCATACACGCTGAGCGTAAAAACTTTAATGACCGAACAAACATACGCCGAGCATGTGGGTTCGATAGACTCTAGATCTAGATTATTTTTAACATAATTTGTTCATTGAAAATGAAGTATCAAAATTGCAACTATTTTACGGATGTGCTTAAGTATAGTCATGGACCTGTTGTAAACTTTTGGACCGAAACAAAGCCTGGTTTCTTCGTAATTCAATTTCAAATAAATTTTTGTTCTGAAAATATAGCTAAAAAGGTAAATGCTTCATTTTTACTTGAGGACTTTTATTTCTTAGCTACGAAGCACATCAATGTATGTAGCTAAAAGTTTAGCTCGAACGATTTTACGGAAATGCTATTTTCATTATATTAGGGTCGCTTCTTAAAAAACACCGAAAACTATTTACGTCATTTAAAAAAATTTTAAGAAACGCGTTCTGTACAGACAATTATTTGTCTTATGCACGTTTGGTCACAAAAAAAAAGTAGATTTAAAAAAACAGTTTTGTTATCTTAAATTTGATATTTTGCTATTGATTAACAACAGGTCGGTATCATGATATATTCGGGAACACCAACAATCAGATTTTACTTAAATAAATATCACAAAATCGAAGATCTTAGAAAAGCTATAGAAAACATGAATTTTACTGGAGGATCTACGAACACAGGTCAAGGTATCCGAGTTTCTATGAAATAACGAAAAAATTTTTTTACAAAATATTGTTTTAAATAATTAATTTAGCAAACGTTAATTTTTTTATTCAAAGATATCATAAAAGCACATGTTTTGATGAAATAAAGCTAAAATCTTTTACGCAAATCAAATTTTAGTACAAAATTAGAACTTTTCGTCCAATTATTTTAATAATCAAATTGAGAATGGAATCCCGAAATATTAAGCTAATGCATTATAGTGGTCACTTATTTTTTATCCCTATCACACAAATATTTACATTTTATTTCAAAGCTGTTTTAATAGTTCTGCAGTTTTTCAATCTCTATCTTCGACTTCTCTGTTATGGTGACATCTATGGATAACTTCTCTGTTATGGTGACATCTATAATTTTTTATAACCATTTACAGCAACTAGATAAAACAAACTACCATCCCTAAACTTAATACTATTTAACTGAATAAAATTGTTGAAAAAATGTTTAGAAATGTTTTTTGCTGTATAATTCATAACTTTTATTACATTTAGTGGTGATAATGCTCTTTTCTGTACATAGGTCAGAAAACTTTGTACAGAATTTTGAAGCAACAGTTTCCTAAAATATTGCAATGAATGAAACATATTTTGAGTAATTAAACAGTTGCAACACTATTTGTTATTTAAAAAAAATGCAGACGCCAATCTAAGCGCTCAGACATCAGCCCAATTCATCGTAACCGCAATCGGAATCATCACTTGATTCACCCGATGATACCGCGGAACCTAGGCGCATTATGATGCAAACCAATTTAACTGAGAGAAGAGTTACTTTCTACAAACTTTAATTAACAGTTAAATAATTCTACTGAAGCCATAGTCTAAAAATTTTGCCGATTAATCTATTTAATATCATTTTCTGGAAAATATTTGTTTTTCAGCTTCGAAATAATAATAAATTTTTACAATCTTAGTTTGTTAAATTTATGACATAAATTTGAAATTTTAATTGAGGTTGGAAAGTCTTAAAGCATCGAGTTCAAATTAGTTCACCTAAAAATTAAAAAATTGTAATTTTTTCTCATGGGTGAAATATATTGCTTAACTAAATGAAATCGAGCAAAATCGTAAACAAGCAAAGTGCACTAGCAATTTTAAACGCTTTTTTGTTGTATTGCATTCATGTGAACAAATTGGCCGTCACTTATAGTAGATCGGCTATTGTAAATCGTCCGATACCAATTAAGCGGTGCCGATTATACTAGCTTACAAAAAAATATTGTTTGGTCATCGTCAGTGTGGTCGAGTAGTTAAGGCACCGTGTTTAAGATCAAGATGGTCTTGGTTTAAAACCCACTCGAGCCATTCTGTTGTGTCCTTGGGAAAGACACTTTACGGCATTTTCCCTGCTTGGTGGTCTTGGCAAGCAGTTCTAAATTACAGTCATATCTCTATTAAATTACAAGCGGACAGTAATATCTTGGCGTCTGCGGAAGTAGGTCGGGGTAATTGCTTACCCTATCTATGATCGCCTCCGTCGCTTTCCTGCGAGTCACAAGGATAAATATAGAGATAAAATAAATAAAAAATTTCATGTTTTTTTGCTTTGACTATTTTTTGTAAATTTGGGGTCATTGGATCCAAAAATAAACTCACTTTTGCTTAGGTCACATCAAATTTTTCTTCATTTTGCGAAATAACTTTTTGCTTTGTTCATTTTCTTCTTTTATTTCTGGCACCAAGATTATTTAAAATACTTCAGACCTTTTGCTGTTTTCAGCGTTGGGCAAGTTACTTTGTAAAGATACCTAGTCACAAGTTGCAGTTACAACTAGTTACTACCCACTCTGGCTGTTCTAAACCAATTTTTGCACAAGAGTAGGTAACATCAAAAAGCCATGTGAAATTGGTTAGCAACATTTTTCAGAATTATAAGTTAGTTCATGTAAAAACGCTATAAACTAAGTAAAATTAATTGCTAGTTTTTTTTTAGTTTGACTCACACTTTAGGTTAGGCTAGTGCTGGTGTTTTTCTTTTGCATACTAAAAATTCAGTTTTTCAAGTTTTTGCCTGCTGGCTATTTTCAGTTGGGTCGAAATTCCCAAGCTAGTAGAAACTCAGAACACCGGGATCTGAAACTGTCTAATTGAGCCAGTGATGAATAGTTGTGGCAAAGAATATTTAACTAAACGTTTCATTCTACGGCAGGACTATCAGTCCAATATTTGTTACTTGATTTTATTCATTTATTTGGTTTCGGTTAGAATTATCTTATTTGAATATATGAAAGTGTATATTAAATATCAACAAAATCTATTTGAATGAGGAACCGTAATTGATTGAAACCTATTTATATAAAAATAAACATGTATGTGCAGGTAGGGCTACCAACCGTCCCGGAATGGCTGGGACAGTCCCGGAATTGACGTCCGGCGTCCCGTGTCCTGGGATGGGTCACTTTTGTCCCGGAATTTACTGACAGCTCTTTGGATTTGTTTTGAGGCAATTTTTTGAGGTTCTGTCCAGCCTTTTTTGGCAAAAATTCCGCCGGAAATCGAAGACAGATTTTATGTAAAAACTCCTTTTCCTCTTGTTTTTTCCGACATCGCTAGTTTTCAGAGAAAAATAATGAAATCCGAGACTGATTGCAAGTGAGGGCCTTTTTTTTAGAGATCGCTATGATTTTGGGACAAAAATTGAAGTGTTTCATTTGTTTGGCCCGCCAATATTTTTGATGAGCCAAAATGGCCTTCGGCTTAAAAAGGTTCGACGGCCTTGTATTAAGGTGTCCCGGAATGGCGAAACAAAAAGTTGGTGTAATCCTATGTGCAGGACCGGCCTAAGCTTAACTGAGGTGCCCAAAAAAACTGTGATTAGCCTGAATAAAAATTTTTGTTGAAAATTTGGTGCCTTCACTTATTTCACTTGTTTAGAAAGATATTCTGTTAGTGAAGACCTCGTTTTGGTCTTACAAAGTTTTCTAATTAAGTTTACTTTGCTAATAAACTTTTCTTTGCTAAGTTTGCTTTGTTGTTCAAGTTGCTTTAACAAAGCAACCTTATTTCCGTTTTTTCTTCCGGACGCGTCATAAAGCCTTAAATTCTTACGGGATTGGTAATGCAGGCCCAGTAGCCTATATGTGATTGGTTCTTGTTTTATCCCCAAAAAATAAACCTCATTTGATTTTTTTTTAAGTTTGATTTTTAGATATTTATCGCTACAGTGTACAGCAAAAAAATTATTTAATCAATGTTTTCACTCACTCTGATTTTTCAATTAAGCAATTGATGAAGCAGCAAAAGAAATATTCCTGATTGAAAACGGAATGAGACCAACGGCAAAGCATGTGGCTATTGTTATGACTGATGGCAAGTCGCAAGATAATGTAACAGAGCCATCAAAAAAAGCAAAAGAAGCGGGTAATGATAAATTCTTTTTATTAAAAAACCTTTTCATTTTTTACTCATTAATTCTTTTAAAAGTATTGAAATTCACAAGAGAATTATGTTATGAATTATGCAATAAGTCTGTTTAGTTATGAAACTTTTTCAAAAACTGTTATTGTCATGGATAAACACAAATTTGAGTTTAGCATAAAAATAAGTTAAAATTATTTGCATATCGGTTCAAAGCAGACTAATCATCCTACTTAAAAGGTAAAGTTACTGCATTCATCAAGTCTCTTTTTGATCAAGCTGGAATGTTTAAAGCTATAGCCGGAATATTCAGACGACAAATACAAAAAAAATTTGATTATTAAGTAAAATTCTAGTTATACCCACATGTCAATATTGTTTGAAATGACTGTTTTTTACCAATTTAATTTTTTTTAATTTTTGGAGACGAAAAATTGCTTTATGTTTTACAACAAATTTTACAAATCAAGCTGCTGAAAATGAGAAGCACCAGACTCAAGTTTCGCTCTTGTTAGAGCTCGTCAGTGATGCTTATCTCACTGCGAATCGAACCGAGCACCTGTAGTACTCCACGCAGGTTACTATATTAGTAACCATACTATATTAGTACTATATTAGTAACCTGCGTGGAGTACTACAGGTCCTCGGTTCGATTCGCAGTGAGATAAGCATCACTGACGACCTCTAACAAGAGCGAAACTCGAGTCTGGTGCTTCTCATTTTCAGCAGCTTGATTTGTAATCAAAAATTAAATTCTCGTGTTCAACTATATAAACAAATTTTACGTTCTTTGTAAATGTTTTAATTCTTTTTATATTTAATGATGTTTTCTAAAACCAATAGTCTAAAGACATTTCTTGAAGCTTTCATTTGAGACTCATTAAGAACAAATAAGATAAAACAAAAGTAAGAAAAATTAAATTGACTTATAGCTGAAAAAAAAATGCAAAACTTATATCATTGCTGGTATTCTTTTCTTTTACCTGACCATCTCAATCTTTGGATGAGCGTTAAATGAAATGTTTAAGGAAATGCTTTGTTCCTTTAACCAGTCTTCAAATTCTGTGCCAGCTAATTGCCTTTAACAATAAGTTTTTCTAAAAATGAAACTTTTTAAAATTTTATCAAAGAGGTTATACAGTAAAATCGCAAAAATGATAGTAATAAAGAATAGTTTTAAAACTTTGAACAGGTATAACGTTGTTTGCCATCGGTGTTGGAAATGCGGATAAAGAGGAGCTCCGCACGATTACATCTGACCCAGACAAATATCTCTTCACAATTGGAGATTACAAAGCTCTAGGTGAAATAAAGAACGCGCTACAAGAAAGCATTGCGTCGCTCGAAAGTCAAGGTTTGAGCAGGTTTTTTTGAACTATTTAGACCGGAACCGATAAAAAGTGTAAAATTAACTCGATTTAGTGTATTAAAAATCAAATAGATCCAGATCAATAATAAATACAAACGAATTAATCTTATTCTATGTAAATAGTGCAAATGCTTGTTTAATTGTAAAGGAGTTAAAAAAAACTGAGCAAAACAATAAGCGAAACAATTTTCGTGTAAATGTTCGAACGCTTTTCAACCTTTCAAACGACTAATGTGCTCCTGTCACAAGTTCTCCATTTTGTTTTTAAAAAATAATTTCGATACTTTTTATTATTTAGCAATGTTAGAAAAAAAGTGCTGTAATCAAGTTTAAAATAAAAATATGCTAAATTAAAGCATTCATTTCTACAGGAACCGTTGATACTTTCAATTTAAAATTAAAAAATAACATTTTATGGCTTTCTGCTTATGAGCTATGAACAATTACTTTTATCTTTCAATCCACCAATTTTGATAGATGTTTAAAATATAATGAATACCATTATACTCTAATCAAACTTTAAAATTTTTGGAAATGGTAGCCTATGATTATTTAAAAAAAAGATTACTTTGCAAGGACAGGGAACCACTGGTCCATAGTTCACAAAATCATGATTCACCAATAGATTTTAGTGACTCTCCAGTAGTTTCAAAACTTTTGGTACTCCAATGAGTCGTTCGTTTGTTTATAAATAGAGGTGTCCATACCGCTACAATTTCCAAAAATTTGAAAAATTTTTGTTAGGATATTTTTATTTATTTTGTTTTTAGTAATGTAAACTACTCTAATCTTTTTTCTCTCTCAACAGAAAGTTTTAAAATTATCAAGTTTCAATTATTGGTTTATTTAGTGATTAAACCAAATTTTTTTACGAAGCAGCGAAAATAAAATTCATTAAAATAAGCACTTTCTAGGAAAAGATTCAATGAGTTTTTTGCCTAAGAGAAACTTTAAACTTGATGGTCTAAACTCGAGGTCACCTCATTAAACCACTAAAATTCTTTTATGTTAAAATGAAAAAGTTATGGTTTATTCTGAAACCAAATTCCGATGTATCATTCATTTACAGCATCAAAAAAACTGAAGGTATTGCTACCTTTAGTGAAGCACTTCAGAAAAAATATTTACGGAAACTCCAAATAAACATACCCGAATGAATAGTTTTTTTTATAAAGTAGAGCTTATCTTGGATAAGTTGTGAAAATTAATCGCTAAACGCTAAAAGCTTTTAGTAAAATCTTCTAAAATCACAAAAATCTTCTAAATCAAATAATAACGAAAGGTATTTATCATTTAAACGATTTCTTTAAATCTACGACTTACTTAACGTTTTACTGCTTACGATTAAACTTAAGTTTTTGACCCCTTTAACAAAGTTTGATGATTTGACAAAATTCCGTCTTGTTTTTTTTTCAAGGAAAGACCACCACAACGGAGCAAGGTATGGCCGGGTTCAGCGCGCTATTTCATGGAGAGGTCGCAATTATCGGTTCCCCGGGCCTTAACGATTGGTCAGGGGGGTACTCGGCTTATTCCATCAGTAAAAAGGAAAAAAAACAGGCCTCCTCGCGCTCCACTCACACCTTTAACGAACTCTTGCAAGATGCGCGTGCGTTGCAATCCGAGAACAATTGTAACGAAACAGATTCAAAAAATACTTTTAGCCACCAGCCATTCACCGACCGTCCCACGGCCAGTAGCCATGGAAACTTACAAACTTCCGCTTTTTTGCTAATTGAAGGGTCCGGAGCGTTTTTTAATCAATCTCAAGAGTCCGCTAATAATCGCGAGTTAAATCTCGCTACTTCTTGCAACACCACAACTTTTGAAACAAATTTTCCAAATGATAATGAAGAGTTGGAGTCTTACGCTTATTTCGGGTAAAATTTTTGTTTAAAATTTGTTTGTCAAAAATTTAATTTGCTTGAATCTAAATTCTTTATAGGAAGTAATTGAAATAGAAAAAGGTAATGCCAAAAATGTTGAAAAAAAGTAAGTTCAGCTTTCGAAAATCCGAAAAACAGTGAGCTAATGCGCACCAAAAAGAACGCGCGACACAAAAAAAGTTTATCATGCAAATTTATACTTTTCCCCGTATTAACGTTCTAAAATGATTTTTATGATATTTTCAGTTATACATGAAATAAAATTTGTGTTTTTTCATACATCTGATATTTGCTGCAACGTGTAGAATTATTTACTAACATAAAAAACCCCAACTGAAATTAAATAATTGCGAAATAACTGTTTCTGCAGACTATAAATTTACAGGTATTCTGTGACCTCAGGAAGATTTATGAACAGTAAGGTCATTGACCTTGGTTTTGGAGCTCCAAGAGCTGGAAGCTATGGAATGGTATTCATTGTGCGTCATAACAACACTCAAGGTAAAACTACTTGCTAAGCATTGCTCAACAAAAACACATGCTGTATAGTGGGGCATTGTTTGAATGTTCTGTTTACCATTTTTGACGTATCAAACAAACTGCTTTCCTCCTTTCCTATCAAACGAAAAAATTAAGCAAAAGAAATCCTAGTTTTGGTATTTTTGAAAATTAGTACCAACAACTTATGATTAAACTCTTTCAGAGCTTTGAAAAAATGTAACAAAATATTTTATTTTATCTCTATATTTACCCTCCTGACTAGCAGGAAAGCGACAAAAGCGCTAATATTAATACATAGGATAAACAATTACCTCAACCTGCTTCCGGAGATGCCAAGATATTGCAATCCGCTTGAAATTTAATAGAGATATGACGAAACGTTAGATGTGCTTGCCAAGACCACCAAGCAAGAGAAAGTGCCGTTAAGTGTCTTCCAAAGGACACAACAGAATAGCGCGAGTAAGTTTAACCGAGACCATGTCGATCACAATTTCGGCGCTCTAACCGAGTTGTTCTCAATGTGGTGTCTAGGCAAAATTTTGGTGGGGCATGGAGATTTAAGACATTACGAACCAATTTATTTGAAAAATTAAAAATTAAAATGTATTTGTTTACAATCAAACTGCTTTGGAAGATAAATCAAGCGGGTTTATTTACCTATTCCTAACTCATTACTTTTTCACATCATACTTGTTGTTTTATCACGTCGTAATTCACTACTTATAGCGTGGGATAACAAAAGCGCTGAGGTTTTATTTTATTTGCTAAAAGCCAATTATTAGAAATAAATGTCTTTATTAGATGTCAATTATTAGAAATATCTTTATTTCTTATCAGAAATAAACACAGAAAGTTTAATCCCACCTTCTGCTGTTGACTGCGCTGTTGCTTTTAGCTTAATATTAGTTGCTCTACTCTCTCAAAATTATAATAAATAAATCCGAGCTAAATGATTATGGTATTTAATGATGTTGCGATAAAGACAGGCTGAAATACCAAGTTTAGCTGAGTAGCGATACAAAGTTTGGTTGAATGCTGTAACTACCTGAGCAGTTCAAAAAATTTTGGTGCACAAATGAGTATGTCAGAGGTATGACTACTTAGCTCTTATTTACAATACTGTTTTCCGCGACAAAAAAGTTTTGGGGTTTCTTAGAGCGGTAAACTAAGCCAAAAAAATAGGCGTTTGTGAACTTATTACCAAATGTGCTGAAAATTGTGGGGAGTATTAGTAAATAAAACCTGACTATTCTGACTATTGTTTTTGCACATTTTTAATATTTTTGCTGTTTAAATTAAATTTCAACGCTACATCAATCGTGCTTATTACATTACTATACCAGTTGTAGTAAATTAGCCTAAAACTAGCCGAAGTTTATAATTAAAAACAAATGAGCAAGAAAAAGAAAAAGGTTTGCCAATATTTAACGAGTTTTTGAAATTTGGTTTCATACCTGCCGAGTATGATGACCTTATACCCTTGTACTTACTATGCTTACTATGCCAACAAACTTTAACAAACGAGTCAATGAAATCTGCTTTTCTAAAAAAACCATTTAAGAGCTAAGCATCCCAACCATGTCAACTCAAATTTGAAATATTTTGAAACTTGAAAAAAAAAATTGAGAACCAAATAAAAATCACTTCATTGTTTGCTACTCAAACGGCAACCTTAAATCATGCTCTTGAAGCAAGTTACGAAATTTTTTTGTTTACAGCGAAAAATGGAAAGAATTATACAATTGGGAAACAGCTTCTAAAACCCGCAATATTTGTTTTTGTAAAAAAGTTTTGCAAAAAGATGACGAAGATGTACAAGCAATGCCACTTAGCAACAGCTCAGTCAGCAGAAGAATCGACGAGATGTGGCAAGGTGTTGAACAACAACTTGTCGAAAAGTTAAAATCACAAAAGTTCTTATTATAAATCCATGAATGTACAATACGGAAAAGTGCAGCGTTGTTATTAGCATATGTCAGATGTATCGACAAAAAAAGTTTTTAGAAGAGTTGCTATTTTTTTAGTTACTAGAAACAACTACTTGTGGAGTTGATATCTACAACAAACTCAGTAATTACTTTGATAACCATAAAATTCCTGAACCCATTATTGCATCGTGTGCTGCAGATGGTTCCCCTTCCATAGTAGGTCAAAACACAGAATGTTTAAAATTTATAAAGGATGACAATCCAAGCATGTTAGTGGTGCATTGTGTTAACCACAGAGAAAATTTAGTTGCAAAAAATGTTTCTCCTAAACTACACAAAATACTGCATTGTGTAACCAAATGTAGTAATTCTATTAAAGCTAATTCCAAAGCAGAACGTCTGTTCCAGAAGTTTTGCGAGGCTAATCATGCAAATCATGTGAGGTTGTTGCTCCACACCGAAATAAGTTGACTGTTAAAGGGAAACTACCTAAAAAGATTCATGAAATTATTTAAACCACTCGATGGATTTTGAAAGACAAGTCTGAAGTGCTTTTTTGATAACTACAGATGGCAAAGCTCATGTGAGTTACTTAGAAGAAGTTTTTAAAAAAGGTTGTTCTCTAAACAAACAGCACTCAGACTTTGTGATGCAAAAGCAAGGATATTTGGATTTGTGATATTTCTCAATCTGTGCAGAAACATATTTTGTCAAAATGCTATGATCAATTTCCTTGGTTAAAGAAAGTGAGATTACTCAAGAGGCAAATACAGTTATCTCTGAACACTTAGAAATGCTGAATATGACTTTAATAAAAGATTTCGTGAATTAAAAGCAATAGAGTTCTTTCTGGTTGACTCAACCACTGTTAGCAGTTTATCTTCTGTATCAGAGCAATGCCAAGAAAAATTGTGTGAATTACAGCAAGATGAATCCAAGAAAACTTTTTTCAAGATTAAAGGAACCATAATGTGGAAAGAAATACCCTCATTCCACTGCTTGGGAAGACAAAAACTAATTATATTTCCGTCATCTTATTTGGTCGAATGTGGCTTTAGCGCTGTCGTGGATTTACTGCATGCAAAGAGAAATCAACTAGAAACCACCAAAAAGGGTGATTTGAGGCTAAAACTGACTAAACTGGAACCTTGATTCAAACAGATATGTAACCAGCCGTGCACCGACTTTTTGTCCGACGTCAATTCGTCCAATGACACTTCATCCACGTCTTTTTGTCCAATGTCTTTTCGTCCGATGAACTTTTTGTCCAACGACTTTTAGTCCAATTTTAAACTTATTTATAAACCAGTTATGTAAAGTGATATACGACTTTTGGTCCAATTTTCAACTCGTTTCTGAACCAACTCTGAGAGTGAGTTACGGATTTTTCAATTCTATACTGTTTGAAACTAGGGTTTTCCTTATTTGTTTTATGGGGAAATATCACCTTTACACAACTGGTTTAGAAACGAGTTTAAAATTGGACCAAAAGTCGTGGACAAAGTGTCATTGGACAAATTGACGTCGGAAAAAAAAACCACCAACTGTAACCAGCATCAAGCACAGAGCTCCCATTAACAATGTATTGACTATCGCAATACATACTCGTATTAATAAACTTTAGCATTGCAGTGACAGAGAAAAACGTATAAGCTACTTATGACAGGTAGTAGTTGTGATGGGGCCTGAAATTTTTTTGAAAACAAAAGTGGGGTCTCGTTTAAAAAAGGTTGAGAACCACTTCTCTAACCGCTTGACCACGCTGCAAACATAACAGAACAAAGCTAATAGATTTTATTATTATGCGCTCTTTATAAGTTTTTGCCAGCTGTATAGCGTTTTCTTTATTGCTCTTATAATTAAAATAGCATATCCTTATGAGCAGAATTATCAATTAATTTTACACTGAACGAAAATTAAGTACGCATAAGTATAATGACGTATAGCTATTGATCGTAAATTGTGTTATGTTTTTACTGGGCTTCTCCAATTAATGTGATACTCTTTTTGTGCTCCTCATCTCAAAAATTGTGTTTTGAAAATAAAGATAAAAAAATAATGACGAAAAATGGAGTAGTTCAAAAAAATTTTTGCAACTATAAAAATTAAGTTTGAAATTAAACTTTTTTAAGACTAAGCTGATCGATATTTTTCAAGACAAAGTTCGAAGTCTTAGAAACTAATAAATCTAAGCTTTTACAAAAAACAGTGACTCTGCCTTTAGCTCTAATTGTCGTTCTTTTTTTTTATATTTTAAAGTTTTGAAATTTAATTTAATTTTTAACTTGTTAAGAAAAGAACTACCGGATGAGCCCATTGGTAAACAATCCTAAATTGATGGACTGGTACAAAAGCGATCAAATGGGAAGCTATTTTGGATTCACTCTTTGCGCAACCGATACAAACGGAGACGGAATTGATGAAATTATTGTAGGAGCTCCTTTGTGGATGGGGAGACAAGCAGACGAAGGAAGAGTTTTTGTTTTTGTATCGGGTGCGTTGTCGCAATAATTGAATGAACCGGCGAAACGTTTTGTACCACGTGATACTTTTACGTTGCTAATTTTGAAATTTCCTCCTAAGAAAAACCGGTAATTGAAGATGGAAAAAATTTCATAGCTGATGTATCGAATGCAGTTTTATGATTCTTTTGCATGCTCTTAGGTCTTCATTACACTCTTTTATATTAAATTTGTACGAGTATAGGTTGATGCATCTTTGATTAACATATTGTTCCGTTCCGTACCATCTGAACCTATTCTTGTAATGCAACAACGTTGAGCAAACTCGTTCTTAATTTAATGCAATTTCTGTATAACGAGGGAATCTGCTGTTAGTCAGCTTTATGGGAAAGAGAACGTGTTCTTAAGATTTAGAATCCATCACTAAACATAATTTGCTATTTTGCTTGCATAACGTTTTTGTGCAGGAAAAAGATCAAAAGAACTAAATTTAGTAAAAGAAAAATAATTTTATTTTCATTTATTTCATCTCTCTATTTATTCTCCTGACTCACAAAAAAGCGACGGAGGTGCTAGTACATAGAGCAACAATTACCCTGACCTGCTTACTGAGATGCCAAGAAATTATTGTCCGGTTGAAATATTTTGTTTGGTTTTCAGAAAGATTTTTCTAAAACCCATAAAAATGGCGCTAGTAGGTTTTGAACCAGGACCATGTTGATCACAATGACTGTGTTCTCAACCACTCGACAACGCTGCCGACTTTTTTAAAATAATTTTAATTTGAATGTAAAACGTAAAAATGTTTTCCTAAAAACCCATAGCATCATCAGTTCTAACTTTTTCAATTCGCATATATATTCGTATTAAAATTAAAATTATTCTAACTTCAACCAATCAAATTTTGTATATGTTAGAGCTAAACGAAAGTTCGGACTCAATAATAAGAAAGAAGCTAATCTTGGACGGAAGTCAAATGCATAATGCTCGGTTTGGTTATTCCCTAGCAACTCCTGGAGATTTAAACTTGGACGGATTTAATGATGTTGTGATTGGTGCTCCATCGAATAATAATGGTAACGGTCAGTCATTCAGGTCTTATTTACACTTTTCAATTTTTTCACAGTAAAGCCAATTTTATTGTGTAGGTGCTGTCTACATTTATTATGGAAGACCTGATAAAGGAATATCATTTGACAAATATCAAGTTATTTTGGCAAAAGAATCAAAGACAAAACTTGCTTATTTTGGATTTTCTGTTTTATCAAATTTTGATCTTGATAGTAACGGTTATAACGGTAAGCTAGTTTTGTTTGATAAAAATTATTTTTCGATAATTCACTTTTGTAAAAAAAAATCTTAAGCTGAATCAGGTATTCAACTAATAAAAGAAACAGATCAAATAAGTTGATATTTTTTCTAAGATGTTGCTCTAAGTGCCCCTGGCGATGCAAAAGTTGTAATTTTGTTTTCACGCCCTGTAATCCACATGGATGTAAAATTTGTTTCGATTCCATCAACTTTAAACAACAGTGACCTGAACTTGGATAAGCATGACAAGTTATATATGTGCGATCGAAATACTACGGATCTTTGCATAACCCTCGAAACATGCTTTTCTGCTTTTGGTCGAAATGTTTCGGAAAATATTAGTGAGTATTTTTTAAATTACACATGGATTGCATAAACTAATCATTTGCTGTTTTAAAATTGATGTTTAGTTGCTTTTTATTATTTAGTTAAACATTGAGAAATAACAGATACGATCGCAAAAACAATTAAACAAAGTTAACCCAAAGTATATTTAATTCAATCAAGCAGTAGGATTTAAATAATAATGACCTTAATAGGCTACTAATAATGCAGTTAATATAAGAAAAAACGTTAGTGAACCAGACAAAAAAACTGTTTAAAATTGAGCCAACGTAATTAAAAAAAAAAATTGAAACATAAATTAATATTCTTATTATGACTAATAACTAGAACAAATTTTTGTTGCAATAAAATTATAAGAAATTTGCATTTATTTTTAGTAAAAATAATTTATTTTGTCTGCAAGAACTGATTTTATTTTGCCTGCAAGTTGTTCTTATAAGTGATTACAAAAAGTGGTTTTACTGTTTTATTTAGCGCATTGACTGACTGAAGTTTTAAGCCATTGCAACGTTTTTTGCGGCGGCAATGATGTAATTTTGGATAAAGCATTTAAGAAAGGGTTGGTAGCATTTACTGTTTTTACGCTGATTTTGGTTTATAAGTTAAATAACGTGCTTTATACTTTGTCATATGATTGTATGGTAACGTCATAAAGTGCTTTGTTCGATTGCTAAACCTCATATATTTAGCGTTGTAAATTTTAACATTTATTTCAGATATAGTTGATATTCCAGTTGAGTCAGTTGAATAATGCTAAGAAATCGTTTGTGTTATTGCCGCCTATGTTGGTTTTGTATAGATATTAAAGTAGTCAAGGGCCAGTGTTGGCGCCTTGGAATTTAATTTAACAATGATATAGGATTGTTTTTACCTGCGTAGAGGACGAACTATTAAGTTTAATATTAGCCATCGGGGCGTTAATTTATTCTTATAGTTAGTCATTACCAAGTTGTTGAATAATTATTCGCAGTTGTGGACGGTGTCAATTGCTTTGAAGTTTTTTAGAACTCAAGAGTCAAGTTTTACGAGAGTTGTTTGAGTTCTTTTGATTTTGTAAATAATATATTCTTTACAGCTAGAAACTGTGGTTTCTTTTTATTTGAAGACATAAGGTTTTTCGAGCAAATCTATTCATACTTACGAAGAACTAGTTGTTTAAAAAATTCAGTATTGCGGCAAACTATTTTTAGAGGCGGCATACATAAAAATAAACACAGCTGTGGTTTAGCGCTGGTATTTGGGTTACTTAATTCAATTAATCCTTTCAAATTCCCATGTAAAGTCGTGACACCAAACAAAATCTTATATTGCTTAATTTTAAATATGAATTTGATAAAAAGTTTTGAATTGTCATAAATTAATTTATTTTTTTTAGCATTAGCTTATCGGTTGTTGGTTGATGTGAGAGTTAATGAAAACAAACGACGTGGTAGGGTTTTAAACCCAGTGGGTGAAATTAATTTGAAATTGAACAAGATAAAATGCAAGAAATTTATCACAAGACTGAAGGTACAGTTATTATTAGTATATTGTTATAACTAAGCTTGATCATATTTGTTATCTCAGTTGAAGTAGTGGTTATTTTGATATTAAAATAGTGCACAAGTATTTGTTAAAACGTATAACATATAAGCGAAACCAGGTTTTTCAATGTACCTTCCTTTGATTGCTTTAAGACAGTGATTCTCAACCTTTTCGCTATCGCGTACCACCTGGCGATTTTTCTTACACCTGCGTACCACTGAGTTTAGTAAGAAATGTATTTATTGAAATTGATTTAAAAATGACAGTATTATTTAATATGACGTTTGCTTCTGTCTTTCTTGCACAAGCTGATTTATGCGGGGAGCCACCGTGCTCACTGCACATCGGAAGCCGTGAGAGGTCGAAGTAAGGCAATTTCTGCTTTTACTTTTAATACTCATCATGGTAGAGAAGCCCTACTCACATTCCCATGTACTGGGGAATACTAGCAACTAAGGAATAGCTTTTTGAGCCAGAGTAGGGTATGTAAAGGACATCGTTAGCCAGAAATTTATAGTACAGCATTCTTATGCTTTATTTTAGCTGCCTCGTCAGACTGGATGTCAATGATTTCCTCTTGTTCTCCTGTTCCAACAGATAGAACGGATGGATCCACAAAGAACGGATTTGAAACATACCGACTAATATCTATGTTCGGAAAATAATGCACCAACTCGGTTTTTAGCAGTTTTAGATGGCAGCAAATTTCTTAAAATAACTTTTCGCTGTGTTGATATTGAAGCGAAGAAAGATCTTTGAACATGTGATACTGCTTGGCCTCAATGTTTGTTGTCCACAAGTCTAGCTTCCGTACATACGCTTGCAATTTTGAGACAAAATCTGCAATGGTGCTGTTTGAACCTTGAAAAAAATGTTCATGTGGTTGAAAGAGTCAAAAATATCCGATAGGTAAGCCAGCCTCGAGAGAAACTCCGTATTCGCCAAATCGTTTTTAAAGTTATGATTTCTTTGTTCATAAAATTCGAGTAACTCATTTGTCAGTTCAAAAACCCTTCTTGTCATATTTCCGCGTGACAGCCAGCGCACCTCTGTATAAAAAAAGCAGACATTTGTGATCAGAACCAAGATCAGCACAAAGGTTTGCGAAAAGTCTTGTATTCAACGCTGACGTTTTCACAAAATTAACGATCTCGACGATTTGCTGTAAGCATGACAGTAGTTCAGGAGGTAACACCTTGGCACAAAGTGCGAATCTGTGAATGAAACAGTGAGTAAAAATGATCTCAGGTGAAACAGCTTTTAGCGTAAGACTGAAATCCTGATTTTCTCCCAAGCATAGCTGGAGCACTATCGGTTGTACAGCCAACCAATTTTGACCATTCTAAATCCTTTTTCTTGAAGAATTCATCCACGATGTTAAAAATATCTTTGCCCTTTGTTGTACCAGACACCTCCTTACTCATAAGCAGTTCAGTTTTGACTATGTCATTTTCTTTCATAGACAAGCAATTGACCGCAGTGGTGACATCGGTCGACTCATCGAGTTGCATGGAGAACCCATATTTTGAAGCTCTTACCGCGGTAGTCACTTGATGAGAAATGTCGTCGGACATGTCATGGATCCGACGTCTCACCGTATCATTAAAAAGCGATACAAAATTCAACTTTTCAGCCTCCTTTTCTCCAATTAAGTTCCGAACAAGTATTTTTGCTGCTGGTAGAACAAGATTTTCGGCAATAGTGTGAGCTTTCATATTTTTGGCAATTAGTAAAGATACTTCATAAGAAGCGTGGAGAATCCCATCACTCTTCTGGTACCTCTGGCCAGTCTGGTCCAAACGCTGTCTCTTCACGTTTTCACCTAATCTTTGAAAGTAACTCTTATCTCGATCTTTTTTGTCTGACTGGTTTGACTCAAGGTGACGCTTGAAAAGATTAGGTTTCATTGCTGAATTAGACAGAGTTTTCTTGCAGATCACACACTGAGGAAGGCATTCTCCTCTGTGTTGTACAGAAATGAAACCATATTTTATGTATTCCGTATATACTTTCTCTTCGACATGTTTACACAGCTAAAATTTATAAAAATTTATAAAAAATGCTTTTTGGAAAATAGTAAAATACATTTTAAAAATTACAATTTAGGTAGAGAAGTAACTTTTTTATCCATATTATAATTAAGCTTAGCAGCACAACTGCATTTATTTAGCAAAAATTTTTTATTAACAAAAAAATCATTAAAGTGAACGTTTTCGGCTAACGTAAGCCCTCATCAGACGAAATACATAACAAGCAATAACTAACTTTTCAATGTTACAAGGCTACGCTAGGCTAACAAATTTTCCAAAATTACAATAGAATATATGCCCTGATTATGACGTAATAAGTTAATGGAAATAATTACACTCTGTTTTTAAATTAAATTTTTAAATATATCAATTTTAAAATCAAGTTTTTGTTAAATGAGTGCAGTTGCGCAGCTAAGCTTAATTATAATATTTTAAAAATTAAGATTTGAACAAATGTGTCGCGTACCACCAAAAATAGCTTCGAGTACCACTAGTGGTACGAGTACCACAGGTTGAGAACCACTGCTTTAAGATGACATTTTTTATGTAAGCTATCTCACAAACGGCTGATTAGTAATTTTTTGGTGAAAACCTTCTGTGTATTGAGAACTTTGGTTAATTTCAAGAAAAAAACACTAAGCTTATTAAATAGCTTTTTTGTTCTGTGAGTTCTTAAAGTTTCGGGTTTTGCCAAAATTGTTACGGCTCTAGCCAGGAAAAATTTTTTACAGAAACACAGAAAAATATATTCAATTTTTCTACAATCAATCTGTTAATGCACGTAACGATAAAATTTTGTTTGTACACCACGATTTAATTGTTGCTTTCCAGCAAGCGCGGGAAAATTGCGAACCTTTGCCACTTTCTGTGCCACTCTTTCCTCTTTTACGGTTATTTCCTTTAAAAGATTTCATTGTTCACTTGAATTTCAAAAAATTTTTCTTGCTTTTGTCTTTAAAAAGCTTTTTTTCGTCACATGGCTTTAAAAGAGAAAAAAGGCTTTTGAAGAACCTTTTTCAGGCTCTGATTTGCAGTTAAGCTGCAGTTTCCAATTGGCATTAATTCTTTAAAGTAGTCAGTCATTGTGTTAAAAAGACCGACTTTTACTCTTTTACAAAATAGGTTAGTTAAACTTAAATAAAAATTTTGGTTTTTGCATCTCAGCTTCCCATCAGACAGCAATTAACTCCGTTAATCTCCACTTTCCATTACGAGCTTTCGAAACAAACTTTTCCCTTGGGTTTATCACCTGTGCTTGATATTTTTGACGCTGAAGAAAAAAGTGTCGCGGTAAGATGAATTGTGTTGCTTAACCTTTTTCGAATTAATTGCGTTTTAAAACTCTTTATAAATCATTTCTGATTTCAGTGTTTTTGATGGTTCCGTTAGTTTTTTGAGTACCTACTGAAAGCAATTAAACGTCAAAGTTTTTTCAATATTCTGTAACTATTAATTTAACTGTTGTTACTTTTGTCTGACGGTATGGCTTTCGGTTGAAATCATGCAGCATTGCCTGTCTCATGGACCTCCAATATTGGAACGCCAAAATAGAATAGATATTTTATGGATTAATTAGGAATCGATTTAAGTAAAATTTTTGTTTTTAATTGGGTAAACTACTTTGAAAAAACTAATTTGGGCACCCGTTATAAAAGTAAAGTGATTACATAAAATCACCGTTTTTTTACACGTATTACAATACCGCTCGGTTAGTACAGTGTGATCACTTAGTATAGTGGTGATCACTTTTAGAACGAGAAAAAGTAAATCATTTTATAAGTGGATTAGAAATCAGTCATTCCTGATCCTCTTATGAAGTATTTTGCTGAACTTCTCCTCAACGAGAATGAGATGGCAAAAACACTTCTGAATCGGACACAGAAAAATGCAGTTATTGCTAAGATGGTCACTGCGACCTAACAACGCTTCAAGCTAGGAAGCAATAATAGTAAAAAATGTTCAATAACTTTATGATCAAATAACTGCTGAAACTTTATCCTTGTAATATTTTTCAAGCATTAATGCTTTTTATACTGTAAGTTTAATGTTTCTCCTTTTCTTATTTCTCAAAAACGCAGGTTCATTGTATCCTAAAATTAGAAAATTAAAACTAGATATTTTTAGTATTTCATTGAATTTTCATAAAAAGAGCTTAAGTGTTATAAAAAGTTTCGTCATTAATTGTTTTTTCTACGGACACAAAACAAAAGCAATTATGACTTTGGTGTTTTTTTCTGCGTTGCTTACAATTTATATAATATATATTGGAAAACTGATAAAAATGTAATAAAATTTCAATGTACAGTATATTAAAGTAAAAAAAATAAAATTGTAAAAAGAATATTGAAAAGCTCATAAAACATATTGATCTAAGTACATTGAACAATATTTTAATCAATATGAAATGATTTTAAACAACAATAAAATTTATAGAATCTTTAAAAATATATTCTACACTCTAAAAAGGATTAAATTTTTTATTTCTTGTCGGGTAACTTTTTTTTATTAGTCCTGTTTCTTTTCTAGTAAATTGCAAATTTTTCTTAAACTGTTGTAAATTTTTATAAGTTACAATTAAAATTAAAGTTTTTCCAGCATATAACGGTGATTTTTTTGTTTACTGTAAATAGAAAGTTACAAAAGAAAATTATAAGTAACTTATTATAAATAACGGGTAAAAAGTTCTCGGCCTGCCCTAAATAATGCTTTTAGGGCCGGCCAGATATAAAAAATAAAAAAAAATATTGTCCCAAAATTTATTAGAACCGGCCAAATTCCGAACTCTCGCCACATCTCCACTCGTTTTTAAAAATCTTCAAACCCAGTCATCTTTAGTGAACCGCGATTGGTCAATATTTTTTAGATAACCCTATGTGTTCCAAAACTTACAGTGACAAAAATTTTTACTATTCTTTTATTTGGCCGATCGTTTTTTCATTTATCTGCTTCAGAAGTTGTTTACATTAAATCATGCACGCTAAATTTATGCCGCCAAAAAGAATTTGTTTGCAATTTAAAAATCTTGGGTTGATTACGCGTTTTGATGCCTTTCTCAAACATCCAATCATTTTTGTTCAGCTTTATTAGACAATCAATAGAAAGTTTTTTCCGTCATTATGACGTTTATCTCCTGACGAGTGTCAGCCGAAAAGCTTCGAGATGAGTTTTTTATTGGCTATTTTCAAACTCTGTTCCACAAACTAATTGTTTAAAAAAAATTTGCAATGTGCACATGTACAGTAGCTTACCCTTAACTCATGAAAGTCAATAACTCATAAAGATTTATGCAAAAAGAAAGATTTATAGAAAATTAAGAGATAAATATAAATTTAAAAGAATTGGTTTTTCTTAACATATTTTTGCATAAATAATCGAGAGAGATTGATATACAACAAACGTAAACAAGTTTTATTTAATCATATTACAATCACATACAGCAATACACATACATTCATGCTAAAATAAAACAAAAAGAAACCATAAACGTTTTCGGCTTACATTAGCCCTCTTCAGATGAAAATAAAAGGTTTAGTAGTTTTGTTATGTAAATTAAAGATAGAGGTCAATGACCTGATTACGTAATAGTTGTTTACCAAATTTGTCGCACGAGGTTTTCAGAAAAGAAATTGTTGGGAATTGATTTAAAAATGCAAGCGCAAAACGAACACAAAATAACAACCGTAAAGCGAATGCACCAAATAAAATCCAAACAGCAAAAATAACAGTTTAAAATATATTTAATAAAAACGATGATCCATTTGTTTTCTTTTTGGTTTCTTTTTGTTTTATTTTAGCATAAATGTATGTGTATTGCTGTATGTGATTGCAATATGGTTAAAAGAAGTATACTCTTTCCCAAAATTATATAAATTTTATTTGCAGATAAGTTTTTTCAATTCTTGTCATGACGATGTTTGTTTTGCGGATTTATCACTGACTTGTTCTGTTATTGGTGATTCTGACCATTTCACGGTTCCGACTGTTATTATTGGCTCGGATCAAGTATTGACTCTAAACTTAAATCTAACTAATCAAATGGATGCTGCTTATGACGTCGAATTCGACGTCACTTTTCCTAATTCAGTTTATTTTATACAGTCCTTGCCTTTTTCCAAAAAAGTAAGAGATAAAACTTGTCTAGTCTTTAAAAATTTAAGTCATAACTTCTCAAGCTGTTGATTTTGACCACAAACGATCTTTCGAAATGTAATTTCGGGATCGCAACCCGAATAAAAAACTAAGTCACAAACTTATAATTTAACGCGGAGGTTTTTGACAAGCTGTTGTTTTTTTGTCGCTTTAAAAGATAAATGGCGTGAAAACAACTTGGGATTCAATAAAAATCGAATATTTTCAATCATTGCATCTAAATCAACAATTTGCGATTAAAATTTGATTTTGATGAGTTTTGTTTTATGTTAAGGATAAAAATTAAATTATCTCTCAGAACCGTTAGAATTTGAGATCCTTGATTTGTTATCGTCAAGTGTTTTTCAAGAAATAAGCTCCTAAAGCATCCCTTTGAAAAATATCCCTTTGAAAAGTATCCTTTAAATTAACAAAAATTGAAAGAAGTCTCTAACAAAAAATATATTTTAGTCTGCAAAAAGTAGCAACTTAAAGTTTTTTAGAAAAAAATTTAAGTAAGAAGACAAGTCATTGACAAAGAAACTAAAAAGCTTCTATATAGGATGGTTTGTGCATCGAAAACGAATACTTGATCAGCGACCTTACTGAGGTCAGCAATGGAAGTTACTTGCTACATTCAAATGAACTTGATCGGCAACGAATTAGATTTATTCTAAAAAACCCAGTTATGTTACATTACGAAACTTGTTTTTTTCTCTTACAGGTGAGTTTTAACTTTTGCACAATAAAGTCTTTTTCACATAAAAGCAATTACTAAACCTAATTTTATGTGTGTACCCCAAAATCTCCGGCAAAAAAATTTGTTTGAACAGAGAACGTGCAAGCCAAAAACTTTGTGTGACAATCAAGTTCATATGGCGCAGCATATCAAACGATTAATCAATAATCAGATGAACTCTGGTTGAAAACTTAGAATGAGCATGCTTATCCTTGATTTGCATGAAAAAAATCGGAAGCAGTAGCGACGTTGTTATGCTGCGTTGTAAACTATGAGATGTTTCCTGGTATAGCCTACCAATAGCATTTTTCGTTCTTAAACAATCAATTTTTCATTGGAAAGAATTATTCTAATTAAAATTATTTTTAAAATCCTTCGCATTTACAGTAACTATCTATATGTGATGCAGTTTTGACAAAATATAAAAACATAAAGTTGTTTTCGTTTACATTTTTCAAGCAAGGTAGTTTTCACAACAATTGAAAGTTAGCTGTTTAAATCAATGTTTCTGAACTTTTGATAATCTTAAGAATATCAAGAATATGGACAAAAAAAAAGTATTAAACCTTCTTAAATTTCTAAAGCTTAATCAGCTTCTTGTCTTCAACTTTTAACGATTTAACGAATGAATGAAACAACAAAAAATTTTTTTTAACGAAACCATGGCCTTAAATTGTTTAGTTTGTTGAATTCTTTAGTGCAACTTTTTTATGTAAACGGTTTCGGATCAATATAAACCACGTAAATAAAGTAGGCTTGCTAGACCTACAGTTTTTTTAAAGTCAATGCATTTACAGATTTTCATAAGTCTTTCCATGGGCTCCATTTGTAAGCCACTGATTTAATTTTTTAATCCTTAGTCAACATTTGCTTTTTATTACAATTTAGTTTAAATAAATTAAAAAATATTTTGTAAAAAACTAGGGCTGCCAGCAAGTTGTTAAGCTTTACCCGAATATTTGATTATGTTTATAAGTTAATAATCAGTAAAATCCTTGATGCAGGTTTTTTTAGTAACTGTAGAAATTTTCAATTAAAGAGTTCAATATAGATACAATGGTGTTGTGGAACATGAATAATTTCAAATGAAAAGCTTTTTTTTTAAGCAGGGTTCGAAGCATAAGTTTGCCCTCCCTATTGGAAAATCATTAAAAGAAATTGTTCGTTAACTGAAAGATTTTGAGTGATAGTTATAATAAAAGTAATACGAAGGGCTTTTTGCAGTTTGGATTTCAAGATACATTCAATGGAGGCTCTTTGAACTTAAATTTTCAAGCATTGACAAACAGCGTAGAAAACAACTGGTTCGACAACAATTGCAACTTGAGCTTAAATGTAAATTTTGAAGCCGAAGTTGAATTGCACGGGTAGGAATTAATAGTTTTTGTTGGACTTGATTTACTGGTTTTTTCTATCCATAAGTTATTGATGTATAGAAGACGAAAAACAATGGCACCATAGTTGCTCTTACTTTAAAATGTAGAATAAAGGCAGAGGCTAATAAGTTTCACATTATCTTTTTTATAGTCATTTTTTACATCACACCTCTATCCGCAAGATTGCGGCTGATTAAAACCCTCACCGCTTCATCATCATCATCAGCCTATTTGTTTTTTTGGTTCTTTTGAAGTGTTAAACGTACGGCGACCTTTAAGAGATTAACAACTATTTTCGAAAAAAACAGGATAATGTTTTTTGGTTAGAAATTTTTAATGTTTAGTTTTTATGCAGTGATATATTTTAATAAAATTTAAAGCTGCTTGCTCAGACCACAGTGCAGAGGAAAACACTGTAAAGTGTCATTTTCAAGATTACAACAGAATGACTAGAGTAGGATTAGAATCGAGATCATGTCCATCGGATTTCCAATTATGACAATGCTTCTACCTACTCGGTCACGCTACTGACAAATTTAATTTTTTACTTATACAGACTGACTTAGAGCTATCGCAGCCGTAACAAGGTGCTGGCAAGACTGTTTTCGATGAGCTGGCTTAAAAATTCGCAGATATAATAACCACTAAACCGATGGGGCTGTGCCGCTGAAGGGCAACGGTCCAAAGCCACTTTACAGTGGAACAATAACAACCCGATGGAAAAACAGCAATTAAACAAAAATCTTTTTGAGCAATATTGATTATAAAATAAAATTGTATCGAGCATGTGATATATTCTGCTGATATACAGTATTCTTTGTTTGTTTGTTTTTACAAATGTTGACAGTTTTCTTTTTTTCGATCAACTTGAACCCAAGAATCATTTTATAAAAGTTAAAAAGTCTAAGTTTTTACTTGAAACTAAATTAAGCAAACTGTTTAGATCGTCATTGAAAGACTATGTGCAATTTTCAAAAGAAAACACCAGCAGCACAACGTCAAAAGACATTGGTCCTGATATTTTCCACAACTGGACACTTAGTAACGTGGGACCATCTGCCATACCGACATTGAACATGAATGTGAGAATTTTTTTGCTTTTTAGGTCTGGTTTCTTTCTAGTGTAAATCTACTGGGTAAATGAAAGCTTTTTATTGCGTTTTTGATTTAAATAATAAGTTTATCAACTTCTTAAGCTGAATATAAATCAGAAATTATACAAAAGAAAGAATTTTTCCGTTCTAATTTTATAAAAAAAAAGCTGACACTCTGTTTTGCTTGTTTTATAATAAATTTTTATATTTTTAAAACGTACAATAATTAGGGTGAGCTTTGCTTTGCCACAAACTGAATTTTTGATTGGCTGACAATTTACCTGTTAGACAATTGACTCACATAATTGGTTTTTAACTTGAGTGTTCTTCAAGAACGTTGGCTTGATGGATCAAGGTTTGACCGAAACGTCCGAACATGAAAAAGTGATAGACCATATCGCCAACTGAAAATAACACTTAATCAATTGCTGGTGTTTGTGTATTTTTGTCAAACCACCCAATTCTGCCTTGACGATGTTCTTGTGTAACTTTTTTTTAGTTTTTTTTTCGGTTCACATTTGATTTTCAATTAACTATTTTAAAACCAATTGTTTTGTTTTGATTATTTATGATTATTTGATTATTTTCATTTTTAAAACCAATAGTTTTGATTTTGTTTCAGGTTCAATGGCCTATTCTTACTAAAAGTAAACATCCAGTTTTGAGTTTGATTAACGCGAGATGCTATCCTGATTCAGCTTGTGCGGTGAGTTTTGGTTTATTCCTCGCGATTGAATCTGTTGCTTGTTTTGTGAGATAATAGTAAAATTTGTTTTTCGTCAAAATCTTAATTTTGAATCGCGTTAAATTGCTCTCTTCCAACTCCGACTTATGTTAATTGAACTGCTTTAGTGTTTTAAACTATTCAGTGTCAATATGTAACGTCAGCAACTATCCACAACACAACGAATCAAACCAGTTCTACTATTGAACAATCATCGGTTGAGTTTAGTGAATATTCCGAATCAAACTTTGAAATCGACTCAAGAACAAAAGAAAGGTTCCGAATGATCTCGATGGATTGCTCTAAGCAGGGTGAGAACAGTTTAATGTGTTAACAAATGAGTTAGCTAGCTTGTGTATTTTGGTATTTTACATTTCATCAAAAAAATTAATATGCAGAAAGCCGAATATTTTGTGCAAGTTTAAATTGTCGATTTACCAAGCTGCTCGTACTCCAATCAATCACCCTTCAGCTTCACTTTAGGTTATGGCAAAAAACCTTAATAAAGGCAAGTTTTTTATTGACACTGAAAGCTTAAAAAATATACACAATGTTTTTTTTCTAAATCCTGACGTGTATATCAGGGAAAAGTTTGGAAAGTTGTTTTAGTTTCGACTGCGGAAATGTCAACCCAATTGTCTCCGTACATTGTCAACTCTAATGGAAAAAGCAGTTATAATTTATCTGAGAAGGTAAAACACAAGCCTTTTTTTTTAAATATAATTTTAAAATTCCTAAAAATATCTACTCCATTACTGCAACTGACTTTGTAACAAGTTATCTCCTGTCCTCGTGACGTTGTTGTGCTATAGATAAAAATTTTTTGGCGAAATCAAACACAAATCATTTGCAAATTATCATGTAATGTTTTTGTTAAAAAAAGAATACCAACCAGACAGTAGTCATTATTGTCGTCTATTTTGAACTGATTTTAGAAATGCCAAGATATTGGTCCTAAAATTTTGTTACTGCAAAAATTCAAACTTTTTATTTAGTGTTTTCTGTAATCTTAGAAAGTATTAAGGTTCATTTTCGCTACGAGCGTTGGAGGAAGCATTCTTTGTTTTATTTTCTAATATTTTTTGCTTCTCTAAGCCCTTAAGCGCGGAAAGAAGTAAAAAAAATTAATAAAACAAACAAAGGAAACTCCAGCCAACGCTCGCAATAGAAACGAACCTTTTAGGCAGTGGTGGATATTCAAAGTTAGAAGCCCGAGGCAAGGATTTCCAAAACTTGATGTTTTCTAAAAAAAAACATGGCTTTGATCTTGTATTTTCCTTTTTTTCCCCATAATCATGGTAATCTCTAAAAAAAAAAAAAAAAGGTTTTCACTTCGAATCGATCTCACTTTTCGCTATTTTTCTCCCAAAATCATGGTGATCTCCAAAAAAAAAGGTCTTCACTTCGAATCGATCTCCTATTTCCAACTTTTCGTCCCAACTTTATCATGATCCCTAAAATAACATATACAGCAAAATGAGCCTATATGAGGTATTTTTGAGGGGGGCCCCTAAAAAAGAGGGGCCCAAGGCAACTGCCTCATTCGCCTCACCCAATATCCACCACTGCCTTTAGGCTTATATTATAATTATAACCCTTATCAGCTTCTTAAGACCATCAAGCAATTACCAATATTATTTGACGACAATGATGATCGTAAAAAAGTTGTTTTATGATGATGATAATAAAATATTTGAAATATGAAATTTTATTTCTTTACCACTGTAAAGATAAAAACGGAAGCTTTAAACGGAGACTTCGTATTTACGGAGGACAAAGGAGCAGAAAACAATTTTGAAATATGGATTATCTTGGTGGCCGTAACTCTTGGTCTTTTGGTCTTGATTATGTTTGTAATTGGTCTGTACAAAGTGAGTTATTTTCTTGTTCCTTCTTTTTATTCTTTTTGTAATCAAGTAAAGTATAAAAGTTTTAACCTCCTAACGATGTGAAAAATTTGTCACAGAAAATAGTTAAAAATTTAACTTGAAGTTTGTCCATATACTCACTAAATGACGAGTGTGCCAAATTCGTCACAGTTTTTTATCACCGCCTTTTTACTTCTACCTAATTTATCACAGCTAAATTAAATCATTTAGAAACAGAACTAAAAAAATAGTAGCTTTAATTTTATTCTACAACCAAAAAACTTTGTCCAAAAGAGGTTAAAAAAATGCAAGTGTGACTTCTGCTTTTACGACAAAAATATGAAATCAGAGTAGACCGTATTCAAAGGATTCGAGAGAATTATCAATAAGAAAATAGTGGTATACTTGTTAACAGATCTATAATGCTGTAATCTTGACAAGATAGTTTTGTGTGCTAACCTTGTAATTTGTGAGCAGAAGGACGTAAGTTTGAAGCTCAGTCTGCTTGAGTGAATTCAATTGTCTCATAGAACACTTTATAATATAGTGGATTCAAGCGACTTTTACAACACATTATTATGAAACGATTGAAATCTACGAAAACATTCATTGACGTGCTTCACTTAAAGATATTAGTTATTTTACTAATGTTTGCGATTGTGAGTTAAAAAATAATTTGGCTTACACAGACCATCGCCAACAAATTACTGAACGATTTTTGATATGTTGAATGTAAGCTGGTTTGCAGATCGGCATTGTTTAATCGTTTCAATACCTACAAAAGCTAATTCAAATCTTTAAACTAAAAATTTTCATTTAAAAAATACATGTACAGTATTTGTATTACGTTGAAGATAGCCACAGCTTTAAAAAAAATTCTTTTGTTTTAGTTGGGCTTTTTTGAAAGAAAATACAAGCAGCGACTAGAAGAAGAACTGCAGTGGACACATACCTACCAACATACTTACGCGGGACAAGAGGATTTGCACGAAGATGAAAGATTGAACGAACGCATAAGATTAACCACTTTTCAACAACCTTCTTGAACATCATATCAAGAAATATTTTTATTTTTTAAAAGTTATTAAGATTTAACGTCAGCTGTTTAAAACTGTGGTCGTCTTTTTAATAAAAACATTGTGTTTCTAATCTCGGCATTGATTTTGCATGTTAGTAGTCATATTTTATAATATGCGTTTTTCAGGAGTGTGCCAAAGTATAAGGAACACAGTTTTACCTGTCTATCATTGAGGTAGTCAAGAACAAAAACTTGATATAAAGACGGAAAATATTTTGAGACCAAGACCTTTAACTCAATTCGAAGTTAAAAATAATTGAGACCGAGACAGAGACTGCCATGATTTATATACTATGTCACTATGTTGGCCTACAACTAACATTTTTTCAAAAAGAGCAATGTTGCACTTTAAATCAATAAATATCCTCGAATTATTTTTTGAATAGCTTTGCCCTAAACTACATGTATGTGGTACTGTTAAAATCATAATAAAATAGAACTCGCACTGTAATTGAAAAAGTTAATTAACTGCATGGAAGTCTTTTTTGAAACCTCTTAATTAATTCTATTGTTTGCGTTCACTGCTTTATAGGCAGATCACGTGCAGTGATCTTAATGAAATCTGATTGGTTCACTTACAGGTGGCGAGCATACTATAAATTAAGATGTTGATAAATTTAATTCCTTTCAGTCGTTGGTGATCAAGTGGTTCGGTGATTTGGTTTGGTTAGAAGAGTGAGCTTGTAGATCGCAAGCGAAACTTGGGAAAATTTCGTTTTGCGATTGCATCGTTGGCTGCACGTTGGTTGTATCGTTAACTGCATCGTTGGCTGCACGTTGGTTGCATGGTGGTGGTGGTGGATTTACCCGACCCATTCCTGGGGATGGGGGCGCGGATCAACTCCGCGGAATCCCAATAATCGGGCGATTCCCCACGGACGGGACCAGAGGTCCAGAAGTGAGAGGGTATAGCCGAATATGGCCCGACGCAGAGGTCTAGTACAGATAGTAGATGTGAGGAGAGATGGTTGGCACAATCGACAGGGGTATGGCAATTTGGGAAATTGGGAAGGTCAGAAGTAGTTGGGTAGGGGGAGCCAGAGATGGAGCGAAGTAGAGAAAAGATTTCACTGGGACGGGTTTTAGGAGAAAGGCTAGAGTAAGTGTTTTGCCATGACTTAGCTTTAGCCTTAGAAATCACAGTGGAGGTATATCTAGAAGTGGCGATATAGTGCTGGCGGTTTTCTTCGGAAAAGTGTGCCTTTGGTTGCATTGTTGGCTGCATCGTTGGCTGCACGTTGGTTGCACCGTTTGAGCTGTAGTGTTTAGTAAATAATTGGTCGTTGGCTTGTGGAAGCCTGTTGTACTGTCATATAGAATTTCAACATTAATATATATTATAAACCATAAGACGTGTGGAAAGCCAGCGGTGTGATTGGGGAAGGCTCGGATAGCTTCCCCATAGTTGAAGAAATTGAAGCCAAGAAGAGAGGGATTCGCTGTGCGGTCTACAGTAAACCTTTGAAATTATCAGGTACTGTGCTACGCAATTGCACCAAAGCTTTAAGATTGTAACGTTGTTGAACTTTTTTCAGGGATATTTTAATTGATATAAATTTACGATTAAGTGTAGATCTAGTCGCGTTTATATTATTATTCTCATGTAACTTATAGGCTAGCATAGTCGTAATTAATATTGCGGTTGTTTCAAGCAGACTAATTGCTGAGTGACTAATTCCCGAGACCACAAGCTGCTCGAATTGCAAAGCAAAGCAATAACGCAAAAAAGCTGATATTTAACTATCCAAAAATTTCTTCAATAGAAACGATGGCCTGCGAAGACGGGCGGGGGGTTAGTGTTATTTTTGTTAGAATTTCAAATACTTTTTAGCTGTTCCCGGTAACAGTATTATCTGGACAGTTGATTAACAAGTCAGCGACTTTAAATACAATAGTTCTTTATGAACTGCATCCTTCTAGTCTCATTTTAAATTGGCATGAGTGATCCACTTGCATAGAGCATTTAAAAAAGTTTAACGATCGATAAAACATTAAGACAAAGGCAACAATTTTGCGCTTACGCACAAGATTTTTCTGAGTAGCGTTAAAATTTTTGTATGTTACAGGCTTAGAGCTAACGATTGAAGCGCTAGATTTTTTTTTGTAAGTGACGGTGAGCACCACTGTGCTAATTAACTGTCCAAATGATTCTGTTTGGGGTGTTTTTTTACCTAACTCGTTTCTAAAGATGGAAACGCAAACAAACTTAAAAGGAATCCCAACAATTTGGCCATAGGCCTACCCAACAGATGGGATCGAAGATCTAGCTAAAAAGAAATGGAAGATGTCCAGCGTTTCAAACCACAGCGGTTGCATCAAGAAATCTTGGGTCGAGCTGTGTCCATTGCAGCGAAAGGGACAGGGGGCACAGCGAACTCAGTAAAGAAGTTTTTCTCTGATGGGAGGAAGTAAGATGGTCTTGGCGAAAGTGTCCACCAAATCCCCGGTTTGCAGATGACCTTCTCGATTGTTAGTTCGACTTCAGAAAGCGAACCACATCGCAATGTCTATGAACGATCGATGAAGAGATATTTTTTTCAGGGTATTGATGGGCTTAAAAACAGATATCAAGCGAATTACAACCAAAGTTGCTTTATTGACTGCAAACGAATTATTTACTTTACCACGTCGAATCATATATAAAACAATTTTTATTGTAAGCAGCAATTACAACACAGTGAACGGTGCAACAGTGTACAGTAAACATACTAAAATTAAAATACAGGAGGTAACATGCAACAAAACATATGCCTACTGTTAATTAAAAAAATTAGTTGAATTAATATTAACAAATTTAAGATTTTGCAATTTTTACTTCAATCTATTGCTTCTATTTTGTAATTTTTTTAGATAATTGTTGCAATCGCGGGTTAGTACCTTAATTTTAACGGCGGAGGTAGAAGCCGACCTATTTATTATAAAAAAAAAAAACGAAAATATGGCAAAGCAGCTAGCCAGCCTCTTTTCACACAGCTGGTTTGTAGAAACTCGCAAGCGGCGGAAGGCATTAGGTAGAAATTTAGGTTGACCTATTGAGAGATTTAGAAATAACCATGAGAGGCAACAACAACATGCGGCGAAATAGAAACGCGGTACAAAAACTACTCTTAAAACTTAATGAACAAACGTGCAAACCAACAAATCGTTGTAACAGAAACTTTACAAAAAAAAAGCAACGAAAAAGCAAGACGTGAAACTTCAAGCGTCAAGTCTAAAGCTGCTGAAACAATCCGCGCGCACCCAGCATGTCGGCCAATTCCAGTATCGCGCGGGTTATTGCGGTAGAATTGAAAAAATCTTGAGACAAAATCGGTTTCGAAGCAGGAAAGAGACATTTTTCGAGAAATGCACTATGCAAGTTTAACGTGCATGCGAAAAACGCGAAGCGAAGCAGGATCAAGCGAAGAAAGTCATCACCGAAGAAAACAAGGAAATTGTAATCTGTAAAAACAACGTTGGAGAGCGCTCGAGTTGGTTGCGTAATGTAACGAAAGAACAAAACCTTTTAACAGTTTTTCTCGAATCTTTTTCACCAGACAAAATCAGTAAAGGCAATTTCAAAGCAGTCACGGTATAGTACACATAAAAAACCTAAAACATGTAGAAATGCAATTTTTAAGGTCGACAGCGTGGCCGAGTGGTTAAGAACGTCGTTTTGATGGCAAACGTGATTAACACAGTCGCGGTTCAAAACCTACTCTCGTATTCTGTTGTTCCTTAAAAAAGACACTTTACGGCATTTTTCCCTGGTTGGCAGGCTTAACAAGCAGTTATAATTTTAGCCGACTCACTCTAAAACTTTTAACCAGACAGCAATATCTTCACATCTTCGGAAGCAGGTCAAAGTAATCGCTTGACGGTTGTATAAGCATAACACCTCTGACATTTTTTTGCACGTCAAAAGGATATAAAGAGATGATAATAACAATTAAGCAATTAGTAAAATAGAAAGTTGTTTTACGCCCATGGTTTTGTCTTTAAAGCTTATTCAACTTCAACGTAATTTTTTTACAAATTAACTATGAAGGTTGAGGAAACTATGGCCCACAATAACAAATCTCTTTTACTCTTTTACTTACAAATACATCGAGGTTTATACATTCCAATATTATAACAAACAGAATTATATATAAAGCTTTTTAAGAGCGTCTATACTGGTCTGGATTCCGGTACAATTTGTCAGGACGCGCCGTCTATTGATTTGCTAATCGAATGCGAAACACAAAAGGATTTTTCGTGGTGAAATAACGAAATTAGAAACATTCCTGTACCTACCCACTGTCTTGGAACGAAGGAAGATTTTTTGTATCTCGCACATGATCTTATCGAAGATGGAAAGGCAAGCTTTATAAACGTGATCGCTGATGCGGTCGATTCCGCACACTAACAAAAAACCCATCAAAGGCGAATAGAAGAAAGACGTCATTAATCTTCCACTCTTCGTGTTGGCTGAACAAGTTGGCGAAGTTGACAATTAGTAGCCGCCGTGAACTCAGACACAGCAACGAGCTCAATTTTTCAAAGATTATCGCAAAAATGCAGCAATAGCAACATGGTAGTAAACACTTTCAACATTAACATATCATCAGCAACATGGAGTAAACACTTTCAACACCGACATACCATCAAATATTCAACATTAACACAACGCCAAACATAAATACACGAAGGTTATCATGATCTAAAATAAAAGCAAGATCAGCAGGTAGCAAGGCATGAATAAGCAGTTTGTGGCACGCTTTGAATATTCAAAAAACAAACCTTTAATAGAATCGGGGAGGGATGCAGGCGACATCAAGCACAAAATCGGTTGACCGAACAAGTCAGGAAATTTGTTGAAAGTCGGGGAGCTATCACTGTCAACTATCAGGAGGAGAGGTTTCCGCATGAATGGATAGAGATCGGCTGGTTGGAGGCTAAAAATACAAAAATGTTGGCAAAAATATGTTATTTACAACGTATAGCGGTTGGGTTGAAAAAAGAAATTTTTTTAGTGCAAATAGATCATCCAACATATTCCCTACCAATGCATTTCGTTAGAAACCGAAGCTGAATTTGTGTTATTGTTATTTGCATCTTTGTCGGGATCATTCATTAAAACGCCGTCGCCGCTGAATCCATAAACTGGAAAAAGTTCATTTCAACGAAACTACAATAGTTCATAAAATCAAAACATAGATTTTAATTATATTGGAAAAATTATAACATTAAATCAGACAGCCGCTACGAAACTAAAGACAAAAAATAGGCCCCCAGAAATGGACTTAAAGCAAGTGCCTAATTGTAGTTTGCTGTCAAGTTATGGTGTATCTCAACAGTATTTTGAATACAAGTTGATGTTAACGAAATTGTAGAAACAGCGCTCGTAATTGCGGCGGCAGCACGACTGTTTCCATTCACTTTAAACCAATATCTACCTTGAACAGTGCCGTCTGATCGTTTGTTTTTTGGAAGTTTTCCTTGAGCAGAAATGTAGAGAAGCAAAGCATGAGACGGCCGCAATTCCTTTATAAATAAATAATGAGGATAATCATTTTGATTGAAAACACTGTGAATAAAACGCATTTACTTCGAGCATGAAAGAAAAATGCCACACCCGATTAACACGCCGAATTTGTCGCAACACCAACCTGAACAGCAGTTGAAACGTGAGCTAAAAATTTGAAAATGTCCGGTTTGTAAAGAAGATATTTGTGTGGATTGTCTCTTTTCAAATAAACGGCAGCTTTTTCCTGTTTGAAAAAAGCATTTCAACACAAGTTTGCAACTATGAAATTGTTGAAACCAAATTTTTTAATCAATTTAGCTTAAATTCAAAAGGTTGTTCCTCGGTTCAGGAGAATATTGATTTAATATTAATTTAATTTTCAATCATTGCCTGTTTATCTAACCTCAGTTGGATGTCTTTTGGCGGTGTTGTTCAGATTCGGACTTCTCTCCAGAACGTTGACCATACGAAGCATATCGATCGTAAACTCTGAAAACTTCAATTGATTCGGCGAGTTTCCGACAATGATTGCATCGCCGAGGGACAAAATTGCTTTAAAACCTGCAAAATCAATAAGTTAGAACAAAACAAATTGAAGTGAAAGTGTTTTTAGACGAGACACGTGACCAAAATAAGGCAGCCAGTAGATTGAGTAAGGCATGTCATATTCGCGCCCACAAAGTCCTTCAAAGAATTTTTTAATTAGATACTTAATTAATTCTAACCAGATTTCATCTACTTTTTTTTTGGAAAACAACATACGTTTTTTTGGAAGAACTGATGGATGCTGACCTAATTTTTTTGTCATCACTGATTTCAACATAAAATTTTTAAAAAAGGTTTACGCAACTCCCTGCGTGGCCGAGATATGTCACCCAATTAATGCGAAGGCCTTTTTTTCGGTCTTCACTTTGATTTTGAAAAAAGTAGCCTAAGCCTGAGGCGCAAATTTAAGAATCTAGTAAGAAAAATTTTAATATGAAACCCGAGTGAAGAACAAAAAAAAGTCATTACTTTGTTTGCTGATCGGATTGCGGTCGAGGTGCTAATCGGGCAAATTTTTTGAGTTAAAATTTCACTGATGCGGCCCAGATACTCTCACGAGTTGGACATGCCTGGATTATGTGACGTCATTACGACACTGCCGCAGCCGCTTATAAAGGTTTGGCGCATAAGAGAGAACGCAATGCATTATGGGTCGGTGTTTTGCGCTTTTGTTATTTTTGTTGTGTAAAATTAAATCAACTAGATTTATGGTAAATATAGATTAAAATGAAACGTTTCATATACTAAATGAGATCAAGGATTTATTTTTCTTCTACCATTTCTTGTGTGTTAAATCACAACCCTGCGAGGAATGTCGTTCATTGGTTTGGCCAGAAACTTTATTACGAGAGCCAGAAATTGAATTATGACAATCTAATTAAAGGTCGTTGCTATAACAACGCTTCAGAACCGCAAGGCAACGGCGCCAGCAATTTCTCAAAATTTGGTTCATCTTGATTCAGCAGAAACCCCACTTACCACTGTCGCACTTAGGAAGTGTATTTGACCGCAAGCGCATAGACAAGACACATTTCTGGTACGTTTCGGCGTCCAATATCTCGACTGGGTCTATCTAATATAAAAAGAGAAACATTTTAAAAAACGAATTAAAATTCAGGCTAAAGTGGACGGAATGATCATAAACCTGATTTACAGACGTCAAAATATAAAAAATGATCCAAATAATTATAATTAATAATAAATGATCAAATTAATAAACTTTATCAACAAACAATAGACACATTCTAATAATGTTGATTTTTGTATTAAATAGTTCAAAAATTGTTAATCAAAGTGAGCAGCGCGTTACAGGCCCAAATAAAACTAATGTTAAACTAACTCAAAATTATTTGTTATTGATTTTTAGGTGAACGTACATCGGGAAAATTTCGGATTTCTCTGAGAACATTTTCCCAATCCGTCTCTTCGTTGTCTTGCAATATAGTTTTGTAATCCGTTACGAATCGTGATAATTCCTATTCAAAGAAAGAAGAGTTGCAAACACGCCAACAGCATATCATGAAGGACTATAGTAAGAAAAACCGACGAAAACAAAAAAATACAAGATAGAACAGGATTTGAAACTTAGAAGTTCGTCAGTGGCAACGTTTAAACTAAAGGGTAATAAACTTTGACTTACTTTGATAAGAGCAGCGACGTCATGTCTATAGTTCAACAACAAACAGACAACTATGAACCTCGCATAATATCGATACTTCTTTACTATTAATTCGGCACAACTAAAAAATACACATAATTCGTTTTGAAATAAAGAAATAAGAAAATATTATTCTCAGAAACATATATGGTACAAAGAAATCGGTTTATTGTAATTTTCTTAGTGAAATTAAACTCTTGTTGTTGTCTTTGAAAAAAGCACCGACTTTGTATGATTGTTTTCAAGTGAGACAAGCAGCTTAAAAATTAGTCGAATAAAAAGAAGCGTTTCAACCGGATAAAATATCTCGGCAAAATATTTTCCAAAATTGTGGAAATTATTCCTAAATAGCTTAAAACACGCAATATTTCTTTAATTTAAATTCTTGACATTTGTAAGAAAATGTTTTAAAATATGAATAGAAAAATTTGTATCGAAATAGTTTTTAAAACAATTAAAGTAAATGAGAATTTATCTGAAAATTATAATTCTATATAAAGTCTTCTATTTAATTTATATTTCAAAATCTTCTTTACAAATGTCGAGAATTAAAATTAAAGGTCATTTTTATTCTTTAGTTTCCGTTATTCTCTTTTGTAGACCGCAGATTTAGACAAGATGTAGAAAAGATAGAGAAAATGGACTGTGGTGGACCGGAAAAGTTAAAATGAAGTAATTATAATAATCAAATCAAAAATAGGGAAAGATCAAAACTGATTAACGGTCTTATCTTTAAAGTAAATACTCAATAACCAATCTAATTAAACTTAAAATTTTGTAGTACTGAGCGTACACCAATGCAATAAAAGAGATTTCAAGTATTTTTTTCACTTTTCACAATGTCATCATCTAGCAGCCATCTGAATAAGTTGTTTGTAGTAGAGAAAGGTTTACGACAGTGCTTGCTATATGACACCTTACATTAATTCGGCGGGCGATCTCATTTGATGAATGATTTCAGGATAGAGTTAGGGTTAAAAAGATTTAATTTTATTTTTTCATAGCTTTCCAACAAATGCAAAAAAAGGAACTCTGAAGCATTTGTGACGCCCTTCAAGCCTCTCATAAGTTGCCTAAATTTCGCGCTGACACAGCACGCTGAAGTAGCACCAACTATTGAATACAAAAATAAAAGTTCGAATCATAAAATATAAACTTACTTTTTTTCTAGGTTTACATTCTTAAAATATTGTCTCGCGCGAATCGCTGAATAAAACTGATAAGATTCACTCAAGTAATTTGTTTCACTTGTTCTTAGACTAAAAAAACAAAAAAAATACTAATTAACTAACAAAATAGAAGCACTAGTTAAACGCTTTAAAAAGAGGGTAGTCCCGCCACGGCCCGTAGGTGACATGCAACCCAAGATGTGATTTTATGGCCTGCTTAACAGTTTCAAACACTATTGATCTTCTATATTATAATTTTTTAGATCAAAAAGAACCTTATCAAATAGTTTCTGGCGACGTACCCACGTGATGCTCTTTTCTTTAGTCAGAAGTTGACAAAAGCAGTAAAAAGAAACGACGTTTTAATCATAGCTGGAAGTGAAAATTTTTTTCAAATTTTTTAGTTACCTGTGACGTGCAAATTTTTACATTTTTAAAAAGTGGCTCACAAGAGTAAACAACTGGAACCATCCAAACAAAACACTTTTTTTTGCTTATGAATGTATAAATTAAAATCACGCCCAAAAGCTAACGGTATATAGATATAAATTACCTGTCGATTGTTTTTTTTAATTGAAAAGCACTTTCAGCAATTATAAATAGTTAACTATCAGCAATCATAAATAGTTTCCATCTTAAATGCTATGAAACAAATTTATCACAAACAAAGACACAATCTTTAAGAAATACTGTATCAAACAGAGTGAGTAATAAAAGAGGAAACTTTTAATGCAGTGAGTATTGTTATGTCATATAAGAAATTTTCTGCTGGTTATGGTTATATGAATGATGTGATTGAAATGTATAATAAGAGCACTTAATTTTGTTTTAAAATCAATATCATAAAAAGTTTACACTAACAGTTTTGCTGCATTCTTTCCAACTTCCATGTTGCAGGTGCTGTTAAGTTTATAACGCTTTGTTGCAGAAAGATCTGTTTTTTTTTGCAGTTTGTGCTTTAACTTTCTTAAGCTTTTGTATTGTATTTTGGTTTAAAGTCAATATTGTTCTGACAAATATATAATAATATGTGTTTCAGCACACAATGCAGCACAGAGAAATGCAAACTTTAAAGGTACGGCGACCACGAAGTTGTGCGTGAAATAACGTATATTGTTTAGCCGGTGTTACCTATTTCGCAATTACTTTGTCAATAACAACTTCGAAACGTAATACCTTGATTGCAGTTAATTTGAACTGAAAAAACTTTAACCAGTAAGCTAAATATAATTAAAACTTAATGGAAAGCTCAACTCACATACTGTACATACCAGGGGTGGCCAAACGGTGGCTCGGGAGCTGCATGCCACTCTTTAAACCTTTTGAAAAATTATATGGAAAATTTATCGGAGAATGATTTCATGCAACAACCTTTTTTTTTGTAGAGAACATCATGATTTTGGGACCAGAATAGGGAAATATGAGATTGATTCGAGGTGAAAACCTTTTTCTTTTTTAGAAAACCCTATGGGACGAAAAGTGGAAATCTGAGGATGATTTCAAGTGAAGACCCTTTCTTTTTTTAGAGAACACTATAAATTTAAGACGAAAAGGATTTCAGGCAAAAACCTTTTTATTATCAGTAAATGAGTAAATAACTTTATGTTTTTAGATTTTTGTGTTGCGGCTCTTTAAAAAGTTTGGATTTATGATATGCGGCTCTGACATGGTACAGGTTTGGCCACTCCTGGTATGCTATAATTATATAAGAAATTATAAGAATTAAAATCAGTTTCTCAAAAAGTGTTTGATGACAATAGAAATAGAATTCTATTTTAATGAGATAAGCGGTGCATATACAAAGTTTTGTTATATTTTCTTAACAGCCTTTGTATATAATAAGTTGCTTTGTAACCTTTTAAGTATCATAGAACTATTGCTGAAATATTAACAGAAATTTGTGTACATATATCAATTATAAAACAAATTGCATACAAAAAATAAATTACTCACTAATAATGATAATACAGTTGAGCAATTTTGGATGCTATCTCTCCAATTTGCCATCTTTTTAGATTGTAACTTTTGTCCAGAGCAAATCTTTCATAAAAATATAGAATTAAAAGCAATACAAAAAAGAAATTTTGTAATTTTGGTACATTATATTCTTTAGAAAGTCCATAATTTCAGAAAATTAAAAATAAAGTTTAAGTTGTATTTTTGTGAAAGTTTTTGCAGACAATATTTAATATTAAAAAAACCTTAGTGAAAAACTTGTTTGAGCTGATCAAAAACTTAAAATTTTTTATGGCCAAAAAAGAAAACAAAAAAAAACTAAAAAGAAATTTCATAAAAATCTGAAAAATTGTAAAAGGTACTATAAATAACATACACAAAAAAAGTTTACAAGAAAACTTTTAAAAAGACAAAAAAAACTAAATACAATACATTATTTTGAAATTACTGGTAATGTCATAAAGATTTATCAAACACAAACACAGTGGACTTTGGTTAATACATCCACCATGGGCCAACCGATTTTGGATGTAATAAGCAGTGGGTGTAATAACCGAATTTCCTAAATTTCAGCTGAACCAGCCTTCCCCCTTGGGGTTAAAATGCACTCATTTTGAAGTATTTTCAACATTTATTCAACACATAAAAAATCTGAGCAATGATTTTTGTCTAGGTGGAAATCCACCTCTTCATCTTTTCCTGACCTTTTACATTTCACCCTACTAACAGAGCGGCTCTGCAGCAGAAATAGTAGCACATATGATAGCTTTGTTTTTTATTAAGCCTTGTAAAAATCCTCTAGTAATTCCAAGTCACTCAGCTGTTTCAAGCTGACTCAAGAAGGAAAAGGTTTCATAGCAGTCAAGCAACTCGAGCTTTTCAGCTGTTGTTCTGTCTTGTCTTACTCTCTTCATTCTGCAATGGATCCAGAAAACTTTAGCTACAATAAACTTTAGCTGCAACTATGAAATGTTTTAAATTTCTTGTAACTGATATTCTAAATTGTCTGTCTTACAGATAATCGGATCTTTCTTCAATAAACCACAATTGTCATACATATAAAGGTAGTGAAAACTAGATGCATTAAGCAGTGGCTGGATGCATTAACAGAAGATTTTTCAGTAGAAAAGGATTAGGAAAATCCTGTTCCAAGCAATTTGGATGCAATAAGTGGTTGGTTGTATTAACCATGGATGCATTATCCAGAGTTTACTGTAATATGAAAAAAATTGAAATAAAGAATGTTGCATTATAAGAAATAATGCTGATTGCTAATGATGACTATACCTACATTACTTTACCTATTCTCTTGTTGAAACTTCCATAACCTTGTGTAGGCTTCAAAGGTTTTCGAAAAATGAGATTGCCATTGAGATTGACCAAATTGTGGTAGCTCTCTTAAAGTCAAAAAAGTTGCATAAATAAAAAATCTTTACAAAAATTGTAGCTTATTGATAGATTAGTTTATGTTTGCTTATAGTGTAGTTTAAATTTTAAAGAAACAAGTATATTACTAACTAATCTAAATGCTCTGCTGCTGATGATAACAAACTATAAAAGCATTCAATAAAACATTTGTAAAAGTTTTTGCAGCTTTATTGATGTGGTGGTTAAAATTATAGATTGTAAGTTAGTAGCCACGTGTTTAGTTCTTATCTATAAACTTGTAGATACTGTTTATCATAGTTCTTGTTTTAGTTAAGTGTTAATTAAGTAAGTAAAATTAGATTTTTTAGAATAGTTAAATTAGATTTGGTTTGGGTAGTGAAATTAAATTCAGTTCAGTCAAAAAAAAAGTTTTGTTTTCAATAACCATGTTTTTAGGCAGTGGATGGAGGTCCAGTACCAAAATGCAAGTTTTTGAAAATCTAAGGTTCAGAACTGAACACTGAGTTTTTTTAAATTGAAGATCTGGTAATGGCTTTCTAGACTTGATTTTCATATCATCATTTTATGCAGTGTCTTATTGATTAGTGTGGTGCAATAAGGAAAGTGCTAGTGAACGGATTGCAGTACTCAGGTTCAATTCCTGGTTAAAACAACTTGTTTTTTTTTTTGTACATTAAACTACAAAATGCTGGCAGATTTTGTAAATGAAATTAATATATTTTATTTTACCTCTATATTTATTCTCCTGATTTGCAGGAAAGCAAGGGAGGTACCAATACATAGGACAGGCAATTACCAAGATATTGCTCTCTGGTTAAAGTTTTTATTTTGGTTTTTAATTTTTATAGAGATATGGCTGAAATTTAGAACTGGTTGCCTAGACCACCAAGCTGGGAAAAGTGCTGCTAAGTGTCTTTCCCTAGGACAAAACAGGGGTCTCTTCAAAAAGTCACCATATGCAATTTTTTTTTGGAAAACTAACTCAGAACCCCCTATAGCACCAGGCTGAAATAAAAAAGAAAACAAGAGGAAAAGGATCTCTTCAAGAAGCTATAGTAGCTAAAGAAGGGATGATCCAGGTTAGTTTCACAAACAAAAACTTTTTGAAGAGACCCAAAACTTTATTTTTAACCAAATCTTACTACTGATAACTAAAATATAAAAAATAGGCAGTGGCTAGAGGTATGGTACTCAGGTAGTGGAAAACTAAATTTTTTAATTAAAAATCTGGTAGTGGTTTTTTCAACTCAATTGTCATATTATCATTTTTATGCAGTGTTTTGTTAATTAAACGTGTTGCAACAAGGAAGACATTAACGAACACATTGCAATACTCAGATTGAATTTCCATCTAAGATATCTATGCTTTTTTTCCCCCAAGTTATACTATAAAATACTTGCAGATTTTGTAAATAAATTTAATGTATAAAACTAAGCTTAGCACTTCAAATTGAATAAGTTAAAGAATTTAAGCTGAATTTAGCTTAAATTACACTGGCTTTTAAATTACAGTGGACATGCACTAAATTTTGAATAAACTTTTAATAATTCTTTGTATGCTAATCTACAGTTAAATTAACTCAAATTAGCCTAAGTCATTTTTACCTAAATTAGGTTTAACCACTGCTTAATATATAATCTTAGACTTAATTTTGGTTAAGGTGTGGTTAAAGCTAATATAGGAAAAAATGACTTAGGATAATTTGAGGTGGCTTAACACATTTCTTGCCATTTCTATGTTTCGTAGATGTTTTCCAGTACTATGATAAATAAAATACCCAATAAAAATAAAATATGTATAATTTTCCCAACTAAACTATTGTTTTTATTCTGCAGGGTGACCCACAAAAAACAGAACCCATACAAATTTTATTAAATCTTATCAACATCAATTGAATTTCAAGATACTTGTTTGACTTAAATATCAATCTTTGTACCATCATTCCTCAAAATTGTGGTTATTTTGGTTGCTTTACATTAAAGTTATGTATTGTCTGAAATATGCTCCAAATGGGTACAGCAGCATTGGAGGCAAACTTGCAAAAGTCATGCAAAATTGTCAATCATTCCAACACATTTCTCTTTTAGAATTTCTCAAATTTTTGCTGTATTCAATATCTTTAGTTCATCAATGTTTAAACTAATGGCATTAAATACAGCAAAAAATTTGAGAAATCTCAAAAGAGAGATCAGTTTGAGTGAGTGACAATTTTGTGTGATTCTGCAAGTTTGCCTTCAATACTGTTGCACCCATTTGGAGCATATTTGAAACAGTAAATAACTTTAATATAAAGTAACCAAAATAACTACAACTTCGAGGAATGATGGTACAAAGATTGATATTAAAGTCGACCAAGTATCTTGAAATTCAATTGATGTTGATAAGATTTAATAAAATTTGTATGGGTTCTGTTTTTTGTGGGTCACCCTGTATTTTGTAAATGCTATAAAAAATATCAGTATGACCCACCAGTGGGTCATGTGGCAAGTTTAAAGAAGTCACTGCAACCCACCAATGGGTCATATGGCAAGGGTCATATGGCAAGAAACGTGTTAAGTGCAGATTAGCATATATAGACTTGTTCAAATTGATTAAAAACTTAAGGCTTGTCCAATATAATTTACATTTAAGCCGATGCAATTTAAGCTAAATTCAAGTTCAATTTCTTGATCTTATCTAATTTTTAGTCTTAAGCTTAGTTTTGTATTTGTTGGGAGCATAAATGAATAGTTAGAGTGCCATGATTGTGATTAACATTGTCTCAGTTCAAAACCTACTTGCACTGATTGTTGTGGGGGTTCCTTTAAAATGTACAGGTCAACATGGATGGCATGGTTGGCATTAGCGGCTAGGTTGGCAAGGTTAACTGGGTTAGTTATATAAAACATTTATTTATTGTTGAAACTGGTTGTATTTGTATTGTAAATAAGTAAAGCAAATTATTCAGTTTTGAGAAGTTGGCAAATTTGGCTGTAATAAGGTATTTAAATTTTGTTGAAACCGACTGTATATGTAATGTAAATAAATATAGAAAGCAAAATCATTTGGCAAGGTTTGTATGGATGGGGTTGGTGAAGTTGACTTGCTTTGATATGTGGAACTGGGCTAAGGTTGGTTAGCTTAATTAGTTTGGCAAAACTTACTAAGTTAACACGTTTCTTGCAAAATGTGGCAATTGCATTTTTCCTCTACTGCGAGGTATTTAAAAAAAAATATTTAAAAGCTTAATTGCGAGCCACAAGTGGTACACATTGCAGTAAATGGAAGTGAGGTGCCAGCCACATGTAGTATGCATCACAAGAAATGTGTTAATTAGTTTTTCAAAAACTAAAAAATTTATGATTTCTGCTTTGTACATTTATTTACACATAGATTTGGCTTACAAATACAGTTAGTTGGGTCAACAAAATTTAAACATTCTAAATCCACTTTGCCAACCTAGCCAATCACGCTTATCTGTACATTTTAAAGATACCAGTTGTGGGGTCTCTTCAAGAAGTCACCGTAAGTGATTTTTTTTCAGTAAAACTAACCCAGAATCCCCATTTCAGCAACACGATGAAATAAAGAAACCAAGAGAAAAAGGATCTCTCAAGAAGCTATAATAAACATAGGGTGATCTGGGTCAGTTTCACAAACAAAATTGCTTATAGTGACTTCTTAAAAAGACCAAAATACCACCAGACAACAATATCTTGGCATTTCCTGAAGCAGATCAGGGTAATTGCTTGCCTTATGTATAGTACCACTGATGCTATCCTGCAAATCAGGAGGATAAATAGAGATGAAAACACAATTTATCAACTAATGTATGTTACAGTGGCGTGCGGTGACCTCTGAGACAAGTCATGCAATTTGCATGCCAAAACTGGGTTATGAAATCGGGTATTTTATGGCTAGTCAATGAGTAAGAGATGCATTATATTTCCAGTCGGAAAAGAATTCTGTGTGAGATCCTAATTTTTAATGCTGATATCATGGTGTTCAAGCACCATTTTTGTCCTAGATTCAAGGTGATCTCTAAACAAAAAAAGGTCATCACCTTAAATTGTTCCCTGATAATACACTTTTTGTGATCTCTAAAAAAAAGGTAATTGCCTGAAAATCATTCCGGGTAATGCACTTTTCGTCCTCAAGATGCAGTGATCTCTAAAGAAAAACTAGATCATCTCTTGAAATCGTTTCGGGTAATACGCTTTTTATCCTAAAATGCAGTGACCTCTAAAAAAAAAGGTCATCGCTTGAAATCATTCCGGGTAATACACTTTTCGTCCTCAAACTATAGTGATCTCTAAAAAAAAAAGTCATTGCCTGAAATCGTTCCGGGTAATGCACTTTTCGACCTCAAAACGCAATGATCTCTAAAAAAAAAAAGGTCATCACTTCTAACCAGTCTCCGATTTCTTACTTTTCGTCCTAAATTCACGATATTCTTAGCATATAAAAATAGGTCTTTGTCTCGGATAGGCCTCCGATTTCATCCCGAACAAGGAATATTTATCATTGAATTCAACGATATTTACCTCATCGCACAAAAGTTCGTCAAGCAATTCCAAAAATTTGGTCATGCAACGCATGACTTGCATACCCTGACCGCACGCCACTGGTATGTTAGATTAACACAAAATTAAAGCCATACAAAAGCTGAAACATTCTACTGTATCTCAATACTGTGTAGATTGACCCAGCTTTGATTACTTTCTAAAAAATATTATAAAACATTAGAATATAATGTTAATTATATAAATTTGCTCAGAAACCACAGTGATATCACAGAAATTATTTTAAAAATCAGTCTATTGTTTACTGGATTAATTGTTACCTTAAAGCATTAAAAAGTTCTTTTGAATTACTCAGCAATTTACAAAACCCATCAACAACGCTGCTCTGTTCTTTTGCAATATCTACGCTCATTGCAATTACAATAAGCAAGCAAACCTAAAAGTCAAACAACAGGAATACTACAAGTTATAACCCAGAATAACTACATTTTTTTATTCGATTAGGAGCGTACCGGTATTCACTCTTACAAATTCAGAATTCAGGATACAAATAAATAGGTGCCCGTAACCATTAGCGCCAAAACTTTATTATAGTCCTGTTTTGGAACAACCTTATAGACATCCTGAATAACTCTATATTACTTCTGGTTACTTAAAATCATCCATAAACAAATTGAGATTAATTTATAAACTTAATCATTCAAATATACAAGATTTATTTAATCAGATTAGAAACATGATTATAAACATTTTCATCATCAGGCCTATTTATTTTTCATCGTTTCACTCTGAAATATGAACAGATGCAATCGAAGCCAATTTGACTTCTTTGCAGTGGCGGATTTAGAAATTTTTTTGGGTGGGGTCTAAAAATTCATAATATGAATCGAACAAAAAGACATGAAAAAAATCAAAGCAGAAGTAAAACTGCGTGATTTTGTCAATAGTTTAGTAAATTTATGTTAAATAGTAGACAAAAAACATTCTTTTAAGTCAATGGTTTTCAACCTTTTCTGTACCGTGGCCTATTTTTCAACCCAAGTTAACTTCACAATCCACTTTGGTCAACAAAATTAAATTCTCATCCCAAAATCATAGTGTTCTCTAAAAAAAAAAGGTCTTCACTTGAAATTGCTGTCAATTTTCCCTATTTTTGTCCCAAAATCATAGTGTTCTCTAAAAAAAAAGTCTTCATGTGGTTGACTGCACAGGACGCAAGAAAAATGCCTAAAAAATGGGACGGATGGCAAGCCTAATTATACATATATATTATACATATTGGTTTCATTTTGATTTATGCTTCATGGCCCACTAAAAAAACCACTGTGGCCCACTACTGGGCCATGGCCCATAGGTTGAAAACCCCTGTTTTAAGTTGATCTTAAATTTGCAAAATGTTTTATCCTTGCAAAGGGCGGTAACTGCAAAAAACATTCGACAAACATTTTATTACTATTACCGCTATTCTTTTCCTAACTTCCTCAAAAACGCGCGGGAAGCAAGCGCTACACTTATAATAACCTACACTTATAATAACCTTCAAGCAATTGCCCGAACCTACTTTCGAAGATGTCAAGTTATTGCTGTTGAGTTGAAATATTCTATTTTGTTTTCTAGTTTTTATTTAGAGAATAGCCTAAATAAGATTTAGGGCTGCTTGATAAGATAGCCAAGTAGAGAAAGTATTTTTCCCAATTACACTACAGAGTGATGCCATTACGCTTGAAACAACGACCGTGTCGATCAATACCGCGTTTGCCATCAAATGGCGCTTCTTCTTACTCAGCCACGCTGCCGACACGTAGAACTTAGATACGTTTTGAGTCGTTTAAGAGAACTACCGGTAAACATTATTTTTGCTGTGACGGTCGTTAGGGAGAGTAGGCTGCCAATTAAATGCGAAGCTTTGCTGGTACTGTTAAAAAAAAGCAGCGTGGTCGAGTGGTTAGAGCGCCGTAATTGTGATTGACATGCTCTCGATTCAAAACTTACTCGCGCCATTCTGTTATGTACGTTGGAAAGACACTTTACGGCACTTTCCCCTGTTTGGCGATCTTGGAAAGCAGTACTAAATTTCATTGTATCTCTATTAAATTTTAACCGGACAGCATTATTTTGGCATCTGCAGAAGCAGGTTGGGGTAATTTCTTGCCTTGTGTAATAGCGTCTCTGTCGCTGTCCTGCGAGTCAGGAAGATAAATATAGAGATAAAATAAATAAATTGATATTTTGCAGCAATGAGCTTTTTTTTTAAATCAAATTAAAAAAAAAAATCCAAATTTGTCGAAAACTAAACCAAATTCAAACTTGCAATGAGCGGTAGATCTATTATAGGATGCATAGATTGGGAAGATTAATTTGAAAAAACTTTTTTTAACAAAAAACCTCAGCTAAATACCACTAGAAGCTATCATTTATTACAATTATTTCGGATAACTTATTCAAATAGAAGCCAAATTATTCAAAATAGAAATAATTTTTTCTACCAATCTTATCTTCTTGCTGGTAACACGCAAACCCGCGCTGAACTCCAGCACCAAAGCATTCTCAACTCCTCTTCTCTTTTATCTTGCAATGAATTTTAGCCTCAACAAAATATTGTAAACTTATATTTACTGCAGCTGTTGTTTGCAGATTGGTTAAAAGTTTAACATAAACTTATAAATTCAATTTTTTGTTGAGTAGAACCGTGAATTCAATTTTTGGTTAGTTATTAAAGAACTTTTATCTAAAGCAGCAACCGAGTTCAATGCCCATGCAATGTCGTTGCCAAAGCGAAAATGCAGGGAGAGGCAAAAACTCAAAGTGAGATTACACCAAAACTCCCAAACCGTAGTTGTTTTGCATTTTGTTTCACCGTCAAAGATAAGTGAAGATAAAAAAAGGTTTTTACGAGAAGTTTAGCAAAAAAATTTAGCCTTAATGAAGATACCCTTTTTTGAGCACAACGCAAAGACCTTTTTTGCGTCTCCACTTGTTGATTTAGCAAGAAAAAAGAATTTATCCGTAGAGTAATATGGTTAGACTTACGGTGGAAAAATAGAATTTTGTTTTAATATAATATTATTGGGGCCCAAAGTGGTGGGTACAAGCAAACAGGTAACGAATTCACCTCCCCCCAGAATACCACTGGGCGACTGCATTTGCCCCATACAACACAAATAGTTATACGCTTTGAATTCAAATAGCTCCTATCTTAGTTTGTATGATGGAAGCAAAGACAGAAATAAAAAATTTCAACGAGCAAAGAAAGTAGGCTAGATTTTATTATTGGTGTTGCGTCTAAATAGTTACTCCCTTTCCGTTTTTCTCTTTTCGGTTTATCCGATGCGCTTCACTGGCTGCGGCCTGGTCGTTTGCTTCGATGGCGGTTTCCATTCTTTCAGTTGGAAATCGTCGTCGTGGCAGATAGACGTGTCGTCGCCAGCGATAATGTGTCGGAAGGTTATTCGTGGTATCGTAAAGCAAAAAAAAAGTGGACTAACGATTTAAAACGTCGATACGATCCCGCCGTGGCCGGCAATAATAAAATATTATACAAGCGTGAACACCTAGGTCTTGTTCAGTGTATAGTAATTTTCTTTTCGGATCAGTTGACGCATTTAATCCAAGTCAACTTTAATAGTTTGCAGTGGGTCATCTTAGGTCAGACACCCACTAGTGTAGAGCCAAACGAAGGTGCGCTGCGGCTTCTACAATTGAGTTGTAGAGCTATTTAAGACACAAGAATTTGTTTGAGAGAGTAAAACTCTATGAATACCATTTTTGTCTCCAATTTTACTATAGCCTCCCTATGATAATAAGAGTTGATTAATGATTAAAAATAATTTTGCAAATGCCAATGCTTGAAATAAAAACTCACAAAATAATTAAAAGATGCTACTTGGCAAAATTCGTAAATCTTAGAATTAAAATTAGCGTACTATAGTTTGGATTACGACTGAACATTAAACTGCTCCTTCTTTGATTCAAAAGATTTTAACTTAGATAATTGTCAAGTAAGCAGATTTATTCAGAAAAGAGTTTTTATCTGAAGCTTTGTAAGGCAAAACTGGTGAGAAAATATATGGAGAAAGGACCAAAGACAAGTAGCAACCGGGACGGCATTAAAAGATATTGATAAGAACGCTTGAGACCTGATTCGAAAAAAATGGAAGAGACGTTGGAAGATCGTGATCCGTTCGGTTTAATCTTAAGCTGTTTATAGGCTTAATACCTTCAGACTAATAAATTATGTAGGCCAGCTAAAAAAAATAAATAATTTCTAACCTCTCTCGCTCTGTTTGAACGTTTTCCAACTTAATTATACAACTTTTTAACTTGTCTATAAAGGATAAAAAAAAAAATAACGAAAGGATCAAAAATTAAAAGATTAAACTTAACAAAAACTTAACAAATGAATAATTTTTTATGTAGGCTCCTTAGCCTGTCTAATTGTTTTCAAGAATAATTGTCCGAAATTAATTTTCAGCAAAATGAACAATCATTTAATTTCAATGAGTTCATAACTTTTAATTTTTTTCATAAAATACATTGTCATAGGCGTACGTACGGAGGGAATTAGGGTCAAAAAAACCTAAAAAATGGTGATCAGAGATATGCAATTATATGGTTTCAGCCTTAATTGTTTCTGGGCTTCGTTCCTTTTAAACTTTATCTTTAATTTTATAAAAAATCGATCTTTTTTTTGCCCAAATCGCGTCAAAGTTAGTTAATCTGAGTAGAAATTACAAAACCGAAAAATATTTTAACATAAAGTCCGGTCTTCTGTACTTCACTTTTAATGTTTCTTGTTTTATCACAATATTTGTGCGTGAGATGTGAGCCTATTCTATTCTACTCTTCTGTAGAATATATTGCTTTAATAAGAGCTAAACATCTCAGGAGCATCTCTGAAAGAAACTCAATTATACTACCAAGAAAACACGATAAAATATTAAAAACGAACGCAAATTTTACAAAACTATTATTTCAATATGCTGTTGGATCAATGGTTCTCAATGTTTTTGTTGTATTCTTCCTTCTCAAGATTTAGGTGAAGCCATTTCCCTAAAGTATACGACAAGATTTTTTCGAGACAAAAATTTTTTTAATAATTATAAAAAACTTTTTCGGTTTTTGTTATAAGGTAAACACCGTGGTCTTACCTGCAACCTGCTAAAACTTCTGTCGGATAAGCACATGATTATAGTAAGCATCGTGCTTGTCAGGAACAGAAACATTACTCCTACTGGTTGACAGCAAGTGATGCAAGCTCAGCCGTAAAAAAATGGCGGCCCCGGGGATCGATATTGGCTCCCTTTCTTTTTAACAGGTACGATCTTTTTAACGTGTGATCTGCCTTCCACAATCTTTAGAAAGTTTGCTTATGCAGCAGATCTAGCATTGTTGCACTCTTCTGGAGACTGAAAAAACTTGGAAATTAAGAGATGACTATAGTCTCTGCGTATCTGCAAACCTAGAAGTTAAAACTCAGTCTTTTGAAGACAATGAGAGCAGCCTTTTATTTAAACAACCAAGAGGCCAAACGTGAGCTAAAGGTTTAAAAAAGCAATAAAATTTTACCTTTCTGTCCGTCCCGACTTAATGTGGGATAAAACTAGATAGATGGCTCACATTCCGTCATTGTTTTGTGGAATTGCGTAAAAAAACTATCTTCACGCGTCAACCTACATTGCTAAGGCGACTTGTGGAGATGGGTTTCTGGGCCAAAACATTGTGAACAGCTGTTCTATTTCTGGCCTACACGACAGCTAAATACTGCGCGCCAGTCTGGTATCGCCCAGTGTTCGAAACATGGTGGTGGTGGGTTTACCCGACCCATTCTTGTGGATGGGGGTGTGGATGAACTCCGCAGAGTCCCAGTAATCGGGCGACTCCCCACGGACGGGACCAGAAGTCCTGAAGTGAAAGGGTATGACCGAATATGGTCCGACGCAGATGGTCCAGTACAGGGCAGTCTAGCACGAAATGAGAAAGGTCCTGTGATTCAAAACCACAGTTCCTGCATGAAGGAGTCTCGGCTCGACCAACCCTGTGGAGATATGTGTTAAGAGAGTGCTGTGCCCGTTGCAGCGTAAACGAAACGGGAGAAAGCACAACGAGCGGAGCGAGAGAGAGTGAGCTTCTCGGGAGATACTGGAGGGATTTGGTGTTGAAAGAAACCAGATTGGACACTGCGTCTCCAACTGATGAAGAGGGATCATCTATGAGAGGAAATAAGGGGTGCGAGGGACACTGATATGGAGGGATCAAGGGAGGCTCCGATTTTAGCTAGAGAGTCAGCTAAATTGTTATATGGGAGGGAAGAGTGACCAGGTATCCATTTGCAAATAGACTACCTTGGATTTAGATAAAGAATTGGGTATCGGATATGGATTTGGGGGTAAAATAGGGTAGGGGGCAGAGAGAGTTGATAAAACAGACAAAGAATTGGAAAATAGGATGATAGATTCAAAGTTACATGTCTTGGAGTGTGAGATACACCACGCAAGAGCATGTAGGATAGCGATAGTCTCAGCACTGTAACTGGTAGTCCAGAGACCAGTCGAGAAGGAGAGCGAGATAGCAGTGACACACTTTGTACACTTGATGTGTATCCCTGCACCACCCTGCCCCAGCTCGCCAGGTACCGAACCGTCAGTCCAGGCAGAGATATCGCTGTGGGATAGAGAGAAAAGATGGGAAATAGCTGTGGTTTTGCAAAGGGAAGGGGGGTTTTGCAAGAGCATGGGGATGAGAGGTGGAGTGAAATCGTGTAACTAGATGGGGCAGACCAGGAAAGGGTTAGGAGGGCAGAGGATTAAAGGTTCACGAGCAAGATGTAGGTTAGGGGTAAGGTTATGTGATCGGGAGAAGGATCTCCACGAGCCTTTCTTAAGACGCGTGCCGGGGTTAGAATTTGCTAAAGAGGCTAGGGGAAAGGTGGAAGGTAGTCGGAGGGCTCGTTCAAAGAAGGAGAGGGATTGGTGGGTGAGGGTGACGCGTAATGGAGGAGGAAGTGCTTCTATACGAAGTAGTGGGATAGGAGTGGACGATAGACAGCATGTGATTACTCTATAGGAAGATCTATGCATCCTCTCCACGGAGGTTATGTGAGTAGGAGAGGAGAAGGGAAACCAGCCTGGGGAAGCGTATGTAAGGATGTGGCGAATGAAGGCTTTATATAAGGTACATAAGGATTCTTTTGATGGACCCCAGGAGGCAGAGGCGATAGAGCGGAAAGCACGGAATCGGCTGTGAAACTTTTTTCGTTAGGATAAGACATGATGTTTGAAGGAGAGAGTGCGGTCGAAGGTTACACCGAGAAAGGTTGGATGAGGGTTGAATTTAAGTGGGGTGCTAAGAAAGTATAGAGAGAGTTGTATACGTGATTGGTAGGGGTCTAAGCTAAAGAAGGATGTTTTACATTTGAGGGGGTTGAGAGGGAGGCGCCACTTTGAGGACCATTTCACCAGTCTGTTGAGGGCAGCTTGTACTGTGGAAGTTGCACACTCAACACTCGGGAAGGAGGCCCAAATGGCTAGATCATCTGCATAGAGTGAGGTTTTAATAGATGTAGTGAGGAAAGTAGGAAGGTCATTTATATATAAAGAGAAGAGAACTGGTCCAAGAACTGAACCTTGGGGAACTCCTCTTCGGAGACGGAAAGGACGACTGCATGAATTGCAGATATGGACTTTCGAACGGCGATCTGAGAGGTAGGATCGTATCCATTCAACAAAGCAAAAAGGAAGATATAAAGAAAGGAGTTTAGAGAGAAGGGCAGAATGCCAAACTGAATCAAAAGCTTTCGCAAAATCCACAGTGGCGAGAACTGTACGTGCGCCTGGTTGGATTGGTGGAAGGAATCTGCGATTAACTGTGAGAGGAGGAGAACCTGGTCTACAGTCGATCTACCAGGTCTAAAACCAGCTTGCACGGGTGAGAGAATGTCTTGTTGTTCTAAAAAATAGTTAGTCGTCCTAAAACCATTCTTTCGAAAAGTTTGGAGGTACAGGAAGTAAGAGAGATGGGTCTGTATGAGGAAGGTGGGTCAGAGGGTTTTCCCGATTTGAGGATGAGGATGATTGTTGATTGTTTCCAGGTAGATGGGAAGGTGCGAGTTGACCAAGAAAGGTTGAAGATATGTAGAAGAAAGTGTAATGCTGATTGTGGGAGATGGGTTAGAAGAGGGTAGGTAATTTGATCAGGGCCTGAAGAGGTTGAGGTTAAAAGTTGAGAGATGGATGTGGAGAGTTCAAGAGAAGAGAATGGTGAACAGAAAGTGGAGTGTAGGGTGTTGCAGTGTGCAGTTATGTTAACGATTTTAGAAACTGCTTGGATTTCAGCACAAATGTATCGTTTGCTGATGATACTAACATCTTTATTACTGGTAAAAATATATAGTCAGTCTATTCGAAAACTAATCTTGAACTTAAAAATATTGATAAATGGATGACTGCAAATAAACTAACAGTAAATTCTGCAAAAACTAAATATCTACTTTTTACTCCTGGAAAAAGTAATTATTCCGTCTCAAATACATCGTTCAAAGTACATTTTAGAAATAATACTATTGAAAAAGTTTCATCAATTCGCTTTTTGGGTGTAGTAATTAACGAAAATTTAAGCTGGAAAGAGCACATGAATATGATAAAACAAAAAATTCGTTCTTCTCTAGGAAGTATTATGCGTGTAAAACCGTGTCTTACCACTAAAGCAATGCTAATGTTGTACAATTCATTATTATTAAGTCATCTAAGATATTGTATTACCAGCTGGTGCTTTGGAAATTGCACAACAATCAATCAACTTTAACGTATTTGTAATAAATTTATTCGAGCCATGTATGGAATAAAACGGAGAGGCTGTGTAAAAAATGTTATGATCAAAAACGAGCTTTTAAATATTCAGCAGTTGTATGAAAGTGAAATTGCAATTTTAATGTATAAATTTCAAAAACGTACTCTTCCTTTTCTAATTCAACAACTATTTCAGCTTAAACCATATCAAATTAAAACTAGAAGTGATAGTCAAATTATTTCTTTGTGTTTTAGAACAAGAGTCTACCAACAATCAATTAAATTTATTGGACCCAAAATTTGGAATACTTTACCTCAAGAAATTAAAAACTGATCTACATTAGTTTCTTTCAAAAACAAACTAAAAATTTATTATCTAACTGGCGCAATACCCGACGAATCTACGAAAACATAGTGCCGTATCTGCAACATAGGAAAATTTTTTTTTTCCTGCCTGCTGCTGTTTTCTTTTTATATTTCAGGTCATCGTCGATATCAATTCAAGAATTTAACTCTACATGCACCCGGAGCAATCATTTAATCCCAAGTTGTATTAAACTAGTCTTGAAACTCGACAAACGTTTTTTTTTCTTCTTTTTCCCTGACAATTGAACATATAAAAAAAGTTTAATGCCAGCAGCGTCTTAAAATAAACTCATATTAGAACTTTAGATTATGCGTTCGAAGAATTTTAAACAAAAATAAATGTGTTACAAAAGCAAGTCTTGTCTATAAATATGTTTCTCTTGGGTAACTGCATCCGGTTGTAAGCTTATCAACTGATAAGTCGGGATGAATGAGGATACCCAATTACAACTTCCTTCAGGTCACCCTTGGGCAAGGTGTAGTACCTGAAACCCTTCCTATGCTGGGGTTACATGCCAGCAAATAATATTATAATAAGCATCAGAGGATTGCCTTTACAACTTATCCAAGACTACTTGAATAATCGTAAGCAATATACTGTTGTCAGTAATGCAAAATCGACCTTGAGAAACACAACTTGTATTCCTTAAGGGTCCACCTTGGGCCCGCTGTTATTTAACATGTATATAAATGATTTAGCTTTTGCCACCTCGTTTAATGCAAATCTTTTTGCAGATGACACTAATTTAACACTTGTTAATAAAAATCATGAAGTTTTAGAAAAAGAAGTGAATGAGGAATTAAATAAAATTAATACGTAACTGGATGCAAATTAATACATTAACAATTAATCACAAGAAAACTGAATTAATACTAATTACTAAGAAAAAAATTAATAAATTTGATATTAAGATAAATGGCATTACTATTAAAAGAAAAAATTCCTCAAAATATTTAGGAATAATTATTGATGACAAATTAAATTGGAAAAATCATGTTCAAAATCTGTGCTCCAAAATTTCAAAAGGATCCTGGGCAATTGCAAATATTAAACATTTTGTTGATACTAAAACTCTACTAATTATCTATTACAGCTTAATATAATAACCACATCTACAATACTGTATCACAAGTTGGGGTGGTGCAACAAAAACAACTTTAGATCTAATAATAAAACTTCATAAATACAATACTCACACACAACCACTTTTTCAAAAATTAAATTTATTAAACGTAAATAATATATACAAACTAGAGATTAGCAAATACATGCACAAACTACATTTGAATAGAAATTCAACTTTACTCAACAATTATCAACAAATTTCACAAGCTCATAATTATGAAACACGTCAATCAGTTCAAAATAATTATTTCATCACTAGATCTGGTACTGAGTTGGGAAAACGCCAAATGAAAATAAAATAAAAATGCCAAATGAAAATAAAACGACCTACCATCTGGCTTCAAGTGCCACATGAACTAAAAAATCTTTTATCCTTTTTGTTTAAAAAAAGATACAAAAATTACTTGTTTGATACAAATCAAAATCAATGCAGACCTTTTTCTGATTGTTGTGCTTTTTTTATGCTGTTGCTTTTTTTTGCTTCTTTTTGCTTTCTTGATCATCTTCACTTTTTATTGTTTGTTTAATCTTGAAATGTAAACTATCACCTGAAATTGGTAAACTATCACCTTAACTATTCACCTTAAATATCACCTTAAATGTCATGTTACGTTAAACGTTAAATGACAAAAAAAATAAAATCCTTATCCTTATCCTTAAATTAAATTTGGCAGTTGACTTGATAACCGTATGGTTTTTTCGCTGTCTCCTGGGTAAGCATTGCTGTTTTACTAAGTACTTTATTGATATTCTTATGCTTACTACAAATAAATAAATTTGAATTTGAATTTGAATTTGAATTTGAATTAATAAACAAGGTTGTCTTAATATTTCTTTGTTGTTTTTTTGCATTTTTTAAAGATTTTTTTGCTTGTTTTAGACATTTTTTTTATTTTTTATACTCGTATATAAATTTTTCGCTAATGCAACCATGCAAATTGTTACCTTAGCTAGTGTAGTTTTATTGAGTTTTTGCATGTATCAACGCTGTTTCGTTTTGTTGCATGTCCCTTTTTCCGTAGTGCAATTATGTTGATGTAAGTATTTTGTTCGACAAGTGGCGGAAATAAAAAACGATTGAGCTGAACTGAACTGAACAGTTCTGATATGATTCATCTGAACTTTCTCGGTGTTTCGAAAAGGTTTTGGGGTTTGAGTAGAGAAATGGGACTGTAGATCTGAAGAGATATAATTGGCACAATCTACAGGGGTAAGGCAACTTGGGAAGTTGGGGAGGTCACATGAAGTTGCGGAGGTGGAGCCAGAGATGGAGCGAAGTAGAGAGAAGTCTTCACTGTTGTGGGTTTCAGGAGAAAGGCTAGAGCAAGTTTTCTGTCGTGACTTAGCTTTAGCCTTAGATATCACAGTGGAGGTATATCTACTAATAAAGATATAGTTCTGGCGGTCTTCTTCGGAACAGTGTGCTTTTGCAAATGCCTTTCGGCGTTTCGCAGGCATCTGCTACTTCAGGAGACCACCAGGCTTTAGCAGGGTGGTTGATGCTGTCGAAAGAAATGGAAGAAGTGGCAGCATCATTGAGGAGTTTGGTAAAGGTGTGGGTGGCTTTAGAAAGAGAGAGTGTTGTAAAGTTAGAGGGGGAGGGCAGTAGGTATCAATATAAGTAAGGTAATCGTCCCAGCGAGCTTTATTGTGGTTAAATGAGATTAAGCGATGGATAGAGTTAATTAAAGGGGAGGTAGGAATATTGATAGAGATAGGAAGGTGATCTGAACCAAGGTCTGGAAGAGTCTTCCATGTGCATTTAGAGGATATATGGGCAGGAATTAGAGAGAGATCAGGGGAGGAGCGGTTTCCGGTGGCACGGTGTAGTAGAGTATGATGTTTGGGGTTGCAAAGAGGTAAAAGATCAGAAGAAAAGAGCCAGTCGAACAGATCTTTGCCTGATCGGTCTTCCGGTGAGTGGGAGTCCCAGGATGAATGATGGCTGTTAAAGTCGCAAAAGATGTAAGTAGTGGGGGATGATGGTAAGAGGAAAGGTGAGAAGGATTTTGGGCTACAGTCGGAGGAAGAAGAGCGGATTGGAGGGACATAGACATTGAAAAGATGTATAGGTGAGGCTCCTTTCATTTTAACTGTGATAGCTAAATAATCGGAGCTGGGATCGAGGGAGAAGAAGGGTTGTGTGGAGAGTGAAGTGTAGGTTAGACCGGTTTTGACAAGTATGAGTACACCACCTCCTAGGTTTCCCGTAGAGATGGTGGTTCCTCTCCTTGTCATAGAACGGTTCTTTTGAGGGTTTTGTAGCCGGGTATGCGGAAAGTGGAGTCAGAGAAGAGATGCGACTCTTACACGAAGATGAGATCGTACTGATTTTGAGAGAGAAAGTGTATGAGTTCAGTACGACGGGGGCGAATTTTATTAGCGTTCCATTGTAGGATTCGGAGGTTGTTTCGAGAGGGAGAGGAAGGATGGAAAGAGGATTGTGTGAGAGGAGAGATGGTATGTTGGGTTTGAGGAGGAGGTATAGTTGACGCTGAGGGAGGATAATTAAAAATTAGTTTGGATTGGTTAGGAAGGTTGGTGGGTTATTCATGGTTGTTTTCGGGTGAGGGCTCATTTTTGAAGATATTGTTTTGTGGGTGTTTGTGAGTGAGGATGAAGGATTTGAAGTGTTTATGGATGAGGGTACAGGGTTGGGAAGTAAGAGGGAGGGTGGAGTTAAGAGGAGGATGGGCACATTGAGCAAGTCCAAGAGTGTCCCGGGGAAATTTTATGAAAGTCAGTGGGAGAAAGACCAGAGCAGGAGAGGTGTACCCAGAGAAAACAGTTGGTGCATTGTACCGATCTGTTTCCCCAGGTGACTCTCCGGGAACAGGGGTCTATTGGTCCAGGGTTTGGATGAATGTCACCGCTGATGAGTAGGAGCATAAGAATGAGACTCAGCGGTGAGTTGAATAGGTAAAGAAGGGGTTTGGGGTGGAATAAGGGACTAAGAAGAGTTGTCAGAAAAAAAAGTAAAAGAAATAAGTGTGGGGTCAATTGGGTTTAAGAATGCTGTCCATATGTGACCGCACATTGGACAGCAGGGATAAAAAACGAGAAGAGTTGCCCAGAGGAGAAACGTCCGAGGATGAGACCCTCGGAGAATTGACAAGCCATTTCGACCCTCCCCAGTGCAGGGAAGGAGACCGCACCACCACGTTGAGGTGGCTTGTCGTTGGTGCAGGTTCTAATCATAAACGGAAATGAGAGAAATACACCCAGGCTTCGTGCTTACATCTCTATGACCAATACTAAGTCTGTTGGAATGGGCTTGCTTTGAACAGCTTGAGTTAAGATCAATTGCCTGCAGACTGGTGTTGGGCGCTTCCCTTCGTCCATGAACAATGGGGTCTCACTCCTTTACCAAATTAAGAGTGCAGGGTTATTAAAAGAACCGCAGACCACGTCTTAAAAGCGTGCCCGGTAGCCTACAATAGCTATTAATTGGGGCACGTGATTTCATGGTTCGAAGACAAATTTGATGCTGGCTCAACATCATTGCTGCCAGTATCTAATGTGGAAAATACGAAAGCCTGGGATTAGGTGCTGGCAGCGATGGCATCTGACAGCAATGGTATCAGATGCTGGCAATGATAGCTGCGTGTAAAAGAATAAGCCCTTGGCTCCAGTTTTGTTTGTGTTTAACCCAAAGTTGCTGGCCCTTCATACAACAAAAACAACAACAACCTTTTTTCAGTCTTCACTTTAGTGATTTTTATAAACTGTCAAGATGCAACCATAAAGGGCATGCCAGTTTTTATTATAAGTTAATAGGTTTGCATCAACATTACATTTTATTCAAATTTTTTCCTACAGACTACGAATTTCTTATCTTGGGGTATGAATTCTCTATCTTTATTAAATTTAAATCTTTATTAAATATTAAATCTTTAAATTGTAGACAGTAATTAAAAAGACAATTTTCTTGAGAATTCTTTCAGCCAACTTTTATAGTAAGTATTTATTTGCAACGGCGAAAAGGGATCTGTGGTTGAATAGGTGGAGTAAGTATCGTAAATAACGGCTTCTTTGTTGATTGGGATAAAGATAGGCTCGATGGGCTATGTTAATGCCTTCCTTGCACCGTAAACGAGAGCGCTTTACGCTTCTGATGAGATTTGCCCAAAAAAATTGTCCAAAAACAGTTTTTTTGTGTTTTTTTTTGCATCTCAAGAGTGGTTAAGAGCGATGTTTTAATGGCGAACTTGATCAACATGCTCGCGGTTCAAAACCTACTCGTCTTATTCTGTCATGTCCGTGGGAAAGACACTTTACGATATTTTTCTCTGCTTAAAGGTTTTCGTAGGCAGCTCTATACTTCAATCATATCACTAAAATAATAAAAAATTAGAAAATAAAAATCTTTACTGGATAGCAATACTATTTATATTTCGGTTATTTCGATATTTTTGGAAGCAGGTCAAAGAATTCGCTTATGGTTATTTTGGTGCCTTTGGAAAATTTATTGGCTGCATTTATATAGTATGTTAGTGCATACAGGGTCGGATTAAAAGTTTGATGGACCTGCGGCTATATCGTAGTGAGAATCCTATATTTCATTGCCGTTCAATGAACCATTAAGTAAAATAAAATGAACAAAAAATATACACGTAGTATGTAGGACTACTCTTTAAACACATAGCAAATGACATATTGTCTGGATTTAGAGAAAGGAAACCTGTTGATAATATCATCGTTGTCCATTTTTTCCAAAATTTTGTTTTCAAAGCAGAGAAGAGTTAAAAAAACAACCTTTTCTGACCCATAGATGAACAGAGTTGAGTCTTTAATTTTTTTATGCATTGAAACTGAGCGCTCCCCAAAATATTTAGAAATCATCAAGCAAAGATACATTCTTAATACAACAAATGCATTAGGAAATGCAGATATTAATTCATTTTCATTTCATAAAATTGATCATCTTTTCAGGCAGTGACTCTTCTAGATTATCTTGCTAATGGTAGAGCAATGTTTTAGCACTTTCTTTAAATTTACAGTTAGTGGTGGTATTTAATTGGGTCAGAAACGAAAATCTGTGTTGAAGACGATCGTAAACTTCAATTCGGGTTTTCATAGACAAAAGAATTTGATCACTAATCGGCGATTATGAGTCCACCTTGAATCTGCTTGTTGGATCAAGTAATGTGCTTTTAGATCCACCTTTGCTATTCAATCGTACTTTTCTTTTCCCTCGAAATTTTGTTAATGTAATAATGACAGCCACTTAATTCTTTACCCCTTTCTTCAAATTCTTGAAATTTGCTTAAAGTTTAAACAAAGTATTATTGTCCCTGAAGCAAATTTGTTGCCCTATTCAAAGTTATTTAGCAGTCTTGTAGCGCCTGACTTGTTTCATAAATCCATTTCATCATGCACGACCATAACACGAGTATAATACTGGTTTCAAACTTTTTTACTGATAAGATAAAACCCTTGGCTGTTTTTTTTTAGTCTGCAATTGTTTGTGGTTGTCATCAGACATTGCTTTCAAGACTTAAAGAATCGTTCGGTAACATTTTCTTAGTGCATGTGTGACAACATGGCGCGCCTCCTAATGTTATCAGACGAAGCCTTGATTGTTGGCAAGTAAAGTGTTTTCAGTGATCAGTAAGGAGGTACCACCTGTGCGTTGAAGCAGAAAAGACACATAGAGACCCTGAACAAACATAAAAAACGTGGCACCGATTGGCAACACTCAACAGCACATTTTCAACAAGATTCAAGGAATGTATTCTGCTAGGTGGCTGCATTTTTGTATTGTAGCTTGTATACCTTTGTATTTACGGCTCATGTTAAAAGCGTTGTCATAAAATTGCCTTTTGAGATCTTTCGAACTAATTCCTTTGTGTTTTGACAACCCGAAAGGACTTCAGCTAATTAGCAACCAGTGCGCCTACAAATGGGTATGAATTTGACAAATTGTTCAACGAGACCATTCGGTAAAACATACCGCAAAATTATTGTATACTGTAATGTCAGGTGTTGAATCCACAGACACCGAATAGTATTTTGCTTGTTCTATTTAGGAAATAATAATGTTAAAACTTTTGTTGCGAATATGTCAATAAATTCCTCGCATATAGTTGATGAAAAATACAAAACATACCCTTTGCCGTTGTTAACTCGCTTTTAAATATCTTCAGCTAGGAAAGTATTGTCTTCTGCCAACGAATTCCCAGGAAGTTATCATTTTGTGGGGAAGCAGCCAACTCGTGCTTCCGCGGAAAGCCTCTTGATGACAGGAGTTTTATCACGCTTAAAAATTGAGCTAAAACTTTACACCAATATTTTCTGTCAGATTCCTTTTGCTTTTTAAACCCTTTGCAAATGCTTGCCTTTTTTCCTCTGCAAGAAGTGCATATTGATAGACAACGTGAGTGTTTTGAGAAGATTCGGACCTGGCCAAGTTGCGAGATGCATGTTTCCAATCGCCGTAACCAACTAATGCCAGCATGTTTTCGTCAAGATCAAAAGCAAACAATTTGCAGAAAAAGCAGTAGTTTTTTTGATAAAAGTATACAGCACAACTAGTCGCGTTTCACTTTTTTGCCATTCAGTTGTCGAAAAAATAATGACTTAATACAATGCCGTTTGAATTTATAGCCGGCTATACATGTCTACAAACTAGAAAAATCTGCATTAAGACGTTGAAACTCTAAACTTCCCAGTGTTTAGTAATCTCTCAACTGATCAGATATTACTCTCTAGCATCCAACATCAATTTCGTAGGGCACAATTTCTTTTCCTCATGCACTGTATTCTCAGCAACAGTGGTGGATATTGGGTGAGGCGAATGAGGCAGTCGCCTCAGGCCCTCCTCGATTTTAAGGGCCCCCCCTTGAAAACAGCACATACAGTTTTGAATTCGCTGCAGATGTTTGTTCAGAGGACGATTCTGAGTAAAGATCTTTCTTTTTTTTTTTATTTTTTAGAGAACACCTTGATTTTGGGAAAAAAATAGGGAAATCAGAGATGAAATCGAAGTGAAGACCTTTTTTTTTTTTTAGAGGACACCATGAGTTTCGGAGAAAAATATGCAAGCCAAGATCAGACCTCATTTTTTTTCTCAGACAACATCAATTTTTGAAAATTCTTGCCTCGGGCCCCTAAATTGGAATATCCACCACTGCTCAGCAACATCAGATGTGTTAATTTTTAAGTTTGGTTTTGATAAAACAATTTCTGGATTTGGTTCTGCCACACATACAAGGTTCTGCCATGGAAGCAGACGAACACAAAGTAGTTGCATTGGACCTTGATCCTGAATTATCGATTTTGGGTTCTCTATATGAAAGAAATCAGTCAACTTTTTCGAATTTGCAACAACTTTCTTAAGTTTTTCTTCTGCTTCTTTTCTAAGTTTCTCCTTTTCCCATCCGCTTTTGTAAGCCTACTTTTTCATTTCTTAAACTGAAATTTAATTTAGTTTAAAACCTAGTACCTACCCAGCTACTGGTACTGCATTCGGCTTTACTGCTTGAACAATAAACTGTGAAACAATGGACTTTTTTCACACAATAATAAAAAGATAAGAAAGAACTTTTTAACCCGTATAGATCTTTTCTTGGTTGTTCTCATCAACTTACTTTATTAAATCACAATAATTGTTACTTACACCTCTATTAGTTTAATAACGAACTCAAACCATAAAGTGGAAAAGAAAAAAACATTTAATTTTGAGAGAATACGTTATCTCAGTTTTTCAGAGATGCCATTAACATTATAATACGTATGTGAAATTATTATGTGGGGAAGCTTACCAGAGACTGCAACGGCTTTTTTATGACCACTACACGCTTTCAGTGTATATAATGACTATACGAGTTCAAGCCAGAAGAGTTCTTAGGGCGTAAAACGAGTATCGTTGTTTTGATTGTAGCAGCTGTTTACATTATCGCCTCGGAAGTGATGAAATAAAATGAATATAGTTTTTTGTATAAAGATCACGCCAGTTGCTCTTAGTAAGTTGTTATCGGTAGGCCTGGGGCTGCAGACCAATTATCCCCCGTCTTAATCCGGCCCCCAGCATATTTTTTGTTTTGAAGCACAAACCAAAATAAACTGAAACCGAAACTTATTTGTTGTCCTACAGCGCTTTTGACGTTTTCCTCTGAGTTAGAAGGATAATTACGAAGATTTTTTAAAATGATCAAATAGCCTACTTTATAATGTATGCAATTCGATCCAATAGTTTGTCGAAAAATTTAATTGCTGTTTTTATTAGGCTCACACCCTAAGCGTGTTCATGGACGCATTTGGGGCCACGCTTTAAAAGATTTTAGGCTGCTTTTTTATAATGCATCCTTTTATATAAACAGTACAAAATAACAGGAAAAAATCTCAAAAAACCTTTGAACTTTTTTTATCGAGTTTTTTTATATACTGTAAATTACATTTTCTACTTCTTTGATTCTCAACATTTTCTTTTCTATAACAGTTTGTTGTAATATTCAAACTTTTCCACAGGTCAACTTAATAATAAATGCAAGTAATAAAAAGAAAAAGAAAGATTTTAATGATTTATATCAACAATATACACGAAACACCTTGTCTCGTTCAAAAAATTTTCTAAACATTTTATGGTGAATATACAGTTTAATAAACAGCTAACTGTAATCAAAAAGCTTTACCAAAAAAAACCTAGCTAATAGCAAATCGTATTGGTTAACTGTAACTACAAATATGATTTCAATTCTCCTCTTCTTCTTACATCAGTAGTCCAACAATGAAATGATCCTCCAAAAGAATTGGCGTGGCGAATACTAACAAGTATCGGTTTTATACCTGCAATGACAGCAAAGTATAAGATTAAACAAAATAGAAAATCATCTTAATAAAAATGCAACAATTATGAACTCAATACCTTCTATGAAAACAAACAAATAACCGAATCAAAGAATAGTAAGCTAGAACAATCAAAATGCAACTACTAGTGGTTTATTTCTTCAATTAAAATGATCCCCAGCAACAAGCATTTTATCATAGCTACACAATTTATTAAAACCTGAATAGGTGTGATTAACATAAATCCGTAATAAAACATCAAGGTGTAATAATTATAAATTTAATCCTTTCAATAAAAGCAAAGAAAATAAATAAATATTACGATGGAAAGCCAAATCTATAAAAATATAACAAGTATTTGTTTTATACATTCAACGAAACAAAAAGTTTTTTAAGTTCTAATTATCATCTGGATTTGCGCATACATTGACATAAAGTCCACCAAGCACACTTCTCGTTTGCAGATTCGGGCGTTTTAAATTAAAAAATTAAAGATTTAAATTATTGAAAAAAGAAGGATCAGTTGCAAATGCTATAAATTTTAGAAAAATGTTGGTATGTACTTGATGTGTTGGACAAGAAATTGCGTAAAATGTGATGGATACAATCTTATCACAAAAAAATGCAATTAAATAGACTCTCACCGACTCTTTCAAACATCTTGATGGTAGGAATTTCATCTTTCTCACAAACCACGCGATTCTCATCTAACATCAGTGTGTTCATTGACAACCACTTAGAGGACATCCACAAAGGCCAATCTGACAGATAAGGAACAAAAAAATCTTTATGTTGTTTTAAAAGTAAAAAAATCCAGTGAGGAAGGTCAGAAAAGTTTCGGTCTACTTTTAAGAAACAGTTATAACAGTGGTTTTCAGCTTTTTTTCGGCTAGGCATCCTCAGGTATTTTGGTGGGACATCTTTGGTAGCTCAAAGACAAGGCAGCGCCATGGCTTTTACAGCATCTTGGAAAAATATTGCTTTGTTTGCGAAACGAAGACAAAAACTGTCTTAACTTTAAATTGACCACAAAAAATACATTTATTTTTTTAAAAATTAAAGTAAAAATTAAAAAAGGTTTTTCTTTTAAATTGAGAATCGAAAAAGCTGTCTTTTAAATCGAAAGATACAAAGTCATTTTAGGAAATAAAGCCATTATTATATAAGAATATATTAATTAAGAATACCAGACTTAAGCTTAATTAATTAGAAAAAATATTAGTTTTGAAGTTGGAAAACTAGAAGCACAGTTAGATGTAAATAATTAAAACTGACTCAACCTCTATGAAAATTTTCAAGACCGCGCAATTTTTAAAAAAGGGCGTTTTCTTTCGTTTTAGAACGACTGCTTTAAACAATTAGGTAACCAATAATCATTATTACTAACTGCAAACTTTAAGCTGTTAAAAGATGATAATAGTAATATGTTTGAAAAGCGTTTTTTTAGAGTTGGGAGAAAGATAAATACAAAGAAAATGAAGTTTCATTGTTTGAATAAAAAATTTTAGTGAGGTGACCAAATAAAAGATGTGAGATACCTTGCATTTACTTTATGATAAGCGAATAAACTGCCTTTTGAAACGGAAAAAACAAGTTGTCATGTGTAAATAATTTTTCATTGCATCGTCTTTCCGGTTCTATTGCTGAACTGACCTTGGATGAAATATACACCAAAATATGCTTTTTTAATTTGTTTTCACGGGGAATCACACCCATGTTATCATTTTTGAAAATGAAACTTCTATTTACGCGGCCGTTGAATAAATATTTATGGAGCAATAATGAATAACTAAAACAAAATGTAAATAAAAGTGATAACATGCATACCGTATTCTACTATTTCATTATTGATTAATGATTACCGTAATTATCTGAAATTCAATCTATTGAAGAAGTTTTTCTTACCGTTTGATATAGATGGTAACGGAGCTTCGATAATTTCCCAACCAGCATTTTTAAACATTTGCAGCTGCATAAACAAATTTGTATTAAATTTTCAAGTAAAGTTTAATAAACTGGATGGAAAAATTATAACCTGGTTGCAACGTCGAGCAGGGTTTACAATCACTCTTCTAGGTCCAATAATGTTGAAGGTTGCATCTATATGCATAGGATTGGGATCTTCAAATGATAAAGTATGAACCTTATATTTTGGTTCAAGATGATTTTTCATCCACTTTATACCTAATTCGTTCGTGACCTAAAAATGAACTATGCTAATTGAATGCCCGCAAAAATTGCGTCATGCACTATAATTCAAAAAATATAGATACATATCCAGACAGATTTTTTGTATAAACAATTAATTTTATTTATTAATTTTATTTCAGTTCTTCATTAAAGAATAAAAAAGATAGTGAAACAGAAAAAGAATAAAACAATTAGCTTGCTTAGAAAACCTAAGCGAATGTTTTTGACGCTTGAAAAGTTTTTCATAAATTTGATAAAATAATATGACAATGCAAAACTCTCTTTACGCCACAAGATAACCAGGAACAAACTTTTAAAAAACTTTTCAAATAAAATGATGTCCAAAGTAACATCAATTCTGTGGTCGTTTAAAGGTATCCGAAACTAAATTCGCGATATTTGCAAAATTGATTAAATTTAAAATATTGCTATTGAGTACGCAAAGTTAATTTGGGGAAAAAAAGGAAAAATATCTTATTCTAGTACCTGTAGCTCATAAATCCGAGTCATACAACTTATCTGATTATAGGCTACTGTAAGTCTAAAGTTAGGATTATCGAACACAACTTTAAGAAGCTTTTTGGTAAACACACAGCATGCTTAGTGTACGTTGGCAATAATCAACAAACCTGACTTCTTTGAGCAAATATATCTTTACCGGCTCGGATAAAGTCGGCAGCATCAAAACATGGTTCGAATTCCGTTGTCACAAACTTGCCCTGCTTCGCCAGTTCATTTCTGTCTTCCACACTATTAACCGGATAATCCTTTATAATAAAAAATTTTCAATTGTTTACCTATGCATCTTAATTTATGTTTAATTCTTTTAAGATTTATCGCTTTTTCAATAATCTCCATATTTAAAGACAAGGACCCTAATGGCGGCCCGCGATTACAATTGGGTCGCACGAAGTTCAAAATGTTGTTGGGTGGCCGCGATAAACTTTTGACAATGAAGACTTGTATGGGTCGAGCTTTTCCCTTAAGATTATGTGTTTTTAGAAAACAAAGAAGTTTGAAAATTTAGATATTAATCTCCAAGCTATGCTAGTTTTTTCATGAAAGAATAATATCCAAAGATAAATAATACAAGCTAGATAAAATGTTCTTGCAAGTTTTGTGCGGCTAGTGAGTCGCAGGTTTTCTAATCCCTACGCTATACACTTGGCCGATCATCTCTTGTCTGCGAACTTTATGTAGCTTTAATTTAATTTAGTTTGTTTGATTGGTTTCACTTCAACGTGGTAACTTAAACATACCGGAAAGGTTTTCATCAAAAGCATATAAATTTGTCTCATTTAACGCAAGCTAAACTATCGTTTTATTCCAAAATACAATTTTAACAAAAAAAATCACTACGAAAACAATAAGTCTTTCATAAGCAATACAAGTCAAAAAAGAATAAGATTATCTTTTAAATAGAGTTTTTTGTGTTTATTTTGAAATTGTGACTTTCAATCTTTTACCAATGTCAAATCGGTAAAAGCAATTTCACTAAGCTCGAAGATTGCAAAACTTTGTAAGCAGTTGCCAGCACGACAATAGTTTTTTAAAAATCAGCTAAATGAAATAAAAGCAATAAGTTTGATGTTTAACCTAAATAAACTCTAATTCAAGAATTTTTAGAATTTACTGACTTAATGTGGGTGGAATAGTTGTGAAAATCTTGCAGAAGTTTGTAAGTTCAATGCTCAAGTCTACCTGAGTAACTTTTGTTATTTCTTTTGGAAAGCCTCAAGGGAGTGACACTGCTTTTTGCTAATACAGAAAGCAGTAACCAGGCCACACAGCCAGTGATGGCCTTTCAAAAAGGGGACCCGATGCAAGCCACTTTTTAGTTCTCTGAAGCAAAATAGTCTCTAAATATAAAAAAGGTCATAACTTTAAGAATGCCACCATCATAGTGCTACTATAAAAAAATGGAGCAATAATTTGCTTAGGGGGTCACTTTTTGACATTTTTTAGGGGAGCCTGATGTGACCGCTCTATTCTCACCGTACCAAAGCCGTAAATGCACACAGCTATCAAAGATGAAGTTTTAGCCATTATATAAATTATAACAAACATATTTTGTGGACCTACAAAAAATTGTATGGAATCGGCACTGGGGCCTGTTCACTAAAAAAACTTTATTTAAAATGGCCTATTAAGTTTTATTGTTATCTTTCGTGTAGTTGTTGCTAAAGGGTTTGCATTTTGTATTTTTTGTTTTGGTCAAATTTATAGATTTAACTTTATTTTAAAAGTGCCGCTCGACAATCTATCGGACCTGAAACCAAAGTCTAACGTTATGGGTCTAACATTTGAGACTCGAGTCAGTACGAGTCTAACAACTTTCAAATTAAAGTTGAGTCCGAGTCTTTAGTCGATCCTAGTCTACCAAAGCTTGAGTTTTTCCGGTTCATGTGGATTAAACCTCAGGTCTTTACGATTCCGATTCTTTATCAATGAATAAATTCAGATCAATAAGTTTTAGTTTTAATCACCAAAGTAAAAATTATCTTGATCGACTTGTAAAAAATTTTTTTTTTTTGTTCAAAAACAGCTTTTTTACCTTAACCGTTAATCAAAGGTCAAATACTTTTTAGGCGTTTGCTTGGTTTTATTTGGTGAGCACAGGGTTTTAAAAAATTCTTTAAACATTAAGTGATTTTCATCTCGACTCAAATCAAATCTGATTTCCTCGGAGTAAGAACTCAATTCGAGTCTGATTTTTGAAAATAGACTGGAGTCCGAGTTCTTCAAAGACTTTTGAAAGTGGACTAAAATCCAAGCCGAGTCCTTTGAAAACTGGACTTGAGTCATTACAACTCTGCCTAATATCATTTATTAAATTGTTAAACAATGTCATGACTTTGCAATGACCTTCTTCCCAACATTGCGCCTAAACAGCACAGTCATTTACGAGAAACTGTTGCAACAGCGACAACCTGTTGCAATGCTATGCTTTCAACTGCAACAATTTCAGCTGCAAGAGTTTTTATTGACTATAAGTAATCGTGATTTTATTTTGTCTGAAAGTCGATTAAGTTTGCATACTTATCTCATAATTATTATTTTCCACGCAAGAAATAAAATCAAAAAATCGTAAAGTGTTTTCGCGACAGGAAGCATCAAAACCTTCAATTTTCTTTTTTTTCGTAGGGCTGTATCGGCCTGGTTGCTGCTTTTAGTTTTGCGGAGTCATCAACTCACCATTGTCTGTTAAGGGCACAACCCCGTGAAGTAATCTATTTTGTGTTTTTTCAAAGGGTACACAAAAATCGCTCAGGTTGACTGAGCATCGAACTCTTGTCTTTCTGCTCGAAAGTTAAAGTGTTATCAAGCTACGTTATTAAAACCATATTAGTATAAATCCTAAAACTGCCACAAATAAGTTTAAAATCTCAAGTTTTAGTTTTTAAATTTAAAACTTTTCAAATTATTTCATTAAAACGCACAACAGTTTACTTGGTCGTATAATTCATCACGCATTTCAGCCTTGGGAGCCACGGTCCATTTACCCCCTCTTTTAATGTAATCTTTCATTATGGTACGGTAAGCGGTCCATTCATAATATCGAGATCGCCACGCCATCGGAGCTTCAATTATTTCATCACCAACCGTTATGAGAATATCTCTTGGCATAGCTGCATACATTCCTAAAATATCAACGGTTTAAAATAAAAGTAAAGCAATAAATTTTTTAAAACTTTTGACGCTATTCTAACGTTGGAACTTCCGCTGTTGTTTGGAAGCCAATAGGAAAACAGTTATTATGTTGATAATGGCGATTAAATTTTTTTGATTTCAGACAAAATATACCCTTTCTTCCATAAAACGTTTTTGCTTTAGAAAAACCACAAAGTAATAAACTTGTTCTGTTGATTTTGCTACCACCTCAACCGAAAAATATATTTTATGATTTTATAATTTTATAAATAGCATGAGGTATTTTGGATAATACTTGAAATCAAACTAGTTAAAAATGAGAAGCACCAGACTATTTGAATAGTTTGGTTTCAATTAAAAATATATTTCTCAAAATTTGTGGTATAGCGTCAAAACGACAGAAATTTTGGTGATTTAATTTTATGGTTTAGTTTAAAGTAACAAAGCGTTGAAAATCACTCAAATTAACTCCATCTCTTGATTGCTGGATTGGCTAAAGTCAAAAAATATACATAAAATCAAAACTTTGAATTTAATATTTTTTTCATTTGACTTGTATGTTTTGTGTACCTTTCCTTGATGATTAAATTGTACGCCAAGCACATACGTTGAATGCAAAAACTTTACTAGAAAAGCAAAATTACGCCAATAATACACCTGTTAATTTGTAATCTGTTAAATTATTTGCAATCTTGTCGGCAGCGTGGTCGAATGATTAGAGCGCTGGGAATGTGAACGACAATGTGATCGAGCGGTCGGTTCAAAACCTACTTGCTCCATTCTGATGTGTTTGTGGGGAAGACACTTTACGGCTTGGCGGTCTTGGAAAGCAGTTCTGAATTTTAGTCATATCTCTATTAAATTACTAGTGGACAGCAATATCTCAACATCTACGGAAACAAGTCGAGATAATTGCTTGCCCTATGTATTAGCGCCTCCGTCGCTTCTCCACAAGTCAGGAGGATAAATATAGAGATAAAAATAATTAAGATTTTACTAAAGTTTGGTTTATTTGGTTTTCGCTATTAGTGTAGAAACTGATCAATTCTCATCTCGTTGCTGATGATCGGAATTGGTTTAAATCAGTTTGTCTACCATATAGTTAGTCCCTTTAAACAAGAAGTAGCAATCAGGCTGATTCGGCAATAAAACAACAAAAAGAAGCACATGACACTCATCTGCAACGCCAACCTGGCCTGTTCAGAATCAGGTAGTTCCCCATTGTTATGAATCCGCCGCGGGCTTGCATTGCAGCGGTTCAGGGCAAGCGTTTAGTCTTTGCGTGAAACAAGATTTATTTAGACGGCGACCGTGTACCCGCATGCGGGTTTATGATGACGTTATAGTTTTGAAGTTTAATGCTAATTTCAGCATGCTTCAATAAAAAAAATACATTTAGCTACGAAAAACCGGTCAAACCTTCGATCAAGATTTATTGACATAAAAATAATTTGCGTGAAGAAATTTTTGTTTGTTTTTTAAAATAGGCCTAATTTCAGTATCATAGTGACCGGATAGAATATAACATTCCTCAAAAACACCCGAGAATTTTACTCCCATGTTTACAGTTCTGCGCAGTTGATTACAAAAAATCATTACAAGCCCCAAGTCTGATGACAATGATTTTCAAAAAAATACTTGATTTTCAATTACCCCTTGAATATACTTTAATGTTACTACTAGGAGGTTTTTCTGCCTGCAGCTTCGGCCTCTAAAAGTAAGCGAAAGGATATAAGCCTATTACTTTTTATTTATTTATAAAGTTTTTAAACAGTCTAACTTAAAAATCAAAACAAAGTTTTAATCAAAAAATGGAAATTAACTTTTTTTTCGAAAATAGGTACTGATGTTAAAAACTATTGCAAATTGGATAAGTCTTTATATTCTGAAGTTGCAATCGGAGAAAGAAATATTGCTTTTGTAAACAAACATTTCACCATTTGACCTTTTTCATATCGTATCTCTTGTTCATCCTTGCAGGTATGTTTGCAGAACAAATTTACACAGTTTCTTCAAATAATAATTTCAAAATTTTTTTCCAGCAAACAAAAAGTAGACTTAGGAAATAGATACTTGAAAAGTGTGAAATACCACAAAAAAACTTTGTGAAACGTTGCAGTAGTGATTTTCTGGTTTTATGCAGGTCTTTTCTTAACAGCTTAAAATCATTTATTCCAAAAATTGTACATAAAAATTATTGCTCACGAGGAATTCTTGACCATTTTTGTAAATTTTACCTTTAAATTAAAAAAATTTACCCAATTTGCTCCCCATTCCAAGTTGTTGCAAATATAAAATCTGAATTCCAATCCAAATCAATACTAACTAAACTAAATTTTAAACTTCAAATTTGCATGCAATGTGCACCTTTGCTGTTAACTTATCAGCATGTGTTGCTGTAATTAAGTTTATAAATTTCTTTGTCTAGATCAGGATTTCTTAACTTGTTTGAGTTCGTGGACCACCAGACTAATTTAGTTAACTCTGTTACCCTCAGGAAGACGAAAATATTTTGCAACTTTAAAAAATTTACTCAACCTTAAATAAGTGTTCTACCATGTTACTTTACAATTAATCTGCTTCCAACTTATAAAAGTTCTTATCCCCGACAATTTTTTGATATAGGCTGTAGATTGCGAATTATTATTTTATAGAGAAATCTTGTAGACACCCTGGATGATTAATTATGAATTATAAATGTTTAAAAAAGTTTAAAAATGCTAATCTAGATAATTTATCAAAAATACTTTAGCGGTTTCATAAGGACTTAAGCGGTTTTGCAATTACTTTCAATAAATGGTGTAACCTAAAAATCGTAGAAATTAATTCTGTGTGAAAATTTGGTCCAGATTTAGAAATGTTGGTGTAGACTGATTCATCAAAATTTATACCAAGCATATGATTACTTGAAGTGCAACGTAAATTTTAATTTTTCAGCAGTATGTTTAGAATCATTTTGTCATATTATCATTCGTCAGTAGCGTGTTTAAAGGGTTAAAAGCGCCGTGATTGATGGCAAACATGAACGACTCGGTCACGATTTAAAGCCTACTCGTGCTATTCTGAAGTGTCCTAGGAAAAAAACTATTCGGTTTTCCACTGCTTGGCGGTCGTAGCAAGCAGGTTTAAATCTTGATCATATCTCTAAAAAAAAATATTCAAACAGTACAGCGATATCTTGGCATAGCCGGAGCCAGATCGGGGTAATTGCTTGTCCTATCTGAAGCACCTCCGACACTTTCCTGCGAATCAGGAAAATACATATCGTCGCCGTCGTTTGAAGGGTATTCACTCCAGGTCAGACACAAACAGGACTGGGGCCGAGGGTTTATCCTTTTACTACCCCAAGCTGCTGCATTGCCTGAATCAGATGCTGGCAGCGGTGTTATTAAGCCAGCATCGAGTTTCGTCATCCAAAACCGTCAGACCTCGTGCTCCATGTGGTGCCCGATGTATAGGCATGCTGTTAGAACATGGTCTGTGGTTTGTTCAGAAACGCCACACTCGCAATTCGGTGAAGGAGCGAGACCCCATTTGTGCATGGACGAATGGAATCGGCCAACACCAGTCCACAGGCGGTTGAGGTTAACCCAAGCTGCTCGGGGTAAGCCCATCCCAACAGGCCTGGCACCGGTCCCGGGCACAAAATCCCGGAGCCTGGAAGCACCTTCAGAGTACTCCGTTTTCCATTTGTGATTTGTCCATTCAGAAGCGCGGATGCCAATTCCGGCAAGGTTGTCCAAAAGATTCTGCGCAGCTGGCACAAACGGGCGTCTGGATCTTAGTCTCACTTGGCGAGTATCTGAGGACCCACTTAAAAGACCATACAAGATTTGATCAGGGTCCAGAGATCCACGGTGAGCCAAGGAGAGTGTCGCTCCTATTCGGCGAAGCTCAGCTGGCTGGATGCCTGAGAGTACAGGTAGGTGGTCCGTTGAAGTGGGACGCAGGCATCCATTGACTATGCGCAAGACGTTGTTCAAGACACTGTCGATGAGACGAGTGTGAGCACTGCGACACCAGACTGGCGCACAGTACTATATAAATAAACATAAAGATTAAATAAAAAAATATATAATATTATAAGCAGACCTCTCGATTCAAAATGAGGTGTTTCATATTTTTTGCTCCAGTCAATAACGTCAGGCCTGCGTACAACGACACCTTCGTGACGCAAGATATTGCAAAATTCCTCGATTTCCTTTTCGGCTTTTTTGACATGGTCAACCGGAAATGGTTTTCCGCCATATTTTTGATAGAAAGACCAATGATTTTCACTTGTATTTGCCTGAAAATAATTGAAAATATAATATTTATCTGAATTCAAGCTACTTTTACAATAAGACTTTTTCAGTTTTTATTTATTATAATCACAAGTCACCGACAAAATACTTTTTAGAGTAAATCGACGATGTAATTAAAAACTGACGTAAAATTTTTGAAATATTTAAACTCAAAAAACTTGTGCATATTTCAAATATGCCGCATATTCCTTGACGTAATATTTTTACAATATTATTCATTGACACATTTGAATACAGCAAAGTGATGCAGAAATAATGTAATATCCTAAATCTGAGTAAAAATATCATTTTTTTCTTTAATATTTTGATAACTTTGTTTTTTTAAGATTGCGTGAAATAAAAAATTTTTCTTCCCAAAGCTTTTCATCTGACACTTTTCAGGGGAAATCGTCAGAATGAAGCAGAATTGAAACGAACTGAGTTATAAAAGGGAAGCAGAGTTCTCATTGGCTGAAAGAAGTTAGCCAATGAGAGAAAAGATTAAGAAATTTCTTTTCACCTTTCTGCTCTTGAAGCGATTTTCATTAAATCTCTCAATCCCCTTCTGTGTAAGCAAAAAGAATTCGTCTATCTTTGAAAATTTCTTAACCCCTAACCTAACTCTTAAAGTCGGGTCCGAATAAATTTGATCATGAATCATAAGATAAAATAAACTTTGTTCACTTAGTTACAGATAACGTCTTACTTTTACTTCAATCGTGAATTTCGGAACGCAAGCGTTGTCCAGTCTTCCCACAATCACTTCTTCAAGGGTGTCCCATTCATTGTAAGAACAAATCGGAGAGCTATTTTCCGTTTCCTTAGCGAAAAAGAAAAAAATGGTTGTTTTTCAAAGTATTATTCATGTATAACTATGGAGATAAATCGAAAAGATGGCAAAAATTAATGAACGATATGAATTATAATAAATAATTAGAAAAAAACAATCTTAACATTAAAAAATATCACACTTTGATTCAATTAATTTAGTACCAAAAGAATTCAACATATTTATAGTTCATTTTTCAAGTGCTCCTTCAAAAAAAATGAAAAATGTAATACGAAAAAATTTATCAAACACTAAGCATATCATATTACAATTACAATATTATTTTCTTTAAATCAGGGTTTCTTAAACCGCGGCTCGCGGACCATTTACGGCCCTTTTAACTTATTAATCCGGCCCGCCAAACCTTTTACCTTAATTATTACGTCATTGGATAGCATTGCTTTTAACTAAAATTTTAAGAATTTATTAAAATTGAATGCGTTGTTTGAGCCATTCTGGCCCGTCTGTTAAAATTTAGAAAAAAATTGTTTTCGCAGCAAAAGAAGTTTGCCCAACCGTGTTTTAAAAAAATAATAGAGAAATAGAGAGCATTCAAAACATTAAAATCGAAAAGTGTTTTTTATATTTTGCCTAAGCTTTGTAAAAATAGCAAACTAAATGTCAGTGATAGAACTGTAAAGGCCATCGGTTATATAATTTTGAATATACAATGTTATCATCCATTAAATGGGGACTTAGGACAAAAAACATAATTTCAATTAATTTTTTTTTAATGCTCTTGAAATTTTTCAATTTTATTTTAAGTAGAGGTTAAGCTTTTTGTCTACGGAAAACGAAAGCATTTTTCTTTAAATTTTAGCTTAAGAATATTATCAACTTAAGTTTACGAAAATTCAAAAACATCAATGAAGCGTATACTGTTGTTGATCAATCTGACAAAATACCTTTCCAATGATATCGGTTTCTTTATATTTTGGATTCGCCAATGTGCGCGAACTTTGACATCGATAAGAAACTTGCCAGGTATTTTTCTTTAACTAGAAAAAAAATTTAAAATAATTATATGATAGTGACCTAAAAAAAATTTTTTTAATAATTTTATGATAGTGGCCCAGAAAATAATTTTTTAAATAATTATATCGTAGTGACCTAGAAAAAAATTTTTTATTATATCATAGTGATCTAGAAAAAAATTTTTGAATAATTATATCATAGTGACCATGCGCATTTAAAACTTTAACTGGTGGAAACAATCCGCAGATTTCGTCATCGTTCAAAGTACGTTACAAACTCAAATCTATAAAGTGATTTGGGAATTTGTTTTTTTTGCAAAAGAAAGAAATTAAAACACTGATTAAAGACGAAAATAACTGTCAGCAATATCGTAGGGCAAGTAATTGCTTAGTCAGTCTGCTTTCCCGTCAGTAGTTTTTGGACCACTTTCATTTTACTTTTGATAATAATGTATTTTTTCTATGGGTCAACCAATTTTATAAATCACATTTGCAACTAATCACGCACAATATGTCGCCTATATATATATATATATTTTTTTTTTTAAATAAAAAACAAAATGTGTCTTTTTTTAATTTAGTGACGCCTGTATAAGGTGTAAAATTTAAAAACTGCCTATTACGATCTTTTTACTTACTTGTGTTTTTTGGAAAAAGGTGAAATATTTGTTAAGGAAAATCATTTTGACAGCCAAAAAAATAAATTTTTTTAATAATAATCGTTTGAACAGTTTAGTGAGTAAAATCGAAGTTTATTGAGCAACACTTTGTTCGTACATTACAGAATTGTGTAATCTATTTTTTAAAAGGTTTTTCTCTTTGATTTCTGCTGACGTAAACATGCAAATAGTAAAACCACTACTAAAAAAATCATTTAAAAAAACACTTGCAAATTTAGTTAGAGCAGCAGTTAAAGCACTATCGAGCAATGGATGGCTTCACAACGTTGTAACGTAAAAAATGTCTTAAAATTATTACGTTTCATTTATTTTGAATAGCCGACAAACTCCCTGTGTTTGTCCGCTGTAGCAATAGGTAGCTTAAGAACCAAGAATGCAAACTCGATGCTGTTTTAATCGAGGTCAACTCTGACTTCGTGTTTGAGATTTTTAATTTTTCAAATTCAAGTTCTAATTCTAGAATTGATTTCAGCAAAAAATGGCTTCACCATGAAACTAAGGAGAAACGCAGATGACGTTAATACTAGAAGTACCGAGTATTTTTCATTTTCAAGTAATTGGTTTTATGTCTGTTATAAAATTTAGTGTTTGAGCTTCTTCGACTTTGTTATTGTTTTTGAAATTTATTGTGATGGGATAAATTTTCTTATGACCTTTTAGTTTGTACAAAATTAAGGTTAATACGTATAGGTACAAAACGGTGATTTTTGGCTGCTGATATTATTCAAAAATAAACAATTTTTAAAAGTGTTACATTCCTAATTTTAATCTTACCATTGATGAGCAGTTATGTTTTTTGTAAGTCATATCACTTCTTTCTCTCTTTTACACTTCACTGTCCGACACCAAAAAAAATTCAAGAATAATTTGATATGTTATGAGGTAATTTGGGGTTGTTGAACACGAATCTGATGTTAGTTTTTTTGTATCAGACTAAGAGGTTTTTAAAACAATGATTTTTTGGTTTATCGCATGCATTTAGTAGTGCATACTCACTTTGATGTGCGCGCGCGCGCGCGCGCGCGTGTGTGTGTGTGTGTGTGTGTGTGCGCTCTTGTGGCTTACTGATAGAGCAGGTTATGCTTTTGTTAATATCAATTTTGCTTTCTTTGAGATTGTTTAATTTAAGAATGCAAAAACTTTATATACTACTTTAAAAATTGATCAGGGCTTCATTTTCATATAGATGAACTTGGTTTATTTTGCTATATCTGAAAGAGCTGATAGCAAACAATTAAAGAAGAAAAATAAGTGATCACACCAAGAAACTACTGTATATCATGCATACTTTAAATGTGTAGTGCAAGGTGATCAGGCCAAAATTCAGGATCCTAATTTATGCTGCCTGGACTTTTCTGATAGACTCAATAAGTGGTTGGCAACCGAAAATCCCACATGGCAATTTGATGTACAAATGGTGTTGAGAGACCAAAAAATAAGCTGTTTTAGATAGCTATTTTTGTATCAAAAACACCAAAAAATTTCTTTATAAAATCAGAAAAAATATACTACACCAAAATTTGCTTTCTGTAATCCGTCTGAATTCTAGTACCACATTCTGATGAGTTACTGATACCTAAACGGCTTGTCACACTTTCTGAACACAAGCAGAATCTCTATAAAGTTCTTGTATTAGTGACTTTGAAGACAAACCAAAAATTAACTGTCCACACCTGATAACCCAGCCTAAGTTGAATGATCTTCTCCGCAACCTAAATCTTACTATAAGTAAGCGTGAACTTCTTACATCTCAGTTGCAACAGTGGAACTTGCTTGCTCCTATAACAAAAGTGACATTGTATCTTCGACGATAGGAACTTCTATACAATTTATTTTTAGAAAATGTAGGTTTTTGCTATTGCTATATTCTTAAAATGATATCTATGTAAGACGTATACTTTGGAACTAACGACTGGAGACTCTTGACTCATTTAAGTAAGGCATCAAAGCTGTGCTATTGCAAAATGAAAATACCTTGCAGTCTGTTTCAATTGCATATTTAACAACGATGAAAGAAACATACCACAGCTTTCAACTTATATTGGAAAAAATCGGTTACTTTGAACATAAGTGGTTTATATACGTCGACTTGAAAAGTTGTAGCAATCAATGCAAGACTTAGTTGGGTTACTCCAAATATCACTTCTTTTCATGCTTATGGGACTTAAGAGCAAGTAGTGAATATTACGTCCAAAAGCAGTGGCCTGCCAGAATGGTATCAAGCCCGGTCAGCCCAACATTGCAAACTTGGCATTAATTTCACAAAAAAATTATACCTTCTCCACTTCACATAAAGCTAGGTCTTTTTAAACAGTTTGTAAAAGCCTTCAGATACATTTATGAGATATTATAGGCCTAACATTGTAGGCCATTATAAGCCTAATTATAGGCCTATGAGACATTATAGGCCTGCAAAATCAAATGTACTGCTTTGTTGCAAACAAAAATTATATTGAAATGTAGCTAACAATGCAAAAAATTTAAATTGCGTATTTAAATAAACGCTGATCTGACCCGTAAAAACGCAGTTCATATTTGAAATCAGCGCCCTAATTCAATAAAGTGCACCTATTCTTGTTCTTAAATTTTTTTACGACTCAAAATTTGTTAGACAGTGTATCCTGAGAAGCAGTTGGCGGCTCGTACATAGGGGCCACAGGGGCCGAAAAATTTGACTAATTATATGTGAATTTCTAAAGAAAAACCCTATATCAAATATCAAAATGTTTACATGCATGCCAAGATAACAGTTAACAGAAAAACAACGAGAAATATTTTCAAATATTTCCTGAAGTCTCTTTAAAACGATCCAGAGGGGCTCACATATTTTGGCCCGTTTACTCCTATATATTTACACCTAAAGCCAACCAACTCACGCGCCGCGCTTTGTGAAGATTTTACTATGCTAGCAATAGCACAAAATTGGGGCCAGCGATGTCTGGCCCAAACAGCAGTCGTAACTTATAAGCAGACGTTAGCTGCGCCTGCCTTTTTTGGCTTAAGCGTGATCAATTGTACAGTTTAATTTGCTTTAATTTTGTGAGTTTGAGTTCGTTTTCAATTCGACAGTTTAAATTTTTTTTCTATTTGAATAAGGTATTTTAACTTCAACTTAAAATAAAGAAATAATTTGTTAAAGAATAATTTTGGTAAAACAAATATTTTGGTTTTCTATTTGAATAAGGAAACAAATTGGTTAGTAAGAAGTCTCTTCAAAACGATGCAGAGAGGCCCACATATTTTGGCCCGTTTACTCCTATACATTTACACCTAAAGCCAACCAACTCACGCGCCGCGCTTTGTGAAAATTTTATTGTGCTGGCAATAGCACGAAATTGGGGCCAGCGATGTCTGGCCCAAACAGCAATCGTAACTTATAAACAGACGTTAGCTGCGCCAGCCCGTGTGCAGCCTTAGAAAATTAGTTGTTATTCAGTTGATATTGGGTGATGTGTTGCATTCTTTTGTGAGACAGCAGTTTCTGCTTCTCAGCACATGTTTTTTCACAGCTGTGGTTGTTTATCAGTTATATTCATTTTCATTTATGAATAATTGTTATTTTGCTGCGCTTACCTCTTTGGCGAAGGAAAAAAGGTTAAAAGGTTAAGACTATTAGCATTGTGATTCAATCACGTTACATGCGTTTGAATTTAGGTCGCTGCAACTCTAGAAGAGCTGCAACTCATGCATCTGTTTCTCATTTGCAATTGCAATCATGTGTAACGGAAGCATGTGATACAATCACAGAGGAAGTTAAAGAAAACTTCGGATCTTCGGATAAATTTCGTTCATTTTCCGTAGTGAATCCAGCTGAATTTAAGCTTTATAGAAACTCTTCCCGACAATTATGTTAAAGAAATTGCTTCGAATTACGCAATGCTTAATAAAGATAAACTGAAGTGTGAATTGTCCGTTTTGTATGCAAATGATAATTTTAGTGGAATTTCCAATATTAGCGAGCTATTAAAATTCATAAATGAAAATGGACTTGATGAAATATTTTTTGAAGTGTCTAAACTGCTTGAAATTGTTCTTGTGACACCAATTTCAACTGCTGACTCAAAGAGAAGCTTCAGCACAATGAAGCGAATAAAAACGTATCTTCAAAACACCATGTTGCAAGACAAAACTGAACAGCCTCGCTTGCCTGTCGATACATAAGGAGTACGAGTATATTAGCAAAATCAGAGATTACAACAACAAAGTCATCAACATTTTCGCGCAGATAAAGGACCGAAGAGCTGGCTACTTATACAAATAAAGGCTAGAGTTGAATATTGCATTTTTTGTTAAAAATTTATTTACCCCGCCTTTGAATTTAGGTAGTCTATGAATGGAACTTTTTGACATTTCAAAAATTGTTTTGCTGGCCCCACCATTAATGAAAGCCACGAGCCGCCACTGCTGAGAAGGAAGTCAAACTTTAAAAGAACAATACAATTTTATTGTTTCTTTCTGAAACTCTTTTTAAAAACAAAAACCAAATAGCAGCTTCATGCAAATTAGGTCAGAACCGGTTAAAAGATAAAACAGACAATAAAGCTTTTTTTTGGAATACGATAGACAATAGAACAATAGTGTGCTGCAGAAAGTTGCAGAAGGTCTATGGCTTCAATACATTTAATACATAGTCTCATATAATACATGTCTTCAAAACCAGCAAGTTTTTTTTATCAAATTCTTGCTTTTGTTGTTGCCAAGTATAAATCTTTACATTTTGGACAAAGGCTCCTGCACGAAACCCTTCTCAAAGTCTTCCTGCTAATATTGCCTGTGGCTAATGAACCCATGTTTGAAAAAGGCTTTAATGTAATCAAAGCCAATTATTAAAAGCTTGGGCCTGGCAGAAAAATGAAAATTAAAAAACTACCATTGTTGGCACCATAAAAAAACAAAGGCTTCTCGGTGTTGATGCTTCAATGAAGTCGAAGACGCTGAACTCATCAAAAATATACAAATCATTATCTGATTGTACACTTACAGTTTACAAAACTAAGAAGACTAAGATTGTTTTTTTGTTTATTGACTTTTCAGCTCCATTCACAAGAACATCGCAAAAGGTTACTAGAAACAGTAAAGTACTGTAATTCCAGCAAAGCAAAAGTTGGTATTCTTGACCAAATTGCTATATACCGCACTATAATTAGAACTGGGGAGTAGTCTGTGGTAGCTTTTTTCAAAGTCTTTGATTTAGCGTATTCGAACTATCTCGTATTCAAGCCCATTCAAATTACTCTTAAAACTTATCAACGATTTTTGCACATAAAAGGCGAATTTCGGCAGGGTTGAACTTTAACACTTCCACCAGTCAGATAAAAACCCATCGCGGCAACAATGTCAATACCAGGCAGAAGGATGCAAAAAACAATTATCTTATCAATGCGCTATGTGTATGAAAGTCTAAGATAAATATTTTACTGTAGCAAGTAGTGGCAAACATATATCTATCGTTTCTAAGTTATCAAATGTAAAATGTAGTAGTTTTATGAACTAATAAACCACTATGTTATGAAAGTGGCGATGAATTAATGCAATAAGAAAACCTTTCTTGTATACTTATATACCTTGAAATAGGTCAACAAATTCTATAGTTAGCGTAGCAAATGTGCAAGGCAAGTTTTAAATTTAAATTCCAAAATGCATAACAAGCACAATACCCTTTTGTACACATAAGAAAAAACAATTTTTACAAGCAGCGATTAAAGTGATCGTTGGTTCTTCTGGGTCGTGGAAAATCTGGGTACTTCTAATGTTTTTTTTTTTTTTTTTTTTTTTTATCTCTATATTTATCCTCCTGACTCGCAGGAAAGCGACGGAGGCGCTATACATAGGGTAAGCAATTACCCCGACCTGCTTCCGGAGATGCCAAGATATTGCTGTCCGCTATTAATTTAGTAGAGATATGACTGTAATTTAGAACTGCTTGTCAAGACCACCAAGCAGGGGAAAGTACCGTAAAGTGTCTTTCCCAAGGACACAACAGAATGGCACAAGTGGGTTTTGAACCGAGACCACGCTGATCATTAGTCCGATGCTTTAACCACTCGACCACGCTGCCGAATGTTATAAATCGTCCTAGCGAAATCGTATAATAGTAAAGCAACAACGACTAACATTTTATTCTCATTGTTATCAAAAGATTACCCAAATAAAAAAACTCAAACCCTATTGATTTTTTCAAGTTTGAGTTCAAAAATTTTTATTTTACAATTTCAAGTTTGAATTCAACTTCGAATTTGCGGCCCTGCTAGAAACTGTTTTGTAAGATAATTTTTTCAATCTTTTTTCTGGGCTATGGCTACTCAAGCAATTTTACCGCCTATTTCAACGTTCTTTTCCTATAGCACCAAATAAAATTTTTCTGAGCTTATTCTTTTCTGTATAATGGCCAAATAAGACATTTTTATAAAATTGCAATCCTTATATTTGTCGCCAAGACAAGTCTAAATAAGGATTTTGAGGAAACTCATGTTATAATTCAATTTAAATTTTTCAATTTTAAATTAATAACTATAAATATCATTTTGCTTAAATATTTTATTTTATAATTGTTTATAAAAATGTCTCGTGACCGTCAGAAAAAAGCGAAACGACCTACACGAGGGTCGCGCCTTGCAGGTTGGAAAACGCTGGATAAGAGCAAATCGAAACGAAAGTCTACAAAATCTCCAAAACAAATATAAAACAAATTTGTTTAAATCATTAAAATATATTTTTAAAAAAACATTATAATTTTAATGCTAAAACAAGCGTTTATTTTGTTAAACGTTTCTTCTGTAGTTGAAGAAAAATTTCAGTAATGTTTTTTAATAAATACTTTTGCACTGTAAAGCAACCAATCTCAAACATAGGCAGACTTTATCAAATAACTCTGTTTATTTTATTATCTATTAACACTCAAAAACTAAAGTAAATGTTAACTTATGTTGTCCATGTTTATTAATTTCAAAATCTTTATTAAACACTTGAGTCATTCACGGTTCGAAATCATATGATCAATGCTAATGAAAATTTTACAATGCAATCCTATTGTATTTTTGTCGCACTCATCACTTTCCTTTTCACTTTGAATTTCTAAAGCACTTAGAGTAGCCTACTATATGTACTTCTGCAAGCATAAAGACTGGCAAATGTTAGAATTCTGTGGGCGGTTGTACTTAAAATTGAATTCTTTGTTTTCGTTTGCCGCTGTTAGTTAGACGATAAGAGTGCAGGTTCGTTTGTTCTTGTGATAAACTGATAATTCGCTTCTCTTCGAAGAACCAAAGAGTATTTCTAAATTCAAACTTGTTGTCCAAAGCGATTAAAGAATTTAACTTTACTCTTTTATTGCGACGTTGTGGAATCTAGGCACATAAATTGGAGCTATCAGTGGTGTTTAGTCTTTTAGCTTTTGTCCACAATCAAACGCTTTGTTTCTGTCAAAAATTTAATTGGACAATAGATTAACTCGAAATCCAGTCCAAAAACCAATAATAGTAAAAAAATAATTTTTGATCTATATGTGAAAAATGATTTTGTTGCAATCAGAAACTTCAAATATGCTACTTTAAAAAGGTTTGCCCCAAAAATTATAAACAGCCTTGACTTTTACTTTAGCTCGAGAATAAAAGTAAAAATTTTAAAGAATTAACAATTCAATTTCTGCTGTTTTCGTGGTAGTTTTTGTCTTTTTGTTTTTGTTGCTGCGCTTGTACAATGCCAATTTGCGGCCAGCTCTTTTTGACAGTCACCATTTCTAATTAAACAATGTTTTATGACGTCACTTTGTTTCTTCTAATTCAGTAATTATTCGAAAATATCCTAATTACTCTATTTTAGTGTCAAGAAATAAATAAAAACTGTTGTTAAAAAATTAAATTTACATTATTGCACACATAAGCATTTAAATATCATAAAAGGGTAGTAGAAAAAGATTTTGTAGTCACAAAAATTGAGAAATAGTGCTCTAATTTATCATACGCACATAGTTGTTTCGCAATCGGCCTTTTCTTGAAGCTCTAATTTGGTAATTGGTTATTATTTGTAAAAAAGTCATTATCTTTTGTTCGAGCTCAGACCATTGAAATTTAATTAGGAATCGTGCTATTTTTTGTCGAAGTCCCGTTGTGTTCGTTTTACATTTTTGTAGCGCTTTGCAAACTAATTGATAAGCATTGTTTGCAAGGTTACGAAATACTATGACGTCACATGTTTTAATCTTTTTTTTAATTGTTAATTGCCACAACCACGTGCTATGCTACTAATATTTAAAATGCTTTATTGCCAATTGCCAGGTGTTTATTTGTGACCTCTAGTATATAACCGTTTGTTTCTTTAACTTTAGATTGCAGAGATAAAAAGTCATTCAAATTAAGTAGTTTGCAAAGGCCGTCTTACGTTATTTTGTAGAGGCCAATCAAGTGGTTTGAATTGCCCGGTAAAATTGTTCGTTGTTAATGATAGTACAATCGATGTTGTAGATTCGAAATTGCTTGAACTGGAGAAAATTTTCATCCATAATCTTACGCTCTGTGGAGCTGTAATTTGACTGACAGCATTTGATTAAAGGTTATATTTTATTTCGTACTATGATTTAGTAAGTTATAGTTAGGAGTTAGGATTGGAGAGAATCATCCAACGAACTATTCAGCAGATTTCTTTCACCCAGAAAACAGACTTTCCGAGCTAGAGAATAATACGTTGGCACAGAAGGCAACATTGGTTTTGAAGTCAGTTGATTAATAAAAACATAATTCTCAATTAAGTTGAAGAAGTTAGTTTATGTTGGGCACCGAGGCCAACGTAATTTAGATCACAAGCATAATTTTAGATAGTTCACTTTTGATTCAATAACCATTGTTTTCCACGGTAGCAATAGCGCCAACAACATGATTTGGGTGTTTTTTTAGGGATTGCCCGGGGTACTCCTCCTCTTCACTTTCTACCTAAGCCAACTCTTTTTCCAATTACCTTTTCTTCTTAAACCATTAACTGCAATTCTTTTTTTACCTTCGTTCCTCTTCGACATCAAGTGTAGACCAAAAAAAAAAAAACGCCTTCAAATTGATCCTTTTAAATTTTCTGTAGACGTAAATGCCTCTTGCCTCAAAACGTTAAACGTCCCTAATCTAAAAATTAAATCTAACGAAGCATTTATTCAAAACCTAGTAATTGTCAAATTTTTGCATTAATTTTAAGCAAATTGCCATTTCAAAGTTGAACTCATCACACCTTAAAGATCTTGCAATAAAATAAAAAAATTTAAATAAATGTGGAGCACTGACAGAAAAGTTGAGGGGACTGACGGTCAAAAAATATCACTCTAAACAATAAATCAGATCTGGGTTGTTTTGTTGGTTAGGAGAACATATTAATACGGTTTATAAATATATGTAGTTTATCGATACACTTTAGAAAATATCTTATTTGCTTCGTTTTTTTTTAGTCAATCAAATTTTTAAAAGTTTGTAGCTATTTTAAGTTTAATTTAATAAAAGAAATAAAAATTTTCCCCTTTGATATTTTTCTTTTTACTTTCCAAAAAACAAAGAAGGAAATATGAACCTTAAAAAGTTTTAAAGTATCTAAATTCTCAAACTTTACGTTATTTTAATTTTTTTGTTTTGTTTTCTAGCCTGTTTTTAAAAGAAAATGGCACATTTGCTTTCTGCCGACCTACAAATAGGGACTTCACTTTTTGCTTTAAATTTCCCTAAAACTTTGCTGTAGTTTGTATGCCAATTAATACTTAATAAAGATAAGAAATTTGTTCTTTTTCAAATATTTCTCGGTTAAATAACTTCTTTGTTACTTCGACAAAGTCACACCATGAAAAGTTGTACTTTGATTTGTTTATTTTTTCAACAGCATTTATGGAAGACAAATATTTGCCTATGACAAGCGCAAATTTAACAATCTTCAATGAACTTGAACACTGAAAAATTTAGGTCAATAAATGAGCAACGAAAACTATTAAGCTTATTGCTTAATAAGTATTTAACAGCAGCGAGAAAAAAATGTTTAATGTTTTAATTTTTTAAATTGAAGCTTTGTGAGAATAGGATGATTACATTTTGTTTGGTTTTCTTTTTTGTCGTCAACACAGAAGCTATTTTGTCCACAATTTTTGCCTTCTTTCAACAAATAAGACTCAGTTTAAATTTTCTATGTTACTGCATTTTATTATGAAATGATAAAAAAGAGTTTTAATTTTTGTAAGTCCAAGAAAAATATCGAATGGAAATAAATATATAAAACAGCCCCGATAGTAACAAAACTTTTTAGGCTTTTAAAAACTTTGCAAATTCTCAAGTAAAAATTGCGGAGTAAAAAAACTCTAAAGCCACAACTTTCATACATTTTTTAAGACTAGCTAATAAAGGTTGATTATTTTTTAATTGACGATATCTCGAAAATTTAAGATTATTGTTTACTGATTTTTGTGCTGTTACAAGAACGATTTTAAAAAATTATTGAAATAAAGAAAATTTTATAAAAGTTGCAATATTGAACTTCTCTATTCGCTTTCTTTCTTGATTGGTTAACTGTCTCGCAGCTATCCTGTGATACTAAGCAAATAATGTAAATGTTTTTTCAGCTGTCCCTTTCAAATCTTTCAAATACATAACGCTTTATTGTTAAACCGACAAAGCTTCCTCAAGATATATAAAAAGTTACTTTTCCAAAAAAAAGTTGAGGTTGCTGTCTTTTATATACATAATTGCTAAAGATTATTACCAAATGGAGACAATGTGATTAGACCATGGATTATTTATTCAGAATTTGCCGATTAAAAAGTGCAATAACCAATGACAAAGAAAATGAAAAGAAAATTGCTGGACAATGGAATGTAGTTCTGAAAAAAATGTTTGCAGTTGCTTAATTTTTAGCTGAGAAAAATTTTCCATTTCGTGGCGAAAATACAGCCATTGGTTGCAACAGTTCAAAAAACGAAATATTTCTGGGTTTGATTGAACTGCTAGGGATATTCGATGCAGTTACGAAAAAGCATTTGGAAAATATTAAAAGTAAAAACACACAAAAACATTATTTTAGTAGTGATATTCAAAATGAACGTATTGATATCCTAAGCGGTGTTGTATTGAAAGAGATGCTACAAAGAATAAAGACTGCAAAATACAATGCTGTAATACTGGATTGTACCCTCAGACTTAAGCCATCAAGAGCAAATGTTACTCACAATCCGATATGTAACAAATGGATTATCGAACCAAGTTCTCGTTGGAATTTTTAAACACTTCATAAAGTTTATTCCTGTTGAGAGCAACACTGAATTAGATATATATTTAACACTTTTAGATGCATTAAAAGACAAAAGTAATTTAATTTAATTTGCTGCTCTGAGTTTTCATTGAGCTTTTTACTGACAGTCTTGCCACTTTTACTATAATACTACGGCTGTGATTTCATGGTTTAATAACTTCCCCAGCAAGGAGAAATGTAAATTCCTGTCTTTCGACGTCATAGGTATCTACCCTTCTATTTTAGAAGAACTGCTCACAGATGCCATCCATGTTGCAATACAGTATATTGAAATCAATGATGACGAAGTCAGCATAATTATGCATTGTAGAAAATCACTCCTTTTTAGCAGAGATGGTGCCTGGATAAAAAAGAATGGCTCACTATTTGACGTTGCGATGGGTTCTTTTGATGGACACGAAATATGTGAATTGGTTGGCCTCTTTCTTCTCAACAAACTAACGCAGTTTGTCGGAAACAACAACATCGGCCTCTACAGGAACGACGGTTGGGCGATCCTGAAAAATGCGACTGGTCCAAGCTCAGAGCACATTAAAAAATGGATTATAAAGCTCTTCCAACATCACGACTTAAAGATAACACAGAAATTAACTTCGTCCAAATTAATTTTCTCGACGTCACTTTTGACCTGAAGTCGGGGTCGTGCTGGCCCTTCCGCAAGCCCAACGACCAACCTCTTTACATTCATCAACTATCTAACCATCCGCCAGTTATTAAGAAGCAACTGCCACAAATGCTTTCTGCTCGCCTTTCGCAGTTCTCGTGTAACAGCAAGAAATTTTCCAAAGCAGTCCCGGAGTATGTAGAGCAGGGGTGCACAACTCAAAACTGGTGCTGAACCAATCTTATAGGTGCGTATAACGTGTGGGCCCACATAAAATTGAATCCATGCATGCATACATAAACATCATGTTTACATGTGCATATGCGTCTTTTTTAAATGAAAAGCCTAACACATAACAACACACAAAATATCAAAAAATAAAATGTATTTTATTCAGTTACAAAGCAATACAAACATGAAATTTTTACAATCAAGTGGCATTTATTTTTCAAGTGGCATTTATTTTTTCTCAATGAAACCACTGCCTTGCAATCGTTTTCTGTCTACCAAATTCTGCAAGTTCGGCTGTAGAGGAGAAAAAGCAACTCTCATAATTGCGTCCAGGTGTTCATCAGTGAGTTGAGCCCGAGTCTGTAACTTGTTTAGCTTCGTAACAGAGAAAGCCTGCTCACAGCAGTAGTTGCTGCCAAACTGGCATATCCAAAATCTTGCATTTTGTAGAGTCATTGGGTAGCTTTCATCATCCAAGCGAGGGTAGAATTCAATAAGTCCGTGGTCAATAAATGCAGCCTTCAAACCAGTGTTTCCTTGAAAATCCAGCACTTCCAATTGAGTTTCAGCATGGGTTATGTCTTCAACAGTCACACGAAACGGTTGCTACAACAATGAAAGCTCTACCGCCCTTTCATTCAAATCTTGAAACTTTTTTAAAAAACTTTCCCCGGGATCTTGACAATAGTGAGCATATTTTCTAAAATCTAGAAAAAAATTCGAATTGCAATTGCTTGCAAAAGAAGACATGCTTTGAAAGTACATGATGTTACCAGATGATAGTTGCTTTTGAAACAAACTTAGTTTGTTTTCAAATGCATCAATTGCACAAACCAAATCGGTTATTAGTTGCGAACCTCCTAGAATTTTGCTACATAATTTATTGAGGTGATGAGTGATGTCAACCAAAAAAGACAAGTTCAGTAACCAACCTTCTTCAGAAAGAATATCAAGAATTATTTTTCCATTCATTGTTTTTAAAGCTGATTGCTTTTCACGCAAGAATTGGCGAAATTCTTCCAGAAGATTTTAAAACCTTTCCAAAACCTTGCCTCTGCTCAACCAACGAACATCGCAATGGTAAATTAAATCCTCATATTCGGCACCAACCTCTTCTAAAAAGGATTGAAACTGTCGATGTTTCAAAGCTTTTGTCCTGATTTGATTGACACACTTTATGACAACATCCATCACGTGGTCGATTTTCAGAGTTTTTGCACATAGAGATTCTTGATGTATGCTGCAATAAACATTGAGGATGTTTGATAAGGAAACAATTGTTGAGCATCTTTCTTTGCCTGTCATAGACGGGCAACCGTTAGTGGTCAATCCGCATAATTTGTTCGGTGATACGTCAGGAATTTTCTCATAAAGAAGACTAACGATGGCCTCTTTTATGTCTACGCCTCGTGTGCGACCACAAAGTGAAACCAAACCAAGAAAATTCTCGTAAACGCTTAATTCAGATGAAACACTACGAATAAATATTAACTGGGCAGTGTCCTTTATGTCACTACTCTCGTCGAATGCAAATGAGAAACACATGAATGATTTTGCTTTTAAAGAGAGTTAATCTAATATATTCTGGCCGATTTCTTGAATTCTACGCGAAATTGTGGCTCTTGAAGGATTGATCTTTTCAAACAGATGTGCTTGATCTGGAACCAACAGCTTAGTTACGTTGTTAATGCAGCTTCTTACAAATTCTCCATCATTAAATGGCCTTGAAGAAGGAGCGATCTCCTCTGCAACAATGAAAGATGCTGTTCCTACTGCATTTTCAGTTTGTTGGACAGGTTTCTTAAAAACGTTCTGTTCTGCAGACAAAGAGTTTTTGAGCTTCTTTACTAAATCTTCTCTCATGGTTCCATTTATTGTAACATACTTTTCTTAGTGAAAACTCTCATAATGTCTCTTCACGTTGTAAGCTTTTGGAAGGGCGACTGTTTGTCGACACACAAGGCAGAGTGGCTTTTCTTTCTGTTCAATAAAAAGTTAGTCATTAGTCCATGAATCTTGAAACGGACCCTCATGTTCAACACGCTTTCTTTTGCTCATGTTATCAAATGTAACAAAATCTGCAAAAATGAATAAATATAGTGATATAAAGCAACTGACTGCGCACAGGGTTCACAAGTAAAGTGTTTTTATCCAAAGAAAATCCGATAAAAGCTAACACATTATTATGCACCGACTATAAAAATGACAATTTTTTTATCTTTGTTACAGACATACAAAAATGTAACGAAAAAATATTTAAGCTTCATCAGAGAAATTCCGGTACAGTTTTTGTAATGTTTTTTAGACTCAAGCTAAACTTAAAACAGCATTGCTAACGAAATTACTTTTTTATTACACAATTAGCACGTTTTACATTAACCCAGTGGTTCCCAACCTTTTTGAATACATTTCTCCCGTAGCCCATTTTGGTATTTTTCATTCCTCCTCTGTTACGCTAGTTTTTTAAACGTTACTTTCTCACGACTCTGCTTGCACATTCTGGAGTAATGCACAACCTTAATCTAGTACTCTAGTCGTTGCATCTTTTGAATAATCCACTGTAGTGTTAATGACAATTATCTTTGCTCGGTAACTTCAAACTAACAAGTTTAGTTGATGCTGGGTTTTGGGGGGGTAACTTTTTTGAAAAAAATTTTCCGACCAAAAATACCACTTTATAGTAAAAAATAGCGCTGATTTAAAAAAACATATATTAGGTTGTGAAAAAGAGATAAAGTTAAATTTTAATTAAAAAAATTACAACTAATAATTAATTTTTATAAGATATATTTTTATAAGTATAAAATGACATCAGACTAATTGTTTATTCAGCATTTCCTTAAACCTGAACCCTAAATCTATTCAAACTCTGCTATGGCCATTTTAAATTTTAGCAAAGTTATAACTAATAAAATAAATCATTAAAAACTTTTAATTTTATAAATTTTAAAAAACATCGGTGTACTTTATGTTTTAATTAAAATTTGTCCTTTAAGGAATTTCCATTAACTGGGATATCGATATATGAAATCAGCGCATTTTTTAGCCCAGATTATCAAATTTTTGTCGGAAAAATTTTTTCAAAAAAGTTACCCCCCTCCGAAACCCCGCATCAACCACAAGTATAACTGTAAAAGAGTCTAAGGATTACCTAGAAAACTTAATGTGCGATTGAAACTATACTAAGCAAGCATCATTATACCAAGAGATCGCTGTACAATATCAGGAGAATAACAAAATAACGAAATAGCAATTAAAACAGAAAACAGTCTGCCAGAAACCAACCGCTAGTTCAGACAGTTTTAATGAATTCGAATATCAATTTAGTTCAATTTTCCTCTCGATCAATTTGAAATTTGTTCTTGTTTGTTTTCTAAAAAGAGTTGGATCCGGGATGTAGTTTGTGACAGTGCACAACGCAAATCATTTACATCTATCTATTTCTTAGATAGATAGAAATATTTGGCCTTAATTTGAAGTAGAGACAAAAATCCTTACTCGCATAGATAAGTTGATACAAAAGGGATAAGAATACGAAGAGCTGTTTCTGTTGTTTCAGGGTATGAGTCTTTTAATCCAACCCAGAAGTGTGAAAGGAGTTTTTCTTGGTACTCTTGTCTAGCTCCAGAATCGTTTATCAGCTCTAAAAATTCGTCCTGACATTCATCTGAAAGCTTTAATTGAAACAGGAAATGTAAACAGATTTCTCACAAAATCCAATTCTTCATTACTAGTCTCAGGAAAGTATCAAACGAATTCGTTTTGAAGATTTGACAAATACTTTACAATATCTTTCTCAATAACTTTTGGCATACTGCTCTCCTCTCTGCTGTCAAGAAGCTTATCCACTTTCTCGAACATTGCAAAATTGTAGATTTCAGCTTTTTTTTTTCAATTTGCCAACTTAGCCTTGAAAGCCTTCAGTGCATCGACAAATTCGATGATATTGGTATTTTTGCCTTGCACCTGTAGGTTGAGTTTGTTAAGTTGGTCAAATATGTCGCACAAATAAGCCAGAGAGATCACCCACTGTTCATTATCTAGTTAAGCGTGATACTCAATCTTGCCTTTGAGAAGACAAAATGCTTTTAATTCCTCTCGGAGTTCAAAGACTCTTTGCGTGATATTGCCTTTGAAGAGCCATCAAGTCGGAGTGTAATAGAGAAGCACCTAGTGGTCTGAATCCATATCTTCATAAAATGCTTTAAAAAGACGGGAATTTAAAGCTCCTGCTTCAATAAAATCAACTATTTTTATTATCTGAGCAAGGGCCCAGATGGTAGGTGCTTTCTCGCAGCCTGGGCCGTGAGTAAGTCTGTTCATTGCTATTAAAAATAACAGACCGAAACCGAACCTACCAAATCGAAAGGGTATCCACCCATTCCGATGTTCAGTGTGGGTCTGCTAGTCGGCAAACGTCCTTTTCAGGACGGGGCAATGTCAGGATAAAACTGCCCTTTTTAGGGCACATTGCCAACAAGTTCCGAAGACCCACTATTCTTCGGCTGAACATCGAAGGCCTCACTGCAAGCAAGATGAACGTTCTTCATCACCTCGCTATGCAGTCTGAGGCACTCGTCATCCTACTGCAGGAGACCCACTGCACTGATGCAGAGAAGTTCGTACTTCCGAACTACCAACTAGCTGGGTCTTCTTTAAGCAGGAAGCATGGCCTTGCCACGTTTGTCCACGAGCGAATGAGATACACACTTTTGGACCAATCTCACCGATATCGGAGATCGAGTGGTTGTGTGTGGACGTTGATGGTTATAAAATAGTCATCGTCTACAAACCACCGCCAACGTGATTGCGAACTTTGGATCTCCCAGCGTTTCCTCACCCCTGTCTTTACGCTGGCGATTTTAACTGTCGTCATGCTGACTGGGGTTACGACGACAACAGTCCGGACGGTGAGTGCTTAGTTGGCTGGGCAAGTATTAATTGTCTTGCCTTCCTATATAATGCCAAGGACGCTGCCAGTTTTTATTTCGGCCGCTGGAACACTGGTACCAATCCAGATCTAGCTTTCGCTAGCGTAGGTCCAAACAGTCGCTTATCGGATAGACGTGTCCTTGACAAGTTCTCCAGGTCACAACATCGACCCTCGCTTATTACACCACCAAAGTTTGCTATGGCAGTTCCAAGCATGCCTGTTAAGCGATGAAACATCTGCAAGGCCAAATGGAGTCAATACATTGCTTTGACGAATAAATTCGCAAAGACTTTGTTGCCGCCTGATTCACTTAATGTGGATGCGGCTTACCAGGACTTCTGTAACACCATTAAGAAAGCAGCCAAAAAGACTATCCCACGCGGGTATCGAAATAACTATATTCCGTGTTGGGATGCAGAGTGTGAATCCCTCTATAAAACCTTTCTGCAGTCTCCTCAGGGAGATGACTCAAGTTTGGCTGCTACAGCTCTGCTTGCCAAGCTTAACAGAAAGCGGAGGGATCGATGGTCCGAGGCAGTTCGGAGCATTGACTTCTCACACTCTAGTCGAAAAGCGTGGAGTATTTTGAACAACCTTACTGGTAGGTCATGACACTCTTCTCGTCACTGTCTCGTTTCAGTCGATGCTATTGCATCTCAGTTGGTTAGAAATGGGAAATACGAGGCTGTTGACTGCAAGTCATCTCGACTTGTCTCTCAAGAAGTGTCTGACCTTTGGAGGGCCACAACACCAGATGCCGTAATTATCTCTGACAATTTTTCACAGAGAGAATTTGCTGCTGCCCTCCAACATTTAAAACCAGGTAAAGCTCCGGCTCCTGATTCCATCTGCCCAGAGCTTATACTCTATGCTGGAGCTGTTTTGAAGTCCTGGTTACGTGACTTCCTTTTTTCCTGTTTGCGCCGACTCAAAATTCCCAAGATCTGGAGAAGAGCGCTTGTGGTCGCGATCCCCAAACCAGCAAAGCCCGTGGGGGACCCAAAGAGTTATTGACCAATATCTCTGCTTTGTGTCCCCTACAAGATCCTCGAAAGGCTTATCTACGCCCGCGTTGAACCATTAATTGATCCACTGCTCTCTAAAGAGCAGGCTGGGTTTCGACACGGGAAGTCAACCGTAGAGCAAATTGTTTTGCTAACCCAAAACATCGAGGATTCTTTCGAGGCTAAAAAGTAGGCCGGTGCAGTATTTGTCGATCTGACAACTGCTTATGACACTGTCTGGCACCGCGGCCTCATCTGCAAGCTGCTGAGACTACCTCCGGATAAGCAGATGGTCAAAATGATTATGGAGCTTGTCCGAAATCGAAGTTTCATCCTTACCACCGGTGACAGCAAGCAAAGCAGGCTACGCCGTCTTAAAAACGGCGTTCCTCAGGGATCGGTCTTGGCTCCCTCTCCTATTTAACATCCATACGTACGATCTTCCTTCCATAATTTCCAGAAAGTTTGCTTATGCTGATGATCTAGCATTGTTGCACTCTTCTGGAAACTGGAAGGACTTGGAGGGGACTTTAAGCCAAGACATGTCTACACTTTCAGCGTATCTCCAGACTTGGAGCTCAGTCACACTAAGACGGTGACGGCAGTCTTTCTACTAAATAACCGAGAGGCCAAACGTGAGCTAAAAATCTACAACAACGGTAGAGTTTTACCGTTCTGTCCAACCCCTACTTATCTTGGGTTAAAACTGGACAGATCGCTCACGTTTCGTCACCATTTAGTGGCATTACGAAAAAAATTATCCTCGCGCGTCACACTGCTGAGGCGACTCGTGGGTTCGGGATGGGGTGTTGGTGCTAAAACACTACGCATAGCCACCTTGTCTCTAGTCTACTCAACAGCTGAGTACTGTGCTCCAGTCTGGTGTCGCTGTGCTCACATTCGCCTCCTCGACAGTGTCTTGAACGACGCCTTGCGCATAGTCAATAGATGCCTGCGTCCCACTCCAACGGACCACCTACCTGTACTCTCAGGCATCCAGCCAGCTGAGCTTCGCCGAATGGGAGCGACACTCTCCTTGGTTCATCGTGGGTCTCTGGACCCTGATCATATCTTGTATGGTCTTTTAAGTGGGCCCTCAGATACTCACCAAGTGAGACTAAGGTCCAGACGCCCGTTTGTGCCAGCTGCGCAGAATCTTTTGGACAACCTTGCCAGACTTGGCATCCGCACTTCTGAATGGACAAACTACAAATGGAAAACGGAGTATTGTGAAAATGTTTCCAGGCTCCGTGGTTTTGTGCCCGAGACCGGTGCCAGGCCTGTTGGAATGGGCTTACCTCGAGCAGCTTGGGTTGTCCTAGTAGTAATTGGCCTAGTAGCCAGTCTACATACAGCAGAAACCTACTGAGGCTGCACTGCCTTTTGGCAGCCTAATTATTGGAATATATTTTAATAATAAGCTTTGACAAAGTCTACCTACAGATTGCTCTTGGATATAACATGCAAAACCTTGCAAGTCTCAACTTTCTTCGGCAGCTTTGCTAAATGTTCAACATGACTAATAAGAGTTACAGTAGCCTATCAACATATCTTTCTCCCTTGCCCTGTCTATATCTTTATCTGGAGGACTTCTGAAGAAACATTATTCCCCTGTTATTGACAACAATATGTTACAACAATGGTCTTTGTGACAATCATATAATTCAAGCAAAACAAATACTGACAATGTATGCTAGTTAACGGCAGTGTTGTGCCCGTCAACAAAAAATCTTGACTGCGTTAGCGCAGCGTCACCTCTTTAAATTCTTATCGGCGTCATTTACACCGATAACGCTCAAAAATGTTAGCGGCGTCAGCGTCAGCGTCAAGATTAGCGTCAATCCGATAAATTAAAATACTGTTACAAAAAAATCGTTGATTATGTAATAGGGCAGAAAAATTAGGAATTTCTGAATTGTCATAAAATGCTTTAATTTCAAAACATATGCGTCACAAAATCATTGTTACACTTATTTTATTCATTTATTTACTTCAGGTTTAGATCCCATACAAACAAGGAACACAAATCATTAATAACAACTAAGCACAACTGTAAAAGAAAAAAAAAAGTGCATTGAAGTAAATACTATTTCATGAATCTAACACAACATGGGCTGAATAATTTAGATACACAGCAGATTTTTATAAAACATGGGCTGAATAATTTAGATACACAGCAGATTTTTATAAAAGCCATAAAAATGGGATTAAAAAAGAACATCTAAGTTTACAAGACTATCAATGAAATTATTATTTGACTGAAAACTACTATTTATGAAAGTAAACGTATACTTTTTCTTAAAACAGCATGAAATATTAATAGCATAATATTATGATAGACCTGAGGTTCAATTAATTCTACAGCACGTCACAAACTCCATATTCACTTGCAAAATGCGCCGGGCAGACCGATTTTACGGGAGGAAGGGGGCAAAAACGCGCTAGTCATGATAAAGATGGAAATCAATTGCCACTAAAAAAGTTCTATAATTTTTTGAGAAAATAAAATTCTTCTTCTAAAATCTTTCACTTTCTAATCGCCCATTTTTTCACCAAATTTCAAGGTGAGGACTGTTTAAAAACGTTATAGTGTAAAGAAAGATCCAAAATGACTTTTTACAGTGACTCTATCTGAATAAAAGTGTCCTTAATTTAACGGCAATTCGTACCTGCGCTAAAATTATCAATTCACCTGTGCCTGCCACCAGACAAAGCAGTCACCCAAACAATTGGCTATTAATATAATTTAATGCAGAAAACTACAAATTTTCAATTGACTAGTTTCTAAATATTTAGATTGTAAGTTAAAATAAAAACTACAATATGCTATCAATTCGCTATTATTGACCTTTCTTTTAAGGTCCTCCACAAAATTCAGTGTTGTGCATGAATAGCTCCCTACATCTGCAGACAATATATCTGAGTTAAATGCACAGAGGTTAGATGTAACAGCAAAATTACGTTCTTTGTTAATATAATTTAGATCATTCATTCATTCATTTTTATTCTCGATCATTATTAAACAGTTTAACACAAAAATTATAAATATTGAAAAGATCAAGAAAAGGAAGAAGCAGCACCACGTCAGACGTTAAAACATGCATAAGATAACACAGGTCTACAAAATTTCAAAAATTTTTTCTTTCTTTTATGGAAATAGTCATTTCTTATAGATTTTTGGGCGCTGAATCCGAAAATGACAATAAAAACCTTCGATTAGCTCTCGTTTTTGAAATATTTTAAATTTTAGTTTTATGCGAATGCATACATTAACGCTAATGCAACAACAGAAACGTTCATGTTCACAATCGCATTCTTTTAGCTTTCCTGCTGTAAGACAATTCCGGTTGATCTCGAGCAAGACTCGAACAGTAATCAGCTAACATTGATGGGCTCCATTTTCCTTGGTACCGTTTTTCCATGACTGTAATATCCTGGTGGAAACGCTCCCCATGGTCGTCACTTACTTTACCATAGTTTGAAGGAAAAAAATCCAAGTGCGAATGTAAGAAGTGTATTTTTAAAGACATGTTACACCCCATATTTTTGTAGGAATCTATCATGTGTTCCACCAGTTCAATATAATTTAGAGCTTTTGTATTCCCAAGAAAGTTGTGTGCCACATCTCGGAATGTATTCCAGGCAACTTTCTCTATTCCAGGCAAGGTATTATCAAAGCCTTTATCTTTTAAAAGCTTGTTGATTTGGGGTCCAACGAAAATACCTTCTTTGAGCTTTGCTTGGCTTAATACAGGAAACTTGTTGTAAATGTACTTGAAAGCTAATCCATCCTGATTCATCGCTTTTACAAAATTTGTCATTAATCCAAGTGTAATATGCAAAGGGGGAAGTAAAATCTTTGATGCTTCAACGAGTGGAGTGGTACTTCACATTTTTTGTACCTGCTTTCAAAGTGCTTCTTTTTGGCCATTCCTTTTTAAGGTAATGTTCATGTCTTGCATGACTGTCCCATTCACACAAAAAACAGCAATACTTTGTATAACCAGGCTGCAATCCCAGCAGTATTGCAATTACTTTAAAGTCACCACACAGTTGCCAGCAGTACTGTTCGTAATTCATGCACTGTAAAAGATTCTTCATATTCTCGTATGTTTCTTTCATATGAACTGCATATCCAACGGGAATTGATGGCAACATATTTTTATTGTACAGCAACACAGCTTTTAGGCTTAGTTTCGACAAATCAATAAACAGTCTCCATTCTATTGGTCTGTGGGAGTACCCAAATTCTTGCATAATACCACCAACATCTGTGCAATATACAAGTCCCCCTTTCATGCTAAAAAACTGGGCCAAAGACTGTTGACGTGTACGAAAACTACAAACTTTGACACCACTTTGAAGCAAATTCCACTGTTTTAATCTGGAAGCCAATAGTTCAGCTTTAACTTTCGGCAAATCTAAATCCCTTACAAGATCATTCAGTTTACTTTCATTGATTAAATGTGGTTCAGTAGTAATATCAAATTTTTTATTCCTGGATGTGCACGGTTCAGAAACGCTACACTCTTCACTGCTTTCTGCATCGTCTGAACTCAACAGATCTATTTTACATGGTTCAGAAATAGGTAGCTCGTTACTGTGACGAACAGGACGAATTGCAGATAGTATGTTAGGATACTCTATTACAGACTTCTTCTTCCTGTTGAATCCTTTTTTTATGGAAGGCGTGAGACAGAAGTAACAATCGTTTACGTGATCCGTAGGTCCCTCCAAATCATTGGCACTGCAAATGGCATTGCCTTTCTTTTCTTTTTCAACCACTCATTAAGGGCTGTCACACCGGAGTTGCAGCATATGTGAGGAGCCCAAGGCTTTTTCTGATCTCCGACTTTACAACTAAAGTACTGATGATAAGCCTTACTTGTTCTAGTGGTTAAGCCACGTTTCTGCGAGACACGGTAAACTCCCCACAGATATAACAGAAGTTATCTGCAGAATTTACACAAACACGAGGCATTTCAAAATACACTGACTGAAAGCTACTTTAACAGGTTATCGTACTTGTAGTTAAAAAAGCTCAATTCTATACAAAAAAGAACACAGTGCAAGTTTTCGGATATAACTATGTTACACAGGTAGTGTACTTTGCAGTATATTTGCACCTGTTAGAAGTCTTTTCTGCGTAGTCTAAGTTAGGTGAAATTTTGCTGGCTAGCGTTACCTGTTGTAGCCTATTTTACCGTTCATCACGCACATTAACTAAGCTACACTCCTATTTAAGCTCTGTAGCTGATATAAATCGGCGAAATGTTTTCACAGCACTTGTATTATCTTGGGATATGCCCTCCCTAACTGATAACTTTATTTCATCTCTGTTGCTGAAAAACTTATTTTCAGTATAGGAGGAATGCACTATGTATTTCCATATTTCATAAGCCTAGCTATTATCACTTTAAAACATGTGACCTACCTCCTCTGAAATATCTTGAAACATGAGCGCTTGCAGTATGTTTGAAAGGGGCATCAAATGATCTGTGAAAAGGGTTCAAATGTAACAGTCACCAATGGCCTTAGGTTATTAAAAAAGTAACTTGGTGGTAACTTGGTGGTTGTTTTAAAAAGGTCTTCGAGCCCTGTTATCTAAAAGAGATAAATTTGTGAATGAACGAGATAAACAGGTATTCGACTTAGATTTCTAGGGGGTCACCTGTCCCCTTAGCTTATGTTGCTGGTGCCCATATCTTGAAAACTAGAGCTAAACGACAATTTTATGGCTCATTTTTGAATTCAGCGCCCCAAAATTAGTAAAGGGCGGCTACTTTCATCCCAGAAAGAAATTTTGTGTTGACTAGTGTAATTAGAAAATGAAAGCACAAGACAGTAGAAAGCATGACCGCAACACCTTAATCAGATAAAGATATAAGAAGTAAAAAAGAAAGAAAATGCATTATAATAATACAGTATTATCAAACAAACCGAGCGATTAAATAACCAGTGCATGATTAGGCTGCGTAATGATGATAGGTGGCACAGCTAGCCAAGATGGGAATTTAGCGTGTATTGTGGTAATCGATCGAATCATTGTGGTAATATATTCAATAAGAAAGTCCAATCCTAATTTAAATCGCCAATTATATGCCAATGGAACATCATTTTTACTAAAAATTAAAAAAAAATCTGCTTAAGTAATTTCATTTACTGCCAATGTGTTTGCAGTCTTTAAAATCCACTTGTTTTTTTCTGCTTCGTTTAACTACCGTTAATGTGCTTGCAGTTCCGAAAAAATCTGTCTTCGTCATGTATAAAATTACTTTGTCAGCGTTAACAACTAATTTTTCTATTTACATCGAAATAAAGTCAGGAAGACTATATTCAATATAAAAACCTGAAGAGGGCTAAAGTTAGCAGAAAACGTTCGTTTAATTTTTTGTTTTTTGTTTTCTCCTTAATATGTAAATAAATAAATCATTTAAAAAAAATGTTAAATACAATATGGTTGCTTTCAATAGCAATTTTATGGTACAAAAAAATTAACCTCTCTACCGAAACTATATTTTCTTTCTTCGTAAACGCCTGGGTCTCTTAAAATTCGATTGCACGTGTCAGATCTCAATTATCATTTTAGAAAGATCCGTTGGGCGCTTTTTGTCCTTCATGCCGTCGCCTATGTCTGTAATAGCGAGTAAATTTTTATTTTCTTATTATTTATTTTTTATTTTTATTTCTATTTATTCTCCTAGCTCGCTAGACAACGGCGGAGGCGTTATACTTCGGACAAGCGATTACTTCGACCAGCTTTCGGAGATGCCGAGAATTGCTAAATCTACAACTATAAATTACTAATCATTAAACATTGTTTCTATAAGATAGTTTAGTAGCTTCTTCGATGGGCTTATGATATTTTTTATTAAATTTAATACCAATTTTCAGAAACTCTGTGGAAGCCTAATTGAAGGCTATTAAAACCTTTTGTCAATTTAATCTGGCCTATCGCTAATTCAAAAAGCATTGAATTTAACACATTTTTATAAAGAGGTTACGCTGGGTCACGAATCAGGAGACAATATTTTGATCAACTAGAAAAAAATTAAATTAGCAAGCTATCAAATTTTGACAACAGCCAACTGGACAAAAAAATTTATTTGGTTGTGTACAATGTACATGTATTTTTCAGCAAACGTCATTACTATTGCGGTGAAGTTGGGATGAAAATACGCGCAACTTGGATGAATACAGTTTTTTATTTTAAAACTTATAAAACAGAAATAAATACAAATTCGAAAATTAACCGAAAACACGAACACTGACTAATTGAAATCGCTTCACAATCTCCCACATAAGATCAACGTTTGCATTTGATTTGAAAATGGCCCACGAGGGTCCGACTATTTATACTAAAATAACACATGGAGAGAGGCGGGACGAGAAAGCAACTTTAAATGATGTCATCATTGGCAAGAATTACGTAATGCAATAAAAAATAAGAAACTTTTGGTTTACAAAGTATTGGCGGGAAAAAAACTAACTTCTGATGATGTCATTGCCGAAAACAATTACGTAAGGCAAAAATAAAACAACTTTTGATCTAAGAGATATTGGCGGGAAAAGATAACTTTAGATGATGTAAACAGCGAAAACAATTACGTAAGGCAACGAAAATAAAGCAACTTTTGAAAAAATCAATTTTAGTTAAAAAATCTAACCTTGACTGAACTCGAGTCTGCATTAACACTTACTATAGATAGCGCTGGACATCGGTCGAAGCCTACTATTGTGATCTATACAGACTATATTGAAATTACTATTACTATTTCGTAGTTTTAATAATATGAAAATTAACTATACTGTAAAATTATTTATTTAGTAGCCTAGTGTGTCTGCTCTATAACTAAAATTAAAATTTATTTTTTTGATAACAACTGTTTTGCTAACATTTTCCACAGACCACAATTATGTGATTTTTAGTTTGATTGAGTTTGCCAACTGAGCTGGGACTCGAACACTTTCAAGCACCACGCATATCTTTTTTTTTTTTTTTTTGGTGTTCAGACAACATCCTGCAAAAACAAAGAAAGTTACTATCGTGCGCTTAATAAAAACAACTGCGCTTAAGTTCCTCAACTGCGCTTCTTTGATTTTGCGGCTTTTAATTAAGTTCCAGCCGGTGGATTTTTTAAAAACTTTTAGAAAGCAAAGTTGCAATCCTTGAGAACATTTTTAACAATTGGAAGCAGCTGCATTTTCAAAGCAAGAATTCGTGAGGACTCTTTTATAACTTTATGGTGTTTTTGCAAGTAGCTTATTTGACATGGTTTAAATCTGTTTTTACATGCTGTAGCTTTCCTAACTTTTTTTCTTAAATAAAAATGCGGCATTGGAGTCAGCGATTGAAAAATTTTTGTATATATTTTCGCCTTGCAAAAAATAATTAACGCTTAACGCTTGACGCAAAAAACAAGCAAAAAGTTGTCGGCGACACCTATTCCGTCAACCGAAAAATATCTTTACGGCGTTTGCGTCATCGTCAACAAAAAATTGTCGCCGACATTTGACGCCGTCAAATTAACGCCCCAACGCACAACACTGGTTAACGGTAATGCGATAACAATCAACACTACGATGCGGGAAGCTAGATCTGTTGCTGCAGCAAAAATATTGTGTATGCGGCAAGAGTCTAGTGTCAACTTAACACCATTCGGGGGAGGGGGTAGTACGGCTTGGCAATACCTATATTCAGTGATGGGATTCAAAATTTTAAAAACAGGTTCTCTTTTGTATCGAACTCGCTAACAACAGTTTCAGTGTTGGAATTCAAAGTTTAAAGAACAGGTCCAAAATTAGGGTGTTCTCTAAAAAAAAAAAAGTCTTCACTTCGATTTCATCTCTAATTTCTCTATTTTTCTCGCAAAATTAGGGTCTCCTCTAAAAAAAAAAAAAAGGTCTTCACTTCCATTTTATCTCTAATTTCCCTATTTTTCTCCCAAAATTAGGGTGTTCTCTAAATAAAAAAAAAGGTTTTCACTCAGAATCGTTCTTTACACTTTGAACAAACATCTGCAGAAGATTGAAACTGTTACATTAAACACAGAGATATTGAAATACATAGATCACGTAAAGTTAAAACCGGGTTCGCTAAACATGCTGAAATTTTAAGAACGGGTTCGCTAAACGTGCCGAAATTCCAAGAACGGGTTCGCGCGAACCCGTGCGAACCCCCTGAATCCCATCACTGCCTATATTCAAATATTTCATTCAGCTACCGGTACCGGACCAATTTCCTGGCTGAAATTAATTCCTGCATTGAAGTGGTAGTTATAAGTAGTAGTGGATTTAACTCAAAAGTTAAATTCTGGTAGTTCTAAAATAGTGAAATTCCTCCCTGGGGAGAAATTCCTCCCCGGGGTGTAATTTCCCCCAGATTCAAACAATAGGGAGCTCTCTTCGGGCCTATTAAAAGCACTCGCAGGTCCTGAGCTGTGCATCCCTGATGTAGAGGCTATGCATCGAAACAAACACACTGATAAACTAGTACTGATAAACAGATATACTTAGCTCCAAGAAAAAGAAACATCACATGGTTTAACCCACCGTTTAGCGAACATGTCAAAAGCAACATTGGCAAGGAATTCTTGCGACTGCTCAGTAAACACTTTCCTCCCCATCACCAACTGCACAAGATTTGCAACAAATTCAACGTCAAGGTGAGCTACAGCTGCATGCCAAACATGGCTGCAACTATATCCAGGCATAACAAAATTGTACTATCTAACAGGATTACTGCAAATAGCATCACACCACCGTGCAATTGTAGAAACAAAGCCAGTTGTCTATTAGAGGGAAAATGCCGCGAAAGCTCTATTGTCTATAAAGCATGCTTAATATCAGGCAACGGCTCCAGCAATTATTATGGTTGTTGTGAAACAAAGTTCAAAGCCCATTTCTACAACTATAACCAAAGCTTTAAATATTGAAGGAAGAGTAACGCCACCGAATTCTCCAAAACTTTCTGGCAAGCCAAGGACGCAGGAAAAAAAAACCGCACAAAATGGAGCATCACGGCCATACAGCCCCATACCAACCGAGGGCAAGATCTTGCAATGTATGCCTCACAGAAAAACTAACGATCTTACAGGCGGATTCCAACTCAACCCTCAATAAAACGACGGAACTTAATGGAAAATATCGTCACGCAAACAAATTTAAATTAAGCAATTTTTATTAAATCTCTTTGACTTGCTTTTCCCGCTTCTTTTCAGGGTCACCTGACCAAGCCTTGTTTCTATCTCTTTGTTTCTTTGTTATCTCTACGATATGACATTTTTTATTCAGTGCTATAGTGTTTTCTTGTTGTTTTCAATCAGACCAAGTTTTTTTTATGCTTAGCACAGATTTAGCCGAACTACATGTGTAACTGTTAGCGATTTTTTAGCAGATTTTGTTTTAGTGGATAATATAAGTGTGAGCTATTATAAATATATTTGTGGTTTTTATATTTTTTATGTTTTTTTATATCTTTTATTTTTTACTGTTTCGTTTTTGGCGAAACAGGCCCTTGTGGATTTTAAATTTTAAATTTTTATTTTGTTTTAGTGCTTTCATTAATATATATATAGGTTTGTCAGTGTTGATAAATCCGAAGGTGTTTGCTAACTTTCCCACGGTTGAATTTGTTTGGGTTTACGAGTTTGTATTTGGGGTTGTTGGAGAAGTTTGGCTTATGGTTTTTCAAAGTTGTAAACGCTGCTTTTTTCAGTAATTGTTCAATGCGGTTGTCTAATTTAAGATTTTTTGCAAGTTGTTTAGTTTCCAAATTGATTTTAGCTTACAATACTCCTATTGGACTTCCGGTATTTGGTTGTGCTGTTATCCTGCAGCAATTTCTCGTAGCTGCTAACTTCAACCTCATAAAAAATTTCTATATAGAAATTCTTCATATTAAGAAATTTGTATTTCTATTTATACGTATATAGCTCATTGTTTTAAGTGCTCCTTCAGAAAAAAAAAACTATCTTGAAAAGAATTTAAAAGAAAGAGATTATTTAAACATGAAACATACCATGTTACAATTGCTATATTACTTTCTTCAAATGTCACTCGGCCTAAAAAAATTGAGAATTTTTTAAAATCTTTGCAAATCTTAGCATAATATAAAAACCCTTTTTCAAACATTAAAATCGAACATTAAATTGCACATGAAAACTAAATGTCAGAAAGAGAGACTGCAATGAGCATCAATCCAATAAACAAAAAAAAAAATTTTAATTGGGATTGTTAACATTCTTGAAATTTCTCGGCTCTGTCTAAAAGTAGAAGTTAAACTTTTTGTTGAAAGAAAATGAACCATTTTTTCTATAAGTTTTTTCTTAAAAATATAATTACCTGAAGTTTCTAAAAGTTTAAAGACATTAATGAACCACATACTGTTGCAGAAAAATCTCGCAAAATACCTTTGTAATGGTATCGGGTTCTTTATACATGTATTTCGGAGTCGTTGATGTGCGCGAACTTTGACATCGATAAAAAACTTGCCAGGCGTTCTTTTTTAACTGGAAAAATTAAAATATATAAACAATCATTATAGCTCACCATATGTATTTAAAACTCTAACTGGTAGAAGCAATCAGCAGACTTCGTCATCGCTCAAAGTGAAGCTACAAACCCGGGTCTGTATGGGGCGATTTGGCAGTTTTTTGCAAAAGAGAGATATCAAAAAACTGTTTAAAGACAATTATAACTGAAAATAATATCGTAGGGCTAATCATTGTCCGGTTATTCTTTTTTCTCAGCAGTTTTCGTACCGCTTATATTTTAGTTTGAATAATGCAGTTTATTTAGAGATTGAACAATTTTATAAATCACATTTGCAAGTAATCACGCATAATATGTTGCTTATTTTTTTAATAAAAAACTAAGTTTATGCTTTTTTCAATATAAGTTTATATAAGGCGAAAAATTTGCAAACTAACGATATGATTTTTTTCACTTACTTGTGTCTTTTGAAAAAGCGCGAAATATTTGTTGAAGAAATTCATATTAAGAGCCAAAAAGTAAGCTTTTTAAAGGATAACCGTTTGTGGAAGTTAGAATTTATTAAGCAACACTTTGTTCTTACATTACAAGATTATGCATTCTATTATTTAAAGATTTCCCTCTTTGTTTTCTGCTGACGTAAACATGTGAAGAGTAAACATACATTTAAAAAATCATTTTTTCAAAAATCACTTTTAATTTTATCCAAAACAGCAATAATTTTTACAGAATAGTTTTCAACGGGGTTGCACGACACCTCAGTGTATCAAATTATTGGTTTCAAGAAAATAATTATGTATAATGATTTCCTTTATAAACAATTAGTTCTTTTAGAAAAAGCTTCTTATAAATGAATGTCTTTAATGCTTTTCGGCCGGATGTGGAAGCTTCAAAGTAAAGTTAATAAACCGAGAAATCACAAATCTGGACGTATGATTTTTCGAATTTTAAAAATTGCCTTTTGAAATGTGTTTTTATTCTGATTCTTTATTTTTCTTCAATTCTATTTAAATAAGGTTAGTTAGGATTTTTAATTGTAATAAATTTTAATTGGTTGAATTTCGTTAAACGAACAAAATTGGTAACGGAGGATGTTCATTAGATATTATTGGTAATTGAATGAAACAAGTCATGTCATCTAACAGAAAAATAGATAATGAAATCTCAACTGACTCTGAAGAATATGTTTTCGATGTAAATGCTCAAGAGAGCACGAACCGCTTGCAAGGCAAAATCTACGCGATTTTCTAACAAATTGTTTGAGTTAATTGAACAGACAGCTGCTTTAAAGGGAGGCAAAATTCAAGGCGCTCGAGGAAAGCTAAAAGTTAGCTTTGATGAATCGGTAGAATTGTCGTTAAATTAGTCTTGTTCGGCTCTTGACCCAGGGCCAAGCGTGGCATTGTGGGTTAGCCACAGCAACAAGAATCAGTTGCCGAAGCTGTACAACAGGTACAACTTGAATCATCGAGTGCTCCTCCTGAAATAGGCCGTGATATGTGGCGACAGTTAGAACGAGTACCTGTTCCCCAATTTAACAGAAATAAGCATTCTTACACAAGTTAGAAAACTGATTTTAATGCTTGCATCGATAGTGCACCAGCAGTGGCTGAGGATAAGCTTCTTTAACTACATTAAAGTTTAGTTGGGGGACCACTCCGAGTTGTGGAAAATTTAGGCCACTCAAAAGAGGCGTATGAAGTGGCAAAGTGATGTCTGGAACGATACTACGACGGCGAACAAAGGTTGATAGCCTTATATTTGGATGAATTAGACCATTTTAAATCCATTAGGGATGGTCACGTTAAAACATTAGAAAATTTGCAGACTTGCTAGATGTTGCAGTTGTAAACTTACGACAAGTGCAAATGAACAATGAATTAGAATGCTGTGCATTATACATAAAATTATAAAAAAAGCTTTCGGAAAACTTATTGAACAATTATCATTCATGGGTTATAGACAATAAAAGTAAAGAATCTGTTCTTACTTAACGTGAATTTATACTTTGCAAGCCGAGTTTCTTTCTGTCGCGTCAGAAATAATTCACGGAATAGCGACTAGAAGATTCGAAAAAGTTGTAGACAAAGAAAGAACTTTTTATAGTCGTAATCAAAAAGAAACATTATCACCACGCTGTCTGGTGTGTTATAAAAATCACGTCTTCGAAATGTCCCGAGTTTCAGCGAGTGAACATTCAATTTGATGGAAATCAATTTAGCGACCAAATTTATGTTTTAGCTGTCTCGGTAAAAATAACGTTTTCCAAAGTTGTAAAAAGGTTAAAAAGTGTGGTGTTGATATCTGTTCCAAATTACATAATTCTTTATTACACAAATCGCCTGTTAGAGTACAAGAAGGTAACATTCAAGAAAAAAATCATTTTGTTAAAGAAAACAATCTCGGCTTGTCGTATTGCCATGCCGTTACTTCGCATACTGACAAAGATTATATTTCAAAGGCAAAAAAGGAATGTGCTTTAAATTCGCAAAAATGGTTGCTACCACATTTTCCCTTTGTTATGATCTAGTTCGAATTCTGGCTCATCAAACATAGGTCAAATGTTGCGCATGGGACGAGGTTGTTGATGATGAAATTAAGTCTACCTGTTTAGATTGATTAAAAGAATTGTCGCAACTACCAAGACTCAGAGTACTAAAATGGCTTTGTATGTCGAACTGAGTTTTATATTTTTTTTAATGCATCTGATCTGGCTTATGCCACAGTACGTTATATCAAAGTTGTATCAAATTGCGATAAAATAACAACTTATTTAGTCTGCAGCAAAACGAAAGCTGCGCCTCTAAAAGCTGTTACCACACCTAGGCTTAAACTCATGGCGGCTACACTTGGGGTGCAGCTTGGACAGACTGTTCAAAAGTCTTGAATTTTTCAATGAATTGTTTTAATTTTTGAACTGATAGCATGAACGTTTTGTGGTGGATTTGGAGTTGTTGCCAATCTCTTCAATCCAGAGTAATGGCAACACATTATATCTAATGAAAATCCTGCTGACTTGCTCAGTATAGGGTGTAAAGTGTCTTTCTTAAGTTAAAATAGATTGTGGTGGCAAGGCCCTCAATTTATTTGTTCGAATAATGCCGAATGACTTTCTAATATAGCTGACGAAGAGCTTCCGTCGGCTTTTATAGGAGCCGAAGCTTTAATTAATTCAAGACCTTTAACTTACCAAAGTGCTGATCCCACTGACGATGTACCTTTGACACCAAATTATTTCTTAATTGCACAATTACGTGGCACATATCCACCTGACGTAAACACGCAATGTTTATACAAAAGGTTGGCTGCAAGAATTGTTTCCTTTTATTGGGCAAGATGATTAAAAGTGTAGATTCTAGCGCTCATTCTCGAGCAAAATGGCAAACTGATGATCATAATGTTAAAAGCAAATAATATTGTTCTTGTTTTATCAGCTAACACGCCGAGAGCTCATTGGTCTGTAGGTAGAGTGATCCGAGTGCATCCTGATAGAGACGGACGTGTGACGAGATCGAGACTCGACCAGTAACACAGATCTGCCCACCGGAACTGTGAGATTTTAATATTTCTTGTCGTTTTTACTGTAAAATTTGTTTCATATTGGCCGCTTCAATGTTTTGTAAGCTCAGATTTGTTTGTTTGCGCATTTCTGTGACAATAGTTTGATACGTAATATTTCCTTCAAATTAATTTTTATTGATAGAACCAGATTCTCTCAAAGGAGGGGATTTGATTTGAAGCAAATAACTATGAATAATGATTTCCTGTTTTTTAATCTTGCAATCTAAGATAATTCTGAGTTATGGTAACGTACCTCGTAATAATGATGAATTGCCTTTAAGTCGTTTGTAAGGACGTGTAATCAAAAACCTCATCATTTTACGTCGCTATTTGTTATAAAGCTTATTACTGGTATTTTTTTCCGCTTGCTCGCTATCATTAATCACTTAAAAAACAATTAGTTTTTTCCAAAAAAGCTTCTTATAAATGAATATTTTTAATGCTTTTGGCCAGATGAAGAAGTTTCAAAGTAAAGTTAATAAACCGAGAAAGTATAACTTCGGACGTACGACTTTCCAATTTTAAATTTTGCTACATTTACAAATATTTTAATATATTTTTTGTTTGATTTTAATATATTTTTTTGTTTGTACAAAACAAAATAAACCGAAACTGCTACTTGGGTTGCGGCCGCGGCAAATTTATAAGCTAAAATTTCACCCATGCGGCCTGCATAAGCTTACAAGTTTGACATGTTTGTTTTAAAAGATTATTAACTGGAAAAGCTTTATAGACACTTTCGGAACCTCAAAGCGGCTTTAAAAATGCAATGACCCTAACCAGTATTAGTCCAAGATGCGTCTTTACATGTTTATCTCAAACAAATTCTTATTTCAAGGTTATCTATGGCTCAATCTAAGATTACCGCTAACAATGGGCAGCAAAATTTTGAGAAAAACGTTTCAGAACACAAGGCTGGCAGCAATGAAAACAACTCTTTATATGTTCAGTCACGGTGAAACAACAGCATTAAAATAGTTCTCAGATCAATCAAGTTTATTGCTTAAAACTGCAGACTATAAATTATCTTTATAGGTAAGCTGGAAATTTTTAAAAGTATATGTCATGGTCTTAAAGGTATGACGGTAGAATTTAAATACTTCAGATCTTTTGAATTTAACTTTATCTGACATGTACTATTTCCGACCTATACAGTTTGTTTTTAAATCAAGTCAAATCAGTTCTCAAACAATTTTACCAAAATGTGAAAGTTTTACATTGTTCTAAGAAATATTACTATATTCTTAGGTTTGTGGCAAGCAAAAATTACTATAGAAACAGATTCCCCTGTGTGTGCATCGGTTAAATATATTACATGCCAAAAGTAATTTTGGTCATATTCAATGAAGCATTAGTAGAGTTAAAACTGATTCCTTACTCATCTTTCTATTAATATATTACTATATGTTTAAAAGAGATGAATTCTGAAAAAAATTGGTTGCAAAATCATAACTAATTTTCAATCCATATTATTTGGCTATTATTTGCTATACTGCTATATACCATTGGCTCCCAACCTTTTTGAGTAACGGGCCACTTTCACTTTTAAAAAATTCTCGCGGGCCAAAATTTAGTAAAGTGCCATAGCTAAACGTTTTAAAAAGCAAACAAAATTACGATTTATTTACAATACAAATAAAATATAAATGCGATAGTTGGCACTACTTATTACGAACAAGTCTCAGAATATTCGGCTCAAATGTTGTAGTAGCAACACGCAAAGAATCCTCCAAGTGACTGTCAGAAAGGAGTGATCTCTCGGGAGATATAGTATATTTCATAATGGAGAAAGCTTACTCACACAAATTTGTGCTTCCAAATAGCGAAATCATAAACATTGAATGCTTGAAAATGCCAGGGTATTTCTTTTGTGAGACATACTTTTTGTAAAAATCTATTAATAAACTATTGTTAAATTTGTCCTTTAAGCTAGAATCACACTGAGATCCAACCAATTCCATCTGAAGATTTTCAGGCACATCATTTGGCTTGACGGAAAAAGGGCATGAAAAAATTTCAAAATTTGACGTATTTTTTTTTGGAAGTTCTTTCTTTGAAGACGAGAATTACTCGTAAGTTCGTTTAAATGTGAAGTCATATCAACAAGAAAGGCGAGGTCGCATATCCACTTCGTATCATGAAATTCCAAAACAGGGCTACCCTTATCTGCCATAAATAGTTGTATATCGTCTTTAAGTTTAAAAAATCGCTCTAACATTTTGCCACGGCTAAGCCAACGTACTTCGCAGTAGTATGGTATATCTTCAAAATCTGTTTCAGAGCTGCCTAGCAAATTTTGAAATTGCCTATGACTTAAACTTTTAGAATGGATGAAATTGACTGCTTTTTGTAACAACAGACATTACAGTACCATCTACAACGATTTAGCACAAAGATTTTCTTGATGAATTACACAGTGAAATTGCATCACAGAATTATTTCCGGCTTTACTTGCCTCATTTCGCAATAGCATGACTAATCCTTGTCGACTCCCGCACATAGAAGGGGCTGCATCTGTAGTTACGCCTGACATATTGTTCAAATTTAATTGCAGACGGCTCAGTGTTGCCATTACAGCTTCCAATATATCACTACCTTTGGTTGTGCCTTTAAGTAGGACTACGGAAGCTAGTTCTTCAGTAACGCCAAAACTTTCATCAACTACACGCACAAAAATGGCCACCTGAGCAGTGTCTTTAATGTCCGTGCTTTCGTCAAGGGCTAATGAATAAAATGCAAAATCTCCAGCTTTTGATAGGCTAACAGACTCTCTAATACGGAAACTGCTAAGTCTTCAGTACGACGTGCAATGGTTTCCCACGAAAGACTTATTTTTTCAAATAGTTCTTTCTTTTCGAGACACATGAAATCAGCAACGCGAAGAAAACAATGTTTCACAAATTCTCCGTCCGAAAATGATGATGTTTGGATTTTTTTGCGATCACTTTCGCTACTGCATAGCTAGCTGCTACAACTAATTCGTGGTTAAAGGAAAGACTTGAGAAAATAGACTGTTGTCCAAAAACCACCTTTTTCAATTTTGTAATCTTGTCTCTTCTAAATTGATTTTTAAATTTGTCAAACTTCGGTGTGTGATTGGTGACATAGTGCCGTTTAATGTTATATTCTTTGAACTCCGATACTGCTTTATTGCATGTTAAGCATATGGGCTTGTGATTGACTTGCACAAAAAATACAGTATTCTTCTGTCTATCTGTCTTGAAATATTCGGCCACAACCACCGATTTTTCGTTTCTTACTCGCCATACTTAAAGCTAAATTTTAATTTAAACTTAAATGAATGCAAAAATTATAGATCTGTTAAAATCAAAAATACTAAACTCGTTATCAGAGCATGTCCACCTATTTAGAAAGCACTACACTAGGTACTTAAACTACGCTAAACAACTCAATCAACAGCAAAAAAAAACCTCCTTACACATCTAATTAAAGTTGTAGTAATGCTTTCAACTAACCACCGGCCTGGTCCTAATTAAGAAATAATCATATTATTTGGTTAAAGAAGAAAGTAAACTGAAGGCAAAAACTAATAGCTTTACTTTTTGCACGCAGATCAGTTCGCAGTATGACCGTCTAAGCATGACAATATACCTTTTGTGACGTACTGTACAAATAATACTAAACAAAACTTCCTGTATCATACAGTACCCATGTTAATTTGTGGTAGCCTTTACGTACAGCTTGATAAACGCAATGATTACACACATTGGTGGCAAATAATTTTTTATTATTGAGTATGTCTTCATCAGGCGTCAACGTGCGCGGGCCACTTTGAAGACTTTGCTGCTACAAACTATAACATAAATTCCCCGCCTAAATGACAAAACTCACTTAATATTTGTAATTGCTATTTAATTGCATTAAAAACTTGTTTTTACACTTGAATAAATCTATATGAAATGTTTAAAACCAATATAAAACAAACCTGATTGAAAAAATGAATAAATAAATATTTGGAAAAACCCAAATTTGTAATTTTATTGCTAAAACGAGTGTTTATTTTGTTAAACATTTGTTCCAGAGTCGAAGAAAAATTTCGATCAAGTTTTAAACAGATAATGTTACTCTATAAAGCAACTAATATTAAACATAGGCACACTTTATAAAATACTCTGTTGCTTTTCTTATCAACTTAAAAGTTAAAGTAAATGTTAACTTATTCTGAACATGTTTAACGATTTCAAACTCTTGATTAAACAATTTCATGATTCAAAATCATACGATTAAAACAAATGACAATCCTACTTTATTTTTGTCACACTCTACACTTTTTTAAAGCATTTAGATTATTTTGGCGTAAACTATGTTTACTTTGGCAAACATAAAAACTGGCAAATGTTAGCTGGCGAATTCTTTGGGCGGTTGTACTTTACATTGAATTTTTTGTTTTGGTTTGCAGCTGTTAGGACGATGAAGGTGCAGATTCGTTTGTTCTTGTAATAATCAAAGAGAATTTCTATTATTCACTTCATTTTCTAGTATTTCTAGTATTCTAGCATTCACTTCTAGGAATCAAAGAGTATTTCTAAACTCAAACTTGCAGGACAAAGCGATTAAGAATTCATCCAGGTCTGTCATATAGGCCTTTTTAAGGCCAAATCTGAGATATTTGTCCTTTTTAGAGGTACTTGGCTTCCAAATTTAACGTTTGATCTTTTGGCTTTTTTAAGCCTTTTTTATGAAACAAAATCTTATTCTTAAAACTAAGAATTTTTGTTTCAATATTGTGATTAGTATTACAATTTGAAGATTATAAGCAAAAGTATTAGAATTTTCATTGTTGAATAAATCTTCAATCGTCTTCACCGTAGATTTGGGACATAAATAGAGATTTTAAACACTGATTAAAAATGATGACCTTTTTTTTACTCTTCACCTTAAATTTGGGACGTTAATAGAGAAAAAAACAATATGGCCTTATTTTTTTACGTTTGGCATTTTTTGACATTCTGTTTGGCTTTTTTTTGAAAAATTAATCTGGCAACCCTGAATTCAACTTTACTCCATTATTGCGACATTGCGGGCTTCACGCACGAAAATTGAAATCATCAGTAGTGTAAAGCCAAAGTCAGCTTTTTGTATTAAAGCTCGTTTCCACTAGGAGCGTGGAATGGAACATTCTTTATTTGTTTTATTAACTTTTTGCTTCACTTAACGCTTAAGCGCGGAAAAAAAGTATAAAAACTAATACAACAAGCAAAAAATGCTCTATTCCACGCTCGTAGTGGAAACAAGCGTTTAGTCTTTGTTCAGAATCAAACGCTTTTTTTTAGTTAAAAATTTAATTTGACTATAAAGTCGAAATCCAGTCCGAGAACCGATAATATTTTTAAAAAATTTTTGAAGAACTAAAAAAGCATGCTGTGATTAAGCAACATACAAAAAGCATTGATGAGTTTGATTCATCACAATATCATTAACAGAACTTGGCCTTTAGATTCACTTTCCCCATGGCTTAGCAAGATTAGATCTGTGCTGTCCAGTTGGCCAAGTTTTTTCAAGTGTGTTTGTTGTAATTGATTATTAAACTTGTTATTTTTCGTTTGCTTTGTTTTGCGTTACCTCGATCTCAAAAAATTATCTTTGTGAGACTTGCACATTTAAACTCTGTATGGTGTGTACAATAAAACGCAAAACTTCTTATGTTTTATTATATACACCATACGGCGTTTTATTCACTCGTCAAAAAAAAAACAAATTTATTTTTTTCTAAACAAAGGGAGATCAATTAAGTAGCCTAATGCTTTAAAGTGTTTTTCTATTGCTACAAACTGGAGAAAATGCTGATTTCAAAAAAATTCTTTTCTATAGCACTTTTACCTTCGTGAGAAATCACATAAACTATAATAGGTCTTTTCATCGTTTTCACATACGTAAGAGGAATAAAGTTTACATCTTTACATATAGAAGTTTATATACACTTTACATACCGTCAGCCAATTCCTTTTGCTTTACAAGCATTAGTACTAATCAAAAAACTTGCTGGGGTGTTTTAAAACAGTTTCGATAAAACATTACACAATATTCAAAATATTGTTGCCCCCTCCCCATGTCAACAAAGAAAAGATTTATTTTCATTTTGTTTTTTGTTGCGTTTTTCAACGAATAAGGAACCTTAAGCAACGACACTACAGTGCATTATGTATTGTTAAATGATTATTTTGACACCAAACGAAAATAATAGAAAAAAATTGACAACAATTGCCAAATGCTTACTCTTCTTCTCAGTTTCTTATGTTTTTTTTAAAGCAGCTGTTTGTTCTATTAAAAGAACGATTTGACAGGATTGAAAAGGTTTGCACAATGCAGCTAATTTTTGCTTAATATACGAGTATTGGTGACAGTACAAAAAAATTGTTTTGTAACTGAGTGAGTAATATGTGTTTTGCTTTGTTAAAAATAACATACCGTAAAACCTCTATTTGAGCGCCACCTCTATTTGAACGCCACCTCTAATAGAACGCCACTATAGGGGAAGGGTTGAAAAATAGAGCGCCACCCTCTAATTGAACGCCACATCTAAATGAACGCCACGTTGATGAATTCTTCTATTTTGGCAATAGTTACGGTTGAAATCGCCTTTCCAGGTGTAAGAAGGATTGTCGAATTGCACGTTTATTTTTAGACGCTAGGAAGTCCCTGTAGTTTTTTAAATGGACTAATGGCGGTGGCCTAAACGCCAACTACACTATCGGTGTTGACTCTATTCGAATAAGCGGTAAAATCAACACAGACTGCACCTGGCCTTCTTGAAGCACACGCACGCTTGTACGAACGATTCGACGCGATACAGCACGATTACAAACGAATGAACGAATGCAATTGTATAAATATGTTACATGTTTTTTCTTTTCATTCATGAAATTTATCTTTTTGTAATTCTGATCAGCGAGTCGAAAAATAGAGCGCCACCCTCTAATTGAACGTCACCTCTAATAGAACACCACTATAGGGGAAGGGTTGAAAAATAGAGCGCCATAGCGGTGAAATAGAGGTTTTACGGTAATCATTATAGCAACCCAATCATCCTTCAGGAAACTGAAACAAAAACGAAGATGATTGGACGCGTTTTGACGCCTTTCTCAAACGTTCAATCATCATCGTTCAGCTATACATGTATTACAAAATCAATTGAATTTTTCTTTCCTGCATTCCGACGTTCATCTGCTGACGAGTGCCGGACAAAAAGCATAAAGATGAGTTTTTTGTAGGCTATGCTCTAACACAATTAAAATAACCATATGTGGGCAGTACCGTGTACAAAAGTACCGCGGTACTTTTTTAGTACCGGTACTCCGTCTAATTTTAGGGTCATTGAAAGCTTTCTTTGCAAGCATTGCGACATGTTTTTGTTTTTCATATCGATTGCAGCTTCAAAGTAGTTTCTTGATTTACAGTAGTATTACCACAAATTGACATTTGTCAAACTTAAGTGTTTACCAGTACTTTCCCCATCCTTCCGGTAGTAGTTACTAGTTAATTTTAAGTAAGGTCAGGTTTAGGAACGTTTCACGCACTACATAGCCAGTAGCCCTTTTGCAACTTTTTATTTAGGCTAAGCTTACTCAGGCTAGTAGGGTAGTCTGGATAGACTAGCATTTTAGTTATGTCTCAAATAAAAACTAAAAAAGTAAATTAAAAATTTCCAATCCACTACAATATTTTGGCATCTCTGAAAGCAATTATCTGCTAGATCTACTGGTTGCTTACGGACCTGTATATATAGCATGAAATAAGCAGGTACGGTATTGCTTAAAAGTTGCCCTTAGTATAACGTTTTTGTACGACTCTGAAAAATAAATGGAGTTGAAATACGATAAAAATCAATAAAAATTTTAAATCTTGAAAACGAATGATGGGTTTGTTTATGAAGCTTATTTTGTCTTATATTTTCCATCAATCTTAATCATGTTATTAATGTGCATAGAAAAAGAAACAATTTCAAAATTGGTTGAAAAAATATTGTTTTAACTTATCCATTTAAATATCAGGCTTGGTTTTGACTAAATTGAAGAAAGATCATTAATTGCTTATGCGCTTGAAGTTTTGCATTATATATATTAATTGTATCATTTTTTTATACGCCAGCGTTAGTCTATGTCATTCGACTCTGTGTTTTTCTTGAAACTTTATTCAAACTCCATTTTTTTGACCAATTTTAACAGAATAAAAAGAGGTTACTGAAATGAAACCAACCAATAAAATTCTAATTACCACAAAAAAATGGCACAATCATTTTTAAGTGTTAATATTGAACTTAACGAAAAACGCACCAACAGAGGTTATTTGACTTGTTTTTATTCAAGCAGATGACATATTAAATGTAGCACAGTTAAAAGATCCCTGCTCCAGTTTTTTCTTATATTTTTGTTTGCAACAAGAACAGGCAGTGGAAAATATTTTACAACACTACTCACCGGTATTAAAATTTAGCATAAATGACTTGGCGTGAATAGCTATTTTATTTTTATATGTTTTTTTCTGTACAGTACAATATCTAGATAGGTGTGCGTTCGTTTTTCCTCCTTGTAAGTTTATGTTTGAAATAATGTTGAATAGAATAGGCTACTTTTCTTTGTTGCACTGAGCGTTTGATGAAAATGACCAAAAGATCGAACTATATAGATTCATTTAAAAAGTGAAGTTTTAAGAAATATTTGTCGCAGTTTGCTTGAGGTGATCGAAAATTATCAAAGGACTTTCGCCCTACTTTTGAATTATGCTGGGAACTGTATCGAACATTTACGTAAACAAAGTCAAAAGACATTCAAATAGCATACATATTGTGTTACGCTTGAGTGCAATATCATTAATTGGTTGCATAGGCTTACCAGCCAAAAAAAATATGGGGACAATGAAGTTTTTCCCAAATTTTGTGACGTTTGCCCCAATCATAATTTTCTAGCACATTACGGATAGAACAAAAAATTGTCTGAGATTCGCAAACCAAGAACAAATTTTGTCCTAAAATCAATGTGATCTCTAAAAAAAAAAGTCTTCACTTGAATTCAGTCTCATATTTTTCAATTTTCGACCCAAAAACAAGGTGTTCTCTACAAAAAAAAAAGTCTTCACTTAAATTTGGTAACTATTTTTTGCAGTTTGATCATTGTCACTGTCCTAAAATTTTTGACTTTGCCCAAATATTTTCTTGTCACTGCCAGAAAAATTTCACTTTTTGCCCAAATCTTAGAAACTTGGGTGAGCATTTGCCCTCCCTGCCCTCCCCGGCAGGTACGGCTATGATTGGTTGTACCGATGTTATGATACAGATATTCTAATGTCAAAATTCGTACTATAAATTAAATAATTCTGAAAGAAACAATGTCGGTGTCGTAAGTTGTGACCAAATCAATATTAAAATCCCAAATTACTCTCGGTAGAAATTCATTTTGATGATAATGACTGTTTTAGAAAATGTTAGGTTGTTTTATACTCTGACGCAGGGATCTTCAATCTTTTAACCATTATGATCCAACTTTTGTCGAAAAATTTATTGCGAGTTGCAATCGATGCAGAAATCAAAGTATCTTTTTTTTTGTTTTCACTTATTTTTAATGTGTTATTTTTTAATGAACCTGCTTGATAACAGGAATTCGGACTACAAATTTAGTTAAAGACCAAACAAAAAAGGTCACCAGTTTGATATATTTACGTGTTTTATTCTTATATAAAGCGAAAAATCTCTAGTGGGACGAAAATTAGCCTATTTGTTCCGATTTTTTTGCGAGTCATTGGATTGATTCAAAGCATTACAATAATTTGATTGATTATGTAATTACAAACTCTTTGGTAGGCTTCAACAATAACTTTGCGGGTCTCGGGTTGGGCAGTCCTGCTCTGACGAAATGTATTAAAATAATGTATGCATTCTAAAATGTCAAAAAACACAAATTGAAACAAGCTTTCAGCTGCAGTATAAACATTAAATTTGATACTCCCGACATATAATAAAAGTATACAAAATGAAGAACCTTTAACGCAAATGCAACAACCCCAAAATATAAATCAATGTTTAATGGCCTTTTCCATTGGCACGATTTTTCTTTACATTTCAGCCCAAATTTGCTTTTCATTTTAAAAACAGCTTGGTGATGCTCAAAAGCGGTCATTTTGTCACTTTTTGTTTAAATTAAAGAGTTATAAAATTTATTCGCTTTGATTTCGTTTATTCACAGATCACAGTCTTAATTGGACGACGCGGCAGCAACTTTAAAAGCATTTTTGAATTCTTTTTGTTGTTTGAATCAGAGGGATCTACAATTTTTTGTTGTTTCAGAACTACTAATTGTTTCAATTTTTTAAAATGTAAATTCGGGCTGCGTTGAAAAACAATTTTTGTCAGTGCAACAAATCGCAAGATAAAGTCAAGCTGAGATTTTCGATTTTGACATGGCCCAAAAATTTAACAAATTATAATTTGCTTGCAAATTGGTGATTTACGATTACAAACCTACAAAAAAGGCACTTCGGCATAGCAATTAATGTGTAGACTATAAAAGGTTCGAAGATGAATGCACAAAACTACATTCTAACACCTTATTATCTTATTATTTGCATCCTCGCACTCCGACTGCTTGATCTGACTGATTATTACATTCAGCTGGCGGCTTTTACTATTTCGTCACTTTTTTCGAAGTTTCTAAAGTCACTTTTAACAAAATATACTTATTGAGATCAGGAGTGCCGGAGTCGGGGGGAGGGGGAAACTATCCTCGTTGCCCTCAAAGGGCGCTGAAAGTAGGGAAGCAAGGGGGCAAAGTCGCTTTTTTGAAAAAGGGAGGGCGCATGTGGGCAGATACAGAAGCAATTGGTTAGATTTGCCCCGAAAACCTTAAAAACTCGATGAAAATACCTGATCGAGGGAAGATTAAGACTTTTATCCTAGTTCTTGCCTATACTTCTATACTTAAAATTTTGGACCAGAATTTAGTTTTCTATTGGTTTTGTTACCAGGTAAGTTATTCATAATTTTTCTATGCTCTTCTGGTAAACAGACTTAAACTAAAATCTTCAGTTTATTCAAACTAAAAACTTTAAAAACAGTCAACGTTTCAAGCGCTATTGCAGACGCTCTTCGTCAGGACTAACTTGAAATAAAATTGATAAAAGCAATGAACGAAAATACATACAATTGTTAAAATTATTTTGAAAATGGAAAAAAGAAAAGAAAAAGGCAAGTTATGTGATACAAGGCAGTCAAGGATATAAACAAAAGCGAACGATCAAACAAAAAAGAAGCAGCGGATTTATTTTAACTCATTGTAAATTTCATTGTAAAAGCAATTTTCTTTGTCATTTACTGTAGTAATAGCGCTTGAAACGTTGACTGTTTTTAAAGTTTTTAGTTTGAATAAACTGAAGATTTTAGTTTAAGTCTGTTTACCAGAACAGAATTTAGTTTTTTGGACGCCAATCAAAAGTGTAAACCTTTTATTTATTTATTTATTTTTTATTTTTATTATAGAACACTATGTTTTTGGGACGGAAATTGAGATTTTGGACGCCGATTGAAAGTGTTGACCGTATTTTAAAATTTTTTTTTGGAGATCACAATGTTTTTGTGACGGAAATCGAGATTTTGGACGCCGATTGAAAGTGATAAACTTTTTTTCGAGATTACTAAATTTTTGCGCCGAAAACAATCACGATTACGAAAGGTATCTTTTTAAAGAATCAGGGTTGCCAAAATTTGCATTTGCTGGGACTAGGAGTGCTCTTTCGACAAAAGAGATTTCTTTTTTTACTTTTGTCCTTTTGACAAAAAAACTCTGGCACTCCTGATTGAGATGTCTAACGAAATATACTGCGAGTGAAATTCATCTGGCAGTAAAATGCTTATTGGTTGAATCCGCCTATGATAACAAATCTTGAAATAGACAAGTGAACTTTGAAAAAATTAAGCATGTTGATTTCCATTCTCAAGAATGTTTGCTTGCTCGTGGCAGTATGAATGGTGGAAACAGCCATCTTAAGTATATAATCACATCCTCACTGCATAGAAATTACCATCTTTTTCTAAAATGTAACAGGCAAAAAATGGTAAAAACCAAGCTTTTTAAAATTTCCATCCATAAGGTTGTTAATTTCCAACCTCAAAAATACCCAAAATTTACCGTGCAATTTGATGCACCTGATTGCTTTTAAAGGCCAAGGCAAGATGTTAACTTCTTATGCAGTTACTCTAAGTGTCAGCGAAACGTGAGTGCCTTATCCAGCTTTATGCCAAGATAAATGGGTTCAGCAGGAAACGGTAGGGCCTTTCCGTTGACAAAGATGTTAAGCTCACTTCGTGCCTCTTTATTGCAAATATGGAAGGCTGCCGACACAGTCTTTGTTGTATTGAGCTTAAGCTTCCATTTGTAAATGTAGGAGGATACGGTTTCCATGTCTTGAGTAAGAGTCCCATCTAATGCCTGCCAGTCGCTTGCATAGTGCAAGATAACTAGGTTATCAACAAAGCAAATTTTTTGCCAACTGACACTGGCAGTTCATATGTGCGTATGAATATTAAATAAGAGAGGAGCCAGGTTGATCCTTGATTATACAAGATTTTCATTAAAATAAACGGACCAACTATTTTTTGCGGCCTACTTACAAAACAATATTTGAGTATTTTAGCAGAACAGTTTTTTGTTTCTACTCTCGATTCTTCAGAACCAACACTTAAAAGGCGCAGATGAGTAAGCGTTCAAGTTATGTATTTTTGCGCAAAGAAGCTCAGATGACTAGGAGGTCTCAAGAGGAAATTTATTCGTACAAATGATGCCGCGCACACTTCTTTTTAAACAAACAAGGCACGAAAATCCACAACTCCTATTTTGGAAGTACCTCATAGTATCCTGTATAACTGTATATTATTTCTGGCTACTTGCAACCATCCATAAACAAATTGGAATTAATTCATAAACTTAATCATCAAAAAATACAAGATTTATTTAACCAGATCAGAACCATCATTATAACATTTTGATCATCAGGCCTATTTATTCTTTATCGTTTCACTCTGAAATATGAACAGATGCGATCGAGGCAAAAATTTAACTACGTGGCAGGCGCGGATTTAGAAATTTTCTTTTTGGGGGGCTAAAAGTTTATAATATCAGTCGAACAAGAAGACATGAAAAAAACGAAAGCGGAAGTAAAACTGTGTGATTTTTTCCATTGTTGGTAAATTTATGTTAAATAGTAGTCAAAAAATATTTTTTCAAGTTGATGTTAAATGTACAAAATGTTTTACGCTTGCAAGGGCGGTAACTGCAAAAACATTGGACAAACAGCAACAAACAAAATTTGAAACAAAAGTTTTTGAAGTAAACTTGTCCCTTAGTTTTTTGCGGGTCTCTACTGTTTATATGAACAATTCGTTCACAACCAGTATGGGATTACTAGCAAGTAAAACCAAAGAAATGAGGCATCCTTGTCCACACTTTTGATTAATTATTATACTATTACTTTTTTCCTAACTTGCTGGAAAATATTGGAGGCGTTGCACTTATAAAAAGTTTTGATGATGTTTAATGAAATATTCTATTTTGTTTTCTAGTTTTTATATAGAGATATAAATAAATTTTTAAGCTGCTTGATAAGACCAACAAGCAGAGAAAAATATCCCAACATTTTTTCCCAGCTATATTACAGAGTGATGCCATTACGTTTTGAACAGCGACCGTGTCAATCAATATCGCGTTTACCATCAAACGGCGCTCCTATTTACTTGGCCACGCTGCCGACACGTAGAACTTTAATATTTTTTGAGTCGTTTAAGAGAACTAGACATTATTTTTGCTGTAACGGTCGCTGCAGGGAGAGTAGGTTACCAATTAAATGCGCACCTTGGTTTACTGTTGAAAAAATTGATCTTCTGCACCAATAAGCCTATTTTTCAAATCAGGTTTCCATTAAAAAAACAATGCGAAACTCTCAAATACTAAACCAGGTCCAAACTTGCAATGAGTGGTAGATCTATTGTAGAATGCGCAGACCGGAAAAATTTATTAAAAAAAATTTTTTTAACAAAAAATCCCAGCTAAAGGCCACTATAACCGTTCGTTTATAACAACTTTTTCAGATAACTTATTCAAATAGAAGCTAAATAATTCAAAATAGAAACAATTTTTTTTTTATCAATCTTATCATCTTTCTGCTGAAATGCAAACCAGCGTTGAACTCCAGCACCAAGGCATTCTCTACTCATCTTCTCTTTTTTCTTGCAATAAATTTTGGCCTCAACAAAATATTGTGAAGTCATTTACTGCAACGTTGTTTGCAGGTATTGCAGACAGACAGACAGACAGACAGACAGACAGACCAATTTATTTACGAGAATTGTGGAAACAAAACGCAAAAAGAAACACGGTTAATATACTTATTTGACAAAACAATAATTTACGACAGTTTATAAGACTTTTATAAAATATGAAAAAATAAGGAAAAAAATGAATAAATAAATAAAAATACGGTAAATAAATAAATAATAATGAAAAAGTGACAATCTCGACGGAGACTGCGAAGAGACCGTTTAAGGTCATCAAGTCAAGCAGTCACCGAAAAAACAAATGGGTTAATAGTGCACAGCAATTAGTTGCAAGGATTGTACGTTAGTAGGTTGTCAACAGTATAATTGTAATAAAAATGATTTAAAATTAAACTTAAATTTGTAAAAAGATTGATTTTGTAGTTCAACAGGGATAGAGTTCCAAATTTTTGTTCCTTGAAATTTTATTGATCTTTGGCAAAGGGACGTAGAGAATTTTGGAAGATATAAGGTATTATGAGAGTGAGATCTGGTAGGGCGGTTATGAATTTGGCGGGTTGTAGTAAAGAAGAAAGAAAGATAATCGGGTAGTGCTTTTCGGGAGTGCTGGTGCATAATTTTAGCGATTTCATAAATATACAAGTCTGCTAATTTTAAGATCTTTAGTTTGTAGTAATATGGCGAAAAGGATGTTTCTGGTGAAATGTTAAAAATCATACGAATGGATTTATTTGGAAGACGTTGAAGTTTATTAAAGTAGGATGGAAACGTACTTCCCCAGATCGGCAGAGCATACAATAGATGAGCATACAATAGATAAAGAGAAATAAAGAAGTCTAAGACCAGATAACGGAAGAATATGTCGCAATTTGCTAAGGATACCAACTGCCTTAGCTAGCTTGGTTTAAAGTTGGAGAATGTGAAGTTTAAAATTTAATTTGTCATCTAATAATACTCCGAGGTATTTGCATATTTGGCTAGAATTTCTTTTGGAATTTCCGTAAGGAAGATTTAGATTTAAACTAGGTACGTTAAGTTTATATTGGTAATATAAACGACTTCTGTGAATTAATTTAAGTTTTGTTTGCATTATACCAGTCTTTTAAGCGAGACATTTCGGTTACACAGATGTTTTCCAGAGATTTAAGAGAAGAGTGATTTAAAAACAAGCAAGTATCATCAGCGAATAGACGGGTGTTGGTATGAAGAGCATTGGGGAGATCATTGATATACGAGTAGATTAAGAAGAGAAGTGGTCCAAGAATTGAGCCTTGAGGAACGCCAATATTAATAGTTTTATATGAAGAAGATGCATTGTTTATAGTTACGAATTGTTGTCTTCTATAGAAATAATTTTCAATTAGTGAATGAGCTTGAATTGTCTTAAATGTTAATTGACTTTTTGCAATCTCCACTGACCTAAACAGTGTAAACTATTTGAATTTCGCAAAGTGTCAATGTAATAACAAAGAGCACCATAGATTACTATTGAATTGCTGATAACAGAACTGTTCCATATCCAATGTAAGAAATGCTGGAGCAGCTGCGATTATTTCTCTGAACACTATTACAGCATCATGTTTTAGACCAGGGGTGGGGAACCTTTTTGCACTCGCAGGCCACTTTCAAAAATTAAAAGTTGGTAAAGGCCGCTAAAAAGTTTGGTTTCACCCCAAAAAAATAGTAATCTCTCAAAAGCCGTCTCTTTTCCTCCGAAAATCATAGTGTTCTCCAGTGTTTTTTTTAAGGTGATGATGAGGAACTGCAAGAAATAATTATCCAAATTTAGGTGAAGACCTTTTTTTTTTTTTTTTTTTTTAGAGAACACCTTGATTTTGGGACGAAAATCGAAAATTAGGAGACTGAATTTAAGTGAAGACCTTTTTTTTTTTTTTTTTAGAGAACACCTTGATTTTAGGACAAAATTGGTTTTTGTCTGAGAAACTCAGACAATAGGCCGTAGGTTCCCCACCCCTGATCTAGCGTTTACAGAACTGGTATTTGCTACTCTTAGGTGTCAGATGTATAATTCTGAGTTTAAGTTTTAAAGAACTTCCATAAGCCACGGAAGGCCGCACTTCATGACTCAGAAGGCCGCAGGTTCCCCACCCCTGTTTTAGACTATTACAGCATGATGGTTTTAGACGAGGACACTCAACTTGTCATCTTACTTCCCTGCTTACTGATCAAATAGCAACATCATTTGAAGAAAAAATGAATAGCCTTGGAATTTTTCTTGACCTGTCTAAAGCTTTTGACACTATTAATCATGAAATATTACTAAATAAATTGTATCATTATGGTGTGAGAGGCACAGTTCATGATTGGTTTAAAAGTTATTTATTTGGAAGAACCCAACAAGTTGATTATAATTCAAGTATTTCAAATATAGAACCTATTTCTTCCTCGGTACCTCAAGGCTCAATACTCGGTCCACTCTTGTTTATAATTTACATTAATGACTTCTCAAAATGTCTCAAATATAGCAACAACCTGTCTTTTGCTGATGATACAACGATCATCCTTAGTGCAAAAAACAATAATTTATTATTTCAAAAAGGAAATAAAGAACTCGAAAACATTGACAACTGGCTAATAGCAAATAAGCTTTCCCTTAATGTCAAAAAAACAAAATACATTTTATTTAGCTCTCGTACCACAAAAACATTGTCAAATGATTCAGTTTTAACTATTAGAAAAAATAAAATTGAAAGAGTCACTTCAGTCAAATTGCTAGGTGTTATATTCAATGAACGCCTAACATGGAAAGACCACATGGCAATGCTAATCAGCAAACTAAAATCATCGCTATACGCAGTAATGAGAGTAAAGCCTTTTCTAACTCAAGAAGCTCTACTTACACTTTTTCATTCACTAATTCTGAGTCATATAAGGTATTGCATTACAACTTGGTGCTATGGACACTCTGTGTTACTTAATAAATTACAAAAAATCTGCAACAAGTTTATTAATATGATAATCTGCACTAATCCCGCAAAAAAACGCAACAAAGAAATAACAAAAGATAATATTCTTAATATACAACAACTCTATAAATTAAATATTTCAATTTTCATGTACAAATCATTCCATAAGCAATTACCGTCAGCATTTAACAATATATTTCAAAGAAAAACTTCCACTGTAATTACTAGAAGTAACTCTCAAATCATACCTATATCATGCAAAAACACAGTAACAAAACAATCAATAAGATACATTCGCCCAAAAATTTGGAATGAATTACCTGAAAAAATAAAACTATGTAAATCCTTAAGTACATTTGTTAAAAAATCTAAAGCATTCTTCCTTGAACAACAATCAAACCAATAAACTGTTACGTAGGTCATCATTTAATATCTTTTGCTGGTCTTCCTTTTCTTGTGTTTCAGGAAAACAACTGAACAATTTGAAAATCTTCAACTCTACAACGGTCAAGAAAAGACTCAAGAAAAGTTCTGCAGGATCACTCTTGTTTCTACCTGAACAATTTTTTTAGCTATTGTATAAATTTTATTTTACTATTTATTGTTACTACTTTGCATCGGTTTTTGTAGATTTTTTTTTTTATTTTTTTTATTTTATTTTATTTTTTTTTATTGTTTTCTTATGTTGTTCTTGTGTTCTTTTTGTTTGTTTTTTTTTTTTACTAATGGTGTAATGTTTTTGTTTTTGTATTTTTCTTACTGAGGTTTTTGTTCGAGAAATGATCTTATGATCCGCAACAGGATTTCTTTCGGTGGGTTTGTTTGCCTGTTGGGCTGGTAGAATATGTTCATGCTTTTACATATTTTTAAGGACTGATCATATTCATCCAGCCGAACTCTGCTATGGTCCCACCATTGCACCGCCCCCATAGCAGTGTTTTATTAAGCAAATAACCTCGGTCCTATACATTTTTTTTTTCTTTTCTTTTTCTCTTTCTATTTAAACAATTTTATAATGAGGTGAAGCAACCTTGCTTCTATATTAAACAACAAGTCACACCTTTCATCGCTAATTAGCAAGACACAACGTCAACTCGTTTTGTTGCTTCTTCCTTTTTCTAACCCCGTCTTTAACAACACACAAACTTTTCAACATTTTGTTATTTTGTTCATGTGGCGGAGCAGAAATAAAAGAAAACTGAACTGAACTGAACTGATGTAGTTGAAATCGTCATGTAGAACATAATTGAACTAAACAGTGCTTTTTTGTTTCATCTGAATAAGATCAATTTAACATTTCTTCCAGTTTTTAAGTTTTGATTGACGACAATTTGATTATAGTCACAAGCTTTGGTTAAAATTGAAAATACGTATATTGCAAATGGATGCAAAATTGCATAATATTGACAAAAACAAGTTCAATTTGTAGCTGAAACAATGCATTAGATATGCAAGAAGGTTTTTATTTTGAAAAATGCTTGCAGAGTCTTTTATTTTACTCATCATGGTAATAGCACCATCGTAGTCCTTGACCTTTACTTTTTGCAGTGTAAAAACACAACTTTCTTAACTTCTTCTTTAAGAGTAGCACCAGTCCTTTTCCATTTTACTCAATTGCATGACTGAAGCCTACTAACTCTTCAGCTATTTTAGTCTACAGTATAATTTTACTGGCTATTTATTTTACAGTGTAATCTTACAGGTTGATGCAAAGCTTAACTTGTTTTTGTTGACCAGGAGGACAACATCATATGCCCGATTTGACACAATACCTCCTTGAGCTGTTCAGACCAACTCCATAGTAATAAACTACATTGCAAAACTTACAGTGTCAGCAGCTGGCCTATAGATAACGTTGTATTGATGGCAAAAGCAATCCATACGGTAGGGGTTGAAAACCTATTCTTGTTTTTCTGTTATCTTCTCGAGAAAAACAATTTTTTCTGCTTGTTGTTCTTATATGCAGCTTTAAATTTAAGTCATATCTCTAAATACAAAGAAAAAACCAAATAAAAATTTTTAATCGGATAGCAATATTTTGGCATCTCCAAAAGCAGATTGGGGTAATTTCTGGATAGTTTCACTAATTTTCCAGCTTTCCAGCGAGTTAGAGAATAAAAAAAAGAAGATACTGATAAAAATAATGATACGGTGGATGAAATAATAATTTTTTAAAAATTTGTTGTGAAGGCGAGCCTCTTGTACTCTCCTTTAAATCCTCCTTGTTTCTTTGTAACTTGAGACAATTTTTATTTACATTTTCCCATGCGTTTTAATGTTTTAGTTCTTCTACCCTTGGTAATAGTCAACTTTACTTTGATTAATGTAGTTTGCAACCTGCACCGGATCATTTCTATTGAACTCTTGTAAGATCTGCCAATTATCAATGCCGGCGTATAGGCTTGTTTCTTTGTCTAGTGAATTTTGTTCGTCGATTCTTTACTGTATCCGTAGAAAATCTATACCTTGGGCATAGTCATAGGCTACGCCAGGTCTAGACCAGAGTCACCAGACATAACAATGAGTTTTTTTTTAAACTTATCTAATATTGAACCATTTTTCAAAATACAGAATTTACAATTCAAATTTCTGCATTAACATCAAAGCTAAGATCATATCACAACGATATCAACAACTTTATTGTTCTATTTTATGGGACACGCCTTATGCTTGCTCATAAAAAAACTGGAAAAAGCGTAAGCGTCGGTGTGACCGAGTGGGTAAAACCGCTGTGTTGATGGCAAACGTGATCGATATGGTCACTATACGTGTACGAGCCGAGGGGTAATTGCCTCCCCAAATCTCAAAAATTTGAACAAAATTACAATTTTACGGGCAGCGACAGGAAATACTTTGGCAAAAAAACTTATTTGTGCACCGAAAAGGAACTACTCTTGCAGGATAAAGTTTCCAATTGCAGAAAAACAATTGAGATTTGAGCTGAAAACCTTAAAGATTACCAGACATGGGTTAATCGTCATAGATTACATTGACAAACACTTAGATGTAATCGTAATTGATTACTTTCAGAAAAACTTAAATGTAATCGATTGCATTGAGCTAGCATTCAAGCACGGAAACCCAATTTGTGACGTCACGTGTTGTCGCCTTTATTCAGATAAACCAGTAGTTCTCAAAATTTTTGGCCCATGGACCATTTTTTTTAAAGAAAAATATTCTATCGACCACTTTGCTGTGCTGACACCAGGCTGGCACCCATGAACGCCATTAGTTGAAACTGTATTACACTTAGAACAATGAACTCAAACACATGTTTTCAAGTTTTTAGTTTCAAAGAATTGCATAAACACCTCATCATTCATTGAGTTTGTTTTGACAAAGTTAATGACATGTATGACAGCATTATGTGCCAAATACATATGCTGTCATACCCTGGTGTTCAAAAAGTAACAGTGCAGTGGTATTGATACCCACTGAGAGCATAAAAAATAGACCTGTTCATGTGTTGTAGTTTAAATTATTTATTAAATGACATTGAAAATTAATCAAGAAAAAAATACTTCAAAAGATTAAATTTACACAAGAAATGTTCGGCTTCATTGGCTACAGCAGTTGTGGAAAGTGTCCCCCATGCACGTAACTGAAGATAAAGATTGGCACGACGCTGCCATCTCTAAATCGTTGTGTAAATTCCTCTTGAACCTTCCTTGAATATTCTTCTCCATTAACAAATACACTTTGAACCAGAAATATATTTTCCTGTACAGTAAGCACCATCTTAAACGTTAGCTAGCCAATAGTTGTGCTCAATTTTTTTAATTTTTTAATTTTTAAATTTCATGTTAAATAAGCTGTTACTAGGGAAACTATTGATGTAATAACGACGTAATAATTATGTCAAAAAAACGTTTTTATAACAATAAAATCTGCTGCTTGGCAAAATTGTTAATTAATAATTAAATATGTAGCGGCGTCATAATAAAATGAATACATATTTGTGTACTTTGATTAAGTGCACTGTTACTTTTTGAACAACCTGCACAAGCAAAGCATAGTGTCGACCTGAAAACATCAAAGAAATTGGCTATTTAGACACCAATCAAACCCAAAAAAGTTACTGCTGCAATCTAGAACTAAGCTAAATAATTTACGTACATGAACTTCCAATATAATTTAATATTGTAACGTTTATAATTTTCAAGAACGTTTTCTCAAGAATTTATACAAGAATTTATCAAGAATTTATATTCTCTTTGGACCACTAGAAATTTCTGGTGGACCACCCGTGGTCCAAGTGGAAAACCACTGAGATTAACAATTTCCAAACTTATGTTTATGAATGTAACAAACATTTTAGCTGCTAATCATGATAATGATCAACGAAAAAATTGTTCTACTAATGCGTTTCAGAATTTTTGTGGTAGCAATCGAAAAACACGGGATAATTTTGAGTAATCGTAATTGTAATTGCAGTACGCGTAAGTAATCGTAATCGATTGCTTTCAAATTTTGAGTAATCGTAATCGTAATCGCGAAATGGTTAAGTAATCGTATTCGATTACATTTGTGATGTTATCACCCCGTCCCTGGAGATTACTACTATTTTGTAACAGAAATCAAGAAATAAGAGGCAGTTTTAAAACTATGGCCTTTTTTTGGTCGTCACCCCAAATTTGAGACGAAATTTATTTTTATGTTGTTGAAGTGCTAGAAGATCATGATTCGGGCAAACGTCAATAAAATTCAGGCAAAAATGGTTTATGGCCTCCTTAACATTTTTTCTGCTGGTCCGATTCAAAAACTACGAGTACGCTCGTCATTTTGTTGTGACCTTGGAAAAGATATTTTATGACGTTTTTTTTCTTTTGGCAATCTGGGCAAGCAGTTCTAAATTTCATCATGTCACTTTATAAAAAACTAAATAATCAAATAAAGTTTTTAATCGCACAGATTAGATAGCCTACTAAAAGTTTGCTGTCCATCAAAAAACTATTGTTATTTATTATTCAAGTATTTATGTAGGCCTATGTTATAGGCTTTACATACGTCCCGGTTTAGCCCGAACAGTCTCGGTTTTTTGGCTTTGTCCTGGCGTCCACCATATTAACCGTATGTCTCGGTTTTTCCAATTTTATAAAGACCTTTTTTTACAGAAAACTACTTTTTAGCGACGAAAATCAAGAAATCCGGGACAGATTCAAAGTAAAAACTTTTTTTTAGAGAACACTGCTTTTTAGGGATGAATTTTTTTTTAATGAACGTCCCGGTTTACCACTTCAGAAATATAATATGCCTGCTATATAACTATAATTTAAATTTGCTTGTTAACTGTTGTCCTACAGAGTCTTCAACGTTTTCTTGTAAATCAGAAGAATAATTATGGAGATTTTTTAAATGATCAATTAACCTACTTCGTAAAGTATGCAATGCAATTTGCTGAAATACAGTAGTTTGTCGAGAAATTTAACTGTTGTTTTTAATAGGCTTGCACACCTAAGAATGTTTGTGCATGCAATTAAGGCCATACTCTAAACGTTTTAGACTGCTTTTTTTATAATGAATCTTTTTATATCCTCGTATAAACATTACAAAATAACAATTTAGGAGAGAGTATACTTTTATCAACCATACCACAATTATATACAGCATTACTAATACATTTATACTAAAATAAAACGAAAAGAAATCATAAATGTTTTCGGCTTACATTAGCCCTCTTCAGATGAATAAATGTTAAAAAATTTTGCCTTCTAACTTAAAAATCTGGTTCTTTGACCTGATTACGCAGTTGTTTATCGAATTTGTCTTACGAGGTTTTCATAAAAGGAATGTTGAATAATTGATTAAAAAATGCAAACGCAAAATAACAACTGCGAAGCCGATTCACTACGCAAAATCCAAATAAGAAAAATAAGAATCTAAAATATGTTTAACAAAAACGACGATCCATTTGCAAATAATTGTCGATTAAGTCTAGGGTTATGTTTTATGATTAATTAAACTTTGTAAATTTTTGTTTCAAAATTTGAATTACATTTTTTAATTATTTTAAAGTTTTGAATTCTTTGTATCAAATATTTTTATAAATTACTTTTTATTCAAACTTCTACAGGTCAATTGAAGGCCCTATTTCTAAAAGTACCTAAGTCACATTTTCGAAAAAATGAGATAAGCTGAAAAAATTGTTTGTTTACTCGCCAGAAATATTCTGACAAAAAATCTTTTCAGGAAATCACTTTTTGAATAGCACAGAGGTTTGAAATCTTAGCGTATTTCTATTGTAGAAGTATGGTTTTTGAAAACTTTAAACCTCATTTTCTCAAAATGACATCATGTGACTTAGGTACATTTAGAACTAACCTCTTCAATTTAATAACAAACGCAAATAATAAAAAAAAGATTTTAATGATTTATATCAACAGTACACACGAAACCCCTTGTCTCGTTCAGAAAAATTTAATTCTACTGAACACTTTATGGTGAATTTATTAAATGGCAAACTGCAATCAAAAAGCTTTACCAAAAAAAACCTAGCTAATAGCAAATCGTATTGGTCAACTGTAACTACAAATATGATTTCAATTCTCCTCTTCTTCTTACATCAGTGGTCCAACAATGAAATGATCCTCCAAAAGAATTGGCGTGGCGAATACTAACAAGTATCGGTTTTATACCTTTAATAAAAACAAAGTATAAGATTTAAAAAAATAGAAAGTCAAATCAATGAAAATGCCACAATTATGAACATTATAATCTACCTTTTATAAAAATAAAAACGAATTAAAGAGTAGAAAGTTAAAGCAGTTGAAATGCAACGACTGGTGCTGAAGTTTTTAATCGGTGTGAAGTCCCTACTAGGGGGAATTTTGTATTTTCAGGGAGGAAATTTTTTTTATTGTAATTAAACGTTTTATATATTAATTGTAATTGTTTATAAATTTTTTTAAGAACATTTAAAATATTCGATTTATTATGGTAAATCCTTTTTTTTAGAGATCACTACGATTTTGGAACAAAAATCGAGAAATCAGAAACAGATTCCGTGAGAAGGCTTTTTTTGGGGAATCGGTTAAAGGGGTCCGGATAATTAAAAAAGTTGAGAGCCAAGCAGTTTATCATAAGTACAAAATTTAAAACCTGAAGATTTGTGATTGACATCAATCCTTAACAAAGCATCAAGGGTAGCAATTATAAGTTTAATCCTTGTAATAAAGCAAACAAAATAAATAAATATTACTATAGAAAGCCAAAACAATAGAAATTTATACATTCAATAAAAGAAAAAAGTTTTTCAAGTTTGAATTATAACGTGGGTTTGCGTGTGCTTTAACATAAAGCCTCACAATTGACATCTACCGTTTGCAGACTGGGGCGTTTTAAATTAAAAACTTAAAGATTTAAATTATCAAAAAAAGTTGCGAATGCTATAAACTCTAGAAAACGGTGGCATATACTTGATGTGTTGGACAAGAAATTGCGTAAAATGTGACGGATACATTCCTATCGCATAAAAAAGCAATTAAATAGACACTTACCGACTCTTTCAAACATTTTAATAATGGGAATTTCATCTTTGTCACAAACGACACGATTCTCATCCAACATCAGTATGTTCATGGTCAACCATTTAGAGGTCATCCACAAAGGCCAATCTGACGCATAAAGAATAAAAAAAATTTTTTAGGTTATTTTAAAAATAAAAAATCCATTGAGAAAGATCTGAAAAGTTTTGATCTACTTTCAGGAAACCATTACAGCAGTGGTTTCTAGCTTTTTTTGGCTAGACATTCTCCAATATTTTGGTTGGACATCTTAGGTTGTTCCAAAACAAGGGCAATGTATTTTTTTGCAGCATCTTGGACAATAAGGCTGTAGAAAATTATTAACGCACGTGTTTGTTTTATTTCTTTTGCTTTCCTAATTATTATTTGCATGTGCACTCGCTGCCAGCGCCTTTTCGCTTTACACTTTAATTATTAGTTAATTTCTTCCCATAGTTCGTTTCTGCAGCGCGTTCATATAGCGTTGGCTCTTTTGCCCTTTTTTTGACTTTTCAATCTGTGAGGCGACCAGCAGCAATATTGGCGGCGACTGGTTGAAGTCTGAGTAGACTTAGTGCTGTTTATTGTAATATTGATTGGTTGTCTTCTATTGTTAGGCGACCAGCTGCAATAGCTGTGGGCGGCTGGTTGAAGCCTGAGAGATTTAGTGCTGTTTTGTGATCCCGTTTGTATGTTTCCCGTTTCCCCGTGAGTCAGCACCAACGTGAACTGCTCGGTTACCGCTTTCTATCGCTTCGTTTTACTATTTATTTTGATTTCCATTAAACATTCTTGGTTATTTTTGACTTTTCTTTTTATCGAAGACAGAAACGCGTCATTCAACCATTTAGTTTGCGGCAATCGGCCAACTTCAGCGCCGTTTACCGTTACAAAGGCTTTGATCGCGAAACAAAGACAAAAAACCTTATAACTTTAAATTGAAGTCTTAAAAAATATAAATATTTTTTTCAAAATAAAAACCGAAAAAGGTCTTTATTTCAAATGGAGAGTTTAAAAATGCTTTCTTTTAAAATATATAATAACCTAATAAAATTATGAGTATACTATAATCGAAAGATACAAAGTCATTTTACGAAATAAAGTCATCATTTATTAAGAATATATATTCTTAAGCACAATTAATTTGAAAAAAAATATTAGTTCTGAAGTTGGAAAAGTAGAAGCATAGTTAGTACTAAATACAAAGAGTAAACTGTTAAAGGTAGTAATGATCAGTAATCCTTTACAATGGTCAGTAATGGCTTTATAAAAGGGGGTCCCGGTGCAAGAAAAAAATAGGGGGACCATTTTAAGTTTTCTTTTTCTAAATATAGTGATTTAAAAGAAAAAAAGGTTATCACTTTCAATCAATGCCCAAATTTCCATTTTCGTCGCAAAAATATAATGATCTCTAAAAAAGTCTTTACTTTCAATCAATGTTTAAAATTTCCATTTTCATCCCTAAACTAAAGTGATCTCTAAAAAAAAAAAGGTTATCACTTTAAATTGAGTGCATTATCTCTGCTTTCGACCTAAAGTTGGGGTGCAGAGGGCCACCGTCATGGTGCTATTATGCAAAAATAGGGCAACATTTTACTTTGAGGGGACACTTTTCGATGTTTTTCAGGGGGGGGGGCGGTGCGGCCGCTCCGTTTGCACGGTACTGCAGACTGATAATGGTAGTATGTTTTGAACTTTTTTTTAGAGATGGGAGAAAGATAAATGCAAAGAAAACTTAAAAAGGGGAAAAAATTGCATAGGTAATACCAAACGTTGTTCTAGCCTGCATCTTTATCTACATTTTTAAAACCCAGTAATGCTGGTTATTTGCAAAAAATAAAGTTTAATAGTTTGAATAAAAAAATTTGGTGAGATTATCAAATAAAAGATGTGAGGTATTTTGCATTTACTTTATGGTAAGCAAATAAACTACTTTTTGAAACGGAAAAAACAAGTTGTCATGTGTAACCATAGACCCCTTGAATAGAAAGACTAGTAACTTGCACTCTCGGGTCGCGAAATTTGGGTCCCACTATTTACGACGCAATACGTTCACTGTATGCAAATAATGATTTGTATTTATGTAAACAATGATTATATTGTAGGTAAACATTTTTTACATTTATGTGACGAGTCTGATAAGTTTATGCTGTCTTATGACGTCACAAAACGTAATTGTAATCAGCATGTGCTACTGATGTTGTATGTAGTTTGCTTGCAGAGACAAAGCGTGATTTTTGTTTGTCAAATCTTCCATGACAAAACTGTTGCTGCTCTTTCAACTGTAAAGGTAAACTTGGCCTCAGCGAGGGCACCATCATTTTTGTTAAGCTGATCACTGATTGGTTCCAATGATGAATGTGAAAGTTCGGTATTCCGGTATTAACATGCGTGATGAGTGTCGTCAACCATGGACCAAGAATTGCACTACTTTCAAGAAACTTGCTGAAACTTGTGATGTTATATCCTCCTGTGCATGGTCAGGAGGTCGAGGTCGGACCCAAAAGCTCACAAAACAAACTGCAGAGGCATTGGTGCTCTCTATACGAGCCAACATTGAGGCTGCAGAGTGGTTATTGACTCAGCACAACTTCACCTATGTGCTATCTGGTGTGTTTGCTGATGAGGCCCTTGAAAAGTTCTTTAGCCAAGCCAGACAACGCAATGGAGGTAATTTCTACATTGACATTGTAGATATCGAGGCAGCTGCAGAAACCAAGAGCCTCCATGCACTTTTGAAATACGAGTCTATGCCGCACAAGTCTAATAATGTGCCTTGTACCTCTAACATTCGCATTGATGATTATCACTTTGACATCACTATTGCTGACACTGAAGACCTATAGTAGTTCAATCTAATGACAGTATCAAACATAGAATTATTTTTCTAGCTGGATATCTGGAACACAAATTTCGAGGTAAGAGTGTGAAGACTGAAGATATCCACGACCATCATATTAATTCAGATTTTGTCACAAACTTAAATAGAGGTGGACTAACTGTACCTCTACTCTCAACAGTGCATTTTGTACACTCAGCTTATAAACTGTTTGATAAGTGCATCTTGCATTGCTGTCGAGCTCATCTCAGCCAAGCTTTATATTGTATTGATAGTCCAATGGTTGCAATTCAAGGAGCATGCCTTACACTGTGTCAAACATTTTTTTGAAAGCATTTGTTCTAGACAACAGTGATAAAGAAAGACAACTTGGCTGCTTCAGGAGAAAAGAAAAACTATCTGCTAAAAACTAAACATGTTATGTTATTTATATTGTAGTACAGTATGTTTTTTTAAATTCTCTTGTTTCTAGAATAACTATATTGTTTGCCTTAGACATGTTCCTTTTGTTTCTCCAGGCTTACTGTTTATATATGACTTTAATTCATGACAGGGTAACTTAAGGTGTGTTTTCCATTGTTTCAATAGAAAAAATATATGATAATTTGTATGATTTTGTGTTTTTTTATGCTTTTTTACCCTTAAATTACCTAGATTTAACCTTTAAATGGCCTGCAGATGACGTCATAGAAGGTTAAAAGTACGAGCTGGTATGAAAAATAAACTCCTCGCCCTAAAAAATTCTTAAGACGCAAGAATCAAGGTTCTCTCACGTAATTGACACAAATTATGGGTGGGACCCAAGTTCCAGATACCGAGCATAGAAGATACCGGTCCTTCTATTTAAGGGGTCTATGTGTGTAACTGATATTTCACCTCTTCGTCTTTTTGGTTTCATAACTGAACTTGAATAAAATATACATCAAAAAATTAAAACTTTTTTTTAATTTGATTTCACTTGAAACCGAACCCATGTTATCATTTTAAAAATTAAACTTTTTTTTACTCGGCCGTTGAATAAATATTTATGGAGCAATAATGAATAACTAAAACAAAATGTAAATAAAAAAAATAACTCGTATGTTTTATAATTTCATTATTAATTAATGATTACCGTAATTATCTGAAATTTAATCTATTAAAAAAGCTTTTCTTACCGTTTGGTATAGATGGTAATGGAGCTTCGATAATTTCCCAACCAGCATTTTTGAACATTTGCAGCTGCATAAACAAATTTGTATTAAATTTTTAAGTAAAGTTTAATAAATTGGATGGAAAAATTATAACCTGGTTGCAACGTCGATCAGGGTTTACAATCACTCTTCCAGGTCCGATGGGGTTAAAAGTTGCATCAATATGCATAGGATTGAGATCTTCAAATGATAAAGTATGAATCTTATATTTTGGTTCAAGGTGATTTTTCATCCACTTTATACCTAATTCGTTTGTGACCTAAAAATGAACCATGTTAATTGAATGCCCGCAAAAATGTCGTCATGCACCACAATTCAAAAATAAAAAAGATAGTGAAATAAAAAAAAGATATAAAACAATTGTTTTTTGCTTGCTTAGAAGACTTAAGGCCCGTTTCCACTACGAGCGTGGAAAAGATTATTCTTTGTTTATTTTATTGATTTTTTTTGCTTTGCTTAGCGCTCGCTTCAATTTTAAGCTCGGAAAGATCTATAAAAGAAACAAAGAATGCTCTATTCCACGCTCGTAGTGGAAACGAGCCTTTAAACAAATGTTTTTTAAACGCTTGAAGGGTTTTTTATAAAAAAGATAAAATAATACGACTACACATATTTAAGTTGGCTTCTGGTATGATAAAAAAACAGAATCAAACTTCAATAAAATTTCCTAAACAAAATGGTGTCAAAGTAACGTTGCCTAATACTGTCCGAAAGTAAATTTGGGATATTTACAAAATTAATTAAGTTGAAGATATTGCTACTGAGTACACAAAGTTAATTTTGGGAGAAAGAAAGGAAGAAGCAGAACGAAAATGAACACAAACGAAAACAAACGCAATCTACGTCAACACAATACTATTCAGGCCGGGAAGCATCGAATGACCTTAATGTTTTTCAGTCAAGATGCTCCCTGATGATTAACAGTTAAGAATTAAATAAAGAATGACTAAAAATTGAATTTTGATTTTTGAATTTTGATTTCATGAATGGTTGAATGACTAAAAGTGCATACATGAATTAGAATGAGTGACCTATAAATTGATCAATGGTTTACGTATGTTCTAAATAAGTAAACAAACATAATACTACTCAAATAGACATATCTCTGTACTAGCATACCGACAAGACTATTGCAATATATTAACATCATTATTTATAGCTTGTAATTAGATAGTTTTTCAATTGTTTAGAAAAAGCTTATATGTGGCAGAAAAATTTTTATTCTAATAGCTCATAAATCCGAGTCATTTGGGTTATGTGATTATAGGCTACTGTAAGTCTAAAGTTAGGATTATCGAACACAACTTAATAAAACTTTTTGGTAAACACACAGCATGCTTAGTGTATGTTGGCGATGATCTACAAACCTGACTTCTTTGAACAAATATATCTTTACCGGCTCGCGTAAAGTCGGCAGCATCAAAACATGGTTCGAATTCCGTTGTCACAAACTTGCCTTGCTTCGCCAGTTCATTTCTGTCTTCCACACTATTAACCGGATAATCCTTTATGATAAAACAATAATGAGTACTTATGCTTCTTGATCTGTGTTTAATTGTCTTGAGATATTTTTTCAACATATTTAAAGACAAGAAACCTAATCGCGGCCCGCGATTACAATTGGGTCGCACGAAGTTCAAAATGTTGTAGGGTGGTCGCGATAAACATTTGACAATGAAGACTTGTATGGGTCAAGCTTTTCCCTTAAGATTATGTGTTTTTAGAAAACAAAGAAGTTTGAAAATTTAGATATTAATCTCCAAGCTATGCTAGTTTTTTCATGAAAAAATAATATCCAAAGATAAATAATACAAACTAGATAAAATGTTCTTGCAGGTTTTGTGTGACTAGTGGGTCGCAGGTTTTCTAATCCCAACCCTATACAGTATACTTGGCTGATCATCTGTTGTCTTCGAATTTTATTTAGCTTTAAATTACTATTTGTTTGATTGGTTTCACTTCAACGTGGTAACTTAAACATGCCGAAAAGATTTTCATCAAAAACATCTAAATTTGTCTCATTTAAAGCAAGCTATACTATCGTTTTATTCCAACTTACAATTGTAACAAAAAAAAACTACGAAAACAATATGTCTTCCATGTCAAAAAAGAATAAGATCATCCAATAAGATAAGAGCAATACATTTCAAAAAAGAATAAGATCATCCTTAAAGAAAGTTTTTTATGTTATTTTAAAATTGTGACTTTCAATCTTTTAGCAACGTCAAATCGGTAAAAGCAATTTCACTAAACTCGCAGACTGCAAAAATTTGTAAGCAGTGCCAACGACAATTCGGTCTCGATAAGGTAATTAATAGTACAAAGAATACAATTTCTTAAGAATCGATTAAATGAAATAAAAGCAATAAGTCTAATGTTTAACCTTAAATAAATTCTAATTCAAGAATTTTAGAATCTACTGACTAAAAGTGGATGGAATGCTTATGATAACATGCAGAAGTTTGTGAGTTTGATGCTCAAATTTACTGTGTGATTTTTGTTGTTTTTTTAGGAAAAGCTTCACGGAGTCGCGTTGTTGACTACCTTGGTGACTCCGCTTATACAGGAAGCAGCAACCAGACCACACAACTATCAAAAATGTGGATTTAGCCATTATTTCAATTTTAACTAATATATTTCGCAAAAAAATTTTAAAAAATCGGCACTGGACTCTGAAGGGCAGGCCAAAAAACTTTATTAAACCGCTTTGATAAGTTTTAATGTTTTCCTTCGTGTGCCTGTTACGAAAGATAATTTACATTTTGTAATTTCTATTTTGGTCCAGTTTTTAGATTTAAGTTTATTTTAAAAGTGCCGCTCGACAATCTATCGGAACCTGAAATCAAAGTCTAACGAGTCCAACATTTGAAAGACTCCAGTTAGAGTGAAGTCCGAGTTTTAACGAGCCGTGATTAGAATCAGGTCTGAGTTTACCAAAACTTGAGTTTTTTCGTTCTATTTGAATTAAATCTTAAGTTTTTTTGATTCCGAGTCAATGATCAAAATTAAATCAATGAGCTTTATTTTAATCTTCAAAGTAAAAATTGTCTTAATCTACATGTAAAAAAATTTTTTTGTCTTCATTTGTTCAAAAACAGCTTTTTTTCCTTCAATATAAAGCAAAGAACCCCCCACAAAGCTTTTAGTCGTTGATCAAGAGTAAAATACTTCATGGGCTTTTGCTGAGTTTTATTTTTGTTAAGAAGGGCTTGGAGAAAAAAAATATTGAAACAAGTCGTTTTCATCTCGACTCGAGCCAAGTCTGATTTCCATAAAGTAAGGACTCGATTCAAGTCCGAGTCCTTCAAAGACTTTTAAAAGTGGACTAGAGTTCTTTTTTAGTTTTTTAAAAACTGGACTCGAGTCATTACAACTCTGCCTGATATCATTCATGAAATTGTTAAAGAATGCACGACTTTGCAATGACCTTCTTCGCAACATTGCGCCTAAACAGCACAGTCATTTACGAGGAACTGTTGCAACAGTGGCAACCTGTTGCAATGCTATGCTTTCAACTGCAACAATTTCAGCTGCAAGAGTTCTTATCGACTATCAGTGCCCATGATTATATTATTTGATCTCAAAGTTTATTCATCTCGTTTACTAATCTCATATCTATTATTTTCCGCGCACTTAATAAAACTTAAATCATGTTTTCGTTGCAGAAAGCATAAAAACCTGCATTCATATTCTTCTTCCTTGTACCGCCGAATTGGTCTGGTTGCTTTTTCACTTTTGCGGAGTCACCAACTTACCATCACACAAACCCGTGATAAACAGAAATCTACCGTAAAGTGCTTTTCCAAAAAACACACGGAACCACTCGAGTGGACTGGGCATTGAATTCGGCTGTATGTGGAATCAAGTCAGATTTTTATCAAGCTGAGGTATCAGAAGCAAAATATTATAAATGCAAGATATAAATTTGAAATAACAAAATTAATTTTTTGATTTCAAACTTTTCAAACAACTCAATTAAACCAACAACAGTTTACTTGGTCGTATAATTCATCACGCATTTCAGCCTTGGGAGCCACGGTCCATTTACCCCCTCTTTTAATGTAATCTTTCATTAAGGTGCGGTAAGCGGTCCATTCGTAATATCGAGATCGCCACGCCATCGGAGCTTCAATTATTTCATTACCAACTGTTATAAGGATATCTCTTGGCATGGCTGCATACATTCCTAAAATAGTAAAGTTTTAAAATAAAAGCAGAACAACTCTTGTCTAGGTTTTTTCAATGAGAAAATCAATCAGTGCTAATTTTTAATGCCGTTCTGACGTTAAGATATAGCTGTTGTTCGGAATTTAGTAAAAAAAAACAGTTATTACGATGATTATGGCGATTAATTTTTTTGCATTTTGACAAGATATACCATGATTTACATAAAAAGTTTTTTTCCTTGAACATCTCAGTAATGAACTTGCTCTGCTGATTTTGCAAACCGGTTAAAGAAAAGCTTTAAAATATCAGTGTTACTAAAAATTTGTGAGATAGTGTCAAGTTGATTTTATAATTTTATTTACAGTAACAAGGAAAACATTGAAACCAACTCAATCTCTTGATTCCTAGATTGGCAAAATGCAAAAATAAGATCAACTACAGTACAAATCGAAACCTTCAAAGCATTTTTTTATGAGACATATATAGTCTATGTATCTTTCTTTGATGCTTGCATTGTACGCCCAGCTGGGCATACGCTAAAAATATAAATTTTACTAAACAAACAAAATTACGCGGGTAATACGAGGGTTAATTTGTCTAACACGAGATGAAAGATGTTCTGTGATTCGGAACAACAATTGCTACACAAAGAATTCTAGCTCTACCAATTCTCTGAAGGAATGTAGCAAGAAGAGTGCTGTGCGCGTTGCAGAGTAAACGAGAAAGGACACAGCGAGCGGAGCAAGGGAGAGTAAGCTCCTCAAAAATATAGAGAATAATTATTATTCGTTGTCATCGCGGCCGAGTCGTCAAAAGCGCCGTGATTGATGGCGAACGTGATCAGCACCGTCGTGATTTAAAACCTACTTGCGTCTTTCTGTTGTATCGTTGAGAAAAACACTTTTCGGAATTTTTCTCTCCCTGGGGGTTTTAGCAAGCAGGTCTAAATTTTGGTCATATCTTCAAATAAAAATTAAAAAGAACAAAAAATTCTAACCACAATATCCCGGCATCTTCGCAGGGCAGGAGCATCTCCAGGGACATTGCCGGAGACAGTTGAGCTGTGTATAACGCCTCCGACGCTTTTCAATCGTCGTCGTCGTTTGGAAAGGCATCCACTCGGGATCAGACATAAACAGAAATGGGGCTGAGGGTTTATCTTTTTATTACCCCAGGCTGCTGTACTAGCATGACCTGTTGTGATGTTGAGCTAGCATCGGGTTTTGTCATTCAAAACTGCTAAACCTTGTGCTCCACGTGGTGCTCGATGTATGGGGCACGTTATTAGGACGGTTTCTGAGGTTTGCTCAATTGCGCAGCACTCGCAAGCAAGATAAACGCTTTTTATTGAGTCAGGAGATTAAATACAGAGATAAAAGGAAATAAAATATTAACTATCATATTCAAACTTTCTTTATATATGGATGACTTATCTAGAAAATTAAATTCTATTCAAAGTGGATGTTTTGTTGGTTCATCTTTACTGAATCATTTAATGTTTGCTGACAATTTATGTGTATTTAGCCCCAGCGTCAAAGGACTACAAAAACTAATAAATGTGTGCAAAGAATATGCAGTTAACAATTGTATTATTTTTAATAATGATAAAACTGTTGGCATGATTCATCAAAATAAAAAATTCAAAGTAAACGTTGAACCAAACATTATATTAGATGGCAGATGTATCAAATTTGTAAATTCAGTAAAATATCTTGGTGTATTAATTACTAATGACTTGTATGATGACCTTGATATAAACAGACTCCTTCGTTATTTATACTGTGTTGGTAATACTTTACGTTCAAAATTTCATAATTGTTCAAACCAAGTTAAAAATGTTCTTTTTTGTTCTTATTGCATGTCTATGTATTCTGTTCATTTATGATGTAAATTCAAAATCAGCAGTTTAAATCGTGTTCGTATTGCGTACAACAACTCGTTCAGAATTTTACACAACATACCTAGACAGGAATCTGCTAGAACTCGACAAATTCAATCTAATATTAAGACCTTTGATGCCCTAATTAGAAATTACTTATATTCGTTCTTAAAAAGATGCAACAATTCATCCAACATTTCTTGCTTAATGTCTTCTGATGCCCTGTATACTCGTAAATCTATTTTCTGTATCAATTATAACAATAAACTTTATCACAATTAGATAATTTATCATTCTATCATAGGTGTTTTTTTCTTTTCTTTTTTTTTATTTTTATTTTGATTGGTTAATTTTTTCTTTTCTCGTGGTGTTCTGCTTCTGTGTCTTGTGTTGTTATGCCTTGTCATAGCCTGTCTATGGACCTTGGTGTCTGATAAAAACAATTAAATAAAATAAATAAATCAAACCTCTCGATTTGAAATGAAGCGTTTCATAATTTTTGCTCCAATCAATGACGTCAGGCCTACGTACAACTACACCTTCGTGACGTAAGATATTGCAAAATTCTTCAATTTCTTTTTCGGCTTTTTTGGCATGGTCAATCGGATATGGTCTTCCGCCATATTTTTCAAAGAAAGACCATTTTGTTTTGTTTATAATTGTCTGAAAACAATTGAAAATATAATGCTAATCTCAATTCAAGCAATTTTAACAATAAGGCTTTTTTGCCATGTTTTATATTGCTATCAAACCGTAAGTTTTTTCTCTTGTCTTCTCGCAACACATATATGTTTTTTGTACCTTGTGACGTAAACTAGAATTAAATTATGCCATTAAATTGGACAGGAACCAGGCGGTTAAAGTTCAGCAATTAAATTTTGACGTAACACATTGTTTTATCATGCATAGGTTCGGCGGGAGCCAGAAAGATAAAATTGAAAAAAAAAATGTTTGTCTTTGAAAGTCAAGTAATATCAATTGAAAACCTAAAACAAAAAACAACTCGCTTGAAATCGTAGCCTATATAAAAACGCTTTTTAACAATTAAAAATTAACTGGATCTCTAAGCCGTAATTTAATAAGCAAGTAAGTAGTTCAGGCGTGGCTCACTTAATTATAGAAATTAATTGCTTTTATTGCAAATGGGTCTATTTTCATCGCTTTAGTTCAGGAGTGACGAACCTATTGGTTGTCGCGGGCCGCTTTGTCAGTTTTAGCTGAGTAAGCGGGCCGCACAAGTTTTTAGTGATACTATAAAACCTTTTTTTCTATTACTTAAAAAAGTAAAAAAAGGCCTCATAGTTATCTTAAAAGCAGGGCTGCAAACTCGAACTTGAAGAACTAAAAAAATAAAAGTTTCCGAAGTCGAACTTGAGCTCAAACTCAAAAATTTGAGTTCATTAATTTAAGAATTTTGAAAAGAGAGTAATAATAATATTTTGGATTTTACTTTTGATATTAAATTGTTAAATTTGAAATACCACTAAGTTGTACATTTACTTTCAATTGGTCAACTAAATTGTCAATTTATATTCTTTCTCTGTTTAACTTGAACTTATTAAATAAATTTTTTTCTTTCGTTAATGACAGCCAGTTTTAATTATTTCTTTTATTTATCTCTTAGTGGTAGCTTTTCAATTTTTTAAAAGTTCTAAGTTATTGTGTAGATAGGGTTAATCGAACTTTCGATTTTTATATCATAGAATAGAACTTAAACTTGAATTCGAATAAAAATCTATCCAATTCGCAGCACTGGTTAAAATTAACAAGGTGTAAGATAAAATAAAACAATCTCAATAAAAACTTTAGCACTGTGGTTCTCAACTTTTTATGGTTCGTGGCCCTTTTTCAAAGACTCTTAACGCCCCAGGCCCCTGCTTAGAATATTGTCCCAAAGGACTAGTGAAGACTAGAAAAAGGTTTTCAGCGAAAACCTCTGCTCATCGCCTCTCGGAAAATGTCTTGTGGCCTTCTTGGGTGATCGACTTCCTGGCCTCTTTGTAACACAAAATTATAAACCTTTTAGAACTGAAAAAAGAAATTATTTAACAACAGTAATAAACAACAAACAAAAATAATAAAAACCTTGTTCGTCTCCTAAAGGCCCGTTTCCATTACGAGCATTGGTGGGAGTATTTATTGTTTCACGGAAAGAAGTAAAAAAAATCAATAAACAAATAAAGAATAATTCCGCCAACGTTTGTAGTGGAAACGGGCCTTTAAACTGCCACTCCACAAAGATTCTGGCGTGGTATATTTAAAATTTTTTTAAAATAAATGTAAGAAATCAAAATTACAAAAATATACACGGAATAGTAGAAAAATCAATGTGAAACACATAGCTAAAGTTATTTAACGCGGCATTGTAGTAAAAAATAATAAAAAGCAACAAAAAAACATTTAATCAAAAATTAAATTAGCTGTACCAATATAAGCCTAAGTGAGATTTTTAAAAACTTTTTTGCCCTATATGAGCGCTTAATTGGGTAGAACTGACGATGTGGTAACTCTCAACTGCATACTAAAGCTTTCGTCTGTCAGCCTTGATCTGTTACGACTTTTTGGGTTTTTAATTTCAGAAAAGACTTGTTTGGATAGGTAAGTGCTTCAAAAAGTGATGACTATTTGAGAGTTTGGAAACTTGAAAACTCTTTGCTACATAAACATCATAAAATTTGAGCAATGGCTTGTTCAGATTTATCACTCTGTAATTTTATGGGATTAAGTTGGAGCTCAGGGGGTAAAGAAGTGGGTATAACATTAAAGGGGATAAAATAGACATCAAGCTCCAACTGCTTGCTTTTGATATTCTGAAATCTAGGAGATTGGTTTTGTCAAATCGATTCGCGGCCCGTACGAAATTCTCTCGCGGATCGCATATTCATCACCTCTGCTTTAGGTATAGGGTTAGGTAAACAAAAACAAAAAAAAAGAAATCTTTTTAGTATAGCTTATAGCAATTGCAAAGTTATCTGTCCGGCAGCAAAAGTAAAAGCCAGAACCGGTGTTTCTTCAAGGGGTGCGTAATGTCAGCAATGCCCAGCGCCACCAAAGACCATTTGCTCAGTAAAATTTTGTTCTGGCGGATTAAAAACAGACCAAGATTTTTTAGTCTTCTATTAAATTTAAGATACAGATTTTGGTTAGTATGGAGGCCACTTCGAAAATATCACGTTAAAATTAAAGCAAAGATTTTTTTCTTTTTTTTAATGAAATTTTAAATAAAGATTTCAGTCGTAAATGTTGCATCTAAAGTGAATCAAAGTATACTTAAAATGAAGATCAAAAGAAAAGTCTTCACTTTATTAACACCATGATGTTTTCAAAATAACAACCTCAACAATTAAAATTCATATCTGAAATTTAATTAAAAACCAAAAATAAGTTTTCACTTTTATTATTAGAACGAGGTGGAAGCCCCTACATTAGAAATTTGCCGACACAGCTTTTAATTATGATATTTGCGCAGTGTACGATTTTCTTAAAGGAAATCCTAGCTAGAACCACAACTCCCACCAGCTCTGGAGAACTAACTCAATGAAAAAGTTGGGTTCGATAAAATTTGTCAAGAACAGTAATTGCTTAACAAAAGGAGGGGTTGGTGCAAGAAGAAAGGAGCTCTTTTTTAAAAATTACTTTGCAATAGTAATAAAATAGCAACGATAGCCTAGTTTGCAGCAAAGTGAAAAAAATTTTTTAACTCGGTCACTTTTTTTCGGGCTTTACTTTATTTCGAGTGGAATTAGCAATGGTGGACATTTAGAATTAGCAACCTAAAGTAAAATTTAATCAGAAACTCCTTTAAAATAACGGAGCAAGAATTCGGCCATCGTTTAACAATATTACCTTAGAGACAGTAGCGTATTTAGAGGGGTATTGTGCCATGCCCACCCTTTGGAGATCACTAATACAAAAAATCAGGGACGGATTCAAAATAAAGACTTTTTTCTTAGGTCACTATATTTTTGGGAAAAAAAATTGACAAGCCACTAAGCATATTTGATTGTGGCTGTATGCCCTCCCTCCCCTCAAAAATTATGAAAATCTTCAGAAGATTTAATTAAAGCAGCATAAACTGAAAATATTAAATAAATAATTGGCTGCTTTATAATATATTAATACATTAACAAATTTGTTTTTTTAAGTTAGTACTTTTTTTGATTCTTATGCCTAAAAGCAAACATAATTTTTTTTTCAAACTTTGTTAGCTTTCAAATGTAATTTAAATTTTTTTGTAAAAATTAAGGTATTCATATTTCACAAAGGTTCACATTACCAGCATTTCCTAATCTTTTTTGTGTTAAAAAAACATAACTAAAACTTTTCTTTCTAATAATGTTTTAGGCCATAGATTTTCGATTCTTATGACAAAACATTTTGTACATTGTCAAATTGGCATAATTTTTGAGATTTAACTTTGTTTTGCTTGACTGAATTAATTGTTATTGTTATATGTACTCAATAAAAAAATTGTTTTTGTTGTTGTTGCTATGTAATGAGTGCAAATTTGTTTTTCCCGCTAAAAAAAGATCAGATTTTTTTCTGTGATAGTAGCCTGCCTATTTAGTCCTTTTAAGTTTTAACTCTGTTAAAATATATTTTAACCAATTTATTATTTTTTGAGATTATCAAGACTATGGCATAAGTGTTTATTATGTAGTAATGGGAAATTTTTAAAAATAAACCTTTAATAGACTGTGTGCATGCAAAAAGTAGTTCAACAAGTTACAACTTTTAAATTTGAACTGAGTTCGAGTCCTTTTCAAAAAGCTCAAACCGATTCCAAGTCCAAGACTACTAAAAATGATGTAATTTTTGTATAAGTCCATAAAAGCATGAATCTGAGTCTGCAAAATTCGAATTTTTAAAACCATTTTCCCAAGTTGTTTCTGTGCATTGCATATAGCTTAGCTTACTAAGCACACAAAACCAACTCCAAGTCAACAACTATTGATTTGAGGACTTGGGTCGAGTCCTTGTTTTTTGTAAAAAAGGCTCGAATCAAGTTTAAGCAATGATGGAATTCAAAATTTTAAAAAATAAACAATTTTTTTTGCCAATAGTATATAAGTTATGAATAATACGTTCTTTCATTATCAGAGATATAAAAGTACAGAGATTACATTTAAATAAAAACGCGCTTGCTGAACGTTATGACATTTATAAAAACGTATTTACGCAAACCGGTGCAAACTCCTTGAATCCCATCACTGAATTCAAGTCTGTCCAAGACTTTTTCAAGTAAAAAAAGAATTTTAGTCATAACCATATGCATGGAAGGAATGAGTTTAAAAGTGACTTCCCCCCTTTAACAAATGAAGGATATGCAGACCAATTAAAAGACAATAGAGCAGTAAAAGGTGTAGAGAAAAAAAGGGTTTTCACATTATTTTAACTTTTATACTAATTGTGTTTTTGGTTTGTAAACCGGGTGGCAATTTTTAATTTTGTACCCAAGGAATCTTGATCTATATATTTTCAACCGATCAAAAATCCAAACTTTTTTTCTCTGCTCATAAAAATTCTATCACTCAGGTCTTGGAGCGATCAAGAAGCACTCCATGTTAGTTGTCATGGCAAAGTTTTTTTTTTAGCAACTTTTTAAAATGATAAACAAACCAATCTGTTTCATATATAGCGTTTGCAAATGTACCGAAAAATAAATATGATTGATTTGCAAATGTACTGAAAGATAAATATGATTGAACTGTAAAGAGCTGAATGAGAATTTTTTGAGCAGAGAAAAAAATTTGGATTTTTGATAGATTGAAAATATGTAGATCACGATTCCTTGGGTACAAAATTGAAAATTGCAACCCGGTGCTAGGACAATTGATCAAACGACAGTTGACCGAACAACACTTAATCGAAATGACAGTTGATAAAAAAAAAGATTTATTTTTGTATGTTTCTGCAATTAAACAATCTTTTTGTTACTATAAATTAGATTCATAAAAAAAGAAGAGGCCAACAGTAAGAAGACAATTTGTTTTTATTTATGATTTTTTGCCAATGTCAAAGTCAAGGTTTTTTAACAAAGTCTCTGGGTAAAGCATTTTTAGGGGAGCAACAACAAGTATATGTTTTGTTAAATGCTATTGCTGCCATTTTTTGCATTCTTTTTACGTAGTCAGTTATTTATAGGGAGCATTGTGCCATGGCTCCACCCTTGTAGACCTCTTGCAAAAATCAGAAACAGGTTTAAAGAAACAATCTTATTTTTAGAGATTTATGATTTTGGGACAAAAAATTAACAAAACCGGGACAGATTAAAGTACTTGTTTTTGGGACGAAAAATTAACAAAATTGGGATAGATTGAAAATTGTAAATTTGCTCTTTCATTATTCGATCAGATGTCGTTTTGATCAAATGTCGTTTCGATCAAGTGTCGTTTCGATCAGGTGTTGTTCGATCAACTGTCGGGTCACGTGTAAACCTTTCATAATAACTTTCTGTGTCTGCCACTGCTTTGAGTTATTTCAAGTTTCGTATCAGAATCAATTTTTTCCCAAGATTTCGTAGCCTATCTTTCTAGATGACATTGGTAAAATGGTAATCGAATTCTTGTGACGTCATTTTTGCGAGGCCCTAATTAGGATTTTGCCTCAGGCCCCTAATTTTGAATATCAATCACCGTAGACAAGATTCCTACAAGACTGCAAAGAATGTTGCTAATTCTCCAACCACGTGCTTACATGTGAAATATGTTGCTGAAATATACATGTGCTTAGCTGATACTTTGTTTCGAGCGTATTTGCATTTACTCAATGTTGACGCTGCAGAGTCAAAAATTGACGGTGTTGTTCATTTTGTAATCAAAAACTTGCGCATCAAAACATCCAAAATGTTTTCTAAATGAGTTTTTTGTCGGCTATATTCAAATTCTGTACCACAACCACTGGCTTAAACATCTAAAGATGAAAAATTTCGAAGCGCTACTGCTAATGATTCAAAACTACAAATTGTTGTAAAATGTTATAAACATCGTTGGCCAAGAGCACAAAAAGATGTTCCAATAACTGTTAAAAATACTGGCACATTCGCGATATGCTATACCTGTGCGAAAGTATTATTTTCATTAATTATCGAATTATTGCATGAAAGTTACTTTGGCATTGAAAAATGTAAATCTAGTGCTCGTGAATTGTTATATCGGCCAGGAATGTCAAGTAACATCGAATTATTAATTAGTAAATGTGTTGTTCGTTTTAGATTTCAAAAAGAACACTAACGTGAAACGTTAATATTACATAAATTACAAAGTGCACAATTTTTTAAAGTCGGAGTAGACGTTATGACTTCTTAAAATATTGTAAGTTTCTTGAAATGATTGTTTTATCTAAACATTTGGTGGTACAGAATTTGAAGATTGCGTGAAGTAAAGATTTTTCTTCCCAAAGCTTTTCATCTGACACTCTTCAGGGGAAATCGTCAGAATGAAGCAGAATTGAAACCGAACTAAGTTATAAAGGAAGAAAGTAGAGTTCTTGAAAAGATTAAGAAATTTTCAAAGAGTAGACGAATACTTTTTGCTTACCCAGAAGGGGATTGAAAGATTTAATGAAAGTCGCTTCAAGAGCAGAAAGGTGAAAAGAAGAGCGACCTCGAGCGAGAATACAAAATTTTTCGTTGCTGTAATGAAGGGCGCATTGGGCGTTGTCAAGAAGATGTTGACCAATAGCGGATTCGTGAAATTATTGTGGGCGTGTGTTGTTCACAACAATTTCACGAATCCGCCATTGGTCAACACCTTCTCAGCTGACTTCTTTCAGCCAATGAGAACTCTACTTTCTTCCTTTATAACTTAGTTCGGTTTCAATTCTGCTTCATTCTGACGATTTCCCCTGAAGAGTGTCAGATGAAAAGCTTTGGGAAGAAAAATCTTTTACTTCACGCAATTGTTTTATCTGATAAAACCGCAAAATTATAATGGACCAATATTCTTCGTATGGAGTGGATGTTTCTTTCAGGAAGACTTTTCAAATACTAAGGCAGGTATATTTCTACCAAGCTACTGTCTTCTCATCAACTGATTGCTGACAAATCTCTCCACTTAGATAATGAAGACGGGCAAGGGTGTTATGATGTGCTCTGCGTTTTACTCCTTCACAACACATTTACAGGCTGCTGTGGGAGCCATACCCCATCCGTGCACTGTGGAACGGAATAAGTCAACTCCAGTGCGGAGGCGATTAAGACTGACCCAGGATGGTCTGGGTAGATACATTCCCAGTGGTTTGGGGTTGACGTCGGAGATGAAAGTAAGTAGGTGGAAGGTATCGCTTTGACATTCTGTGTTGTGAATTAAAATCTGTTATTGTACAATTTGGCATTTCGTATTAAATAATCTCAGATGATATGCCTTTCCAAACTAAAACGTTTTTAATATTTTCTGAAGACTGGGTTTTTAAACTTAATATTAGTCCTCACTACCTCCAGAGTATGATCAAGTTGGACGGATCATTTGAACTCTCAAACATGTTCTTAAGAAAACTGATCATGAAAACATATTTATTTATTATTGTTTGAGTATTGTAGTACGTACAATATTTCTGTTTCTGCTTCCATGAATTTTTCTGCACAAATATTATTTCGTAAACGACTGCGTAGTAAAATTGTTTGAGCCTTGTGTTATTGTGATTGGTGATTCTGTAAATGCGGTGCAATCTCTCAACAATATTATTATGATCGAAGCATTTAGCCACTACCCAGTGTTTTGGAAAAAGAGAAAACAGTGTATTGTAAATAACGTACATGTAGAGACCCAGCTATTGCTGCATATAATGATGTGAATACTCGATCTTACAATGTCCAAAACCAACATGGTGTGGTTAAATAAAACAGACGTCATTATTGAAAACTCCAACTACGACCAATTTTGATCATTTTGATCAGCATGTCACCATTGCTATGATGATTATTGCTATGAGAATTCCGGGGTTAATAATTACCAAAGTTTGTCGAACACTGCTTAAATATAACATCAGAAATCATGTTGTGGTCGACGTCTTAATTAGCTGTCCCCAAAGATTTGATGATGATGCACAACACTGATGTTTAGTTTTTTTACAAAAAAGGAGGGTGTAACATATCGATTATATACTTTAACGCAAAATTATACAACACCGCCAAGAGTATTTAAAATGCAACCGCATGGCTTTTCCTGCGCATAGGCTTTTATTCGAATTCTTGTTTGTCCTGTATATATAAATGCTGTAAAAAATTGTTGTGCTGTAGTAAATATAAAGAATACGTTTTTATATCAACTTTAATCAAAAAGAACTAGAGCAGAACAAAAGCAATAAATTTGTTTATAGGCCTACTGTATATATGTCAATGACTTAAAGTTGGATTGACTGACTTGATCACAGACGAAAATTAGAACGAAAATTAAACGAACTTGTACTGTTTGCATAGCAACAACAACAACAGCAATTATTATTGGACATCTATAAAACAAATACACTAAGTGATTATTTAACCCAGTGGTTACCAAACTACGGCCCGGGGCCGGACCCGGCCCGCGAAGTGATTTCATCCAGCCCGCTGCATGTTGTCTAAAACACTAAAACAGGGGTCTCCAAAGTACGGCCCGCGGAGCTCTTTGTAAAAAACATATACACTCACTTTGAACTACCGTTGGATAGAATTACAGTATGTCAGAAATACCCATAGCCATAAAGTAGTTACCAAATTTAGGTGAAGGCCTTTTTTTTTAGAGAACACCTTGATTGGTAGAACAACTAAAGAACACCTTTGGCTTTGGCCCGAGGAGGCCCAAAAAATTCTACATACGGCCCCCTGCTCGAAAAGTTTGGAGACGCCTGATTTAACCCAATCTTTACAACACAATTAACTGAGCAAATTGAGATTAATCTCAAGAACTATGCTGATTTTACAATGTCCCAACAATTTCTGTCATAACAATTGCAAAACTTATGGTCTAAACCAGCGTGGTCCAACTATAGGCCGGCGGATAGATTTTTTGCGGCCCGCTGAACAATTTTAAACAATTCAAGTCTTGTCGATCATGAGCAGCGGCAACATTCTATAACAAGGCATGGCGAGCTTACGGGATAGTGTCTAGGGTTGAGACCAATTCCAAGTGAAGACTTCTTTTTTAGAAAACACCATGATGTTGGGACGAAAATAAGAAAATCAGAGACCGATTCCAAGTGAAGATCTTTTTTTTTAGAGAATACTATGACTTTGGGACAAAAATAGAAAAATCGGAGACCGATTCCAAGTGAAGACCTTTTTTTTAGAGAACACCATGATTTGGAACAATTTCTAGCCGGCTGAGGCCCGCAAGCTGGAACAATTTTGAAAAGTGGCGCGCAAGAGTGAAGAATTTGGACCGCCCTGGCCTAAACATTAGTAGAAAAAAATGTTTTGGTTTTTTGATGTTAGTTATTATAAAAAGAAATAAAGAAAATGCAGATAATATGGGTCTTGGTGAAAGGTGAACCACAACCTTAATTTTTAAAAGAAATATAAAAATTGGAGTATTCCATTTAATTCAGTTCTATATAACGTTTTTCAAAAAAAGATAAAAAAAAAGAAAAGTAATTTTGCTTTTAAGCAACAAAATTTAAAAATTGTAACCCAATAAAGTAGTAACACAAATCTTTTTTAATTCAATTTTTGTTAGGATTGCAGTATGTATGCTGACTCTTACTAGCAGTTGCTTTTGCCAGCTCACCCCTCAAACAAGTTAATCTCAATTTTTAAAACGGCTGAACCTACTACAAAAAAAGCTGCAATCAACACTCTTATAAATCAAATAGAATCAAAATATTACAATTGAAGCAATCTAAAGCTGAGAAAAAAAGCAAAAACTCTCAAATTAAATTGCTTTACGGTAAACATATGTAGCTAGATTTAATGTTCTAATGCACGTTAATGTACATGAAGCATTTGCTGATATAACAAAAAAAATTTTTTTATAAGATGTGTATGTAATTTTTTTAGTTTTATATGTCATTATTTTGTTGGAATTACCCCAAATGATTTACAGTGTGTGCATAAATATTACAAATCACAAAGAGTGCTTTTATTTATTAAAAAATTTGAGTTTAAAACAGAATTTCGTTTTGCTAAGCATATTTTTACTTTTTTGCTGTTAAATTTCAACAATTTTAGATAGCTTTTTTAACAATTTGAGAACTGTTAAGAATAGCTCACATTATGCAACTGGTGTGCAAATATTTATAAACAATAGATTGTAATCGAGGCTACTATTGTTTCAAATTTAAGGGGTTTTCATTTTAGTTTAACTACTTTTTAACTTGTCATAACGTCACCATAACGAGAAAGGCAATATTTTGTTTAAAGAGGCCATTTTAATACGTTTTTAAGGGAGGAAGAAGTGTTGTGCGTTGACGGCGTCAATTGTTGACGACAATTTTTTGAATCTTTGTCTATGATCGTCTGGTAAAATTTGAGTCTAAACTGCTATTAATTCTTTATTAAAAGGTAAAAACAATAATAAAAACTCAACGTTTCGGTATACTATAATTCAGTAAACCTTCATTAGGAGATTAAATGAAACACAAACATCATCTGTAATGAAATCATAGTGGTGCGAAAAAAAAAAGAAAAAAGAAAATAAATGTACATTTGTGATCTAAAACGACATCTAACGGATTTAAAATTTTTAATTATGATAAGCAGTTGGATAAAAACAATTGCTTTTGTCATTACAAGCATAATTATTAGAATGAATAAAAAAATAACTCCAAAAATCTTCTTCTTGTATAATCTGTTTCTTTTGCCAAAATTTTGAGTTATTCCAATCCATATGATGATTTTGCGAATATACATGTTTCACCAGAGCAGATTTGTTGTTCATATCATTATTTTCTGATCGTGCTACATTTTTTAGATTCACACCACGCATGTGTTCTTTACATCTTGTACGAAATGCCCTACCAGTTTCACCTATGTGTAAATGCCATCACAATATAAACACGGAATTTCATAAATTAAACCTGGCTGTTGCTTTGGTTCAATTGAATCTTTAAGTTGGGTAAAATTTGCTTGATTGTTTGAAGGGGTTTTGTATGTACTTTAATATTTTGTTTTGTAATTATACGGTTTAAAATTTCAGTTATATCTTGAAAATAAGGTAGGGTTACTATTCCTTTGTAGTTTTTGCTTTTTTCTTGTGTTCTCAATTTTGCTGAATTTGAATTGATTAAATGTTTTTTTTGTAAGCCAATTTGGGTAGTTGTTATCTTCCAACGCACGTCGTAGCATTTCTTTTTCTTTTTTAAAATCTTTCGAATCCGTAATTAGTTTAGCTGCTCTGTTTAATAAACTAATAATAACACCTTGTTTTTGTTGCTGTGAATGACAAGATTCGTAATTCAAATAACGGTTAGTGTGAGTTTCTTTTCTATATATTTTAGTTGCTAATATTCCACCTTTCTTCTTCATGACCAGTATATCTAGGAATGGTAATATGTCTTCTTTCTCATATTCGATGGTAAACTTGATGCTTGCTTCAATACTATTTATGTGAGCAGAAAAGTTTTGTACCATATCTGATTTTATTATGACAAATGTATCATCTACAAATCTTGTCCATAATTTTGGAGGGGAAAAAAAAGAATTTATTGCTTCTTTCGGAGCAAAAATTAGTTTTATTTTGTAATCTTTTATGCGACGTCCATCGAAACTGGCTTCAAAATCAGTAATTGTGACTATTGTTGCATTCCTGCTGAAAACTTGCAGCTGTTTCCGACACAAGCTTGCATCGCACAATAAGTATCTTTTTCACAAGATATTAATTGACATTTGGGTAAATATCTTGCAGCTGTACGGATTTAATTAAAAATCTGCCAAATCAGAAAAAAGTAACAAAAATTCCAAACTGTCAAAGTTGTAGTAGGAATTAAGGCGAATTTTTGTGACTTTAGTGTTACTTGAGTAAAATCTACAGTTCTCGACGCCTGGTCTAAGAATATAAAATATAAATTAGCTGGCAAAACTAGATTAATATGTGTGTGAACAATAACAAACAAGCACTATCGGAACTAACTCTCACTGGCATATATTTCTAACGCAGAAGCTGCCTTGTGTTCTTTGCAAGCAAAACTCGCATTATCAAGTTTTTATTATAAAGGTTAACAATTAAAACAGTTTTTATTCCCTTTTTGATATAACATAGAAAAGTATTTAAAAGGTAAGACAGGAGACAGTGTCTAAGAGGAACTTCATGTGACCGCAATTTCTCTTCTTTTTGAGTTACTGCGCATGGTTGTGAAACTTTGTCTTATTGATTTGCTTGTAATTGATCTGATTGCGCTAAATACAACTTTTCTGCAAAACATATTTGTGTTACCTCAGATATGGCGTGTGCATGAAGGTTAGCTCGGAGTAGCTGTCTTAAGATTTGTACAATGCGGCAAACTAACGAATCCCTAAAGTACGTAGATAAAGTTTAGTGTCAAAACACTCTTTTTTAATTTCCACTAAAGAGTGAGGGAGCTGGAGATGCCTCACTCCTTAGTGGAATTAAAATAAAATAAATAAGTGTAAAATTAACTAGATTGTATGGGTGGTGATGATGACATGGAGCAAAAAAACACAAGAAAAGAAATCGTTATCACCTTAAAAATGACAAAGATAGTGTTGAAAATGAGAATAACAGAAAGAAGAAGAACTGTGATTATGACGCAAAGTTCAACAGTTGACTTGAGAAATAGGTTTATTGCTGTTATGATACAAAAAACTTGGTAAAATAGACAACACTGTGGTTTAAATATAACTTTTCATGACGATCTGTGTATTTTTCAAGGTTTGTGCATAAACTTTTGTTTTCAAAAGCAATAAAAACACGATTATAAAAATTTTTCAAATTGTAACTTTTATCTAATATCTTACCATCAAACGAACTTATAAATGATGATAAAAGAAAATTTTTTAGCAAATTGTGATAATTTTTTTATAACTAAAGACAACAATACGTGAAGTCGAGAGAATTTTTTAAAATAAAAATGTAACAGACCAGTTGAAAACATAGAAATTGATATGCTCTACAAGTTATGTGCATAATAGATTAAGAAAGTTTAGGTTTATAAATCAAAATACACAAGTTGTGACTTCAAATTGAAAAATAAAAAAATTTTCTTGGTTTTACTTTTGAAAAAAAAACTTAGCTATTGAAACGTGAACAAAGTAAAATGTAGGTTTGTTTCGAAAAGTTTGCTTGTAAAAAGGTAAATGTTTCTGATTTTTTCAGGCACAAACGGTTTCAACTAGTTAAAATTTGTGACGTTGACTGATTTTTATCATAAAGTTAATTTAAAGCATCACATTTAGGTCACACAATGAATAAACAGTTGCTAAAAACAGATATTGATTTGCAAATCGAACCACTTTTAACGCCAAATTTGCTAATTTTCAATCAAGACGGTTTCAACTTGAGAAAATCTCGTGAAATTTTGTGATGCTAAACACCTTTTTAATGCAAAGTAGATTGAAAACGTTAAGGTTAAAAGGTGAAAAAACTCTTTAAGTCAAAAATTGATATCTTTTCATGAAGAGATGAGTCTAATAAACTTGATTAGTCAATTTTTTGTTAGTTTACTTTGAAATATTTGTATTGTTGCTTAGTATTGAAAACAAACGAATCGATATTTAGTTAAACTAAAACCTTTCATGCGACTCTTTTCACTTTGGAAAGAAAAAACTAAGTAAAATAACAACCGTGCAAAAGTCGAAATATTTGCTTCTGTGCAACAATTATACAAAGAGTTTGACAAAAATTACAACATTTGCGCAATTAAGAAAGCAATATTGTGACAAAAAATTTGAGATTAAATTGTTGCTATGCATTGAAAAAATGGCAAAAAATGTAACATAAAGTAGAATTTTTTAGAATTTGGTTCTAAAAACTAACAAACTTCTGCAACGAAGAAATGTACACTTTTCAGGAAAAATTTTTTAGATTTTTTAAGGAAGCTAGTGTTTTTGTAACTTTAAAATGTAAAACACTTGGAAAAAAAGTCGGCCTTTCAAAAAGTTAAATTTTTTTTACGTAGAAGAAATCTAGTGTTTCCATACAAAAAAACTTTACAATATGAGGCTATTGAAAAAATTTTAAATGGTGACAATTAGGCTCAAAGTTTTACAATTTTTAACACCTAACCACAAAACCTCGGTCTGAAAAATGTATAAAATTATATTCATGGATCAATTTTTAATATCAATGAATTAATGAAGTTTTTGGCTAAAACATTTATTTGGAAAAAGAAAACTAAATTATTTTTGGTTAAACTAGTGCAATAATTTAAAACTTGACCACAAAACGTTGTTGCGGAGAACGAAAATTAAAAGTTTAATTTTTAATACCCGTAGACGTTTTCTTTGACATCGTTCATGTCCACACCTTTTTTTTAGAGGTTAGCAACGTTCAAGATAAAAGAGTGAATTTGTTGGTTTCTTACTTTATTTGTGTTTGTTACCCCAAGCAAAAGCGTGTCCTGAAAGCAAAGTTTTAGCTATTTTTTAAAAATCCTGCTTTTTAAAGAGTTTATTTTTAGATTTCGAACTAGACAAAAAGATAGAAAAAGTTTTATTTTAAAGATTTCAGTTTGGTTTGTTTTCATTTAGACATGAGAACTAACTGCGATAGGACTTGATAAAATAAATCTTATTATATTTTCAAAAAACAACTGACTTTTCTTGGAATTGCTCTTATTTATACAAAACTTTTTAAATTTACGTTGGCCTTATTTGACTTCAAATTTTATGTTAATTTTAAAAAATTTAGTTGGTAAAATGAATTAAAATGTTTAGTTTTATGATGAATTTCTTTAGTAAAAGTGAAAAAATGTAAAACTTTTTAACATAAATGGTTGTTTTTGATTGGGGATCAAACTAAACTTAAGTCGGTGTTTTGAAATCAAATTTTTTGGGTCAAGCTTGTAATAAAATTTCTTTTTACATACGGTTGTTAAAAAACTGTAAAAATCAAGGTGCATCATAAAAATTTTCGCTTACTCTACTTTTTACTCTGGAAATTAAGGTAACCAGATTTTCAAACTCCGATCATGAATATGTCACAGTTTTAACAGGAAACACAATACGCTATGAGCAGGATACGGCCCAAGCTTTTGTGTAAGAGAGAGAACTTGACGCAATTGTCAAAAGCATATTGTCACGCTTACAGAGATTACGGGCAGCTCTCTTATTATTAAAAGTTTATAAAAATGACCAAAAGATTAAACATAGTTAGAACTGAATTCATTTTTAAAACAATAAAAATGTTAACACTAGAAAGCGAATTCATACTGCACAAAAATAATAACTATGTTTGAATTTGATTTACGGTTTACTAAATAATAAAGAAAAAAGACGACTTTTTTATTATGAAACATCTGTTTATTGAACACGAATAACCTATCAATAAAAATTTTTGTTTAAAACTTTTAACAATTACTTTAATTTGTGAATAAAAATCAAGGTTGCCAAGAAAAAAATTGAATTTAGGTATAACAAAAAGCAAGGTTGCTTAGAAAAAATTGAAGATAAGTATAATAAAAATCAAGGTTGTTTAAAGAAAAATTGAGATTAGGTATAACAAAAATCAAGGCTGCTTAGACAAAAAGTTTTAGAATTGAATAAAGATACCTAAAAGTCAAGCTTTCTTAGGGAAAAATCGAATGCGGGTATTTAAAAATCAAGGTTGACTAAGAAAAAATTAAACATAAGTACAACAAAAATCAAGGTTGCCAAGAAAAGACTTAAACAAAGGTATGGCAAAAATCAAGGTTACCAAGAAAAAAATTAAGCATAGATATAACAAAATCAAGTTTGTCTAGAAAAAATTGAGGTTAGGTATGACAAAAATCAAAGAAAAAAAATTAAAACAAAGGCATGACAAAAAACAAAGTTGTTTAGAAACAAATTGAGCAAAGGTATAACAAAAATCAAGATTGTTAAGAAAAATTAAACATAAGTATGACGAAAATCAAGGTTGCCAAGAAAAAATTAAATAAAGGTATAACGAAAATTCAGGATGTCAAGAAAAAAATTGAAGAAAGATATCTAAAAATCATGGTTGACTAAGAAAATTTTTGAAAAATTGAACAAATGTGTAGCAAAAATCAAGCTTGTTTAGGAGAAAATTGAAGATAGGAATGATAAAAATCAAGGTTGTCTAAAGAAAACTTTTAAAAATTTAACAAAGTTAGAACAAAAATCATGGTTGACAAACCAAAATTTTGAAAAGTTCAACAAGGGTGTAGCAAAAATCAAATTTGTTGAGAAAAAATTAAATATAGGTATCTCCAAATCAAGCTTCTTAGGAAAAATTTTTTGAGAAAGTGAACATAAATATAACAAAAATCAAGGTGGCCAAGAAAAAAAATTAAAAATGATAGATATCTAAAAATCAAGGTTACCAAGAGAAACTATTAAAATTGAACAAAGGTATAACAAAAATCAAGGTTGACTAAGAAAAATTTTTGAAAAATTGAACATAAATATAACGAAAAACAAGGTTGTTTAGAGAAAAAGTCTTAAAATCGAACAAAGGTATAACAAAAATTGAATTTATCTAAAAAAAAACTTGAAGATAGGTGTAACGAAATCCAAGGTTGACTAAGAAAAATTTTTGAAAAATTGAACATAAGTGTAGCAAAAATCAAGCTTACCTAGAAAAAAATTGAAGATAGATATCTAGAAACCAAGATTGATTAAAGAAAAACTTTTAAAAATTCAAAAATGTATAATAAAATTATGGTTGACAAAAAAAAAATTGAAGATAGATATCTAAAAATTAAGGTTACCAAAAGAAACTATTAAAATTAAACAAAGGTATAACAAAAATCAAGTTCGTCTAAAAAAAATTGAGGATAGGTATGACAAAAATCAAGGTTACCAAGAAAAAATTAAGCATAGATATAACAAAATCAAGTTTGTCTAGAAAAAATTGAGGTTAGGCATGACAAAAATCAAGGTTACCAAGAAAAATTAAACAAAAGTATGACAAAAAACCAAAGTTGTCTAGAAAAAAATTGAAGGTAGGTGCGACAAAAATCAAGATTGTTAAGAAAAATTAAACATAGGTATGACAAAAATCAAGGTTGCCAAGAAAAATTAAGGTTAGGTATAACAAAAATCGAGGTTGTCAAGAAAAAATTGAAGATAGATATCTAAAAATCACGGTTGACTAAGAAAATGTTTAAAGAATTAAACAAATGTGTAACAAAAATCAAGGTTGTCTAAAGAAAAATTTTTAAAATTTCAACAAAGATGTAATAAAAATCATGGTTGACAAAGAAAAATTTTGAAAAATTCAACAAGGGTGTAATAAAAATCAAGCTTGTATAGAAGAAAATTGAAGATAGGAATAACAAAAATCAAGATAAACTTTTAAAAATTCAACAAAAGTATAATAAAAATTATGGTTGACAAAGAAAAGTTTGAAAAAATTCAACAAGGGTATAGCAAAAATCAAATTTGTTTTGAAAAAAAATTAAATATAGGTATCTAAAAATCAAGATTCTTAGAAAAATTTTTGAAAAAGTGAACATAAAGTATAACAAAAATCAAAGCTGCCTAAAGAAAAACTTTTTAAAATTTCAACAAAGGTATAATAAAAATCATGGTTGAGAAAGAAATGTTTGAAAAAATTCAACGAGGGCATAGCAAAAATCAAATTTGTTTAGAAAAAAAATTAAATATAGGTATCTAAAAATCAAGATTCTTAGAAAAATTTTTGAAAAAGTGAACATAAAGTATAACAAAAATCAAAGTTGCCTAAAGAAAAACTTTTTAAAATTTCAACAAAGATATAATAAAAATCATGGTTGACAAAGAAAAGTTTGGAAAAAATTCAATAAGGGTATAGCAAAAATCAAACTTGTTTAAAAAGAAATGAAAAAAATTATAACAAAAATCAAGATTGTTTAGGAAAAAATAAACAAAGGTATAATAAAATTGAAGTTAGTTATGACAAAAATCAAGATTGCCTAGGAAAAATTTTTGAAAAAGTGAACATAAGTATAGCAAAATCAAGCTTGCCCAAAAAAATTGAAGTAGATATCGTACAAATAAAAGTTAAGTATACCTAGAAAAATGTTTAAAATTGATTATAGACACCTAAAAATTAAACTTGTCCACAAAAACAAACTTTTGACTATAGGTATCTCGTGAGTTAAAATCAAAGTTGTCTAGGGAGCGCTTAAACGCGCACAAATATCAATTAAAAGTAAGCGAAAAGATACATAGGGTACTAATTCTTTTTAAAGACTATAAGCTCAAATCAATAGCATTCAGAACAGGAAATGACGTTCACGCTGCAGAAAATACGTGCAATTCTCCACAGCATAAACTTTATAAAATTGTTTTCAATAGAATTAATCTCAAAGCTGCATAACACTAAGGCTAAACAATTTTTTGAAATTAAATTGATTTGAAACGTATACACTCTAGAAAGTAAAAATGAATGATCTACTGTCATAAACACTAGAAAGTAAAAATTTATGGTCTACAAGAAAAATCAAGACTATTGTCATTTTTTTAAACACTACAAAGTAAAAATAAAAGTAATAATTTGTGTGATATAGTGGTGAAAATATTATTATAAACTATTTCAAGATAGAACATCAAACTTACCTAGGAAACATACAATTTATAGCGTATTCAACTTTGACAATAACTTGGGAACTCAAGACTTAGGGTTACAAGACTAGGGTTAGTAATCTAGGATCTTCTTTCGCGATCAACGGAAATCAAGACTACTGTCTTCGGATTAAAAGATAAGTTTTGATCAAAGTTCTAACTTAAAGTTCAATTTCTTGGGAAATCAGGATCAGGAAACCTTGGGTTTAAAGATCAGGGTTCGCGCATGACGTCAGCACTCCATCGCTCCAGCTCCAGCGCCACCGGACTGCCGCCAAAAAAACCATTACATACCACTCCCGGAAAAAAATTCATGTAGGGCCTTTACCGAAATCCCGAAAAAGAACCTTGTGTAAACTTAAGTAAAGCATTTTAAAGGAAAATTCTTCAAAAGCTTTCAATTCAAACTGTTTCCAACTGAAAAATTTACATATTTATTTTAAGATCTAATACTCCTATTCTCTCTAGCTAAACTATATGATGCTATTTCTCATGGAAAAAGATATTTCAAGATAAAAAAAGAAAAAGTAACGTAACTGATAAACATTTTGAAATCCTATTCTTCTTTGTGAAGTGCTATTTGCTATATTGCTATTTGCTAGATTGCAATCCGTTTTATTTTACTTTTATTTAAGAATTAGGCAATTTTTGTTTGAAATTTAAGAAAAGTCGAATAAATGAATAAACTCTTAAATTAAATTTTACCAACTAGTAGTAATTTTTGAAACTTGAATTTTTTTAGAATTAACGCTAAAGTTTACATTGACGCTAACGCCATCAAATTTTGCTGGCGCTTACGCTTTTAACTGACGGCGTTAAGATTTTGAGGTGTTGATGTTGACACGAGCGCCGTCAAACTTTTTTTGTTGACCCGCACAAGCAGCCACTTCGTTCGCTTTTTACTAAAGCCATCCCTGGTCAAGAATCATAGAATGAAATAAACTTTGTTTAATTTCATTCTATATATTTATCTACGCTTAACTCTGGTAACATCTCACTTTTACTTCAATCGTGAGTTCAGGAACACAAGCGTTGTCCAGTCTTCCCACAATCACCTCTTCAAGGGTGTCCCATTCATTGTAAGAACAAATCGGAGAGCTATTTTCCGTTTTCTTAGCGAAAAAAAAAAAAATTGTTATTTTTCAAAGTATTATTCATGTATGACTGTGGAGATCAATCGAAAAAATGGAAAAAAATTAATGAACGATATGAATTATAATTAATTTAAAGTTTATCAATAAACTGATAAATTTTAAATTAAGTTCTATCCCTGATAACAGTGTTTACATTAATGAATTATAATTAACCATATTACAATTACATACAGCAATACACATACATTCATGCTAAAATAAAATAAAAAGAAACTATAAACGTTTTCGGTTTACATTGGCCCTCTTCAGATGAAAATAAAATGTTTAGTAGTTTTGTCATGTAATTTAAAGATAGAGGTCAATGACCTGATTATGTAGTATTTGTTTGCCAAATTTGTCGCACGAGATTTTGAGAAAAGAAATTGTTGAGAATTGATTTAAAAATGCAAGCGCAAAACGAACACAAAACAATAACCGTAAAGCCAATGCACCAAGAAAATCCAAATAGCAAAAATAACAATTTAAAATATGTTCAACAAAAACAATGATCCGTTTGCAAATAATTATCGATCAAGTCCAGGGTTATGTTTTTTGATTAATAAAGCTTCGTAAATTTTAGTTTCAAAATTAGAATTACATTTTTTTATTATTTTAAACGAATTTACGTTGAATTTGGAATTAGCACAAATATCGCAAGACATAATATGGTCTTTAACAAGACTTTCAGTTTTCAAATGAAAGCCCAAGTGTTCACCCACCTTAATGCTCAAATGACGGGTTGACATACCTATGTACGTCAAGTTCGAATCACACGAACAAGAAAATTGATAAACAATATTCGAGCAGAGTGCAGGCGGAACATGAGTCTTCAATTGAAAATACTGTGATACTTTAAAAGTTTTATTAACAGGATTTATTTTCAAAGTTAGTTGAAGTTTGGAGTTGATAGTGTTTTGTAGTTTATTGATATACCGTCTAGAGTCATGGCCAAAATATGGAATATTAATTTTCTTGGTGCATTGGCTTTACGGTTGTTGTTTTGTGTTCGTTTTGCGCTTGCATTTTTAAATCAATTCTCAACAATTTCTTTTCTAAAAATCTCGTGCGACAAATTCGGTAAACAACTATTACGTAATCAGGTCATTGACCTCTATCTTTAAATTACATGACAAAACGACTAAACATTTTATTTTCATCTGAAGAGGGCCAATGTAAACCGAAAACGTTGGTGTGTGGATGAAGTTAGCTTGAAGTACCTTTCAATTGAATTGAATATCAATTGAATCTATTAAAATAATTAGATCAATTGAAGAAATTATTTCCGTATAAAGACAAACAACCTCATCTGCAGCAATTCAACGTCATCTATTAACTAAAATGTGATTGTGGAGCTTCGTATGTTGGGCAAACCGGAAGAAATCTGATTACCAGACTCAACAACCACAACATTGATTCACCATTCCAAGAGAAACTGATGTATCAAAACACCAAGTTGACAATCCAAACCATAAAATCAATTTCAATAATTGTGCAATCTTAGGTTTTTCAAATCATTGGCGAAAACATTTAATTAAAGAATCGTTATGCATTCAAAAATTTGATCCATCTATGAATATCGACCAAAAATCTGTTCCAATGTATTTATTTAACTCTTAATGCTTTTTTATTTTACTGTGTTGTGTAGTTATTTTATTGTCAATAGTGCTGTGCAGTAAATGTTTAAACTCGGTGTTTATTTTTCGGTTCAAATTTTAAACCACTTTATTTGGTATACGCTTAAATTGCTGTTGTATCAATTTAATTTTAAAGTTACTCGCAGATAACTCCGTTTTATTTAGTAGTAAGTATATGTTGGGAAATTTTATTCTGTTACGTCATAAATTATCTAAATTTAAATTTTCAAATTTACAATTAATTATTTAATTTTACAAGTTGATAATGATATGGGTTATAGTTCCGAAACGTCCTCAATAAACTATGTTTCAAAATATATTGGCCATACTTTTTATTCTAAAAGAAGAAAAAAGCTTTAGCATTAAAAAATATCACACTTCTGACTCAATTAATTTAGCACCAAAAAAATTAACTATGTGTGATATATATACAGGGTGTTTCAAAAAATTTGACATCATTTGACATGTAAATATTACAGAGACTACATAGTCGAATCAAATGAAATTCTACAGGGTTAATGCAGCATGTTTAGGAGGAGCCGGAGTACTGATTTCACGTGTGCCGTGTCACAGGCGGTGTGTATATTGAACATTTACGAAACTTTTCATGGAATTCAGGTGCCTTTGAATTTCTTATTCGAATGTACAGGAATAAATCTTGTTCAGCTCAACATTAATCCTGTTGAATTTCATTTGATTCGATTATGTAGTTTCTGTAATATTTACATGTCAAATGATGTCAAATTTTTTGAAACACCCTGTATATATAGAAGTTTTTCAAAATTTTCGGTTGGTGTTCATCAGGAAAGTGCTCAATGACGTCGAGTCAGAGCGGTTAGATAATTAATTTTCAGACCACAAAATTTTTTAATTTAACATTTAATTTTATTTTTATTTGCCCCAACAGACTATTTCGCCCGCCTGGGCTCGTCAGGAGGCGGTTAGAAATTTGAAAAAACAAAATAAATAAATAAATAAAAATACAGTTTAAACAAAGCGCTTGAAAGCTGGCGAAAACTGTAAAATAACAAGAGAAAAACTACAGTTGTAATATTGATCGATAAAGGAATTTTTATTGCCAAAAAAAAGCTTTTTTACGTAGCTTGCTCTATTGTTTGAAAATAATGTGTAAATTTTAAAAGTTTGCATTAAAAATGCGTTAAAATTAGATTAAATAGACTGCACTGGGAAATACGATAAAAAGATGCTTAAGAAATGCGTTTAAAAATGACAATTATCAGGGTACAAATTAAAATTAAAACAGTAAATTTTTTTACAGGGTATAATTTAAGAATATTTTTAGTTCGATATGTATGCAGTGTAGAGATGGGTTATTTTATTTGCTGATCAAGAAAGTGGATGAAGGTGATGTGTAAAAATAAGGTAAACCGAGTGTGTAAATATATTTATTAACTGCCAGCGTAATTAAAACTTTGTAATTTAAATTTACTTCGATGTCGACATTTTGAGACCAATTCCGAGCGTTTATTCAGTAATATTTTTGGGTCAGCCTGAAATATTTGTAATTTTTCTGATAAGCATGAGTTGCATGTTTTCGAACCGCATTGGTATGGAGTTGTGTGTTGTACGATTTTCCATCTTATTTCTGGCGATTGCCCTGATTGTTTTAATCTCCAACGGCTTTTGATAGTTTAGTGGAGTTAATTTTTCTATAGTCTTTAAAGGATTGGTTATGGTTATTACATCGAAGTTTAAATGATGTTTTGCAGCTGCCGTAATAAAATTTGTCAGTTTTACCAGTTTTTAGGGAGGCTTTGTAAACTATTGAGTTTCTGCAGCATTTTCCGTTAAGTGGGCAATTTTTATCTGATCTACAGTTGCATTATTTGGCATCTACTTTGTTGTCCGAGTTATTCAGGCGTGAAATGTTTTGCTTATTTGTAATAGATTTCACGTTTGGCATGAAACTATAGCTCAGTTTTATATTGTTTTTGTTAAAAATTTTGTGGTATTTGTTGTTTGATGGAAAATGTTTATTGAGGAAGATAAAAATTCTTTGCCAATGTTAGTGTTGACTTGTTCATTGAAAGGGGGGTTGAACTAAATTATAATTAAATTAAATGAACGATAATTAAATCATTTATCGATCAATATTACAACCGTAGTTTTTCTCTTATTGTTGTTTTACGCTTTTCGCGGGCATTCAAGCGCTTTGTTTAAACTGCATTTTTATTTATTTATTTTGTTTTTTCAGATTTGTAACCGCCCCCTGACGAGCCCAGGCTGGCGAAACACTCAGTTGGGGCAGTAATAATTAATGTTAAATTAAAAAAATTTTGTGGTCTGAAAATTAATTATCAATATACATAGCTTATTGTTTTAAGTGCTCCTTCAGAAAAAAAGCTAACTTGAAAACAATATAAAAGAAAGAGTTTATTAAACATAAAACATACCATGTTACAAGTGCTATATTACTTTCTTGAAATGTTATGAGACATAAAGAAATTGAGAATTTTTAAAATTTTTGCATAATATAAAAACTATTTTTCAAACCTTAAAATCGAACATTAAATCGAACATTAACCCTATTCTCCTCAACGGCCGGGCTTCTGCAGTTACAAAATTACAAAAACGTTTGTAATTACTTCATCTTTTGAGATAAAATTCTGGAATTTCTTGACTTTTCCTAATTTGAATTGCTGAATAAGATGGTACTATTTTTAGGTGGCCCCGAACAAGGGTTAACGGTTAAAATAGACGTTTTTTAGGAAATTTGTGAATTTTTGCTGGTTTTCGCAAGCAGAGCGTGGGATTTCAATTTCACGCTTTTATTAAGTGACATGAATTTTACCAATAATTGGCTTTGCGTGTCAAAGCGAATTACGTCGTTTCCCGACGTCAATATGCCTTAGGCCAGGGTTCTTCAAACTGGGGGTCGCGAAAGGGCTCAATGAGGGTCGCGGGATTTTAGATTTTAATTTTTGGAGATCATCATGATTTTGGGAGAAAAATAGCGAAATACAACAGCAAATTGAAGTGAAGACCTTTTTTTTTTAGAGAACCCCTTGATTTTGGGAATAAAATAAGGAAACCAGGGATGAAATCGAAGTGAAGACCTTTTTTTTTTAGAGAACACCTTGATTTTGGGAGAAAAATAGGGAAATCAGAGATGAAATCGAAGTGAAGACCTTTTTTTTTTTTTAGAGAACACCTTGATTTTGGGAGAAAAATAGGGAAATCAGAGATCGATTCTAGGTGAAGACTTTTTTTTAGAGAACATCTTGATGTTGGGGGAAAAATAGCAGAATCAGAAATGGATTCTAGGTGAAGATCCTTTTTTAGGGGTCGCGAAAAAATTTGCCTGTGCAAAATGGGTCTCGATGAAAAAAGTTTGAAGAACACTGCCTTAGGCGATGTAGAACTTATTTTATGTAAATCGCATTTTCTTTTTTTGAGCTTTTGGCGATTGCTTGGAAACATTTTACGCAAATACAATATTTTACATAAAACAATTGCTGTTGGGCTGCTTGAATACTAATCAAGCGGACAAAATTCAATCTTTACAATAAGCATTTTTATAAAACTTTCTTTTTATTATTTATTTGTGGGAAAAAAATTAAATTAACTAGTTCACATTTTAGCTCTTATGCTGACGCCTTCTCATAATTAAACAACACCTGACTTTTTACAATTGCATTTCACGTTGCATTTGAAGTAACAGGCCGTTTTTATGTTGAAATTTTCCTAACAATGAAAAATCTGACGTATTTTTTATATACAAGTATACCTGTTTAAAAAAGTTTTGTGGAAAAATTTATAGCTTTTTCATGTGGGTTTTCCAAACAGAAAGCATAGAATAAAAACAAGACGTTTGATACGATTGAATTTCAATAAAACAGAGGTTTCCAACTTGTATAAATTGATGGCGGTTCTAAAGTCTGAGATTTACACAAATGACTTTTTCCTCCCAAAAAATTTTCAAGCCAAAGTTTAAAAAAGTGTCCTTACTTATTGCAAACTGTTTAATAAATTTATTTCGAAAGTTAAATAAAAACCTAAAAAAGTTCCATTCTGGAAATTTAAAAAGAACTTTTTATGTAAACGTAAAGACCATTTTTGGTCTTCATTTGCCTTTCGCCATAAATTTTATGTTGAACTTAATAAGTCATTTAAAAAAAGTTTGCTATGATTCCTGGTCTAATATGATTATCCTATTATATTTCGACGTCTTTGTAGTTTTAAAACGATCCACTAATTCAAAACCTCTGAATAAAATCAACTTAGATATCTTAGTTACGGATGACCTGTGCTGTTTACAAGGATTTTTCCACGTAAAACCAGATGAAGCTTCGGGCCCCAATTTTATGTGCATGTTGTATAAATTCATTAGGGCTCTAACCTCTTAGATTTACACAAATGACTTCTTTCCTCCCAAAAAATTTTCAAGTCAAAGTATAAAAAATGGTCCTTACTTATTGCAAACTGTTTAACAAATTTATTGCAAAAATTAAATAAAAACCTAAAAAAGCTCCACTTTGGAAATTCAAAAAAAAATTTTTTTGTAAACGTAATAACCATTTTTTGGTCTTCATTTGCCTTTCGCAATAAATTTTATGTTTGGACTCAAAATGTAATTTTTAAAAACGTTTGATATAACTCTTGATCTAATATGATTATCCTATTATATTTTGACGTCTTGGTAGTTTTAAAATGACCCACTAATTTGAAACCTCTGAATAAAATCAACTTAAATGTTTACTTACGCTTGACCTAGGCTGTTTACAAGGGTTCTTTCACGTAAAACCAGATAAAACCCAGACCCCAGTTTTATGTGCACAGAGCTTATTATCCATGTCAGAGCTATTTCAAAATCTTGATTAAATCATTTTCCTTTTTCCTGCTTGCGTCAATTCTAATTTGGAAAATCTACGGAAGAGCGCTTCTAGTCGCGATTTGAAAGACAAAGAAGACTGTAGAGATCCAAAAAGTTATTAACAAATTTATCAACTTTATGTCCCGTAGGAGAAATTTGAGACGTTTACGTACGCTCGCAACGAGCTAATTGATGATTTTGACGCAAAAAGTCAACCGCGGATCAAGTCGTTCTGTTATCATAAAAATCATCGACGATTTTCTCAAGACTAAGAAAAATGCCAGTGCTATTTGTCAATCTGACACCTGCATATGACACTGTTATTTTATACAAACTTGATTTTAGCTGCAAGTTACTGAGTTTTCTGCTGGATAAGAACATGGTTTAAATGATTATGGAACTAGTTCAGAACAAAAGTTTTACTCTAACGGCGACAGTAAGCAAAACAGTCTCGGGTGTCAGAGAAACAGTGTTCCTCCAAAATCAATCACGACTGATTCTTTTTTAACATCTAGAAGTATAATCTGCGTTCCACAATCTTCAGATTAAAAATATTGTGAGCTAAAAGTTTACAATAATCAACATTCATCATTGCGTTTAATTTCGATTTATCTTAAGGTAAAACTAAATAAATCACCCAAGTTTTGTCACCACCGTTTGCATTGCGCAAAAATCTTTCTTTGTTTGTCCCGGCGCTAAAGTACTTGCGGTTTTAGGGCGGGAGCTGGTGCCAAAACCAGTGGTGGATATTGGGTGAGGCGAATGAGGCAGTTACCTCGGGCCCCTCCTTGAAAATATTGCATATAGTTTCATTTTGCTGTATATGCTTTTTTAGAGATCACCATTATTTTGGGAGAAAAATAGAGAAATATGAGATCAAATCGAAGTGAAGACCTTCTTTTTTTTTTAGAGATCACTATGATTTTGGGAGAAAAATAGAAAAATGAGAGATCAAATCGAAGTGAAGACCTTTTTTTTTAGAGATCACCATGAGTTTGGGAAAAATAAGGGAAATACGAGATCAAAGCTCTTTTTTTAGAGAACATCAATTTTTGCAATTCCTTGCTTTGCGGCCCTAATTTTGAATATTCGTCACTGGCCAAAACATCAGAAATAACGCTCCTATTTTTGTCTATTCAATACCCGAGTACTGGATCTTGTTTGTTTTTGCAGCGCACGTACTTGGTTTATATACAGTGTCTTGAATAATGCTTTGTGCGTAGTCACTGAATGCCTCCGTCCCTCTCCAACGAACCACTTACCAGTTTTTACAGACATCCAGCCATCTGAGCTTTGACAACAACAAGCGATACTCTTTTTGGCTAGAGATAGTACTCTAGATATGCTCTGCTATTTTTTCAAACCTGTGGCACACTTTGTAAGGTTTCAAAAATTTGCAGAGCATCTGGACCAGGTGAAGAGCTAAATTTTCACCGCTTTCCGTTACCTGAAGTTTCCTTTGGCTGCCATAGAAACCTAAAAATTTTAATCTGAACTCTAAAAATAAAGTGATGATCATTTTTCATCTAAAGTTACCAATTTGCGCATATCAAGCACAATCCAGCCTGGGAGAAAATCGATCAAAAAAAAGCTATCAATTTATTTGTAAAGAGTTTTTATGTTTACTAAATAAAATTTCATATGAAAAAAAGTGTTTAAAATTTAGTAAAGACCAAAAATGAGATGTACTTACGTACTGTACAATGAATTTTTAAGTTTATTGATTGCTACTTCAAAAAAACATAACTTTTTATCTATTCGAAAGATTATGTTTGCCGTTTTTCCACAGCTTACGAGTTACAAAGCATTGCTGTAGATCCTGACTATGGTTTTCGTCGGTTATCAAATGAACACGAAGGTTTAAAAGCTTGTTTACACTTGCTTTGCAAAGACTTGAACAATCTTGCCGAATTAGGTACCCTACTGCCCAGTACGTGAATCATACATAGAACACAGAGTACTATGGTAGTACATTCCGACTCCATGCTTTTATTACCAGCGCTATGACTGTACTAGGCTCGTTTGAAATAGCATTTTCAGAACAGTTTGAGTTATGCTTAAATGCTTGTGGAAGGGTTTAGGGAAACTGGCCTCAGCCAACTGGCCGCTGTTTAACCAACCAGTCGGCTGCGTCTACTTGGATTGCACCCAGTCGGTTGCGACCAGTTGGCCCATTCTGCCTGCGAACCAAAGTTGCGTGTTTTCATTTGTGCATGGACAAATAGGGTCTCTTTACTTTCTCTTATTGCAAATGTGGCGTCATTGCACAAAACAGAGATAAAGTTGTATAGAAGTGTCATATGAATTAGGCATTATAAGAAGCACAAATTTGGACAGTTTTAGATAAAAAAAAACGGTTGTGGCTTGGTGCATCACTAACAGTACTTAATCCAGACAATACAATAGCAATTCGCAGTAAATAAATGAACCATGAGGGCCAGTCCTATTTATTTGCTTTACTTGAAGTAGATACTTTTAAATACTAGAACCATTTCGGCATAGAATTCCCCTATTTTATGTAAAGTTAAAAAAAGGCTTTTATAGCTTTACAGTACGTTTCCTTCTCTAAGTTATCTTGGAGAGGTCTTGTGGTGATTAGCATCTTTGAAGGTAATCAATCTAATCTTTCAAAGTGTAAAACAAAAAAACGCACTTTTTAAATAATATATTGGAATCAAAATGTGTTATTTTATCCCGTATTTTATCCGAAATTTTTCATATTGCAAACTAAAAAAACAAATTTACCTTTGTTGTGCAGATTTGTTTATTTTCCAGTTTTACTTTTAGGTTTTTATTTGTTAATTACTTTTTTGCCTTATCGCAACTTGTTTTCAAATGGTTATTTTATTTTAATTTTTTTTTTTATTTTAAATTATGCAATAAAAGTAACTGCTTGACCAAGGCACCTTATGGTTATTTGCCAGTCACGTTGTCCTATATTTAATCTCAATTATATGTTATGCAAATATTTGTAATAGTTTAGTGACAAAATAAAAAAAATGTAAATTTCAAATCTTCATAAATGCCATAATATTGTTGTTCAAAAATTTTTTTATTGGACACTCTAATTTTTATTAACTGATATAATTGTAATTTAGAGTTTCTAACAAAGACTTTTAAGTAGGGAAAGTGCCGTAAAATGTTTTTCTAATAAAATGTGACAAAAACGAACGTATACGATCCTGATTCGTTCCCATCGAATTACCACTCCCAACCTCTTGCTATACTGTCAACAAATATATTATAAAATTGATTTTTTCTTAATTTTATAGAAAAGCAAACAAAGTTTTTGTTAAATTTTATTGCCAAAAGATTTGGCAAATTTCTCACATGCTGACATGAATAAACACATTGTTCCATAAGATCACTATTTTTAAGAAATTATTAATTAAAATCGCCCAGGTTGCGGCATTGCTTACAAATTTGCACTTCATGCTTTGAACGATGCCGAGATATGTTCCACGATTAATAGTCACAATTATATAGAGTAATATTGTTTTTCTCAAGTGTTTTTTTAAGTAATGCAATGGCGTACTTTTATTTCAATAAATAAAAAACTCTTTTTGTGGCGGTGAAATACATTGCGAAAAAACAAAACAAGTGCATACAAACGATGATAATTATATAAAAGATAAAGGTTTGTTGGCTTTACAGCATTGATATGTTAATATTCTAATGCTGCTAAATATTAAAATATAGCCTATTTTAAATTCTTTTATGTAAAAAAACAAATTATTTTCATTATTTTATACTTTTTTTAAAAAAGCAGCAATAACTATTGGTAACTAAAAAAACATGTGGACAAATACGTGAACCGGTATTGAAACCAGTCTAAAATAAATTCTATACTTTAACCAAAACAATGAAGCAAGCTTCCTGTAGCTTCTTCATTGTTTATAGTTGTCGTGCGCGTTGACGTCACTATTTACGTACAATTTTTAATTAAGTTTACGACTGTTACAACAGCGAATCCGTTACAATCGCATTTCACGCTAGTTAAATGAGTGTCTAAACGTAAAAATTGTAGTGACCTTGCTAAATTGCAATTTTGCATACTTTATCAAATGAATTTCCAAAAACTTTTTTGCTCTAACAAAAGTTAAATAAATGATTTTTACTCTGCTTAAATTTCATAAAGATAGCTTAAATAGTTTTGGAGTTATACATGTAAATCGTTAAATTGGCGGGCTTCTGAAGTCCGGCCGTTGAGGAGTCAACAGCTCGAAAAAGCTTGAGGAGAATAGGGTTAAAACTAAATGCCAGTAATAGAGATTGCAATGAGCATCAATCCAATCAACAAAAAGATATATTTTAAATTCGGATTTTTAACACTCATGAAATTTTTCAGCTCTGTCTAAAAGTGGAAAAGTTAAACTTTTTGTCAAAAGAAAAGAAATCATTTTTTCTATAAATTTTTGCTGAAGAATATAATCACCTTAAGTTTGTAAAAGTTTAAAAACATCAATGAACCACATACTGTTGCTGAAAAATCTCGCAAAATACCTTTGCAACGATATCGGGTTCTTCATATTTCGAAGTCGTTGATGTGTGCGAAGTTTGATATCGATAAAAAACTTGCCAGGTGTTCTTCTTTAACTGGAAAAATATAAATATATCACCAAATATTATAGCTCACCATACGTATTTAAAACTCTAACTGGTAGAAGCCTTCAGCAGACTTCGTCATCGCTTAAGGTAAACCAACATACCCGGGTATACATGGGGCGATTTGGCAGTTTTTTTGCAAAAGAAAGATATTAAAATACTGTTTAAAGACAATTATAACTGAAAATTATATTGTAGGGTTAATCATTGTCCGCTTATTCTTCTTCCTTCTCAACACTTTTCGTACGGCTATTATTTTAGTTTGAACAATGCAGTTTATCTATATGTCAACCAATTTTATAAATCACATTTGCAAGTAATCACGCATAATACGAGGTGTGACGAGAAAGAAACCGAACTGTACACTCTTGGCACAATCCCAATCGGCAAGCCACTTGCTCACCGTGAAACACAACTTCTTAGCTCTATTGTGTTCAAATTTTGTTAACGTAAGTCATTCCGTTTTTGTGTTTTAGGCTTTTATGTAACATAGTGTTGGTAGCCTTTGTCACAATTTTGTTACTTTGTGTCGCGTTTGTTTGTATTCCGTGCTGTTGGTTGTTAAGAAACTGTTAGTAGCTCAAGAATGGAACAACGAATCAACTTGAAGTTTTGGGTGAAACTGAGGAAGACCCCAACTGAGTGTTTTACACTTATTAAAGAGGTTTATGGTGAAGATGTGATGTCGAGGACGCAAATCTTCGAACGGCACAAGCGTTTTAAGAAAGGCCGCGAGGAAGTGGAGGATGATCCCAAGACGGGATGACCTTCCACAACGAGGACAGATAAAAACATCACTAGAGAAAGGGAGCTGGTGCGAAGCGATCGCAGGTTGACGGTACGAATGATATCAGATGAACTGAGCCTAAACCGAGAATCAGTGCGGACGATCTTAGAAGGTCGTCCCGTCTTGGGATCATCCTCCACTTCCTCGCGGCCTTTCTTAAAACGCTTGTGCCGTTCGAAGATTTGCGTCCTCGACATCACATCTTCACCATAAACCTCTTTAATAAGTGTAAAACACTCAGTTGGGGTCTTCCTCAGTTTCACCCAAAACTTCAAGTTGATTCGTTGTTCCATTCTTGAGTTACTAACAGTTTTGTAACAACCAACAGCACGGAGTACAAACAAACGCGACACAAAGTAACAAAATTGTGACAAAGGCTACCAACACTATATTACATAAAAGCCTAAAACACAAAAACGGAATGACTTACGTTAAAAAAATTGCAACACAATAGAGCTAAGAAGTTGTGTTTCACGGTGAGCAAGTGGCTTGCCGGTTGGGATTGTGCCAAGAGCGTGGTTAATACAGTCCGGTTTCTTTTATGTCACACCTTGTATGTCGCCTACTTTTTTTAATAAAAAACTAAGTTTATGTCTTTTTTAATATAGATTTATATAAGGTGAAAAATTTGTAAACTACATGATGTGATTTTTTTTACTTACTTGTGTCTTTTGAAAAATCGCAAAATATTTGTTGAATAAATTCATGTTGAGAGTCAAAAAATAAACTTTTCAAAGGTAACCGTTTGCGGAAGTCAAAATTTATTAAGCAACACTTTGTTTTTACCTTACAAGATTATGTATTCTATTTTTTAAAGATTTCCCTCTTTGTTTTCTGCTGATGTAAACATGTGAATATTACTATATTGTTAGGTTTATGACAAGCAAAAAATGCTACAGAAACAAATTTTCTATGTATGCATTTGCTCAATCGGTTGAATATATTACAGGCCAAAAGTAATTTTGGTCATATTCAATAAAGGATTTGTAGAGATAAAACTGATTCATTACTCATCTTTCTATATTATTATTTGTTCGAAAAAGATGAATTCTGAAAAAAACTGGTTGAAAAATCATAATTAATTTTCAATCCATATTATTCGACTGTTACTTGCTATTGCCATAAACTATAAAATAAATTCCTCGCCTAAATGACAAATCTTACTTAATATTTGTAATTGTTATTTAATTGCATTAAAAACTTTTTTTTACACTTGAATAAATCTGTATAAAATATTTTGTACCAACATAAAACAAATCTGATTGAAAAAATGAATATTTAATAATTTGAAAAAACCCAAATTTGTAATTTTAATGTTAAAACGAGTGTTTATTTTGTTAAACATTTGTTCTAGAGTTGAAGAAAAATTTCGGTCAAGATGTTGAACAGATAGTGCTGCTCTGTAAAGCAACCAATATTAAACATAGGCCCACTTTATGAAATACCTCTGTTGGTTTTCTTATCAACTTAAAAGTTAAAGTAAGTGTTAACTTATTCTGTCCATGTCAATTTCAAACTCTTAATTAACACTTGAGTCATTCAGGATTCAAAATCATACGATTAAAGCAAATGACAATCTTACTTTATTTTTGTCACACTCTACACTTTTATAAAGCGTTAAGATTATCCTGGCGTAAACTATGTGTACTTTTGCAAACATAAAAATTGGCAAATATTAACAGGCGAATTTTATTGGCAGTTGTACTTTACGTTGAATTCATGTTTTTAGTTTGCAGATGTTAGACGATGAAGGCGCAGGTTCGTTTGTTTTTGTGATAAACCGATAATAATTTGCTTCACTTCGAAGAATGAAAAAGTATTTCTAAACTGAAGCTTGCTGTCCGAAGCCATTAAAAGAATTCAACTTTACTCTTTTATATCTATTCCACGCTCCTAATGGAAACGAGCCTTTAGTTTTTGTTCAGAGTCAAACGCTTTTTTTTCAACAATAGATAAAGTCGAAACCCAGTCCGAGAACCAATAATATTAAAGAAAAATTTTTAACCTATATTCGAAAATTGCAATCAGAAAGAGTAAATATGCTACTTTAAAAAGGAAAGCCACAAAAATTATTAATAAAATAACCATGACCTTTACGTTAGCTCGAGCACAAATGTAAAAATTTTAAAGCAATTCACAATTCAGTTTCTGCTGATTTCGGGGTAGTTTTGGTCTTTTTTATTTTGTTGTTGCGCTTATAAAAAGTCAACAATCGCAACATCACACCCGAGCAGCTATTTAGAGCAAATGGAGCTGTGCTATCAGTCTTTTCATTTTTGAAAAACGTCGTTTAGGTGTGACAACTTGATTTTTGCTCAAAGTACGTCACAGTTGGAGGACTGTCCGCATTACTTCGCATTCTACAATCTTACCAATTGTTTAGATTCCGTTGCTCCTGCTATTGTTACCGCTGTTGCACTGTCACTCTTAATTGCCTAATTGTCTTGTGCTGCATTCGTCGCTTGCGATACATATGTACTTTATGTACGTAATCTACTTACACGTATCATATATACGTGATATGCAGTACTCGACACATCACAGGCAATCCAAACACGTTTTTAATGAAAAACGTTTTACGACGTCATACTGTTCCTGTAAGCGCGCCCGTTTGTTAAATACTTTTGGCGCGTGTTGGATGAAAGGAGAAGAAGTGGAGTGGAGAATAAAATAAAACGTGGTAATTAGTAAATTAATTTGAAATCAGTCTTTTGGCCGGAGTTTTTACAAAATTATAGGTATTTAAGTTAATAAAAGTTTTGCATTGCTTTAATTTTGCGTTTCTCTTTTAGTAAACTGCATCAAATTTAAACATTGGTTGCTGGGTATCTACCCATCCCAATGTTCAGCGAGGGTCTGCAATCGGAAAACGTCTTTTTCAGGACGGGGTAATGTCTGGAAAAAATATCTTTTTCAGGGCACATTGCTAACAAGTTCAAAGACCCACTATTTTTTAGCTGAACATCGAAGGCTCACTGCAAGCAAGATGAACGTTCTTCAATGTCTTGCTCGGCAGTTTGAGGCACTCGTCATTCTACTACAGGAGACCCACTGCACTGATACGGAGACGGGGCTGTGATCAAAAAGGCGCCATGTCATGGCAACATTACCGGCAGATCACTAAACCAATGGCGACTGGTCAACGTCTGGTGGCGTTAAATAACCGACTGCTTCAAAATCAACAACCGGCTAGTAATGTATTTAGTCAAAATATTTTTTGAGTTCATTTAGTAAATCTAAGCTGTTTACTTGAACAAGTTAAATTATTTTTAAAAACAATATCAATAAATTAAAAAAATGTTACGATAATTTTAAGATCACAGCTTTTAAACTATAATTCGAATTCCTGAAATTTGTTAACTTCAATTTTTCCCTTTGATTCTTACTAAATGTTTGAAATAGGGATTCGCAAAATTGGCAAAGTAAGCTCAAGGTTTCTTGATATCAAAAAGGGTGAAAAGCACTGCTTTAAATGCAAGATATTCTTAATTACTAAGATATAATCACGTGTCAGCTAATTAATGACTATTTTATTTCAAACAGCTCCCTGTTAATTTTTAGTGCCGCTGTGTTATTCACACAGTAGGAATATAAGTTTGATAAGAAAATTAATATAAAAGCGAATTATAAAAATAAACAAAGTAATTAAAGCAAAAAACAAATGTACTAAGTTTTATTGAGTTAATATTAAAACAATTTTTCAAAAGTTATAATGCTATGATAGCTTATCAACGACTATTAACTGATTTAAACAGCCCTCCGTTCACTTTTAACGCTGCCGGGTTATTTATGCTGAAGGTTTTTAAATTGATTATGAAACTGTTTTGACAGCGTGGTTTACAGTATGTTCATCTAAATTGGTCTGGCAAAACTACGTTAATCTGTGTGTGACAAAAAAGTAGCATCTCCTTTCGCAACTACTTTGCAGCTGCAAATCCTTTCAACGCTAAAACTTCTTTTATTGTTCTCTGCGCGCGAAACTATGACAGCGAAGCTTGTTATTGTAAAGTTCCATTAACTGGAACTGTTTATTATTCTTTTCAATGAGAAAGAAAAAAAATATAACAAACAACCATGTGTGATCAAAATCACGTTTTATTTTATCAACCGCAGTTAAGATTTGAACAGCCGTCTGTTCATTTTAGTGCCGTCGGGTCGTTCACACTATAGATAGGTCAGTAGTATATAAAAGGAATTTTGCTTGGTGTCCGACGGAGCTGGCGCTGGCGCGATGGCGCACTGACGTCAGTGCGCCTACGGTTCCGAACCCTAGACTCCATGAGTCAGCAAATGTTCCAAACCCTATCTTTTACTTTCTAATGTTTATATGTTTCAAATCAACTTAGTTTCAAATTAATATTAATAATAAGATTAATAAATTCTAAAAGAAAAAATAAGATTAATAAGTTTTATTGAAAATGATTTTATAAAGCTTATGCTGTAACAGTTACTACGTATTTCCTGAAGCATGAACGTCGTTTTCTGTTCTGAATCGTATCGATTTGACCTTAAGTAAACTCTAACTATTTCCAAAAAGTCATTTAATATGTATTTTTTCTAACTTTAATCTCAAAGGCAATACTTTGTGCATGTTTAAGCGTTCCCTAGACAACCTTGATTTTTATTCACAAGTTACCTATAGTCAAAAGTTTTTCTAGACAAGTTTAATTTTTAGGTGCCTATAATCAATTTTAAACATTTTCCTAGGTATGCTTAACTTTTATTTACACGATATCTATCTTTAATTTTTTTTTTTTCTAGGTAACCTTAATTTTTGTTAGACCTTTGTTTGATTATTAAAAATTTTCCCAAATAAACTCGATTTTTGAGATGTCTATCTTCAATTTATTTTTTTGACAACCTTGATTTTTGTTATACCTATGTTGAATTCTAAAACTTTTTTCTCTAAACAATCTCAATTTTTGTCACACCTATCTTTAATTTTTCTTAAAAATCTTGATTTTTATCATAACTTTGTTTAAGTTTTTTCTAATCAACCTTGGTTTTTGTTATACCTTTGTTTAATTTTTCTCAGTAACCTTGATTTTGTCATACCTAAACTCAACTTTTTTCTAAACAATCTTGATTTTTGTCATACCTTTGTTTAATTTTTTTTTGACAACCTTAATTTTTGTCATAACTATCTTTAATTTTCTTAACCAACCTCGATTTTATCCTACCTTTGTTTAATTTTTTCTTGAAAACCTTAATTTTTGTCGTAACTATCTTTAATTTTTTCTCAACAACCTCGATTTTTGTCACACCTTTGTTTAATTTTTCTTGACAACCTTAATTTTTTTATAACTATCTTCAATTTTTTTTTCTTGATAACCTTGATTTTTGTCATACCTTTGTTTAATTTTTTCTTGACAACCTCGATTTTTGTCACACTTTTGTTTAATTTTTCTCGGTAACCTTGATTTTTGTCATACCTAAACTCAATTTTTTTTTCTAAACAACCCTGATTTTTGTCATGCCTAACCTTGATTTTTGTTCAATTTATAACTATCTTCAATTTTTTTTTTTTAATAACCTCAATTTTTGTCATACCTTTGTTTAATTTTTTCTTGAAAACCTTAATTTTTGTCGTAACTATCTTTAATTTTTTCTTAACGACCTCGATTTTTGTCATATCTTTGTTTAATTTTTTTTGACAACCTTAATTTTTTATAACTATCTTCAATTTTTTTTCCTTGACAACCTCGATTTTTGTCACACCTTTGTTTAATTTTTCTCGATAACCTTGATTTTTGTCATACCTAAACTCAACTTTTTTTTTCTAAACAACCTTGATTTTTGTCATGCCTAACCTTGATTTTTGTTCAATTTATAACTATCTTCAATTTTTTTTCATAACCTCGATTTTTGTCATACCTTTGTTTAATTTTTTCTTGACAGCCTTAATTTTTGTCCTAACTATCTTCAATTTTTTCTTAACAACCTCGATTTTTGTCACACCTTTGTTTAATTTTTTTCTTGAAAGCCTTAATTTTTTATAACTATCTTCAATTTTTTCTAGGCAAGCTTGATTTTGTACTTTTGTTCAATTTTTTAAAAAATTTTTCTTAGACAACCTCGATTTTGTTGCACCTATCTTCAATTTTTTTCTAGACAAATTCAATTTTTGTTATACCTTTGTTCAATTTTTAAAACTTTTTTCTTTAAACAATTTTGACTTTTGTTATACTTATGCTCGATTTTTCAAAAGTTTTTCTTAGCCAACCTTGATTTTTGTTATACCTAATTTCAATTTTTTTCTTGACATTCTCAATTTTCCTTATACCTTTATTTAATTTTTTCTTGACAACCTTGATTTTTATTATACTTATCTACCATTTTTTTCTAAACTGCCTTGTTTTTGTTACACATAATTTCAATTTTTTTTCTTGACATTCTCAATTTTCCTTATACCTTTATTTAATTTTTTCTTGGCAACCTTGATTTTTATTATACTTATCTTCCATTTTTTTTCTAAACTGCCTTGTTTTTGTTATACCTAATTTCAATTTTTTTCTTGACATTCTCAATTTTCCTTATACCTTTATTTAATTTTTTCTTAACAACCTCGATTTTGTTATACCTTTGTTTAACTTTTCTTGAAAAACTTAATTTTTTTATAACTATCTTCAATTCTTTTTTCCTCGGCGATCTTGATTTTGCTATATCTACGTTTAATTTTTACTTGGTAACCTCGATTTTTGTCACACCTATCTTTAATTTTTCTTAACAATCTTAATTTTTGTCATACCTAAACTCCATTTCTTTCTAAATAACCTTGATTTTTGTCATAACTATCTTCAATTTTTTCTTAACAACCTCGATTTTTGTCATAACTTTGTTTAATTTTTCTTGGTAATCTTGATTTTTGTCATACCTAACCTCAATTTCTTCTAGACAAACTTGATTTTATTATACCTTTGCTTAATTTTTTCTTGATAACCTTGATTTTTATTATACTTATCTTCCATTTTTTTCTAAACTGCCTTGTTTTTGTTATACCTAATTTCAATTTTTTTCTTGACATTCTCAATTTTCCTTATGCCTTTATTTAATTTTTTCTTGGCAACCTTGATTTTTGTCATACCTTTGTTTAATTTTTCTTAACAATCTTGATTTTGTTGCACCTACCTTCAATTTTTTTCTAAACAACCTTGCTTTTTGTCATACCTTTGTTTAATTTTTCTTAACAATCTTGGTTTTGTTGCACCTACCTTCAATTTTTTTCTAGACAAACTTGATTTTGTTATATCTATGCTTAATTTTTTGTACTTATTTTGTATTTGATTTTGTTATATCTATGCTTAATTTTTTTCTTGGTAACCTTGATTTTTGTCATACCTAACCTCAATTTTTTCTAGACAAACTTGATTTTGTTATATCTATACTTAATTTTTTTCTTGGTAACCTTGATTTTTGTTATACCTTTGCTTAATTTTTTCTTGATAACCTTGATTTTTAGATACCTACATTTAATTTTTTCCCTAAGAAAGCTTGGTTTTTAGGTACCTTTATTCAATTTTAAAACTTTTTGTCTAAGCAGTCTTGATTTTTGTTATACCCAATCTCAATTTTTCTTTAAGCAACCCTGATTTTTATTATATCTATGTTTAACTTTTTTTCTAAACAAGCTTGATTTTTTGTTACACCTAAATTCAATTTTTTTCTTGACAACCTTGATTTTTATTCGCAGTCAAAGTAATTCTTAAAAGTTTTAAACAAAAATTTTTATTGATAGGTTATTCATGTTCAATAAGCAGATGTTCATAATAAAAAAGTCGTCTTTTTTCTTTATTATTTAGTAAACCGAATTCAAACATAGTTATTATTTTTATGTTGTATGAATTTAATTTCTAGTGTTAACATTTTAATTGTTTTAAAAATAAATTCAGTTCCAACTACATTTAATCTTTTAATCGTTATATAAACTTTTAATAATAAGAAAGCTACCCGTAATCTCTGTAAGCGTGACAACGTGTGTCAAAGTCTCCTCTTACACAGAAGCTGGCCGTATCCTGTTCATAGCGTATTTTGTTTCCTGTTAAAACTGTGACATATTCACGATCGGAGTTTGAAATCTGGTTACCTTAATTTTCAGAGTAAAAAATAGAGTAAGCGAAAACTTTTTATGATGCACCTTGATTTTTATAGTTTTTAACGATTTTCTGTAAAAAGGAAAATTTATTACAAGCTTGACCCAAAAAATTTGATTTCAAAACACCGACTTAAGCTTAGTTTGATCCCCAGTCAATTGCAACTGTTTATGTTAAAAAGTTTTACATTTTTTCACTTTTAATAAGAAAATTTATCATAAAACCGAACATTTTAATTCATTTTACCAACTAAATTTTCTAAATTTAACATAAAATTTAAAATCAAATAAGACCAACGTAAGTTTAAAAAGTTTTGTATAAGTAAGATCAATTCCAAGAAAAATCGGTTGTATTTTGAAAATATATTAAGATTTATTCTATCAAGTCCCATCACAGGTAGTTCTTATGTCTAAATGAAAACAAATCAAACTGAAATTGTTTAATAAACTTATTGACTAGCTCGAAATCTAAAAATAAACTCTTCCAAAAGCAGGATTTTTAAAAAATATCTAAAACTTTGCTTTCAGAATACGGTTTTGCTTGGGGTAACAAACACAAATAAAGAAACCAACAAATTCACTCTTTTATCTTGAACGTTGCTAACCTCTAAGAAAAAGGTGTGGACATCAACGATGTCAAGAAAACGTATACGGATATTAAAAATTAAACTTTTAATTTTTGAAATAGCAAAACAAATAAAGCCAAAATAATATTAATATAAAATGAAAACATTAACATTAGCAACATAAACAAAAAATAATAATACAGTATTTAACAAAGACACATTATAAAACAAAAACACAGTATTAGACAAAGACATAGGTAAAAGTGGACTTTAAGCAGAGGTCAATTGGTTACTAGCAAGAAACAAAAGCAGCAAAGTGGTGCAAATGAATTGATCAGACAAAATTATATTGAAAATAAGCTTTAATAACATGAGAACAATTCTTTTACAGGTATATAAAATAGCACATCAAACAGGCTTACTGAACCTAACAGATTATGTAACAGACTATACAATAAATCAAATCATTGAATATAATTCAAGTTGAGATATAGTTTGATGATAAATATAACTTCAATTACTGTTGGAATTTTGAAAAAAAGTACAATTTAATATCACTTGGTTAATCTAGCCAAATGATTGATCCAATGTATTTCAATGATTTTTTACCGATGTCAGTTTTTTTGTAAAAAATAATTGTTTTTTGAAAGTTTGGTATTGTACTTGTGAATTTGGTTTATTGGTTTTAAATTATGCATATAGTTAAAGTAAGGAGTATTTTTTAGTTTGAATATAAATTTTGCAATTTCAAACTTGCAAAGATCTTCAATTTCGAAAATATTTAAAGATTAAAATAGAAGTAATAAAAAAAAGTTTGTCTTTTAGCAAACATCATTATTCTTGTTGCTCACTTGTGCAATATTTTCAAAGAAGCAGGTGTGCTAGTAGATGCAAGTCCCCAAGAGGATATGCGATATTGTAAATATGAGTGATCACCTAAATATTTTACTTGTTTTACTTGCTCAAGTTTGTGATTTCCAACAGTTATAATACAGTTATCAAAATTTTCTTTTTTCTTGGAAATAAGCGTAAATTGAGATTTTTTGTATTAATTGTTAATTTTATTTATTTATTTTTTATTTTATCTCTATATTTGTCCTCCTGACTTGCAGGAAAGCAACGGAGGCGTTAATACATAGGGTAGGCAATTACCCCGACCTGCTTCCGTAGATACCAAGATATTGCTATCCGCTTGTAATTTAATAGAGATATGACTGTAATTTAGAACTGCTTGCCAGGACCACCAAGCTGGGGAAAGTGCCGTAAAGTGCCTTTCCCAAGGACACAACAGAATGGCGCGAGTGGGTTTTGAACCGAAACCGTCTTGGTCACGAGCTCAGCGCTCTAATCACTCGACACGCTGCCGACATTATTTAATTTATTTAATTTCATCAAATTATCAATTTTTTCTAATTCTATATTAGTTGTACTGGTTAAAGTATTGATTGTTGTTCAGTCGCAGTTAAAACAGTGTCATCAGCAAATAATTTTGTGCTTAAATTTGAAACTAGTGGTAAATCGTCGTCGTCATTGTTTGAAGGGCATCTACTCCAGGCCAGACACGAGCAGGACTGGGGCCGAGGGTTTATACTTTTACTACCCCAGACTGCTGTACTGCCTGAATCAGATGCTGACAGTGGTGTTATTAAGCCAGCATCGAGTTTTGTCATCCAAAACCGTCAGACCTCGTGCTCCATGTGGTGCCCGATGTATAGGGCACGCTGTTAGAATATGGTCTGCGGTTTGCTCAGAGGCGCCACACTCGCAACTCGGTGAAGGAGCGAGACCCCATTTGTGCATAGATGAATGGAATCGCCCAACACCAGTCCGCAGGCGGTTGAGCTTAACCCAAGCTGCTCGGGGTAAGCCCATCCCAACAGGCCTGGCACCAGTCCAGGGCACAAAAACACGGAGCCTGGAAGCATTTTTACAGTACTCCGTTTTCCATTTGTGATTTGTTCATTCAGAAGCGCGGATGCCAAATCTGGCAAGGTTGTCCAAAAGATTTCGCGCAACTGGCACAAACGGGCGTCTGGATCTTAGTCTCACTTGGCCAGTATCTGAGGACCCACTTAAAAGACCATGCAAAATATGATCGGGGTCCAGAGATCCACGGTAAGCCAAGGAGAGTGTCGCTCCCATTCGGCGAAGCTCAGCTGGCTGGATGCCTGAGAGTACAGATAGGTGGTCCGTTGGAGTGGGACGCAGCCATCCACTGACTATGCGCAAGGCGTCGTTCAAGACACTATCGATGAGGCGAGTGTGAGCACTGCGACACCAGACTGGCGCACAGTACTCAGCTGTTGAGTAGACTAGAGATAAGGTGGCTATGCGTAGTGTTTTAGCACCAGCACCCCATCCCGAGCCCACGAGTCGCCTCAGCAGTGTGACGCGCGAGGATAGTTTTTTGCGCAATGCCACTAAATGGTGACGAAACGTGAGCGATCTGTCCAGTTTTCCCCCAAGATAAGTAGGGGTTGGACAGAACGGTAAAAGTCTACCATTGTTGTAGACCTTTAGCTCACGTTTGGCCTCTCGGTTATTTAAGTAAAAGGCTGCAGTCATCGTCTTAGTGTGACTGAGCTTCAACCTCCAAGTCTAGAGATACGCTAAAAGTGTAGACATGTCTTGGCTTAAAGTCCCCTCCAAGTCCTTCCAGTTTCCAGAAGAGTGCAACAATGCTAGATCATCAGCATAAGCAAACTTTCTGGAAATCATGGAAGGAAGATCGTACGTATAGATGTTAAATAGGAGGGGAGCCAAGACCGATCCCTTAGGAACGCCGTTTTTAAGACGGCGTAGCCTGCTTTGCTTGCTGTCACCTGTGGTAAGGGTGAAACTTCGATTTCGGACAAGCTCCATAATCATTTTGATCATGTGCTTATCCGGAAGTAGTCTCAACAGCTTGCAGGTAAGGCCACGGTGCCAGACAGTGTCATAAGCAGCTCTCAGATTGACAAATACGGTACCGGCCTCCTTTTTTAGCCTCGAAAAAATCCTCGATGTTCTGGGTTAGCAGAACAACTTGATCTACGGTTGACTTCCCGCGTCGGAACCCAGCCTGCTCTTTAGGGAGCAGTGGATCGACCAATGGTTCGACGCGGGCGTAGATAAGCCTCTCGAGGATCTTGTAGGGGACACAGAGCAGAGATATCGGTCAATAACTCTTTGGGTTCCCCATGGGCTTTGCTGGTTTTGGGATCGCGACCACAAGCGCTCTTCTCCAGATCTTGGGAATTTTGAGTCGGCGCAAACAGGAAGAAAGGAAGTCACGTAACCAGGACTTTAGAACAGCTCCAGCATGGATTATAAGCTCGGGGCAGATGGAATCAGGACCCGGAGCTTTACCTGGTTTTAAATGTTGGAAGGCAGCAGCAAATTCTCTCTGTGAAAAATTGTCAGAGATATTTACTGCGTCTGGTGTTGTGGCCCCCCAAAAGTCAGACACTTCTTGATAGACAAGTCCAGATGACTTGCGATCAACAGCCTCGTATTTCCCATTTGTAACCAGCTGAGATGCAATAGCATCGGCTGAAACGGGACAGTGACGAGGAGAGTGTCGTGACCTACCAGTAAGGTTGTTCAAAATACTCCACGCTTTTCGACTAGAGTGTGAGAAGTCAATGCTCCGAACTGCCTCGGATCATCAATCCCTGTCATCATCAATCATCTGACAAGCTTGGCAAGCAGAGCTGTAGCAGTCAAACTTGAGTCGTCTCCCTGAGGAGACTGCAGAAAGTTTTATAGAGGGATTCACACTGCATCCAAACACGGAATATAGTTATTTCGATACCCGCGTGGAATAGTCTTTTTGGCTGCTATCTCAATGGTATTACAGAAGTCCTGGTAAGCCGCATCCACATCAAGTGAATCAGGTGGCAACAAAGTCTTTGCGAATTTATTCTTCAAAGCAATGTATTGACTCTATTTGGCCTTGCGGAAGTTCCATCGCTTAACAGGCATGCTTGGCACTGCCATAGCAAACCTTGGTGGTGTAATAAGCGAAGGTCGATGTTGTGACCTGGAGAACTTGTCAAGAACATGTCTCTCCGATAAGCGAGTGTTTGGACCTACGCTAGCGAAAGCTAGATCTGGATTGGTGCCAGTGTTCCAGCGGCCGGAATAAAAACTGGCAGAGTCCTTGGCATTATATAGGAGGGCAAGACAATTAATACTTGCCCAGCCAACTAAGCACTTACCGTCCGGATTGTTGTCGTCGTAACCCCAGTCAGCATGACGACAGTTAAAATCGCCAGCGTAAAGACAGGGGTGAGGAAACACTGGGAGATCCAAAGTTCGCAATCACGTTGGCAGTGGTTTGTAGACGATATCTATTTTATAACCATCAACGTCCACACACAACCACTCGATCTCCGATATCGGTGAGATTGGTCCAAAAGTGTGTATCTCAGTCGCTCGTGGACAAACGTGGCAAGGCCATGCTTCCTGCTTAAAGAAGACCCAGCTAGTTGGTAGTTCGGAAGCACCAACTTCTCTGCATCAGTGCAGTGGGTCTCCTGCAGTAGAAAGACGAGTGCCTCAGACTGCATAGCGAGGTGATGAAGAACGTTCATCTTGCTTGCAGTGAGGCCTTCGATTTCAGCCGAAGAATAGTGGGTCTTCGAAACTTGTTGGCAATGTGCCCTGAAAAGGGCAGTTTTATCCTGACATTGTCCCGTCCTGAAAAGGAGGTTTGCCGATTAGCAGACCCACACTGAACATCGGAATGGGTGGATACCCTTCCGTTTTGGTAGGTTCGGTTTCGGTCTGTCATTTAAACAATGAACAGACTTTTACTCATGGCTCAGGCTGCGAGAAAGCACCTACCATCTGGGCTAGTGGTAAACTATTTATATACATTAAAAATAAGATTGGTCCGAGTGCAAGTTATTGGTGTGAGATTTGACAGTGTCCCAGACACAGAAGTGGATTGGAGCCTATTGTCTATATAACCCTTGATCAGTTGTTGGGGTAAACCACAAATGCCATACCATGTAAAGTATAAACCCTCGGTCACCAGGCCTGTTTGTGTTTAACCCAGAGTCGATGGCCTTCCATGCTACGACCTGGCACGTCAACAACAACCTTTTTTGGCTTTTGCTTTTTTTCCTTGCAGTTTTTTCTTATGATCAGAATAGAGTATAAAACAAATAAAATTGCATGCATGTGAAGACTAAAAGAAGGTCTTCATTTTAGTGAAACAATTTTTATGAGCTTTCAAGTTGCAACTATAAAGGACGTGCCATTTGGTTCCACGCTTTGTTATCAGTTAATTATTTCGAGTCACCTTACATTTTAATTTAATTTCTTTTCCAACAATTATTTCTACTGCAGATTACAAATTTCTTCCAAGGGAACCGAGTGACTTATAAATAGAAATAGTTGATTTTAGTTGCAATACGAAGTGCTCGATAAGGCAGTTAGAGTTGAATATTTCTAAATCTAACTATCTTCTTCTTCTTCTTCTCCTTTCGGCTTTTCCCTTTAGTCAGGGGTGGCCACAGCGTATCATCATTCTCCACATCTTTCTGTTTTCAACATCCGTCTCCTTCACACCAACTTCCTTCATATCTTCCTTTACTACATCTACAAATCTTCTCTTTAGTCTCCCTCTTCTCCTCTTTCCCGGTAACTCCATTTCCATCATTTTTCTTCCTACATACTCTTGGTCTCTCCTCATGACATGTCCATACCACCTGCCCTCCCTCATCTTCATTCTAACTGTTCAACCTTAACGGTACTCCTGATGTGCTCGTTTCTAATCTTGTCTTTTCTCGTCACTCCCATAGCAAACCTCAACATTTTCATCTCTGCGACTTCCATCTCTTCTACTTGTTTTTTTGTGACTGCCACTGTCTCAAGTCCATACACCATTGCTGGTCTTACCATTGAACTGTACACTTTTCCTTTTATTCTAGCTGGTAACCTCCTGTCGCAGATTTCTCCCGATACTCTTCTCCATCCGTTCCATCCTGCCTGTACTCTCTTCTTTACCTCCCTCTCACAACCACCACTTTCTTGCACCGTTGATCCCAAATACTTAAATTCCTTTACTCTTGGCACTTTTGTATCCTCCATCTTTACTGTTTCGTCATCATTTCCTCCATTTATGCAAAGATATTCGGTCTTTGACCTACTTACTTTCATCCCTCTTCTTTCCAATGCATACTTCCAGGATTCTAATCTCCGCTCCACTTCTTCCCTGGTCTCTTCACAAATAACAATATCATCAGCAAACAGCATCGTCCATGGTGGTTCTCTCCTTACTTCATCCGTTAGCCTGTCCATTATCACTGCAAAAAGGAATGGACTTAATGCTGATCCCTGGTGCAGTCCAACCTTAACCTTGAAACTTTCTGTAGTTCCTACTGCACACCTCACCACTGTTTCGCTTCCCTCATACATATCCTGTACTAGTTGTACATACTTTTCCACTATTCCGGATTTTCTCATACAGTACCACAGCTCTTCCCGTGGAACCCTGTCATAAGCCTTCTCTAGGTCCACGAATACATAATGTAGCTCTCTTTGACCTTCCCTGTACTTTTCCATTAACATTCTTATAAGAGCAAACATGGCATCGATGGTTCCCTTTCTTGGCATAAATCCATATTGCTGTTTGCTGATCTCCACTCTATCTCTTAACCTGGCTTCAATAATTCTTTCCCATACCTTGATTGTGTGGCTCATTAGCTTTATTCCTCTGTAGTTTCCACAGCACTGTGCGTCCACTTTGTTTTTATAGATTGGGATAAGCACACTTCTTCTCCATTCTTCTGGCATCCGTTCACTCATTAATAGTCTGTTGAACAGTCTGGTCAAAAAATTTATCCCCATCTCTCCCATGCACTTCCAAACTTCTACTGGCAACTCATCTGGCCCAACTGCTTTACCTTTTTTCATCCTTCTTAGTGCATTTTTTACTTCTTCTCTACTGACACAATATACCTCTTCGTTAACCACTTCTGTTTTCTCTGTCCTAGGGTCTCTGTTATTTTCCTCGTTCATCAGTTTCTCAAAGTACTCCTTCCATCTCTTTAACACTGCTTCCGAATTTATCATCACATTACCGTTTTCATCCTTTATAACCCTCACGTGCTGTACATCTTTCCCTGCTCTGTTTCTCTGCCTAGCCAATTTGTACAACTCCTTTTCACCTTCTTTTGTTTTCAATCTAGCATACAAATTGTCATATGCACGTCGCTTTGCCATTGCAACTGCCTTCTTTGCCTTACTCTTCTTTTCTTTGTATATCTTTTTAGTATTTTCATTTCTTATTTTGTCCCATGCTTTCTTTGCCTCTTTCTTTTCTTTTATGCTCTTTTGAACTTCCTCATTCCACCACCAAGTCTCCCTGTCTCCTTTTCGTTTTCCGAATGTCACTCCCAGTACAGTTTCAGCTGTTTTTCTTAGCATTTCTGCTGTTTTGTCCCACTCATCAGGTAGCCCATCCTTGCCTCCCAAAATCCTGGTCACCTCTTGTTTAAACGCTTCTTGACAGCTTGTCTCTTTTAGTTTCCACCATCGTATCTTTGGTTTTACTTTCTCTGCTTTTTTCTTTTTCACCATAAGAACCATTTTGCATACCACCATACGGTGCTGCTTTGCGACACACTCATTCAATATTACCTTACAATCACACATTTCCTTTAAGTTTCTCCTTCTGCACATCACATAATCTACTTGGGTGCTTTTTCCTCCACTTTTATATGTCACTCTGTGTTCATCTTTCTTCTTGAAATAAGTATTGACAATCGCCAAATCCATCCTTTTCCCAAAATCCACAACCATTGATCCTTCCTTATTTCTTGTTCCAGCACCGTACCTCCCCATTATTTCCTCATCCCCTATGTTTCCTTCGCCCACATGTCCATTAAGATCTGCACCAAAAACTATCCTATCTTCTGTTGATATACTTTCAATCAATCCATCCAGGTCTTCCCAAAAATCATTTTTCTCCTCCATGCTGTTGTTAACCTGTGGAGCATATGCGCTTACTATATTTAGGATGGACCCATTTACCTCCAGCTTCATGGCCATCAGTCTGTCTGACACCCTCTTCACTTCCAGGACACTTCCAGCCAGCTCCTCCCTCAGCACTATCCCTATCCCATTTTTTCTTCCATCAGCTCCGTTGTAGAATATTTTGCATCCACCTCCAATGTTCCTTGCTTTACTCCCTTTCCACCTTGTTTCCTGTAGACACAATATGTCTACATTTCTTCGCTCCATCATATCTGCCAGCTCTCTTCCCCTTCCAGCCATCGTTCCAATATTTAAAGTACCCACCCTTATGAGTGAGCATCTTCCTTTCCATGCTTCTCGCTGCTTTTTCACTCGCTTTCCTCCTCTTTTTTTGCTCTTATTTTCACAATGTTTAGCAGTAGCATAATTTCCTCAGGTGCCCTGCTGTGCGACACCAGAGGCGGTCGTTGGTAACCCGGGCCTCGACCGATCCAGTATGGATTGATGATGATTACGCATTTGTCTGTTTTGGCAAAAAATTTTTTTACGCCGGATGCCCTTCCTGCCGCAACCCTCCCCATTTATCCGGGCTTGGGACCGGCATCAAGAGACACAGAAAAGTGCCTCCGATGGCTGGGTTAAATTTAACTATCATGAAATTAAAATAATTAAAAAAATTTCATAGTCTGTTTCACCCAAGTGAATTCATCATCTTATTCAAATAGAATTCAATATGTGAATACAAGGTTAGTTGTCCACATACTTTTGTAGCATTGCTTTGTAATCGTAGACATTATTAAAATTGAATTTGATTTGAACAGAATAAATTCAACTATATGAATGAGCTAAACTAGTAGAAAATTTTCTTGATATTTTATAATTGCATTTACGGGTGGGAAAAAAAAACTCGTGCAACTTCAAGGTGCTCTAAAAAGCATAATAGGCCTACTTTAATTTGGATTATAAGCTTGAAAAAGGTTTTGAACCATGATTAGGACCATTTTTAGTAATCGTATTTTCGACTTGCAAAACCTTTCCTCATGACAAATTTCTACGTAGGCCACTGAATACTCTATGCTTTTCGACTAGAATGGGAAAAGTCGATGCTCCGAATTGCTTCGGACCATTGATCCCTTTACTTCCTGTCAACTTTGGCAAGTAAAGCTGTAGCAACCAAGCTCGAGTTATCTCCCTTAGGAGAGTGCAGGAAAGTTTTATAGAAAAATTTACACTCTGTGTTATAAAATTATATTTTATAAAAAAAAACTAAGGCTTTATTAAACTGAAAAGAAACCATTCTAAACAAAACAAAACAAACATTAGCACGACGAAATAAAATTACATGTGATTTAACACAACACGTGCTTTGAAGCGCAACTGAATCATTTTACAATTACAAACCATTTTATTACTTTAATCACCTTTGTGGCGATGCTCGGTTGATTACATTGAATAATTAAAATAATGTTTGAGTTTGATACTTCATTTGGTATTACACTCTGCATCCCAACACAGAATATAGCTGTTTTGATAAACGCGTGGCATGGTCTTTTGGGCTGCTTTCTTGATGATGCTACAAAAGTCCTGGCAAGCCGCATCCACATCAAGTGAATAAGGCGGCAACAAAGTTTTTGCGAATTTATTCGTCAAACCAATGTAGTAACTCCATTTGGCCTTGCGGAAGTTCAATCGCTTAACAATCATACTTGACACTGACAAAGCAAACCTTAGTGGTGTGATAAGCAAAGATCAACGTTGTGACCCGGGGAACTTTTCAAGAATATGTCTATTTGGTAAAAGACTGTTAGGATCTGCGCTAACGAAAGCTAGATCTGGATTAGTGCCAGTGTTTCAGCCGCCGGAGTAAAAACTGGCGGCATCCTTGGCATTGTATAGGAAGGCAAGATTATTAATGCATGCCCAGCCAGCCAAGCACTCACCGTCTAGGCTGTTATCATGATAACCCAAACCAATGTGGCGACAGTTGAAATCACCGAAATAAAGACAGGAGTGAAAAACACTGGGAGATTTAGGGGTAGACGTTGACTATTTTATATCCACCAACGTCTACGCAGAGCCACTCAATTTCCAATGTCGGTGGAGATTGGTCCAAAAGCATATACCTTAATCGCTCGTGGACAAACGTGGCAAGGCCATGCTTTTTGCTTAAAGAAGAATCAGCTAGTTGGGAGCCTGAAACTACTAGCTTCTCCGCATTAGTGCAGTAGGTCTCTTGTAGTAGAATGACGACTACCTCAGACTGCAAAGCAAGATAAGACCAGGAAAAAAGTCTGTAAAGCAGAATGAGACCAGTAAAAAAGTTAGTATAAATATAATTGTACAACTAATGGCTAAAAAAATACAGGAAGGTCTTCACTTTTAAAATGACCAAGAATATAGCAACTTACTCCTATTTTTTCATGTTTGAAGTATAAAAATTGTTTAAAGATTACGATTGACCAAAAACAAAGTTTTTCACTTTTAAAATTACCTTGAATACAAAGACTCATAAGTAAAACTCGAATGTTGTTGGATTTGGATTGATCCGAGTCCTTCAAATAGTGGACTCATTGCAACTCAGATTTTTTCCTCAAACTACCAAATTTTTTCCACGGACCACCAATTATTTTCATGTCAGTTTAAAGTAATAATCCTTATTTTTTTTATATTTGAACACCAAATCAGTAAAGTTAGAATCTGACTTGGCTTGTAGATAATGATTTCAAACTACATTTTTAAGTATATCGTGACAAATTTTATTGCATAATACTAAAAAAGCCAGTAATTTGTTGGCTTTTGTTAATCTTTTTTGAAGTTGCTTTTAATAAACTACTATTTACTTTAAGTATGTTAAAGAATTCCATCGAATTTTTTACATACTAATAACATTAAATTAAAGCTTGTTGTCATCAGCTTAGCCAAGTAGGTAAAAGGTTTATTAGTGGCTAACGAGATAGACACGGTCGCGGTTAAAAACCTATTATTTGCAGTCATCGCAAGCAACTCTAAATTTCTGTTATATTTCTAAATAAAATCTAAAAAAGTTTTTTTTAATTCCACCCGACAGTAATATTTTGGCGTCTCCGAATGCAGGCCACGGTAGTCGCTTGACGTTTGCCCAAAGTATAGCGCCTCGAACGCTTTCTTGTAATTCAAAGAGATAAAAAGAAAAAATAATAATTATTTGTTTGGCAGAAAATATCGGAAAAAATTGCTCTGTTACAACCATTAGTTTAAAGCTGGGATTCTCAAAGGGGCCCACAAAAAGAATTTTCATTTGGACTTCAATTTACTTTTGGGACAAAATTGATAAAATTAGAGACAGTTTCAAAGTGATAACCTTTTTTTTTGTTCTTAACTTGAATTTTGGTATAATATTCTAAGCAGGGGCCGTGGGTATTTAAAAATTTCTGTAAGGGGGCCACGGACCTGAAAATTCTGAAAAGTTGAGAACCACAGGTTCAAAATATTGATGCGAGATGTTTAACACTTCATCTATTTGAATCAGGATATTTTTTAAAAACTGTTGTTCAATTAAATGAGAGAAACAAAAAATTGTGCACTAAAGTTGACTATCTTTTATTAGGACACAAGCTTTCGTGGGCTACTGCTCACTTCGTCAGGTGCAATAGAATTGATTGATTAGAATGCAATGAAAATGATTCTATTGCACCTGACAAAGTGAGCAGTAGCCCACGAAAGCTTGTCGCTAATAAAAAATAGTCAACTTTAGTGCACAATTTTTTGTTTCTCTCATATAATTTGAAAAGTTGACACGGCCCTCCCAATTCTATTCTTTCCAATCCTTCGATATTGTTCAATTAGTTAGACTGTCTTTGACGTCACATTGCGCAAAAACGTCATTACCTAATTAGATCAAGCAGCATTTTTAAAAAATACTTTAAAGTGTGTAAACCTTAAGATTAACTTTAATTTTTAATTACTGTCTTGATAAAAATAATACATCAAAACATATTTTGGGCTATACAAAATTTTCTTTTGAAAGTGTAGCCCAATATACAATAATTGTATAAAGCCCCACCGTTGAACAATAAATAAGTCATTTAGCGACAATTCAAATACATCACAAAAATACATTTTTTAATGTTTTAAAATTTATTTCTAAGAAAAAATCCAAAAATTTTGTAAACGGTTTCAATAAATCCCAATTTTTATTCCACAGTCACAACATCAGTGTTCTCTGGTACCACATTATGTCTAGTGCGTCTCCTAGCGGAAATACTTTTGGTCACTTTTCGGCTTAAAACCGTAAAATCGCAAGTTTCAGTCAAAGAAAATCGACTCATAACATCTGTCAATAGTTTTTGATTTTACTTGCAAAAATACATTGTCGTGTTCGTAGTGCATATTTTACAATCGACATCACAGCAAAACTTAAATAAGCAGTCGCAACTTTTCGTTTCGATAACGTTCGCTGTTTCGTAACCGCGATTACAGCAAAGGTAGCCACAATGCCCAGAATTCGGATCGCAGGGCCGGCCTCTTGTCCCCAGGCTGCCTTTGCTTCTAGAAAACTTACAAAAGTCTGTTGATTCTCTGAAGAATATTAAGTGGTCTTTCGGTAGTCTTTTTTTCCTTGTTAAAGGGCGTCTATGCCGGCGTCGAACCATCGTTGATGCTCGGGGAAGCAACCTCGGTTTTTTCCGTCGTCGAATTCTTTTTTCTTGCAGCGGAATACTACTGTCAAAGGCGACATTTGATACGTGGGCGCTTCCGGCGGATCTCGTTCTTCGGGTTGTGCTTTCTTTTCGGCGCTTGACTTTTCTACGTGAAACTGGCTTCAGCGATTTTCCGTCGTTGTCCACTCTAACACGAACGGCTGAAGAGTACTTTTTTCCCAAGCGCTTGCTGACCTCAACAAACGGAGGCATCACTTTCCAGCAGGTCCACATCGTACAAGATCCGGTCAAGCCGTGACACGTGCAAGTGCGCTTCATGAACTTCTTGATCGCCTGATGAAAGGGACAAATAATCGATAACAATTCAATTAGTCGCTTATACTATTTGAAATCAGAAGGACAATTAATGAAGAGTTTTATTTCATGATATCAACAGAAATAAAACATGTACACTTTAAAATTAAGGAGTCCAAACGTCACAGCCTTCAGTATCGGCCAGTCACATCATTAATTTTTTTGCACGAAATTTAATACCTCAGTTGTATATGTTATTTTATTTTGGTAAAAGTTGCTTGCAGCACAAAAAAAATTTCAAAGTGAACTCTGAATTTACATTTGAGCCAAAAATTACTTTATGCTAAGTAAGCCAAGCATTTCGTTCTACGTAATGAATGCGCTGAAGTTCGTTTCGGATTTGCGATACCCATTTCTGCAACATTACGACAGCGCAACACAATCACTTGCGCAATACTGTCGTAGTGGTGCACTGCGCTACTTGTCGGGTACATACAAGTACAGTTGCTTTTTAAAAGTCAATTCAAGCCTCTGCTTCTAACTAATGGAATTAATCCGAGTTTTGGTTTAAATTTAACTGATTTTAAAAGTTTCGTTTTCACCAAACACTTTTATTCCAAATGTCCGAAATTACGTCAAAACATTGAAAAAACTAAAACGATTTTTCGCTTTAAAAAATTCGAATCGCTTCAAGGCAGTTATGTGATAGAAATATGTTGCGAATTTTTCAGATCTTTATCATCTTTTTTAGCAGTAACACTTTATTGGTTGCTTCAAAGCTTTTCTTTAAATGATTAGAAGTCCTTCTTAAAAGTTTTAAAATCAATTTCATGTCCTTAAAATAATAATTTATCAACTCCAATCAGCCTTTAAACAGTTGTTTTCTCGCTCACACTCATAAACAGAATTCAAAATTTTAGTTTTATTCAAAATCAAATTAATAAAATTATAGGTTACAAATAATAATAAAGTTATAAAATATTTATCAAAAGAAAAAAAAACAAGTTTTTGTTGAGAAAACCATTCAGTTCTACCTTTCTTTATGATACATCTTGTAGTTTTTGTATAACGATTAGGGCGGGGACAGGCAAACTTCGTAATACAAGTCCCAACTAAAAACATGTAGTGTTTACTAAAGGTTTTCACAAAAGGTTTTCCAATAAAAGCTGTCGTAAAAAAAGTGTCTTTACTTCAAATCATTGGCCAAAGCAACCTATTTGTTTTTGAAAATCAAGTAAAAACTAAAATATGGCTCAAGTTATTTGAAGAAAGTAGAAAAATTGTTCGTCCCTGATTTAAGATATAAAGATACTTACTCGTCGGCCTACTTCTTCGTTGTGTCTTTGAATTTTTTCGCTCAATCTACTGCGCTTTCGCGGACCATTCATTACGCCAATACGGAGAAATGCTTTTGATTTTCGGACCCCGTATTCTATCTTGTCCCTGCAACCTTCCCATTCGAACTTATCAACGGCCCTTTTTAGTCTGCCTTCATTTACTGTTACATTAAATCGCCGAGCTTCCTGCAAAATAAGATTTGTTGATAAATAAAAAAACAAGAAAATTAATAGAACACAAATTACCCGTATCAATTTAAGTTACAATATTTTTCATACATATTTTGCCCCTGTAAAACATTGCGGTCAAAAAAGAATCGAGCTGAACAAATTCTAAAATACAGAGTGACCAGAGGGCACAGAGTCAGATAACTGTTGACTATGGGCCAGATTTCGAGAGTGCTTTGGCTACAAATAACAAAAATGTTTTAGAAAAACACAATTTGATGCTCTTTTTTGGACTTTAGTCAGCAAAAAAAATTTAGCCTCAAATAAAAATCTTCAAAAGAATAAAAAATGGTTTTTAAGATAAATCATTGATTAAAATATTCAAATAAATCTTAATTGTTTGAAGTAGTAATGGAAACCCCTGCACACTCGCTTGTCTGCAATTAAAGGGGGGTAGTCGATGAGCTAGCTTGGTGGGTGAAATCTGCTCCGCGTATCAGTTTGTTGCCCTGAGTTTGACGATTAAACTTTGAATATTTTATTAACGCTTTCAAACGGTTCCCACCAAACGTAAAAGTTTGTTCTTCAACTTTCGGGAATTGACGCAACGGCAATTCGGGATTTCCCCCCTTGCACAGGCGCTGGTCAACTGGTGCGTGATGGCGGCCGCAGTTATGGCTCGAACAAAACCAGCTTCTCTGTTATCTGGAAAAAAAAGAAAGTTAACCATGAAACCGATTTTTTAATAAACTTGAAAGGTTTAAAAAAGTTTAGTTTTGAATTTGACTTGTTTGGCTTAATAGCAAGTAGAGTGTTTAAAAAAAGTGTTTACCTACGATTCTGACAACAGGCTGTTTCCTTACAATTCTAACAATCAACTTAAGTTTTTGCAAGCGTGGCTGAACGCTTCCGATGTAAATGTGGTTGCACATTAATGCTTTTTGCAGAGTTATACCACAGCAGCTTATTGTAGTTTATACAAATCAACAGGTGCAATTAAGACCATGGCTCCCAGTGCTAAGTTGTTCCACCGAGATCTAGGGTATTTCTTATCCCATCTGGGTTTCTGAGTTTTATTTTTAAAAATCCCTTCAAACCTGTTTCTTATTTCGAGAAAATAATTAATTACTTATTGTTAATCCCTCTTCCTCCGCGCATCTACATACTCTAAAACTGATACGAAAAACTGATACGAAAAAAGTATCGTTTCGTGTAGTATTAATATTTAAAAAAAATTTTTTTTCACAAATCGTAAATAAATATTTAATAGTTTTGTAAGTATTGGTTTTGTCAGCAAAAAAGCACCGTTGATATGTTGGACAAAAAAATGGCAACAAGTTTTGAACATATGGATTGAAGAGCGTTGTTTGTAACGTTTCTCTAATTTTTCTTGACTTTCTGCCTTTTTCGCGTGTAATATTTTTATACAATATTGCTTGTGTGTTTTAATATTTCATACATTATTTTTCTAAAATATTGTAAGTTGCAATAATAAACAAACTCGTTTCAAATTTAATATATATTTTTGGGTAAAAAAATATCTGAGTTGTTTTCTTAACCAATCTGTGTCTTTATAAAATACATCGATAGGGAGCCCTGATTAAAACAGATAAAATATGACGTCACTCTTCCTTTGCCATTCTGAATTCCGCTACTTCGGTGGATTTAAGAATTCTTGCAAAACATTTTAAAACTTTATGAACTAGAATAGCTAGTAATTGTTCTTTGGTATTTAGCTAATAAGAATTGTTGAGAAAATTTACTTCAATTACGTGAACATTTTTTTTTCAGATTGAATTTTAACAATTTTGATGAATAAACACATTTTTAAATTAAACAATTAATGATATAATGGTCTTGCTCTTTAAGTTCACTTTAATCAAACATTATAAATATAAACAATCAAAGAGGTTATTGTGCTTCGTTTGAATTAATCGAACGTTTTATCGTGTTTGAAAATGAATAATAGGCTTTTGCCAAATGATTATCAACGTGTGTCATAAGCTTCTAAAATTTATTTCTACGTTAATGTAGATACAACAATCGAGTCAGAAAAAACAAGAATTTTCATGTGTTTAAAAAAATTGTGCATTTTCGAAATTCTTACGATTTGTTACAAGATTTTTTCTATCTTACGAAAACTAATGTTCTTAAATGAAAATCCTATCAAACTGAAACGCATCAAAACTTTTCGCCGCATTTCCGTGTGTTTGTTGGTCATGCGTGGCTTATCTTACTGCTAGTCAAAAAACCTTTGTCGATTTGTAAACAAATTGAGTTAATCAAATGTCGCAGAGATAAAACCCAGGGTTAGGTTTAGGACGTTTCAGACTTATCGCTATGATTGAATAGTTTTTTAATCAAGACTTTTACAACTTCTTTTTGGTTTGAATTAATCGCAAACTAAATGTTACTGACAACCAAAAACTACATGGTTGGAGCCATGTTGAAAATCTTGCTCGGAATCGCCTTAGGCTATGTCCCAGTAAAATAAAAAAGGTGGTTGTAAAAATTGCGCTGTGTGGGGGCTAGATTTTGAGCAGTTGTCCACGCGGCTCTATCGTAATAAAGCAGGTGAAAAAAAAGACCCAAAATTATTGCGCTTAGTGAATTTGTTGAATGGATGAAATAGGAAAAAATCCTGTTTTCAGCCACTTTATTGATGCAAACCTCTTTCTAACGTTCGAGCAAAGTGTTTATTAGCAAGGTTAAAGCATCGTAATTAGCTGCTCCACTCGTTCGACGTTTAAATATTTCGTTAGTTCCTGAGATTTAAACTCATTTTTCTAAAGCTGCTCAATGAAACCACAAAAGCAACAATGTAAATGTTAATTTCAACTAATCGACAAAAACAAACTTTTAGTCTTTTAGTAAAATACAACAGACTTATGTAAATACAGTAAATTTTTTTTTCTTTACAATGTATATGCAATTTATATTGTCAGTAAGTAACTTATTTTTTCGGTTTCGATAGAATTGCTTGTAATCAAACTAAAAAACAAGACAACTTTTCTATTCAAAGATAAAAAAACTTTTTTACAAAACAAATTTGCTTAATGTTTCGAATTAAATGTTGTTCAGGATAAAAACTAAATAAAAAAAGTTTTACACCCTATATTTTCACCAACTGTTTTACATTCAAGTTATGTTTTGTATTTGTTGGCGTTCAAATTTTCGCTTAAAGCGATCTGCCAAGAATGCCGCCATAATCGAATGCAAATTAATGTTATTAAACAGCAAATTTCAAGCAGTAGAACTGAAAAAGCACACTTCTCCATCTGTTGCAGTAATATTCTTTAAGTTTCGCAAAAAACAACGTTTTGAACTAAACATTTTTTTTCAATCCGACAAACAGACGCCGTTCTCGAACAGTTCAAGACAAAAGTTGTCGGATGTGCAAAATAAATTCTAAATCATAAGCCGGTTTCCTTTGGTTTATGAATAGGCATTTTATTTTATTGATGATCTGTTGTAGAGCTTATGCTGTCGTATTATCATGTGCTAAGCCGTTTAATTTCTTTTCGCTCAATGTTAAATACTTTTCTGACAACTATTAGTAGTGTTAAAAATATAATTTGAATAGTTAATCAGTTTGTCGTAGCTATTGGTCATTTCCTAAAAAGAATCCAAGTAAGGTATGAATTTACTTTAAATAACCGCAATAAGAAAGGACATTTTTGCTTTCATGGGTAAAATTTTGAGAACTTTTTCATGTATTGCCAGAAAATTATTTTGAAAAGAATTTATTTAGTTCGTTCTGAAGCTTTTAATAGATAACAATAATGAAAACCTAATTTTGTAAAGTTCATTAACAAAATATTTTTTAAACATTTCTTTTAATAAAATTATTTGTCTTGTCATCGTACAAGCAATTTTTTTATCTTAAAAAACTGTACAAAGAAATACATTTTGAAAATAAAATTTTCGAAAAGAAAATTAAAATTCTAACCTTGATTTGTAACGCGCGAAAAGATATCTTTGTTCTGCTGTGTGCAGTTCCACCGAAAGTAGCGCATTTCATGTTGACACGCGTTTATTCCGTTTTCTATTCCTGTTTGAATCTGTTCCACAAGAACAAAAAAATTTACCAAGTTTGCACCATAATAGATTGATTGCAGTAGAATTTACCTGCTCGATCAAAGCCGGTTCTCGCTGGCACATTTCGAATCGGGAGAAACTCGCCTGCTGACTCCAACGACACAACGAAGTAGTGTTGACCAATCTCATGCCAGAACCGGGAGACCTTCGAAAGAAAATTCTGATTCTAAGCAACATGATTTTGAAACAATAGCGACTCCGGCTGAGCCCGAGTATCCGAGTTTAACAGTTGATAATTTTAGCCACCGTGTATTTTAATTTATCACAAAATTTTAGTCACTATCTTTAGCCTACAGTAATAATCTGCTGTGTAGTGTATTTGCAACTTGTTGCATCAGTATCAAACAGAAGCCGCAGTAGTGACAAAGCCCTGGAGTCGCCAATGCTTTAAAGCATAGAAAAATTAATAGAATTCAAAGTAGGCCTATACTATTTGGTAGCGTCGGCCTGTGGTTAAAAGCATCGCTTTGATGGTGCGCGCTATCGGTGCGGTCGAAGTTTGAACCTACTCGCGTCCGTTCATTTTATACCTGGAAAGACACTTTGCGGTGCTTTACTCTGCTTAGCAGTCTTAGCAAGGCCTCTCAATTTCAGTTATGTCTTTAAATAAAAACTAAAACACTAAATAAAAAATTTGAACTGAATAGCAATATCTTGGCATCTTCGTAAGCAAGTTGGACTACTTGCTTAAAGGTTGCCCTAAGAATAACGTCTATGACGTATTTTCTGTGAGTCAGGGGGATAAATATAGAAATGAAAAAAAAAGAAAATCTGTATTTTTTAATCAAGTTCAACACATTATTTATTTTGTATAAAAAAACGTTAACTTTTAAGTAAACCAGCATTGGTTTCGTAATTTAGGAGTAATTTTGATCAGTTTATAAGATCGCAATTTTTACTTACCAAGAAACTGACTTTTTTTTATTTATGTGATTTTTTAAGCAGCTGCAAGTAGTTTGAATATTCTTTTTACGTACGATTTTTAGAAAAATCTTGCAACTTAAACTTTGTAAAGAGTAAGGGCTCTTTCCACTACGAGCGTTGGCGAGAGTATTCTTAGTTTGTTTTATTAATTTATTTACTTTTTTCCACGCTTAAGCGCTAAAAGAAGCAAAAAATTAAAAAACAAACAAAGAATGCTCCCACCAACGCTCGTAGTGGAAACGAGCTCTGAAGCGTACCGTCTTAGATAAGATACGTAAGTAAACGGGAAATACGTATGTCTCTCTATGCCTGTTTGTCAGAAATATTTATTTTAAAATCTTCAGAGTAATGTATTCACGCTAAATTACAAATTATTGACCTTCAAAACTAAAGTAAATACTTTTGCTGCAACATTTAATCCAAAGTTTTTTCCTACAACACAAAACTATAGGGGAGACTGGGGTTAGTCGGGACAAATTCCACTTTTTGAACCATAAATCGGAAACTACATGAGTTATTTTAAAATAAAACTTTGGATAGAAAACTTTAAAAACTAATAAATTAACATGAGCAGTACCATTTGTTTTCAAAATTGGGAAACAGCCGAAAACAGGGTTTGAAATGACGCACTCAAACGTCCTGACTTACCCCATGCATGGGGTAAGTCGGGACGAGCTATGGGGCAAATTGGGACAGCTACAACATTTATCACACACACACACACACAAAGGCAGTTTTATTAGAAAAAGAAGAATTTAAAAGTAATCAATTGTACATTCAACTGTAGGCTTCTACTATACATACATGCAACTGTACATTGCGGACAACAGGAACTCTTTTTCCCAGTGACCAACTTTCAGCAAAAAATTAATTCAACCAATGTGTTATATCAACAGGAAACACCAATTGATTACATTTTCTGCTGCTTTCAGTGTTCTTTACTGGTTCGGGTAACTTTGCAATCACATCATTCCGATGAAATGCTGCGATGTCAGTTTTGTTAATTTTAAACACTGGCATTTGTCCTACAATTTGAGGCACTTTTTTAAGAAAAGTACCTTCAAACTCATCTCCGTCAATAGTATCCACTTGGGCGATATATCGTATTTCTCGAGATTTTCCTTCCACTTTTACAACCACAAAATCGCTTTCGATAACTTTGTCATCACTCTCTTCAGTGCATGTATCACTTTCCAGCACTAATTCTACTTCACTTTCACTATCAGAACTAACTTTACAAAATAGGGACTTTCTTGCCTTTTTTATTTTTTTAATTTTTGTTAGACGATTTTTTTTATTGACTACAATTTCATCTCTGATAGGGGTGCTTGTCAGCACCCTTGATGACGCTCTTTTTCTTCCGCCTTTTCGTGTATTTTTTCTTTCAGCAGCTTTTGGGATAGGCAATATCTGTGAAGGTGAAACATACGTTTCTTTGTAAAGTGCTTTTCCAAGTCTACGCAGTAGAATATCATATGAACCTGTACTTGAGGTACTTGGTTGTTTGAAGTTTGCAAATTTTTGCCCAGTTGAATTGCTAGACTCTTGTTTACTTAATTCATCCGGATCAGATATACTTTGGATTCTAGGATCTTGTTGGTCATTTATGTCACTTGCACAATTGACAATCCCCATATCTGGGCAATTAGTGACTTCGGCTGGCGCAAAATTCTCATCTGTGAAGTGTGAACACATTTCTGTTATATGGATGAATACCCAAGACACGGAAACCATTCTGAATATTCGGAATAGTAAGTGAATGAAGCTGAGCTTCACCAACTAGAGATGTTATGTCATATATTGTAACAATACAACCTGGGTGAGAGCGCATCCACCCATCCATTGCCACACCAAAGGCAGTTTTGAAGGGTCTATAACATGTTCGATCTAACGGTTGGAGGTAATGCGAGGTGTGTGGAGGTATAGTTAACATAACTACACCATTTTCACGTGCCAGATCAATTGCTGTAGGACTTATATGTGCACCCTTTTCAGGACATCTATTGGAGTCTGTCCTCTGTTGGTCTTTCTTTTATATTTTCGAGGCATAGGCTAGCACTCTTCCACGTAGAAAAGACGATATAAGCAATTTAAAATAAGCATTATTTTTATTATTTGTTTTGGTTCTACTTGTAGATAGCATCGTAATTAGTAGCTTTTTACCGATAGGTTATATTTCTTGCTTTTAATAAGATTTGAACACGTGAACTTTCTGATTAGCTAGATTGAAAGGTTATATTATCACATAAATTTACATGTAAATAGCTCAAGGTTATTGACTATTTTTCTTTATTACGCAGTCGACATTACAAATGCTTAAAGCTTGGAAGTTAAGTTATAAGCGTAATGAGGTAAGTTGGGACATTGGTCCCACTTGTCCCCATGACGATGTCCCAATTTACTCCAAAGGCGCCATTTTGAAACTAAGCGTTATATCTTTACTTCACTTCAAGATCTAGGCCAGCTATAGATTTTAAATTACCACATTATTCTATAATAATCAGCATTATAATCATTGAGGCATTAAACCATATACATACAGAAATAGTAAGCAATATACCTGCTTTTTTAAGATTAACTTTTTTTGCAAAAAATTGAATTTTTTCTTATCAGCTTAAATAAGTACTTGCTAACGACCGTATCGCGTTACTAGTATTGTTGCTAATGCAAGATGTAACCAATGTTGGCGCTAGAGATTATTTCAACCAACAGTATAAGCAGTACATAGGTTGGACCAACTTACCCCATGTCCCGATTTGCCCCATCCTCCCCTAAAACCAAGCAAACATTTTTTCAAATCAAAGCAAAATTACAATTTATCAACACAAAATTTAAAAAGATTTTTGAGTCAAAATAAAAAGTAATTGATTATAGTTAAGGGTTACAATAAACTTCGACTGTAAAATATAAGTATTCTGCGGGGCATAATAAAAATGTTTTTAATTTCGGAACTAAATATTAAGTTACAGTTCAGTGCCAAATTCAGATAAAGATAGCTTGTCAGAAGACTTTTTTGTTAAAAGTTTTCTTTTTAGTTTGTTTATGAAATCATCGAAGTTTAGTTCGTTGAGTCGGTGCAATTAAAATTCAACTTATTCCGGTCAATTCATTGGTATTCAATACATTTCATTTGTTGAATTCCTGAGTTCATTTTGTCAGATGGGAAAGCAACGGAACAAGATGAGGAGAGCAAAGATAAAATGGTTTGAGCAACCGTAGAGAAGAGCTGGAAGAAGAACGATGAGAGCAGGCAACTTGATACTTGAAAAAGATTTAGATCAAAAGAACGGTTAATATATTCTTAAGAGTAAGACATTGAATGCTTTAAATCACATTCTAAAGCTCTGAATAAAATGTTCTCAATGAGTATAAACTAATTCAAATTAAATCATACAGTGTGGTGGTATTGAATTAGTCACGTTAAGATTAGCTGTCTACGTGCTGTATTGCGGATTAAACTTGTTCGTTTCGGTTTAGTTAACTGTCCTAGATCAAACGCAAAGGCGAATATCGCTTACGTTTCAAAAACTTTATGTCATCCTTTGCTAATACCAGTTGTTAAGAAGCTAAAATGATTTTCTGAGAGTCGAAGGCGCCGTTCAACAGCTATCAAATGAGATAGAAACTGTTTTTAATATGAAAAAATTGACAGAGAGCCACGTGCAAAAAATGAAATCAAAAGTCTTATTATTCTAAGTTCTTCAACAAAACGTTTCACAAGTTCACCGTGTCCATTTCCCCAATATTGGTTGTGGGCAGCAATATTATTCATTGTTGATGATTGTGAATTTAAAGCAAGTTATAGAAACTGGTTGTTGCTTCGGAAAAAAATTATTATGTTACAGTTTCTTTAAATTGCGATCTTAAAAAATTTTATTGTTAAATTGTTTTAAATAATATCAGACACTTTTCAACTGAACAAAAACATTTGAGTATCTTCATAGTACGATATACAATTTGACGATTTGCTACATATAACAACTCTACCCACTGGCGGCTCGTTTATTGGAGGTGCAGAGCTGCAGCACCTTAAATATCTGTGCAGCGGTTATAAACAATATCAGAACATAATAAAAAATTAATAACTTTTATTTTTTAAGCACTGCTGATAATATCTGATAATATTTACAACTGCTGCACTGATATTTACGGTGCTGCAGCTCCAATAAACGAGCCGCCACTGACTCTACTTAAGTTATATCAGCCATGCTGGTATTTAGCTAATGCACTGCAAAGCACAGTGAAACAAAAACAACATCGTCACTAAAGTTTGCAAGCTTAAAAGATCTGCTTGTGTCCACGGCCTTCACGTGTGGATTACAACTGTCTTTTCGATTAAAATAATTTGCATTTATATGCAGTTAATAACAGGAGCACTTATTTCATAACTGAAAGCTCATCTGTCAAACTGCTAAACTTTTATCTAACTTACACCGAAAATAGAAAAGCAATTAAACTTGAAAATTTGGGTCCTGATTTTGCAAGATCCCTGGATTTTAAGCGATTGATTTTCTGTTACCCTAAAATAAAGCAGGTCAATACGTTGTGAAAATGCTTTGTCCGAAAAAACTTCAGAAGCAAACCCTGTTGATGTTTTGTTGTTGATTGTTTGGTTTCATTTGTTAAAAGAAACGCATTTTTTTTAATTTTAAGGTTATTATTAAAAAAAGCTTCCTGCATAATAATTTTTGCTATTGTATTAAAATTTCACACATTTTTGCTCTGCAGTCCTTATAAAAAATGTTCCAAATCTTTTTTCAAATGTATAATAAAGTTTTGGTCATTTTTAAAAATTTAAAATTAATACTCGTATTAACGTATAATTATTATACTAATCGTATATATGTATTAATTATAATTATACTAATCGTATAACGTATTAATTATAAACGTATAAACAGCACCTAATTGATCAGTATTAAATTTTACTCTTTTCATTATCGCCCTTTTTTGATTTGTTCTTTTTCTTTGTCGTTATTTTTCAATAATTTTTTTTTTTTTTTTTTTTTTTGCTGCATCGGTTTTACATCAAAAAGATTTGTATCAGTATATGTATTAAAATACTTAATTAAATATATATGTAAATTTTTTTTTTTGACTGTACTGGATGTGGGGGCACTTGACTTGATAACGTATGTTCTTCGGTGCCCCCTGCCTTTACACATATTTCGATTTTCTTTTACATTACCGTCTGTGTTTATTATAAAATTTATGTTTGTGCGTTTGGCAAATAAATATTATTATTATTATTATTATTATTAATCCTAACATGCTCAACTTTTTTTTGTGTTTGACACGGAGATTGGTTAAAACAAATCCTTATAACTTGGAGATACGACTTTTTTCGTGCTTGCAGGAATCACCTTAGATGAATTGACAGGACAGAGGAAAGAATTTGTAGTGCCGCTTTGATGGCAACCATGATCGAGAAGGTTTTAATTCCTAATTTCGTCATTCTATTGTCTGCTTGAGGAAGACCTAAAAGTAACATTCTTTTGCTGGTGAGTCTGAACAAGCAGCTGTCAATTAAAGCAGCATCACTTTAACAATAGGAAAAAAATTCAACCAAACGGAAATGGCTTGGCATCTTAAAAAGCAATTAATCGCTTAACGGTTTCTCCAATTTGTAATCTTCGTCGTCTCTCTGCAAGACATAAGAATTAGAAGTTCATGTGAGGACGACGGTGATGATGACGACGACAACGACGACAACGATGATGATGATGATGATGATGATGCGTATATGGAGATTTAAATTTTGCATGCAGCCTTCCCTTAAAATTGTTTTGTGCGAATTGATGAAATCAGTGAAAATGTGAGAAAAATATGGCCCCATTAACTTTGGTTGGTGCATTTAAAACGTCCACATTTAACCCGCTGCGCGCTGGCCGCATATGCCTTGGTTGAAAAATTTGTGCCGCTCTGTCGATAGTATCGAATATTACCGTTTCATGCCAAAACCTAAAGCCCAATGCGAGGAAAACATGATTATAGGTTCCTTTCAAGATGTTCAAGCACTTGTCAAAAAACTTAAGCGTTACGAAAGTCAACTTAAATTAAAAAATATCGTTTGTTTCCTGGTTTTAAATGGCTTCAAGTGTGATGGCAAAGATGTATTTATATGTGCTCACCAAATCACGGAATTATTAGAAGCCTTTTGAGAAAAGTTCGCTCTAATAGGTAAAATTTACAATGTGTTCTAACAGTTGTGTGTTTATTTAACTCTTAAAAGAGGCGTTTTGATTTTGCAAATTAAGTTGAGATTTTTGAGCAAGCATAGAGCTAAAAGACCGATTTCGTGGTATGGACAAACTTCAATTTTACCTCAAATACAGTGTATATTGATAAAGAAAAATTTCCCAACCTCAAGCAAATATTTATGCATCTTGCAACGGCTGTAAGAACAATTTATTTACGAGAAACTTTTTTTTGAAGTTGGTGATTCTAAATTTAAAAAATCGAACTACGTTGACTGATAAAAAGATGAAGAACGAGCTGCATTGTGTAACAACGCGACTGCCTGTTGAAATCAAAAAATTGCGTAATCACAGTCAAAAGCAAAAGTCATAGTGAATTTGCTAATAGACAAAATGAATCAAGGTGGTTTCATTTGCATTACTTTTCATGTGAATTTGTTTTTATATTGTATTTTCATTAGTTTTACGCGCTATAATTGCGGCTCTTCCTGGAATAGACACATAAAGTTTGCCATAGTGATGCATATGAATTAGACATAACTGATTTAAAACAAAGGCAAACGAAGAGCTAATTAATGTTAACTTGGCACTTTATACATGCAAAGGATGAGTCTCTAATGATTGAGAAGTTTGTGTGGTAAAATTAATAATGATTGAGAAGTTTGTGTGGCAATCATGTAACATTAGGCCTGATAGTTTTACTTGAGAAAAGTTTAAGTGCAACTTGTTGTATTATGCTATCATATCTGGATTTTGATAAACACAGACGTCTGAAACTGTATTACTTCAACCTGAAACAAATAAGGCTTATTATAATCTCATAGCCACTATTGTTTACGTTAATACAAAACTACCGTTGAACTAACGTGGACAGTTCATAAAATCGAATGAGCTACTATAGCCGTAAGTTCGGTATATTTACGTGTAAGCAATGCGTCTTATGAAAACATTTTAAGTGAGCGATGTAAGAAAGCTTAATCTTAATCAGCAACAACGCTTCTTCACTCTCACTCTCTCAAAAGGGACAATTCGTATTTGATGTTTGAACCAGGAAGTTCGTAAATCATGATTTGTTAATAGTATTAAGCTGAACAACACAATCTGAAGCTTACGAAAAAACACACACATGATACCATATTTCGCACAACACGTGGCTCTATTGTTCAATGAAAAAAGCAGCCAAGAAAAAAGTTCTAAAAACCAATGCAAGAACTTTTAAAATGTCCATAGTTTTCAGATATTTGGTTTTTATCCTATTTTTTTCTCTGAACAATAGTATTTCAAAAATCTTTTCTCACTTATCCTACCAATTAAATGTCTTTCTTTTCGTGGCATTTTGTTAGTCAACCGACAACAAAAAATCACTGCCGAAAGCAAAATAACCGAAATTTTCACAAATTTTTTTATTATCATAGGCAAAATTTAAGATAAAAGCTCCTTCAAACTACAACAAAGTCTTTCGATGCGGCCTGCAAAAAAATTTTGAGCAGATGCTTAATCAACTTGAACTATTTTACCGCCCCTGAACAAAATTCAGAATAGGCCTGCAATACAATAATTTTCGGCCCACAAAGCTTTTTGCTCGATTTGAAAAAAATATGACGGATCAAGTTGAAGTCCTTCTCGGAATTTTGTTTATCAAGGAGATTATTGCATGTCAAAACCAACTGAACACCAAAAATGTCATCGTTTCGACCCTGCGTGGATTTTTGGCAACAATCCGATGGTAAAGCTGAGCATATTACTTTAAAATATCTTCTTGGCAAACCGCAATAAATTTGGTTGATGGCCAAAAAGAAAGAAAACGGTTATCACTTTAATTTTTACACTGATTTTGGTCCACGAGAGGTAAAAGATTGGGCACCCCTGGTTTGCTACATTTTTAACGCACTCCGAAAAATTATTTTTTAAGTTTTTCAAAAATTTCTTTAAAAAAATTGGCAATTATATTTGCTAATTGTCAAATTTGCATTTTGCCATTTTTTTAATAGTAAAAAAAAATAGTCAAAAAGAATTTGAAAAAATTCACTCTGAAGCCATCTTTTTGATCAAAAAACCTGTCAAGCAAATACAATAAGATCTCTAAAGCGCGACCATCAAACTTAGTGTTTTTTCTAGACGCAATACTGAAAGAATGTATTGATTACAATATAAAAAAACCTAGTTTAGTAAACGAGTATAGGTGCAGTAATAGTATATGTACAATAAGTTAATACTGCTGAAAAAATGTTATGAAAAAACTATTATGATAAAACTATTATGATATGGAGAAAAAAAAAATTAAACAAATATTTTTTAACAAGTTGAAACTGATTGTCGTGTGCTAAAATGAAGAATTTAAATTGAGATACGTCTCACGAGCAATCATCGTAAAATCGTCATCCAAAAAGGATTATCACTAATCCACAAAGTTTTTTAAAACAAAAAGGAACTGTTATGATTTTAGTTGCACTAGGTTTTTTTCAATTGAGTCTGATTTTTGTCCAAGTAAAATTTAAAAAAGCCTTTAGACCTGTTCTTTGCCGACCGACAAGTTAAAGGCGTATTCATCTGAAATCGTACCAAATCAAAATCTGCAACGGATCAAAGAAATAAATCAGGGCTGGGGATAGTAATAGGTTTGTAACGTATCAAAAGTAATTTTTGTTCGTATCGTTCTACTCAAACATATTCGCTTGAAAAGAATAACAGTTTGTACATTATTAAACGTATCAATTTATTTCTCTCAATCAAAAACTAACTTAACGATTATATTTTGTTTTCTTTAATTTTTTTTTTGTGAAAAGTTTTGAAAAATCTTTACTTTGTACTATAAAATCAAACTACTGGTTATGTATGTAAAATAGATTTCGATAAAATTTTTTCAGTTAAATAATGGCTATTCAGAACACAAAATATGCTCAAGCTTTAAAAAACAGTCTTGATTATTTTAATTGTTCAGTCTTTTTAAAACATCTGTATAATCTGTGAGATCAGTTTCCTAGATAGCCTAAGGTTGCTCGATCAAAGCAAGAAGATTATTGCCAACTATTATGCAATCTCAACGTCAGAAACTGCTTTGTTTTTCAATCTCACATAAGTGCACAGATGTATGATAAACTCCATTTAAGACACCCTAGTCATAATAGGCTTAGAGTTTGTCGCAGGTGAGTTATTTCTGCGGGCTAGCATATTTTTTAAAATGTTGAGATTGCATATTAAAATCGGACGGCTAGATTTTCGATCCACCGCATTGAACAATATAGAGAATATTTTGATTTTTATAAATCTCTAAACCAGCGGTAATCTCAATTCATTTCGAAGCCCGCACCCCGTCCGGAAGGAAAAATCATTTTCGCACTCCTTGCTCCATTCGATGTATTGTTTTTTGTAAAAAAAGAGAAGTTTGGCAGAGAAGTTCGCACCCCAAGAAGTCGTTTCGTGCACCACCAATTGAGAACCGTTGCTTTAAACTATTTACGCACTGACCGTAATAAGAATTGCCTAGGTCAAATTATAATTGATTTTATCTGTCTACCCTCCTGACTCGCTGGCAACCCATGCTTTTAGAGATACCTAATTGTTTTTCGGTTAAGAGTATTTTATATTTTAGTTTTTATGTTGTTATATGAGTGTCAAAACTTCTCACTAAGATCTTCAAGCAGAGCAAGGTGTAGTAAATTATTTTTTCAAGGCTGGTGAACTGAGAGTTGAACTGAGACCGTGTCAATAACACTGGCCACTAAAACGGCTCTTCAACCTACTCGGCCACGCTATTGCAAGAAGCCTAATAGAGAAACGCTTTTTGTTATTCAGCAAGCGATCATGGTTATTTTTGAAACAATATTTTGATAAGGTTATAACTATAAAAAAACCAAAATATTTCAAAGCAACTTACCACCACACCCCGCTTCCTGCTGCTACTTTGAAAAATAGAAGAAGAAAAATTAATCTAACTTTTTTGAAAGTGTTTTTAAGCGAAAACCGTTTTCGACCGAGGTGAGTTTGCCGCGAGACTTTATCAGACGGTTCCGAAAAGATCGCTTTTGATGATAATAACAGCGAGAAATTTCTTTCTGCAGCTGAACCGGTGTCTTCGCTTGTTATTGAGTGCGGTGTTAATCTTGTTAGGAGATTCGACTTCGCACTGTTCTGTTTGTGATCGCGTCTTTCAATCTTGTTTTGGCTTCCGAAAGACAAGATGCTTTTGTTCAACGAGCTACAAGAGCTCAATCCTATCACATGACCGGTTTGCGTAAGCCGATTGGCCGAGGCGTTTAATTTCAATGTTCTCGAACTTTCGAAACAATGTGATTCTTGCCGGATATCTATAACACCAGCTGACGAACCGGCGTTGGGGGCCTCGGGCCTAATTGAGGCGTATATGCCCAATAACAACCGCTTGATCGGGACGCAGCGAGCGATGACGTCATTATCCGGCAAGTTTAAGCGGCTCGTAGCGGTGTCGCGCTCGCTGATGTTTTTCGTCGTGTTTTCTCTCGGTGGAAATTGCCAAACTTTGCTCTTTGTCTTGTTGTTCGTCATTACACAGTGCCGCTTGCAGTTGGGGTTTCGGCGTTTTTCTGTTTTCATCCAAACACAATCCATTGAGTATTCCTTTAACTTTTAGTTCATTGAAGAGACTTTTCGTTACCAAAATCGGCCGAAGCTAATTTGTTTTCAGAGAACACTGGGAAAATTTAGTATCTCTTTGAAATTTGTGATTTGGCAACATGTAAACTGTAATTGTCTAAATTTCTTCCTTTCTTAAAAACAAATATTATTTGTAATTTAAAAAGAAATTTTTTTGTTTTTGTTAGAATAAATCTTTCATCAAATTAATGTTTAAAACATCCAATAGCGTAGCCTGTAAAGAACAAATTACGATTCCTTTCGTATTTGTACACAAGCAGTAAGATTAAAAAAACGCTGTAAATAACACAAAAAATAGCACTGTAAATACGATTCAAGATTGAAAATTTTAAAAAGTTTTTACTGATAAAAACTTTCTCTGTCATTTTTTGTGATAGCTTAATACTTATATGATATAGCAAATTTTCGTACCTGCTTTTGCACGCTACGGTAATATTAGTTGAGCAATTTGATCTGCGTTTAGAATAAAAAATATCTAGCTATATTTATCTTTCAATAATTGTTTTAGTACAAAGCTTTTAGAGCAAGATAAAGGTTATTTTGAAACGTGAGCAGAAAATCGCTCATAACTGTGCTAAACTAAAACAATTTTGGTCATACCAATTAAAGTACAGTATTAAAATACTATATAATTAAAGTACTATAAAAGCTATTCCCTTCTAACCTTTTCGTTTTTACTTAATTTCAAAAAAATAGTTTTGTACGTATTTTTTTGAAATTAAGTTTTGTAATAAGTTTTGTAAGTAAATATCTTCTTTTATAGCTTATTTCTGAAACAGCCTAGAATAAAATTTAAAAGTTAAAAAAGAGACCTTTTATTAGTTTAAACTACGCCAAACTATTTTTCTTCATTTATATTGTTTAATCAAGCACTTGGAAAAATCAATAAATTGTCACACAGTATTTAAAATTTAAAAGAGCTTTTGATTTGCGCACTTAAACTATGAAGCTCTGCGCATATAAGTAGGAATATTATAATTACAATTTTAAAGATAAGCTCGTGTTTTTTGTTTTGGAGAAAAATCATATGAGCAATTAATTATATTAAAAAGCACCGTGAAAAATTAAAAACTTATTCTCAAATACTGAAAAAGTCTTTAGTTTTTTTGTTTTTATAAAGAAGAAAAATGTAAATAACAGAATAAACAAGAGCAAAATGAACTCTTTTTGCAACAAAAAAGCTGTAGCGTTTGTGGTGGTATTCATGTCATGTTAATACCTTAAATTCAGAGCAAGCCCTTGAAGGCATACAATTTATAATTTTTCCTTTGAAAAAAGTTATATTTATTATTTCTTATGACAGGGAAATCACCATATAAATCCTTTATTAAATAATCTGATACTGTCACAGTCGTAGGTGGTCGGAACGAGCATCGCCAATAATTGGCCAAACGTCAAGCACAAAATGCATCTTCGTACGGCACTTGAGCGGAAACCGCCAATCTATCTGCCGTTGTCGAATCGTTTGCGACACCGGCTTCAAAGCATTAGCATACGAGAGCTTCTGCCATTGAATGACACACTCGCTGACCGCTAGCTATATAATTAGCGATCTTTCCTTAAAACAACAAACAATAACGACACTAAAACGGCAAAATAAAAGGAAAAATTTTGCTTCTAAATCGCCGATGACTTGTTAAAGGACTGTTTACATTTCTTAACATAAACTATTTTAATAATTATGATCTTATATCGATCATCTTTTTGTAGTCCAAATCAAAAAATAATAAACAAAAAATGACTATCAACAAACAAAACCACCTCGTCTGACGCTTGAAAATGCTTATAAATGCTATACGGCAGTACCACAAACTTCATTTTAAACTTATTTTTTTAATTGTGTTTTTAATTTGAGCAAAAAGCTTATTGCAGGTATTCTTACTATCTAAATTTTATTCAAAAACATTTTTAAACTGTTTACAAATAAATCGTGGTTAAAACGATATTAAAAAAAAGTTATATATGAAGTTTTTATCGTTTTTTTGTTTCTTTTTCTTGTAAAATAATTTTATTTTAACTTCAGATATTCTGTGCGCGTTATCTTTTACATACACTGTAGGTCTCCCTCAAATTACTTAAAAATGTAAGTACTGTACATTTCTAAACTCATCCAAATCTTCTTGGTCGCAGAAAGATATTTACTTTTTATGAGCAAGCTAATTATTTTATTATTTTAGTATTAAACTCGACACTAATTTTTTCAAATAAAACTATATTTTAAATAGCTGGTTTTATTTCTCGTATTTTTCAAACCCCTTTTAGCGCTTTGAATTAAAAGCAAACTGTTTATTAATCTCAACACGTAACAAAAGTAGGATTTGACTGTACGCCATCTGCGTCCTTGAAATTTCCAATTGCATCTTATTGTCCTTATTTCTTTTCAAAACTTAAAACTGTTCAAAGTGATTTTTCCGCAGTTGTCCGATGTAAATCTTCGCGAACAACACCTTCGACTGACAACTGTCCGTCGCTTTTAAGCTCAACTTCTGCTGCTTTGCGGACGTATTTTTGATCTCCGCGATCCAATTAATTCTTGCCTCGATTCCAACGGCCAATTTTTAACAGGATCTCACCAACACCAACCCAATCGTTTGCGCCCATCGTCAAGCTTATGAATCATTAAACTTATTTCGATGAACCTACAATTTAATGTATATGATATTCTGCATCTCGGTCACGTGTATAAATCCTAAAAATTTAAGCAGCAGTTATGACGTTACTCAACAGCCGTAGGCTTCTCAAACGCTCCGGGCAAGACATGCCCAAAACAGAATAAAAAGAATTGATCTTGGGTCAGTGTTATACGTGCATATTAATTTGGGATTAAACTGTCTTTTTAATGGTTGATGAAGAAATTCAATTTTGGACGGGTGTAGTTTGCTTTATCGGACCGAACCATTGCACTGAATAAAACGTTTTGCAAACTTATTATTTTTAACGAAATTAAATATCTTGCAAGCTGTTAATGCTTTATATTTTTTTTCTTAATAAATAATTAGTTCACTATAGTTAACCTATTTGTTGTTGGATTCAAAAACATGTATCAAATTTACATCAATTTTGATAAAGAAAATTTTTTAAAAAAAGCTAAACAATTTCTTATTTTTGTCAAGTAAAGTAAGTTCCGTTTACTCAATGCATTTCCTTTTCAGAAGCGTTTTTTAGTTGTTTCAGAATAATTTAAAATATTCAGTGTGAGTAATAAAGAAATCACTACATATGACAAATTCTTCAAATCGATTTTTATTTATACCAGGCACATCAAAATCGTGGCTCACGAGTCTTCAAATAAACTTAAATTAATTTTTTTCTCTTCGAGTTAATTATTAAAAAAAGGTCATCTAAAAAAAGGTTATCACTTTACTTCCTTTATACACGGCAAATTTACAGACCAGAATTTGACAGATGCGGCCCGAGTGCCCTCACGAGCCCGACGCCCTGAATTATACTCACTTTTTTTTACGCAAGATGGAAAGCAAGCTTCTGCTGTGAGCGTGTGCGGACCAAATTAACACTAGAATTACCAGGATTTTTTTATTTAGAATTACCCCGGTGTCTTATAGCACGGGTTCTCAAACTTTTTTGTTCTTCCACCCTATTTCTTAACATTGTGACACTAAAGCAAAAACTAAATTTTTTTTTTGCAAATCTGAAACAAAATTGTTGTTCATGACAAAATCATAAAATGCACACAATCCATGAAAGTATAGTTACAGAAAACGGCAAAAGGAATGATTGACAAAAACAAATTATTCAATTTATCAAGCGCATCTAATAGAATGGATTTGCTTGATATTTTGTGCAAAAATCATTCATTCGTTGATTGGTGCAAAACAATGAAACGAAAAAACATCCGCGCTGTTGATTATTTTCTTGACTCGATGATTGTTTTTTTAATCTCCAGGTCTAAAATCTCCAGGTCTTAGCCAGCAGCTCAAAGTGTTGGTTATATAAAACTAAAAAAAACAAATGACAAAATTCAATCGGAAAGGAATTTCTTGGCGTCTCTGAAAGTGGGTTAGGGTAATCGCACGACGATTGCCCCAAGTATTGAGCCTTCGACAATTTCCCACAAGTCAGGAGGATAAATAGCCTCGAAATGAAAATGATAATGTAAGTTGAAGCTTTAATAGAAATCTACGCTCCGTAAAACAACCCATTTTAGCAGCGTTCTTTATCGTGGATCACAAATGTATCACTTCAAACTGAAATTTTTACCTCACTGTTGACAAAAAATACAGATATTCTTTTCACAACTGATGTAAATTAACGGTTTTGCAATTATTTAACAAAATTTTGTTAAAAAAAATTTCAATAACAGGTCAAAAATGTTAAGCTAAATTAAGATCAAAATTTAACAAAAATAAAGCCCAAAAAAAAATGGTCCTAGTGATTAATTTAATAAATGCTTTTTTACTTTACCGACAAAATATTGAAAAATTTTAGTTACTGGAAATCTACCGTACGAAAAACTATGGGGAAAATTAACTTTAACAGGACAGCAATATCTTGGCATTTTCCTAACCAGGTCATAGGTATAGCTTGACATGTGAGGCAAGTTATACAAAGACAATAAAGTTACAAACAGTATCATGTTTTGAATCATATTAAAAGAAAGATGCAACGGTTCATCATTTGTTGTTATTGCTTATTTCCAATTATTTGATATCTCAACTAGTGTTAACTGTGGTCAATCCTTAAAATCACACTATTCATTAAAACAGACATTTCCTTTACAAAAAACATCCAGTAAACTATCATTGCTATGTAACAACTTTGTAGTATTAGTGTTTCCCGATTTGATTCGCGACCCTAAAATTTTGTTGAAGGACCACGAATGGAGTTGCAACCCGTAGTTTGAGAAGCACTGTCCTATAGGAATATTCTATTTGACATGACGCAATTGATAACCCAGTGCTTTAGGTGTTATTATGCATTCTGAATAAAAGCAGTTTTAAACAACAACTTTGAATGCTATTTGTTCGGTAGAAAAACGATTTTGAACCAAAAAACATAAAAATAGGGTTTATGGCAACACTTTAACAATTTTACACTAGCTTGCAGATGTGGAAGAATTGCGACTGTTAAAGAATTCAGTATACCATTGCGAGGAAGCAATTGTTTGCTGGATTGACATAAGCAAGTAAAAGTATAGAAAACATAGCTTATAGGCTTAGGTGCAAAGCTGTCAATTAAGCACCACTTCTTTTTTGATTGGCTTGTTATCAAATCGCAGATGCTTTAAGATTATAAATTTGTTCCATGGCATTTTTCGTGGAAAAAAGAGAATTCCGTAACTTTTGTTCTACAAAAGCATACCAAGGTAATTTCATCAGTAACGTGGTCGAATGGTTAAGAGCGATGTGATTGATGGCGAGCATCATCGAACGGTTCGCAGTTCAAAACCTACTCGCGCCTTTCTGCTAGCAAGCGACACGTAACTTGTGTCAAATCTTTAAATAAATAAGAACTGAAAAACCAAAGCAAAAATTTCAACCTAAAAACAATATCTTGGCATTTCCGCATGCAGATCGGGGTGAACGTTAATGGTTGCTCCATGTATAGGGCCTTTGACGCTTTTTTGCATGTCAGGAAGATAAATATAGAGATAAAAATAGTAAGAAATAAAAATCCCTGGCAATTGCACTGTGATGAAATTTTAAATTTTATGTTAAACACTGAAAAAGTTTTGAAGATCATAAAATACAGCTTTTTTTGTTGTAAACTGAGCTATTGACCTCAATATTGACTCATAAAGAAATCTTTTTCAAGCCTTGTATGGTGTGTACTAGATGAAAGTAGATGTAATACTAGATGAAATAAAGCAAATAATACTAGAAATAATATAATATTAGATGAAACAAAGCAAAGTACTCCTGGAGTTGCATTAAAGATGTTGTATGCAGGAGTTCTACCTATTAGTGCAGGATGTGCAAATTGTTCCGCCATTAGCGATAGGGACGCTACACATAGGGCAAGCAATTGCCCCAGCTACTTCTGGGAATGCCAAGATACTGCTGTTCGGTTGAAATTTTCATTCTGATTTTTCGTTTTTATGCAGATATAGCAGAAATTTAGAACTACTTGCTAAGACCGTCAAGCAGAGAAAGTGCCGTAAAGGGGCTTTCCCAAGAACTTAACGGAATGATGTGAGCAGGTTTTGAACTGACACCAAGTCAGTCACAATCACGGCGCACTTATCCACTCTACTACACCACAGGCAATCTATTTCAATCTAAATGTAATTTATTTTCATCATTACTCTCTCTGCCAATTGTTACAGCAGGTAAGATGGAAGATAATAACCGCGGACACATGCCCTTTTTTTATTATTTAAAAACTCGTCATCTACGTCCCAAAAGTCATTGAATCATACATCAGACATCATTCTCCGCAGTGTCATGCTGCTTTCACAAGTCCCAATCAAAGTAGTACAAATAGAACAAAATCTCATAAAAATTTAGGTATTCGTTATACGCAGCTGCTGATAAATGTTAAAATAAAAGCTTTTTTAGTCTACTTAAATCACTAAGGAAATAGCTTCTACTATCACTAACATCATAAGCTTTTCCACCAATATTTTTGTGGTTGATCTAATCCTGTATCAAGCATCTTTTGTTTTAATAATTGTACTCAGCAGCAACATCACTGTTACCACGCTGGACTAAAAAAAAGTCCAAAACGTAAACATAAGACATAAAATTTGATTACAATTTGACAAATGCTATTTTAAAAGAGTAACTACTTTGCCACGGAAAAAAACAAAGATATCGTCATAATAGGTAAGCTTTGACAGGTAGCTTTTGATAGAAAAAGAAATTTAAATTTGAAATTAAGGTTAGTTTGCCAATACAATGGGATTTGGTTTTTGGTATCCTATAAGACGTCGTGGTAATTCCAGGATGAAAAATCAAAAATACACAATAATTTCTTGTACAAATATTCTTGGAATTGGTGCATCACAACAACATAACCACCTTTTGAAAATGTTTAAAAAATGGCTACCCAGTTGAATATTTTTGTTTGTATTTGATTAGTTATAGAAAGATTTACTGCTGATTTTTGAAATAGCCAAGATGAGGAAAGTGGCCAAAGTGCCTTTGTAAGGGTTCACAAGGACAGCAAGGTTAGGTTTGGCACCCAGACAATGTCGATCAACTCTTAACCCAACAATACATGTTTGAACCATTCGGTCTCAACGCTGATTAACAAATCACACGCAAGCATTTTAACATAGTCCCGGTTTAATTCCTGCCTTCCTCAAATTATTGTGCTTTAAAGCGATAAATTAGAAAATAATCAGGTCACATGGTAACTTATTAACAAATGTAATCTTATACCTGCCGGTTGAATTATGACTTTTAGTTTAATACCTTTTGTTGAAGACAGAAAGATGTGGAGAATGATGATACGCTGTGGCCACCCCTGACTAAAGGGAAAGGCTGAAAGGAGAAGAAGAAGAAGTTAGTTTAATACCTTTTATAATACTGTGTTTGCATTTTAAAAGAGAACTTCATGACAATTTTCTTTGAATAAATTAATATCTTTATGCCATGAAAAGTTTTTCAATAGCCTTCATTCGTAAAAACTCCGTCATATAACCAATTTAATTAGAATTATTTGATCTTTTGTAGAAAGCCCCCAGCACTAATGCAAAAATGTGAAATTTGAGAAAAACACCACCGCCACTGTGCTTATTTTGAGCGGTGGCGGGGGCTTTTTACAAAAGATCCGAATTGTTTTATTTGATATTTCATAAGATTTCGCTCATTTGCATCATTTAAATATCCATGCGAGCTGCCTTTCAAGCGCAATGTTTAACTTCAGTTCGTTATTATTAATTGTAACATATTTAAGCCAGAGCTTATCACGTGATGTTATTTTTATTCATCGATAATTGTTTGAAACGGTCATTTATATGAAATTATTTTTCAAATCAACAAATCATTACAATTTTTTTTTTTTTTTTGGTCTGGACATTGAAAATTTGCAAATCCTAACTTTTGTAGACATAGACATAGACATCAGTTTATTTTGCCATCAAATTATTTCTATTTTACCTTTAATTTTTGATTTACTGGATTTACTCAATTAGTTGTTTATGCTTTTTTAACTCTGATTTTTTCTGTTTGTGATATTCTCCAGCAAACTATCAATTTTAGGAGTATATATGGTAAGGAAAAATTTTTTAAGTTTTTTCAAAAACTGTTAAAATTTTTGTGATGTTTAAACTTTTTAACAGGCTATTGAAATATAACATTATTGCTTGTATTCTGATTCCAAAGTAGTTCTGAAAAAACTTTTTTATTATGTCACTCTAACTATAATGTAGTTTTACATCATATTTTAAGCAATTAAGGTTGATTTTAATACGGGCCAGTGGCTACTTTAAGTTTATGTGAAAACATTAAAAGCAGATGAAAAATTGATCAGTTAAAAAAGAAAAATTAAAATCGCATATTTGCAATAGGAATTTATTTTTCGTACAATATTGGTGAGGAAAAAACTATGCGTAATTTCTAGTAAAACTTGGTCAACGAAAAACACCAAACCCTTTAAATTAAAAAAGCATAATAGTACCAAGTATGCAAACTATTTTGAAAGATTGTGAATTGCCCACATGCAAAACATTGTGAATTGCCCACCCCTGATAAATCCAGTTCTTTGATAGCAAAATCAACAAATTTCTTAGCAGCTGTTAAAATGGTAGAAATAGCACACGAAATAAAGTGTGACAAAATTAAAAAAAACTTTATTATTTAATGACACTGCTAACAGAAGAATCACTGAAATTAGTAACGAATAATTAATCATTCGACTTTGAAAAAGTTCAAAATTTTCTGCTGCTTTGCACAGTAAACGATTATTTTTGATGAGGTAGCATTGTTAAGACCAGAGATTAAACCAGAGATTAAGACCTAGAGGCCTAGAGATTAAAGCTGCTGCTCAAAAAGAGGAAAGTGCAGTAGTGTCTTTTCAAAAGAAAAAACAGAAAAACGCGAATAGATTTTGCACTGCGACCGTATTGATCCTGTGGTCATCAATACGTCGTTCTTAACTACTCGGCCACGCCGCACATGAATTTATGAAAAAATGCCACCTCGGTTTTCTTTAGAATAATAAAAGTAATATTAATATAACGTCGCCAAATACGAGGTAGGATCCAAAAGCGTTTAGCATTTTATTTTCAATAGACTCCATAACCAGATTTTCCACAATAACGGAAATAGAATTTGATGGAGCCCATCGCAACATCAAAAATTTGACGATATAATGTTTTACGGAAACATTGATAAATGTTATCTAAACATAAATCTCGAGCATTCAAAATTTTATTCATATTTAATTTACATCTAATTTCTAATGTACTCGTACCATCATATTTTAGACGATTAAAAGTCATTGATTTAGATACATATACCGGAATGTTGGTAAATAAAGATACGACATCAAAAGAAAGCATTGATTCATTACAATTAATTTTAAAGTTAGATATTTTATCAACCAAATTGAATGAATATTTTTTCTGCAGAAAACTAAAGTAGGATTGCAAGACCAGACAGAGATTTGTGAAGTCCCGGTCTAACAATTTTGTGGCACCCTGTAAGAGAGCCAGACAAAAAAACACGCCCACATACAAAAAAAAATTGTTTGTTGAACACGTCCATGTTTAAGTTTTTTAATTTTAAATTAAAAAAAAGTCAATGTTTAAGTTTATTAATTTTAAATTAAATAAAAAACTGGACACACGTATTGAAAAAGCAAGTGTAGTAATGCTCCAGCTTTGCCAATCAGTTGTACTAAAACTAGAGCTGTGTACAAAAGCAAAGCTTTATGTTTTCAGATCAGTTTTTGCTCTTATCCTCACCTATGGTCATGAGTGTTGGATAATGACCGAAAGAGTGAGATCTCGAGTACAGGTGGCCGAAATGGGTTTCTTGCAAAAAGTCAGAGGTTTATCCCTACTAGACAAGGTTAAAATCACTGACATTCGTCAATCTCTCAACATCAAACAACGATCGCAACTGCGCTAGTATGGCCATATGACACGAATGTTCAACGAGCTAACATCAAAGCAACTAATGAATTCTTTACCGAGTGGCAAAAGGCGACCCAGAACTCGCTGGCGGAATTGTGTTGAAGACTTGGCTGGTCACGTCTTGGATTTCCACCAGCAAAATTGCAACTAGTTCCAGGAGATCGGGATGCTTGGAGATCCCAACTCGATCTACTGTTCCCGCAACTCCAAAAGGAAAAGGGGGCAAAGGGAAGTAAATTGAACTAATACAATGTTTTTCCTGAAAATGATGATAATGATAAAAAAATCAATCTTCCAAATGCAAATTTCTACTTTGCCCAATTTTGATTCAGGATGCGTTTCTTTCTTGCGCCTTGTAAACACTAGAGCTCTGAAAAAATATTATTTGGGATTTGAACTTTAATTCCCGTCTGGTTATTTATTCTAAAAAAATTAATCTACCTAGACCTAATACATTTTTTTACTAAACTATTTCAGATTTTTAATTTTTTTAGACTATTGAAAATTTTACTTTATTAGTTTTTATTTGAATTAGCTTTTATTTTCTACTATACATTGGCTCCTTGACATGCAAGAATAATTTCTTCATGGATCAAGCTCGTATCTTGAAAAACCAAAAAAAACAACTCGATCATCCGGCCACCTAGCGGGAGCATCTGAAAATTCTCGTAACTCAAATTTTCGCTCGCATGTCGAACAAGATTTTTGCTCAAAAGACATGGTGTCCCAAATTTCTTTTAAGTAGATTCGCTTGTTTGTCGACGGGCCACTTTCTATTAGAATTGAAAACGTGATTTGAATTTGCAAACATTTTCTAAAGCTTTTTAAAAATTAGCAACTTTCTTAAGTTATCAGTGAAATTTTATCTTTTATTCTTTCCACCCATTGTTCTTGTATTTTGCTCTTTTATAGATTACATTTAAAATAGTGTGGTGTGGTCGAGTGGTTAGAGAGCCGGGATTATGATCGACAGAATATCAATTCAAAACCTAGTCGCGCCATTTTGTTGTGTCCTGGGGAAGGACACTTTTGGCACTTTCCCATGCTTGGTTGTCTTGGCAAGCAGTTTTAAATTTCAGTAATATCTGCATTTAGTTTCAAGTGGACGGCAATATCTTGGCATCTCCAGAAGTAGGTCGGGATAATTGCTTACCCTATGTATTAGCGCCTCAGTAGCTTTCCTGCGAGTCAGGAGGATAAATATAGAGGTAAAAATAAAAAGTGAAAAATAAACCAAATCATCTAATATTGGTTTCCACTGTCTCCTTGTGCATCATTATTTGATATATATTTCTTTTCAATTGTTACTTATTTATTGCACAAAATAAAAATTGATTGATTGATTGGTTGCAGAATCTAGAAACTACAGAATCTACAGCAGAAAATAAAGTTTCACCAAGAATCTTTTACTCAAAACAAGACAAAATTTTGTATGGAGACAAGCAAATCTTAGGAGACATTACACGAGTTGATCACAAGTTTTTGAAGAATTTTGAAGCTTTTCTAACAACTATGAAATCAACCAACTGGGCCTATTTATTCTCCAGCGAGCAAAGCGTGTCTAAGTAGATGTAAGCTTCGTTTAAATGCAACCGCAATTGACACGACCCCGTTTCGATTTCATGGTTATGGTAATGCCTAAAAGGTTTTCTTACGTTTGACGTCTTTGACGTTTTTCTGCGAGTTTAAGGAAATATATCGAAATGATGACGAATTGCCAAGTGGTTATTCCGACTTGCTTCGGTGTCAAGCTGTGTTTTGTAATTTAGAGATGACTGTGACTAAGACTGCAAAGCAGAGAAAAGTCCCAAGAACGTCTTTTTGATGGATATAACAAAATGACGAGTCGGAGTCGACCCAACCACATGTCGATCGCGACCAAAATAGCGCTTCTATTTGGCTTATTTTGCTAAATCGTTCAATGGTTTATTCAGTCTTGACTAAAGCAGAATCAGTGCTCAGACTTGAAATCAGTGATCATTGATTAAGTTCTCGGGTTCGGTTACATCCGGGCCACCCATGTAGGATATGTTGCTTTTGCTAATAGTTCACGTTAACTTTATATTCAAAGCTGCAAACTTTAGATTTCTATTTTAGACGTTTCTTTTGTAAATTTGGGTCACTGACGAAGCAGTCAAAAATTTAAAATTTAGTAACTCATTGCTCCATGAAAAAAAATCAATTAGTCAAGTTTGTACGTAATTAACAGCCAATAGCTTTTATGCTTTCTTTAATGGGACATAAAATTTTAAATGACTTTAAGCTGGAGACTGCCAAATTAAATTAAATTCCTAAACCTATCAATCTACGTTTAAAGCCAATATTTGACGATGTAGTTCTGAAAGTTATTTAAAACAATTTTTTTTAAATAAATTATTGCATTTGTCATCTTAATTGCATAACAGTAACACATTTTTTAATTTGCCTTTGATAAGGGTTTTTATTGGAACTTAAAAGTTATTACTCCTACAATTTCCAAACTTTGTGAAAGTGCCTGAGTACATTAAAAGCAGAGCACTGATATTTAGCAATGGCTTTAATAGGGTGCAAACGGAGCGGCCGCACCGGGCCCCCTCCCTAAAAAGCGCCAAAAACTGGGCCCCTCTACGCAAGATATTGCTCTATTTTGTCATAGTAGCACCAGGAGAGTGGCATGCCTAGAATAAAACCTTTTTTTTTAAATAACTTTGTTTTGAGTGGCTTCCGCTATTAAAACAATGGCTTTTTTTGGAGATAGCTTTGCCTTGGAATAGTAAATAGTGAGCCCCCTTACTTTTTTGGTACCGGGCCCCTTTTTTTGTAAGGCTAATACATATTAAAATACAGCTGATTGGAAAGCTTTCATTGAAGTTAGAGTTTGATGTACCGTTGCAGAATCAACTCATTGATTTTATTAGGTCTCGAACTTCTGGGTCCGGTATAAAAATTTTGTCAACTTCAACTTGAAAAGATTTATTTAATAAATTCAACAAGTACGATAGAACTTTTAAAGATAAAACCGGCAAAAAATATCAACACATGCAAACATAATGTTTATTTATCACGACTGCAGGTGTAAATTGAAAAGAAGCTAAAGTAAAAATTGTTATAATACCAAATTAAAACAAATCTAAAGTTGATAGAATTGTAAACGGAATTACGTTTGTTTGGTAACCGCAGATAAAAATTTACCCAATTTAGACAATGAAATTAGGAAAATAAGTAAGAAACTGTAAAAACGCAGGATTGATATGAAATAGCTCAATTTAGAATTCCAAAAAAAGGCACAAAAGTATCATCATGGAAACAACCACTACTTGTTAAGGATTTCAAAACGAGAGTTAAAAAGCAATACCAAGCACGTTTGAAATACTTTGCTTCTTGCGACAGGATATTAGAATGGTTGTCAGAAAGAGCTTATTACTATAAATCTTCTATTTTATACATAAGAATACTGTTATAAGTTGGCATCTTTATAATAAACGAAACTTCAATTCAAACAGCTTAACAAGATTCGCTCGCAGTCAAAATCAAGCCACAAAAATCAAGCTCATGCAATCACCAGCGGGTATTTCCCTAAAACATTAATGCCGCAAATGAAACAAAAGTACGTCTGCTATCGAGTTAATACTGGTCGTGCTTCACCTTGTGTTTTCTTAACTTTCCTGGGCCGGAAACAAAACTATAGAACAAGTTTTCTAATCGACTTAACCGAGCAGCGAACTCACAGTTTTTCAATAGATTTACAAAACCACAAAACCAGTTCTTGACATTTTTTTGTGGCTTTTTTCATCTTTACGTGCAAAAAAAGAGTTTTTACTAAATGCGATAAAGCTTTGATTATACAATCTACAGTAGAATAACATCAATTTCATTTTTCTTCGACGCTAAGAAACGAAACAGAATTTCAGCAAAGCGCAAGCAAGATACTCACGTCAACCAAAAAATGCTTAAAGCGAAAAGAAGTGAAACAGACAAGGTCACAAGGCAATAGATCAATTGCAAGAACATGATTGGTCAAATGAAAACGTGATTTTGCAACGAGCAAGAACGATGCTACATCTCAGATCCAATATGAAGATATTTGATTGTTTGCATGGAAACAGTGGAATTTTCGAGATTTGCTAAATAGCTTGAGATGAAAACACTTTACAAAGAATAGGCTAGTGAGAAACTTGTAAAATAAAAAATATAACGATACAAAAAAATTAGATCGAGCTTTGTCCGCTACAGCCAGTAACTAATACAGTGGCTTTCTAACCTTTTTTTACAGCATCCTTCTCGGTCTGTTTTGAAACTTTTCATTCCTCCCCATAAACACATAAAAATACAGTAATTCAAATCAATTCATCTTTACATTTAAATCATCGCAAAACCTCAAACTCACTTAACGTAGCCGTAGGGAAAAATTTCTCGACCGTCGGGAAACAGGCAATTATTATAAAGTTAAAAAATCAGTGTTTCAACTTTTAAGAGCATAAAAGTCTCGACTTTAGTATAAGAACAAAACTACACTGAACTGAATAAACTTGATATTTGGATAAGGAACAATTTGTTTGGCGCTTTCAAATAATGAGAACTAATAGAATCAGCAATCTGAGACACGTGATTAGAAATAGGCGCCACCACTGAGCCAGGGATGTTTGAGCAAAGTATCAACGTGAGGCCGATGGTCCTTGTCCACAAAAATCTTTGCGAGAAAGTCCTAAACAATATGGCGGATGTGAACGACAACAAGAAACATTTACGAAACAGCAGCTTTGATAAAAACAGAAGTGATTTTCAAACCGTGAATGATTGCGTTCAACAACAATTCTGCCTTCGCTTTCTTTAAGGCCGAATACAAATTAAAAATTAAGTAGAATATCTTATCAAAAAATAAAATAACTGGGGCGATTTCAATTACATGAATACCTAACAGTATTCATATAATGCACTATTCCTAAAGTGCAAATCTTAGCAACCTATAATTATAAATCAATTACATTCTGATTTGCGAGCGGAAGGACGCGAGTTTGATGCTCAGTCTAACCGAGTGATTTCTGTAGCGATTTCTGTTGTAAATGATTTTTGTAGCGCTTTTGGAAAAAACACTTCAAGGCAAATTTACCGACGAGGTCGTGCTGCTTACCTACGATAGTGACTCCACTTACAACAGAGAGCTGCCACCGGGCTAATATAAACACATAAATAAAAAATATTAAGTAGTTACATTTGGCCGCACGAAGAAATATTGTTTACAGAGAAAAATCCGAGCAGTAAGAATGACAAAGCAGACGAAATGAAGTTTTTGCAACAAGTGAAAAATGTAATCAAAAATTTGGGATTATCTCTGACTAGTAGACTTGGCGACTGGTTTTAAATTAAACCTACATTGACGTGAAAACCTAACAGACAAAAAAGAAATTTTAATCAAATAGCAATATTTTCGAAGTCGAGAAATTAATCGAGATTCAAGTTCGATCCCGGTGCACGCCAGAACATTCCAGCTGGTTCGATTAAATAATAACTTAACTTGCACACCAGTGGAACAGCAGTTGTACAAAATGACGTCACATCGCGCAGCGCCTTGAACAAAATAATTACTCACTTTGGCGGGGTCGGAAGTCTTGGGCGGAAGTTGAGGCTGGGTCGGCTGTGTGACGATTTTAAAAAGTGCAGCCATTGGCTCGAATTCATGCCAGGGTGGCTTGGTAGTCAGCATTTCAACAACGGTGCAGCCAACTGCCCTACAAAGAAGCGTCAAATTCCTTTCGGAAACGGCGAAAAATTTATTCAAACTGTAAGCTTTAAAAAGCGGAGAGTATAATCGAAAATATACATTTTAAGAGAATTAGTAAAACATTAAGTTGAAAACAGTTACACCAGATAAAACAAATTAATCGTACCACCAGTGTTTTTTTTGGACACTATCTGAATCTTTAGCAAAATGTCCAAAAACTTAGACGCAATTTCGGACAAGACGTCCGAAAAAAAACTTCCTTGGCTTGTACAAAAGTTAGCTCGATATTTGCGTATGTCGTATGTGGCAGCTACCGCGTTCAACAAAAATTTCTCGCAATGCTTCAACTATAAACTAATCATCGCTCACTTTATTTCCGACGCGCTTATCAAAACAGGGCGGGCAGGTTTCAATTTCCAATTGCGAAAACCGTTATTTACATTTTAACGCATTTGAAGAGAAACTTGAAGTTTAAGAATTTTTGTAAAAGCTGCAGCTTGCACGCCGCATGTGGCGCCCGTTGCCCAATGCTAAAGCCCGGGTAAATGTCATTTTATCCCTAATTTTTATCTTTTGAAATGTCTGGCAAAATTTGCACGGCAATTTAAAAACAACAATGTGTTAACAGAATTATGTTATTTTACGATTCGAACTTAGTCTTAGTATTTGTGTTAAAACAATCTAGGTTTCAAACACCAAGAAAAAATTAAAAAGAAATTTGCTATTTATTAAGTAAAGAGTCAATCAAGCAGTTTTTTAAAATTTTATTTCATCCAATTATTAAAATTGCGACAAAAATTTTTCATAGAAACTACTAAGCATATTTTCAGATAAAAGAATTTTACTTTTTTGTGCTTAAAAAAATTTTTGGGAGGGTAAAAATAAGGAAATACATTAATGGGAGTCACACTTCTTGCCAGGAAAAAACTCAATTTTGGACAAAAGAATTTCGGTTATTGGCGCGATAATAATTAGCAAAATAGACTTGATATCATTGTTTTTATAATGGCATCATACACATCTTTGGTAAAGCATCTTGCTTTTAAAAAATTATTAATAACACGGAAGTCCTGGTTTTGTCTTACTTATTTGCAGTATTTGATAAAATAGGAAAACGCTACAAGTCGAATTTAAATTGCGACCGAAAGTTATTAATTGTGATGTAATTGTCTACCTTAAAACAGTCTTGAATTTAGAAACTTGTAGAACTGTATGTCTTTCTATTTTTTGTTGTAAGTACTTTTTTTATGACGAAAGAGTTTGGTAGCCAGTGCATTCGGGAAAATTTTGATAGCCTTATAGAAAACCGAGGTTTTGCGATTGAGGCAATCACGATAAAAATTAGTCATCAATCCATAAAAATCTAATTTTTAAGTTATTTCGGACAAATGTCCAAATTATTCATGCAAAAAAACCAGCTTACCACACATCCGCACGGAGACCGTACCCGCGGCCCTCGATCACTTCCGGTCCCATCCAGTACGGGGTCCCTAAAGAAGCGAACAAGTTTTTGTTTAGGCCAACCCATAATAACGCAAATAAAACAAAGCCTATTTTTTAAGATAAAAGCGGATTACATTAATACGAGGGTCAGTCAATAAGTAATGAGACTTTCTCAATTACTTTGGTGTTCTTGGAGTTATGCAACTGAAATTTTATGTGATGATTATGAATGGAGTTGTCATCTTATTTACAACAAAACTTGTTTATTTTCAGATTACTGTAGGTGTGACGATAAATTGAAATGACTACTAGGCTAGGAAACAGCTCATGCTTGGAACAAAGAGGAGTCATCAGATTTCTGTTGGCAGAGAGTGTAAAATCATGTGAGATTCTGTCTAGAATGCAAAGACAATATGGTCCTTCCTGTATGTCTAGAGCAAACTTCTACAAATGGGTGCAAGCATTCAAAGATGGACGCGAAAGCATTACTGATGATCTGAGAAGTGGAAGACCTGTGGATGTCTCTACCCCAGAAGCAGTACAGGCAGTTGAAGACCTGATCAAATCTGATAGAAGGGTCACTTTAGATGAAATTGCTACAAACTTGGACATCTCCCATGGCACAGTGTACGCAATTGTGCGTGAGAAGCTGCGTTTTTCAAAAGTCAGCTGTCGCTGGGTTCCAAAGATGTTAACGGATGATCACAAAATGCAGCGCCTGATGGCTTCCAGAGCATCACTACGCAGATACAGAAAGGAGGGAGATGTATTTCTATCGAGAATAGTGACAACTGATGAGACCTGGGTCTTTCATTATGAACCTGAATCGAAACGACGATCAATGGAGTGGAAGCATGTTTCTTCCCCAGTGAAGAAAAAATTCAAATCTCAGAAAAGTTTAAGGAAAGTCATGCTCACTGTGTTCTGGGACAGAAATGGGCCGATCACTATCAGTTTCTTGGAAAGGGGCAATACTGTGAACTCAGAGAACTACTGTGAGCTGCTAACTCAAGTGAAAAAAGACATTAAGAACAAACGGAGAGGACTTCAATCAAGAGGTGTGATTCTCCTTCAGGATAATGCAAGGCCCCACACAGCAGCAAGAACCCTAGCCAAAATTGAAGATTTAGGCTGGAAACTTCTAACACACCCACCCTACAGCCCAGACCTTGCACCATCTGATTTTCACCTCTTCGGCCCACTCAAAGAGAGTATGAGGGGAATTCACTTCCAGACTGATGAAGAAGTGAAGGCTGCTGTGAGCAACTGGCTAAGGACCCAGTCCACGGAATTCTATGCCAAAGGAATAGACAATCTAATATCAAGATGGAACAAGTGTGTTGCAAAGGAGGGAGACTATGTTGAAAAATAAAAAAGCATTTTTTGATTACCAGTCATTGCAAACTTGAGTTATTAAAAAAGTCTCATTACTTATTGACTGACCCTCGTATTTAACCAATAAATATTCATTGAACAGCCACTCAATTGATATCTTCAAACACAGCCAGCCAAAAACTTATCTCACAAGCTTTTCGTTTGACATTCATCCGGAGATAAACGTCGGAATGAAGAAAAAATGCAATTGATTGTCTATATTTAAATTCTGTACCACAAACCAATTAATATCTTTAAACTAGAAAAGAAAGACTTTTTATTCAAAAAGTTCCAGACCTAATGAGATGATTTTCTTGGAACTTGGTGACGAAAACACGTAAACAAAATTTCCTTTGTTTATTTTTGTAAAGCATTGAATCTATGCGACAAGTTGAGCGTAGATTTGGAGCTTGCGTCTTATTTCGACGCACAAAAACAAGCATATACTGATCGGCATGGCAAACTCACCAATCACGGTGCAGCCCGATGACGTCACGATCGAAGGCAAGCGCTTGGCGGCTCCAAAATCACCTAAACAACGGCAGCAGTGACGTCAAACTTATGGCCGGCGGAAAGAGAGCGCAAAAAAAACAAGTCACTCACTTAACTTAATGTTTCCGGAAGCGTCGCGCAGAACGTTGGCGCCTTTCACGTCGCGATGGATAATCGGTATCTGGTGCAGATAGGCGAGGCCTTCGAGAATTTGTCGCGTGTATTTGCAAGCCACCGCTTCGGTGAGAGGACCGTACGTTTTGACCTCGTCTTTAACGGAACCCTGGTAATGAAAAAGTTAATGAAGTGAAATTAAGGTGCGAGTCGTCACGTGATCAGATGAGATAGGGCAGCGGTGCACGGCGGAACTAAAGCTTTTATGTCTGGAATTTAAACCTCGATCTGTTCACTTATAGCAGTGACCAAGCTTAGGAAATCGATTAAGCCTTGATTGACAGTACTTGAAGCGAAAAATTTCATTATCACGACGACACGAAACAACATATACAATGACTTAAAAAACGTGCTTCAAATGTATCGCTAAAAGTTTTTTTTAAATAAGTTCAATTTCTTGATCCACTATTTTTAAGAACAAACGAAACCTCACCAGGAGCTGAAGTCCCGAAGCAGTAAAATAGCGTTAAAAATTGCATGTTCAATGGGAAAAATTCAAACAACTAAGAAAACAACTGTCAAGCACTCGTGACCTCATAGAAAATAACTTTCAAAACCAAATGAACTAAGGTAAAGGAAAGCGTGTCACGAGTTGGCTCGCCTGCTCCCACAGTACGGCGTAGAGTAGTCCAGCCACTGACCAACACAGACACGAAGATGGTGGGCTCTAAGGAACATTGGCCGTAACCCCGCCCCGTAACAACTATATTTTTTTTGTCTTCACTTTGATTCCAGTCCCAATTGCAATCCGTGATAAACTTATAAAAATTTGACCGGCAATGTTTAAAAAGTTGTGAAGGCCTGATTTAAATGGTCACCTAAATTACCATCAACATTGGGGAAAAAGGGATTTATACCTAATCACCTATTAAAGGATTCTATGAACAGAAGCAAACACTAAATACATATTAAGTATTAAAATAATACTAATACTAAGCTATTTTATAAGACGAAATTCTACTCTCCTAGGATTTATGCAGTAGAAAAAAAATTCTTTTAGAAAAACCTTGACTCATTTAATTTCAATACGCCTGCAATACGAAAAAATAACAAAAATTATCGTATGATGTTAGCAATTAACCATTCTATTCATTACCACCGTGATCAAAAGTTTTTTGTAATTACTTTTATTTAATTTTACTTTTTTAATTTAATTTTTAAGTTAGAAAAGAATTTATAATAAATCAACCAAAAAAAAATTAGCATTATAAAATAAAGCATCAAAAAGATTCAAGTTATTTATGAGGGAAAACAAATTTTTTTCCGTAAACAAAAACAATAAGAAAAACAGCGCCATAAAAAGCACCCGTAGGCACCAGTTGGCCCCCGAGGACCGTATAAGTCGCCCGCAGGCCTGTTCTAAAAATAGCACAACTAATTTCTTAATGAATAATTAAAAAACTAGAAATTTGTTATTTCAGAGAGCTTATCAAACCCTTTGTAAGGTTCGTCGTCATCGTTTGAAGGGTATCCACTCCAGGTCAGACACAAACAGGACTGGGGCCCGAGGGTTTATCCTTTTACTACCCCAGACTGCTGCACTGCCTGAATCAGATGTTGGCAGTGGGGTTATTAAGCCAGTATCAAGTTTCATCATCCAAATCCGTCAGATCTCGTGCTCCATGTGGTGCCCGATGTATAGAGCACGCTGTTAGAACATGGTCTGCGGTTTGCTCAGAGGCGCCACACTCGCAATTCGATGAAGAAGCGAGACTCCATTTGTGCATGGACGAATGGAATCGCCCAACACCAGTCCCCAGGCGGTTGAGCTTAACCCAAGCTGCTGGGGGTAAGCCCATCCAAACAGACCTGGCACCGGTCCGGGACAAAAAAGCACGGAGCCTGGAAGCATTTGTAAGGTTGTTTGGCACGAAGTAGCCCTCAGTTTGAAAAAGGTTGGTAAACCCTGCCCTGCTGACAAGACTCTAAACGCAGATAGAGCTACATTCATAACAAAAGAAAAAAAGGAAAAGTTTTACTCGATTTAAAATATCGAAATAAAGCTCTCACTCCCGGCATAAACTCCATGAATATGGACAACGTATTGTTTTCGTGTAGCGAGCCATAATATTGCACGATGCGTTCGTGTCTGATGTTACGCAAAAGATCGATCTCCGTTTGTAACGAGCGAACTTCCTGGAAGAGCAAAACGAATAGCATCAGCCACTAATAACTAAGTAAAACAACTGAGGAGCAAACAAAGGAAGACATGACGTCATTTCACTATTTGGCAAGACGCTGTATTTTGTCAGCCATGTTAGAAGTAGAACGACGAGCTGCTTGTGTAGAATATTCGAGAACTTGAACAATATTTAGCCTTAATACCTGCTTGTGTAGAATATTCGAGAACTTGAACAATATTTAAAGCAAGTTAAAATAATTTTTTTGAATCTCACTGTAAAACAGCTTGGCAGTAGGCACTCATAGGTAACCAAATAACAAAAAAAACTTTCATTATTGACATTTCAACGTCGGAGCGTGTCACGAGAGTTTGCGGTACCCTACAAATGTTTGTAACATTGTGTCAGAGCAACAAAACTTTATCTGCTAAGTCAGCTTCCTACAAACTTGAACATTTTGAGAATCGAACTCAGACATTCGAAATTAAAGACAGAAACGTTAACGGCAGCACTACCAGTTGGTGCAATCATACAGATTAACCGACATTTTAATTTGAGAAGCAGAACTCGTCACCTTCGATACTTCATGGTCGCCTTCCGGAACAATAACCTGTTTCATGGCCAACTCTCTCCCGGTATCCTTATCGTTGACCAGAAACACTTTCCCGAACCCCCCCTGGCCAATCAACCTTCCTTGTCTCCAATTCAACGGCGGTTTTATGGGCGCTTAAAGTGAAAAAGAGTCAAATACGTGAAGTGACGTTAAAAAAAAACAGCGCATGTGACTAGACTCATAACAAGAAACACTTCTGCTGATGTCGCCAGCACTTTAAGAGTTTTTCTTGTTAGAAGCTGAAACAGGAGAAACGTCAGACAGTTATTTCCAACACAACGAAACGACTTGTTTTCACTACTAGCGTAGAATAGAGCATTCTTTGTTTTTTTTCTTTTCGAGCATAAAATCTAAACGAGCTCTAAGCGAAGCAAAAAGATCAATAGAACAAGAATACTCCGTTCCACGCTCGTAGTGGAAATGAGCCTTAAATCTGTCGCAGATAGTTTCGCAAAAAAAGACACCATGCGAATATAAGTTATTTTTTAAAAATTCCGGATGATAAATGTCTACGAAGTGAAAAAAAATCAAAAACTTTTTGTGTATGACATAATGTCATTTATATTTTTCTCAATGACCCTGCTTCTGTAGACCTGTTCTTTACAGAAAAACTTGTAATTGCTTTACTTTTAAAAACCCTAAAATTCTTCAACTTTTGCTTATTACGATAGTAAAGGGGTGTCCAAACTTTTTTCCAGGAGGGCCAGATTGATAATGGAAAAGTGACCGAGGGCCAAGAACGATCTCTAAAAAAAAAGGTCTTTACTTTGATTTGATTTCAAATTTCGCTATATTTCTCTTAAAATCGTTGTGATCTCTAAAAAAAAAAAAAGGTCTTCACTTCGATTTGATTTCAAATTTCGCTATATTTCTCCCAGAATCGTTGTGATCTCCAAAAAAAAAAAAAAAGGTCTTCACTTAGATTATAGTATATGCTGTAGAAATGTAGCGCCTCTGCAAGCAGTAGCTGGTCACAACACACTTACTGGACAGAACACGCTTTGCTTCAGTGATCGTAGTGAAAAAAGAGCCTGTTTAAAAAAATTGTGAAATGTCAGCGGCGGGCCGGATTGAGTGTATTGGCGGGCCGTAGTTTGGCCACCCCTGCGATAGTATGAATTTTGCATGGCTAAGGGATAAAATAGACATTTTCAGCAACTATGTGAATTTTTCTGCTTTATATTTTTATTAAAATTTTATATTTTTATAATATGACCTAGATTTGGTTTTAGCTCAAGAATTTTACTGTCATCGTACGCGTCAGCGTGGCACCTAATGTTCGAGTTTTGATCGAATTTAAAGATTCTGAAGAATTTACAATCGCATTTAAATCTTGAAAACTATTAAAACTGAAGTGACTTTACTTAATATACGTACAACCGTGCATACTTTTCCAACTATCAAAAAAAATAAAATTTTCCTGTGCAAAAATTTATAATTTGGTTTTTACTCGGGTTAAATTTTAAAACTATGAGTTATATGTAGCTTGGAATTACAAATTATCAAACTTTAGTGTGTTTCCGAAACCCACAGGTTGAGGAGTCAATAGCTCGAAAAGTTTGGAAATTGGGTTAAAAACATAACAACAGAGAAAGAGTTTGACGTAATAACGAATGTAAAAGCAAACTTATTAAATCTAAGTTTATCGTCCTACCCACTGGTTGGTAAAGCGGTTAGACTACAAATTTGAGACACTTTACAATTTGAAAGTGATGTTTTAAATTATCGTAATTTTTTGTTTAAAATTTTTATTTACTTTTTTTTATATAGTGACATGCAAAGCTATAAAATGATTCGAGGAAAATATTGCAAAAAGTTGGAAACTATTTTGAACTATTTAACTTTATAAAAACGAAAGCCTTGGCATAGGTCTGTTTGTTGACTAAAATTTCTAGGTTAGGATGTACGCCTCGTGCAGACCAGCCTGAAGTATTTTCGCTACCATACAATTGTATAATCAACCCAGTTTTTTGCATGACACCAGACCCATTTTAAAAATTCTTTAGGCTTGCAAGAAGAGCCGATACTAAACAAATCAACATCATGCAAACGCAGTACGTTAAGCGGAAAGCTTCAAAACTTGCTAGCGAAGTGCTCGCACGAACGAATCGCAGCATTAAATAAAAACAAAACGTACATTTCGAACCCACTTGCTGGAAGCTCATCCTTCCCATTGTGACGTCACTCGAACTTCTCTTGTGTCTCCGCACATGACGAGGTGAAGCACCTGCGGCGTCACAAACTTATGCTGTTTATAAGTACGTGGTGTCATAAATTTTTTTGTGGTTTCTGATTGTGGGGTCATAAATTTTTCAAGGTTTTTTTTAGGGGGGGTAAGGTTTGGTCCCTTTTCCTTACTTAGCTACGCGCAAGTGCAGGCTTCGGCCACAGTATATGGGTGGTTCTGGAAAGCGAAGAATGGAAATTGATGATTTCCATTTGTTTTGCGAAGCAACAAAACGACGTCACAGACCAAGTTATGTGCGAAAAGCAAACAGTTAATATAATATTTGTTAAGATAATTAATCAGCGCATGAGGCGCATAACAAAGCATAATCATGGTTATGCAGTAGAGCATCTATGCAATATCACGTTTGCTCAACCGCCAAATCAAACGCGATTATTAAACTTGCACAACCCTTCAAATAAAAGGCTTTGCAATAAGAGCCCTGATAAATTCCGTCGCATGGCAAGATCTTGTTTCTGGTATTGTCGATCAAATTACATTCGAAGAAAGCCAGAAAGAATTCTATTTTACTCATAATATTGCTATCAAGTTTTTCACGGCAAAACCAAACAAACCAGCTGTACGAGAAGGCGGGCTGTTTGCGAGAGAATACAAGCCATCCATTTCGAGACCGCCACTGCAACTGCTACTGGGTGAAGATCTAAACCAAAGAAAAATAAAGTTGAAACAGTTATTCAATTACACTTGAAGCACAATTTTATGACGTTACTATGTACTCTATGAAAGGGTGACATTGCAAGCGACTGAAGTTATGTGACAAAAACGCTTCAACTTTTAAAGTATTGCAAACAATTTCAGACGCTCGCTATCAATGTAAGCATTCAGAAACATTATTTATTTATGAAAATTTCCACCTGAACCAAAAGCAAATCTTTTTAAAGCCGCATTCAATGGTTGAAAGGTAAGTTCAAAATATTACATTTAATAGCGAGAGTTGAAAGCGGAAGAAATTTGTTCGATAATTTTTGGGTAATGAAGTTTTCTTTTGGGGATGTTTGATTCGTACTTGCTCTTCTAATATGTTACGATAATATTGTAAATGGAAAGTTTCGCAGCTGACCGGTTTGACTCGCATTGAAATTTCCCTAAGCTCTTCTATTACTCAAGTTACCAAATTAGAACCGTTTAAATACAGCGAAGTCGTTATTCTTTGCGTTAATTATAAATAAAAACCTTCCAAAAATGATTAAAATTTCCAGGCTGTTGCTATAAATTTAGAACTGTTTCATTGAAATATATTACAATGCCATAATGTAACTTGGTTGAATTTTCGAAAAAAAATAAGAAAAATCGATTTTACTGTGCATAATTTATTGTTGGCATAACCGGGAAAGCGATTTTTTTCTTACTTGGTTTTATCATTAAAAAGATTATTGCAATGAAAATACAACTCACATGTTGGAAAAAATTGAAAAACTTGGTATATATTTGGCACTTTGGGAAGAAGGACGAATGCGAGGAAAAGACTTCGAATCTGATAAAATGTTTAAACTAATTTAAGTTTTATCAAAAAAGCTGTTTCGTTTGTTCTTAATAACACTGCAGTTAGAGACAAGCTGTTTAAATGTGAGCTAAAACGCGTGCAATCACTCAGTCGCTAATTTGATGACCTTACAGTTTACACATTCTGCCACTACCCTTCAAATACTCTGATGTACAGTAGACGGGCAACAAAAATTAATATCACAATTAACGCTGAAAAAACAAAGCAGAACCAAACTAAAACGGTCCACAAAAACACTCCACTCAGGATACGGCTTCTCTTTTTTTCTATTTACTCTAATTACAAAATAGGATCGATTGACTCCGGTGATTTGCAAAAGGATCGATAACCAATAAATTCGAGTTCAGCGTCTGTCCCGGCCGCCGACCCCCTTCCAAAAAAAAAAAAAAAAAAAAAAAAAGAGAAACAACGAACGAAGATGAACGAATTCATATCTTAATCAAACAATTCTAAAATAATTCTACCGCAGCAGCAAAAACAATGCAGACATTTCGTCCGGAAACCGCCCAAAACTACGCTACAGCACGACAAATAATATTTTTTGGTTTGTTAATTTCCATGTTAATTGTTAAAATACCTCACTACATTCGTTTCTTTCACTTAGGCCTAAAAAAATAAAAATAAAAAAGCAAAATTCATGAAGTTGGTAAATTTTTAGTTTATCAAACCCTGTCTTTATGATTCAAGCAGAGATTTGATCCGTGAGTCTTTGATTGGCTTGGAAGAATTACAAAAGGCAGCTGTAGTAAAATTGTGCTGATTCAATAAATATTGACAACTGAGATGTTTGAACAACCTGAGCTACAGGTATGTGCGCCTTTTCTTACTAATAAAACGTTACGTCTCTTTAAATACTATTTTATCTGCGCTATAAAGTGGAATCATAAACTTCGTATTTTTCCGGTCATCGGTCAATTTCGCGAACAATTTAATTTTAAATTTACTGAATATAATGGAAAAGCAGCCACCGTATTGGCGCGAACCGAATCCTTTTTAACTTTGGCGTTCCACTGTTAGTTAAGAATAAACAGATGGATGCTCCTTGAACAACTGGAAAATAATGATCTACGTCATTTAAACAAGTTGCGAGAACAAGCTGAAGAAATCAAAAGGCGTCAGTGGTTTCAGTTTTCGACAACATGTCAACTTTTCTAGTCAACACATAAGCATGCTCAGATGCAAAGAAAAAAAAAATTCTCCATAAAATCGTTCCTTGACGTTATATTTGATGCCAATCAACACGTCAATCAACACCGTAAATCGACGTCAATCAACACCCACTGTAGATAATAAAACAGATACAATCACGCACGGAACTTTTTTTTTAGTTATTATATGCCTCTTTCAGTTTTTTCAATCCGCAGGTCAAAGACATTTTGATAAACTATCAACTAAATACACCAACCGGTTTTCGCGGATGCCAAGGTACCGTGATTTTGTGTACATTTTCAAACCAATAATACGACTATGCTGAAAAATTGCAAGTCCGACATTAAGCATTGGATAAGAGATTGCACCAAACATAGAAGTAAAGGCACGTTTACAGCCATTTACAGTGCTTTTTTTTTTCAGCGTGATCTGCGCTTGTTCTATTGACGCTCAAATCCACTCATTTTTTCAGTGGATTTGAGCGTCAATAAAACAAACGAAGATCACGCTGGAAAAAAAAGCACTGTAAACGGCTGTAAACGCGCCTTTAAGCTGAAGTACAGTTCATCGCAAATTGAGGCGAGATGTTTGAAATTGACGTTGAACGAGCAGGGCAGAACGGCGTGAATTAGCACTCACTTGAAAGACTTGTTTCGACAGCCGTGAAACCTTCCCCATGAATTCGTCGTGGGAAACTCCCTCCGACGTCGTTTGGCAAGGCACCCATGACGTCATTTTCCTCGCGAAAGCCTTGAAAAGCGGAACGCAGCGGGTCTCTACATTACAGCGATTTGTCAGTAATCATCGTTCTTCCAACGTACAAGCTCCAACGGACAAAGGCAATCATTTTTGCGTATGGGTAAATATAGCTTCGGAATGAAAAACAGAAGCAAACAAGCTAGAAGAAACGTTAGGCTAGAAACTAGACAATCGAAATTCTGAATCGCTTAATTTGATGAAAATCAGCAAGCACCAGAATGAAATGATCATGGGCATGACAAAATTAGCAAAGTCTGTTTATGACGTAATGCCAACAGCGCTATTCTTTGAGCTCAACAAAATTCAAACAATCTCAGTATTTAAAAAGTTAGATAAAAATAAGTACCAAAATTTAAAAAAAATAGGCAGGTTGAGCTGAAGCAAAGCTTCAAATTAATACTATTCAGCACCAACACATCTTTACAAAATTAATAAACTTTAATCCAAATTCTATGCTATATAAATACAATTATTTACACTTATTTACAGTCATTTTTTAAAGACATTAGTTTTAATTCTATTTCACTATGCACTCGTATTTGTTCTTGCTCAAAAAACAATCAATTAAGTTTCAAATATTTCGTAAGAAAAGGTTAAATCATGGCAAAAAAACATTGCAACCAACATCCTATTGCATCCACACTAAAGGTTTTTAAAACGGCAATGCATGAAAATAATAAAAAAGCTTTGTTGGTAATATGTTTTAAATCAATGTGGTATATCTGTAAACATATTTCGGTATTATACACTAAAACAACCTGAATATTCACAGCGCTCTTTTCGCTCGGAAAAAAAAAGTGCATCATTTATAGATAAGCCTTAAAGAATCGGTATTGCCTCTCATCTTTTATTTTATTAAAAAGAAAACAAACAGATGTTCTCTTTTCATTACTATCAAATTTGCTAATTTTCTTGAAGCATGGCAACGTTAAATTTTGAAACTCTAAAGATCGGTTCAGACTGAAAGTGGACGCGAAAAAATGTTTAGTCTAAAGAGCCTTTTCGCATAGTTTTTTTGCATTTCCGCCACACGCTTTACTTTTTCCGCATCCGCTTTCAGTCAGAAGCAACCTTTAATAGATGAATGGCTTTCTTTGATACAGCGGCTCCCTTCATAATAAAGAATCCACAATCGAACAATTGTGTGGCCTTGGCGCTAAAAAGTTTGCTTACTCCTGATTTAAGGTAAAAGTTATTCCCGTTTACGTCATAATAAGTTATTAGTCGGAACAAATATAATATGAATAAATGCACGAAAAACACAGATCAGAAAAAATCGATGTGAAAAAAAGCAAAACAAAAAACTAAGTAAGTTTTCTGCAGGCTCATCTTCAGAGTGCTCCAATCTTCAAACCACAAATACGAAAATAATTCTCAAATTGTTTTGTTTGAAACAAAGAAGAAATTACTTACGAGAAATAGGGAGGACTGGATAAGTTACTTTCAAGCGAAGTTGAACTACCGAGAGGCATTGAAGGCACAAAATCCTAAAAGCCCAAAGTTTTTTAGGTTAATTTGAAGTGTTTGCATTTGCATTACAAGACTGCACTAACAGTTCTTTTTTTTATTTTAATAATAAATAGGAGACGTTATCCAGAACAGTGTTTTTCAACCTTTTTGGTGTCACAGAACGCGTGAGCTAATTTTGCAAATTTTGTGGAACCCTTCTTTAATGCAATGGGAATACTTAAAACCACGGAATCACTAAGATCCTACGGAACCACGTTTGAAGAACGGCGATGTAGAATTAACCGAAGAATGCTAGTTCAAGAAATTGCTAGATAACTTTTAAGCGCCTTGAATGCCCAGCTTTAAGATTACAAACAAGGCTAGACACTAAGATGGTAACATGATGTTGCTAACAAGGAATTTTTGTTAGAAAGTATGACATTAAGTCAAGGGTTAAGAAATTTCAAATTAATTAAAACATCAACTCACGACAGAATCAGGAATAAATTCGCCTTCGCTGTTTAACGATATTCTCGATCCTCGGTGTCTCCTAATTTCCGTTTCATCTACGGTTCCGGGGGGAGGAGAACCTCTTCCAGAAAGCACAGTGCAACAACTTCTTTTCTGAGATATATTACAATTGGTTCATGTAATCTAATCATAAATAAGTGGGAAAGAGAACTAATTGCAATAAAGGTATTCTCTGTTTTTGAAGGTATGTAATTACACACTCCAAAAACTGTTCCTGTGATTATGCATCTAACCATTTGTAACTAGGTGATTGCTGAGCATTAGATAAGGCTTATATTATTATATGCGGGATATTATGACTTCCCATCAGCCACCGATTGTTACAGATACTGCAAGACCCAGGTTTCTATTTGTCACAACTTTACTCGGGAATACAAAAGGACCAGTTGAACTAGATATCCCAAATACCTGCGCTGAGGTAAAGCTGTGTTTATTTTTATTTATGCCGGCTCAAGAAATAGTTTGCCGCAAGACTGAAGTTCTTAAAACAGTTAGTTCTGGGTATGTACAAATGGATTTGCTGAAAAAACCTTATGTCTGCAAATAAAAAAAACACGCTTTCTGACCATAAAAAATATTCATGTATTTACAAAACCCAAAGAACTTGATCAATTCTCGTAAAACTTGGCTCTCGAAGTTCACAAAACTTCAAAACGATTTACAGCGCCAAAAATTGCGAATAATTACTGAACACGTTGTACTGATTAACTATTCGGCGAGAACAATTCGTCAGCGAGCCAATATGATTGGATCAATTTGGCGGGAAAACAAATAATTTTGATTTAACTTCACCAGCGTTATTTTACTAGAGATCCGGTTTGTCTGCAGCGTACAAATTTAGCCTCGACTATACCAAATATAGGTACTACAAAGGTTAAATTTTGTTTAGACTATTTATAAAGCCTTAAACAAGTCTGGTCGACACAGCACTGACGAGGTCCTAAAGACCGAAACTGGGATACCCTCGTTCGCTCCATGCCTCATTCTACCTTTTCCCTTCTAAACCCTAATGACTCCTTATATTTAAAAGTTATTTCTATGAATCAACACTTTTTTCTCAAAATCTTTTTTCTATCCAGAGTTATCCCTTCATCCCTCAAACATATCAAAGCCCTAACCTCCTCCTCTTCAAATTTCTATGGAATTTCTACCCCTTCGAACCCGTTAAACACTGCACTCTATACCTCCCCAAAGCTGATGGAGAAACTGCTTTATCTTCCATCGGCCTGAAAATTTCCACTGCTTTCTTGTGGCAACTGATCCTTTTGCTTCAAACCCCAAACCTCTACAACACTTCTGGATTTTTTTTGCTATTTACAATCTCGGTACTAAACTCATACCTTATAGACCTGACCTCTGCTGCAATTCTCAACCCCACCGACCTAAACCAAACGCACATTGGAAAAAAACTCTTAACCTCCTCTAAAAAAATATCTATTCCCACTGACCACCTATCAAAACTTATTTATAGACCTCTGTACCTAATTCTTTTAGAACCTGATCCAAACCCCCTCCTAAAAACAATTAACCCACCAAAAACAAATGACAAAAATCAAACAAAGCTTTACACCTGGCTTCGTGTAACCTTCTTAAAATCTCGACCTTCTCTCTTCTCTAATTTCGAGAAAGAAATAGCTTTCAGGACGGCCTATAGAAGTTATACCTGGAGTTATTTCTTTCATAAACACAATTTTACCCCCAAAAACCCTAACGATTTCTTCTGCAAACTATGTCTTTCTGCTTTAGGCAACCCTCACCTTCTATTCTTTGACTGTCCCCACACCAAATATCTAATTTCCTCCTTAGAAACCTTTCTCTTTGAAATTCTAAAAAAAAAAAAAAAATATTCTCCCGAAAATTACACTTCTTTACAACTTTTTCGATCTTTTTGGCCACCAGAACGTAATTCTTTAATCCGAATCTCAACATTTTAATTACGTTAAAAAATTCCAACTTTCGACGTCTCCTTAATCCTACTTTATTAAATGATGAAACATAAAAATTAAAACCAAATTTAATCCTTTTCCAAGAAAAACTTTCCTGAATATTCAAATTAAAAATTAAAAATATATATATACTGTATATATTTTTAAATTTTTTAAATGTTTTTTTTATTATTACTTCTTTATTGTACTCCTTTTGTAGTGTCAAATTTATTTTTGCTATGTAAAACATGTAAATATTAATCCCATTAGAGATCTTCTCGGAAAATTTTTTTCGTATCGTGCACGCATACAAAATCAAAACTGTTTTTTAAATCCTTTTTAAATAAAGCCTATCCAGATTAATTATTACAATGTATTTTTATTGTGTTATAATTTGGGAATTACACTTTTTTTTAATATTGATTTATTTATTGCTACTATTTTAAACTCTCGAATAACTAAATACAGTGTTTTTCGATCTACTATAGTCCTCTACCGATCAATTTTAATCATGTGTCGATCAATTTTAGTCACTACCGATCAAATTTAGTTCTGTGTCGACCAATTTTAGTTATGTACCGAGCAAATTTAAGCTTGTGTCGATCAATTTTAATCGTGTATCGACCAAAAATAGTTATGTCGACAAACTTTATTTTTATTGGTAAATAAACAATTTTGAGATATAACTTTTACAGTAAGTTTTTTTGTTAATTAAAGTCCTGCAACTATTGCATTTTCAAAAACAAATACTGTAAGAATATCATAATTTTCTAGAATACCTAAAAGAATTTATTTGAATATTTAAAGATGGTCTAGTTATGTTACGTATGTGCTTCATTTAACAAAAAAATTAGGTTTTGCGTTTCAAATCTTACTTTAGATTTTTAGAATACCTGTAAATAGGATTTTTCGATCTAATTCGTTGTTTTTGCAATCAAATTCGTTCTTTTTGCAATCAGATTCGTTGTTTTTGCAATCAAATTCGTTCTTTTTGCAATCAATTTCGTTTTTTTTTGCAATCAATTTCGTTTTGCCAAAACTTTTATATATATACAGTATCTTTGTACAGGGTCTCCCGATAGAGTCTATATACATATATAAGTAATATGAGGTCTCTGTATTAGGTCTCCCTACGTAATCTATAGTTTCTATAATTAGGTTTCTATAATATAGTCACCATAATGTATATACAGATAGGTATATAGACCTATCTGTATATATCCTATCCTATATATCCTATCCTATATATATCCTATAGGGAGACCCAATATTATGGGGACTGTATTATGGAGACCATATTATGGAGACCTAATTCTGGAGACCTAATATTATGGAAACTATATTATAGAAACCTAATTATGGAGACTATATGCATTGTGGAGACCTAATTATGGTGACCTAATACAGAGACCCTATATTACATATCTATATATTTGATAATATAGAATTTAATTAACAAAAAAACTTACTGTAAAAATTATATCTCAAAATTATTTATTTACCAATAAAAATAAAATTTGTCGACATAACTATTTTTGGTCGATACACGATTAAAGTTGATCGACACAGAACTAAATTTGATCGGTAGTGACTAAAATTGATCGACACATGATTAAAATTGATCGGTAGAGGACTATAGTAGATCGAAAAACACTGTAAAATAATTTTCATGATTTAATAGTTTAATACAGGGTGGTCCAACTTTTTTACTTTTGCGGGCCACTTTTCAAATTTGTTCAAGCTTGTGGGCCTCAGGCGGCTAAAAATTATTGGAAATCATGGTGTTCTCTAAAAAAAAAAAGGTCTTCACTTGGAATCGATCTCTCATTTTCCTATTTTCGTGCGAAAATCATGATGTTCTCTAAAAAACAGCCTTTGTTTCGAATCGGTCTCAACCCTAGACTCTCTCCCACAAGCTCGTCATGCCTTGTTATAGAAGGTTGCCGCTGCTTATGATCGACAAGACTTGAATTGGCCCAGATGGTAGGTGCTTTCTCGCAGCCTGGGCCGTGAGTAAGTCTGTTCATTGGTATTAAAAATGACAGACAAGTTACCAAAATGGAAGGGTATCCACCCATTCCGATGTTCAGTGTGGGTCTGCTAATCGGCAAACGTCCTTTTTAGGACGGAGCAATGTCAGGATAAAACTGCTCTTTTCAGGGCACATTGCCAACAAGTTTCGAAGACCCACTATTCTTCAGTTGAACATCGAAAACCTCACTGCAAGCAAGATGAACATTCTTCATCATCTCGCTATGCAGTCTGAGGCACTCATCATCCTACTGCAGGAGACCCACTGCATTGATGCAGAGAAGTTGGTACTTCCAAAATACCAACTAGCTGGGTCTTCTTTAAGCAGGAAGCATGGCCTTGCCACGTTTGTCCACGAGCGACTGAGATACACACTTTTGGACCAATCTCACCGATATTGGAGATCGAGTGGTTGTGTGTGGACGTTGATGGTTATAAAATAGTCAACGTCTACAAACCACCGCCAACGCGATTGCGAACCCTGGATCTCCCAGTGTTTCCTCACCCCTGTCTGTACGCTGGCGATTTTAACTGTTGTCATGCTGACTGAGGTTACGACGACAACAGTCCGGACGGTGAGTGCTTAGTTGGCTGGCAAGTATTAATTGTCTTGCCCTCCTATATAATGCCAAGGACGCTGCCAATTTTTATTCCGGCCGTTGGAACACTGGCACCAATCCAGATCTAGCTTTCGCTAGCGTAGGTCTAAACAGTCGCTTACCGGATAGACGTGTCCTTGACAAGTTCTCCAGGTCACAACATCGACCTTCGCTTATTACACCACCAAGGTTTGCTATGGCAGTGCCAAGCATGCCTGTTAAGCGATGGAACTTCCGCAAGGCCAAATGGAGTCATTACATTGCTTTGACGAATAAATTCGCAAAGACTTTGTTGCCGCTTGATTCACTTGATGTGGATGCGGCTTACCAGGACTTCTGTAACACCATTAAGCAGCCAAAAAGACTATCCCACGCGGGTATTGAAATAACTATATTCTGTGTTGGGATGCAGAGTGTGAATCCCTCTATAAAACCTTTTTGCAGTCTCCTCAGGGAGACGACTCAAGTTTGGCTGCTACAGCTCTGCTTGCCAAGGTTGATAGAAAGCGGAGGGATCGATGGTCCGAAGCAGTTCGGAGCATTGACTTCTCACACTCTAGTCGAAAAGCGTGGAGTATTTTGAACAACCTTACTGGTAGGTCATGACACTCTCTTTGTCACTGTCCCGTTTCAGCCGATGCTATTGCATCTCAGCTTTTTAGAAATGGGAAATACGAGGCTGTTGACCGCAAGTCATCTCGACTTGTCTATCAAGAAGTGTCTGGCCTTTGGGGGCTACAACACCAGACGCAGTAAATATCTCTGACAATTTTTCACAGAGAGAATTTGCTGCTGCCTTCCAACATTTAAAACCAGGTAAAGCTCCGGGACCTGATTCCATCTGCCCAGAGCTTATACTCCATGCTGGAGCTGTTTTAAAGTCCTGGTTACGTGACTTCCTTTCTTCCTGTTTGCGCCGACTCAAAATTCCCAAGATCTGGAGAAGAGCGCTTGTGGTCGCGATTCCAAAAACCAGCAAAGCCCGTGGGGGTTTCAAAGAGTTATTGACCGATATCTCTGCTCTGTGTCCCCTACAAGATCCTCAAAAGGCTTATCCACCCCCGCGTTAAACCATTAATCGATCCACTGCTCCCTAAAGAGCAGGCTGGGTCCCGACGCGGGAAGTCAACCGTAGATCAAGTTGTTCTGCTAACCCAGAACATCAAGGATTCTTTTGAGGCTAAAAAGAGGGCCGGTACCGTATTTGTCGATCTGACAGCTACTTAAGACACTGTCTGGCACCGTGGCCTTATCTGCAAGCTGCTGAGACTACCTCCGGATAAGCACATGGTCAGAATGATTATGGAGCTTGTCCGAAATCAAAGTTTTACCCTTACCACCGGTGACAGCAAGCAAAACAGGCTACGCCGTCTTAAAAACGGCGTTCCTCAGGGATCGGTCTTGGCTCCCCTCCTATTTAACATCTATACGTACGATCTTCCTTCCATGATTTCCAGAAAGTTTGCTTATGCTGATGATCTAGCATTGTTGCATTCTTCTGGAAACTGGAAGGACTTGGAGGGGACTTTAAGCCAAGACGTGTATACACTTTCAACGTATCTCCAGACTTGGAGGTTGAAGCTCAGTCACACTAAGACGGTGACGGCAGCCTTTCACTTCAATAACTGAGAGGCCAAGCGTGAGCTAAAAGTCTACAACAACGATAGACTTTTACCGTTCTGTCCAACCTCTATTTATCTTGGGGTAAAACTGGACAGATCGCTCACGTTTCGTCACCATTTAGTGGCATTGCGCAAAAAACTGTTTACGCCGACTAGGTAGCTTACGGATGGGATGAAACTGTAAAGTTGAAACCTGTTTTGTTATTAATTTTTTCAAAAAATTGATGAGACTTGAATCTGGTACAGTAAACACAAAGCCTTAACTATAAAAATTATGGTAGACTGCCTTTTTAAAGTGCACAAGAACACCTTTAAGGAAGGGTAGGAAGTCAATGTTGATCTTGACCTAACCTGATTAAATTAGAGTTTTCGGCAAGTTGACTAGGCAGGATTGAGGGGTCAAACTGGCATTATTAGTTAACGAGTTTCAACAAAACCAAAAATCGGTTTAAAAGCCACAGCCTCTCTGGTCATATTGCCTGATGCTAAGCGTAAAGTACAGATACTTAGTTGAAATCATTTGAATTTGATCTGTTACATTTAAGCAAAGACCTTGCAAAGACAAAAAGCACTTTCAGACAGATTAGTGTAAAGTTTGATGTTCCTTTTTTTAACGTATATTAAAACCTTTCAACTGAAAAAACAAAAACTTCAGTGAAGATTTAGTGAAGATTTTTAAATTCGTAAAAATTTTGCCACAATAGGCACAGCACTATTGAACAATAGAATTAAACGAACAAACTTTAATTAAATCAAAAATATAACTTACACACAGCTTACAAAAACTGAAAAAAATAATTATATACTTACTCGAAATAGAGGAGACTTTTTAGATTTATGCCTGTCTGAATATAAACTTTTTTCATCATTGATATTCATACATGAATCGACTTTCACGCTTGAGCTTCGAGGAAAATCACGCTGCTTAGGATGAGACTGAAAGAAAAACAAAAGTGATTGATTTCAACATGTCTTGAAAAAAAAAGAAGACACACAATATTATAAGAGCAGTTATAAAATGGTAGATTATACAAATTTAAGGCGTGGTCGAGTGGTTAGAGCGCCGTGATTTTGATCAATATGACCTTGATTCAAAACCTACTCGCGCCATTCTGGTGTGTCCTTGGGAAAGACACTTTATGGTACTTTCTCCTGCTTGGTGATATTGGCAAACAGTTCTAAATTTAGTATATTTATAAAACTAAAATACCAAATAAAAAATTTCAACTGGACAACAATATTATGGTATCTCGGGAAGCAGGTCGGTGTAATTGCTTGCCTTGTTATTAGCCTCCGTCGCTTTCCTGTGAGTTAGGAGCAGTGATGGCCTTACAAAAAGGGGGCCTGATGCAAGAAAAGTAAGGGGCCAATGTTCCAAGGCAAAGAAATCTCTAAAAAAGGTCACTGTTATAGGGGGAGCCTCTTATTAGTGTCACAAAACAAAGTTATCTCTAAAAAAAAGGTCTGTATTTTAGACATGCCACAGTCCACGTGCTACTATAAAAAATAGAGCAATATCTTTTGTAGGGGGAGGCCATTTTTGATATATTTTAGGGGGGGCCAGAGCAGATGCTTCTTTTGTGCCCTATTAAAGCCATCACTGGTTAGGAAAATAAATATCGAGATAAAACGAAAGAAAAAAATAACCACTTACTTCATCAATGAGAAAAACTCGAAGAACTTGAGTATGACTACTTTTGTTTAAAACATGGAGAGCTTGCTCAATATGATTTTCATTCTCAATCGGAATTAAAAGCTAAACATTCAAAAAATACATTAATTAAAAAATGGCTCAGGAGCTAAAACAGATATTTATCAACTATATTGTAAACTTTTTGCTTTAACAACAAAATACAAAATTCTAATTTTAGGCTTCACCAAATGACTGAAATTTTCAGTTAGTTTAATGGAATGGATTGGATTTGAAAGGTAGAAGATGCATCAGATAATTTCCAAAAGTTTATAAAATTACTAGATCACACACCAAGTGCTCAAACTAGTTATGATTCTGTTCAATAAACTGTTTATAGAGTAAAAATTTGACATAAGAAACTTTGAACCAAATTTAGAAAGTTTTTGAAGGAATTTTTCTTTTTTGCTATTCTCATTTTAGCAATGGTTTTAGGTTATTTCCAGCTAAACTAATCATTTAGTAATTCTAACAGAAAGTCTATGTCATAGAATTCCATGATCCTGGTGAAAATTCAAATATAACTCTTGTTTAAAAAGATTTTTGCATGGTTTATTTCAGTAAGCTCTGATGTTATATTGAAAATAGGTAAAAAATGATTAAAAAAGTTTACAATTCAATAAGTGATAACTAGGGCAACCAATTTTTGACCAAAAAATTTTGAAATTTTGACTTAAAATTTTACAAATTTTGACCTTATTTTGACCAATAAGTTCATGCGCTTGCAACTGTGCAAAATGCAAAAATTTTATTAAAAATCAAACTGTTAGTAAGAAAGTCTTCTTGTTCCCAATGAAATAACACAAAAACAAAAAAACATGAAAGACTCAAGCAAACTACAGGTAAGAAACAGGTAACAAAAATTGTTCGAAAACGAACAAGAGACGAGTATGCAGTATCTTTCACTATTCTGAAGTCACTGACAGGATTACATGGTGTTGTACTTCAGCACCAAGTAGTGTCTCACGTTATCGTCTTTAAAGTTTCTGTCTCTCGCCAGAAGTTTTCGTAAAATAGAGAAGCTTCTCTCTACTGACACAGAGGTTACTTGGGAGTTGCTTAGCAGGCTGTACAAATGTGGCAAGTATCACCTCGTCCCATTTTCACAATGCAGTTGATGTCATTCCTTGACATTCTTTCTTGAATATATCTTCCAATTTGGCAGCCATTAACACCAAAGTCAAGGGATGTCATTTTTTGGTAAGCTTCTCAAATGGTGCAACGACTGTCTTCCATCATCTGAATTGTGTCAACTAGTGCACTGTACTGCTCCTCTATTTCTACAAGTTGAGTAGCTAAGTTGGGAGCTTTTAAAGCCTTTTGAGCACGCCGCATGAGGCACCACCATCATGAAAGCCTTCCAGAATTTTTCTTACTTTTGGAAGATTTCTTGAGTAATAGAAAGCAGCTGTCAGCCAACTGCCCCATCTTGTTACAACTGGCTGTAGAGGTTGGCCAATGGAAGTAAAAAAAACTCTTCTTGATTTGTTCTTAATGGTCACTGCTTTTACCCTGGCAACCAACTTATCAACAGCAGGGTAATTAGCTCTCACTTTCATAGCACAATTATGCAGAAGATGAGCCATACATGTTATTTGAAAGAGCTTGGGATATAGTTTTTTTAACAGGACTCCAGCAGCAGTCATGTATCTTGCTCCATCAGTTAACAACAAGCAAAAGTTTTCTTGTGCAACACCAAGAGAGTGAACTGCATTGTCAATTTCTCGAGTTATGATGTTATTGTTGACAGACTGCAAAGAGTCTTACAGCTGAATAGTAACGTTTTTTCAGGAGCTGTCAACTTACCAACTAAGATATTCAAAAATTCTTTGCCACTTATGTCACTCTCATCCACAACCATAAACATTTCTTGGTCTTTCAAACAATCTTTTAATTGTAATACTTTCAAATAACATTTTCCCTTGGAAGGGAACGGATTACCAAGTTCTTTAAACAAAAATGACAGGTGGCTATTTCTCAACTTGTGCAATGGTATGTCAGCACAAAGAAACGCCTTAGTAACTTTTTCTGCTAAATCTGATAGAGGAGTTTTAAGAAGGTGTTTTGCACTGTCGTGGTGTGAATCCACCATAAACTTTTTGTTGCATTTCACTATGCAGTCACAGACTTTGCAAAAGAGTTCATCTTTAGGTGTTGAGGTAAACTCACAAGCATATTCATGCAGTATACTATGAACTTTGGAAGAATATGATTGCTTAACCTTAGGCATGATAGCTAAAAGCAAATCAAAACACCAGTAAACTAAAACTCAACACTGTATGCAAAATGACTTGAGCATTTAACTAACCTAGAAGAAAGACCACATTACCTGCCTTCCACGCCTAGTCTACTTAATATTCAATAACCCATTAGTTGGCAATACAAAACTATTAGGTCACAATTTCCACAATAGACCAACTGAAGGTTGAGACATGTGAAAACAATGGTGGTAAATCAACCAATTCAAATGGCAAAATTTAGCCTAGCAGAACCTACCTAATTTATTTGTGAGTCATGACACTCAAATAATTAATGTTGAGAAGAAAATGTGCTAAAATTTTTTTTTGACCTAACCCTAAATTTTGACTTTTTCTTGACTTAATAACTTTGAAACCTCTCATCGCATCAACCTGAAATTTAGTTTGTGGACGTTTCATCACTTCTAAACAAGGCCGAAAAAATTTGACTTTATTGACTTTTGGTTGCCCTAGTGATAACTCTATTTAGAACACCTTGTATACAAAAGTACATCAAAAAAGAACATTTTTTAGAGGATTTCTTGAAATATTATTAATAATATTTTATTGAAATTTTACAACTTCAGTAGAAATATAAAATTCAAGGTATTTAAACAAAAATTTAAAGCATATTACTGGGTAACAAATTTCTTACATCATTTTTCACACCAGCAGCAAAAAACATTGAAAAAAGCCTTCCATATAAAAATTTTACTTTTTCCTGGAGTTTAACAAATGTCAAGGGCATATGCATTTCTGCAATGCGCTTTTCATTTCTTAATTCAAATTTAACAAGAAGTATCTAAAAAACACAAAACTTTATCATAAATAAAAAATATCTTATAGGTTAAGCATTAATCTTACTATCTTACCAGATAAATCAAGTTATGTATTTACAATTACTATTGTTTCATTCATAGCCTATACAGTAAAACCTAAAAAGTTATATTGTAGAAACTACCAAATAACTTTAAATACAGGGTGTTCCAAAAGTCACGCCCGATTTTTAATATGAAAAAACATAAAATCGGGCGTGACTTTTGAAACACCCTGTATTTGTAATATTGTTTAATTTAATGTTGTTATTCAATTCAATGAAGGTATGGGAAAGGATTATTGAAGCAAGGTTAAGAGATAGAGTGGAGATCAGCAAACAGCAATATGGATTTATGCCAAGAAAGGGAACCACTGATGCCATGTTTGCTCTAAGAATGTTAATGGAAAAGTACAGGGAAGGTCAAAGAGAGCTACATTGTGTATTCATGGACCTAGAGAAAGCTTACAACAGGGTTCCACGGGAAGAGCTTTGGTACTGTATGAGAAAATCTGGAATAGTGGAAAAGTATGTACAACTAGTACAGGATATGTATGAGGGAAGCGAAACAGTGGTGAGGTGTGCAGTAGGAACTACAGAAAGTTTCAAGGTTAAGGTTGGACTGCACCAGGGATCAGCATTAAGTCCATTCCTGTTTGCAGTGATAATGGACAGGCTAACGGATGAAGTAAGGAGAGAACCACCATGGACGATGCTGTTTGCTGATGATATTGTGATTTGTGAAGAGACCAGGGAAGAAGTGGAGCAGAGATTAGAATCCTGGAAGTATGCATTGGAAAGAGGGATGAAAGTCAGTAGGTCAAAGACCGAATATCTTTGCATAAATGGAGGAAATGATGACGAAACAGTAAAGATGGAGGATGCAAAAGTGCCAAGAGTAAAAGAATTTAAGTATTTGGGATCAACGGTGCAAGAAAGTGGTGGTTGTGAGAGGGAGGTAAAGAAGAGAGTACAGGCAGGATGGAACGTATGGAGAAGAGTATCAGGAGTAATCTGCAACAGGAGGTTACCAGCTAGAGTAAAAGGAAAAGTGTACAATTCAATGGTAAGACCAGCAATGGTGTATGGACTTGAGACAGTGGCAGTCACAAAAAAACAAGTAGAAGAGATGGAAGTTGCAGAGATGAAAATGTTGAGGTTTGCTATGGGAGTGACGAGAAAAGACAAGATTAGAAACGAGAACATCAGGAGTACTGTTAAGGTTGAACAGTTAGGAATGAAGATGAGGGAGGGCAGGCTGAGGTGGTATGGACATGTCATGAGGAGAGACCAAGAGTATGTAGGAAGAAAAATGATGGAAATGGAGTTACCGGGAAAGAGGAGAAGAGGGAGACCAAAGAGAAGATTTTTAGATGCAGTAAAGGAAGATATGCAGGAAGTTGGTGTGAAGGAAACGGATGTTGAAGACAGAAAGATGTGGTGAATGATGATACGCTGTGGCCACCCCTGACTGAAGGGAAAGGCTGAAAGGAGAAGAAGATTCAATTCCAACTTATACATACATTCAATAATATTTTACAACAACCAAAGACCTTTTTTTGGTTTTTTTGCATCATCTCAAATTTTTAACCATGTAGTCAAAGTGCAAGTTCTATTTTTAAATTTTATCATTAATAACTTGATTCAACAGTTTTAGAGTTTCTATAACACACAAGTTTTACACTAAAAAAAGAATCTTACATGCAAGAAAAACTTTGGTCACTCTGGAATAATGCTTTTAGGTCTAACAAAATTATATATGTACATATTTTAATCCATTTTATTTATGAAAAATACTTTTAACAATGAATTCTTTATCTTGGTAATGTATATACTTGCCTCATTTTTTCTTGGATGATCAACTTTCAATTGCAATGCTGACAAATCTTTAAAAATTGAATTTATAGGATCTTCAATTGAATTCATATTTACATTGTCCTTAAAAGAAACATGTACCAGATTCTAAATTATTCTAAGTAAAAAATGATTGAATTGTTTCAAAAAACAAGTAACCATACAAGACAAAAAAAGCTCTTTTTAATTTTTTATCACAAATAAATAAACTTATAATTCAATAAAAAAATTGAAATGTTTTTACTGGTTTAAAAACTACAGATATCAAGCCCCAGTTAATTATCACACAGAACAGATTAACAGATTCATTAAACAACTTGCAGGAAAAACTCTTGGGTGCAGCATTTGTATTCAAATAGGTAGATACATTTGTTTAAGAAATAATAAAAAATGTTATTTAAACACTTTGATTTAAACCTTACATAATAACATCAAAAATAATTACAGAAAAGTGATACATCAAACAAAAATAACTGTCAGAGTATCATCTTGGAACTTTATAAAATTTACTCTTCAACCAGCATGGTTTAAAGCACAGACAGAGTCATGATTTTTAGAAGCATACATAACCATTTTCAAAAAACCAAGAACATTTTTTAAAGCTGTTTTTTAAATTGGTTTAGTGATAAACTTTTTTTTTGGTTGTCACTACCTGCTCTGAGAGGTTAATATATTATAGATTCTAAGATGTAAAATGATGGTGTTAGACCTTTAGAACAGTGTTTCCCAAACTGTGGTACGCGAAGGATTTACAGGTGGTATGCCTAACATTCAAAAATTGATTTCTTTTTTATCAATATAGATAAATGTAAAATATAAAGTCATTTCCATTAAATTTTTCATAAAAATAAAAATTTTGTGTAACAATTTTGATTTATTATGTTTGTTTTTATACTGTTACGACACAATGCCCTTTGCATCCACGCAGCATGTGGGTGCTTAATGTACGATTTGTTTTTATACTGTTACGACACAATGCCCTTTACGTCCATGCAGCATGTGGGTGCTTGATGTATGGTACACTTAAAATTTAGTTTTAGTTGTAAGTATGGATAAGTGGTTGGGACTATCTTCTTCATCAGCTGCAAGCACCAGTTTAGGTGAACAGAAAATTTGCAAAAAGCATAAGTCACACCCCATTTGAAAATATAGTAAAGAGTACCTTCAATATGGGTTTACCTTTACTATGGATGAAAACGCAGAGGCTAAGCCACAATGTTTAGTTTGCAATGAGGTTCTGACGAACCATTTGATGAAACCTTCTTTGTTGAAGCGCCATTTTTTAGGTAAGCACAACTCTTTGAAAGACAAACCTGTAACTTACTTTGAAGAAATTCTTGCAAATATGCAACAGTCATGTAAACTCATCAGAAAATTTACCACTTCGAATGAAAAATCTTTAAAAGCCTCATATCTTGTTTGTTTACGAATAGCAAAAACTGCTCAACCTCACACAATTGCAGAAAGATTAATTCTTCCTGCGGCCAAGGACTTAGTTGAGAATCTTATTGGAGAAGCACAAGCTCAAAAATTAGATGAAGTTCCAGTTTCTAACAACACAGTTTGCAGGCGTATTCAGGACATGGCAGATTATTCGAAATCGCAGCTTGTGAGACGATTAGCAGAAAGTCCGTTTTTTGCAATTCAGCTCGATGAAAGCACAGATGTGACAAATTTTTTTCAATTACTAGTATATGTTTGATATGTATATGATTTTGAAATGATTGAAGACTTCTTGTTTTGCAAACCTCTTGAAGGGCAAACTACGAGTGTTGAAATATTCAAAGTATTAAATGATTTTATTGAACAAAATGAAATTTCATGGGAAAAATGTGTTGGAGTTTGTTCAGACGGTGCTTGCGCGACAGGGAGACACAGTGGTGTAGTTACACAAATACAATCTGTTGCTCCAAATGCAGTCTTTACACACTGCAGCATTCACAGAGAAGCTTTAGCTGCAAAAACGCTACAATCTCCATTTAAAGACATGTTGGATAACGCCATCAAAGTTGTGAATTTGATTAAAGCAAGAGCATTAAACTCCCACATGTTTACAATTATGTGTAACAATATGGGTGCTAAGCATGATAAACTTCTTCTACACACAGAAGTGCAATGGTTATCAAGGGGAAAGCGCTTTTCCGGTTGTTTGAACTCCGTGCTGAAGTTCGTCTTTTCTTGATTGATATCAATTCTCCTTTTCAAAACTTGTTCTGTGACGATGTGTGACTATCGAAACTAGCTTATCTGGCAGATTTCTAAATGAGTTTAATATAAGCCTTCAAGGAGCAACAGTTGATATATTTCATGTCAGTGACAAAATTAATAGCACTGTTAGAAAACTACAGCTAAGACTTAGAGATATTGAAAAAAATAATCTGGCTGCATTTCCACTTCTGTGCGAATTTATTTCAGAAAATGATTTGCATATCAACAGTCAATTGAAGTCGGGTATTGCTCAGCATTGTCGGCAGTTAATAGAAAAATTTCATTTGTATTTTCCAAAAAATTATGAAGAATTTGATTGGATTCATTTTCCATTTTCAACTACTGTCGATCTTCCTAATGATTTTTCCACTCATCGAAAAGGATTCTTTTTCTGATCTTTCTTGTGATAGTAGATTGAAAAATAAATTTGAAACATCAACCATGTCCAGTTTCTGGCTTCACTGCCAATGTGACTTCCCAAAAATTTCTACTCGAGCCACAAAGTTTCTTTTGCCTTTCTGCACGTCTTATTTGTTTGAATGTGGTTTCTCAGCAATGCTTGCCATCAAATCCAAATACAGAAGCCATTTGGAACTGGAGCCAAATCTTTGTCTCAATCTGACAAAAATTCACATTAATGAGCTTGTTGCGCAGACACAAGCGCATCCATCTCATTGAATATGAAGTGGAAATGATAATTTAATAAATTGCCTTTTTTCTTTCATTAAACAAACATGTCATAAATACATTGTGCGAGTGTTATTGTAGTTGAGGGTTTTTTCGTAAGCATCTTTAATTTTTATGCTAAAGTGGTATGGTGAGTTTTTGAAATTAATTTAGTGGTACGTTCATAAAAAAGTTTGGGAAACCTTGCTTTAAAACATATAACCCAGGCAGAAAATGTATCTGTTTTGCTAGGTAGCTTACAGGCATAGAAAACTTGGGACCACCCTTCTACAAAAATTTTCAGTATTCATTAAATGTATGGTAAAAACTACTACCAGTAGAGCACCACAGTATAAATTTTAAAAACAATTTCAAAAGTGCTAAATAAGTACAATACTAGAATAAACAATAGATTTTACTTGCCAAAACAAGAAATGGTAATAAAACATTACACTAAAATTCAATAAACTTCACACCCCTATTATATACACAATATTAGTATAATAATAGTGTGTAGATCATTCTAGCATAAACTCTTGAAGACAGGCAGACAAAAACATTCCAGTTTACTATTAATAATACAGCCTTTTAAAGGCTACCTATTCAAACAATAGAATTTCATCATGTTACTCATCATGAGTGTGCATTGCAAAAAACAGTAAAACAAATGTACTGGTAAAAATAGATGCAAATCAGAAACTTCCAAAAAAAAGTACTATAGAGTTTGAGTTAATGAACATGATAAGTTTTTAAAAAAAAATATTAGTTGGCTTACCAAGAAATAATTGAGTGCAATTGTTTGATAGTATCATGGGAAAAAATGATGCCAATAACAATGAAAAAACAAACCAAAAAATTTTGAAGTGGCAAAAAGATAAAAGGGCTCCTAGAAATGAAATGAGAAAACTGCAGATGACGAAGCAAGAAGAAAGGAGTGGTTTGGAAGTAAAGTATACTAATGATAAAAAAATGAATAAATGGTAGGTGGAAGATCACATAGGAGATGGATAATCAGGCCACTTCTGAAGAGGAAACAAAAACCAGATTGAAACCAAATAAAAACAACAGTATTTACACTTACATTAACATTTGCTGCATAGCATAGCATATTTGAGTTAATGGCACACAAGAATAAATTAAAACATTTTAAATTTGTTTCACAGATTGGAATATTTTTGTCATTGGTACAGTAGTTTGAAAAATGTAAAGCTCTTTTCAAAGACCAAATGCAGAAAAAACTTATACATTTATATTTAACAGTTTGAAAAATTGAGCTTTTGAACAAATTTTTTATTAGAACTTTTTAGAGTAAGTTTTATTGCTCATTTAAAAAAAGTACAAAAATTCACTTAAGTTTTAATTTAAGTTAAAATAAAATGTGGTTAAAATGAAGAGTTTTTTTGCATAAAAATGCAAAGTTTAAGTTTTCAAAAAATTTGTTTTTATTAAAAAGTGGATGAATTTATTAAAAAAAACTTTTACTTCAAGATATTTTTTGTTAAAAAAGCTAAAAATTTGTAAAATTCTAACCATTATTATTTTTGGTGTAATTTTTACATTAAAATTGTTCATTTTTTATTAATTGCAACAAAACTAAACAAAGCTGAATGCATTTAAGTTAAACATAAAAATTACAATAAATAAAAAATCTAAACAATCAAATTTTATATATAATGTAAGCTGAGAAGTTGTACCGCATAAATATATTTTGAATGAAGTAAGACTTTTTGGCAAGATCCTTTCAGCAGCAACCTGTTTTGGCAGTAAACCATTTTATTAAGGTGACGATTTTGCGGCTGGAATAAAGATAAGTGTACAACTACAACCAACTTGTAATATCCGAGTATTTAAAAACACTACTTCCAGGTTCACACAGAGTCAGTTAGTAATAATGGTAGCTGTTTGCTTAAGATTTTTGTTAATTAGTAGAATTTGAAAAAAATTGTATCTAGAATTAAAAGTTTTTGTAGTTTTCTTTGAAAAACATGAAAGAAAACCTGCCAAAGTACCAACAAACTCAAAAAACAAAGTTGTAGCAAAGCAATCATAATAATTAAACTACTGATAGCCAAGTATGAGTGTTTAAAAATGATTGATTTTTTCTGAACCTAATTAAGAATGTATTACATAAAAAATTAATTAAAAAAACATTCAATTGCAAATTTTATATTTTATTTTATGTGAATTTGGATGCAGGTTTGTTCTAAAAGTAAAGAAAGAAATTTTGATTATTTTTGTCAATGTGCTGCAGCTGTTTGAGCCACAGCCAATTCACATGTTTGAGATTTTTTTGATGTTACAAATTTTTCTTAACTTTTCACATCTATTATTTAAAATGTTACTCAGATGGGTGAAGTTAGTTGTAATTGTAAGCATATCTCAATTCCAGCTGCTGAAATGGCTCATATCAAAATTGCTTGCAGCCAAATTGTTCCCTGCTGAAAAGTCATGCATTGCTTTTAAATGGGTTGGTGATGATTTGCCACAGCTGATTTGCCACTGAAAATTAGCAACTGCCAGTTTGCCACCTGGTTTTGGTGACTTGGGAATTATTCCTGAGGAATTCATTTTGCATCTGAAAATTATTTGCCATTAGAAATATAACTTCAACTGTGCATTGTTTTTTTCCCTCTGCAACTTTTTATTTTTTTAGTATTTTTAACTTTGAGTTAACAAAAAGGCCTCTTGTAATTGAGAACAATTTTTTTATTCTTTTGTCTGCTTCTGTTTTTAAACACTTCAGACAACCTTGCTACAATTAACAACTGAACAACATAAATAAAAGCAGTAATAGGTAGAGCTAAGCTAAAGCACCTCATGTAATTGAGAACTTTTTTTTTATTATTTTGTTTGCTTTAATGCAGTGGCTGCAAACAGTCCTTTATGAAAAATCATGGTGGCAAAAAGTTCTCAGTCTAGGCAAATTGGCAATGGCTAAATGTCAGTAGCCAATGGTCCCATACCCTTTTGAATAATTTTAGAAAATACTAAAATGTCAAGGAAAATATTGAAGTTGGATGCATCAATACACACCAGCAATCAGGGAGGTGTAAATAGGTTAGCTAATAAAGGTTGAAACTTAATAAAAAAAACTAAAAAAACAAAAAAAACTGCACCAGTAAATGCAGCTTTAGAATAAACACAAAGTTGTTATTACATAATTTTTTAATGAAGCAATACAATTTTACATATGAATAATTGCACATTTTTTTAATGCATAAACATTGCAAATTTTAAACCATTCTACCAATAAATAAACCCCAATCTGGTGAATTGTAGAAGGTGGAACTGAGAGCATTTTTGCACATCTTTGGCTTTACCAAAACTCTTTTAAGTTGGCTTTAATTAAGGTGTTATACAGGGTGTCCGCAAAGTCTTTAGACAATTTTAAAAATTCATTAAAAATTTTTGAGAAGTGTCATCAAAATAATTTTTTTTGCATATTAATCAGTTATTATTAAAGTTTTGCTAATATCACTTTTCTATTTCAGAGATGAATTAGATAAATAAAATAATTGAAATTAAATAAAAGAATTTGCTCTTAACATTTTGGAAAAAATCAATAATGGTCACTTTCTTAACTGCATTTACTTTAGTGATGAAGCAACTTTTCATGTGTCTGAAAAGTGTAACAAACATAATGCAAGAATTTGGGGAACTGAAAACCCACACATTACTAGAAAAATTGAACATGACAGCCAAGGAAAGAATAAATGCTGCTGTGGAGACAATTGATGAAGAAATGTTAGAAAGGATGTGGACTGGAATTGAATATCGTTTAGATGTCCTCCGTGCTACAAATGGGGCTCATATAGAAATTTATTAATTCTTTGAATAAAAACTTCACTATTTACTTGATATTATTAAAACATTTTAAAGATTTCCAACTTCAGTTGTAATATTAATAGTAATATATAATGATCCCTTGCTTTTTTTAGAGATCTTAACAATTTTAGGACCAAAAGTTGAAAATCTGGCAATGATTTGAAGTGATGACCTTTCTTTTTTTTGTTAGAGAACATTTTGATTTTAGGAGGAAAACTAAGAATTTTTTTTAAATCAACAAACATTTCTTGTGGCCACACTTATTTTTTTAATTGGTAATGTGGCCCACAAGTGCAATCAGATTCCCCACTCCTGATATATGGGATGGGACCAATTACTGCTATCAATTTGCCTCTGACAGTTAGCCACCACCAATTTGGGTTAGAGTTAGTGACAATAGTGTTGTTAAGGTTAGTGACAGTTAGTGATGATTTGCCATGGCTGATTTGCCACCAACCCAGGATTATAATTCTTATAAATATGCATTGTTCTAAAAAAAATGTCTTTTTTCATATACCATATATGTGCATGCTCAATGATAGTGAGGTATATAAAAAAAATGGCAAATACTGAATAAATTAGAAATCGTTTTCAAGAATCAAAATTTTCATCAAAAATTTTTCGATTCCAATTCTTAAAAATTCATCAATTATTTCAATTCTGATTAATCATCCTATGACTAATTGTGATAAAATGCATCAATAAGATAAAAGCTCATTCTCTTAATGATAGACTTTTTGATGTATTTTGTCACAACAACAAAGATTTAGAAGGTATTTTACTACACATTGTAGTACAATGGCTTAAGTCAGCGGTTCTCAACCAGGGAGGAATTTCAGGATTTCAGGGGAGGAATTTGTGCATTTTATACTTTGTGTTATATGACACTAGGGCGATTTTTTGAAATTTTTGATTGATGACATTTGTTATTATTACGTAACATTTACACATATCACCCAAAAGTCGAATTACAAATTTTATATTACAGATGAAATTGGTTAACCATTTATTTACTGACGGTACTTTAAAGTACCAAAGTTCAAAATTGCTTATAACTCTTGTGATAAGCGGTTTTTCCTGACAGTACTTTTAAGTAACATAGAAAATTAGTTTCCGAGGCTGCTAGTAGATGGTGCTGTATGATTTCATTCACAGAATTTTCACATAACATGGCTGTTTTCAGTTGACTAACGTGTACGGCGCAAGGTGATTGTGGCCAATTTTTTTTAATTTTTCAAAACTGATATTATTATTCAATTTTATATAAGTGTTATTTTTAATTTTTTTAGTGATTACCAGTAATAAATAGAATTATTTAATTGTATAATTTACTGTGTTTTACCTATAATAAAGTAAATAAATGCAAATTTAATAGGTGGACTTGAAGGTACCAACAGGAAATGCACGATGCTTTTCATTACGTTTTCTATAAACTTTTATGACTAACTATTACAAATTATTAATGGAAATATTTAATCATTTTAGTAGTTTTTTATAAAATTTTTTAAATTTAGTTGGTTGTTAATAATTCTAAGCAGTAGTTGTTGATAATTTTATGATTAAATACATAAAATTGCCTAAAAGTTGCTCTTATAACTCATAAATAAGATAAACAAATTGTTCTCATTTTTTTACTATTTTCATATGAAATACAATTTTATAATATAGATGTATACCTATATAAATGCCTATATATATATAATTTTAAAAATTAAATATTTTTTATTTTTTTACAACTATGGCAAGAAAAATATCACAAGAAGAGATAGATTTTATTTTTGAGTAGTTTCCATCTGACATTGATACCCCTGAGGAAGAAAGTTCAGATGAAGAAGATGAGCCAATTATCACAGTTGTTTTACAAGTCAAAGAACAGATTGACAATTCTGACAAGGAGAATGATGAAGCTGAGACTCAAAATTTTGATTTATTCAAAAGTGGGTAAAGAAACAGACCATTTCTGCCATACTTAGTTTTACTGAGCAATTTGGTGTTAACTCTACAATTTTTTCTGGTAAGACAACACCAACTAAAATTTTTTGTACATTTACAGATGACACTATAATTGATACAATTATTTATCAATCAAACCTATATTATAATCAGACCAAAACCTCAAATGCAAAACCTGTAACAAAGCAGGAAATATATGCTTTTTTAGGTCTACAGTTTTTTATGAGTTACCGTAAACCCGGGCGACTTTGTTCATGCGGGCGAATTTGTTCATAGCGGGCGACTTTGTTCATTCACCATTCAATATCAATTTGTTTAGAATTTGTAAGGGATGTAAACTTCACTTATTATTGCATGCAATTATGTGAAAAAAATGGTAATTGAGTACCGTAAATTAAAAAGATTTGATTTTTTAAAATTAGTCATCAATGTGTTTTGCTGCAAAATTGCTTGGTGTAATACTGCGTGGACGGACCCAGCGTCTTTGAAATTCCAAATATTATTACTCAATTTAATTACTCAAAACTATAATTACTCAATTTTTGTATTTCAGATATTACAAGTGAAAACAACCCAGCAAGTCTTAAAACGACTTCCTGGGTCAAATCGCGATCCTGGTGGAGAGGGAACAAATGATATCCTTAACGATTCTGTTATGAACTTGCTATGTAACCACTGCGGTGCTGGATCAACAAATCGAAGAGGATCAAATCAACGTGGAAAAAGAACTGTTCCAGGGCAACCAATCACCAATGACCAACCATCCTGCAGTTATTCTCATCAAGAAACTGATGCAAGCACCCCCTTGATGACTGTTGCTCAGCAAAGAGATGATTTACCTACACACACTGATGCTATATGGACCTGCAGTGTCTGCCAGGATCCATGGGATGAAGAGGGAGATGACAGGTGGATTGTGTGCGATAACTGCAGTAAGCAATTTCACTTGCAATGTTCAGGAGCTTTCACCCCACAAAATTCTAAAAAAATACTCCCTGTGACCACTGTACCATTAAAAATACCCCTTACAAACTTTAAAAAAATTAAAAAGTGAACAAAGTCGCCTCGTTTATGAAGTTACTTTGCTCATGTATTGGTTTATCGTAGGTGAACAAAGTCGCCCTGTGTTTCGGGCGACTTTGTTCACTAACAAGCTGTGCGAAAGTGCAAAGTTGAGACCGTAGTCAAAATTAGACAATATGCAAAGTCATAGGCCAGACCCCAAATGTTATGATCAGCATGTTTCGAAAAGTTCATTAGTTGTGAGCAGGGAGCTGTAAAGCAAAGAGTGTCAAAATTGTACAAAGTCGCCCAGGTTTACGGTATCATCGCTTACCCCATGCCAAAAATTACTGGTCTTCAGATATAGATTATTCTGTGTGATTAATACCTTCTATAATTAGCAGAGATAGATATTTTCATATTCTGAGTAACTTACATATAAATGACAACTCTACAATTTCTGCAAATAATAAAGACAAAGTAATAAAACTAAGACCACTAATTGAAGATCTAAATAGAAAATTTCAGGAATGTAGATTCCCAAGTCAACCTCAAAGTATAGATGAAAGTTTTGTTAAATTTAAAGGACGATCCTCCATGAAACAATATAATCCTGCTAAATCCATTAAAAGGGGTTACAAATTATGGGCCAGAGCAGATATGTCTGGCTATATTTACCAATTTGAAGTTTACCAGGGCAAAGCTTTCAAATCAAACAATGATTCAAAAAGATATGGTTTAGGTGGTTCAGTTGTAAAACATCTCACTGAATCTTTGAAGATGAAAAATTTTATTATTTATATGGATAATTATTTTACTTCTCCTGAGCTTTTTGAGTACCTCAAGTCTGTTGGCATATATGCATGTGGTACTATTCGTCTTAACTGTAAAAATTTACCACAACTCTGCAAGGACAAAGATCTAAAAAGAGGAGAATTTGATTTTTGAGTAACAGATCAAAGGTTATCCTATTTCAAATGGATGGATAATCGACCAGTACATGTATATCTAATTTTCGTGGAACCAAGATCTGTGAAATTCAACGAAAGAAAAAGGATGGCACACGCTTACAGATATCAGCGCCTCAAAGTGTAAAAGATTATAATTCATTTATGGGTGACGTAGATAAGCTGACATGCTCAAAGCTATCTATGATAAAGATAGGAAAGCAAAAAAATTTTGGCATCGTTTATTTTTTATTTTTATAGAAATTACACTAGTGAATTCTTATGTAACTTACTGTGATTTATTTAAAAAGATCCCCTTATTGCAGTTTAAACGAAGAGTAACACAAGGTTTGCTAGCTAAAGGAAAAATGAAAACAAAGAAAAGAGGAAGGCCACAAGAGTCAAGTTCTATTTTGAATGTCTCCTCCACCCCTCCCCTTCACAAAAAAGGTAGATTTTCGGTTTCCAATGATATACGGCTAGAAAATCGTGGAGCTCATTGGCCTGAATTTGTAAAAAAAAGAGGCAGATATGAACTTTGTGCTTCACGCAAAGTCCAATCACGACCACATTCAAAATGCAAAATGTGTAAAGTTTATCTGTGTGTAAATGAAAAAAAAAACTGTTTTTTTGAATATCATCATGAATAACTATGTATTTTTGCTTCAACTTGTTAAAATTTGTCATGTAGTTAAGTAAAAAGATGCTTTAGATTTAAAAAATACAATATAAATGATTTTTTAAAAATTTTTTCTGAATTTTTATTTTTATGTCCTTGTTCCCTGATGGTACTTTTAAGTCCTTTTTTTTTAAATAAATAATTAGCAAAATATTTGTTTTTTTCCCGTAATTCTTCTAAAAATTGTTTTATAGATGTCTAAATAATGTATTAAAAAAAATCAATAAAATTACACAAATTAAATTAATTTAGGAAATAAAGGGTTAACCCTAGATTCATAACCTGGGTAATTATTACCCTTGAATTTTTTTAAAAATCATCTTACATTTGGCATCCTGAGATGAATCTTGCCAGCTTGAAGGTATTTTCAGTTGATTAATAGTTGTCATAGGGGGTGGTCACATTTTTTTTTCTGAGTAAGTATTTTAAATTTTGAGGGTAGAATTTACCCATGTTATGAACAATGTTATTTATGGTGGGGTAGATTTTACCCATGTTATGAACAATGTTATTTATTGTGGGGTAGATTTTACCCATGTTATGAACAATGTTATTTATTGTAGGGTAATTTTTACCCATGTTATGAACCATGTTATTCATTGTAGGGTATATTTTACCAAATTTATGAATTATGTAATTTTTTGTGGGGTATATATTATCCATGTTATGCTTTTTACTATTAAGGATTTATAGGCAGGTTTATTGATTACGGTAATTTGACCTTTTTATAAGTATGTAGATAGATTTAGGTAAATTTTACCTTTTAATAGGTAACTCATGGATATGTAATAGGTAGGCATGTAATTAGAATGGTAAAATGGTATTATAGGTGTTAAAGGTAGACGGGTTGATTATAAAAATATATTATGCATCTTAATATATTTATTCAACTTTTTTTTTTCAGACATTATCTAAATGACTAAAAGGAGCTTTAACGATTCTGAGATAGCCAATTTATTGGAACAAAGTGATTATGATTCCGATAATCAAGATGAATCTTTAGACCTTGAGATCGATGACGTTGAACTCACTGATAGTGACGATGACCCAGATTATTTACCTCCTTCTGATGAAGAAGATCCTGAAGTTGAGACCTCAGAGCAAATGAAAAAGCAGCCTAAAAATAGACCCATGATTTCCAATGATTCAGATAAAATCATACAATTCAAAACTGAACTAATCCATGAAAAAAATAAATATACATGGAAAACAACTCATCAGGAAGAAGGGAGGCCAAAACAACAGAGAGGAAGAATTCCTGCTAGAAATATCATGAATATTAGACCAGGGTCTACTCATACTGCAAAAGAAGCAAAAACTGAGCAAGAATGTTTCAATCTTTTTATCACCAATGAAATGATAAATATTATTGTTCTTCATACTGATGCAGAAATCTGTGCAAAAAGGAACTCGTATAAAGTAATGAAATCTACAACATCTGAAACCTGCATGGAGGAAATAAAAGCCCTAATTGCAATTCTCATTAAAGCTGCTGCACTTAAAGATAATCACCTTACAACAGTTGAAATGTGGGACAACTTAAATGGTCGCATTTGGTACAGAGCCCTTATGAGCAGAGACAGATTCAACTTCTTGCTAAATTGCTTGAGATTTGATGACAAATCAACTAGATTAAAAAGAAAAGAAACTGACCCATTTGCCCCTATAAGAGAGATATGGGAAAAGTTCATCCATAAGTGTAAATCTTGCTATAGCCCTTCTGAATTTTGTACCTTAGATGAACAACTGTTGGCCCTTCGAGGACGATGTTCTTTCAAGATGTACATACCTAACAAGCCATCCAAATATGGTATAAAAATTGTGATGCTTTGTGACAACAAAACTAAGTATATGCTAAATGCAGAGGTATACTTAGGAAAAGGCACACATACTGAAGGGCTTGGACTAGCAGAATATTTTATAATGAACTTGGCAAGTCCAATATTTGGAAGTAAGAGAAATATAACCATGGACAACTGGTTCACTTCTGTTTCTGTGGCTAAAAAATTGCTTCAAGTTCCCCATGAAATAACTATAGTTGGAACTCTTAGAAAAAACAAGCCCGAAATTCCACCTGAAATGCTAGAAGTAAGAAAGGAAAATGTTGAAAAGGCAAAATTTTGCTTCAATGATAAACTTACAATGCTTTCTTATCAGTCAAAACCTCATAAAAATGTAATTCTTCTATCAACAATGCATGTTGGAGAAGATTTCATCAGAAACAAGCCAGAGATGATACATTTCTACAATTCAACTAAAGGTGGAGTGGATGCTTTTGATCAGATGTCTGCACAAATGTCTTGCAGCAGAAAAACTAGAAGATGGCCACTTTGCGTATTCTACGGAATGTTGAATACAACAATTATAAACTCATGGATTATTTTCAAAGAAAATACCACAGAAGATTGCAAAAGGCGAAATTTTGCATTAACACTTGCAAATGAACTTGTTGAAGAATGGATGAAGAAAAGACTTCAGAATCCCAGTCTCCCAACCATTCTCAAGATGAAATAAAACTCATGCTGGGTGTAGCAATGCCAAGATCTTTGAAAGAGCTGCAAGAAAATAAAATCGAGAAACAAACAAGATGCAAGCAATGTGTAGGAATTAAAAAAGATATAAAAACAAAAATACTGTGTTACCAATGTGAAACACCCGTCTGCTTGGAACACAAAATCAGTTTGTGCTAATTTATAGGTTAAGTGCCCATTTGCCAATTTATTTAGTTTGCCAATTCTTATAAAATAAAAATTAGCATGAAATTTAGTGTTTTAGTTTCATTTACCACCTTTAATTTGAAAAAAATTTAGATTGGATAATAATTACCCATTGTTATGATTAATGTAATTTTTAATAGGGTTATGAATCTAGGGTTAATCGCATATTCAATTTCCCAGGCATTTTATGCAATTATCCGATATATGCGTTTAACTGATTTATGTGATTACCTTTCGACCACGTTGTAGATTGCCAATTTCTTTTGCAATGTTTCTACACGATTAAGACATTGTACAAACACCGGCAAGAAAATAATTAATTTTAATGCTTGTTGGTCTTTCTTGTGCCACGACCTTAATTATAACTTGCTCAGGGGCGCAACTAGGGGGGATGTTTGGACGGCAAGCCATCCCCCTTGTTACGGTGAGATTTATTATAGTTGCTGATTTGAGAATTATCCTATATCATGTCTGCGTTTTCTTTATTCGACATGCCGAAACCCTACAATTTTGATTACATCATAATGTATCAAGACAAAGACATTCATAAAACGTGGTCAGTTGAGTTTTAGCTACTTTAGGGTTAGGAAGTGTTTTCTTGTGTTTAAATATGCTGTTGCTTAGTGAGAGTAGGGTTAGGTTTATTTCATAATAAAGTAATCTGATTGTGGTAAGTCATACTTGTTTTTATTTCTTTGAATTAATTGTATAGTTAAATTAATATGTTTATTGCAGAATACGCATAACTTATCCTTAACGTTTCAAGAATTAGTGTTTAAATAAGCTAATAACATTGAATTAACATTGTGGCAATTAACTGGTGTCGATGGTCCTACTTTCAGACCTATAGGCCTATATGCATAACACTGAAGTTTAGTACAGGTAACTTGTTGCTTTATATTGCAGATTGTAAAGGTCACTGTTTAGCCAAGCTAATTATTAATAATTATTGAGATGAGTATCAAAAAGCGAAAGTATGATGAGTCTTATTTGCAGTATGGTTTTACATCTATCGTGGTTAACAACGAAGAAAGACCAGAGTGTGTACTTTGTAACAAAGTTCTCAGTAACGATTCCATGAGGCCAGCAAAACTGAAACAGCACTTGCATAATGTCCACCTGCATAGCAAAGATAAAGAAAAAAACTATTTTGAACGACAAAGCAGAGCTTTGAAGAAAATGAGACTGGATGCTTCAGGAGAATTTTTTACCAGAGAGCACAAGATTGTAGAAGCTTCATACGTAGTGGCATTTGAAATTGTAAAACAGAAAAAGCCACACTCTATTGGAGAAACTTTAATCAAGCCTTGTGTTCTAAAAATGGCTGATATAATGCAGGGAAAAGATGCTGAAAGAAAGCTAGCATCAATTCCTTTTTCCAATAGCACAATTAAAAGAAGAATAAAAGATTTGTCTGATGACATCAAATGCCAGGTCGTAGAGGAAATCAAAAATGCTGCTTTTGGTGTATTTGCGATTCAAATTGAAGTATCAACAAACATCTCTTCATGTGCACAGTTAATGGTGTTTACAAAATATATCTACAATGACACTTTCAAGGAAGAATTTCTATTCTGCTCATCTTTAGAAACAACTACAAAAGCAGCAGATATTCTAGAGAAGGTTTCAACTTTTTTTCAGTCCAAGAATTTGGAATGGAAAAATCTTGTTGGTTGTTGCACAGATGGTGCTCCATCAATGTTGAGATGCCACTCTGGCTTCCAGGCTTTGGTGAAGATAAAAGCGCCAAAAAGCAGGAATCTTCACTGCATGCTGCATAGGCAAGTTTTAGCTTCCAAAACTTTGCCTAATGCATTGCCAAAGGTGTTGGATGAGATGATACAGATTGTTAATTTCATTAAAGCTGGAGCACTAAATTCTCAGCTTTTTAAGAAGCTATGTATGGACCTAGATTCTGAGCACTTGGTACTACTGTACCACACTCAGACCAGGTGGCTCTCCAAAGGAAATGTTATCTGATGATTTTTCAATTGAAAGACGAACTGAAAAAATTTTGTCAACTTTAAAACAAGGTGATGTATTATTCCTGGCTGGAAGATAAAGAATGGATACTCTCACTTGCTTACTTACATGACATATTTGAACAACTGAACAAACTGAATCTTCGAATGCAAGGCAAGGACACTAACATCATTATATTTGTTGATGCACTGAGAGCTTTTAAATCCAAACTGGCAAACTGGAAAAGAAAAGTGGAAATGCACAATTACACAATGTTTGAAAAGTTGGATATACTCCTTGATGAAAGACCAGAGGGCATGCCCGATCACATAAAAAATGTAATTCTGGAACATCTTTCAGCTCTTGAAAGCAAGTTGGAGAGGTATTTTCCTGAAACCACTGATGAAGGTCTTGACTTCGTAAGAAATCCTTTTAAATATCCAGTTGAAAAGCTTGCTGATGATTGCCAGGACGAATTTTTGGAGCTTATCAATGATTCTACTGCACGGCAAGAATACGAAGAGAAACTTCTGTCACAATTCTGGGTCACGATGAAAGATTCTTACCCTAAAACAACAGAAAAAGCCCCTCACATTCTTATTCCCTTTGTCTCAACTTATCTGTGCAAGTCTGGATTTTCTTCTTTGCTGCAAATTAAAAGCAAACAAAGAAATAGACTTTATGTTGAAGATGACTTATGATGTGCACTCTCTCAGACTGCACCTTGTATTCAGATGCTTCCCGATAGAAAACAACAAGCATCGCATTAATTTGAAAGTTCAAATAAATGCATCTCTGAATATGTGTATTTCCTTATTTCGTCTAGTAGTGACTCGAATGGATACTTTATATGGTAGGGGAGGAATTAAAAGATTCAAAATAGGCAAAGGGAGGCATGCAACAAAAAAGGTTGAGAACCATTGGCTTAAGTACTTGTATGACTCACTTTTACTCCCTTCATGATTCAGTGATTGGATTTCTATCCTCTCCAGCATTTATTATCAATTGGCTGAAGCTGTGAAACTATTAAAAAATGATATTGCTTATTTGGGAGACATTTTCACTTTCATACATGAATTGATTAAAAAATTTCAGGGTGAAATGATCACACTGATCAGATGCAAAAGTGTGTTAACATCATTTATATCAAAGCTTTTCTTGTACAAAGAAAATATGGGGCAAAACATTTTATCTCAATTTCCAAATCTCTGTGAGAATAATGCTATAGAAGATGAACGACTGAAATACTGTTTGCATTTACATAACCTAGTGGAAGATAAGTGGCTTTTCTTTGCAGACCTCCTTAATCTTAATGTTTTAGGTTGGTAATTCAACCATTTTCTGCTGATCCTGCAGACCTTAAAGTTGAACTTTAAGATCATTTTATCGTCTTGCAAAATGATGACGAATCCAAAATGAACTTAAAGAAGATAAGTATGATATATTTTGATGCAAGGCATCTGGCAAATACCTGCTCATATGGAACAAAGTAAGACCATGGATTCCTTTTATTTCTGATGTCTTATTTTGTAGAAAAAGGGTTTTCAGCCATGACACTATTACTATTAAGACAAAGAAATCATTTTTCTATCAGCAAACAGGGTGATTTATGATTAGACTTGACCAAAACGTCTTCAAATATTAAAAAGTTTGTTGAAGATTACCAAGCTCATCTATCTTATTGAAAAAATAGCATTTACTATGATTAGTCTACTTGTTTAATTTATTTCAATTAAATTTATTTGTAACTTTACATCTTCTTTTATTGCTGGGGGGTAGTGAAGTATAAAATGCTGTAAGGGGGAAACAGTACATAAAGTTTGAAAACCACTGGTATTGACCAAACAGCAATGCAGCTGGATTGAAATATGTTGCATTATTTTGAATTATTAAAGCTAAAAATATAGTTTGAAAAGTAAATTAATGTGAAAATTTCAAATATGCAAAAAACTATCAATAAATATATGTTTTAAAGTTTCTTATTACTTAATCATTGGAATTTCTTTGCATGCTAATCCTATGAGTAAGAAAGCTTTAAATTTAGCTGTACAGCTTCTGCTACTAAATTTGGCTTTAACCTTCCTTGACCTGAAATGGGGTCAGAAATGATCCCAGAGTATGAAATTTTGCAATAATTTCTAAACTACAAGTTAAATTTATGTGAAATTATCATTTTCTTCCTCAAATGATGTGTAAAACATTGACAAGAAGTACCAATGCGATACCTGTTTTATTTTACTACTTATGATGTTTTCAAATGTTTGAAGCATTTATGAACCCATTTCAGGAGCATGTGTTGATGTGAAATATTGTCCTAAAAATTATTTATTGCTGAAATTTTTAATTTTTGTAAATTTTTTCTGATAATAGCACCCAAGTTATGTCTCGTAAATCTTTTTGTGATAAACAAATAAGCAAAGTTTTAGATAGTTTAGCCGATTTGGAGGTTGATAGTGAAGAACTTATTTGTGATGAAGATTCAGAAGACAATATCTTGCCTAATGGAAATGATTCTTCCTCTTTTAGTTATGAAGAAGACTCAGACAAATATGATGATGAGGATTACAAAACCTCAAGAGATGGGACAAAATGGAGGAAAACTTCCCCTTCTGCTCAACAAAGAACTATACGAGTGAGATGAAATACTGTACGAGTGGCATCTGGACTTAGAGATACTGTACGAGTGGCATCTGGACTTACAGCCATCAGTAAAAACATATACATGCCAAGTGCATTTCAGCTACTTTTGATGATAGCATCTTCAATGTGATAATAGATTGTTCTGAAAGAAGGCAGCACAACTCAGTTATCCTGAATAGAAATTGAAGAGAGAATCACTGAATGCTTTTATTGGAATCCTAATTTTGTTTGGTGCAACAAGAGGAAGAAAGGAATCAATCAAATGTGTTTGGAGTAATGATGGTGCATTTTGCCAACCAATTTTCAAGGCCACAATGGGACACAATGCTTTCCAAAATATATTGCGTTTCATTAGAACAAATAATCACGAAACTCATCAGGAACGAAGAACTTCTGATAAATTAGCTCCAATAAGAGAATTTGGAAAATTTTCATGAAAAATTGTCAAAAGTGTCTGGTGCTTGAATCGCAAATGTGTGTTGATGAACAGTTGTTTGATTTTTGAGGAAAATGCCTGTTCTGAGTGTATATGAAAAGTAAACCAGATTGTTATGGTATCAAGATTTGGGCTAATTGCAAAAATCCTTCAGGATATGTTTAGAATTTACAAGTATATTCATGCCAAATTTCCTTTGCTCCTGAAAAAAGCAAGGACAGCATATAGTGTTAGATTTAGTAAAAGGTCTAGGTCAAGAATACAAAGTAACTTGTGATAATTTCTTTACTTTGCTTGAACTTGCAAAGGAGCTGGCAAAACAAAACAAAACTTTGCTTGGTACAATGAGACAAATTCGAAAGTACCAAAAATCATGTTGCCTTCCAAATCATGAGGTGAATTCAAGCTTGTTTTTGTTTTCAAGAGATGCAATGATGGTGTCACATGTTCCTCGCAAAAACAAATCTGTTATTTTGTTATCAAGTCAACATAATGATCAGGCAGTTAGCACTGCAGAACATGCTAAGCCAGATATTATATTAGATTATAACAAATCTAAGGGTGCTGTTGATAGTGCTAACAAGATTCTCAAAGAATTTTCTTGTCACAGAATCTCAAAAAGATGGCCGTTTGTTCTTCTCACCCATATTATCGATGTTTGTGCTTTGAATGCTTATGTGCTTTACCAAAAAAAATTTCCAAATACAGTACTGACAAGACTTAACTTCCTCAAAGATTTGGGTTCTGAACTTGTGAAACCAGCTATCAAAACAAGGGCAAATTCTCCAAGAACAGGAATACCATTGTCAGTCCAAGCAGCTATGGCATCAGTTATAGGCCCTTTTCCACAACAGGTTCCACCACCAATACCAGCTAATTCAGGAAAAGGGAAAAGAAATTGTAGCTCATTCTGCCCAAGGTCAAAAGAAACCAAATATAGTGCTAAATATTCATTATGCTCTGCATACATTTTCCCTGAATATACTGAATCCAATGTAACAACTTGTTCAAACTGTAATGTTTAATTATTTGTAGCCATTATTTTATTTTCTATTACATTTTGTTTTTCCTTTCATAAACATAAATTTTAGTACATGAATATTTGAAAATAAAGCTTATAAGTCCTTGAGTATAATTTTTAATCCTTTCTTTCGATTTAGGAACCTTAATAAAATCTTTAAAAACAAAAAACAGTTGGGGTCATTTTAGTTCTCTCCTCCATGTATCATGAGAGGTTTTAGGTAGAGGAAGGTAAATAGATAATTAACTAATTGTATTAAGAGTTTCAAATTTTCACTATGCAATTAACCAGATTCAACTGAAAGATGTATTGCTTCATTATAATAAAAAATTTGTCAAAACATTTTAAGATTTGGCTAACTGATGCATCCATTAATAAAACATGCAAGTAGTTAAGAAATGTAAAAAGATACACAAAAATATATTAAAAAGTTAAGAAACAAGCAAAAACTAACTTAACTATAAAACTTATTGCACAAATATACCACAAACAATCTTTTTAAAATATTTAAGAAAATGATGTTATTAACCAATTACTATTAACCTACAGCATTGAAAATTTTTAAGATATAAACAACCCAACCGTCAAGTAACAACATTTCCAGTTCCCCAAATAGCAAATACAGTTACACCAAGAATGTTAATAATTGTCATTGTAAAAAATACAGCAGTCCAACTGTTGGATAGATTTAGTATATATCCAGTGCAATAAACACCAACAAACCCAGGAATAGCTCCAAAAGCATTCATTATTCCAAAAACTGACCCAGCATATTTTGGTGCAATATCCTGTGGATTCACTAAAACACCACTGTGATGAAAAGTCAATACAGAGACTGAAACTCCAGCACAAAAAACTGCGCTATAAAAATTAGCGCAATAAGGTAATAAAGATGCAAAAAAACCTGATCCCACCATTGCAATTACTTGCATTGTCTTTCTTGTAAAGCCAATACCCCAATGTAATTTAATTAATTTATCACAAAGCCATCCACCAATAATGCTTGTGGGTATGGACATAGCCCAAGGAATGACGTTGTATATCCAACCTCGTTCATTTGGGAAAAAATCATGAAAAAAAGTTGGCAGCCATGACAACATTATATAAAAGCAATTATTCATACAAATATGTGCAAATATCAATGACCATACAGCAGGTTTGGAAAAAATATGTTTCCAAGGCACATTATTTGAACGAAAACTAACATCAGGATAAGAATAGATCATACTGTCAATTGATATAACTTTGTTCTTTGGCTTTGATATTACAGAAAATAAACTATAAGTACATACCAAAGCAGTTGCACCAATTATGTAAAATACAACTTCCCAGCCACGATATTCCAATATTAAAGAACCAATACCTCCACATAACAGAGTTCCGAAATTGGCTGCTGATGTTATTATACCATTAGGTAATGATCTTTCAGACTCTGATATTTTTTTTGCTATTAAACTCATCATTGATGGATAATGAACACCTTGACTTATTCCTAATAAAATTCTAGTTATAGTTAAAATGCCTAAAGCACTTACAAAATGAAGTTTTAAGTGTGCAATTTGTGGTGTTAATAAAGTAATTGAACCCCAGACAAAAACAGATAAACAGAGTACTTTATCACCACCAATTTTATCAGCCATATACCCTCCCAAAACTTGTGTAGTGACATAGCCCCAAAAAAAAGTTCCCATTGCAACACCAAGATCAGCTTTGTTCCATCCAAACTCAAATGCCATAGCAGTTGCACAGACAGGCATTGCAACTCTAGCAGCAAATAAAACTGCAGTTAAAAGAAAAAGTCGTGCAATCCATAGCATTTGTTCTGGCTTACTCCAATATTCTTCATTAGCTTTTTCTTTAGACTTAAATCCTTTTTTATAAAACAAATCATGATCTAAATTATGCATTCTAACTAGTGTTTAATACAAAAAAGTTTTAGATTTTTAGCTTTTACATCTTATAATTAAAATTAATAAAAATAGTGTATTCAATAACACAATAAAGGTTACAACCTAAACAAATGTTTCTTTTTAAACAACTTTTTTATAGTCAGTACTAAATACAAATAAATTTAATTAATTATAAGTTTGTTTACTTTGAATTTTAAACACCATATATCAGGCTTCCACAAAATATGTTCAGTGAGTTGTACGTGGTCTGATCAATTCTTTCATGTGGCCATCTAATAAAAAATGCCAATCTATTGATTAGTAAAATAGTCATGATGCATATAATCACAAAAACAAACTACACACAGATTACAATGACAAATCTAAGTAATGAGAGCAATGACATCACAATAAAACAAATTGATGCATTTGGTATACCCTTGCACTGTTTTGAGTTGTGCCAGCCTGTCATACAACAAACTTTATGTTAGGTAATATTTACAAAATTGTTAATTACATATATATTTTATTAAATTCAGTTTATCAGTTAAAAAGTTTTATTGCTAGTTGTTTTAAATGTTTTAAGTAATTAAATATCTATAACATAAGAAAAACAACAAACACCAATTGACAATTTAAGAACTGAGTTAAAAAAGAGAACCAGAAACACTGTTGTTTGACAAAAATGCTTTAAATGCGATAAGAAAGTTACAGTTCCAAATATGTCAAGGTAGCAGCAAAGTTAATAACAGAATGAGAGTTTGATGCTCAGTTTACTCAAGTGACTTTTCTGCTGCCCATTGCATGATAAATTTTTTAATGGGGTTATGCTATTTACAAACAACAATGACTCTGCTTAAAACAGAAAGCAGCATAGAGGCTAATACAGCTATAGAATAAAAAGAAAAAATACAACAACATTTTTTTCTGTTTCAAGTGAAGCCACAAAATAAGATTTTTCAAAACTGATTATTTTACAGCCTGTTAAAAACTAGGGTAATATCACTAAAATTTGGTCAAAGCTGAATTAGCTTTGATCAAATTTTAGTGATAAAACAGATTGGCTTCAGTAAGAGTAGATTACATGAATTTTTTAAGTTTATTCAAAGCTAATAGATTTATGGGTCTCTTCAAGAAGTCACTGTAAGCAACTTTTGTTCATAAAACTCACCTGGATTCCCTGTGGTTACTATTGCTTTTCAAGAGATCTTTTTTCTCTTGGTTACTTTTTTATTGCATCCTAGTGTTGTAGCGGGGATTCTGAATTAGTTTCATCCAAAAAAGTTACTTACGGTGATTTCTTAAAGAGACCCTTTGTTATTGTGCATATTTATTGTACTGAAACAAACCACTGTAGTGTGTGAAAAAATAGAAAATTTTGCAAATGTAAAAAAAATCAATAAACACACAAGACTCATAATCAAAAAATATTGTATTATAATCATGTATAGTTTGACTTTAAATAATTTAAAAACAGATATGAAATAAATCTGGGTTTTTTCAAGAAGTTACTGTAAGCGATTTTTTTTGGTGAAACTAACTGGAATCCCCCATTGAGCACCAGGGTGGAATACAGAAAAAACCAAGAGAAAAAAGATTTCTCAAGAAGCAATAATAATCACAAGGGAATCCAGGTTAGTTTCATGAACAAAAATCACTTACAGTAACTACTTGAAAAGACCATAAAATTGTAAATGGTTATAAATTTTTTATGTTTACTTTTCAAATGTCAGCTATTTTGTTCTAGTGTATTCAAAGCTTCAGTTTTTGTACATCTTTAGTTAAAATATTGTTTCATAGTTTTTCAAAAGAATTGAGACTGCTATTTTTGTCAAAAAAATGCTTACTTGTAATTAAACTATAGTTTAAAATAAATTTTTGTTGATCAAACCCAGATTTTTAAGAAACTTAAATTTTTAGAAGTTGTTTTGCATTGTCTATAAAAGATATTAGTGAGATTAATCATGCTAAAATGGTGATAATTTGTTGCTTTCAAGTCACTGAGTCATGATCAAAAATACATAAAAAAAATTATTGTTTAAGATACTTTTTGCAGTATTAAAATAGTCGGCAACATGGACAAGTGGTTAAAGCCCCAGGCTCGTGACCAACACAGTCTTGGTTCAAAACCTACTTGCATCATTCTGTTGTGCCTTTGGAAAAGACACTTTTCGGCACATTCCCCTGCTTGGTGGTCCTGGAAAGCAGTTCTAAATTACAGTCATATCTCTAGTAAATTGCAAGTGAACAGTAATATATTGGCATCTCCAGAACCAGATCAGGGTAATTGCCCACCCTATGTATTAGTGCCTCCATCGCTTTCCTACGAGTCAGGAGGATAAATATGGCGATAAACTTACAATTACTTACAGTGACTTTATCAAGAGACCCAATTTTATACAAATACTAATGTTTTTTTAAACAATTTATTAAAAGTACCATATTGTATTTCCTTGTATAAAAATTTTATAAGACTTGACAATAAGGTTTTGAAAAACTCTTCTTTTATTTAACAGTTTAACTAACTGTTTAAACTAGATTTAATTTAGTAATTAGCTGTTATAATAAACATGATATTCAACTAAAACAACTCAACAATAATTTTAGCTATTAACAAATACTTTATATTATTTTATCTTTATAGTTATTCTCCTGACTCACAGGAAAGTGATAGAACCACTAATATATACGCAATTACCCCAACCTGCTTCCAGATATGCCAAGATATTGCTGTCTGGTTGAATTTAACAGAGATATGACTTAAATTTAAAACTGCTTGCTAAGACCACCAAGCATGAAAAAGTGCCGTAGTGTCTTTCCCAAGAACAACAGAATGGCTAAGTAGGTTTTGAACCGAGACCATGTTGATCACAATCACGGCACTCTAACAACTCCACCACGCCGCCGAATGTACCCTGCGCAGGTTACTCACTGTTAATAAAATACCGGTACAGTAGAATTCCAATTATATAGACTCGGGCAAGTCTATATAACGTGTATTGTCTATAAAAAATGTACCGGCTGCTCTCAAAGAAATATTTGAAAATATAGTATATTTCTTACATATAAACTATTAGTCTTAAAGTAAATAGTATTTATTCATCAGTTTCATCTGTAGTCAAAGCAATATTTTGCATGGCATGTTCAAAATACAGTAAATTTATTTTCAAAAAGTCTATATAATAGGTATTCTACATAATTTGTCGTCTATATAACAGGTATTCTACAAAATTTGTAGTCTATATAATTGGAATTCTACTGTATATAAAATTAACATACTGTACAATTTACAGCATAGAAAAAGTAAATAGCACTGTTACTAGTTTAAAAAATGTTCAGTTTAGTATTCTAGGCTTAGTTCGAAAACCAAGTACCAAATAAGTATCATCTCACGAATAACCATAGAATTTTGAGCAGTTTAACTTCCGGTTGGAATTAGAAAAATTCCCTTATTTTCATCAAACCGGATCTTACAAGAAAACAATATGAAGTTAATAAGCTGACGTTTGGAAAAAATACTTTAAGTTCACCATTATTGGTGTATTTTAGAATCACGGATCTACTTCGTGATCCTAAAATACAACAATCGTAGTGGACCCAGAAACTTTGGGTAAGCTGAAGTGATGTCAATCGCGCAGTGCAGGATAGTAACCTTTTTTGGAGGATTTTGCCGCGTACCGCGCCGCGTGCAAATTATGAAAAGTTTACATTTAAATTTTAAACAAACCTTATACTTGTGGCTTCTACCAAATGCAAGATTGCATTGGTAGAAACGGCATTGCGCCTCGTGCACGCTGATAACCAGATGCTAGGAATATATCAGATTATAAAATAGACTGTTACGGCAAGTACTCTGAGTTTTGAACCCGGGTTTATTTCTGGCTTTGATTTACTTAATTTTTGTTTTGACATTTAATTTGATTCACTTCATTTTTTCACGGCGCTCGCTTGCTAATTGATTGTTGCTTTGAGCCGACATTTTCCATTATCTCAGCGCGCTCGATTGCTAATTGATTGTTACCTCGAGCTTACTTCTTTTTCCATAAGTTGGGTGAAAATTGTGTAGAAACGCTTAGTTTTGCTACTTCAGCCTTTGTGTAGCGGTCGTAGATTTACTGTTTGAAATACTGTTAGACGCCGTTGGGAGTGCTGTTGAGGCTTTTGAGCTGCTTATAATACTGTTGGAGATACTGTTCGATATTGTTAGTTTTGTCGGTCTGCTCCGTGTCAGTCTACAGTTGGTGAGTGTTTTTAAGTCTTTCTTTTGCGCATTATTAATTAGTGTTTACGTTTATTTATAGAAAACCGTCCAATCTTCCATTTAACGTCCAATCATCCAAATCGTTCGTCCGTATTATTTCGTCCGATTCGTTTTATTTTCGTTCATCCGGCTTATTTCGCATTGTTTCTATATCTTAATACAAATTTAATTCAAATCAAATCAAGGACGCGTACATTTCCGGAGACAGCCACACGGAGTTTAAGACCGCGAAGAACTTACTGTAACATAGACTGTCCCTGATGATAGTTTAAAACTCGAAACCCTGGTCAGGCCGTGACCTCAGGTTCGGCGTGCACGAGGCACAATGCCATAGATGGTGCTTTTTAGTGTCATCTGTTTTATAACCTGATAAACAAATCTTATTTTGCATAGTGTCAGGTGCATAATCAACTGAATATTCGTAGAAAAAAAATTTTTTCGTACGACATTTGCTAAAACAAGATAAGTCGGTTTGTTCTTAAGAAGTCCGAATATACGCATTGTGCAACTGCAAAGCAATAAATTTATTTTAGGTTTTAGTAATAGAAGATGATTTAGTATCTAAGATAAGAAAATTTTCAACATTAATCTTTTAATCTAATTTTTATATATTTATATTTCAGTGCTTGAACCTCAATTTTTGAGACCATTTATATATTAATATCGTACATTTCTAATTAACACTAATTCATAAACTATACCTTACTTTAACTGGTAAAAACTGATTGCAAAATTTTTTACTTCCATTGTGAAAGCAATTGAAACTATGAAAACCATTGCCGTTGTGAACGATAATAGCCCTTTCAACTTTTAGTTTGAAAATGTAGAATATCCGGCTGTATCTTTAGACAACCGTCGGGGACAAGGTTTTAAGTTAATTTAAGCCAATAATTCTTAACAAAAGGCACGCCTCTCTTAAAGGGGGTTAAAAAAATTCATGGAAGTAAATTTTAATTACATGTTTTTAACAATGCATATATTTTGCGAACTTCAAAAATATTAGCCTATCTGTTTCCATTGCGTTTATATTTACGAACTGCAAAAAAAAAAGTTTGTTATTCAGTTGCTGATCTTGTAGTGACAGTTAAATATCTGCTTCTGGGTAAGTAAGTGAAAAAATTAAGGCTTTTACAAAAAAGAAATTGCATAAATGCATAAAAATTACATAATTCAATTAGCTTATAGACTATGTTGTAGATTTTCGGTATAAATAATTGCTGTTAATTTTCTCTATAAGCAAGTGCTGCTAATGATTCGTAGTGTTGTAGATTTTAGTTAAAAGTGATAGCCACCGTAGTTTCGTAGTTAGTTGGACTGACTCATATGGCTTTCTGGGGAAGTTGTGATGTCTTCGCATTAAAACTCGTCTTGCCGAAACTGAAGTCAAACTAGAGAAAAAAGGCACTGATGTATTATAGTAGGCTACTTCGAAAGTTGCTTTGAGTAGAAATTAAGTTAATATTTCGTGATTTTTACAGTGGTTGATAAATTGAGAACCTGAAGGAAGCGGCCTTAATATTTTGGTTTGTAGAAATTAAGTTAATATTTCGTGATTTTTACAGTGGTTGATAAATTGAGAACCTGAAGGAAGCGGCCTTAATATTTTGGTTTGTAGAATCTTTTCATAGACGTTTTCAATTGGCAGTAAATAATTAGTATTTTAATTGGTTAATTAGTCTGGTTTGTTGTTAGTTGCAAAATTTGAATGATTGTTATATCTATTTTAATAAGCGTATTTTATTTAGCTTTTATTTGTACATGAATGCACATAATTTGTTCCAGATAAACCGCTTTAACACCAGAATTACATCGATTCGAATGGAAAGAAAGGTGTAAAGAGTTTAAATCGTGTGTTGTCAAAAAGAAATCTAACAATTTTTCAACTACGTTGTACTTCCACTTATGTTCTTTACTTGGGTGTTCAAGGCCATTCAGTTGAAGTAATTAACAGGCTACTTGTCAATTTTTCTTTACTTAACGATTAGGGGAAGTGTGGGACCTATGGAACGGTGGGACCCGTGGAACACCGGATTTATTTGAAAACGGAAAACGGATTTTTTGAAATTTTTGCATTTGGAAACACACTTTTGTAAGACATGCTTATTCCAAAATTAAAATTTGTGGAACTGCTAGTTTAGAAGGCAGTAAAGCTGTTTTTTCATTTTCGGGGTAAAAAATGTCCTTTTTAGGTTCATCTTTGTAAGAATTTTATAGTTTCTTGAAGTTACTAAAACTATTAACGTTGGTTTCTTTGAAAAGACTACTTATCTAGCTATCAGTTGATCAAAAGTTTTAGTTGTCAAAGTGTAGTGTGTATGAACTAAAAGCTATTTTCCATTAATTATAACTATGTGGGACCTTTGGAACATGGCGTTCCATAGGTCCCTTGTATTTCAGGTCATGCCTACATTTAAATCTAGATTATCGAATAAGGGTTTGTTTAGTGAAGAGGACCTAAATAAAGCTTTGAAAGGTGTTCTTACTAATGAACTCAGTTTCAGAAAAGCTTCGAAAGTTTACAGAATACCTATAGGTACTTTGCACCGTTGTAAGAAAAAGATGCATCCAGGAAACACTGAAGTTTCAGAAAAGCTTCGAAAGTTTACAGAATACCTATAGGTACTTTGCACCGTTGTAAGAAAAAGATGCATCCAGGAAACACTGAAGTTAAGAAAATCTCTATGACTACAACTCAAGTAAGTAAATTTTTGTTGGGCTAAGTTTTATGCTTCTAACCTAGGCCTATACTGACAAAGAGGCTAACAGATTTTGTCAGTTAGGCTAATGGTTTGATCTAAGCCTAATTAAGATTTAAGAATGAAATGTAACCTAATAAAAAACTAGGTTATTAAACAAGGAATTTAATAACCTAATTTAATACTTTATTTAAAAACCTAGTTAATTTTTAATAACCTAACTATAGATTATTAAATAAGGAATTTATTAACCTAGTTTTTCATATCCAGTTAATAGGCTAATTACTGTTTGTATTTTTATAGATTTTTACAGAAGATGAAGAACATGCATTAAAGGATTACATCATTAAACTTTCAAAGCTGTTTTATGGCCTTGACAAAATTAAAGTCAAAAAACTTGCTTATGAATATGCAAAAATAAAAAACAAAAAAATTCCTAATTCATGAAATGAAAAAAAAATTGCTGGTGAAGATTGGCTAAAAGGCTTTCGTAAGCGAATAGGAGATTTAAGTTTGAGAAAACCTGAAAGTACAAGCCTTGCCAGAGCCATGGCATTCAATCCTTTCAATGTTCATGCTTTTTTTGACAACCTCAAAAGTATTCTTATCAATTCAAACATCCCTCCAACCAGAATTTGGAATCTTGATGAGACTGGAATTAACACAGTTCCCAATTCCAGAAATATTTTATGTAGAACTGGTACCAAGCAAGTTGGCCAAATAAGATCAGGGGAACGTGGTTTAAACATTACAATGTGTTGCTGTGTCAGTGCTACTGGAATGGCTCTACCGCCAGCATTCATATTTCCCAGGGTTCGATTTGCAAGCCACATGTTGCCCGGTGCTCCTGTTGGTAGTCTTGGTTTGGCCAATCCATCAGGATGGATGAAACAAGACATTTTCCCACAAGTCTTGAAACATTTTATTGACAATATGACAGTATCCAAAGATCAACCGGGAGTGCTGATCATGGATAATCATAACAGCCATATAACTTTAGAGGGTGTTGAGCTGGCTAAAAACCATGGCTTAGATCTGCTTACCCTGCCGCCTCATTGCAGCCACAAACTGCAACCTTTAGATGTGGGTGTATTTGGAGCCTTCAAGAAATTCTACAGCTCATTTTGTAATGAATGGCATCTGTCACATCCTGGGGAAACACTGTCTTTATATTATGTTGCTGAATTGTCTAATAAAGCTTTTGTTAAATCCTGCACCTTGGAAAATATTACTTCTTCATTCAGGCGGACTGGAATATTTCCCTTCAATTCAGAAATTTTTACAGAGGATGAATTTTTACCTTCCAGAGTACCATCAGGTGCAAAACGTTTATTCAGGCGAGATAAACATCGACGCAAGTGTGCTTGACACCACTGAGGCTGCTGTTCAGTCTACATCTACTCCAGCGTCATCAAACCCAGGCTGTAGCCTGGAAGCAGTATCTGAAACCTCTTTAATTGAATCAATCGCCCCACTACCGAAAAAGGCCGCGAAAAATTCGGCGTCGTAAGAAAGTTTCTTCTGCCATCATCACACGCACACCTGTGAAAAAAAGACTTTTCCCTCAGCAATCAGGAGATAGTTCAACTGATGAAGAAGAAGTATTTGCTAATTCAGAAAGTAATGCCAGTCTGTTTGATGGTGATTCCAGCCTTGCTCCACAAACTGACAAGCTTGTCATACTCAAATGTGGTGATTTTGTTATTGCTAATGTGCACACTGCAGCTGGAAATTGTAAAAAGTTTATTGGAAAGCTGGTTAGTGGACCAGATGAAGATGAAGACTTTGAAATCAGTTTTCTGGAGAGGTCAAGAAAAATTAAAAATGGATTTGTCTTTCCAGAAATGGAAGACCTAGCCTCCATTGGCAAAAAAGATATTGAAAAAATTTTGCCTCCACCTCATGCAGCTGCTCAAACTAAACGGTTATGTGGGGTGATGAAATTTAATGTTGATTTATCATATGTGTAATTGTTTTGTGTGTGCATGTTTGTTTATGTATATTTTTGTGTTTATTTGAAGTTAATGTAAAAAAACAAAAAACGTTTGATAGCTTTGTAAAAGTGTTCCATAGGTCCCAGACGGTGTTCCATAGGTCCCACAGGGGTGGGACCTATGGAACGAAATGTAAAAATTTAATAATTGCTTGTAACTTGGCAACCAATTAACACACAGATAAACCATTTTATCCCAATGCAGAGCTACCTAATCACAACATGCAGACCAATTTTCAAGCAATTTTTAGTTAAAATATAAAAGTTACAACCGTTTAAAAAAAATCGTTCCATAGGTCCCACACTTCCCCTACATATTGTTAGCAACATATTTTAACAAAACCTAACTAGATTTGATTTTGAAGAGTCTCTTTAAAATGGCTAGTTTGGCAGCACTATTTACAATCAAATAGTAAGTTACCAACATTTCTCTTACAATAACTGAACTGATTATTGGTTTATCTAATTTTTTGTGATTTCTTTCACTAATGTAATTTTTAAAGACTAAAAAAGTCTTCATTTGACTAATGAAATGAATTTGTCAAAAGGAGTCCATCTTTTATGTTTCAGGGCTAGTTTCCCCTACGATCATGGATTGGAGTATTCTTTGTTTCTTTTAATAACTTTTTGCTTAGCGTTTTTTGTCGTTTTAAGCGCGAAAAGAAACAAAGAAATTCTAAAACAAACAAAAATTGCTGCATTTCACGCTCGTAGTGGAAACGAGCCCTTCGACTTTAGTAATTGTTCATTATAGGAGCCTTGTAAACCTTGTAAATTTTTGAGTAAGGGGCGTACCAAAAATTTTTTAAAGAGGACGGCCATATAATTACATTATTTGGTTTTCAAGTGGAAATTCAAATAAAATGCATATATTTTTGAAGTGGTGTTCGTACCAACAAATTGAGACGGACACCGCCCTTTTTTTAAGAACCGAATAGAGTACATAGTCCGCAAAAAAAATTCCAGGTTTTAGCAAAGAATAAGAAAAACATGTACATGAGCCGGTAAGATGTTGGAAACCAAGATGCGTTGCATTTTTTGTCCATCTCTGCGTTTGCTATAAAGCTATTCAAAACCAGGTGATTGGGGACATTAAGATTGTTCAAAAAAATTCAGTTTTTTCAAATCAATGTATTTTTGCCAGTTACAAATTGCATAACTAATGTCGTCTATATCAATGCTCTGAACGTCCATAGTAACTGTCACTCTATTGTTTGTGACTTTTGTGATGACAGAGTGACGATAGATGTTTTAGCTGTAACGTACCCAAGAGCTCGGCATCTCTTGTTATTGCGTTTAAATTTTTGTTATCTTTTGCATTTAAAACAAGAAGTCAGTGATTTTTCTCTTATCATTCAATAACTTGCTTCACTCTATACGTAATATTTGTCTCAAATATAAAATTAAACTATAATATTTAATGATGCCTAAATAAAAACGATTGATATGCCAGATTTAGTAAGCTTTAAAGGCGGTTCAGGAAAGGCAGAAGAAAAAAAACTTTGGAGACAACAGCAAACCATCGCATCGAAGAAAATACATGAAAGAAAAATTCTAACAATAAGCATTCTAATTATTTCCTACTTAAGCCATTTTATCTTTTCTTGCAGTAAATTCTAATTAAAATAAACGACCAGCAATTAACAAGAAATTCAACACTAACACTAAAAAGTAATGCTTATCGCATAACAATCACCTGTTCTCATAACTAATACCCATAAATTCTCGCGCTAAAATAAACAAAAAATTGTTAAAAATGTAACAGTACCAACAAAAAAACGCTTATTGTTTTATTCAAAAAAACTCCCCCATATCAGTCGTCTCACTTACTGACTCAAATGCTCGTTATTTTAACGCAATCACTGTAGAAAAGCTTAAAATAAATTTCTGTAGGAAGACTTGATAAAGTTTCTGTAAAGAGAATATCTCTTTAAACCAAATAAATACATCACAACAGGTAGCAGCAGCTGTGATCCCAGTCAGTGAAGATTTATGTGGCTTCGCTGTGATCTCATTTTCTTCAGGTCTAATAAAAATAAACGAGTATATCCTCATTCAATTCAAACACTTATCAATTTCATCAATTTTAAACACTCAATTTTCATCAATTTCAAACATCAATTTCAAACACTCAGCTTCAGGTTATAATTAGACTAACAGCAACAATATAGCCTAACTAACTCGAAATGGAAAACACCACCTATCTTTTAATTACGAGAAAAACAATTATGCAACTAATCTTTTTGCTTTTGAAATTCTGTATATCAAGTCCAAAAGATCAAAGAATCCGCGGCACTAGGGTTTCCAACTCTAACACATTTAAATAAAGGACAAAATGAAAAATAGATACTACCAATTTTTTTCGCAAGGAAATATTTAGATAAAATCAAAAATTTTAGGGCAGAAAAAAATTAAAAATTGAGGTGAAGACTTTTTTTAGAAATCACGATGTTTTTGGGAAGAAAATTAACTAATTAACAGAAATTTAAATGATTTTCAAGTAAAAAACATTTCCATACCACATAAAGGATCGGAATAGGCTAAATAAAGGACAGTCCTTTCCAATAAAGAACGGTAGGCAATTTTACACGGCACAATGCCCTTTGAATACGCAACTGTTTTGTGTTAACACTAGCTTTACGGAAAATTTTTTATACCTATTTTTACGGAGGGGTCGTTTTTGACCCCAATCTTGTTTTGCTTATTGTGTTTTTCTTGCATTAGTTTCTGAACTACTAGTCTGCTGTATTGCAATGATTACACATAATGAAATGATTTCAATTTTAAAAAGGACGTTTTGTACAAAATATAAAAGCATTTAACTAGTCAGTTTTATGCAGGCTAAGCACTTTACGTAAGTCACTCTAAAATTGTCTTGTGAACATTTTCCACAAGTAGGTTTTTGACATAAAATACAAGTTGAGATTGTCTTGTTGTTGCAGCATACACTATGACATTTCCTCCGCTTCCGCACTCCTTCATTGCCTCCTCTGAGTTACCTATTCCTGTTGCTCAGACAAGGTTCTAGCTTGCCCAGCAGGTTTTCTACAAGCATTACTATGAACTGCCGGCGTGTTATGCGATTGCTTGTCACTTTTTTATTCAATACGTAGGAGTTGATAGCAGTAATGTCCAAGATGTTGCCCCAGACAGCTACCGGCCATCTTCAACTCGCTGACCTTGTAGTGTATAAGCGTGCCATTTGATCAAAGCAATCAACTCCTACTTTGTTTGCGTTATAAAATAAAATCATTTCCGGCTTTTTCTTTTTATTGCTTGTATCAACATCTGCCGAGTCGTGCATGCTGGAAAGTAAGCAAACTGACTTTTTCTCTTTTGCTTGATATTTCACAAATAAGAAGTTTGTGGGATCATGCCAATAAAAGTTACTTGAGTATGTAGCTTCATTCTCTGATTCAGTCGTTTTTTTGCACAACTCACGTCGATTTTTTCGCATTGTTCCAACAATGGATAGTTTGTCTCTTGCAAGTTTTTTGGCAACGGGTAATGAGGTAAAAAAGTTATCACATGTTATGTTGGAACCCTTTCCTTTGATATGTTTGCAAAGATTGACAACCACGGATTCAGCAAGAGGAGCACCAAAGCGCTGTTCTTTTTCTTGAGCTCCAAGATAAACATCAATGTTTGAGACATACTTTGTTTCCACGTCAGCCAGGACCTAAAACTTCACATCATACTTATTGGGCTTATTTGGCATAAAAGTCACAAAAGAACAACGCGACTTTAAGGGCATCAGTTGTTTATCCACTGTTAGCAAAAATTTACACGTATAGGGGAAGGGCAGGTGAGTTGATACACTTTTTACATATTTTGAATTTTTGTGAAAAGTATTTTAGATTTGTAACTGAAATTTTCACCAAAGTAGCAGTAAATACTTGCCTATAAATTGGATGAGTATCTGATTTGCAGCTCAATGACAAAAGGAATGACAGCCATTTAAAATTGTTCACTTAAGTGTATCAACTGACCTGCACAAGCGGGTCAGTTGATACACTGTGGAGGGTCAGTTGATACAGAGAAGGTCATTTGATACACCATGAAGTTTAAGGTAATTTTATGTTTTTGATGGAGTGGAGAAAGTTTAAGATAATTTTATGTTTTCCAATAATTACAGATTTATTTAGCAAGTACAAAGATAAGCATTATAATACAGGTCCCTGAGTCTTACAAATATGTGTTCAGCAAATGACCATAAGGGTTTTATAGTATTACATGACAAACAAATGCTTCTCTCTGCCAGCTGTATTATTTTGTAATTGTTTACAGATTTGTGTTTTTAGTGTTTTATATGAGTATATCGCATTGACAACAGCAAACGTATTACTTAAGGTAAGGAGACATCCAAGATATTGCAATATCAGGCAGTTTGTACAATTGTAAATTATGCAAGACCAAAAAACAAATTGCGCTATTGCAAGAAAAAACTGAAACAAGCAATCCAATACACAGTAAATACACACAAAACTAGGCTCAGTAGCTCAAGTCTCATTTTGTAAAGTCTTAATTAAATCGGAGCTGATTAGCTCTTCTAGAAGTCCCACCAACTACATTTGGGGGTGGCAGTTTAAACACAACGTCATCTGACACAAATGAAGCACAATCATTTTCATTTACAATAAATGTGATGGTTTCATGGTGTGTAATGCATCCAGAAAGTTTTTGTAAAAAAACTCCTTCATATTCATTGACATCCACTTCATCGACTCTAGCAATATATTGAACCACTCTTGATCTACCCCTGACATTTACAATAACATAATCTCCTTCAACAATATTTTTGTCCATTGAAAAATCGGAATTATCATCATAGTAAATCTCTATATTTTTTTCTTCAGAAGAGCTTTCAATTAGCGACTTTGTTGCTTTTTTTTCATAAAAAAGTTTTTTCTTAGCCTTCTTTGTCTGAGAAATATTTTTCTTTTCTGTTTCTGTTTTTAGTACAGCAATGCTATCTTTCACGGGCGTCGCAGTCAGAATTCGTGTTGTCTTCCTTTTTCTGGAGTTTGTCGCTTTTCTTAGTGCTGCTTTTGGAATATCATGGATTTCTTTTGGCGAGATATATTGATCTACTTCTGGTGTTGGAGCAGCAGAATGCTCAGAAAAATGTGATGTAGAAAAATATATTTGAGAAGAGCTATAAGGTTTTACAATTTGACTTTGTTGCTGAAATTCATTACTCTGGATAAATTCATTACTCTGGGATCTCGCTCCTTTACCGAATTGCGAGTGTGGCGCCTCTGAGCAAACCGCAGACCATGTACTAACAGCGTGCCCTATACATCGGGCACCACATGGAGCACGAGGTCTGACGGTTTTGGATGACGAAACTCGATGCTGGCTCAATGACATCACTGCCAGCATCTGATGCAGGCAGTACAGCAGTTTGGGGTAGTAAAAGGATAAACCCTCGGCCCCAGTCCTGTTTGTGTCTGACCTGGAGTGGATACCCTTCAAACGACGACGACGACGATTACTCTGGATCTCAGTATCTGTGCTGAGAAGACGATCAGTCACTGCAGCAGGTGCGAAGTCTAGTTCAGTAAAAATTTCCCTATTAAATGGCCAGGTGCCCGTACATTCAAATCCAGACAAAATATTTTTCGGAGTCATTGCAGCAAGTTGAGCTTTTTTTACCAGTGCAGGAATTTCATATATTGTAACATTTTTGCCAGGATTGCTACGCATCCAGTAGTCCATTGCTCTACAATAGCTTGCTTTAAAAGGCTCAAATACTGATTTATCTAAGGGTTGTAACTGTTGTGAGGTGTATCAACTGACCTTTTACCACCCTACTTCAAAAATTAGTAAAAAGCAACTTAATTTGGCTTTATCAGAGAGTGTTAAAAAACAGCCAATATATTTTTCAAAACTTGATTTACCATGCTTAAGATCTGTAGTATTTTCATTTGCTAAAAATATTCCACCGAGTCTTTAAACTTTCATAAAGATAAACTAAAAAATTCACTCAAACCAAGAAAAATTTTTCAAATCAAAATTTGAATCAGTTTTTCCGCCTGTATCAACACGACATCGTTGCCAAAGATAATTTTTTCTTCTTTTACACCGCTAAGAAGCGGTATTTTATTAACAAATGTTTTTGAAACTTCTAGGGAGGAGGTGTATCAACTGACCTGCCGTATCAACTCACCTGCCTTTCCCCTACTTCTTTTGACATTGATTAGCAAAATTTTGAAATACTTGCCTAATCGGTGCAAACTTGTCAGCGCCGGGTCCACTTCTGACTCTGTTTAGTTTGTGATCAAACCTCAGGTAATTCAAGATTTTTAGAAAATAATCTCTGCTCATATTTTCATAAAATATAGGAATGCCATATTTTTGCTCCACAAGATAGCTACGGGATGATCTTTACCATAGATCCCTCTCGCATACTGGATTCCATTAAATGTTTTTAATTCAGCTAGCTCACAGTAAATTGTTCATCGCCTCTTCGTTGAGCTTCTTCATTTGTGTATCTGCAGATCATACGCAAAATATGTTCAGAAATGAAATGTTTCCGCACATCATACGGGCTTCTTGATGAAGCTACATCACAAGGAACCCCTGGTTTTGCAGTAAACACGTTATGAGCTCCAGCACGCTCACTACTTACTGGATTGGAGCATTTTCACGGAGTGCCATCTCTGCTCAACAAGCACTCAGAAGATGCCTGCACAGAAGATGTAGGCTGGGGGCTTAAACCATCATCACTTTCACCTTTATTGGAATCTGAATCAATGTTTATGTTTGCTGGTGATACCTCTTCTTCGTCTCCAAAAGCACCAGAATGAATCTTTTCTTCATCTGACAGCTCATCATCAGTATTCCAAGATAAGATTGTGTCTGCAATTTTGTTAGCATTCATATCTGTTATAAGGCTTGCTTTAGACTATAGGATAAACAAAGTCTGCGAAAAAAAAACATTTTCATTGACGCTAAAGTTATACGAATGACCTAACAAATAATCACAAAACAGCTTTTGTTTACTCTAGTACGCTGTAGGCTATTTGTGTACTGTGTTTCATAAATAAAACTATCCTGGCTAAGGCAAAAACTTTGTTATTATTGGCTAACGCAAATACCTTCTTCCTAGCGGTACTCACCTCCTACCACTACTATAATAAATTGGAATCTAATACAAAAAAATATTTATAAAATCCTGTTAACCAGCGCTATTAACACTTTTCTTTTGATTATATTGTCATTTGTTTCTTTATCAACAAAATAACTAATATTTCAATTGCAGCTGATATGATGCACTACAAACAGAGCTTTGTCTCTAAAAAGATCTTCCTAAATGGACTTACAGAGTTAGAATGCCAGTATCTGCTTTTCATTGTCATAAGTATTTACTTAGAAGGTTCTTTCAACGTTCTTGTCACATTTTGTTGTTGTCACCCATCACATTGTTGTTGTCACAGACCAGTTATTGTTTGCTAGTGATAACAAGATGTTTTACAAACAGGTCTGTCTCCAATAATGCCTGGTCTCTGCTAAAACTAATTATATATGAAAAGGGTCGAAAGCCACCTCTCCGTAAAACTAGGGGTAGCTTTTTTCAAGACGCAAAAACTCAACTGATAAGCAATTTTTTTAAAGTTTCAAAACCTGGAATGCAATCTAGAGTAAATTTTAGGAAAAGTCGAAGCAGTTCATTGATATTCAGTCACGCATTTAGAAGATATAAACCAAATAAACAACATCCAGGGTCGAAAACGACCCCTCCGTAAGGCTAGTGTTAAGGGGAGGAAATCTGTTTACTTCTAAGCCGTTTTAGAACGCTTTCCAAAAAGCACTGACTTAAAAATCTTTAATTGATTCTTCAGTACTTTCTGACTTTTGGCACTTTTTTCTTGCAGTTATTTACGCTGTGCTGTTTAATAATCAATTTTGCGTCGTAGGCAAACAAATTTTCTGGGTTGAAAACGAATATTTACTAATAGATTTCAACATGTAGATTATTATAAAAATTATATTGACCGCAGCGCAGCTTGATTTGTAAATCAATTAAAACATAATGTACTTTTTTAAATAATAAGCCCATCTTAATCGATAGGCTACAGGTGCGGTAAGCATGCACAATTTTTTGTGCATGTTATAACGTATATCGTTTAGTTGCCGTCTCCCTATTTGCAATCTTTGCTCTATTTTGTCTTCAATTATTATCAATTGTTTCTTTTGGATGCGAATGAAAACAAACTACTCTACTTCTATTACTACTTTTCCAATCGCTTACATTGAAAAACAACCAAAATAGATTGCGCTTTTACAAAATAAGACTATATAAAGCGCAGCGCAACAAAGCGCAATTGATTTGTTTAATCTTTCATGCGCAGCGCAATAAAGCGCAAATTAGGCTATAATTTTTTAACCAAGAGCTCAGCGCAAAGGCCCAACGCTTTTAAAAAAAGTGTGAAAGCGCAGCGCAACATCCACAATTATGCAATTGAGCTTCAAGTTGCGCTTTACGCATCTCTGCTTGGTGGTCGTGACAAGTAGTTCTAAACTACACTCATATTCAGGGCATCGAACCGTTTAAAATAACGTTCCGGTTCAGGTTCAGGTTCAGGTTCGGCAAATTTTATTTTTAAAGGTTCAATTCCGGTTCAGGTTCAGCAAAAAAATCTTTTTCGGGTTCAGCAAAAAAAATCTTTTCGGGTTTAGTTCCGGTTCAGGTTCAAAAAAATTTTTTTAGGGGTTCAGTTCCGGTTCAGCTCCGGTTCCGGTTCGGAATATATCTTTTTTGTCTATTTCTGACAAGCGTTAGGACTGTAAACACAATTTGTTACATCATGTTATCATGGGCGTCCGCGGACGCGCTTTCTGGAGGAGTGATCCCAAGCAGTCGGAAACACAAAAAATATTCTTAAAAAGGGTTTTTAAAAAAATTCTGGTACAGGTTTTAAAAAAATGAAATTAAACTAATTCACTGGCATGGGTTTTGGTTGTAAAAACCAAGTCTTACCAATAAATTTATAGTAATGATCTTGCAAGCGCCAAAAGCGGAAAGGTTTAGCCACTGATACACTTGTCTAAAAATTTTTTGATAATTTTTTAGTGGCGGCCCTCACGCAGAAGGTTTACTAGTTATGAAACGTCATTAAAGATTGCGTGAAGTAAAAGATTTTTTTTCCCAAAGCTTTTCATCTGACACTCTTCAGGGGAAATCATCAGAATAAAGCAGAACTGAAACCGAACTGAGTTATAAAGGGGAAAGCAGAGTTCTCATTGGCTAAAAAAAGTTAGTCAATGAGAGAAAAGATTAAGAAATTTTCAAAGAGTAGATGAATTCTTTAGGGTTGTTTCACACTGAAAGTGGAAGCGGAAAAATCAAGCGGAAAGGCGGAAAGCGCAATAAAACCAAAGCGGAAAGCGGAAAAAAACGCCAAAGTGCAAGATTTTTCGTGCTTAGCGGAAAAATTTCAAAGTTGAAATATTTCAACTTTTTACGCTTTCCGCTCACTCGACTAGAGTACAAACGACTGGCAGGTCAACTGGTATTACCTGTATTAAGTTAGATAAATGCGGTTTTAATGTTATAAAAACTAGACATGGCCAATAAGTTAATGTTATTTACTTAAATTTGATTTTTATAAAATCTTAGGCATTTAGCTGGTTTGGGATTATTTCAAATACAAATAACTAGCATATTTCGGCATAGAAACTTGGACAGGGTTGTCTTGGCAAGTTTTTTCTAGATTAACTAAATTTTAAAAATTTGTGGAATTTCAAAATATAATCTATTTTGCACTTTATGTGTAACCTTTTTATTGCTTCAATAAAAAAGACTATAATTTTTAAAAAGAATTTTAATACATTAATATTAATTTTCAGCTTCATTTATCAAAGCAATAAATAGGTATCAATTAAAAATAAGTTATTTAAATTGCAATACATTACGGTAATACAATAGTAAACTGTTTAGTGTAATCACTTATCATATCAGTATACTAAGAATATACGGGTCCTTTCAAGAAGTCATCGTAAGTGAGTAGTTCATGAAACTAAACTGTATCCTCCCTGTGGTTACCATTGCTTTTTGAAGAAGTCCTTTCCTCATGGTTTCTTTATTATTTCATTCTTGTTTTGTAGGGGGATTTCAGGATAGTTTCACCAAAAATTGTTTACAGTGACTTCTTGAAGACACCCAAATAGATTTACTTAATAAGAAAAAATAAAAAAGATAGTGAATCACCAATCACATCGAATATTCATTCGCATATATGTAGCAACTGATCTCTAATACTTATTAATTATTTCTTAGAGTTATTTATTAAGAGTTGACATTGTTTGACATAATCTTAGTGATCAACTCAAGATCTGTTTTGAACTATGCTCAGTTGTTTTTTAAAGCTTAAAATAAATTTGTAGCAATGCAATAAATGTGTAAGTTTTTAAAGCTAAAGGATGCATTTTTATTATATGTTGTTTTTCATTTAAATTTTTAAATCAATTTTAGTAAAGCCAAAGACAATAATATTTTTTTAAATACCTATTACCAGTAGCCTACTTTATTTTTAGTTGAGTTTGTATTATTTTAATAAACTATTTAACTTATTCTATCATAATTCCAAATTTTGTTAATTTTGATTGCATAAAAATAGTTTTACAAAACATTTTTATTTATAATTGTTTTTCACATCATGATAATGAATTTTATGTTCCAGGTAGATTAAGTAAAAAAAGTATTTATTGCCAATACAGCAAATGAAAAATATCATCCAATAATATTTTTAAATATTTGGTTGTTGGATGTCATTGGCTTGGATTTAAATTGATTTATTGAAAATGTTTTTTTGTAAATAAAGGAAGAATAAAATTTTCATCTTATGCTTATATTTTTACGCTCTGGGCTTGTGCACTGCAATTACAGCATTTCCATTTAGCCTTTCTCAAATGAAATTCCACTTTTAAATTGATTGCGTCATTTTTTTAAACAATTTTTACACAACTTTATTTGTGCATGCATGGTTCATGAATCAAACAAAATAAATCAATTAATAATTTTTAAAGAAAATACTTTTTGTGCCTACTCATTACAAATGCTTGCATTCCATCTAGTGTAAAGGCACATCCTTAAATTTAGTTATGTCCATTAATGGTACTCTGTGCCAGCCATTCAAATAAAAGACTTGAGTGATCCTGTTTTTGAGACAAAACTCTTGCTATTTCTATTAAGCATGTTTGTCAATGCACTTAACTTTACAAAAAAGTACAGTTTTGCATTTATATAAAATAAAGCAAATATTATTGTTCACATAGTTCTGAGGTGGATATTGAAGTAGCTATTCTTTAATCTTGTAATAAAGCCAAACCTGAGTTTGACTTTTGCATCATCCCCACTACTTCCAAGATCTTTCATGGATTAGTGATGTGGTGTTGTGTTTGTACTTTGTTCCAGGTTGCAGTTGAAAAGATTTATTGGTGTTGTCTGTAATTTCTAGTACAGCCCATGGCCACTGTGGTGGTGCATGAACTTGAGAATTTGTAATTTAATGTATATTTTTTTAGAGTGGTGGTTTCTTATTCTGAGATGTGCCAGTTTTTTACCCATATGACATGTTAATGTGTTTTTGAATGATTGTATGTAATGGGCATAGTTTTTGTGACATTTGAGTTAATTAGTAAGAAAATAAAATTTGACGTTATTTTTCATTCATGATTTATTCTATCCTAATACTAGATTGTTCCACCAATTCTTTTGCCATGTTATTGCTGCTTTTCAATGGTAAAGTTTTTTGATACTTTTATATTTTGGCATCTGATATGACTTATATTGCCTTGAATGGTTTTGTATTGTCCTAAACTTAGATATAGTGTTGATGGGAAATGTTGCTGTTAGTAAAACATTGTTGATGTCATATTTAGCAAGCAAAGTGTGCATTTTGAAGTGCATGTGTTTGACATATTTTTCTCAATTTAACTTAAAGTAGCTGCTAAATTTTCCAATTTATTGTACAAGTTTTGTGCCAATTCAACATGAGTAGATTCTTTCATGATGTCTGCACAATTATTTGAAAAATTTTATTGATAAATTGAATTCAGTGTAGAACCAAATCGTGATGATGTTTTACTACTTATTATAAATCCAATGTTAATATGCTTTAAAATTCAGATTCATATACAGTACAGAATGTGTTTTAATATTTGGTTACAGATTTGTTTTTGTTAGCTCATTTTTTGTTATGGTTGTTGTTAAATTTTTAAGAAGTGATTACAATAAGATTCAAGTATAAAATGTGATAGTAATTTGTTAAAACTATTTTTTGTGAGAAAATAATTATTATGGATACATAATATTTTTTGGGTCTTGTCAAGAAGTCACCATAAGCAATTTTTTTTGGTGAAATTTACCTCGAATCCCCCTTTTAGCACAGGATGGAATAAAAAAGAAACCAAGAGAAAAAGACCCTTTTAAGAAGCGATAGTAACCGCAGGGGGATCTGGGTTAGTTTCACAAGCAAAAATCATTTATGGTGACTTCTTAAAGAGACCCCATTTTTTTGCTAAGGTTTATTATCTTGTACATGTGTTTTTTTTAAAAAAAGCAACAATTTACAACATCAGTTGAACATACTTATTTTCCATACATATTTTAAATCGTTTTACAAATTAAAAACTTTTTTGATACCTTTTTTTTCATAACTTACACATTCTGTTTTCAAATGAGAATTATTTAATCATATTAATAGAAAAATGTAGGCAACATTGTTTTTAAAAATGTTATATCTTTTAATTGTGATTTGTCAATTGTGCAATAAAAGAGTGTAATTGCTTTGATAAAATGTATGCTTTGCTGTATCTGTCTATATCTATAAGTGCTTTAATAATAAGATAGCATTATAAAATTTTAAGAATCACTTAGATATATTGAATTTAGACCAATAATAAAAGGTAGAAACGTATGGAAGATAAAAAGTATTAGTTCAACGTTTAGCTCGTTACCAGGGATATCACGTTTAAATAGTTTCATGGCACTGTATAATTAAGAAAAAATTCCAACGACGTCAGCTGCTTTCTGTTTTTTACATAGCTTTGAATAGCAACCGTGGACTAAATTTGAAAATTGTTAACAATTGTGACCCCCCAGTCACACTTGGCGAAAAAAATCAACTGGAAAGCGTATTTTCCGCTAACATTTTAATGTGGTGCATACTAAAAGCGGAAGCAGAAAAAGCAAGCGGAAAGCGGAATTTTCCGCTTCGGCTTTCAGTGTGAACCAACCTTTATGCTTACACAGAAGGGGTTTGAGAGATTTAATGAAAGTCGCTTCAAGGAGATGTTGACCAATGGCGAATTCGTGAAATTGTTGTGGGCGTATGTTGGCCTTGCAAGAGAGGGAAAGGCGTTGGCGGTTGTGCGAGGCAGGAGGATCGGTGATGGATCTAGAAACGTGTTGTTGAATTCGCTCTTCTAGGCGTTGAGACGTGCAACCAAATTTTATCAATAAAGTAAAAGGTTGGTGGTTTTGCAATTAAAAACAACCATTATTAATGCAAAAATTCTTGTTAAGTATAATCCAATTTTATAAGCTTTTGTATATTAAAACTTCTTTAGATACTATAAATAAAAAACAAAAACCGATGACGGTCAAACAAAAAGAATGTTTGTTATTGAAAACGAATATTTTTTAATAGCAAAAAAAATTTTCGCGCTTAATTATCATCTGTTTTTGGGTTTTATTTATGGTATCTGAAGTAAACGAAAGACTAAAAAGAAATACAAATGGATTAAAATCAAATCTGGCGTTATCTAATCAATGAAAAGTTAAAATCGTAACTATTATGAATTGCAATCTCCATACTGACAAACAACTCAATCTTTATCTCTTCAGTGGAAAATTTTACACGCACATGTGCGCGAAACAAAAACTCCCAAGAGGTTTTAACGCACGAGTTAATTTATGAAAACGTTTATGAAGAAATACATGTATTAAGGCAATAAAAAAGTTTGAGTCAGCCAAATCTTCACTAAACAATTTTAAGAGATAAATCTTTGATGTAAAGTTGAAGCGAACATTGAAGCAAACGAAAAATTTAACTAATCCAATTTCAACTGCTGTAGTATCTTTAAATAAGCCTAAAAACTATGAACAGCTCATCCCGAATCAACCTTACCGCAAAAGTGAAGGCTTTTTTAGATTTCAACATGCAAATTTGAGCCTAATAAGAAGCTGAGAAATAAGAGAAAAGCAGTTAGCTTACAAAATATTATTTAAACTTAACGCTACAAGGCAAAGGTTAATAACTTCTCTTCCTCATCTCAACAAATTTTCTTTAAAAAATTTTGTTTTTTTAAAAATCAAAAATTAATTAACTTTATTGCATTGCTTGCTCGACGGTATCTCTATCTAAAAAGTATGAAATTTTTTTCTATGCAACCTTAAATAACACTTTTGTTGACCCCAGCTGATTTTAGCTGGAGTCAACAACAAGCTGTAGTGTCCTGATGAGTCCTAACAAGGACGAAACAGGTCTGTCGGTAATTGCTTGTTGATTGACTTGACCATTCTTACTTAATGCTAGCAATGGAATTGCACGGTTTAGCTTGACTTTACCCGATTCGTGTTAGTTGACTAGATGTGGTAAGCATATCAAAACCACCGTCAGTATGCCCTTGCGGCTTAGCCGTACTTATCGTAGTGCATTGTTTTCATTAAACTATATACATTATAACATGAACAAAAAAAATTGTGCATGATCACCGCACCAGTTGTGCAAAAAAAAGAGTGATTATCGTGTTTAATGTGCATATAGTAATTATTGTGCAAAAAGACATTATAGCTTTGGAAAAAGTAGCATTTTTGCGTGCAATTATGTCAAATCTTTAGCGCTTTCGGCGCTAAATATGGTATATCAGATATTATAGGAATCAATCTTAGTGTAGTAAACATTTTCTGAAGGTCATTCTAGTTGTCTAATTATAAAAATGAATATATTTTTCACAAAATCAAAAATCCACTAAACACCAGATTTCATATTCATACCAATGCAAAAGGGACTTGATGAAATTCTGATTTCATTGAAATATAAAAAATTATCATAAAATTTAACGGCCAGCGAAGGTTGAGCAATTTTACTAAATTACCAAAACCAGAGTTTGCCAAAATAAGATCTGTGATGAGCGCACAAGGGGTCCGCGACGATATGACAAAATTTGTCAACATACTCGTACGTAAAGTAATCCATACCATGAAATCCGAGACAGATTCAAAGTGAAGACCTTTTTTTTAGGGACGAATTTTTGTTTATAAACGAGCGTCCCGGTTTGCCCCTACGAAAATATGGTATGCCTGTTTATAAGCATTTATTTTTAACGGATTTTGTGTTATTTATTTTTGGGTTTGTTTTATCTTTCCTCGTTGGTTGGGCAGAAAATTGATGTGACATAAGATTGGGGTCCATGATAAAAAAAGATTTGCAAATAGAGGTTTGTGACCCAAAAAGTTTGAGAATAACTTTGACTAAACCACTGCAATAGGTTATATGGAAATTAGTACGATTTTTGACAAACTTTTTTTAATATAAAAAACAAAGCAGAAGACAACGTATTCATTAGGCTTTTCATATATCCGAGGCATATTTTATGCAAAAAATCAAGTTAAAAACATATTCACGCATGTTTTTACGTCCAAAGCATAATTAATTTTTGAAAGGGAGCAGTTGGATACATACGATATTGTTTTCGCTTTGCTAAATACAATTTTTAAATGTCAAATGAAATCCAATGTATGACAGAGTTTTAGTTATTACCATTAATTTGTATTATTCAAAAGTACCGAGTACCAGTACCACCGTACTTTTAAGAAGTACCGTGCCCACCTATGGTTATACCATGCAGAAAAAAATTGTGCATGATCACAGCACCCGTAACTGTAGCTATCTTGTTAAATGATTTGCGTAGCTACTTTATTCTCGTCCATTTAGTAGTTTTAAATTGCTTTAAAATTCTACATGCTGCTTAGTATATCATGGTATATGTTCCCTAAAAAAACTTAAAAAAATTGTTGCAAACTGAAGGAAAATACATTTTAGGACCAGTTACAGAGTTGTTTGTGTCGTCTGCAACATGGTCATTGTGTTCTCAACGTCGACAAGGTATCAATATATTAAAACGCCATAAATCAGATATAGTTATATTTCTTTTTTGTTTTGGCCAGCTATTGTTTTGCGACATGAAATACGAAATGTACTTATTATCATTCTTGACAAGATTCCTTGATTTGTTACAAAATGCCTAAATTATTACTGTTCAGTTGAGTTGAGTTGAGTTGAGTTCAGTTCAGTTCAGTTCAGCCGTTTTTTATTTCCGCCACTTGTCGAACAAAATACTTACATCAACGTAATTACACTACGGAAAAAGGGACATGCAACAAAACGAAACAATGTTAAAACGTTGTAACTGGTATTAAAATTACATATTAATTTTTGGAATGCAGCTGATTAGCTAAATATGTTCAATATTCTTTTGTTGAAAAAGATGTTGTGTCAATATTGCAATTTTTAATGTTTTCAGATTTGATGTCATAAAATATAAATGCCTTTAAGACCTTTTATGTTCCCAGAAGATTTAAGATATCTAAATTATTTAGAATATGTTTACAAGTTTAATGTGTTTTTTAACAAACTGTGAGTATCACTGATTTTTTATTAGCTAGCAATTAACTTATCACAAATAAAAATAAAAAAATAATTATATTTATAAGTTGAAAAATTTTAATGGTCTATTTCTTACCTTTAAACAGTTAAACATAATAATAATAATAATATTTTTGTGGACTGCTCTATAGCATAAAATTTTAAAAATCATACAGTCTCAGAGCAGAAAAAATGTCAGTAAAAAATCAAGCACAGCAACAAGAAAAAAAAGTATGGTAACATAGCAAAAAAACAACAACAAAAAACAAAAACAAAAAAGACAAGTAGTACACACTATTTCCAAGAAAAAAGCAATAAGATACATAATTACATATGCTGACACTGTTATATAATATTTCCCAAATATTCTATTAACAATAACAAAAGAGATAAAAAATACTTTGCAAATATCTGATTAAGTATGACAAAAGAGGTAAAAATATAAAGGCGTTTTAAAAAGTCACTGTAAGCAATTTTTGTTCATGAAACTAACCTGGATCCCTCTCAGGTTACTTTTGCTTCTTAAGAGATCCTTTTTCTCTGAGTTTCTTTTTTATTCCATCCTGGTGCTGAAAGAGACCAAGTTAGTTTCACCAAAAAAAAATCGCTTAGGGTGATTTCTTGAAGAGACCCAAAATATATATTTCACAAATATCAGAAATATCAAAAGAGGTAAAGATTAATCTGTTTACATTTCAAAAGCAGTTCTAAAATAATAGGTAGTTTAAACTGTCTTAAGTACATTTAAATGATTACAATAGCATAGATCTACCAGCAACAAATTCCAAATTTTACTCATTTTATGAAAAATATTTTTTCAGTGTGATGTCTAGCATTAATGATTGAATGGTCATTTCAGATCTAAGGTTTTTACAAAAAAGTTTATACACATAAAACAGGTTGGAAAGATATTCTGATGCCATATTATTTAATATTTTGTCGACCATAATACATAGTTTATACTGTAAAACAGGGTAACTTTGTTCAGCAGGGTAACTTTGATCAGTTAAGGTAATGGTAATAATATTTGATTTGTAGTCAGAAAAACAGCACTGGAAAAAAACCTCAGATTTTCTATGACACCCTAGGTAAAATTAATGTTGGTACTGGTGAGCTTTGATAAGTTTCAGTGAGTTTTGGCAAGTTTTGGTAAGTTTTGGTGAGTTTCAGAAAAACAACTTATTGGAAAATTACATATCTTTTCAAACCACTAAAAATCATATTTTTGAACTCTTACAATATTAAAAAATAAAAACAGTGATCAAACTAAACCCAAATGTTGTTCACTCTATTTTTACATTGGTTTTTGATGTGTGATCAAAGTTACTCCAAAGTATGGGATAACTTTGTTCAGCAGTTTGGTTGAAAGCATTTAGCTGCGAAACTGTTATGATGTCATCAAAATATATTTTTCAATGACTCAGAGGCAGAGTGTTATGATTAGTAAGAAAAAAGTTTTCTTGTTGACAGCATCAGATTGTTAGAAGCTAGAAACCTCCAAATTGATTAAAGTTACTGCGTTTTACGGTAGAAAATGTGATATTCAATGGATAACATGTGGATTCAAACATAGTATCTGGACAAGTCATGATTTTTTAATGGGATATCATAAATCAATCGAAAACATGCATTTAAATACTCATTCCAATTTACATAATAGATATTGTGGAGTAAGTGCATACAAGCTATAACAATAATCAAGACAAGAAATGATAAAACTTATTACTAACAAAATTTGGGTCTTTTCAAGAAGTCACCGTAAGCAATTTTTTTTCATAGAATTAACCCGAAATTCCCCTTTTAGCAACAGAATGGAATAAAAAAAAAAACAAAAGAAAAAGAATTTTTCAAAAAACAATAGTAAAACCACAGGGTGATTCCAGGTTAGTTTCAGTAACAAAAATTGTTCATGGTCACTTATTGAAGAGACCCCAAAATTTTATATTTTTGTGATAAGAAGAGATGTAAATTGCATAGTTTAAAAATTTTAAAGAATTCAATTCTACAGGTTTCAATAACTATACGAGGTGTGTTTGAAAAGTATCGGGACTGTATGCTTTGCACAAACAACACTTGCAACAGTGATAAAAGCTTTGTTTTTTAAGATGGCGCAATGTCTTGTGGTTGTAAAAATGTAGTTTCAGCATTCTGTGACAACCATATGCTTTTTTACAGGCTTTTCTTGAAAGGCGCTTTACTGTAGTTCGTTTTGGGATAATTTATTTAGTAAATATTTTTTTCTTTTTTTTTCTTCTTTTGTTAACAAAAATGAGCATTGAACAAAGAATCAACTTGAAGTTTCTCGTTCGACTTGGAAAAACTCCAACTGAAACATTCAATTTGCTCCAAGAAGTTTATGGAGATGCTACGATGTCAAGAACTCGGATTTTTGAGTGGCACAAGAGGTTCAGAGAGGGAAGAGAGGATGTGGAAGATGATCCTAAGAGTGGAAGGCCAACAACAAGCAGAACAAACGAAAATGTTGAGCATGTGAGAGAAAAAGTGCACAGTGACCGCTGCCTTACTGTTAGAATGATAGCAGATGAGTTGAGCATGAATAGTGAGAGGGTGTGGAGGATCATTACAGAAGATCTGGGGATGAGGAAGGTTTGTGCGAAAATGGTACCAAGGTTGCTGAATGATGGGCAAAAGGAAAATCATGTGCAAGTGTGTCAAGACATCCTGAAACAACTTGAAATTACACCAGATCTGCTGAGTAGAGTTGTTACCGGTGATGAGTCGTGGATCTTCAAGTACGATCCACTCACCAAACGGCAGAGCCTTGAATGGAAGAGTGCATCCTCACCAAGACCCAAGAAAGCAAGGCTGTTCAAGTCCAAAATTAAGGTAATGCTGATTGTTTTCTTTGATGTTCATGGAGTTGTTCATCTAGAATTCTTGCCACAGGGCCAAACCATTAACCAGAATGTTTACAAAGACATCTTGCGACGTTTGATGCGTTCGGTAAGGGAGAAAAGAAGAGAATTGTGGGAGACAAAGTCATGGCTGCTTCATCATGACAATGCTCCTGCTCACAATGCCTTAAGCATACGACAATTTCTTGCAGAAAATAACATTGCCGTGCTGGAGCAACCACCCTACTTGCCAGATCTGGCTCCCTGTGATTTTTTCTTGTTTCCTAAGCTCAAGGGAGTCATTAAAGGAACCTGTTTTCAAGACTCAAAAGCCATAACAACAGCCGTAACAAAGGAACTATGAGCGATCCCAATGGAATCTTTCCAGAAGTGCATAGAAGCATGGCAACAGAGATTAGAAAAGTGCATTCGAGCTCAAGGAGATTACTTTGAAGAGGACAAGTTGTAATTTTTACGTGGCATTTCAAATAAAATAATTATTTACACAGTCCCGTTACTTTTCAAACAGCCCTCGTATGATTCAAAATCAAAGATTGATCAAGAAACACTTTTAACAGTTTGGTATTTGGCAGAAAGTCAGGATCAATTTGCAAACAATTTTTTTAATGATATATGTTTGTTGATGTTTGTTTCATAACCTTTTTTTTTCACAAACAAGAAGCTGAGTTTTGTTTAAGTAAAGTTTTAAAAATTTTTAGTCATCCATGTGTTGATTTAATTTAAACAAGATTTTAAATTTTCAAAGTATGAAACTCAGTGGTGGGATTAAAACTGATATACAATGTTGTATCATCAGCATACGAGTGCATTTTTAAACCAAATTTATATTGTAAGTCAGTCAATTCATTGATATATGAAATAAAGTAAAGGTCCAAAAATATATTTTTGGGAAACAGCAAATTTGTTGAACATTTTTAGACTGTGGACATTGTCAATTACAACTTTTGAGGATCTGTATAAAACATTACCAGTGATTCCAAAATAAGTGCATAACTTATAATACAGACAATTATGACCGATAGTTGTTGCTATGACTCAGTGACCTATAAAGCTGTGTTGGCCAGAAATTTTATCTTTTCTGTTACGAATATCCATGCCAAAGAGGTTTGCAGATAGAGACCAGACAAAATGTAGTTCACAAGATGGCAACTTTAAAACTGGGCAGACTGTGCTCAACAACTGTGACAAGCAAGCAGTCTAAGAGAAGGAAATCTGTTGTATAAAAACCTTCTTGCATAAGGTTACACTGCAAAATGATGATATGTTATCTAGAACATTTTTCCATGCTGCCTTGGACATTGCACAGACTGAAAAGGTCTGTGTTCAGGTACTTGGCAAAAATATCTGTTCAAAAAGTACTTTCTTAAATGATTCAGCCTTATCAAGGTTAAGACACTGATGGTTCATTATCAACCACTACAAATTGACTTATTTGTTCTTCCTGTTCAATCTCTATTGGGTGAAGCTCTTGCTTTTTCCAGTGAAAAAAGACTCATCTCTGGCTTCTCAGAAAAGTCAATTTTTTAGTTTACTCACAAGCTAGATGATCAGATTGCTGTTTCTTGGAGGCAACATACACGCAAATGGGTTTGTGACATTTGTCTCAAACCTATCACTAAACATCAACACATCTATTTTGTGTAACTACACAAAGCACTGGGTGCATTTAAACTGCTCCAAAATTACTACAAAGAACTACAACAACTCATGCACTGTACACAGAATGCAAACGAGCATAACATCACCAAAGAACTCTGAAAGTCCTGCAACTTAATGCAAATGGCATCCGCAACAAAACAGATGAAATACAACTACTCATTAAAAATACACAAGCAGATGTCATAACAATACAAGAGACAAAATTGAATCAATCCCACAAAATACCAAGCATTCCTCACTACACACCTAGATTGCATTCACAACAAAAACGAACCCTCCTAGCTTACATTAAAAACAAGATCAGTTTTTCACAACTTAATACATCAAACACCTTTTCTATTGAACTACACATCAAAATTCACTTTTCAACATCACAGCAATTACATATTGCAAATATGTACATTTCACTTAAACATTACACTCAAACATTACACTCAAACATTCTACCCAACTATCACAAATGAAAAAAGACTCAATTATATCCAGCACACTTATGACCATAACAAATCTTTCAAACACAATTATCACAGCAGATGTCAATGCTCATTCATTGTTATGGTATTTACCAACCAAAGACCATAGAGGAAAACTGATGAAGGACATTTTGCTTAACTCCAATCATATTACACTGAACATAAACATTCCAACATATCTACCACCCAATCAAACACAACAACCTACTTTACCAGACATCACCACTACTTCAGCAGACTTGCATGCTGGCAGACCATCCACTTTCTCACATCCGATCCCTTACCTTTACTTATCACCCTCAATATACATCACAAGACCAACTTGCTTTCACTTCACTAAAACAATAACAAATTGCAAAAAGGCTGATTGGACATCATTTAAACAACATGTTGAGAATTTAATCTGCTACAGACCCCACAGCACAAATGTCCATTTTGCATGCTGACAGACTTTTCGTTCTTAAAGGAAGTCACAACAGTACAAATTGCACTCACTTACCCATGCACATCTGCAAGCTTATCCATCGCTGTGACCATATTTGCAAACAAAACAGATCAGACTCACAAATCATTACTTTTAACAATCATATAAATCAGGGGTGTGCAATCTTTTTTAATGGTAGGCCAAATACCAATAAGAACAATATGCTGTCGCCTGCACCTTTAAATAGGATAATATTTTACCGACTATTGCTATTGCTAGCAATAAAAATAAAAATGCAATTATATCAAAAACAGTAATACCAGTATTATTCAAAAAAAAAAATTATTTAGTTAAAATGCAAAAAGACATAACTGTATAATCAGAACATAGCAATACAATTTAATCTTTGTAGAAACAATTCAGTGAGAAATATGCAGCTGGCTTTTTTTCTGAACCACTCTATTCAAATTTACTTTAATTGAGGTGCTGGTAACTCTAAGTCCATTTTCCAAGTGTTTGTCAGTCATTACTGATCAATAAGATTTCATGAAACCAATTTTAGAAAAAAAATGTTCACACAAGTAAGTTGAGCCAAAAAATGCCATTTTAGAAGCCATAAACTTTCTTAAATTTAGGAACTTATCTTGGTCAAGATATTTCTGGTAAAAATCACCAAGATTGATTTTTACATACTTGGCCTTCAAGTCAGTCCTCTTCTGAAGATCAATCAGTTCCATTTGGATATCTGTGGGAGCTTTGTCAATGTCTGTGTGAAATGATGAAGAAAATATTTCAAATAAATGTTCATAGGATTTGAAATCTTTGAAGCAAGCCGAAAATTCATTAAACAATTTTTCAATTGATCTGCAAATTCGGTCTTCTTCTCTGGGCACATTCCCATTCCTTTTAAAGCTGGAAAGTGAGAGACATTCGCATTCTGTATGTGTATATACCAAAGTCTCAACATGTTTATAAAGCCTTTTATGTGCCTGTACATTACAACACCAGTTGTAGTATCCTTCATACACTGTAGTGACAGAAGTTCTTCGGTTTTGTTCAACCCCTTTTATAAATATAGCCAACTGTGCTGCATTCTTCACATCGCTGCTTTTATTGATTGCAAAGTTCCATAATACAAAGTTTTTCACTTTGTCTTTAAGAGTGTCACAAATATCACCAGCAAGTTCATTGATGCGTCTTGCTATCATCCAGCATGATAAACTTATTTTCTCAAACTCCTGTAGCATTTTAGGACACATTTCTTCTGCACATCAGTAAGGCACTTTTCACAAACTCACCTTCAGAATATGGCTTTATAGTTGAGCTATTCTCTGTGCAATTAAGAAACAGTTTCAAACTGTTTTTTCATTATCAGTATGCATTTTTTGAAACATGAAGCATTGGTTCTTCAATTGTTGCTTCAATTGCTTAACTTTCAGCTCTCTGTCATGTCTTTTTAGCTTTCCATAAACACCGTCAGCATGTTTTGAATCATTGTCGTTGTCATCGTTTGAAGGGCATCCACTCCAGGCCAGATACATACAGGGCTGGGGCCAAGGGTTTATCCTTTTGCTACCCCAGACTGCTGCACTGCCTGGATCAGATGCTGGCAGTGATGTCATTAAGCCAGCATCGAGTTTCATCATCCAAAACCGTCAGACCTCGTGCTCCATGTGGTGCCCGATGTATAGGGCACGCTGTTAGTACATGGTCTGCAGTTTGCTCAGAGGCGCCACACTCGCAATTCGGTAAAGGAGCGAGACCCCATTTGTGCATGGACGAATGGAATCGCCCAACACCAGTCCACAGGCGGTTGAGCTTAACCCAAGCTGCTCGGGGTAAGCCCATTCCAACAGGCCTGGCACTGGTCTTGGGCACAAAAGCACGGAGCCTGGAAGCATTTTCACAGTACTCCGCGTTCCATTTGTGATTTGTCCATTCAGAGGCGTGGATGCCAAGTCTGGCAAGGTTGTCCAAGAGATTCCGTGCACCTGGCACAAACGGCCGTCTGGATCTTAGTTTCACTTGGCGAGTATCTGAGGACCCACTTAAAAGACCATGCAAGATATGATCGGGGTCCAGAGATCCACGGTAAGCCAAGGAGAGTGTCGCTCCCAGTTGGCGAAGCTCAGCTGGCAGGTAGGTGGTTCATTGGAGTGGGACACAGGCATCCAGTAACTATGTGCAAGGCGTCGTTCAAGACACTGTCAATGTGGCGAGTGTGAGCACTGCGACACCAGACTGCCGCACAGTACTCAGCTGTTGAGTAGACTAGAGACAAGGTGGCTATGCGTAGTGTTTTAGCATCAGCACCCCATCCTGAGCCCACGAGTTGCCTCAGCAGTGTGACGCGCAAGGATAGTTTTCTGCGCAACTCCACTAAATGGTGACGAAACATGAGCGATCTGTCCAGTTTTACCCCAAGATAAGTAGGGGTTGGACAGAACAGTAAAAGTCTACCGTTGTTGTAGACCTTTAGCTCATGTTTGGCCTCTCGGTTATTTAAGTGAAAGGCTGCTGTCACTGTCTTAGTGTGACTGAGCTTCAACCTCCAAGTCTGGAGATACGCTGACAGTGTGGACATGTCTTGGCTTAAGGTCCCCTCCAAGGTCCCCATGTTTTGAGTCATAAAGTCATTTAATGTTGTACTCTTTATTAACATTTACAGTTTGATTGCAAATCAAACACAAGGGGAAATATAGGTCTACAGGAAAAATATTTATAAGTCCATTTTTCATTAAATTTTTGCATCTCTTCCTCTACTTTCCTCTTTCTTGTCTCTTTCAAATTTGCAGAACTTGCCATTGCAGAGTGATGAATTAATTGAAACCAAGGTTTTAATTTGCTAAACTCTTGTATATAGGTTGATTAGAATTAGACAAAATTAACAGATATGCTGAAACCAAAACTCACAAAGTTAAAGAAATTAGCCACCACTTGATTCACTAGCACAACTATCAACCACATATTAGCTATGCACTAATTCCTCAAGCCACGAACAAATGAATCTAAACTAAAGATTAGCAAATTGTTAAAAGGAAGAATCTCTCCAATTAGCTAAGAATTTTCTTTGTCGTATTTTACAAATCTCACTAGATTTTGGAATTTTTCCTAAGAGGCAAAAAGAACAAAAATAGAGCAAAATTAACCAATTACAATACATGGAACGTTCTAGCAAAAACACCTGCAATAGTATTTGTCTTATAACATCACAAGCGCAAAATATTGTGCTAAAAACTTGTTTCTTTATTATTTTTGCTGCACTGCAAGCAGCATTCAATTAAAATATATTCTTGCAAAGCGGTTAACTTTTAAATTATTTAACTTTATCGATTTAAGACTTACACATCAAATTATAAGTGCTTATATTCATTGCAATAACTTAAGATATCTTAAATATTACTTAATTTATTGAATTATCAAATCAAGAGTGCTGTATTTATAACATTAACTTATAAAAATATTTATGATATTCATTCTAATTTAAACCAAAATGGTTTATTTGTGACATTGATTTTATCAACAAAAAAAACGTGTGAAATGTTTGCAGGCCGCACTCTATTCAAAATCTGCAACCCTCTGTGGGCTGCATTTGGCCTGTGGGCTGCAGTTTTCACATCCCTGATATAAACAAACAAATACAGGAGTTACACAAAACAAACACCCCAAAACAACACCTTGACAAAATTGATCACAAACACAGTCCACACTTTCTGTGGGGCACCATAGCAAAATTATCTAACAAAAAAACCATCTTTACAACTGACATAGAGAAAGAGCTTTTAACAAGCATTTCGCAAACGTCACTCCATATAGCACAAACAAAATCAACAGGCACGTAGACCATACTATTCAGACTCTTCCTACCAAAAAAATATGACTTACCACTACTCAAGTGCAATTAGCCATATCAAACAGCACAAACAACTATTCCACTGGACCTGATGGCATAAACATCAGACACCTCAAACACATTTGGCCACTTGCCATCAGATACCTCACAAACATGTCCAACATTGCCCTCAACACTGACACAATTTTGAAAACATGCTGCCATCATTTCCATTACAAAACCAAACAAAGACCACAACATTGGTACAAACTACCAAACCATATTACTTCTATCACCTATTGCCAAAACACTAGAGAAAATAGTGCTATTACCATACATAGCAGAAAACATTTTAATCATTTCTCATCAACTAGATTCAAACATAAACGCTCAACACACACTGCTTTGTACAACATCTGCCACCAAATCACAAAAGGCTTTAACAATCCAAGGCCTCCACAACACACTGTAGCTCTAGTTTTGGACATGAGCAAGGCATATGATACAGTGAACATACACAAACTTATAAACAAACTCACAATACAAACATTCCTAAAATCATTGTCAAGTTCATGGCAAACTACATAAAAGGACAAGCATGCACTCAATACAATGACACACTCTTGAAACTCACACGATCGACACCAGAGTACCACAAGGTGGACTTCTGTCTCCAACATTATTCAACACTTACACTTCTGACATTCTACTCTTTAAATGACATACAAATCACAACATATGCTGATGACATAACAATCACTGCATCGCACACCAAACACCAAAAGGCCCAACAACTCATTAAAACATATCTTTACAAATTCTGTAAATGGGCCACCACTAATAATCTTCATATAAACATAAAGAAAACTATCACCACACTTATTACACCAGACCCAGATGAATATGGCACAACTCTATCACTTAAATTAAACAACAAAACATTACCAACAAGTACAAAACACCCCAAAATTTTTCCAATCACTCTAGATTCAAAATTGACATTGTCAAAACATATAAAGATCACCATCACTAAAGCAAAACAAATGTTTAACTTTCTGAAAGCACTCACCTCTACTAAATGGAGTAAACAAAGGGAATTAATTGTTTCCACATTCAAAGCTATCACTTGGCTCATTTTGGAATATGCAAACACCATATGGAGCCCTATTGTATTAAACACCAACACCAAGAAACTGCAAACCATTCAGAACACAGCTTAGTGAATTGCTGCTGGCTGCACACAAGATACAAACACTCAACACCTACATGACAAAATCAAGGTCCTTTTAATGGACTTTCATATCAAACTTTATGCTACTCAACTTAAACAACTGACTCAAACACAAACACACCTTTTACATGTTCTTAATGCATACTTAAATTCGCCCAGAAACATAAAAGCCCCAACCTTTCATAGCAATTAGCACACTAACATCATTATCTCAGAACTAGACATAACACCTGGAGAATGTAAAGAAAACCCTCAAACACATTCACACTAACATCATCTCACAATACCTCTGTTCTAGAAAAAACAACAAAATTAGTAACACCACACCCTATGACATTCATTCATCAAAACAAACATAACCATGTCATATGCATACAAAACTAGCACAACTCAGAGCCAACAAATAACCACTCTTGCAAAGTTACCTACATACAGTGAACCCTGAAACTTACATGCCACAATATTCACTATGCTTGTCACACACTTATGACACTAATCACCTTTTTAACTGTAGTCAAGTACCAACACAACACAACACCACTAGCCTGGAAATAGCCTTTAGAAGCAGTAGAGGTAATCCAAGAGTGGGAATCTAAATTGGCTTGTTTGAGAGGTTAAGAAATGGCTACTCTACTATATCCTTGGAGGCAGGGAACAACAACAATTTGACCTATTGGGTCAAATAGAGCAGACAAGTCTAACATCAACACTGCATTAAGATTGTCATTATGAATTGGTTGTTGTATATTACTTATGATATATAAAAGCATTGTTTTACATGAATGATATTGGTTATACCCAGATTAACTTATATTGTACAGGGTGGGGCAGAGCAACTTGCTTATTTAAATTTGGCACACTGAAGCAATGGTTGCTCCGTGGATGGTAGGGATGGACTTCTTTGAGAGAGTGGGGGTTAAAGTTTGGTTCTTACCATGCATTACTTATTTTTTGTTTATTTTCAGGAACCCCAATGAGCATCATGGAGTGGACGAAGTTGAAATGCGCTTTCACTGTTGAAGCATTTTTTTCAAGTGGTCGCTCAATCGTTGCGTTGCATTCCATAGACATTTCAATATTGCCCCCTGTGGTTGTGTTCCTGGCTGGCAGTCAATTGTTTCATGGGTAAACAACTTCAAAGAAACAGGTTATGTAAAGAAAAAGAAACCTTGCCTCTCACAAACTGCAAAAACTTTAGAGTTCGATTAACTCAGTGTATAGAGAAAAATGGACGCTATCTTACTGCTAATCATCTTTAAAACCCATAAAAAATAAAATTTAAATGTTGTACTAGTTGCAGTTCAAAGAATTACATGTATACCTGTATTACTTGTGTATTAATTGATATTCGAAATAAGCAAGTTGCTCTGCCCCACCCTGTATAAGCCATTTTTGTGAACATGAGTACTAATTTTGAGAAAATATAGCTTTTTCTAATACTTTTGATAAAAAAGTTGTATTGCTTAGTGGACAATAGTTTTTTATGTTTTCAGGATCAAAATCTGAATCTTTAATTATTATTGGAGTTATTATTGCTTATTTCAACTGACAAGGGACATCTGCTTCTTTAAATGATTTATTAACTATTGACTGTGAAATTGGAAAAATTGTATCAGAGCACTCATTTTATTAGACTTAGTGAACTAAACTGCTTTTATTATTTGTTGAAGAAATTAGATGCTGCAGTTTTTTAATGGACACGGGTAGAAAATTATCTATCTGTTCAAACTTAACACTACATTCAACTTCATTTTCTGTCAGGTGTAATTCATCTGACTTAGAATTTACCAAAGACTGGAGAGTCACTATTTTGTCAAAAAAGTATTTTGAAAACTATTTGGCCAATTCTTTAGCAGTATACGAGGTCTGTTCAAAAAGTATCCAACCTTTTGGCAGAAAACACACAACACAATGAATACCACAAATTTTATTTAATCTTCAAATACTCCCCTTGCAAGTGCACACACTTTTGGAAAAACCTCTTAAACTCCTCCTCTGGAATGCTCTTGAGTTCCACTGTCATTTTTTCCATAATGTCCTTATGTGACTAAATTATGTCATTTTTAACATAGTTTTTAACTTGGGGAATAGCCAGAAGTCACCTGATGCCAAATCAGGAAGGAGAGTAACATGGCTGTTGCACTAGTGCTGCATTGTTTTTGGCCAAAAAACCTTTGATTACATGGGTGAAATGAGTAGGAGCATTGTCATGGTGAAGTTGCCAGTTCTTCTCTGTCCACATGTCTGGCCGCTTTCTTTGCACAGCATCACAAAAGTGATGTAAAACCTCCAAGTAGTACTCTTTATTGGTTCTTTTGCCTTCTGGTATGTATTCGTGATGCACTATGCTGCAGGAATCAAAAAAACAGATCAACATCACTTTCACATTGCTGCAAACTTGTCATGCTTTTTTGGGCTTTGGTATTTCCGGATGCTTCCATTGTGAAAATTATAACTTGCTTTCTGGATTGTAACCATAAACCCAGGTCTCATCATCAATTATGATAGTCTTCATAAAGTCTAGGTCATTGTTTGCACAATCTAGCATGTTCTGGGCCATTTTCACACAGCGCTTCTTCTGCTGTTCCGTCAGCAACTTGAGAATGAATTTGGCCAACACTCTCCACATGCACGAATCTTTAGTTAAAATATAGTGAACTGATCCTCTGCTTATTCCCACTTCTTTAACAATTTTCCTGTATTTTTTGTACAGTATGGCTACACCATAGTATAACTTAAAAATTTCTTATACTGCTGTTTGCATGCATCTCTTAGATATATTTTAAATTGATTCTCATGCATCAAGATAAAGGTGCTTTAACTTTTGCTTATTGCAATGCAAATTTTTGCCTGTAAATCTATCACATGCTGCAATTGGTTCAGTAATCATTGTGAGGTCTTTATTTCTGTATAACGTTTTTGAATTTACCTCTCTAGATAGAAGTTGAATTAAGGATATAGCTGAAAACCAAAGAAAAGGTTGTCATTGTGACCCCAGTGGGTATTTTTGATTTTCAATGCCTTAAGTAATCAAAGTGATGACTTTTTTTAGTCTTCAGCTAAATTTTAGTTTGAAATCATACTGAAGACTAAAAAAAGAAATGCAAGAACTAAATGGTTGAAGTTTATTGTGAACTTTGGTGCAATCTTTTGAGACTTTGTCATTAAATTTAAAGACATGGCAAACATTTTAAGATATTAAGACTTCAATATGAACTATGCCTCTAACTTTTATGGAGTTCTGTTTAAGAAGAAAAAAGAAATCACATTAACCACTTGCGGGCAGATGACGTATATATATGTGTATGTAAACTTTTGCCAAAAGACAGATGACGTATATATATGCATTTTTAGTCTTTTATTTAGTTTTAATAAATGAGGTTTAGAAAAGTTAATTTAATTAGTCTAATATAGTAAATATTCTGTAAAATATGAAGCATGAAATAATCACTATGAAATTTGCATAAAAATTTTTTTTACATTCGAAAAAAAAAATACTGTCTGCAAGTGGTTAAAATATTTACAACTCTAAATATAGTTATTAGTTGTTTGTATAACTTTGTTTTTGATGACTTGTCAAACTTGTTTGGAATACTTTTTTGTTTTATAGCATGAGTCCAAGTTCAGTAATTGAAGCTCATCAAGATATAGAGGTATTTGTTTGCTATTTACTTGCTATTATTGTTAATCAAAAGCCCAAAAACACATAATGCTTTGTGCTCATGCTTCAAATTTTTTTAATTGGTTTCTAAATAATATCTGACCTGTATTTAAATGCTTTTAAGGTCTTCAATTACAAGATATATCTTTTTTGGAGTGTTTTATTACTTGTATGTTGATAACAATCTGTGCTTTTTATTTTAAATAGTGCAGATGAAATCTTGGTTACATATTGAATTTGCTTGACTCTTATGTTTACCTGATTTGCTCTTTACTTAAAGGTAGGCCACACTGTGGCCCACTTCTTACTCAAGTTTTTAGTTATATTTTTATAACTGCATCAAATTTGATGTCACTACTGTCATTGTAACATATAAAGAAATAAAATAAATATGTTATTTGATTGCTGTGTTGAATGATGTCCAATGAACTGATCTATAAAAACTTTTGTAAATGGCACTTATCATAAACACCCCAACCAACATTTTCAATATTTACATTGTTTTGCAATTAAATTAATATTAAATATATTATTTCCAAAAATTTTTACAATATCAAGTAATAGTTATTAATGACTTTAGTGGTAGTAAAGATAGTAACCAATGTGGAGTCATTTGGAATAAGATTAGAGTAGTAGCAGCAGTGCTGCTTGTGGTAAAAAAAAGGAATAGGGTAAATTTTGTTAGAAGGGTAGAAAGAGAATCAGAGATTTGTAGAAATTCTAGGTCTAATCTAGGAATTTAACATATGGTCAGGGTCTAAGGTTGTATCATTAACCAAGGAGCATGTCACAACAAGTCTGAAGCTCAGCTGGCTGAATGCCTGAAAGTATTAGTGTGTGGTTGATTGGAGTGAAATGCAGGCATTTCACTAAACTAAAAAGCAAATGATCATTATTGTGAAGTTGTTTTTTTTTATCTTCCTTGTTTCTGTACACATCTAATAGAAAAAAACATGGTTTAACCAAAAACAAAGTCTTCAATTTAATGATACTTATTTTAATTATTAGTAAAAGCCAGACAGAAATTCAAGTTTATATTTAACAAAGTAATTTGTATATTTAAGTAATATTTATTTAATCAATTTAATCTGTATTCATTTACTTAAAAACAAAACAACATATAAATTTTTTATTGAAAAACCTGAACACTTTTTTAATTTCAAAAGTCTTTATCAAAACATCTAATTTAGATGGAATTTTTAATAAAAGTTTTGCAATTATATAAATGATAAAATGTTGCATATTACTTGCTATTATTTTCAAGTGGATTCTAAAAATTACCTTTTTTCTTAAAATAAATTGATTAATATTAATTTTGTATTAATTTCAGTTAGCTATTGATCACATTTTGATTGGAATTCCAAAATGCATAAAGATTATAAAAACTAAGACTGTTACTATTTTGTTTGGTAAGTTTATTTATGTTTTATTCTATTTCTGCCAGATTTACATACATCTTTTAGACTTGCAAAAAATTTAAAATCATTTGATTTTAAAATATACTTAAACATTAAACTATGCATTTAGTACTTTAGCATTTAATTTTTTAAACTATATAATCAACTTTGTCAGCAGCATGGTCAAGTGGTTAGAGCGCTGGGATTGTCATCAACATGGTCCTGTTTCAAAACCTCATGCCATTCTGTTGTGTCCTTGGGAAAGACACTTAACTGCAGTTTCCCCTGGTTGGTGGTCTCGCAAGCAGTTCTAAATTAAAGCCATATCTCTATCAAATTACTAGCGGACAGCAATATCTTGGCATCTCCGGAAGCAGGTCGGGGTAATTGCTTGTCTTATGTATTAGCACCTCTGTCGCTTTTTTGCAAGTCAGGAGGATAAAACTTTTTACAGTATTGGAATAATGTTAGTATTATTATATTTTCAATATTTAGTAGATTATATGTTAGTATAATTCTTCTACAGGGTGTCAAGAAAGTTCCTGATCCTAAACAAAATTATATAGGGCTAATGACAGAAGGTTAAATCAACAAAAGGTTTATTGTGGTCATAGAACAAAGCTCCATGAACATGAAAAAATCTGGTTTATTCAAAATGACCCCCATCTGTATCAATAACACGTTGGAGCCTCTGTCGGAAATTCTGACAAGCAGCATGAAGGGCATCTTGAGGAATTTTCTCCCATGCTCGTTTCAGGGAAGCTCGAAGATCCTCCAGATTGTTATGGGGTGAAGAACAGGCTTCTTGTTCCAGAATACCCCACACACAGAAATCCATAGGATTGAGATCGGGCGAAGATGGTGGCCACAAATCTTTGGTCCAGAATGAAGGAAAGTGCTCTTTGCACCACTTCTGCGTCTTCTTTGATGTGTGAGAAGGCATGCCGTCTTGTTGAAAGGTGAAGGACTTATTTTTGAACTTTTCCTTCATCGATGCGAGGGCAGGGGTTAAAATATCATTGACATACGAATCTGTATTCACTTTGACCCCCTCTTTAACAAAAATGAGGGGAGATTTCCAAGATTTGGAGATCGCACCCCATACCATCACAGACAAGGGTTTCTGTCGGCGTGAAACGAATTGAAGATGATCAGGGAGGTCCTTGGGCGACTTTCCGAGAATCCTGTCATTCTGGGTGTTGAACTTTGCCTCCACCGAGAAGAGTTTTTCGTCTGAAAAAACAATTTCGCCTTTCTCCATGCCTCCCTTCAGACGGTTCAGCAGAATTTTGGCCCTCTCCTTTCTTTTTTGCTTCTGGAGGTCAGTTAGGAGTTGTCTTGTCCTGATTTTGTACGGGGACATTTTGAGATCCTGTTCAACAATTGTTCTGACAGACTCATGGCTGATATTCATGTCTTTAGCCGTTTTCCTCAAGGATCGTTTGGGGTTCCTCCAAATTTTCTCCCTGAGGGCCTTGATCTTTGCTGGAGTGTGAGCGGATCGAGGTCGTCCACTCCTATCCCGATCCTCCATGGTTCCAAGTTCTTGGAAGCGCAAGATTGTATTGCGAACAGTCGATTTTGGTGCTTTTAGCAACTTCATAATTTTAGAATTTGAATGTCCCGCACGATGAAGTTGAATGATTGCAGCTCTTTTACTCATTTTATTATTATTTTAGCCAAAAAAATTTGAAAAGTGTATCTGAAACATTGAAAAGGAGGATTAAGTGGAAAAATGACGTACAGAACTTCTCATAATTCATTGAAGTTTTTGAATTACATTAAATTTAAAAATCGATCGGGAACTTTCTTGACACCCTGTATACCTAATTATTAAAAAAAAAACTATTTATTATCAAAAACTTTACAAACCTAAACAATAGTCTTGAATTTTTGTAAAAGTTTCGTCTTTTAATCACACATTTCATTCCAAGTTTTTAAACAAAAGAATTTTTTTACTGCTATTACCTGTGGTAAAATATTATTAGCATTTAAAATCTACCATTTAATAGTACAAACCTTTGTTATGCATGGATAATTTTTTTTTTTTATGAATGCTGATTTAAAAAAAAGTTGAATCAACCACTTGATAAATTAAGACACATTGCTTTCTTTGACTTTTAAATTTCAAATTCTGTCACAGATGGTGGTTTATTAATAAATTTATTGATTAGATTAAAAGTCTCAAAATTTCATATAAATACTGCAATTATCAATATTATTTATTTTTATCCCAAAGCAAAAGGATATGACTTCTTTTCCCCAGTGGCAAGTGGTTAGCTATTGCTTGCAACCACACCACTTTTTTTTAGTCTTATCTCTTATCTTTTTTTGGGCAATTGCCATTGTTTCTGGGGTATTTTATTTTGCTTTGCAATTGCTGGAGGATTCTTACTCACCCTTTCAATATGCCCAGAACACGGAAATCTTTTCTCAAAAATACTTTTATTGTTCCAACACCAGTCATCTTTAGTATTAACTTGTTTTCACTCTATCATAACATAAGTAGTACAATATATATGGATAGTAGTTAATTGACAATAAAACCTTGATGCAATGGTTTGACAATTTGGGGCACAAATGTCCACCAGGCACCCATCTCAAACTTCATGCTCTCAATTTAAACAATTGACTTGAACACTAAAATCCTTTTACATGATTTCAATGCACATTTCAGAAATTCAGAAACATGAAAGCCACAATCTTTTATAACACTAATCACACTAACATCATCATCTCAGATCCAGACATAGCATCTGAGGATTGTAAGAAAACCTCAAGTACATTCTCACTACTGTTACCTCACATACATTCATTCCAGAAAAACTAACCAAGTTACTAACACCACACCCCATGACATTCATTCATCAGAACAAACATTACCTGATCACATTTGTACCCACACACACACACACACACACACACACACACAAAACACTAAATATGCCGTACCTCTTTAACTGTAGCCAAGTTGCAACGCAACACCATGCCACCAGTTGGTGAAAAAAGTCTTTTTGAAAGCATTAGAGGTCATCCAAGTGTGGGAGTCTAGATTGGCTTCTTTGAAGGATTAATGGACTACTTTTTCAAGATATCCTTGGAGAAGGACAACAACAACAAAAGAAAATTTTTATGTAATTTTAGTGATATATTTGAAAATCAAAAATATTTTTAAAATTTTTGTGTGCTATTAGTAAAAAATGAGCACATTGTTTGGAGAAAACATTGTTTATCTTGTAAATGGTATTAGTTTAAAATGTTTATGAAAGATATTTGTTTGTAACTTTGTATATCTATAAAATTGTGGTTACAATTTTTAATGACAACTACAATTTGGTAAATTTTTAAATTTCTGGTTAAGTGGTTAAGAGCACCATGATTGTGATCGACACCATCTTGGTTAAAAACCTACTTTTGTTGTGTCATTGAGAAAAACATTTCACAGCACTTTTTCTTGCTTGGCAGTCTTGCCAAACAGTTATAAATTTTAATCATATTTGTAAATAAAAACTAAAAAAACAAATAAAAAAATTTCACCTGAACAGCAATATCTTGGCATCTCAAAAAGTAGGTTGAGGTAGTCACTTGGTGTTGCCCAAATATAGGCCCCAATGCTTTCCTGCAAGTCAGGAGGGTGAATATAGAAAAGACTAAGGTTAAAAATCACCAAAGAATTTTTTATGGCAGTTAACTTGTCTAAGGGATTTTAATTTAAATGTGGGAGATGCTCTGCTAAACTGATTCCAAGCTGTTTTCTTCTTGCCACATATTTAAAAAAGTATGAATGAGAAAACAAACTCAATTATAACACAAAAAAGACAGAACAGCAAGAAATTTAGTGAAAATAAGCTATGTAAATGTTTTGTTTTAATCTACTAAATATAGAGTATGTTAAGAATTTTTTTCAAGTTAAGAACTGTGAGGAAAACTTGTGTGGGCATGTTATTGGTTTTCTCTCTATTTATATATGTAAAATTTATAATTTTTGCAAGTTGCTAACTGCATCTTTTTTTTGAATTAAGATTTTTGATTTATATAGACTTGTACTTATGTTCCATGCATAGCATGTATAGCACACTACTTAAGCGACTTGCAAGCTCAAAATGTTGCTTGTTCCAAAAGACTAAATTTAGCTGCCCTATGCCTGGTTGGCTTTACAGCTGATTAATGAACACCAATATTGTGTCATGGTGTACAGTGTCCTAATTGATTCCATGCACATTGTTTCTGAGTACCTGTTTCTTACAAAAAGTACTTTGCATATTTAAGAATAGTCCAAGTAACCATTTAAAGCATGAAAATGATTAAAATTAATATTTTTGTTATTGTTACCCTCCTTTAGACCTATCTTAGAGGATCCATCTTTTTATCCTCTAAAAGAATGATTTATTTTTGTTAATACTTATGAATTTATTGACAGAACTTGAACCTTGGAAATATAATCAACCTTTTTATTCTTCCAATGGTATAGAGCTGCTACCATTTTCTCATTCATATAAACTCTACATTTCTTTTGATACTAAATTTTCAGGGACTTCTGTAAGTTTTAAGCTTATAAAAAGTTTGTTTACTATAGTTGATTTCAAGATTTTTTATTAATTTTAACCCCTTCCTATATTTTTTTTGAAAATTTTTGTCAAAATGCAACTAATTTGTATATTAAAGTACACAAAATGCCAACATACAAAATATGCAACAGATATATTTGGGAGTTAAATTATAGAATATGAGTTCAGTTCCTCAAGGTATGAACTGAATAGATATACACTGTATAGTCTAAAAGTACTAGAGAATTAGCAGATGGATATTTTCAGGTTAATCTGGAAAGGGGTTAAAATGGCCTTTTTCAGTTTCAAGTGTGTTATTATTTTTTTATTTATTTTTTGTAAAGGGTGAATAAATGAAAAAAACTTAGATTGTATCATTGGCAGTTTTAGGACAATTTTATTTAAAAAATTGTTTTATTAATTTAAACATGAACTTAATCAATTATATCAGTTAAAAAAGCTATAGTTTATTGTAATCACTTAAGAAATAGTGAAGAAAACTTGAGTTTTTAAAAATTTTCTAGATGCCACCAAACAATCTTTTGTGCAAGGATTTGTGTACAAATTCAAAGAAACTTTACTTGGGTAAGCTTAGGGTATGATTTTTGTTTTCAAGCAATTGTGCTTGTGCTTTATTTATTGAGCATGACAAACATATTATTTCCATTGCTTAAGCCAGGTGGTCCAAACTGTGCCTGCATGTTACATCTTGTAGCCAGCAATGTGATTTTCTCTGGTCTGCTGAATAATATCACACATTCCAAACCTTTATGATAATCAATGGTAAAAAATAATCATTGGTTTTTGTAAAGTTCTGTACAACCAGGAATTTATTTCAAATCTTGTTGATTAAGAAGTGCAGCAACCTTCTACTAACAGGAACTGCAAATTGTGAGTTGGAGTCAATTTGAAAGTGTCCACAAAAAGTGGGTTGGGTTGTTGACAATTCATTACGGCAAGTTTGGTACAAACAATTAGGCACTACCAATTTGCCACCAGTTTTTAGTTATTTTCATCTGGGGATTATTTGCCACCAGAAATATAACTACAACTATGTATTGCTTTTTTTCTCTGCAACTTTCCGTTTTTTTGGCTACCTTAAAGTAACCAAAGCACCTCTTGTAATTGAGAACAATTTTTTATATTCTTTGCTTGCTTTTGTTTTTTAAACTCTCTAAGCAAACAACCATCTTATATTTAACAACTAAACAACATAAATCAAAGCAATGATAAATGTGAGCTAAACCAAAGTGTTTCTTATGATTGAGAAAAATTTTTTTCATATTTTGTCTGCTTTAATGTGACAGTGGTGAATAGTCCTTCGTGATAAATCAGCAGTGGCAAAAAGTTCTCTGAGGCAAATTGGCAGTGGGTATCTGTTGACAGCCAATCAGTGGCAGCTAATTGGTGGCAGCAATGGTCCCTTTCCAATAAGTTATTGGCTGAAATGATGGTAAAATTTTCAAGTTTTTAACTTTTTGACAAGTAAAGGCTTTTTTTGGTCTTTGTTTAATTTTGTGCAGCCTGTAACTTTGTGCAGAGCTATAAATTGCCAGCAGTTTGCTATTGCTGGTGTTAACTAAACAATACTTCACATGGTCTTTGAACACTTTGGAATTGGACCAGCAACAGTCTTGAAAGTGAACATAATTTGTTCCTTTTGTTCACCTCAATTTGTGGAAGTAAATGTTAAAAGCCTGGCTTATCTTGATGCCAGCATGGCTCGTGCTGTGAAGATATTAGTTAAAACTGGTTTTCCTGATTCAAAACTCATTGCCATACCAATCAGTCATGTTTGCAAGTTTTAAATATGGCTTTGCACTGAATAAAATGTGCATTAGAAAGTAAAGCAGATTGCATTGCAAAGTGGCATGCTTGGAAAGACTAAAAAACACTAATTTAAATGCATCACCATTGAATAATTTGTATTTTTAAAGATGTGCATTTTTGTTTTAATCCACAAGGCAAATTAAAAATAGTTCATTAAAAATATTGCACCTCTGTTTCAGACTATAAAACACATCAAATGTGTGAGGAAATTGATGTGGAAACGGTATCACCAATTATGCCTTGCTTTAAACTTAATTCTGATTTAATTTCTCACAAGTATGTTGATATTTTTTGTTGTGGATAATTAAATTTTGATTGGTGTATGATAAAGTTCTGTTGTAGATATTTTTTTGTTCTGCTTTTAGTAGAATTAAATTTTATTTTAAAAAATACTTTGAATTTCAATTAAAGTTTTTTTAATAACTGAGAATGCATCAAGTTTACAACTAATAAAGCCAGGCATTACCAACCTTCTTGCTAATTGACAGTTTGTAACTAATTTAATTTATAGTGTAGATCAAAAGTATTAATATTTTCTTGTAAATTTTCAACAAAAATTTAATTTTAGCATTAATCGTGATCACTATAGCTTTATGTTATGTCATTAGATTAATCAATTTATGTCACTTTCTTTTCCTTGCCTTTTTCAACGAGCAGCTGTAGATTGCATTCACATCACTTTTTACTAATAAAAAAGACAAAAACAAAATGAAAGTAACTACAATATCTTGGCATTTCTAATAGCAAATTTTGGTTATCACTTTATGATTGATCTTAATTAACAGCCCTTAACATTGTGCTGCAAGTTAGGGCAATAAGTAATTGATATGTTGTCATCTGTTGTAAGAACACCCACTTTGGGTTAAAAACAATTAGAACTGGGTCTTGGTCTGTCTTTTTACTACCCCAGGCTGCTGCACTGCTGTGATCAGATTCTGGCAATGATGATGTTGAGCTAGCCTCAGGCTTTTTCAACTAAAATCATTCAACCTCTTGCTATATGTGATGCCTGATATATAGGGCACACTGTAAGGATGTAGTCTACAGTTTGTTCAGTGGTCCCATACTTGCAATGTGATGAAGAAGTGAGACCCTATTTGTGCATGGATGAATGGAATCACACAGCACCAGTCCACAGGTGATTGAGCTCAACCCAAGTTGTTCAAGGCCAGTCCATTTCAACAGATTTGGTACTGCTCATGGGTATGAAAGCATGAAGCCTGGATATACTCTCACAATACTTGGTTTTCCATCTATAATTTGAGCTCTGGGCAGAACTGATGCCTTGTTTGGCAAGATTCAATGTTTTCCACACAGCTGGCACAAATTGATGTCTAGATTTTAGTCTCATTTGGCAGCATCGGAAGTTCACTGTACCATGCACATACCACAATATACCATGCAGATCCAGAGTACCATGATTTGTCAAGAAAAGTGTCTCTCCTAGTTGGCAAAGCTCAACTGGCTGGATGGCTAAAAGTATGGGTTGGTGGTTTGTTAGAGTGGGACACAAGCATAAGACCCTGTCTAGGTAGGCAAATGAGTTCTGCAACACCAAACTGACATGCAGTACTTGGCTTTTGAATAAATCAGAGATAGGTCAGCTGCACACAGTGTTTTGGCACCAGCACCCCATCCTGAGCCTGCAAGTTGACTCAACAGCTTGATGCTGAGTATAATTTTTTGCCCATTGCTATGAGATGATAATGAAAATTGAGCAATCTGTTTAGTTTTACCCCAAGATAAGTCAGAACTAGACAGAATGGCAAAAGTTAACTGCTGTTGCAAACTTTCAGATAATGCTCAGCCTTAGTTGTTCAAATAAAAGGCTGTTGCTCTTTGAATGACTGAGCTTCAATCTCAAATCTGAAGATTTGCTGAAAGTGTAGTTATGTCTCAATATAAAGTCCCCTCCAAGTCTTCCAGTTTCCAGAAGAGTGTAACAGTTAAATAATCTACAAAGGCAAACTTTCTGGAGATAATGGAAAGCACTTCATACATATAGGATGTATAGGATTATATTCATATGTATAGGATGAGAGCCCTGACCATGTTTCTCATATGTTGTAGCCTGCTTTGCTTGCTGTCACTGTAAGTAAAGATAAAACTTCAGTTTAGGACAAGTTTCATAATTATTCTAAACATGTGCTTATCTGGAAAAAGTCTCAGCAGCTTGCACATAAGGCCACAGTGCCAGACAGTTTTATAAGCTACTGTCATATCAACAAATATGGCACCAGCCTTTTTTTTAGCCTCAAAGAAATCCTTAATGTTATATATAAATAAAACAACTTGATCTGCAGTTGATTTTCCATGTTGAAACCAAGCCTGCTCTCAAGGGAATAATGGATCAATAATTGGTTTGACACTGGCTTAGATAAGCCTCTCAAGGATCTTGTAGGGGATATAGAGCAGAGATATCACTTGATAACTCTTTGAGTCTCCTATGGGCTTCATCAGTTTTGGGATTGCAGCTACAAGTGCTCTTCTCTAGATCTTGAAAATTTTGAGTCAGTGCAAGCAGGAAAAGAGGAAGTCATATAACAAGGACTTCAAAGCAATTCCCAGATGGATGGCAGATGCTTTTTTGCAACTGGGATGTGAGTAAGTCTGTTACTGCTTTTAAACATGACATACTGAAACCAAACTTGCCGAAACAGAATGGTATCTACCCATTCCAATGTTTCACAAGCATCTGCTGATCAGCAAATGTCCTTTTCAGGGTGGGGCAATGTCTGGAAAAAACTGCTATTTTCAGGGCACATTGCTGAAAAGTTTTTAAGACCCACTATTCTCCAGCTAAACATTGAAGGCCTCACTGCAACAAGATGAATGTTCTTCATTACTTTGCTCTGCAGTCTGGCACTTGTCATCCTGCTACAGGAAACCCACTGCACTGACACAAAGAAGTTGGTACTTTCAAGCTTCTTTAAGCAGGAAGCATGGCCTTGCCACATTTGTCCACAAGTGACTAAGGTATATGCTTTTGGATCAATCACCACCAACATTGGAGATCGAGTGGTTGTGCATGGACGTTGATAGTTATAAAATAGTCAATGTTTATAAACCTCCACCAACACAACTGCAATCCTTGGATCTTCCAGTGCTTCCTCACCTCTGTCTTTATGATGGTGATTTCAACTGTCATCATGCTGATTTGGGTTACAATAATAACAGTCTGGATGGTGAGTGGTTGGCTGGCTGAGCAAATATGAATAACCTTGCCCTCCTAGACAATGCCAAGGACACCACCAGTTTTTTATTCCGGCTGCTGGAACACTGGCACAAATCCAAATCTAGCTTTTGCTAGCAAAGGTCCTAACAGTCATTTACCAGATAGATGTGTTCTTGAAAAGTTCCCCAGGTCACAGCATCGACCTTTGCTTATTACACCACCGAGGTTTGCTATGGCAGTGCCAAGCATGCCTATTAAGCAATGGAACTTTCACAAGGCCAAATGGAGTCACTACATTGCTTTGATGAATAAATTCACAGACTTTGTTGCCACCTGATTTACTTGATATAGATGCAGCTTACCAGGACTTCTGTAACATCATCAAGAAAGCAGCCAAAAAGACTATCCCATGTGAATATTAAAAGAACTATATTCTGTGCTGGGAGTGGAGTGTGAATCCCTCTGTAGAATGTTTCTGCAATCTCCTCAGGGAAGCAAATCAAGTTTGGCTGTTGCAGCTTTGCTTGCCAAGCTTGATAGGAAGCAGAGAGATTAATGGTCCGAGGCAGTTTGGAGCATTGAATTTTTACATTCTAGTCAAAAAGCATGGAGTATTACATGAACAACCTTACTTGTAGGTCATGACACTCTCCTCATCACTGTCCTGTCTCAGTTGTTGCTATTGCATCTCAGGTTGTTGACTGCAAGTCATCTTGACTTGTCTCTCAAAAAGTGTCAGACCTTTGCAGGGCCACAACACCAGACCCGTAAATGTCTCTGACACTATCCCACAGAGAGGATTTAGTGCTGTCCTTCAACATTTAAAACCAGGTAAAGCTCTGAGTCCTGATTCTACCAGTTTAGAGCTTATAATCCATGCTGCAGCTGCTTTGAAGTTCTAGTTATGTGACTCCCTTTCTTCCTGCTTGTGTTCTAGACTCAAAATTCCGAAGATTTGGAGAAGAGTGCTTATAGTTGCAATCCCAAAGCCAATAAAGCCTGTGAGGGACCCAAACAGTTATTGACGAATATCTCTGCTCTGTGTCCCCTACAAGATCCTTGACAGGCTTATCTATGCCTGCATTGAGCCATTAATCAATTCACTGCTCCCTAAAGAGCAGGCTGAGTTCTGACATGGAAAGTCAACTATAGATCAAGTTGTTCTGCTATCCCAGAACATCAAGGATTCTTTTGAGGCTAAAAAGAAGGCCGGTGCCGTATTTGTTGATCTGACAGCTGCTTATGACACTGTCTGGCACCATAGCCTTACCTGCAAGCTGCTGAGGCTTCTTGTATGATCTGCCTTCTATGATTTAAATCATAGAGCAACTATAAATTACACAATGAGAGTGTAAAACATATTTATTGCGCGACAAGGCCCTGTTTCGCCCTTATGGGGCTCATCAGGTGCAAGCAAATACATCTCACAAATCAAAGTATCATTTAAAACAGCAAAATTTAATTATACAAAATAGTAATTACGTTGGGGAACAAAAGCGAAAGTTTTTCTCACTCCACGGAGGTGAACTTCACATTCGTTGTCCAGGTCGTCTTCTTCGAGTCATAATAGTGTGGTGACAAGATACCAAGACCACACTATTATGACTCGAAGAAGACGACCTGGACAACGAATGTGAAGTTCACCTCCGTGGAGTGAGAAAAACTTTCGCTTTTGTTCCCCAACGTAATTACTATTTTGTATAATTAAATTTTGCTGTTTTAAATGATACTTTGATTTGTGAGATGTATTTGCTTGCACCTGATGAGCCCCATAAGGGCGAAACAGGGCCTTGTCGCGCAATAAATATGTTTTACACTCTCATTGTGTAATTTATAGTTGCTCTATGATTTAGCCCAAATCCTTGTTACTTATGATTGACTTCTATGATTTCCAGAAAGTATGCTTATGCTGATGATTTAGCATTATTTACACTCTTCTGGAAACTGAAACGACTTGGAGGAAACTTTAAGCCAAGGCATATCTGCACTTTCAGCATATGTCCAGACTTGGAGGTTGAAGCTCAGTCACACTAAGACGGTGATGGCAGCCTTCACTTAAATAACTGAGAGGCCAAACATGAGCTAAAAGTCTACAACAATGATAGACTTTTACTGTTCTGCCAACCCCTACTTATCTTGGGGTAAAACTGGACAGATCGCTCACATTTTGTCACCTCCTAGTGGCATTGTGCAAAAAACTATCCTTGTGTATCACACTGCTAAGAAAACTTGTGGGCTTGGGATGGGGTGCTGGTGCCAAAGCACTACACATAACTGCTGTATCCCTGGTCTATTTAACAGCTGAGTGCTACACATCAGTCTGGTGTTGCAGTGCTCACATTTGCTTTATAGACAGTGTCTTGAATGATGCCTTGCACTTAGTCAATGGATGCCTGCCTCCCACTCTAACAGACCACTTATCCATACTTTCAAGTATTCAGCCAGCTGAGCAACTTGGAGTGACACTCTCTTTGGCTTACCATGAATCTCTGGACCCTGATCATATTTTGTATGTTCTTTTAAGTGTGTCCTCAGATACTTGCCAAGAGAGATTAAGATCTAGATGCCCAGTTGTGCCAGCTGCATGGCATCTTTGAAACAACCTTGCTAGACTTGGCATCTGCACTTCTGAGTGGACAAACCATAAATGGAATGCGAAGTACTGTGAGAATGCTTCCAGGCTCCATGTTTTTGTGCCTGGGACTGGTGCCAGGCCTGTTGGGATGAGATTGCCTCAAACAGCTTGAGTTAAGCTCAACCACCTGCAAACTGGTGTTAGGCGTTTCCACTTATCCATGCACAAATGGGGTCTTGGTTTTTCACCAAATTGTGAGTCTGGTGCCTCTGAACAAACTGCAGACCACGTTTTAATAGTGTACCCTATACATCAGACACCACATGGAGCATGAGGTCTGACAATGTTGGACAACAAAATTTGAAACTTGATGCTGGCTTAATAACATCACTGCCAGCATCTGCTCCAGGCAGTACAGCCCCTAGGGTAGCAAAAGAATAAACCCTAGGCCTCAGTCCTGTTTGTGTCTGACCTGGAGTGGATACCTTTTCAAATAATGACAATGACAAAAGCAGCTGCAGCATATATTACAAGCTCTGGGTTGATAGAATTGGGGCCTGGAGTTTTACTTGATTTTAAGTGTTGTAGGGTAACAGTGAATTCTTTTGAAGTAAAATTCTCAAAGATATTCACTTGGTGTAGTATTATGGCTTTCTAAAGGTTAGACATCCCTTGAGAGATAAGTTAAAATAACTTGCAGTCAACAGCTTTGTATCTCCCATTTCTGATTAGCTGAGATGCTCAGCCTCGTAAATTAGAACACTAGTAGTTGATTTTTAACCACAACAATTTAACTTATTTCTGTTTCCTGTCTGATCTCTACTGGATGGAGCCCTTGATTTATCCAAAGAAAAAAGACTTATCTCTGACTTCTTAATAAGTCCATTCTTAGTTTTCCTACATAGATGATCAAATTATTGCTTTTTGGAGTGATATTCACCCTGCTCAGAATCAAGTGTGTTTGTGATATTTGCCTCAAACCTATCACAAATGTCTTCCCTACCTTGGAAATTAGTCACATGTATAACAAAACATTGCGATTGTTAAATATACTGTCTTGGTGTTGTAGCATTAAAAGGAAGTGCTGAGAAAATGCAAATCTTTGTGCAAAGATAAAATATTAATTAGAAGAAAAATGTCTTTCTGGAAAGTAGTTATGGGCCTCATGCAGTGCACAGGTTACCTACTACCAAACTACATCATTTGCACTACAAAAAGCAATTTAGTTTTGCATTAAAAACTATTTTTGTTTTATTTTAGATTTTGTTATTTAATATCTTTTTAAATTTTAGGTCAGCCAACAACTTGCAAGTAAGTTAAATGATTGGTATGTGGAAAAGTATTTTTTATTAAAACTGGCCTTGGGCTACGTAAATTAGTTTGACCTAGTAATTTTAGAGTCTAAAAGTTTTTATTGTAGGCATCATCATAATATGAAAATGTACAGCCCTTTCTATGCATTGATTAAAAGCAAGATATTTGTGTGGTTGGTTGTCCTTATTGTTATAAAAATAGTCTATTTTTCTCTTGCTTTGTTTGTTGAATGTCTCTGTTAATCTAGATTTATTTTCTGCAGAATGTTGACTCTAGTTTTAATTCCACAATGTAATTTTTGTATATTAATTATTTCTTTGATGTCAATTTGCTGGTATTTATGTTTTCTGAGACAATTTAAAAGTTTTTGTTGTCTCTCATGGTAAGCTATTGTGGAAAAGCCATTTCTTACCTTTACTACAGTTTAAAAAGTGATTAGTGTGGTAAAAGCATTGCTTTTGCTTTATAAGCAATTTTATCTTTTTTACCTCTTGTGTGATTGTCAATGAGGTATTTGCAAAGTATTAGATTTATGTAACAATATTTGTATATGTATTAGGTTGAGGAGTATGTTCGTAGCATTTTTATCAAAGATTTTTAAACAAAAATGAAAAGTTATGGCTATAAATTCATAAATTATGTATTTTCTGTTGCTGTTTACAACCTCCTCCCACCTCGACCAATTTGTCGATGCCATTCCGCCAAAAATCTCTGGGTCTGGTATTGAAGAATTTATTGAGTCAGTTTTTAAGCTCCTCTTCCATTGTCAAAGGTAATGCCCCTCATATGGTTCGACAAAGAGCGGAAAAGATAGCAATTCATGGGTGCAAGGTCTGGAGAATATGGCAGATGCTGAAAGACCTCCTGTTCAAGCTCTTGGAGTGCGGCTTTGATGACTTGTGCAACATGAGGCCTGGCATTGTCATGAAGAAGTATGGTTTGGTTTTGTTGATGGGGTGTTTTTGGTCAAATAGCCTTATTTATGCAATGTAGCTGGGCTATGTAGAGCTCCTTGTTGACCGTGGCATTCCTTTTGAGCATTTCCCAGTGCACCATGCCTCCCAGTCCCATCAAACGCAGATCATGGTCTTCCTTGGATGGAGGTCAGGCTTAACTCTCGGCTTTGGCATATCTCCAGGAGCCACACATTCCTTTCTTTGCTTTATATTTATATATAGGCACCATTTCTCATCTCTTGTGATGATTTGGTACAAAAAGCGCTGTTTGTGACCGCATGTTGCTTGATGGTGGGCGAGATGTTGAGAAGCAATTTGCAGGCAATTTTCTTTGTTGTTTTTGCTAAGCTCATGAGGCACCCAGACTCCCTATTTTTCAGCAAATCCCATTGAATGAAGAGGATTGAGAATCATTTTTTTATTGCAGTTTATTTTTTCGGCCAATTCACAACTTGTTTGGTGACTTTCCTCCTTCAAAAGTGCTTTGAGATGGTCTTCGTCAAATTCAGAAGGTCTTCTGCTGCAGGGCATGTCGTTGATGTCAAAATTGCTATTTTTGAACTTTGCAAACCATTTTCTTGCCGTAGATTTGCTTATGACACCTTCCCCATATACCATGCAAATGTCCCACGTGGCTTCAGCAGCTTTTTGGCCTCAATGAAAGGCGAAGAATAGCAGGTGTCAAAAATGTTGCTTTTTACCCCCTGGATATTCCATATGTAAGCCTCACAAATAATAAAATCTCAAAATACTCAAAAAGACGATCAGCACAGTTTTTTTTACAGTAGAAAGAGCTTTATCGAATGAATATATACATTTTGCCAAGTAGTAAAAAATCATTGTAAAATAAAAGAAAATATAAAGATGCTATGAACATATTCCTCAACCCAATACTCCACTGCTTTTTTTTAAATGTCATATAGCCAACTGCTTTTCTGTATAATGTATTACATTTCATTATTCAGTTTACTTTTTATGAAATGTATCGCATGTATTTTTTTATTTACTGCAATTGAATTATAAATGATGCTTTTTCTGCTCCATTTTTAAAGTTTCTCAGTATAAGGCTGTCTATATACACATTGTTATTATTATTATTATTAAGTAAGCCAGGTTTCAATATAGATAATTTATTTTTTTCTTAACTAAATTTTTCATATACTTTGTATCATGACTCAATAGTTGATCGAGCAACACTTGATTGAACAACATTTGATCAAACAACACTTGATCGAAGTGACACTTGAGCAAAACGATACTTGATTGAAGTGACATTTGATTGAAACAACACTTGATCATAACAACATTTAATCGAAATGACATTAGATCAAAATGACACTTGATTGAATAATGAAAGAGGAAATTTACAACTTTGAATCAATCCCAATTTTGTCAATTTTTTGTCCTAAAAACATAGTGATCTCTAAAAAAAGTTTTCACTTTGAATCTGTCCCGATTTTGTGGATTTTTTGTCCAAAACACAGTAATCTTTAAAAAAATAGATCTTCCCTTAGACTCTGTCTCTGATTTCTGCAAGGGTAGGGCCATGGAACAATGAACCCCCACAAACAACTGACTACAGTGTAAAAAAAATGCAAAAAATGGAAGCAAAAGGCATCTGACGAAACATAACCATGGCAAAAATGCTTTGCCCCCCTAAAAATGCTTTGCCCAGAAACCTTATTAAAAAACCCTGGCCTTGACATTGACAAAAAATTATAATAAATAAAAAAACTGTCTTCTTACTGATGGCCTCTGTTTTTTATGAATCTAATTTACAGTAACAAAGAGGTTGTTTAATTGCAGAAACATACACAAGGTAAATTTTTTTTTATCAACTGTCATTTTGATCAAGTGTCATTTCAATCCAATGTTGTTTTGATCAAGTGTCGATTTGATCAAGTGTCATTTGATCAACTGTTGTAGCAGCTTTTTGTAAAAGCATTGAGCTAATTGATTATATTAAGAACTGATGTTTTTGTATAATTAATTGCTTACATTAGAAACTGATGTTTTAAAGTTGATTGTTAACAAAAATATTCAAAACTTTAGAAAGTTTGAAAAATCTATTATAAATGTAATTTTATTTAACTCAATTAGCCGAAAAATGCTTACTTTTTTAACTTTAATAAATTATTTTTTTTTAGACTAGACTTACATTATATGATTGTTTTTATTGCTATCAATTTTTGGGCATTTGTTTATGGGTTATCTAAAACTGCTATCAAATGCACTAAACATAGCTGTTTGTTTATTTTTTTTGTTTTATTTAATTTTAGTAATGATTGAAAAGTTAAGATTTAAAAAAAATTTTTTTCAAGTTTTTTAAAAAGCACCATCATAAGAACTTAAAGCAAATTTTAACAAATTCCCATATACAAAGTATATAAATAAAAAAACTCACCTCTCCAACTGATTGCTAAAATCATTCCAGTTTATAGCATTCACTTTTTATGTCAAAATGACTCTAATATAAGGTTTTGAGCCATTGTTTTGAAACTTATTTGCAGGTATATCTCTACTAGACAGCTACTAGGTTTTTTTAGGAAATTAACTCTTAAATTTTTTGCATGTGTGATTGCATGCATAATATGTGATATAGTTTATTTTTTTCTTAGTTTTTCTATAGCAGCGGTGTCCAACCTTTTACATATCATGGGCAGGTTTTTGTCAGGAAGTTACTATGAGCTGCAATCAAAGCAAAAAATAATTTGGTAGTAGCCTTTTTTTTGGCCTTCATTTTATTTTAATGTGTTAATTTCTAATTAACCTCTCTTCTAATGCAATTAGAGCAATAAATTTAGTCAAGACCAAAATCTGCATTTTTTTCATATGTAGTTATATTCTGAAATTAAGCATCTAATTAAAAATTTCTTGGCGAGTTGCAACAGGCCGCATGCAGCCTGGTAGCCGCAGGTTGGGCAGCTCTGTTATATAGTTGCATTTAGTAGAAACCTAAAGTTTTAATTTTCTAACAGTTTTTTTTAATTGCCAGGTAGCTCCTTATCTTTGTAAAACTAATCAAACTTCCATTATACGAAAACCAAGGTAGTAGTATTTTAGTTTTTTTAAATTTTAATAGATTTTTCTCTGTTGCTATTTTGTGTGCATTTTCTAGAAAGTTCAATATCCCTTCCAAAAACTGCATTTCAGATTTTCACAAAGATTTTAAGCCATGTGAGTTCTTTTTAGTTGCGTTTAGTATATACAGGGTGAAATAAAATTATCGTTACGTAGTTCTTAATGCATATTTTTTTTATTTTATTTCATTTTTACTCACAATCAACTTGAAATTAATCATGGTGCATGTAGAAATAAAGATTGTGAATAAGGAAGCAGCGAGTAAACGAAGTACGTTATTACATGATGATGAACTGACGTTGTGCATGGTCGCCGTACCTTTGAACAAAGCGATGTAATGTTAATAAGAAAAGGAAAGTGAAAAGAAAATAATTAATACACACATCCGAGCCATATTCAGAGAACGTTGTATAATCATGGGAGAGAAACAACAAACTCAAAGACCAAAAGGGTATTTATTTTAATAATCATGATATAGAGATAATCACAGCACATATTGTTGTAATATACTTATCAATTCAAACAAAATACATTTTACTCGATATTGCCACCCTTGGCGTCGATAACAAGCTGGAGACGTTTTGGGAAGGCTTTGCGAGCCGCACGGATGTCTTTGGGAATTTTGGCCCTTCGGATCGACCTCTTAGGATTCATCTAAAGGTTCTCCCTTGTGGCCTTGATCAACTTATGGGTTTGGGCACTTTGTGGTCGTCCTTCCCAGGTTGATGTTTGACTTTTCCAGTATTCTCATACCTCTTAAGGGTCCTCCAGACCAGCATTCGGTTAAATTTTAAGGTTTAAGGTATTTGAAATTTCACCCGGGGACTTGCCTACCTTAAAAATCTTTTCAAGATAAAAAAAACCATGCAAACCAGTAGAATTGTGATAATCAAGTTTGTACTTTTTTTTTTTTTTCTATTGCATTCGAAAGTTGAAGTTACTTAATTTTTTATTCAAATTCCAAAGCATAGAACAAAAACGCTGCTATGAAGATCATTTTATAATGAATTTTCCCATACTCCAAAATCAAGTTTGTTAAATTAGTACTTTTTAACGTATTATTGCAAAAATAACACAATTATAAACAATTATGCCGTGTAACAATACGGTGTAAAAAAACAAAAAGAAATAAGCAACAACAACAATCTAAACACTCAAAAACTGAAAATACATGCTTTGGTAACATGGCCAAGAAGCCAAGAAAACATGAACAATAAAATAGCGGTTCAAATTCTGGTCTCGTCATTTTCTTGTATCCTTGAAAAGACATTTTTACTGCTCAGCAGTCTTAGCAAGCAGTTTAAATTTCAGTCATATTGCTGTCTCATCTAGAATTGAACTTGAAAAATTAAAATTTGAATTAAGTGAACACTGAACTTCAGCCTCCAAGTGCGGAGACACTTTGACAAGGTAGACATATCTTGACTTAGGACTCCCTCTGTTTCATTCCAGTCTTCAGCAGTACAAAGCAGTGCTGAATCATCTGCATATGCATATTTTTTGAAGGTCAACGTTGGAAGGTAACATATGTAGATGCTAAAAAGAAAAAGACCCAAAACAAATCCCTGGGAACGCTGTTTTTAAAGTGTCTAAACCTGCTTCACGTACTGTCAGTGGTGGTGAGAATGAAGTTTCTGTTATGAACAAGCTTCATAATAATGCAAACTATGTGCTTTTTAGGCAGAAGTCAAAGAAGCTTACAGGTAAGGCCACGGTGCTAGACTATATGACTTGAGACTTTGAGATGCTATACCGCATTTGAGTTATATCAATTCATATCATATACCGCGGCCAGGTCAACAAATACGACATCAACCTTTTGTTTTGCCGTGAAACTGCCCTCAATATTCTGAGTTAGGGGAGTGGCTTGATCTACAGTTGATTTCCCGCGACAAAATCCAACTTGTTTTCAAGAGAGCAATGGATCGATTATTAGATTTATGCAAGTGTAGATAAACCTTTTAAGGATCTTGTATGATACACACAGCTAAGAAATTAGGTGATAGCTTTAATGAACAGGTTTCATTTGTTTAGAGACGGTGACTAGGGAAAATGAGGGGTCCAATGAACCAAAAAAATTGTTTTTGCTCTTTCGACTTAATTATTAATAGTAGGCTAGTGAAATTTGGACAACACAATCCTCTACCTAACAAGTATTAAATGCGTGACAAAAACTACGCATTTCTTACTCTTTAACAAAGTTGCAAGCAATTAAAAAAATCTTTTCTAGTGGTTCATTGGTCCCATAGGGGTAAAAGAGAATTTTATGCTCTTTCAATATTGTTACTAAAATGTTGCCATAAAATATTTCGCATCAAAAAAGTGAGTTTTTTTAGGGTAGTCAATTTTTGTAAATTGGCTAAAAATGAGAGAGCGATTTGAGAGAGTTAAAGAATTTGACCATTTGACGTTTTTAGTCAACATAGTTAATGAACCTCGATTATTTTGATAAGCAGTTCACACTTCGTTTTTTTCTCGTTTTTCGCTGCCTGTTTTCGCGTTTTATGAAATATTTAAAAAACTAGTGCCTTGATGTTAAAAAACTATTAATAACTTCAAAACTACATGAGCAATTTTTTCAAAAATTGCCCCAACATTTAGATGAATTAAAGATATTAGTAGTTTTGTAGTAGCATACAGCTGTTTAACAGCGCTGGCTCGCCCCCTCAATTGTTTTAGGCTTATTTTATGTTAATACAGATTTTAATTAAGTAAGAATGGTCAAGTCAATCAACAAGCAAGTGCCGACAGACCTGTTTCGTCCTTGTTGGGACTCGTCACTACACTACAGCTCATTGAACAGATTTTAATGCCAAGATTCTCAGGACTTCAGAAAATTCTCTCATGGCTGATGCATCTAATTATGATCGTAACCATTTTGCAATGTAAAACAATGACTTTAATCATTTGCCAGAAGCTTAATAAATTCTTTCATTTAGTTTTTATTTGATATGGTCTTTTAATATTTTATTTCTTCAGCCCGCAAAAAAAAGAAGTTTGATCATTCATTGACCAATGAATCTATTGACGTCAGTTCTGTACGAATTACATCCAATGTTAAAGAACAAGGTATTTATAAGCAATGTAGTTGAGTTCTTTTCAGACTTTTTGGTATTATGAAACTTTTGAGCTAATTTTGCCCATTTCGAGGATTCGTATTTGGCACATAAGGCTTATATGAATAATATTAGTGGGAACAACTAATTTTCGTGAGGCTCTATTTCAAAAACGATGTTATAGCCCATTGATGAAATCTATCTTAAAATGTGGTAATTTCAATTCGTGGCCATTAACACTTTGACTGTCATGTCAAAAACATTTGTTGACATGGCAGTTTTTAATGAGGCCGTGTCAACAATATTTGTTGACGGCTATTTGTCTGTTTCTAGTGCTGGCAACAACTGTTGTATACGTCCTATGCTATTTCTATGGCACTAAATATCTGTGTCGCCCGGTGGATTTTCAGTATTATGCAAATCTAGAAAATTTTTTTGGTGGCCCCACTGAGGTATTTCTAGAAAACCAGCTTGGCAGTCAAAATGTTAAAATATTTTCCCCAGCAATAAGCGGACCACAGCGTTTCCGACTTGATAAGCACTCAAACAGAGGTAAATGACATTTAATATTTAATACTCCTAACAGCTTACAACGCTACTTTGACCAACGAAATTACTTTGGGAAGAACTATGTAGGTCAAACATGTCAAGCTCGTGGCCCTTGTTGCTAATTGTTAAATTCTGCGAAACAGTCATTTTTTATGAGTTATTTTTTGAAATATCTCTCAAAATTGTCAAGACAATACAACAAGATTTCAACTATATTATGCGATTTTGGCACATTTTTTTCAGTCTAAACAACCAGAGAACATCTGTTAATTCAGATCCTTTATAGGTCCACTATCTCAGTCAGGTCATGAATGCGGCATACATAGCGCACGAGTCTGCCATGCCTGATGAAGGCCGTTATTGCTATGAAACGTATTTACTACCCGTTTACGTTTACGCAGCTTTTATTTGCTTATCTCATGTAAATTGTAAACGCTTACACAATTATATCACCTTTTAGTAAGAGATGTGTACTATAATGAAATAATTAATTGAAAAACTTTTTACAGGTGCAAAAAGGGATTTTTGTGTGTTGTCGTAACTTCAATAAATAGCTTGCTATTTAAATTCTGTTATGTTTTATTTTACGGTGTTCTTCAGTTTTGTTATTTTTATTGTGTACTGTATTTTTTTAAAAATATAAATTAGCGTTTTTCGAGTTTGCAGTTTTGGCTTACATAAGAGGCTTTAAAATAAAAAACGGAACTTCAGACAGTTATAGTATATGCAATGCACTTGCAAATAACTGGATAGTGACAACGCAATTTGACCACAGTCTAAAGCAGTGTTTCCAAATGTCACATTTCATTTATAATCCCAATATTATAACCTTATAACTCTGTAGTTAATTTTCATTCTTTTACATTAATTTTTAAGCTCTTGATTATGACGTCATCTATTTTGCATTTCTACATAATCACTGTCTAATTGGTACACCAGTTAATTTATTTTGTTTTCAAGTTGTTATAAGTGTATTATACGGATTCGTTTCACTGTTTTTATTCAAGCGCATTTACTGACTAAAGTTTTAAGTCATTGTGACTTTTGACTGACTGCAGTTTTAAACTTGCGCTGCGCTTTCATGCTTTCTTAGAAAACGTTGCGCTAATGATTAAAAAGTTTTAAGACTACTTTGCGCTTTATTTTGCTGCACATCAAACATTAAACAAATAAACTCCGCTTTGTTGCGCTGCGCTTTATCTAGTCCTGTTTTGCAAAAGCGCAATCTACTTTGGTTGTTTTTCAATGTGGGCGATTGGAAAACGATTGGAATACGCTTATGATTTAAAAAAGTACATTATATTTTCGCCCTTAATATACAGGTAGTTTTAAAATAGTCTGCATTGCGCTTTACATGAATCTCAAAATCAAACAGCTCTTATATTGTGCTGCGCTTTACATGATCTAAAAACGCATTGCGCTGCGCCTTCCTAAGGAAAGGAAAAATGCGCACCTCTGGTCCTTCCAAGCGACAGCTATTTCAAACTTCATGCTACTCTACTTAAACAACTGACTCAAACACAAACACACACTTTATATAATCTTAATGCATACTCGGATCCAACCAGAAACATGAAAGTTACAATATTTTATAACGATCAGCACACTGACATCGTCACTTTAAAACTAGACATAGCACCTGAGGAATGTAGAGAAAACCTCGTAAGGGTAACATGCAGTGGGGGAGAAATGCTTGTAGGTCTAGGAGAGGAAACGGAGTTGATGAGAGACAGCCTGTGACGGCTCTACACGAGGATCTGTGCATTCTTTCCACGGAGGTAATATGGGTCGGGGACGAGCAAGGAAACAAGTCTGAGAAAGCATAGGAGATATAAGAATGGGGCGAATAAAGGTTTTATACTTACATAAAGTACAGAGAGATTTTTTAGAGGAGTCCCAGGAACCAGAGGCAATAGAGCGGAAGGCACAAAATCGGCTGTGAAACTTTTTCCGTAAAAATTGAACTTAATGTCTAAAAGAAAGTGTTTGGTTGAAGATTACACCGAGAAAGGTGGGGTTTGGATTAAAGTTAAGTGAGGTATTCAGAATTAATAGAAAGGGGTCTAGGCTGAAGAAAGATGACTCACATTTGAGTGGGTTCAGAGGTAAGACGCCACTTAGAAGACCATTCACCAGTTTGTCGAGAAGAGTCTGGACAGCCACAGTCGCACGTTTGAAGTGGAGGCCCAAATGGCGAGATCATCAGCATAAAGACAGACTTCAACGATTGAAGGAAGAGAGGCAGGGAGATCACTAATAAAAAGAGAAAAAAGGACTGGTGCAAAAACTGAACTTGTGGAACACATCTACGAAGACGGAAAGGACAACTATAAGAATTATAGAAACGTATTTCGAACGGCGATTGTTCGAGGAGTTTGGAAGTGCGAGAAATGAGAGAGATAGCGGATAGGAGGGGATAAGTGAGGGGGTTTGCCTGATTTACAAATAGGGATGATAATGGATTGTTTTCACGCTGATGGGAAAATAAGTGTAGACCTAAACAGGTTGAAGGTGCGCAGGAGGAATTGTAGAACAGATTGAGGAAACTGGGTTAGAAGCGGCTAGGTGATTCGATCAGGACTAGAAGAAGTGGAGTTCGAAAGTTGGAAGATAGCTGAGGAAAGATATAGAAAAGTGAAAGGTGAACAGAAAGTGGGGAGGAGAGATTGCAGTGAGCGGATCTAAATTCATTCATGTGAAGACGTTCGAAACTTCAGAAAAATTTTGTGGTTTGAATAGAGAAGTGGGATTGTAGTTGTGCGGAAAGTCGGTTTACACAGTCTATGGGAGTATGACAGCTGGGAAAATTGAGGAGATCAGATGAGGAACCTATGATGGAGCGGAGTAGAAAGAACACTTTACTGGGGTGAGTTTTAAGAGAGAGGCTGGAGCAAGTTTTCTGCAATAACTCAGCTTTAGCCCTAGAGATCACAGTCGAGGTATACCTTGATATAAAGATATAATTCTGGCGGTCTTCTTCAGAATAGTGCGCCCTTGCAAACATCTCCTGGCGTTTCGCAACGGCTTCTGCAATTTTTCGAGACCACCGAGCTTTAGCAGGGCGGTTGATGTTGCCGAAAGAAATGACAGAAGTGGCAGCATCAATGAGGAGTTTGGTGTTGATGTTTAAGAGAGGTATTTTTCCTTTCACTTTATTGTAGTCAAATGAGGGAGAGTGAGAGGTTGAATTAATTATTAAGCAAGTAGGAATTGTAATGGAAATAGGAAGGTGGTCAGAGCCAATACCTGGTAGAACCTGCCATATACATTTATAGGCTATGGGGACAGGAACAAGAGAGAAATCAGAAGAGCGGTGTAATAGCGTGGTATGGTCAAGGTTGGTGAGAGGTAATAGATCCGGAGGGAGGAGCCAGTCAAACAAGTCTTTGCCTAATTGGTTCTTGGGACTCTGGGAGTCTCAGGATGAATGGTAGCAGTTAAAATCGCAGAAAATAAAGGTTGCAGGGGGCGAGGGTAAAAGGAAAGGTTAGAAAAATTTAGGACCGATATCAGAAGAGCAGATAGGTGGAACATAAAGATTGAAAAAGTAATTGGAAGACCCCTTTTATTTTTACTCTGATGGCTAAATTATCGGAGCAAGGATCGAGCAAGGAAAGGTGGTGAGTAGAGAGAGAGGGAGTAGGTTCGACCAATTTTTAACAAGTACAGGGTGCGTCATAAGTTTTGGAACATTTTTAATATAAGTTAATGTAAACTTGTTAGTTTGCTAAAGGTTAAAAAATTCATCATTAAATAGCGTTTATATTACAAAAAAAAATTGCAATTAATTTATTTAATGTGCTCGCCATTATTTTCAATAACATCCCTCTACTGTCTTGGAACATCATCACAAATTACACGCAAGATTTTTTTGCGGCATATTTTCCCATGCTCTTTCCAAATCCTTTTCTAGATTTATTTATTTTTTTTGTCTACGACCAAGACACGAAAAGTCAAGCAAAACAAAATATATAAATGCATTACAAAAACATTTGGTCGCCATGACTAGATGCCAGCGAAAGACCAACAAGGTCACCAATTTCTAAAGACTCGATTCCGGTATGTTTTTTTGAGCATACTGTCTTTTCCAAGTATAAGCCCACACTGAAAAGTCAACAGAATTAAGATCTGGTGAGCAAGGCGGCCGCATCTCTTTCGCCCAAAATTTTTTATTGTTTTTTCTCAAAAAATTTCTCTCAATTTTTAAGAATGCGGGCAATTTGCGTGCATCCATAATTTCTTCTGTGTAGAGAAATTATAATTTTTTGACATCATTCGAAACCATTTAAAAATTAGTTGGGTGATATGAAAATTTAAGATATTGTAAATCAGGGGTGTGCAATCCTTTTTAATGACGGGTCAAATACCAATGAGCACAATATTCGGCGGGCCGCACCTTTAAATAGGATAATATTTTATTGCCAGCGATAAAAATAAAAATGCAATTATATTAAAAACAGTAATACCAGTATTATTCAAACAAAAAAATCGTTTAGTTAAAAAACAAAAAGACGTAACTGTATAATCAGAACATAGCAATACAAAATTTAATCTTTGTAGAAACAATTCAGTGAGAAATATGCAACTGGCTTTTTTCTTGAACCACTCTATTCAAATTTACTTTAATTGAGGTGCTGGCAACTTTAAGTCTATTTTTAAGTGTTTATCTGTTATTACTGATCGATAAGATTTCATGAAATCCATTTAAAAAAAAAATTGTTCACACAAATAAGTTGAGCCAAAAAATGCCATTTTAGAAGCCATAAACTTTCTTAAATTTGGGAACTTATCTTGGTCAAGATATTTCCGGTAAACATACTTGGCCTTCAGGTCAGTCCTCTCCTGAAGATCAATCAGTTCTATTTGCATATCAGTGGGGGCTTTGTCAATGTCTGTGTGAAATGATGAAGAAAATATTTCAAATAAATGTTCATAGGATTTAAAATCTTTGAAGCAAGCCGAAAATTCATTAAACAATTTTTCAATTGATCTGCAATGTCTTCTTCTCTGGGCGCATTCCTATTTTTTTGAAGTTGGAAGTGAAAGAGATTCGCATTTGTATGTGTGCGTGCCAAAATCTCAACATGTTCATAAAGCCTTTTATGTGCCTGTACATTTCACTCACATACTGGGCTTTTTATTGCAGCCTTGTATTGAGTTCATTCATGTGAGTAATAATATCGACCAAGAAAGGTGCTAGATCACACAACCAACTTCTGTCTTCTATTTCAGCCATTGATCGCCCTTTATTTTTTAAAAACAGTGCGACTTCTTTTGGCAGTTCGTAAAATCGTCGCAACATACTACCCTTGATTAGCCAACGCAGCTCGGAAAAGTAAGCTAGATCTTGATGTTCGGTGTCGAGATTATCCAGAAACTTCTGGAACTGCTGGTGGTTAAGTCCTCGAGCTCGAATAACATTTACTGCCTTAATGACCGGGCCCAAGACATGTTTGAATTTCAAGGATTTTGTGCATAGATTTTGTTAATAAATGATGTGAAAAATTGCTATATTGTCACTGATATGTTTCTCTTTCAAAGCAGATTTCAAGAGACCTACAAATCCAATGCCAGTTCCGGACATGGCTTGAGCATCATCAGTTGTGATTCCGCATAAAGTGGATAGCTCCAAACCAAACTTATCAAAAGCATTGAGAACTTCAGAAAAGATATTAACACCAGTTGTAGTATCCTTCATACACTGTAGTGACAGAAGTTCTTCGGTTTCGTTCAACCCCTTTTATAAATATAGCCAACTGTGCTGCATTCTTCACATCGCTGCTTTCATCGATTGCGAAGCTCCATAATACAAAGTTTTTCACTTTGTCTTTAAGAGTGTCACAAATATCACCAGCAAGTTCATCGATGCGCCTTGCTATCGTTCAACACGATAAACTTATTTTCTCGAACTCCTGTACCATTTTAGGACACATTTCTTCTGCAACATCAGTAAGGCACTTTTTCACAAACTCACCTTCAGAATATGGCTTTATAGTTTGAGCTATTCTCTGTGCAATTAAGAAACTGCATCGAACTGTTTTTTTATTATCAGTATGCATTTTTTAAAACATGAAACGCTGGCTCTTCAATTGCTTAACTTTCAGCTCTCTGTCACGTTCTTTTGGCTTTCCATAAACACCGTCACATGTTTTGAGTCATAATGTCGTTTAATGTTGTACTCTTTATTAACATTTACAGTTTGATTGCAAATCAAACACAAGAGTCTTTTATCTGCATTTTCGATGAAAAAAATATTTATAAGTCCATTTTTTATTAAATTTTCGCATCTCTTCCTCTACTTTTTTCTTGTCTCTTTTGAATTTACGAAACTTGCCATTGCGGAGTGATGAATTAATGGAAACCAAGGTTTAAATTTGCTAAACTCTTGTATAAAGGTTGATTAGAATCAGACAAAATTAACAAATATGCTAAAATCAAAATTCACCAAGCTAAAGAAATTAGCTACCACTTGATTCGCTAGCACAACTATCAACCGCAAATTATCTAAGCACTAATTCTTCAAGTCATGAACAAATGAATCTAAACTAAAGATTAGCAAATCGTCAAAAGGACGAATTTTTCCAATTAACTAATAATTTTTTTCGTTGTATTTATACAAATCTCACTAGATTCTGGAATTTTTCCAAAGAGGCGAGAAGAACAAAAATAGAGCAAAATTAACCAATTACAATACATGGAACGTTCTAGCAAAAACACCTGCAATAGTATTTGTGTAAAACGTCACAAGCGCACAATAGTGAGCTAAAAACTTGTTTCTTTATTATCTTTGCTGCACTGCAAGCAGTATTCAATTAAAATATATTCTTGCAAAGCGGTTAACTTTTAAATTATTTAACTTTATCGATTTAAGACTTACACATCAAATAATAAGCATTATATTCATTGCAATAACTTAAGATATCTTAAATAATACTCAATTTATTGAATTATCAAATCAAGAGCGCTGTATTTATAATACTAACTTATAAAAATAGTTATGATATTCATCTTAATTCAAACTAAAACACTTTATTTGTGGTATTAATTTTATCAAGCACTCAAAAAAAAAAACGTTTGAAGCATTCGCAGGCCGCAGTTTGCACACTCCTGTTCTAAGTACGTATATTCTCTAAATAAATATTTAAAATCATCTGTTAGAACAGTAGATATATGTGCTTAAAATGTTCCTAGACATATGGCGCACCCTGTATAAGAACTCCACCTCTTAGGTTTCTCGTAGGGTTGGTGGGTTCTTCTCATAGTCACAGCGGTCCTTTCTGCGAGTTTTTGGTCATGGGACATGGAAAATGCAGTCTGAGGAGATGTGACACTCCTGCACAAAAATGAGGTCGTACTAGTGTAATGGAAGAAATTGGACGAGTTTAGTACGACGAGGGCGAATTCTATTGGCATTCCACTGAAGGATTTGTAGACAGTTTTGAGAGGGGTAGAATGATGAAAAGTGGATTGGTAAGAGTAGAGGGTTGGGGTTGGGGAAGAGGAAAAAATTTTTTGGAGTGCTCTTTTTTGAAGATGAAGATAGGAAAGTGTGTGAAAGAATGGGGAAATTTTTTAAAATTCAAAAAGAGAAACACCGGAGCAAAAACGGTGCACCCAGAGAACAGTAGGCACATTGTACTTACTTGTTTTCCCAGGTAACACGACGGTACGGATAGAGCAGGGGTCTATAGGACCAGGGTTGGGGTGAATATCGCCGCTTATGAGAAGGAATAAAATGTGCAATAGCGACAGAATAGATATACAGAACAAAAAAGATTTTTGAAATAAAGTGTTTAGCAAAGATAGAGGGGGTTGTGAAGAGCGGTAGGTTGGTAGACGAACACGGAAAACGGGCAATTACGATTAAGATCGCTGTTTATCTGTAACCGCTCAGTGGACAGCAGGTACAAAACACAAGAACAATTATCTATAAGGGTTCGTCCGAGGATGAGATCCTCGGGGCATCCCCAGTGCAGGGGAGGGGTCCGCACTACCACGATGAGGTGGCTTCTCGTTGGTGCGGAGTATCGAACTCTCGTCCTTCTGCTTGCAAGTCAAAAATTTTATCGCATAGTAATTGCAGATGAAAAAGGTAGTTTTCAAAATTCTAGCAAAACTTAACCAAGTTCACTTACTTTAAAGTTTTTTTTCGACTTAACATAGGCGACAAGCAAGTATGGGCTTTTAAAACCGGAAAATGTGAAATCCGCAAGGCAAAAATGCAATAACGATTGATAAAAAAAAAAAGAAATGCAATAACAAAAAAGCTTTAAACAAGTTTAAAATAATAGTTATAAATTAGCGAGAACAGACGTAGCAATAACACAGTGATGCTACAAATTAGCCGGATCGAATCGAAATTAGTATTACCATTGTTTGCTGCGGTGAGAATTTTAAATCTAAAACAAAAAAAGTCATAAAAGTATTTATAAGAGAGCTTATATAAATATACTGCCAGAAATTATTTTTGTTATATTTACCATCAGGAAAAAACTGAAAGTTTAAATACTAAAAACCATAATAACAAAAAATGCAAAAAGGCTCTAATCCCGAAACCGAAATACCACTTTTCAAACCTCAATAATGTTTGAGCTCAAAATTATTATAAACATAACGCAACAAAGCAAATTACATAATTAAAAAGAATGTTCGGTTCAAATTTTTTGTGGCCTAAGACGTTATTGCGTAGAAAAGCAACGGTGCAAACAAAAAAATCTATTAATGCGCTTGATCTCAAACTAAAACTCGGTAAATTTAAATATTGCACATGTTTAATGAAAATAAGTAAACACTATTCCAGAAACTTGATGTTTAATGTAGCACCATCGTACAAATCTTTAACCAATTCCTTTAAATTCGATGCAATCCGATTGTACAATGTAATCCACGACTTAACGCTTGCATCAACGTTAATTTGGGTATCAACGACATCCAAATTATTGATTAAATTTAATATTGATCTTCTGAGAGTGTTCACAACAAGGCATGCTCCTTCCATATCATGAGTGTCCACGACTAGCCAAAAAAGATATCTGAAAAATTATGCTTATTTATCATAGCACTTGTCTTCCATGACAATTAACAACATTAAACCTGTCGGCTTAACGACGATATCAATTATCGAAAGATCCAGTAGTCATTTGCAACCATAATTGCCAATAATTGTTTCGCTTACCGTTTTCCAATATTTACCACAACTGCTCGTCCATTAACAGGGGATTTAATCAAAAAACAAGTTTCTTACTTTAGCACTTCATTTACATCATCAGGCTCTGGTTCACTAATTAAAAACGTTTTTGTCCATTGGCGTACTGCGTCACGTGAGTCTTGAATAGTGACAGCGCCACCCAACGAAGGGGGAGAAGGTGGTGGTGAAGTTGATGGATCTGCTTAAAACAGTGTTGTAAGGCTAAACTTCACGGTTTAAAAACAAACGTTAGTTGTACCTAGTATCGCTGGTTTTTCGGCTTCTGATTTTTCACTGTCATCACTTTTAGAGGTTGTGTCTTCGGAGCTTTTCGATATAATTGGAAACATATCAGTAATTCGTTTGTTGGGGCTACCATTGCCCGTAGTCGGTTTTAAAAGCCCTCGCTTCTTCTTGACAGGTGATTTCTTTAAACGAGAGTTTGTCTTTGACGGGCTTTTTTGTTTTGCCGGCGAATGCCTGGAACGAGGGTGATCAACTGGGCGCTGCACGATTAAAAGGAAATTAGTACTAGCTTTGATGAGAATAATAACCGACTACCTTGTTTCCTTGAAGCAAATCTTTATGAGCTTTCCAGTCTTTCTTTACTTCCTGTTGCAGATCTTTTGGTAGTGCCTCAAGAAAACTTGAGCTTATTTCGCACTTAAAAAATATCGTTTAATTGGAAATTAGCATTATACAAGCAATGCTTTTTTAACAGCACACCTGAGGACTTCTTGGCGTTTTGGAAGCGATCGGTGTACTTGTTGCGTTTGAAAACCGAAAATCATTGGAAACTTTTGAGAATTCATCATACTTTTGACATGTTGACTCAGCAATAAAAAAAAAACATATATATAGTGTATATAAGTAAATATGATCTGCTCGGTTGTAAAGAAAAATTCGGTCATTGTCATTGTGAAATTTATCAATCTTTCAATTTTGAAAGAATACTGAAATATTGTTCAAATGGATAAAACACAATAAAATGTTCATTGTTAGCAAACACAAAATATTAGAAGACAAAAAAAGTAATTAAAATCAACCGTTACTGGTCAATTTTGACTCAAGTAGTAATTACAAAAACTTACCGGTGTTAATGAGTTGATCCGGTATTGACGGCTTCTTTCTATAAATTAGAAACACAATCGTTAAACAATCAACTCTAGATGAGAGAGTCATACTCACAGCTGTCTCACGTAGCTGGTTATGGTTGTCTTTGTGCTGGAATCAGGTTTACCAATAGGATTCAGTTGAGCAACTTGAATTCCAATGCCACGCAAATCACCGACTTTGATCTGCCAGTACAATGCACAATAAAGACAAAAAGATAATCATCATTACTTGCAGTGGTGGACATTGGATAAGGCGAGTAAGCCAGTCGCTTTAGGTCCTTCTTTTTCAAAATGCCGCGTGTAGTTTTATTTTGTGGTATTTCACATTGTTCTATGAACCTCAGCAACTCTCAAAAGTTTGGAGTTTTTAGAACGACGGGGAAATGTATGGCACATCGAGTAATATTGGTAAAACACTTAAATTTGAAACAATAATGTATAAAATTTATTCAATATTTAAATATTGCACACAAATTGCGTAATGCGGACTATTCGTAATAGTCAGATTGTTATAAAAGTTATCAAAAAGTGATTGAAATTTAGCAGAACATTGCTAGAACTGAAAATATGCTCAACAAACAAAAAGAAAAATTCTGTTTTACATTTACATCTTTTAATTGATAAAAACACTGCTTAAAATTAGTAGTATTTATGAGTACAATATAAATCATTTTCTGCAATTACAACAAAACAACGACATAAACAAAACTAAAAAATCTACGAACACTAGTAATAAAAAGAACACATTTTTTCTTAATAGTGGCAAATGTTTCGTGTACAATAAAAACCATTACAACTCTAAAATCCAGTTTTTGTATGCTTCACCATAAACCAAACTTTATTTGGAAATTTTCACTGTTTTTCACAATTCTAGATTGATTCTAATGCAATTTGTTCATTTACTTAACTTATAAGACTGCTGATTGCAGCTTTTTTATTGTGGGTTTAGCAATTTTTAAAATGGAGATTTTAAACATCTGGTTTGCAACGTGCGCTGGTAAAAACAACTGCTTAATTTAAAATTTTTCATATTGTCATTCTGAAAATAATTGAGTTAAAAATTATTTAGGCCAAGTAATTTGATTTTAAATGACAATTTTAAAAGGTAGCCTAACATAAAATAAGCTAAATGGCTTCTCACATCTAATTTTAATAGGACTAACAGGATGATGGTCTATTTTGCACAAATAATTAATCATTACATAACGTTTCGACAATATTTCACGACACGTTCAGTTTTTTTACAATTTTATTTTAAAGCTATCATTATTGCATATTTGAATTGCATACTTCTATTTTTTTTGCCGAAGATCCTAATAATATTTAATACAGCGACATAGGCCTAAGCTGAAAATATTAAATAGATAATTGGTTGTTTCATAATATATTAAAACATTAACAACATTGTTTTTTGGGTTAATATTTTTAGACTCATTTGCCTAAAAGCAAACATACGTTTTTTTAACTGACTTTGCTACCTTTTAAATGTAATTTTTTTATAAAAAGTAAGGTATTCATATTTCACAAAGGTTCATATTATAAGCAATTCTTAATCTTTTTTGTGTTAACAAGAGCCAAATCTATAATTTCTTTTTCCAATAATGGTTTAGGCCATATGTTTTGTAATTTTTATGATAGAAATTGTTGTAACATTACGGAATCAGCATAACTCTTGATATTTAACCTTAATTTGCTTAGCTGGCTTAATTGTATGGTTAATCATTTAGTGTTGTTGTTTTGTTTATGTTCAAATTGTTTTGTTGTTGTTGCTATGTAATCAGTAAAAATTTATTTTTTTGCTGCTTAAAAAGAAATGATTTTTGTCTGTGATAGTAGCCTATCTAATGAGTCAGCTCAATTTTTAGTTTCATTGAAATATATTTTAATAAATTTATTGTTTTAATTAATATTTATTGAGACTATTAAGACTTCGGCTTGAATGTCTATTGTGAAGCGGTGGGAAAGTTTTAAGAATATATTAATACCTCTGATAGATTGCGTGCATGCTGATAACAATCCAACAACTTACAACTTTCGGTCTCGAGTTCGAACCTCTTGTCAAAAACCTTGAACTGATTCCAAGTACAAGTTAACAAAAAATTATCTATTTTTATTATAATTTCATGAAAACTCAAATCCATGTGGACGAATTTCGAATCTACTAAACCAATTACCCAACTCGTTTCTATGCATTGTAAATAGTATTACATATAGTCTTCTAAGCACACAAAACAACGCCAAGTCAACAACTGTTATTTAAATACTTGAGTTGAGTTCTTGCTCTTTGTAAAGAAGACTTCAATTAAGTTCAAACTTGTAAAACTTTTTCAAGTAAAAGAAAAAGAATTTGAGTCATAGGAGCATGCATGGGGAAAGGAGTTTAGAAGTCACCCCCTTTGAAGAATGTATGCAGACCAAACAAAAAGCAAGAGAGCAGAAAAAGGTGTAGACAAAAAATGTCTTCACTTTGTTTTAATTGTTTTAGTTATTGTGCTTTCCTCTCGCCCCCCCAATGACAAATTTCTGCATGTGCCACTGACTTGAATTAATTCAAGTTTGGCATAGCATAAATCTTTTTCCAAGATTTGGTAACCTATCTTTGTAGATAGCAGTGCTAAATTGGTAATCATCGAATTTTTATGACGTCATTTGTTGGGGGCCCCTAATTAAGATTTTGCCTCAGACCCTGATTTTTAATATCTACCACTGACTACTTGTAATGATTCGATGTTGCTTGTCGGCTTTTCAAAAACCAGCCGCTATCAAGTTTGGTTTGTTTTTTAAATAAAAACTGGAACGACATATGCGCAAAAAAATTGAGTAACAAGCAAAACACCTGCATCGTTTTTCTGAGACGAGCGACTTCCGTTTTTATGACGTCACAATCGTCCGTGTACACGTCGGCGGTTCTACTTCGAGAAACAGTGTCGCACACTCCGCATCCGCCAAACTTGACTGTTTCAATAGGCGCGTCGGGTTTTCGAACCATGACCTTAAGCGTGATCTTCTTCCCTCGAAGGCGCGCTTTTTTCAAACGTTCGCTCACCTAAAACTAAAACGTCAGTCTCGAAAGTTCTTTTGCCGAACAGACTGTGTGTTATGGTACAACGTTTGACTTAAGATGATGGGCCTGGGATTAACTCCAAGCAGGATTATACTCAGAATTTAGAGAAAAACTTCAACTGTTTTTGTCCCAAGTTACGTCATTTAACCGGGTTTTTACATTTTAAGATAACACAATTCAAGAAGCCTTCAGAGACTCTTAAAAATGTAGATTATGTAAGTCTAGATGACAGATGCTTTTCATAACTTGAAATCGTAAAAAAAAGATCACTAACAGTTGTTAATTAATCGCGTTTTTGAAATCCTGTATTTGTGCAACGTAAACTTTTTATGGCTGATACATTTCGTTTTGATATATATTTTAAAACAAAAGTGCCAAAAACCAGTAGTAATCCTGATTTATTATTGAGATATTACAGTATCATAACACAACTAAAATGTAATTTCATACAGATCAAAGTAATTTGAAGATGTAAGAAATGCAAAAAAAAGGCAAGTAACACTCGAAAACACAAACAGCAACTTAAGAAAACTTACCTCCTTTGACAAATTCGAGAGGAAAACGTTTAACTCGTCTTCAGTAGATAATCTGATCCCGTAGTTGACGTCTGCTGAAACCGATTTTCGTTCTTTAGAAGAGCAAACCTTAATTTGCAAAAAATTCAAGGAAATAGACCAAATCGCTTTCTATGTGCATTTTTCAATATATTTTACCTTTCGACTGTCTATTCCCAACGAAAAATTGCGCAGTTTTTTTCCGGTTTTAGCACCAAACTCTTTCTTTAATATATCCAACGACACACACTGTAATTCACCGCACGTACTGGCGTTCAATTCTTGAAGTCGATTTGCTGAAGACAAAACAAAGTTGTAAAATGTCATAAAATTTCTCTACGACACATTTTTTTTCTAGAAAGATCTAGAACTGCATAAATGTTAAAGTCTTTGAAGATTAGGCAGTGGACAATCAGTTATTGAATAGAAAGTTAACGATGAACAAAATTTTGCGTTAAATATGGTTTATTGAAAATAGCAAATTTGGTAACCAGGTTACAACTTCGGCAATTACATAAAAATCAAAGCCTTAGCTGTTCATATTATCGATTGGATAGTTCTGAAATTTTGATAACTTTTTTCGTCACGCAGAAGACGTCTAAAGAAACATTTGACTTCATCTTGAATGTAAATTTTGTGTTCGAGCAATACGATTAAAATTTTTTTACAAGGCTGTATGATTCCCATTGAGTTCCTTGAAAAAGGCACTTTACGACAAATTCCTGTATGAGGTTATGCTTTGGCTCTTTGAAAAAGCAATAAAATTTAGTTCTACAAATTTACGATAACAAGTTAAATCAAACAATCTACGAATATAAAATAGGCAATTGTATAGATAAAAATTGCTTTAAGAGTTCAAATGCTTGCCTGTTGCTGATCCGACACCAGGAAGGTTCTTGACCGGGCGATCACGGATAAAAGCCAGCACTTGACTAGACAAAACCTGATGCTGGCCATTCGGTTTTCCTATCCGGGTTGCCATTCTTGCAACAACAATGTTTGGTCCAATTCCTAGCAATAAACAACCACGTCATAACAATATCCGAGTTGTACGAAGGGCTCAAACACCTACTCCCAAATATTAAATAACAAAATAAATCAAATTGATCAAAAGATTTGGAAACTTACCGTTGAAAACAGCCAGTAAAAACGATAAAATAATTCAAACTAATCGTTTTATTAGGTTTAAAGCATTGGTTCTTTTTTATTCAGACCACATTTTCGTCTTTTTAAAACTTTTACAGGCCTCACCGAAACCCTTAATGCAATAAGCACTGCGGGAAGTAAAGACCTTTTTTTGCCTTTACCCATATAAACGTAAATTATTCGTTTCCAAGACCAGAAAAAAGTATTCACTGGTCGTTTAAGATAGAAAATCATGGGCATTGCTTTTGGACATCACTTGATTTTTGTGGTTTTACTTCAACCAATGAAACGCTATGGCAGTGGTTGTGCAAGCTAAAAAATTGGTTCATTGTGTCCTTAACCTTCACAACCTGAACCAAAAGTTTGCTAGATTCGATTCACAACTCTAGTGCAATAATTTTTTTCTCAGCAAACAAAATTTTTTATTAAATGTTTGAAGTAAATTCGTCATTAAACATAATAGGTTAAACTTTTCGATTTTGCAAAAGAGAAAATAAAGCTTACTTGAATTCAATTAAATTTGAAATTTATGTAAAAATTTAAGTTGATAAAACATTTAGCGACGAACCCTGATACCGCAGGAACGATATCAGTGATTAAATACTGGAACTAGCGATGCCTTGGACTTGGGGTCAAGCTGAAATGTTGCGTTAAAATGTGACATCTTAAGACCAGGCAATTGTCAGAGGCAATACACATAATGACGCGATTTCAAAAAACATATGATGAAATTCAAAACGTTTGACAACGATAGATTAGTAAAAAAATGTTTACCTGCGGAAGCATCACAACCGGTTTTTTCTTTTATTCGATCACGTATGTGTTTCACTACAAAGGGGGGTGAAAGCCGAGTAGTGGCGACAAGATCGGTGATATCAAGTAGAGCTTCGTCACAACTGACCGCTTCGATATTCTTCGTGTACGACGTCAATACGTCATAGAGGGCTTGGGAGGTTTGCCGATAAGCGTCGAAATCGTAAGGAATTGCACTGAAAGTTTTTGGTATTTCAAAAAATCTTTCAAGAATTTAGACAATTTGAATAACACATTTGAAAAATTTTCAAAACTCGCTACACGACAATTAAATTCAATTAATTGCAATGCAACTACGTTGCCAAAATGCTCACAAGCCTCGCTTCGCACACGTTTCTTTCAAGTGTCCAATTCTTAATTTTGTTTTAACCTTTATCCCTGCAAACATGGCAGCGGGATTGCTAACTGTTAATTGCCTTTTAAACCTTTAAATTAATTGCTTATTAATTTGAACCGAGAAAAGCGGTTTGCTTCTTGTTTGATTTGTCGATCAGAAATTAGTCATTTTTATAGTTTTCTCGATATTACATGAAAGGATTGCCAGAATGGTATCATTCTTACTTTTCATGGTACAGTTTTAAATATGTCTAGTTTGTACATTTAATACTATATGCATTTCCATACTTCTGTTTTCAGACAAGAAATCAAACTAGAATAATCTTGGAACTTTGTTTATTTACGCAAAGTTTCGACAACTATAATGTTCAGATTAAGGTAACAAATACTTACACAAGATCCGGACAGAGTTCTTTTGCTTTACCGTAAAACATTCCATTCTTCAAACCGGCTTCACGCGCTTTGTAATTGCACGATGCTATTTCAGAATACGAAGGAACATACTTGCTCATAGTTGGGTCATGATTAGCCCTAATAATAATAGAGAGTATGGTTAGTTGGTATTAGAAACAAAGCATAATCTGCTACTGTTTATTTTCAGGTAATTTGAAAAGTGGCATAATCAAAGTTTCATAAAAATTAAGAACGTATACTTTGATACTGTCAATGAAGCTAGCGAGAAAATCGAAAATCACGTCGAATTTATGCAAAAATCAGGAACTTATCATATTTATGTTACATGTAACGAATAACATTTCTCATATTAGACTAATTATTTTGTCAAGCAAGTTTACATTCAGGTCAAGCTAGCTGGGCAAAAAGGAGATTCATGAAAAAACGGTTTCTTAGAAAAGAATTCAACTCCAACTAACCGAGGGTTTGGTTGTTTTGTGACAGAAGAATCACCAAACAAAACATTTTTCTTTTTGTAAAAATTTCTCTCGTATTCTTCATCGACTCCAGGACGTCGTAAATTGATTGAGGGAGTGTTCGCTTGGTGATGCGTGACGGCAATAGGTTTTTCTCGAAGGTGAGGGCGACTTAATAAGCCAACAGAAACAAAAAAACAATCCATGTCGATATGAGCGATGTGTGTCTCTCCACTTTGTAATTCATACACATCTGAAAATAATCGTAAGCATGTAATACTTTAGGACAGTGTTTCTCAATCTTTCATGGTTTTTTTTTAGAGACATTCAACACTTATGCCCCCTGCTCCACCAAAAAAAAAAAAAAAAACAACTTAAACTAGTCTTAACCAATTTTTGTTTGTAATTTTATGCACTACGTTAGATGGTAAACAAAAACAATTTAGGTAAGACCAAAGCACTGTAATAAAATTTGCTCGTAGAATTGTTTGGCAAGTTTTTTTACATTCACCTTCGTCTTGATCTCAGCACAACAAATATCACTGCCAATATCAAAGCGATTTCTTTCTTTTTTATGGTGGCAAGGACAAAAAACAATGATTTAGAAAAGTAGGTTATTTTAAACTTAAGTAACATTAAGGAGGCCTTCTTGTTGAGTAGTGAATATTTGTCAAGAAATTAAGAAGATACAGAGAGAAGCTGGTAACGTCATTCGTAAATATCCGCCTCATCGCATCTGAAACTTTTAAAATTTTCCTGCTTCTCTGTTGCAGTACAGTCTGTTTTATAGATACGTATAGTATAGTAGCTTACTCTGTGATTCGCAATGTGTTTTTATCAACCCTCTCTGCTCCTTTACCCTACCTAACACCTAAATTCCTCATTGACATCCAATCCCTCCTAACTTCTTTATCTGACTCCAAGGTAGTCTATCTCCAATAGATACCTATTTTTTCAGGCATCAACTTTAGCTTTTACTAAAGTTGTGCCAACTCATGAACCCTCCACAATACTTAATTTCCCTCTCACCTCTTAATTCCTTCCAACGTTTATCCCAGGGTTTCTCAAAAGCACATGTTTTTGCTGAAGACCTTTTTTTAGTCTTCACTAGTCTATTGAGACCATATTTAAAGCAGGGACAATGTTGAGAGGCTATGAAAAGGGGAATCAAACCATAAAAATTTGAAAACCCCACGGTCTATCCTTTTACACCAGTTGGAGACTGGGTATCTAATTTTTTTTCTTTTAACATCAAACTCCTTTGTATCTTCTGAGGAGCTTAATTTTTATTGCTCTACTCACTGTGCCCTCTCTCGCTTACGTTGCAATGGGCACAGCTTTCTTGCTAAAAACCTCCACAAGATTGGTCAAGCCGAGAGACTTCTTTGTGCAGCAATTGTGGTTCGGAATCACAGGACATTCCCCATCTACTAGATTGCCCTGCATTTGACTTCTTACGTCTGGACATTTTGGCCACTCCCTCACTATCCGGGATCTCTGGTCTAATCCTTGGGAATTATACAATTATTGAGACTCAGCAGCATTGATCCGCACCCTCATCTCAAGAAATGGGTCGGGTAAGCCCTTCATCACCACCCCCCCGAAGTTTGAGGTATAAGCAAAGATGAGAACACAAGAACAAACAGCAAAAGCGAGCTAAAAAAAAATTACGAAGTCTTAGACTAGAGCAAATAAGGTAAATTGCCATTTTTGGTAATACTAAAACTTTATTCTTTTTACCTACAACTACTCGCTCGTTAGAACCTACTGTAGGTCATAAAGTGGCAATTTTTATATCCATAACATTGTACTTGGTCAGCACAGCCGGTTCACGTAAGGCTGCTGCAATGGCGGTCGTTGAAAAATCGGTAAAGTTGCGCTTACAAATGCCTGTTTTCCATTTTTTCACGTATCGCGTTTTTGCAGCTATTTTTAAACTGCATTCCACTTGAAAAAGTTTAAGAATTACTAGTTCAGAAGGATAAATTATTTAAAAATGTTAACCCGGAAATATAACAAACGGTTTATCATTTTTTGTGCTTTCATTTTAATTTATATAACTCAAGGCACTAAAGTATACATTAAAACTATTATCTAGCATTTCTGTTTGGTTTTAACAGCGAAAAGACGGTGAATAAAGCAACTATATTTTTACAGCTTCTTTTTTTCGTTCAAAGCTTGCGGTGTACATGTCAGTAAAATATACAAACTAAATTGTACAACAATACTCACTGCCGTCAACAGGATTGATTTTTAAAAGCTCTTGTTTTCCTTTCAAAGTATGGTCAATTGATTCTGTAACGGTTCTGTAAAAGAAACCATGCTTAGTCAAAAATAACTTATTTGAAATTCTGTTTTTTAGTGTGCGTTTAACAGGGTTACAGCAAAAATTATAGTATATAGATTACACGGTTTTTTCCTTACATTCTTGTGTTTAGTCAAGCAAATTAAGATACTAATCAAAAAACAAACTTCCCGTTTTATCAAAAATAAGAGCATAAATCACCTTAATTTTATTATGTCGTAAGTGTAACACATAAAGCATCGAAGCAATTCAAATCGAGTAAAAAAATCTGAAGTTTAGTCTGGTAAACAAAAAATAGCAAAGACGATAGGCGTTGAAAAATTTATGAGATTTTTCTTTCGAGCATTTAAGGAGATTGAGATACAAGAAAAATCTAATTGTTTTACCAAATCAAATGATTGTCGGCAGCGTAATTGAGTCGTTAGAGTGCCGTGATTGTGAAGTCCTTGGGAAAGACACTTCACGGCACTTTTTCCTGCTTAGTGGTCTTGGTAAGCAAATCTAAATTTTAGTCATATCTCTATAAAAATTTCAACCGTCAGCAATATCTTGGGTATCTCCGGAAATAGGTCGAGGTAATTGCTTGCTCTAAGTATTAGCGCCTCCGTCGCTTTTCTATAATATAGGATATAATATAGAGATAAAAAAAATAACATGCTTAAGTCTACAATACTAACTAACAAGATTTACCTGACATAATCAATCAGCTCCGCTTTTAATGTTGACAAAAAATGAAGTCGAGAATGCGAATAAAATTCTGACAAGAATGCAGAATTAGATGTTGGAAGAATCCTTGAAGTGCTATAAGTACATAGATGATTATTGTAATTTATATGCAGCTACATTATATACACGATCATGACTACACCACATGTTAACAAAAGAAGTAATTCTTTATAAGCGATTTCATAATGCTCGTTTAACGAATTCCATCCTCATTCCTCAAGAATGCAGGAATAAACATTATAGCCTTTTTTAAAATTTTTTTATACTTTAAGTTTGCAAATAAAACGTGTTTTTACAATTTTTTTTGTAGAGTGAAAGGATGGAGCGCTACGAATTCTGAAAACGAATATTTATGTTATAAATGTTATACTTTTCAATCAATTGCTCTATTTCTATTTTCTACATCACGACACATTTTAAAAAATTCAAAGAATAATTTTAATAAGCAAAAGGGTGTTTCAATAAAACAACCTTTTACAATTATGCTAACATTGATAGAACTTATTTCTTAAAATAGAAAGGATGATTGGACTGAATAGTGATTAACTTACAACATTTATAAATAATATATGTACAACAATATGAATACCTGTTATTACTATTGCTTGTTGTAGCCACACAGTGTTCTTTCGTTGAACATTCACTTTTAGAACAAGTATTATTGTCAACTGCTCCTAAAAACATGTGTTAATAAAGTATTAATTGAACCAATAGGGGTAGCTAATTGTTAACCTGAGGAGAGCACCTCTATAAAGAGAGAATGAGCATTATATACATTATTTATTTTGGTTTTTAATAAACTTTTATTGGATAGTTGCAGGTAAAAAAGATAGATATATTTCAATCTTTAATTTCAAGTAAAGATTTGTTTGACCTTTAGTTCACTTAATTAAGATATGTTCATTGGCCACAACAAAACACAACCAGTCTAATTCCTGCTTAGGCATTGTTGAAAAAAGGTTAAAAGCCACTCATTTACGAGATATAACTGTACAGGTTCATTTCCACTATGAGCATGGAATGAAGTATGCTTTGTTTTTATTGATCTTTTTTGTGTTGCTTAGTGCTTGCTTAGATTTTAAGCATCGAAAGATCAATAAAAAAAAAAAACAATGCTCCATTTTATGCTCATAGTGGAAACAAGCCTTAATTCACTAAAATTAATTCTACAAAAACTTTGTATCAGTATTAATGCAAGTAAAATTTTAAGAAATCAAAATAATTGAATCAAAATACTTATAAAATCAAAAATAACTGAATAATGTTTAAAAAATTTAATTGTTTTATATTTTAAAAACTCCTCTAAAATATTGTTTCAATTAAGTAAATATATCAGCATTGTAAGTTTTTTAATAAATTTATACCCTTAAATAAAATAGAACTCTTATAAATTTAATTTATATGTAAGTCACAAATCAAATATGTTTTCACATAAGATCAAGAACTTTTTTGGGTCTTGTCTCTAAATAACACTGTATTGATAGTGTTACTAACAAATTTTAAATATACCTAATTAAAATCTTAGATTGAAGATATATTGATGTAGTGTACAAAAATAAGTAAAAGTATTACATTTAGTTGTTAATGTGTTTTTTTGCAATCAGTGGTAAATAAACAAATCAAATCTTAACTATTTCTTTTGAAATTCTTAACAAATGATTTGTTTGTGTGAGTTTTAAGACAAACTTTGTAGTTGACACAGCTGGAAATTTAATTGTTTTTGAAAGGTTTGGCAAAAATGACTGAGCTCAGCAAGATATTATAGTTTACTGGTTAACTTACTACAGTTCATGATAGTAAAAACTGAAAAGTTTGAAGAGCTTTTATTTTAAACTAATCACTTGCATGCAACATTCATGTCAAAAAACCAAAAGATTGCATCTATTTTAAGAATGCTGCTTGAAGTGGCTGCATTCTTGGAAAAGTATAATATTTTTTAATTTTTTGATTTATTTTTTGATTTCTAATTCAAATTAATCTTTTAAATTTTTGAATTCAAGTTCAAAGTGATAGTATCTAGCATACTTTTTCAACAAGAGAAATCTTTACAAAAGTGTAAAATTGGGATAACTATTCTTTAAATGTAAGAAACTTTGCAATTTTGCATTATGCAAACTTTAGTATATTTGAACAAACTTTGGCTGAAGATATGAATATTGAAGTCATGCTCAATGCATCAACATATAGAAAACACGTAAATGCAAATGTTCTTTATTTTAGAAAATCTTTAGCACTTAAAATCAAATAGAATTAATGAAATCTAAAACCTGCAACCGTAGGCAGAGGTCCAGTACTGAATCTTTTTAAATCTTAAAGGTCCACTCATTGAGTTTTCCTGCTTTAAATTTTTATATTATTGTTTTTTAATAAGTTTGATTACTTGAAAAATGCTAGCAATGTGAAATAACTAAAACAGTAGTAAGCTAAATGCTACTGTTAAATCTAAGATTCCATTATTTATAAAATTAAATTTAATTTAGCTTAACCTGGATTGTGAAAAAAATATGGTAGCAAGAAAGTAACTTAATTTGTCAAATTTCTACTATATATATTGCTCTCTTGAATAAAATGTATAAATAGGTCATAAATAATTAAGTCGAATTTTAAAAGCCAATGCTGTAAAAAGAAAAACAAACTTTGAAAGCAGTTAAAATTGACCACTCGTCTTTCAAGTGTTAACTTATGTTAAAATTAAAAAATTTTTGCTTATTTAGCAGAGAAGTAATCATGAAGCTTAATATCCAACTTTGAAAAGTTTAACAAACTAACCTTTACTAGATGATGGTTTCATAAATTTTTCCAGAGTTTCCTGATTTTTAATCATACCATGAGCAGCAATCAAATATGAATGAACAGGTAAAAGCTTTCCTTCTTTAATGCTATCAGTAATCCATTGAGGATAAACAACAATTTGATTAGGCTTCAGCCCTTTAATTTTAGCATAAGCTAAATTTGAAGCAATAATGTGAGTAGTGGAAGAGCTGCAAAATATAAAATTAATTTGTAAATTCAAGTTGAAGCTTTAGCAATGTAATGTTAAAAAACCTATAAAAAAGTATGTTTACACTTATTCTGTTAACTACGCATTAGATCAGCAAACTTGAACAAAAACTATTAAAATGTTATTATGACAATAGCTTTACTCTTTGAAATGTCATAAAGCAAAATATAAATAACTATGAACTCAAAATTTTTTAAATTTAAAAATTTTTGGTTGTTAGTTAAAACTTAAAAAATAACACCACATTAAATCTAACCTGCTGTAATAGTTATGAAATTTTCCACCATGTTGTGCCATAAGAACTTTCAATTGATCACAAGTTGGGATAGTATAGCCATTAACTAAAATTGCAACATTTTTGAAAATTGTGGAAAGTTGCTTTGTTTTAAAAGATTCTTCTTGAAACTGATTTTCCAATTTTTGTATTTTGGCATTCATATATCCTCCAAACTCACCCCATCCATTATCACTCATAACTTTAAATTGACCCCTACCCCCCATGATGAATTGTTGGTCACAGATCCATCTATCACAATAAACAGCTTATTCTGCAATAAAAAATTTATGTTTTACTTTTGTTGACAGCAACTACCATATTTGAATTTGATCTAAACAGTTATAAGCTTTTTTATATTTTTTATTTTGATTCGATTTTGGAGTCAATGGAAACTGTTTATAAAATAAGCGGCAAAATTGCAACACAAGAATACATTGCACCATAGTTATATAACAATCGACGGGTCTCTTCAAGAAGTCACCGCAAGCGATTTTTGTTCATGAAACTAACCCGGATCCCTTGTGGTTACTATTGCTTCATCCTTTTCCTTTTGGTTTCTTGTTTGTTTTATTCTGAATTCTGATGCTATCAGGTAGTGTTGCCATATTGTCCGGAAAATTCCGGACATGTCTGGGATTTCACGTTAAATTTTGTGTCGGGAAGGAATTTTTAAAAAAGACCCAAATGTCCAGAATTTTAGTATCAACTTAAAACAACGTGCAATTTTTTAGAGAACACGTTGATTATGTAACAAAAATAGGAAATTCCAAAACCGATTCCAAGTGAAGACCTTTTTTTTTAGAGAACACCACGATTTTGGGACAAAAATAGGGAAATCCGACTCGGATTACAAGTGAAGAGCTTTTTTCTTGTTTTATTTTTGTTTTGTCTTTGTCCTAGGTTCGTAGACAAATATATTTTGCCTGCCTTTTCAAAAATTTTTTTGTTGGTACGCCTATCGCCTATGTCTGTCCGGAATTCCGCCTATTTAGATATGGCAACCCTACTATAGGGGAGATTCAGGTTAATTTTACCAAAAAAAATCGCTTAGGGTAACTTTTTAAAAAGACCCCAACTATCAACCTTTTTCATACCGCGACCCACTTTGGCAACCAAAAATAACATCCTTCTTTAAAAAAAAATTATTTAGGCGTTCGCAGGATGTTTAAACCAGGGCGTCGAACCGGACCGCAACCGGATCCGTAAACCCGTATTAACCGTTATTATTTTTTGAACCCGAACCGAAACTAAACCCGAAAAAATAAAATTTGATGAACCTAAACCGGAACTGGAACCCTAAAAATAAAATTTGCTGAACCTGAACCGGAGCTGAACCCGTAAAAAAAATTGCTAAACCCGAACCTGAACCGGAACTTTATTTTAAATGGATCCGGTTCGACCGTTTGATGCTCTAATTTTAATTTTAAAGTTATTTGTAAAAGAATCAGAATCACAATTTTGTTTTTGAAGTTGCCACAATTTTTTTGGTCACGATACTTGTTGTTTGGCAATACAGAAACGTTATAAACGACTTTTTCAGGCGAGAAGTTAAAACAAAACATGTCACTTGCTAGATAAAGAAAGCGAGATTTTAAATATATGCTAAAGCAGTTGTTCTTAAGCTTTTTACAGTGCCATACTTTTAAAAAAATACATATTAATACCATCGTTGGTGAAAACAAATCATATACTGTAGAACAAAAATCACATATAGATTATGTCTCTTATTTTTGGAATAAACTAATTAAAAAAAAAACTTTAAGGTGTCTTTCGAACAATTTTTATGCTAAAAATCTTTTAAATTAAAATTACACGTAGTCGTAGTCTACGCAACAAAGTAAAATTATTTGACGCTATTGAAAAATCAAAGCTGCACAGTGCTACAGTGCAGGCTGTTGAGAAACCACTCGACTAAAATTTAGTTGCGTGGAGAAGTTTAATAAAAAAGCAATGTAAACTTATCGAATGATTCGAGTTCAGTGTAACTTACGTATAGTTGCCCCAAATAGTTTTCACTAGCATGATGGTATCCCTAACAGTCGAGATTGAGTGAAAAATAATGTTGAGCAAGCAATGCAATAAAGTTAATTAATTTTTGATTTTTCAAAAAAACAAAATTTTTTAAAGAAAATTTGTTGAGATTAGGAAGAGAAGTTATTAACCTTTGCCTTGTAGCGTTAAGTTTAAATAATATTTTGTAAGCTAACTGCTTTTCTCTTATTTTTCAGCTTCTTATTAGGCTCAAATTTGCATGTTGAAATCTAAAAAGGCCTTCACTTTTGCGGTAAGGTTGATTCGGGATGAGCTGTTCATAGTTTTTAGGCTTATTTAAAGATATTACAGTAGCGAAAATTGGATTAGTTAAATTTTTCATTTGCTTCAATGTTCGCTTCAACTTTACATCAAAGATTTATCACTTAAAATTGTTTAGTGAAGATTTGGGTGAATCAAACTTTTTTATTGCCTTAATACATGTATTTCTTCATAAACGTTTTCCTAAATTACCTCGTGCGTTAAAACCATATTATATAACTCGGAGTTATATGGGATATCTATGGTTAAAACCTCTTGGGAGTTTTTGTTTCGCGCACATGTGCTTCTAAAATTTTCTACTGAAGAGATAAAGATTGAGTTGTTTGTCAGCATGGAGATTGCAATTCATAATAGTTACGATTTTAACTTTTCATTGATTAGATAACACCAGATTTGAGTTTAATTCATTTGTATTTCTTTTTAGTCTTTCGTTTATTAAAACTTCTTCGGATACCATAAATAAAACCCAAAAACAGATGATGATTAAGCGCAAAAAATTTTTTTTGCTATTAGAAAGTATTCGTTTTCAATAACAAACATTTTTTTGTTTGACCGTCAACGTTTTTTGTTTTTTATTTATAGTATCTAAAGAAGTTTTAATATACAAAAGCTTATAAAATTGGATAATACTTAATTAGAATTTTTGCATTAATAATGGCTGTTTTTAATTGCAAAACCACCAACCTTTTACTTTATTGATAAAATTTGGTCGCACGTCTCAATGCCTAGAAGAGCAAATTAAACAACACATTCCTAGATCCATCGCCAATCCTCCTGCCTCGCACAAACGCCAAAGCCTTTCCCGCTCTTGCAAGGCCAACATACGCCCACAACAATTTCACCAATTTGCCATTGGTCAACATCTTGACAACGCCCAATGCGCTCTTTACTACAACGAAAAATTTTTTATTTTCGCTCGAGGTCGCTCTTTTTTTCACCCTTCTGCTCTTGAAGTGACTTTCATTAAATCTCTCAAACCCCTTCTGTGTAAGCATAAAGAATTAGTCTACTCTTTGAAAATTTCTTAATCTTTTCTCTCATTGGCTAACTTCTTTCAGGCAATAAGAACTCTGCTTTCCCCTATATAACTCAATTCGGTTTCAATTCTGCTTTATTCTGACGATTTCCCCTGAAAAGTGTCAGATAAAAAGCTTTGGGAAGAGACATCTTTTACTTCATGCAATCTTTAATGACGTCTCATAACTAATAAACCTTGTGCGTGAGGGCCGCCACTAAAAAATTATCAAAAAATTATTAGACAAGTGTATCAGTGGCTACTGGCTGGTCCAAGAAAGATCTATATAAACTCATGTAAACGCAATCTATAAGAAAGTTTTGAGATCACAAAACAACAAAAAACTTCCGTTTCCACTTTTTGCGCTCGCAAGATCATTATTATAAATTTATTGTTAAGCGACTTGGTTTTTACAACCAAGACCCATGCCGGTGAATTAGTTTAATTTCATTTTTTTAAAACCTGTACCAGAGTTTTTTAAAAAACCCTTTTTAAGAATATTTTTTGTGTTTCCGACTGCTTGGGATCACTCCCCCAGGAAGTGCGTCTGCGGACGCCCATGATAACATGATGTAACAAATTGTGTTTACAGTCCTAACGCTTGTCAGAAATAGGCAGAAAAGATATATTCCGAACCCGAACCGGAGCTGAACCGGAACTGAACCCCTAAAAAAAATTTATTGAACCTGAATCGGAACTAAACCCGAAACATTTTTTTTGCTGAACCCGAAAAAAATTTTTTTGCTAAACCTGAACCGGAACTGAACCTTTAAAAATAAAATATGCCGAACCTGAACCTGAACCAGAACGTTATTTTAAACGGTTCGACGCCCTGGTTTAAACATTTGTGAAAACTTATCAGCAAAAGAAAAGATTAAAAAAATTACTCTGTTGAATTAAAACTTATAATTTAAATTCAACTCTCTAAATCTAAAACAATATTAGTAAGAAAACTTCGTCTTGGAAAAATTTTTCTTATGCTTGGCAGGGTTATTGCTAGGACCCACCGTAGATCTGGCTGCTGTATTACAGTATTTTATTCCTGGTCTTGTTCCTTATTCCCAACAATCCAGAGAAGCGAGTCTGACAGAAAAGCTATCAGAAGTCGAATGGACGTTTGCAACTATAAGATATGGAGGAAGCTTTGGCTGACCAAATGTTTTATCTTTAAAAATCTCTTTCGTAGTTGAATCATTTTGTAGAGCTTGAGTATCATCATCTCGATTGATCACTTTAACAAAGTTTGTGATCGAGTTCTTCATGAACAAATTTTTTCTACCCACTCGATCCACCACGCTGCTGATATTGACTAACCGCTGGACTACATTCGTGTGGGTAAGAGCGTCACATTGATGGTAAACGCGAATGACGCAGTCTGGGTTCAATTCTTACTCCAGTCATTTTCTTGTGTCCTCAGCAAAGACGTTTTATGGGATTTTTCTGTGTTTGATTGTCTCAGAAAGAAGCTCTTTTACTCTATAAAGCCCAAAAACTAAAATAAAACAATTGTAACCGAACAACAATATATTGGCATCGTCGAAAGCAGGTCAGGGTAGTGGCTTGACAGTCTTTTAAGTTTAGTGCCGCCGATCTTAGGATGGCACTATTTTATTCAATTTTAACCTCTCTTTCCCATATTGAAGCATTAGGCCTATAACTTTTGTGCAAACTCCTCCCTATTTAGGTGTCAACAGCGTGTTTGAGTGGTTAGAGCGCCGGGGTTATGATCGACATGGTCTCGGTTCAAAATCTACTCGCGTTATTCTATTATTTCCATGGGAAAAACACTTTACGTCGCTTCCCCTTGCTTGGTGGTCTTGGCAAGCAGTTCTAAATTTCAGTTATCTCTCTATAAAAATTTCAACCGGACAGCAATATCTTGGTATCTCCGGAAGCAAGTTGAGGTAATTGCCTGCTCTGAGTATAGTCAGAGCAAACACTCCAGAGAGCAGTATAGTCCAGCTCTGATATAGTATTCCTGCGACTCAGGAGGATTAACCCTAGAAATATTTTTTCTTCAAGAACTACCAAAGTGGTCAATGATCCCTAGCGCTTAATATTGTTTGAAAACAATTTGCTGGACACTTTGCTGTTGAAATATAGTAAAAACAAAATTTTTATTATTTTTATCTCTGTATTTATCCTCCTGACTCGCAGGAAAGCGACAGGGGCGCTATACATAGGGTAAGCAATTACCCGACCTGCTATCGGAGATGCCAAGATATTGCTGTCCACTAGTAATTTAGTAGAGATATGGCTGTAATTTAGAACTGCTTGCCAAGACCACCAAGCAGAGGTGAGTGCCGCAAAGCGTTTTTCCCAAGGATACAACAGAATGGAACGAGTGGGTTTCAAACCGAGACCATGTTGATCATCAGCCTGGTGCTTTAACTACTCGACCACGCTACCGACGACCCGGCAAAATAAGTAAAAGTCAAAAAATCTCAAACTGCTATGTATATTTTGTTTATTTTTAAAAAACAAAGCAAAAATGGTCAATTGACGCCTATGGGAGTTTTAGGGTTAAGATAGAGATAAAATATAAAAATGATTGTCTACTTTATATAACAATTAAGTTGTGGCCTTTTATTTGCAATTTAGCGCATCTCTAACTGAGGTCACTATTTTGAGACTGATATTTTAAAAAAGTAGTAGTAGTAGTTTGTTTTTATTTGAAATCAAAAGAACAATTAATAATAATTGAAGATAAAATAGAGCAAAGGTTGCAAATAGGGAGAGGGCAACTAAACGTCATAACATGCACAAAAACATTGCACATGGTCACCGCACCAAAAGGAAGGATGTAAGCTAACCAGTGGCCAGCTTTTTCAATCTTAAACCAATCTGTTTGGCCTAGTCTTCACTAGACGCATAAAATATTTCTTAAGCTGAGCATAGGCGTACAGTATATCCTTGAAAAAACATATAACGCAGGAAAACAATTCACACATAAGAAAAAAAAGATTTTTATACGTACTAGGCAGTTTCTATTCAAAAGCATTTTTTAACCTGATTGCTGGCGAAAAATTGCTTGAGAAGCGATTTTTACGCTTGCGCTTAGCATAGGTTTTTTTCGTCGACAGCTGGCGCAGAAAAACATTAAATAAACACTTTTACGCTGAAAACTACGCCTAATGTTGACAAGGCCTTTTTGCGACACGACTGATATGCTTACATCATCAAAACATCAGATCCCAACAAACTTAAGTGGCGCCCCTTATTTTGACTTCCCTATAGCCACATTAGCCAAAAAAATTTTGGGGAAATAGGCTAAAATTTTTAGCAAATGAATATAGATAAGACTAAAAAAAATAAATAAAAAAAGGTAATCACTTTCTACGTATTTGGTGTCCGAATTCTCTATTTTTGTCCTTAATAGTCGGTGATGACCAAAAAAACTTTGTAGCAGTGTGTTAAAATCATAAAAAAAATAGAACTCGCACTGTAGTTCAAAAAGTTAATTAACTGTATAGAAGTCTTTTTTGAAACCTCTTAATTAATTCTATTGTTTGCGGTCACTGCCTTTTGGGCGGATCATGTGTAGCGATCTTAATGAAATCTGATTGGTTCACTTACACGTGGCGAGCACACTATAATTGAGATATTGGTAAATTTAATTTCTTTCAGTCGTTGGTAATCCAGTGGTTCGGTGATTTGGTTTAGTGTTATAGTTTGAAGAGTGAGTTTGTAGATCGCCAGCGAAACTTGGGAAAATTTCGTTTTGCGATTGCGTCGTTGGCTGCATCGTTGGCTGCATGGTTGGCTGTATCGTTAACTGCACCGTTTGAGCTGTATTATCAAGTAAATAATTGTGGTCGTTGGCTTGTGGAAGCCTGTTATACTTTCATATATCGAAATTTCAAGTTTAATATATATAAAACCATAAGATATGTGGGAAAGCCATTCGTGTGATTGGGGAAAGCTCGGATAGCTTTCTTATAGTTGAAGAATTTGAAGCCAAGAAAAGAAGGATTCTCTGTGCGGTCTACTGTGAGCTTTTGAAATTAACACAGTGTTCAATTCCACCATTTTTGTCCCAATAACTACTACAGGTTAAAAAATTAATTCAAGAAAGACCAATTTACCTGCAATCGATTTGCTACATTGGTCCAGATATAGGCTACTGCAAATTATTCAAAGCGCACTATCTGCCCACCTGTGCGCTCCCGTTTTGAAAAAGACAGGAGAGCAATTTGAATAGGGCAAAAGGTTTCGGCGTCCCTGTGCGTAGGCTACATTATTTTAGCAAAACTTGCGTTGTAGTTTGGCTAAAAATGTTCTGAAAAGTATCTAAAGCTGTTAAAATGTGTGGCGTCTATTGTAGGGTTGCCATACCGTCCGGAATTTTATGTTCAATTTTGTGTCCGGAAAAAATTTAAAAAAAAGCCCAAATGTCCGGAATTTTTTGTATCAACTAAAAACAACATGTAATAATAATTTTTTAAGAAAACTTTGATTATGGGACAAAAATAGCAAATTTCAAGATCGTTACGAAGTGACGATTTTTTTTTAGATAACACCATGATTTTGGGACGAAAATAGGAAAATCCGAGATCGATTCGAAGTGAAGGCCTTTCCTTTTTTTTTTGGTCTTCGTCCTAAATTCGTAAACAAAGTTATTTTGTCTGCCTCTTCAAAAAAATTTTTTTTGGTGCAACTATGTATGTGCGGACTTCCGCCTATTCAGATATGGCAACCCTAGTCTATTGGCAACAACGTTCTCTGCTGTTGCTGTACCAAATACTTCTCATAAATATTCCAAGCCCAATTTTGGAAGAACTTTTAAATAATGTTAGTCTAATACAGAGGCGTGCAACATACGGCGCGCGGGCCAGAATGTGGCCCGCGGTGCTTCTTTTTATTGCCCGCTTCTAACGAACAAAGTAACAGGATTATAAATATGAGCTAAACAAAATGTTAAACAGAAAATTTTTTGTGGTAAAATAAGAAACAATTTTAAAGTCGAATAAATAAACCATACTTTATAAGTATTGTTTCTAACCTTCTTATAGTTTTTAATTCTTATTGCTATGGTGACGATTGGGATGTTCGAACCATCGTTTGTTTATCGTATGTTTTGTAATAATTTTGCATGCATTAAGTATATTTTGCACGTCAATATTTAGCTGTTATTTGTAATTATTGTTTTTACTGCACCTTTTCATCGTTTCATTTTCCATGTTGCACCTGAGGGATTATGTTTTGTTATTTATTTTCGTGAAATGTAAGAAGTAAAACAGAGCAATAAGTCAAAGCAACGATAGTGGTTAAACCTTAGGAAAGAGGCAAGAATGAACATGCGAAAGGTAGTAGCAGCCTTACCTTTCTGTTTAAAATAAAAATAAAAAGAATAAGAAATTACATTTTGTGAACAAGACTAAAACAAAACAACTAAAATTCAAATGCGTCACACTATTTTTGTCTTTTTTTAGGTGACCCTGTGACTAAATTCAGACTATGAACTGTGGCAATTTGCTCTTATTGCATTGTAGTGCTTGTTGAACGGCTAATTAAATACCAAGATTTATTTTGGAAATCAGCCCAAAACCTTAAAATGTCTACAAGTGAGAGAAGGAAGGTTGATTGTGGAAGAAGACGGTTCAGCAATAAACGGTGCAAAACACACTAAGAATCTTTCACTCGCTTTCCTTTTCTAGAAAGCAGAAGAGTTAAAACGTAAGCCATCAATTATGAAAAGTATGTTGAAATGCTTGAAAAACTATCATCTGCACTGGCAACATGCTTTCAAGATTTTTGAAATCGCAAAGTTGACTTTCAAATTTTTGGTCATCCATTTGACTAGCTGCTGATTATACTCGGGATTGCTTTCAATTAGAAATAATAGAATTGCATGAAAATATAGATTTTAAAAGGGCTTGTAATGAAAGTGATTTTGTTACCTTTTACAGACGATATTTGTATGGGAATTACAAAAATTTAGAAAATCACGCAAAAAATCTTTTTAAATCCTCTTTGATGATGAGATGCTTGATTGTACGGCAACAATGTTTGACTTATACGCTTCACAAGTGAAGGAAAATTCTTCCTTCCAAACCTCCCTCAATGATCTCTAATGTTGGATTGGCATTTTTATTGAATTTTATAGCCTCCTTCGGTGGTAAAGACTATGCGGAAAAATCGTTTAAAAAGTTAAAAGTAAGAAAACACTTCTACGATAACGCAAAGCCGAAAAATAAAAATAGATTTTCCAACGTTAAACAAATGCAGTGTGTTTAACTAACGATTTTTACTCTTTGTTGTCCTTAAAAGAAAATTTTTGCATGGACGAAAGCATTGCTCTATATTACAAAAATCGTGGCGCTTGTACAGTTTTTTTTTCAAGTACCCCTTAGATAGATTTCGATATAAGTTTTGGTACACTCTGCGATCATCTTGGATAGTTGGATACCTTATTCAATGGAGATTTTAACAAAAAGCAGCAGAAAGTTATTACACAGATATTGCTTTTTTCGTGTCAGTTGTCCCATACTTAATGTCAAAAGTTTCGGAAAAGGTACTGTTTCAGTAAAACTACGTGAAATTTAAAAAAATATGTATATTTATTGGCTTCATGGATGTCTTTGGGCCACCTGAGAAGTAGTCACAGTGTGTGATATTTGACAAAATGCAATGCGAAGAGATTACTTCAAACAAAATCAATGAAAAAATCGTAGAATTGTTGATTTTATTAGAAAATTTTTGTGGCACATTATTTTTGCGCAATTTTGTAACTGCCTTGGAGCCTATTTTTTAACGCTTTAGCATGAAATTTTTATTGCTCATTAAATGCAGCAATAAAAAAAAAAAAAGATCACCTAGAATTTTATTTTAAATATTTATGATTTTGCATAAAAATAGCGGTTCAGTTCTTGCACCCGTTTATGCCCACTGTTCCATTTAGGAACAAATCCATAAAACCGTGTTTTTGACACAATAAAAAAAACGCTCAAACATGTTTTAATAATAGGAATACATTACAAAAAACACACACGAACAACATTAAAATGTCAAAATTTAAAACTCGGGTAAAAACGGGTTAAAATTCTGTCACCGTCATTTACTATTGGACGTGTCTGTAGTTAAACACTGCCTTCAATATCAGCAAACTCGGGGCAAAATCGTAAATGAAGTCTATCTATTGCAATACCACAAGTCACAGATTCAACAAATTGTGGCAACTTCAAAAACAATTAAATTGTAGTTTATTTACAAAAGTAAACATTTAAAATAATGCTGCGTAAAAAGTTAAAATGGAGATTACAAAACGAATCACAAATTGTATTTTCAGTACTTGAGTTTAGGGTTACTATCAAAACATTTCAAATTTTAGGTTGAAGAACGGAATACATTTTTTTGATCAGAAATTAATAAATGCGACAGATTTTCATTTAGTCCTATCGCCATATGAACTATACAGTATGTAGGTTTCTTTTTATTAGATTAGGCCATATCGTACCAGCCGGGGGGAGGGGAAGGAGGGTATTTGCCCCTCTAAGTCTCAAAAGTTTGAGCAAAATCAAAAATTTTCGGGCAACACTAGAAAAAAATTTGGGCAAAATCAGACATTTTAGAGCAGCGACAAGGAATCATGCAGGAAAGATTTAAAGTTAAGACGTTTACGTCAAAAAATTTGCGCAAAACTGCCCTCAAAAATTTTTTCGGCCGGTACGCCTATAGGTTAGGCTAAAATATAAACGTAATAACTTTAAACAAAATATATTTAAAAAATAAAAACTTCAAAATTAGTCAAGTTTTGTTAAACAAACATTATTTTAAAATTCAGTGAATGGTCTATATTTAATTCTGTTGACAAATATAGCCTACAATGTTTAGATTAAAATACTGACTAAATAATTGGTTAACGTTTTATATAGGTAAGTTCAAAATGAACGTCTTTCACTTTAAAACCAATAATTTTTAAAATTAAAGTTTTCTTTTTTAACAAAATATCGTATGTTCTAAGTGTTCATTTCTTTCGGGTAGGCCTACAGCCAATTTTTAAATTGATGATTTAACTACTTTTATAATCGGCAAATCAAACTATTGACCAAAGCAATAATTTGACAGAATCGTTTGTTTCTTTTTTGTTAGCAAAAAACATGGGCTGTTTTTAAGATTATAGTTGAGTAAAGGTTATAGAAATATAGATAATACCGCCGATTTATCATAATATTCTTGAGGGTCAAATAGTTATAAGTTGGTAAAACTTCCTCGTTGAAATAACTAAGACAAAATCATTGAAACAAAAGGTTCTATTAATTGTTTGTAGAACCTTGTAAAGAATGGCACAAATATTCTACAAATAATTGAAATTATCAATTGAAAAACAGTTTCTGGTTTTCCTGGAATATCACTATCAATTACTTCTATAATTTTTAATCCTTAAGATGTAACGTAATTCCTTTTATCCCTTATTGAAATATCAGCATAGAAAAGTTAATTATTTGATTAAACTAGTAATACTTTTTAGCAATTCACTAACAAATCGAAAATTTCCTCGATTTGCGATTTTGTAGACGCCAAATCCAACAACTAAAGAAAGCAATGATATTGATATAATAATTTCAGTTTTTGCTTGTTGTACCAGCGGCAAAGTCTTTATATATTCGTCGACGATTGATCCTTTAACGTTTTTGTACGGAAAAGGCTTGTCCGGAATATCGACATCAAGAAATTGACACAGCGGCCCCCAACCATCGTTCATATTAAACACGAGAAGTTTGTCTTTGGGGGCAGTCTGTTGAAAAGTAACAATGTAAGCAAAAAAAAAAGAGAAAAAGAAGGGCCTATTGTTGGACTTACATGAATGACATGTGAATTGTGTCTTCGGTATATCATGCAAGCCAATGATTTGTTTACAGTAGGAGATAAAGGATGAAACCATTGAAATTGCAAACATGGACCAAACGTGGCTTTACCTGTTTTTCACAAAAGAAACTGTGGTTTGTACAAAGTCATTACTTAAAACAAACGGTAGGCTATAGTAAATTTTTGTGTTAACGATAAATAAGAACACAAATTTAATAAGAAATGATTTTCTTTTTTCTAGGTTATTATTAGGCTAACTGATTTTGCAAGGCATTTGGTCCGTAAAAGATATTAAATACTTGTATGTGCTAGATTACCTATCGATAAAGTGATAAAATTTCTTCCTTTTTCTTAAAGAGCACTTAAAAAGCTTAAACATATTTTTTTAATTTTGTGCTTTTAAAGCGAGAAAACAACAACCAAGTGTGCAAAAAAAACAAATGCCTAAGTTTTAAGTCACTGCCAGTTCAATAATAGTGCAAGATTGGCAGCTCTATTACAAGGGGCAATTTCAATTTAATAAGGCAATTGTACGAACAATCGAGAGATCAACAACTTTGAGATTTGCTTTCCTTAATTTTTTATTAAAATTAGATTTTGCACCATTAGCAACCTTAATTCAAGAAGTTTATGTTTAAAGTAAACAAAATGATTCTGATTAACATAGCCATATCTACTAACGGGGGGGGGGGGGCAAGAAAAGCAATTGCTCCTTAAGTTTTGCAGAATTAATTTGAGCAAAATCAGAACTTTTCGGGCACCGACAAGGAAATATTTGGGAAAAAATCAGGAATTTTAAGGGCAGTGAGAAGGAATTTTCTGGGCTATTGCACAACCAAATTTTTTTTGGCTGGTACGCCTATGCTGATTAAAACTGCCTTGGTAGGCTATCATTTGAGGTATGTGAAGCATAATTTTTGTGATAGGCTACCATTAATATTCTATATGATTTTCAGTTGGAATTTCGAAAACAGTTTTTAAAAACAAACTTTTATTAGATAGATTAAGCAATTTTTCGGTAACGAATGATCCTCTTAAATTATGTTAAAAATAGCTGCTTTATTGCGGATTTTTTCATTCGATTTGAGTATTGTTACGTCAAGTTTAGTCACTTGTAAAGCAGCTGTTTTGTATGTAAAGATAGTTTTTTTCATAATGAATAATATAATTTTTTATTCGTCGTCGTTTGAAGGGCATCCACTCCAGGCCAGACACAAACAGAACTGGGGCCGAGGGTTTATCCTTTTTTCTACCCCAGACTGCTGCACTGCCTGGATCAGATGCTGGCAGTGATGTCATTAAGCCAGCATCGAGTTTCGTCATCCAAAACCGTCAGACCGCGTGCTCCATGTGGTGCCCAATGTATAGGACACACTGTTAGTACATGGTCTGCGGTTTGCTCTGAGGCGCCACACTCGCAATTCGGTGAAGGAACGAGACCCCATTTGTGCATGGACGAATGGAATCGCCCAACACCAGTCCGCAGGCGGTTGAGCTTAACCCAAGCTGCTCGGGGTAAGCCCATCCCAACAGGCCTGGCACTGATCCCGGGCACAAAAGCACGGAGCCTGGAAGCACTTTCACAGTACTCCGCGTTTTATTTGTGATTCGTCCATTCAGAGGCGCGGATGCCAAGTCTGGCAAGATTGTCCAAGAGATTCCGCGCAGCTGGCACAAACGGGCGTCTGGATCTTAGTCTCACTTGGCCAGTATCTGAGGACTCACTTAAAAGACCATGCAAGATATGATTTTTTTATTTGCATTTCACAGCTGACTATAGGCTACAATTCATTACTTATACTTTTGAATTAACTTAAGTATTAATTTCGTATTCTACTATTTTTACATACCGACAAGGTTTCCATAATGCGCAAGCCTTGCTAAAGTTGGAGATAAGTAAGGGCCATACACAGTGAAAAAGTTGTTTAATTTTTTCAATTGTTTTTCAAAACTTTTGAACCAAACGTCTTCATTTTCTCTCACCGTGAGAATGATCTAAAATTTAGATAGCGCTTTCAGAACAAAAAATTTATTGAATATTGATGTTGAAAAATCTGTAATTTGCTTATAAAATTAAGATTAATAGTTGTCGCTGTGGAGTAATCTTTTTTCGATTTTGGTTAGAAAAAGTTGTTAATTTAAAAAAAACTATTGAATAAACAAAAAAGTTGTTAATTTAAAAAAACTATTGAATAAACAAAAAAGTTATTAATTCTACATTAAATATTAAATGAGCAAAGCCAACCTAATCTAACAAGAAGAGACAAATGCTCTAAATCGGAATGCTCTAGAGTAGAAATAGACAAGCTTTTAAGCTCGAGGGTTAGATTCAGAACATGATAAAAAGCTGCACCAGTATTTACAACGTAAATTTGTGCTTCAAACTTACTTGAAGACCAAAAAAAAAAAAAAAGAAAAAAGTCTGCACTTGGACTTGTTAACGCCATTCTTAGAAGTGAAAACCAAAAGAGTTTTCACTTTGCTTTTTTAAACCGTTCACATTGAATGCTTGGCGGGCCGTAGTTTGTCCACTACTGATCTAGACTAAGAGTGGGTAAAATACAAGCAAAAAGCAGCCTTTAAAACAGGTTCGTTTCTCAAGAAATGAGAAAAATAATTTGAAAAAAACAAGTTTATACTTTTAATCTCGATACTTGAGATATTTTTTTTTTATTTTTTTTATTTTTACTGTGCAATTGTGTAATGATATAGATCACGAAAGAGTAGGCGTATTGTTTGTCCATAAACAGTTGAGGTTAAATAAAAAGCAGCGAGTTTAATTACATAAGAAATCTTGGTAAATCGAGCTTGAAATTAACCGGATTCATCTGTATTACAAACTGAAATCTTTATTTTGTAATTTTCAACTTTTGTTTACACTATAGAGCTAAATAATACATTTTGTGTTCCGTTTACACACCGGAGAAAATTTTTATATTTAGGTTATAAAAATTAAAGTTTCACTAGCTTTAGTCAGAATATATCGTCAAAACACTGAAAGCAAACTTAATAATCAAATGATATAACCGAAGACAACATCACTTATACAACAAAGCCTTGTCTATTTTATTTGATTTTCACTTGACGTCGAAGACAAAATACTTATGGAATAAAAATAAAGACCAAAAAAAAGTCTTCGCTTGTAAAATTTAGCCCACGAAGTTTGATTTACTTAGATTCTTTAAATCGTTTTTTGGCCCGCTGATATTTGTGGTAGGCCGAAGCGGCGTTTGGCTCAAAGAAGTCGGACGCCGCTGCTACAAAGCAATTTTTTAATCCACCCTCTTGGAAAAATGTAATGGTTACTGAAAGCCGGACAAATTTTTACTTTGCATCCCTAGCCCCGAAGCTGTTTTTCAAAATCGAGCAAAAACCAAAAAGGTCAACATTGGAAATGGTCGACCAACAACCTTTTTATTTTTTGAAATTTTTGTAGGCCTAAATCGAACAAGAGTTTATTTGGAAAAAATAGCTGTAAGAGAGAAAGGATCGTCGGAAGGAAAAAATGGGCTTTAGGTTGCCCACCCACCTCTAAAGTTATGGCCAAACAGAGCGGTTTAGAAAATGATTTTGGAGGGGAGAGATTTCAACCAAATTCACTAAATAAACCTTCCCAAATATTTACTGCATATGCTAAACTACGATTACGAAAGAAAACAAAGCGGCATTATGCCAATCATCACTAATTGCAGGAGTAAAGAATGATTTCCATTACGAGCGTGAAAATAGAGTACTCTTTATTTCTTTTATTGATTTTTTTGCTTCGTTCAGCGCTTAAGCGCGGAAAAAAGTAAAAAACGCAATAAAACAAACTAAGAATACTCCATTCCACGCTCGTAAGGGAAATGGGCTTTCATGAGAGACATTGTATAGGCTCAGATGTGCGGCCTAGACCGAGTAATAAATTTCATATCGGGTTGGATTAAGTTTAAATAGTTTTAGTTGATTGATTCGAGTTACGATTGATTTGTGTTAAAGCATATGCGTTTTCTAATCGATTATAAAAACGAGCATGTAAACCATTAAAGAAGCTTAATTGTTAACCCGGTACCCTATATATATTTTTTTTAGAGCAGTTCACGACAGTTTAATTTGAACTTAACCTTAGCACAGGGGTGGCAAACGTTTTAACTCGAGGGTCGGGTTCAGAAGATAGTGTTGATGCATAGGCATACCAGCGAAAAAAATTTGGGGGCAATGAAATTTTGACAAAATTTTGTGACATTTGCCCAAATTATAATTTTCTAGTACTTTACGGATAGGACAAAAAAATTGTCTGAGATTCTCGGAAAGAGACCAAATTTTGTCCAAAAACATGGTGTTCTCTAAAAAAAAGGTCTTTACTTAGAATCAATCTCATCTTTCTCAATTTTCGTCCCAAAATCAAGGTGTTTTTTAAAAAAAAGGTCTTCACCTAAATTTCGTAACTATTTCTGCATTGACACTGCCCTAAAATTCCTGACTTTGTTTAAATTTTTCATATCACTGCCTGAAAAATTTGAATTTTTGCCCAAATATTGGAAACTTGGGGGGCAATTGCCCTTTCTGCCCCCCACCAGGTATGGCTATGCATTGATGGTGGGGCGCATTAATATTTAGAATGTGAATTCGTGCCTCAAACTTACTTAAACACAAAAAAAAAGTGTTCACTTTGTTTTTTTACACAGTTTACATTAAATTCTTGGTGGGCCGAATTGGCCGCGGGCATCAGTTTGCTCACCACCGCCATAGCACAAACTATCGACAATATAATAGTATTACACAGGCGCTTGATTTTTAACAAATCAATTTTCGCTTGAAAAAGTATTTAAAACCTTAAAGTTTTGAAACTAAGAAATTACCAACCTTTGCATCAGGAAACGCTTTGTGAATTTCATCCCAGAAAACGCACCCTGGAACATCAGTAATTGAATCTACATTCTTGAACATTCGATAAAAATCTTCAGGACCTATACCATGTTTAAATATTTTAATCCAATCCTTTCTTAGATACAAGAAGTTTTCGACGTAGTCATAATTGGTGTAACCTAATTCCAGCAAAACAGCTTGCATTGACTTAGTACCAGTTTTTGGCAAACCAGCAACTATCACTTTCATGTTTCACAAGTTTCCGAACGTACAAGTAGGTACAGTTTTAAGTTTTCCAATGACACTAATTAATAACCTGGCAATGCAGTTAAAAAATTAGATTCTACTTTACTATAATACTGCACCTTCGCCTAATTTATTTTTAGTTGCGGGCTAAATCGACTAAGAAACTAAAATCAAAGGAAATATTATTAAGCGACTTATACAACAGCCAGACTTAGCTGCTTTTACGTTGCTTTGTCACGTAAATCGTTAACTAGACACAGGTTTACGCTTCATGGATCATGACGTTTTTTTGAACGATGACTGACTAACAAAATTGGGTTTGCGTGGTCGTGATGTAGCACTTACGCTCTATTAAGCAGATGTTTGAATACTTTTTATTTTGCTAGAGCATTGCTTTCTAACCTTTTTTTTGCCATCGCTGTACAAAAAAGCTCCGAACTCAATTTTCGCTGTTCATTATGCTATATGCTTTAATTTTGAAAAGTACAGATCAAAAAAAATCTTCGTCCGTTGTTTCTTTAGGTTGGGAAGAGCTTTTTTGTATTTAAATTACATACTTTAAATAGACGTGTACTGACTCTAAAAGTACACGAAGGTGGCACCGCAAGATTGGTGAGGACCAACAAATGGTTTGAAATAAATTGAAACTGAACTTAAAATGGTACACCTCAGACTTGACTTATTAAATTAAAATGGCTCATTCAAAAGCATACTGCCCACCGGTTGAGAAGCGCTGAGCAAGACTGATCAAAACCTGGCTCAAATAAAACTTAATATTACATTATAACGGCACTGTTTAAGTATGCAGTCTACCTAACTCTAACCCTTTACCATCTGGTTGAGTATGCAGTCTACAATTCTTACGCAGTCTACTATCTGATTTAGTTGGTTAAGGTTAGGGTTAGGGGTTAGGGTTTGGTAGAGTGCATACTTAACCAGTACCCACCATAACTGTTTAAAAAAAACGAAAAACAAAAACGAATAGACCTGACCGAGTCAGAAAATTAAATCGTTTTTGATGTAACAGTAAATGGTAATAAATAAGCGTCATAAAATCAGAGAAATTTGTGACCGACTGCTCGTGATTATTGCAAAACTTAAGGCCTATTAAGAACAAATGATTTAAAAATTCGGGAGTCAGGCATGATCCATTCGGCTTTTCCGCCTAAAACATATGAATCCTGGTTTACCTTCTTCCCCGGCTTAAGCGCGGAAAGAAATAAAAAACATCGATTAAACAAAGAAAGAATAGCCTACACCAGCCAACGATCGCATTGAAAACGAGCTCTAACATTCTTATAAGAGAAAGAAGCCTATTTTGACAATTGTGTGAGAAGCTAGCAGAAGTTAATGTAAAAAATACAATTGCTATCATTATCTTATTCAAATAGAATTCAATATGTAGCTATACAAGGTGAATTATCTTCACACTTTTGTAGCAATGCTTTGTGATTGTAGCCATTAAAATTGAGTTGCTTTGATTGATTAATTTGAGATGAATTAATTCAATTATATCAGTGAGCTAAACTCGTAAAAAATTTTATTGATATTTAATAGTTGTGTTTACGGTTAGGCAAAAAAACTAATGCATCTGCAAGGCGCTCTAAAAAGCATAATTGGCTTACTTTAATTTGGAATGTAAGTTCGGAAAAGTTTTCGGCCCATGACCAGGACCAATTTTAATAATCGCGTTCTCGACTTGCAAAATCCCCTCCCTTGACAAGTTTTTGCGTGCGCCACTGCATGGGGGTGCATTTTATAGACAATAAACAAAGAATTCCCTGATGTTTATGTGTTCGAGAGTTTTTACTTTGTTGGATTTTTTCATTTTATTTTGCTATGATTCTGTTCAAAGACGACATACTGTAGTTACTTTTAATTCAATAACCATGTAGCCAGTTTAAATGCACAGAGTAAATAAATTTGTATAAAAATGCCATTGTTTGTGTTATGATAAGCCTAAAAGCCTGTCAAGTGATGAACGAAAATTAAAATCAAAATGGCTTTTTCCAACATTTTATAGAGCAAATGTAGATCTACACATCGACTAAATTTTTAAAAAAGGAAAAAAAAAGAGTTTTGATCTAAAATGATAAATTACTTTCATTCTGAAAAAATAGAAGAAAGGCGATAAAAATGTAAAAAAATTTTATTGAAAGATTTTTTTATTGCTATACGGATTAAAAATTGAAATATTTAACTAAATTAGATGTATTGTGATTGAAATCAATCTATTACATCCGGGAACGTTGAACTTCCATGACTTTTTTTTAATAAGAATGTCGATTTTTTTCTATCGGAAGATATTTCTTGTTGGCAAAAATTTACAATATGCTTACTAATCGTGAAAAAACCGATGGTAGAGTTTGGGGTCAAACTGTTAAAACCAAAAATTTTTTAAATTACATAAGTATGCTAATCCACTAGTAAGAGTAGTTCGATCTGTTTCTAACAAGTCCAAAACGCGTCATTGACAATATTTATTATGTTTAGATGTCTGGTTATATAACATCAGATTCATGATGGCGTAAAATCAATCATTTACGTTATTCTACGGTACCATCTTTCAAAAAAAGTTGAATGAAAATGTCACTATAAAACTTTTATGCATTTACTTTGACTGCATTTGGGATCATTAACAATTGATTACTTAAATCTAATCTAGCTTTCCCAAACTTTCTGTTCATGGGTACCCTTTGGACAATTATAAATTCGCTCGTATACCCCCGAAATTTTCTCATATTTTTAGGTGCAAAGCTCAACTTGCTCTAACCCACAACTTATTTTCTATAGCTAGGCAACCCATTACATTCCCTCTAAATTTGCTAAATCTTTAAAATTGATTATTTTAGTTTAAAACGAAAAAGCTGCGTGATTAGTACTAATCAAAGCACGCAAAGTTATTCATAACAATGTAATCTAAGCTTAAACAAACACTACGATCAAACTAACAATATATCGGCTGAATAAGCCCAGCAGTCCTACCTAATGTGATGAATAAACCAGCTTTTTAGCAACAAGCTCATTAATACGCGGTGAAACATTAGCAACAGCACAACGAAGATCATGTTCAGGTGTTTTGAGCTGTGATCGGTACTTTGATTTGATTCCAAGCATCACTGAAAATGTCGATTCGCACAACCATGTTGATGGAAACAACAACAATGCTTGAATAGCAGGTTCCGCAATCCTTTTGTACGACTTGATATTGTTAACCAAAAATCTCCCAAACTTTTCTCAGAGTAAACATCGCGTGCAAACCCATCATGTTGAAGTTCAATCAGTTCCTCTTGCATACCCGTCCCAGCCTGCAGTGTCTGAGCGTTCGCGGTGAAAGGATTCCTAAGAACTTCGTCTTCACCAAGACTTGAAAAATAGCCGTCAATTTCCTTTTCCAACTTCATGAGATGTTCAGTGACCAATTCCGAGAAACTTGTGATCTCAATTTGGGGATTTTGACACAGAAATGCTGTTACTGCACTAAACATGGAAAAGGTGTCAGAGCAAATATTTCCCCTCTACAACCGAAGTTTGGCCAGAAATGCTTTAACTTTAGCTATGAATTCACAGACTGTTAGGTCTTTTCCTTGGAGATTCTTGTTTAGCATATTCTGAGCTTCAAAAATATCAACAAGGTAGGCAAGGATCAAAATAAAAAAATCATCCCTCAAGGAAGTGACAAGAGTTTCACATTTGTTGGATTGTTGAAAAAATCCCAGCAATTCTTTATGAAGCTCATATACACGTTTAGTAACATTTCCTCTGGAGAGCCAACGCACATTACTGTGAAATAGAAGTACACTGTGATCTGCACCTAAATATTCACAGAGAATTTTAAACAACCGGCTGTTTACCGCACTTCCTTTTACATTGTCGACCATCTTAATCACCAGTGATAAAACGTCAAAGAATTCAGCAGGAAGGACTTTGCATGGCAATGCAAACCGGTGGATCATGCAGTGCAAAAATTTCACATGAGCAGCTACTTCCATAACACGAGCTCTAAAACAAGACTTTCGTCCTAACATAGCTGGGGCCCATCCGTTGTGCAGCCCCTTAGATTTTCCCATTTTAAACCATGTTGCTTGAAAAAAGAATTCACCATTTGAAAAATATCATCTTCTTTAGTTATTGCTTCTAATGCCGCATTTATCAAGAATCTTCTTTAACGCCTTCTTTTCCTACATATCGAACAAAAATTAGTAGCTGAGCACAGTTTGTTACATCTGTAGACTCGTCAAGTTGAATTGCGAATCCACTTTCCGATCTACAAATATCACTAATCACCTGCTGCAAAATATCTACTAACATTTCCTCAATTCTTCGTTGGACTGTATTATTAGACAAGGAGATAAAGTGCCGTCATTAGACAAAATAAGTCATGTGAACTGCGAAAGTGGACTTGCTAATTACTGTGGTTGTAGTTAAAGTTTTTACTGGGGTGAAAATCTGACTTTCTCAAGAGTTCTTAAACTCAGGTCTTCAAATTATTAACATCAGGTGATAAAAAATATTTTAATTCAGATTACAAATTATGAAAAGAATATCCTTATACATAATCTAATATACCCCTTGAAAAGTTGAAATGTACCCCAGTTTGGGAACCCCTGATTCAATCATATTTTTCTTTTAAAAGATGGAAAGAAAATTAAATAGGCTTTTGCAGTATTCACATTCTCAACCTTATAAAATAATATTAAGGATAAAAAGATACAATTGTGTAGAAGTTTTTTACTTGCCTTATCAAAATAGTATTCATTGTCGCATTTTGAAAATTAATTTAAAACTCTTTCTCGACTTTGTCATGGAAGTTTGCGACGTGAAAACCTGAAATGTTACGGTAAAGGGATTTTTAACCGAAAGTAAATTTATCTTACAGCGAGAGTAAGTTTTACTAGCATGAAATTTACTAACTTCAGTTTGTTAATCCTTGCTTTTTTAGAACCGTTATTTCCCTTTTTTCGTCAAGAACTCTCTCAAAAATTGTGACAAAAACATTGGAATTTATGCAGTAACACCACTCAACTTACTCGGCACGTTGAATGTTTTTGCTTTTAGTGATTATTCTTTGCTTTGCTGCATTGTTTTTTGATACAATTAAACTTAGGTATGTTTCAAAAAACTTCCTTCTTTTTGCAAAATTACTATGTTACAAGCAAAATATATTTTATCTTTAACAGCTACTGACGAAGAAAATTGAAAACTAAGGTCATCGAATGCGACCTAATTGTGTTTTTCATTTATTATATCGGTCTTTTAAAATTTTTTGAAGAAATTTTTTCTCTTCATTGATAAAGAGAATGATTAGTTTCAACTGTTATACAAAATTGCATAATATTTGTCGAGAATGGTTGCAATGATCAAACGGCAAGGAACCCGACACACTAAGCTGCTAATTTTACAAAGTGATTAAACTTTTTATTATGAAATTTCTGTTTCGTGAGTATTGAATTTCAAGATGACGTTAATATGTGATTTGGGGACTTTTACAAGTTTTAAATTCATATTTACTATATATCCAACGTCTTTATTGTATCGTTCACCAAAACGCTCTCATTTGAACAGTCTTTCTCGTTACGAAGGTTTTATTTTCCATACTGATTTCGACTTGGATCGATTTTTGTTGCTGGCACTTAAACCAATCTTTTTATCAATCGTGTGTACACAACTGCGCATCAACTTAAAGCAATTACTTGAACCTGCTTAAGGTAGTGATTAGTGGTGGATATTCAAATTTAGGGGCCTGAGGCAAGGATTTCCAAAAATTGATGTTCTCTAAAAAAAAAAAGTCTTCACCTCGAATCGATCTTGTATTTCCCACTCTTCGTCCCGACTTCATAATGATCTCTAAAAAACATCTGCAACGAAATGAAACTATATGTGCTATTTTTGAGGGGGCCCCAAAAAAAACGGGGAGCCCGAGGCAATTGCCTCATTCGCTTCACCCAATATCCACCACTGGTAATGATGTTAAGATATTACTGTCCAGATGAACTGCTTATTTGTTGCATAACAAGAATTAAGTTTCAACAGCACAACGAGGATAAAATTTGAAAAGCAACGTAAATCGCAATTACTATCAAAACTGAACTCCTTATGCTTGCGCAAAGTGCTTGAAGAGGAAAATATTTAGCTGAGATACATCGATTTTGCATAAGATTGCATTATGTTAACGGTAACAAAAAATTGCTTGATACAGTGTTCGAGAATTTTCGCTTTTTCATTTTGTTTTGCTGTGATACTATAAAATTTTTTTTGGCTTGAAAATTTCGGAGATTTCAAGATTTTTTAGTAACTTAAAATTTTGCAGAAACGGAATTTCAAGCTGCCAAAAATTTTCGTTTGCATAATGGTAATTTCAATAAGTTTGATAATATAAAGTATAAAATTTAGCCAATTTTTTTTAGGATTTAATGGTTTTTGTAATAAAATTAAACTCAATATCACAATTTTTTTTACCGTAATTGACTTAATCATATAATCTTTGTTTTACATATAAGGTTATCATAATTTACCAGAATGAACTAGCAATATCATTACGTCATAGAAATTGTTACAATAAGAAAATAATTACAATATTGCAAATTTTTAAAATCAAGACTATTTTAAGGTTGTAAGGTAAACTTTTATATCACAGGAATCGTGAATTTCGCTTATATAAGCGTTTTTCTGCTTTATCAAATACTGTAATGCTCTTAAGCTAAGACAAAGCTACAATATTCTTTATAATTTTCTCAAAGCAAATGTGTTGCAAAAGATGTGTTCTAATTTTCAATGGCAGCTCATCCTTAGGAGCTGCGAAGCTGCTGCATCCCCAAATATCTGTGCAGCAGTTTTAAATATTATCAGCAACGCTTAAAAAATCATACATGGTCCAGTGGTTAGAGCGCCGTGATTGTGACATAGTCTCGGTCATTTTCCCAAGGACACAACAGAATGGTGCAAGTAGGTTTTGAGCCGACATAGTCTTGGTTCAAAACTTACTCGCGCCATCCTGTGTATCCTTGGGAAAGACATTTTTCGGCACTTTCTCCTGCTTGGTGATCTTGGGAAGCACTTCTAAATTTTAGTCATATCTCTGTAAAGCTAAAAAAACAAAGTAAAAAATTTTAAGCGGACAGCAATATCTTAGGGTCTCCGGAAGCAGGTTTGGGTAATTGCTTTCCTATGTAATAGTTCCTCCGTCGCTTTCCTGCGAGTCAGGAGGATAAATATAGAAATAAAATAAATAGGCTAAATGATAATTTTAATAATTTTTAAATTTTTTTCAATTTCTTTTCATTAAATTTAAGTTTTTATGTTTTTTTAAAAAAATTTTTATAAATTTTGAATCGGCAACTTCTTGAGCTGTATTTAATTGATCGTGTCTAATTCGAAGAAAAGCTAATTGGAGCGAGAGTTAGTTTTAGGGAGATACATGGTTAGTTTCTGAGAGAAAGTTGTTGGTTCAAAAGAAATTAAGTTTTTCTTGAGTATCTTGATAAATTAAAAAAAATTTCAAAAATTTTGGGCTCACTTTGGGCCCGCAAGAACAATTTGCGCGAGGTTTTTTTCTCTTTTTATCTCTTAGAGCAACTAGTTTTCTTTCTTTTTACTCTCACTCCAATCGTTTTTTATTCGAATTAGACACGACCATATTAATTCAGTTCAAAAATTTCAAGCAAAGTGACGCATTTCATTGACGCTTTATATGATACTTTGAAAGCGCGTTTGAGCTGCAATAAACGTAGCTCACTCGATTTAATCTTAAGCTTAACAAATACGCTTCGTTTTTTTGTGTTTAGTTAAGATACTTAGTTAGTAATAAACTTGATATTCTTTAAACTAACAATTTTTGTTTTTTAAAGGTGGCAGATTCAAGGGCGGCAAAAGTAGGGGCCGGGCTAATTGCTTTTAAAATTCGCACGATGGAAGCATTTTGTTTGATTTGTCTCTACAAATATTTAATCTCGACCAAAATCTAATCTAACAAAGTTTGAAAATATTGATTTAAACAAGGAGTAATTTAAGTTTTTTTGAAAAGAGCAACTTGATATAACAATAATTTAGCGAGAGAGACAAAATTTAGAAAAAAATGTACTTTTTTTTAAAAACGTTCTCTCAACAGACATAATTAACCAATCGGAGAAACTTTCTCTAGAAAATTGGTAAAGACCAAAATAAAGGACTTGACTCGAGTTTGAACTGAAGGTGTAAATTTTTGTACTGCAAAATGAAAGCCGAAAAATAGAAAAGATCTTCATTTGTAATAAAGATGTTTTACTTTTTTTTTTTGCGGGTTAAGTAAATAAAACGCCGTGGCCAAAAAGTCAAGACCTTTATTCAATAATTTTTTGGTCTTCACTAAATTTTTCAATAAAAGTTTTCTTCATTGTACTTACGCTTAAAATTTACGTTTGTTTAAAGGGCTTTTTTGACCAAAAATGTGCCTTTTTAAAAATTCGTCCCGCCCACCGAAAAATTTTCGGCGCTTCTGATTGCAGCACCTGTTTGTTTTTTACTTGACAGCCGCCATTGATGATGTCATAAAAAACTATGATTAACGAGATATTTTAAAGATAAAAAACTCGAATAAAATTGGAATAAAATCGGGTGCCACATCCGGCGCGGAAGCAGCAAGTTGATAAAAGTTGCAAAGTTTCGGGTTCCTTTTTAGATGCAGTAAAATGTAAATAACAGTTTTTACAATCGGCAATTAAAACTCATCCGCCATGTTTGATAGGCGCGTCAAAGATTGAGTGAACAATATTTTTGGTATAGTTAAAATATCACGCGAAATTTTTGTTGAACTCAGTAGTTACTAATAAGAGGAAACGCAATAATGGATCAAGCTTTTATACAAACCATTTAAATTTTTTTCGGACGTCTTGGCAAAATTACTTGAAACTTTTTAGATATCATGCCAAAAATTCGGACAATATCCGAAAAAAAAAACACATCTGTGATATAATATCAAAATACAAGGGCAGGATAAAAGCTTTGGTTAAAATTTCCCTTGTTTGCATTATGATTAACAAAGCCTGTCAGGTGATGAATGAAAATTAAAATCAAACTGCTCTTTTCAATATTTCATAAAGTAAATAAATATTATCGAATAAATTTTATAACGCTCCTCTTGGTAACGCTTAACAGCTTGGGTTAAGCTCAACAGCTTGAGAACTGGTGTTGGGCTATTCCATTCGTCCATGACAAACGGGGTCTCGCTCCTTCACCGAATTGCGAGTGCGGCGCCGCTGAACAAACCGCAGACCATGTTCTAATAATGTGCCCCATACATCAGGCACCACATGGAACACGAAGTCTGACGGTTTTGGATGACAAAACTCGATGCTGGCTTAACAACATTACTGCCAGCATTTGATCCGGGCAGTACAGCAGCCTGGGGTAGTAAAAGAATAAATCCCTTGGCTCCAGGCTTGTTTGTGTCTGACCTGGAGCGGATGCACTCCCAAACGACGACGACGAATAAATTTTTAAAACGTGCAAAAGAAGAGTTGAGATTTAAAATGATAATTTAATTCCATTTTATAAAATAAAAAATAGGTTATAAAAATGGATATGAATTTTATTGAAAGAAATTTTTAATGCAAGATTGAATAAAAATTCAAACATTTGACAAAATTAGTTATATTGCGATTGAAATTAATTTATCACATCCGGGAGCTTTATGCTTCCATGGATTCGTTATAATAAGAACGTTGATGTTCTTCTATTGGAGGGTTCTCTCTGTTGACAAAAATTTTATAATTTGGTTTAGAAGTGCAAAAAACCTATAGTAGGGTTTTGGTTCCAATTGTTATTAACTCATCTAAAAACCTTCAAAATACATAAGTACGCTAGTCACCAGTAACAGTAATTTTGTCTCTTTTGAACAAAAAGTCCGAAACTTGTCAATGAGAGTATTTTATACAATGAGTTTCGATATCGGCGTATATTGTGTACGATTTATTGTAGCGTAAATCAATCAATCATTAACGCTTTTCTAGAGATCGGTCTTTCAAAAAAGTATATTGAAAATGTAACAGTTTAAGTTTTTTGTTCGACTTTGACTGCACTTGCGATAGCAAACAGGTTGATAATTCCTATCTAAGCATTTTTTAGCAATTGAAAGAAAATTACATCACAAAACTAATAGCTGTAATGGCTTTAGTACGGTGCTAGTGGTGCGGGCGCACCACTCCCCCCTAAAAACGACAAAAAGTGGCCCCCTTCCAAGCAAGATATTGATTTATTTTTTCATAGTAACACCATGACGGTGGCATACCTCAAGTGATGACCTTATTTTTTTAAAAATCACTTTCTTTCGGAACACTAAAAAGGGGTCCCCTAGAACGATGACTTCTTTTTTTTAGAAATCACTTTGTTTTGAAACACTAAATAATGGCCGTTCGAAAATAAGGACATTTTGTTTCGGAACACTAAAAAGTGCTCCCCTATTTTTCTTTACCAGGCCACCCTTTTTGTAAGGCCATCACTGACTAATAAAGCTAAATATAAACACTATCAAGTCAATGGTTAGTTTACTGTTGATAAAAAAAAAGAGATTGATCTGAACAGAGAAGCTTTTTCAGTCTCTATCTAATAATGCCAATAGTACTTAAACAAATAAAACATGTTAGTGCAATCAAATGAATTTTTTCTTTTGTTTTGACCAAAAGACAATAAATAGACCTACATTGAAGAATAATAACAAAATAAATCTGTAATAAATTTTGCATAGGCCGAAAAAAAATTTTTGCAAACATAGTTTAAGTATTTTTTCCAGTTTATAAAAAAAAACAAAAAAAAAAACTGAAAACAAACTAAATATTCTTCACTTACATGCTTTCGCTTTCATAAGTAACATTACTATTATCAGCAATTTTGTGTTCTCCTCTGTAAAATCTTTTGGCTTCTTCAATCGTCTCCATCAATTCGTGTCCATTTGTTTCAGGAAAGGTTAAAGACACTATTCCAGCCACAATAGCTAAGAGAGTAAAAACAGGTAAATGAAAGTTCAAGTTTAAAGTCTAATTGATACGTTTATGAATGCAAAACAAATAAGCTAGATTATTTGTTTGATTTCCTATAGCTTTTTATGATTAGAGGAAAAAAAACTTAGTTTGCTTGGTATATTTTCTAATATAACAGAAAGAGATTTTTTTTTAAAAAAATAAGAAAAATACGATTGAGAAAAAATAATTTTTTCATTTATAAGCAACAATCAATATTCCTGTTTAAGACAGGCTATTTATTTAACTCTTGATTAACTTAAAAACGTGATTTTTTTATTAAATCAATTCATAATTAAAAAGGAATCATTTTGCTGTTTCAAAAAATCAATTTTATTTCTTACTGAATATGCCAAATATAATATTTGGAAGCCAAGCAACATAATCTTGAAGCTCAATTAAGAAAGGAGCAATAATTCCTCCGACTCTTGCAGCCACTGATCCCACGGCTACTCCGTTGCTCCTGGTGAAAAAAACAATTTTTTAACAACGGTTATATTTGAAAAAATTGAACTCTAAATTTAAGTGGGTTGCGACGAATAGTGTAAAAATTCAAAATCCAACAATTTTTAATTAGCTCAAAAAGCAAAAACAGAAAATACACACATTGTTGAATTAACACTATAAAAAAGCTGATACACGATTCGTAAAAATGGAACGCAAAAACATTTTGTATAAACTTCAAAAAAGTTGGAATTTTTCTACAAAATATACCTGATAACTGTGGGATACATCTCTGAAGTTACATTGTAAATAAGGCAAATGATCCGGAAATTCCAAACTTGGCCACAAACGCGAACACAACACCAAGTGTAACAAGCGCTGAAATGATTATATGATTTTAAGCATTTATGCGATTAAACGAATTTGAAATATAAGTCCACTTCAAATTATTTCATATGCTTACAAAATGAATTTATGGTTTATTGAATAAACCTCAAAACAGGATTATGAGATACTTTCATCTAAAATTTATTAAGTTATGCAAATATTTTGCGTTGTTACTGAGCTAATGCGTCCGTCCCGTGACCGACTGTGCTGAAGCGCCGTATTGATCACAAAACCGATGGACACGATCAAAATTCAAAACCTACTCGAGTCATTTTTTGTGTGCTTAGAAAAGACACTTTACGGCATGGATATCTCTAAATCATATAAAAAATGTCGTTAGGACAGCCAATTTTTGTCAACTAGGGTAATAACTTGAAGGTTGCCATAGTACAGTGGTTCTCAACCTTTTTAGTTTCATGAACCCCCTAAACCGATATTCAAAGCTTAATCCCCCCACCAAAAATCCTTGCACAGCCAAACGATACATACCTTGGCTTTCACCAGCATAAAGATTGATTACAGCACTTGTGATTAATCCAATACCAGCAAGCAACAATAAGAAAACCATGAGAATCCTTCGACCAACTCGATCGGTTAACAAGATACAAAATACAGAGGATGCAATTTCAAATACTCCGTCTGCGGTAAAAACAAGCAAATGTATTAGGACTATTTATCGTAATCTTCCCTAAACTTTTTAGCTTTCGACAAAAAACAAAAACTATCGGTTACTGGTAGATAATAAATTTAACTCTCTTTGTGAAGCCGTCAAAGCAGCAATCGATTTCGCTGTTCTTTTTTTCTATTTTTCATTTGTGCACAACCTGGATAGGCAATTTCTATATCGTCCTTACTCTTTTTGCATCTGTGGTTAGCAATGTTTTACCGCGATCTTATTCGAATAAAAAAACTATTAAATTTTTGCGCTTGTTATTGAATAAAATTATTATTTATAAATCATTTTTATCAGCAAATCGAATTAACTTTATTGATTTTGTTTGATGTGTCCAACTCAGCGAAGTATCAAACAAAAAAAGTTTTCAAATGCCCAAATTACTCAAGGCAAACGTACAAAAAATAGACAACTCTATCAGTGAGACTGATGCTATAATCAAAATTTTAGATGTTTGAGGAAAAAATGATTACGGTACTTACTTAACGTGTTGTTAATAAACAAATTTCCAGCAAGAGCCCCAGCATTTAAAGAAATTCCATAATACACAAAACTGCCGACAAACCTAAAAATTTTTAAAAAAATGCCTATTCATAAAAACAAAATTATTACCGTTTGAAGTTAATTCCCCAAAAAATAAGTAAATATTTTTTCTAGCGTAGTAGTGATTAAAAATGTAGCTCACAAAAAATATAATATTTTGAGAAATGATTCAATGCTTGAATTGCGGTAAAAATTGTTTTATGACATCAAATAAATTCAACTAACGCAACAAGATGCAGTTTCAGTGTAAAGTTTTTGAACAGTACTCGGCAACTTTTTTGCAACCGTGACACCTTTTGGACAAGAGTGAAGAATTATTTTTGGTTTTCGCTACATTTTGACCATTTTTCTTTATCTGAAGCTTTAAGTAGTGAACAAAAAAACTTAAAAATTTCAGTTCTTATGTCTATATGTAAAATCCAAAAAGCTTTTTTGCCTTTGTGGTTTATTTTCGTTTGAAGAGTCTAAAATGCGTATATCGCGTACAATACGAGGCTGGAAGCCTAGTGAAGACAAGAAGTATTATCACTTTTCAAAAAGTAAGTACATTGAAATGGTTTAGTCTTTTTTAAATTAAATCATTTTGATAAATGAAGCATTTTTCAAACAAAGCATTTTTTTATTTTAAAAAGTATGCTTAAATTGTTGTTTTTTAGCGGCACATTTAATTTGGTCTTGCGATTTATCAGACATTTTGTCGAAAAAACAAAAGAGAAAAAATATGGCAAATAGATTTAAATCAGAGTTAACTTTAAACAATATAACAGTGAAAAATGTCCATGAAAATAAAGCATCTTGTATTAGAAAGACAAAATGTCCATTTTCTGGATATGCCTTTAAAATCAATGATTAGTTATCTTCGTAAAACGTCAAAAGTACATTAAGAAAAATGTCGACCAAAGCCATCCTCAAGGGAGGGTGATGATTAAATTGTGCTGTACATTTTCTTGATTATTTTATAAAAGAAAAATCAAAGCAATAAATGAGGTTTGTTATGAAATAACTCCACATTGCTATGTGTATGAACATTTGGCAAATTATTTATAACGTTTTTTGTCCAAAATGTGATAATACAGCAATCACCCACTCTACGCAAGCAACATAAACGCTGTCCCATGGGTAAGCTGCTTATGGTTCTTCTATTTTATCTAAAAAATTTTCAATCAAACTATTACAGTTTATATTTTAATTTGCGAAATTCCAAATATGACTTAAATATAGAAAAATCCATAAAAACTGCAATAGTACCAACTAAAAGCAAGTTTCAAAGTAATGATTGCTGTGTCTTTTGTTCGAAATAAATCCAATGTTGTGTACTTTTTTTCCGTGGTCAAAACTACCTAAAAAAACTTTTATTGTATTTCATTTTTTAAATTGTTTCACTAAAGAAGTTTCGCAGTATCTTTTTAAGACATTTTTTGATTACTATAACTATTTATTTGCGAAAATGAAACTGTAGAAAAATTCTATGAAGAGTCAAGTACAGTGTTAAATGTCAAAATCTAATTTTCGCAAAGCTGTTCAATATTTTTAATCAATCGTCAACAACAGGAAATCTAATGTAACACCAGGGTGGACAAGCGTTTCACTGCCAGCGTCGTATTCCGAAAATCTCATTTTACAAAAGGCGACTTTCAGAAGGGTACATTTTTCAAAAACCACATAATTAAATCAAAGATTTAATACATTAAATAAGCAAAATAAAGGGTTTTGCGGCTGGCGCACTGTTACTATTCCATCGTAAAAAATTAACAAGTATCACTTAATGTAACTGATTAGAAAAGTTTTCAGCAGGCCACATGCCATTCGCGGGCCGTAGTGTGCCCGGCCTAGGCTATGCGAAATTTCCAACTTTGACATTGCTACAATGTGATATATAGATATCAATTACATTAAGAAAGTATCGTTTTTAAAAATAAATTTTAAATAACCACAACTATCAATCAGTTACAATTTTTTCGCAAACCTTTTTTGAAATATTTTTTTAAGGTTCGTTTCTACTACAAGCGTGGAATAAAGTCTGCTTTGCTTCTCTATTAATTTTTTTGCTTCACTCAGCGCTTTTTGGCGTTTTAAGCGCAGAAAGAAGTAAAAGATCAATGAAACAAACAAAGAGTGTTTCATTTCCCGCTCGTAGTGGAAACGAGCCTTTATTTTGGCAGTGGCACAAAAAAGAAATAATACGAAAAACAGATATCTGAATAATCAAAAGATGGCTATGATGATAAAATAAAAAAAGTTCATGTAGAAAAATTTTCTTCAATAAAACGTTTCAATAAACTAGTTTATGTTTAATTTTTGTTTCAGTCAAAAATTGGATTAAACGGAAAAAGTTATTGCAAAAACAAATTTTTATCAAAACTTAAATAGTAAGTAGATTTGCAATAATCACATTTAATATAATATAATTTTTTTGTTTTGATGAGAGTTATTTTTGTTATCGAGCACTTTAGAAGAACTGATTTTCCAACATTGTTAAGAGTTATTTTATTTAGACGTAATAGCAAGAAATTTTTGTTTACTTTTTCCGATTTTTCACCAGCTTTTCTGGCGTTGTTCCAAGTTTTTTCGGTAATCTCAACTTTGTTCAGTCGAGCCATCTTTTCAACCACTTTCATTCCTTGTTCTTCTTTGCTTTTTGTAAACAACCATCTGGGTGATTCCGGAACAATTAGAACAAAGATCAGAGAAGGAATGGCAAGAATGGATGAAACCAACTTAAAAACATTCAATTTTAGATCTTAAAAAGTTAATATTATGAAGCAAATTTATCATTCATATAATTTAAAAGAAAATCCACTTCCTTCATCCATAAACAATTACGCTCACCAACACTTGTATATACTGTACATATTTGAAAAAATAAATTTACTTATAATGAAAGTTTCTGTTTTTATCAGCCCTCCTCAAAGAAATATTATGAACTAAAAAAAATAAATCAAATTATGAACTAAAGGTCATGGACCGTATTTGGTTGGGGTTTACAAAAAATTTTTTTTGTCCAAAATACTCCTGAGTTTTTAAATTGAAAATCCTATAATCATTTAAAACACTTTAGCAAAGATTTTTGAGTATGAAAATTGACGATGAAAAATATTTTGCATTTTAACAATCGACTGATATTTAGAAAGAAATTTTATCAACAGAATGTTAATCTCGAAAATGCAAAAATCGTAAATAATTTGGAAATAACGAAAGATTGGATTTGGAAGACGCAAATACGAAATAATTTCTTAAGTTTTGTCAGTTCAAATTATGCAAAAAAAACTAGGAATACAAATAGTATCAGATACTGCAAAGAAATAAAAGTAAAAATTGCATAATTTGTTTGAGTCGCTTTTTAATTTTTTCGTAAAAAGATTTAAAAAATTTTTGAAGAACAATTTTTCTAGTTCTGGCGTCGGTGCATATAAAAAATAAAAAAATAAAAGTTAAGTCGTTGTTATTAAAGTTATCAAAGTTACGAATACAATAATCTCGAAGCTTTTTGTCTGCAGTATGTTAGGTATTTAATTACCCAGTTCTAACCAAGTTTGTGGAATCGGAGGAAATTTTTTCCGAGTCCAACTCTGACTCTAACTCCATCTATTCAAAATTTTCTGACACCGACTCCAACTCCAACTGCTTAAAATTTTCCGACACCGACTCCGAATCCGTCTCTAAAACATTTAAAAAAACGACTCCGACTCCAGCAATTCTAAAAAACGACTCCAACTTCACCCAATTCTAAAAAGCGACTCCAACTCATCAATTTCACTGTACTGTACGGTTCCGGCGACTGCGACTCCACAACCTTAATTACATTTTTGACAATTTTAAAAATTTAAAAAAAAGGGAAAAGCTGATCCTTTTTTTAAAATCTGTAGTCTGAGCTGAATAATGTTAAGGTTTAATACGAATTCTTCAAAAGAGTGCTTGATAAAAATATCCGAGCAAAATATTTTGAATTACAAGTCACAAAACAAAATTAAAAAATTTCAATAATGTACAGCCCGACAGACTGTATCTAAACATACAATACAAATTTGAATACAAAAACTCCAAAAATGTAAAATAAAAAGTGAAAATAAGACTGTTCTTTTTAACTACTACTAACTGTATATGCCGGCCTGCAACCAGAAAGAAACTAAAAAAAGCGACACAGTCCCTAGCACTTTTAAAATGGGTATACTTTTAGCAATCAAGTGCCAAGTTTCAATTTTATCATAATAAAGATTTTTTATTTTGCCGATCTTAACTGCAATAACCTTAATCTTGCATGAACAATCATATATTGCTGGGACATTTTTAGAGATTTTGATTGGATGCCTGTAAACACCCCCATATAATTATTTGATTAGGTTTGCCTGTTGCCGTTGCTATTTCTGCAAGATCAAGAATGCTATTTTTTTCCACTGTAAAGGCCTATGATAGCCCAATTGACAAAATATAATATATTTTTGAACTTATGCGTGTATAAATAACATGCTACTTTGAACATTTAAACAGTAATTATTCTGGAAAAAAGTAAACATATTAATATTAGATTTTTTATTGAACTTCTCCAAATATTTTGTCTTACCAATGCATATTGTTTAGTTGTGCGTTATGTAGATGAACAAGTTTATTGCTTAGACCAATGGTCCTCCAAGTGTTCACTTGGACATCAAAGGGGTCAAATGGGGTTCGATAAACAAAAGTTAGAGTTTACCCGAGCAATAAAGCGACCGTGTCAAAAGTTTAAAAAATGCATAGTTGCCAAAGTGAAAGCCTTTTTTTTAGTTTTTACTTGTTTCCTCTTACAAATAATGTATGAATAAATTCTTTGTGGTGCAAAATTTTAAAATAACCAATGGTATGGACAAAACCATAACTCTTTCAGTTTTTTGATAGTCGTTAAAAAACTATTTTTCCTGAGAATTATCTAGGCCAAATCTTGTTTTGGCCAAATCTTTTCAGAAGAAATTGTTGGCAAATAACGAACTACGTGAAAACCGTGGTTTATATAGGATTGCAAGACATCGAAAATAACGACGTCTCTGATTGGTTGAAAAAAGAGAGCACGTGATTGGTTGCGCGCTCACATGCGCCGTAAACGAGAAAGCTTCAATTTATAGACGAGCTCTTTCTAGGCTTCAAAAGGGTTCAAGAGACTCTATGAAGGTGGCTTTGAGCGTTGCCGGATGAAAAGACCATCGTCCCACAGCTAAAATTGAAAATCAGTTGATATGGAATTTTTTCACGAAAATTTTGTTATCTAACAAATGTTAACCAATAGGCGAATCCGAAATAAGTGCATTTTGAGGAAATTTACATTGACGTCTAGGGAGATCTTTTTGAGGTTTAACTTGATTTCTAATAAATTTTAGAACGTGTTGTAAGAATTCGTTTTTCCAGTCACTGGGATGTTCTACCTACGTACACACTATCGCAGCGACACGAGTATTTGCATATAATATTACTTTGCTTACGAGCAGGTAAAACATCGTTTTGAAAAGAAGGTAGCATCTTTTTTGAAGAAAAAATTATTCTTGCTGACACTCATCCAAAAGAATTGTGGACTGCTGACTTTGTTTTTCGTATTTGAAAGAAATATTTCTAATCCAAGGTAATTTTAAATGTACCGGACACTTTTCTGGGCCGAATCGCTTGGATATTTGAAAATTTAAAATCTTTTTAATTATGGAAATAGCGACTTATTCTGGTCAACCGTTCTGTAGCAAGATATTTATGTCTTACCATATAAAATTGATTATGAAATTGATAATCATCATATAAAATTATCCAACTATATAAAATTGAAATTCTTCATTTGCTTGGCAAGTTCTTAGAGAGTAAACACTTGCTTAACCACTTGTCGGGTTATTCTCGGTCATGAGGTGCGCGTTAAGCCGCAAATCCGAAAACTAGTTATAGCTGCTTTGAGTCGAATTGTTGTCTGGCTTGTGTGGTCTAGTGGTGATGTCTCCTGTTTAGAAGACCACAGGTAGTCGGTTTGATTCGCAGTGCGATAAGCATCACTGACGAGCTCTAACAAGAGCGAAATTCGAGTCTGGTGCTTTTGGTTTTTAAAGCAGCTCGATTTGTAATCCAATAAATCCTCGTGTTTAACTATGCAAAAAAGATATTTATGGTTTTATTGACTGACGAAAAAGAAACCTTGTTTGTAATTGGTTGTAACTCATTTTACACCCATTTTTGGTTTTTAGTCACAAAAAAGAAATTCATTTTTTGATGCTTTGGTCGAAAAATCTAACAAAAAATTTCTTACCTCAGTTTATAGAAAACCAACATTCACGGGACAGTATAAACACTGCGATTCATTTGGACCAAAGAAGAGGAAGACATATCTTATTGGCACTCTTGTTCACAGAGCTCTTGAAATTTGCTCTCCGGAAAAACTTTCAAGTGAAGTCAACAAAATCAAAATATCTTGCGAGAGAACGGTTATCCAGAAGTCGTAATCATTAAATTCTTGTAACGAGTGTTGACCAAAAAGTAATTTGAAAAAAAATCTTTTTTAAATTGTTTCTTCCTATCGTATGACTTATTCTACAAATCCGTTTCTTAACGTTTTTTAAACTTTTTACTAATTGTTATCTTTTTCAAGAACCAGATATTTATAAAATCAGATTTGTCAATTTTGACAAAATATATTTTGCAAAATCTAACCATAATTTCATGCCAATTTCTCCATTGAAAAGCTAGCCCACTAAGTATCATGTATCCAATTGTAAAAAATATTTGATAGCCCAATCCAACAAATGTTCTCCATTTGCTTCCTACAACTTCCACAGCTGAAAAATATTCATTCGAATATAACAATATTTCTAATTAAAACAATTTACTGGAGTGTTAACTGATCCAATATAGAAGAAACATGTATGAAAACTATACTCATTATGTTTATTTTAGCGCGTTTTTATCGAAACGTTGCACTAAATAAACTTTGGAAAATTAAATACAGAGTGCTTAGATAAGTTTAGACTAAAAAAGTAAGTTAATATACATTACAAAGTAATACATCTCCGTTATCTATAAAATCAATTTAGTTCAGTTGATGATGAAATGAGTTAAAATTCTGAAATGTCCTCTAATAAACTATGTTTTGTAGTGTATTGGCTTTGCTTTTTCTTCTTTAATCAAATCCGATAATGGTAAATACTATGGGATGTTTTTTCCACATCTTCTCTCGTAAAAATGCTGTTACAAGTAGACTTTTACCACATTTCCGTGAAACTACAAACCAATTTTTGAGTTGTCAGATGCTTTAATAAAATATTATCCGAACTAACCGTAATATTTTTTGCAAGAAAGATATTTAATTGTTGAAATAAACGAGCAAGCACAGTTGAAGAAAAGGCGCAGAGGGATAATCACTTAAACAAGCCAACTCACGGACAAAAAAGTTGTTTAAATTTGTTTATTGTGAACTAATTATGTTACTTGAAAAAAACTTCTAAAAATTTTGTAAAAACTTTGTATATAGTCCTAAACAAATACTAGTTATGGATAGCACCGACGAAACCCTAACTGCCGAAACAATGACACAATTTCCTTTTAAGCTTACTTTAAAATGTTTTTTCATGTCCAATTTAAAGTCCTGACCTTTTTAGGTCATTACCTATCATTTTTTTGTATTGAAGATATTTTGAGTTTGAACATTATCTTTATCCGGAAAAGTTTATTGCCGCTCTTTAAATGGATTTTATCGACTATAGCTTATGCAAACAATAGTTATTTGTCTTAACACTAGAATTACCAAGGTGTGCTATAGGACACTGGGTATTTCTCGTATGTGATTATCGCATTGGATTGAAAACCTTTGTTTAAAATTTTTTGACTCTAATGAAATTTGGTTTACTTCTTATTATCGTGATGCACTAGTTTGGAGAGATTTTGTTTAAAAAATTATTATGCGTTTTTGATTTTCCATTCTAGAATTACCACGATGTTCCACAGGACATTAGAAAGCATTTTACAATGTATTGACGAATTACCCTTAATTAAAAGTTTTGATTTTTTTCTATTCATAGCTTCCTGTCTAAAATGAATTGTTAGGATGTTATCTTGTTTACTTTCTCATGTAATCAGAGTAAAAGTAGTTACTCGGATCGCAGGATTTGCCAAAGCTAACATCAAGTCTTTGTGTTTACGTTTTAGACACTTTTTAGTAATCTAGCGTGGCGGCACTTATGTTGCTGCTAAATACAATTATCGAAAGCTTGTTATTATGATGTACATTTGAAGTAGTAGACCGCCCACCTTCTTCCTTTTTACTGTTAAAATCAGTAACTTGATTTTTACTGTTGGATTTCATTTAAAAGAACTGAATAACACTTTGCTATTCACTTGATTCCATTTTACTACCAAGTTTCGCTAAATTTTGCTTGAAAGTATTCTTAGCTTTCACATAAAACTGGTCTTAATCACATTAATTTAATAACTGTATTAATTTTAATATGTTTTTTCAACCCTACTTACCATAAACATAAGTGCCAATAACAGCTCCGTAGGTGAATATTGCGAGAAAAATTCGGCAGGTAACATAAGCTTCAATTGAACGACAAAATGCTATACCGAACATAAAACCTACCACACCGGTATTTGTTACAATGCCACAAATCTTTCTTCCAAATCTATAAAAAAATTTTTAAACAAAAAAATGTGAGAATGTTCAATTAAAAAGATGTCAAACACCAAAATAAAAATAAAAAACTCCTGATTTTTCTCTATTCGCATAAATTTGCAGAAAAAATGGTACGAATACTCTATTGCTCCTTGTATTAGAATTTTTTTGAATAAAATAAAACAGGTTTTTGTGTTAGGGTTAGGGATAGGGATAGGGCTTTGGGTTGCTAACTCTAACCCTAATCTTAACCCTACACATTAAGCGACCTACGTACTAAGCAAAGGCTTGGGATTGCGGGTGAAGACCTTTTTTGGGGACAAAAATAAAGAAATTAGATTTTACTTATTATAAGTGAAGACCTTTTTTTTTCAGTAATCAATTGCCATTCGGGACAAAATGGTGAAATTGGAAACTAATTGCAATTAAAGACCCTTTTTTTTAAGTTTTCAGTAAATTTTTCAAACAAAATTGTGTGACAATTTTCCATTTCCGTGGTACATTTTACGATCCCGGGATCCCCCGAAAAGTAAATATTTTTTCCGGAAAATCCCAGGATAATAAAAAGTCAGGAAATCATAAACTCTAGTATTTTCGTTATTAATTGTTACAACAATTATTTAAAAACAAAAATGATCTTAATCAACCATTAATAAGGTGCAATTTTTCTCTGTTACTTTTCATAACTGAATCGTTAATTTCATAGTAGAAAATTTCAAAAGTTTTATTTCTCAAATTAGATTTAACCTTAAAATCAAAATGTTGAAAAGTAACGTGTTTCATTGAGTATAAGATATTTGAATAAAAATTTTTTTATTTGCATGTAATATAAAACAGAATGATTTGGATGGTTTGAAATTTTCATTCCATGTCAAAACAGCTTTTATCTGAATAATATTGACTGTAACATTAAATTACATACCAAATATTTCAAAATAGCTATCAAAACCAAAAGCCTCATACAAAACTCTTTTGCTGAAATAGATAGCCTTATAAAAGATTGTTTTGAAAACCATTATTAACCATAATTTTCACAATCAGTGTTGAAATTGTTCAAATATTACATTCAGTTCTACAGTTTATTCCAGCAAAACCTCCTGCAGAGAGCTAGACAAAAAGCCCGAGTTTTTTAAAACAGCCTTTTTTAAGGCTATCTACCATATTTAAACGTATTTAAACCAAAGAGTTTCGTATGATAGCTATTTCGAAATTTTGTACCAACAAAAAACTATTAAATACTTACAGCACAACACTAACCTATCCGAAAAGTTTCCGAATATTATCGAGCCGATCATGAAACCAGCGTAATACAAAGATGTGGACAAAGCGTTCAAGTAACTGTTTTCGCATACTAGATCAAACTAAACAAAATAGTACGTTCAATAATACAATTTCAACTGGTTTTGCAAAGAAGCATTTTTGATGACAAACTTAATAAACTTTATGCAAGTTTAGTGAATGAATACAATTAAGTAATAAAATGTATTCAACGGACATAGTTTTTAAGAATTAAATCATTAAAATTGTAACAGAAAAACAACATAAACTAAAATATTTTTCAATTGTATCTTTCAAATTTAATCAATAAAAATGTCGTTTGATTGGTTTTTCTTTGCTCAGAGAGTAACACAAATTCACACATACAATACGTTAATAGTACGATTAATACGGAAACAATATGTCATCAAAACAAAAAAGCTTGTTTTTTACACCCAATAAAAGTTTTAGGCTAATTGTTTTTTAATAAGATATAATTTAATGATATCGAACATTTTTTAACGAAAAAATGAATTTATCTTAATTTAAAGCAAAACGTTTGACTACTGTGTGCACTTTGCAACTTAACAACGTTAGCTTTTGCCTTATTGATTATTGGTTAATTTTATTTTGATAAAATTAATCAATGGCTGTGAAAATTTTTTTGAACAATGCCCAATATGCATCAAAACAAAAAATTTTTCCTGAAAATTTTAAAGTGCCTATAGATACATTGGATTTTCGGAAACTAATTAAATATATTTAAATTCTGGGCTCGTAGTGAATGCATTGCTGCATCGATAAAAGCGCAATTATGCTTCACACATGCGAATGACCAAATGCTTCTCGGAGCATTGTGCTTCGCGCCTAAGAGAGCATTATACTATATGAGTGTACAGAATCATCGATGTGCGTTTGCATTGCTGCATTGGTGTGCATTACGCACACTGATGACCAAACGTCATGCATACTCTAGGATTCCACAAGTTTAATATTTTCTCTATGTTTATTTTCTCTGCGAGCATACCTGAGTGAGCAGACTGTACCTGAAAGCTCGAAACCATCTTTAGGCAGTGAACACGGGTTCGAAATGCGCGATGTAAAATGCCGCAGATAACACTTTTTAATACTGTCTGTCCACAACTTAATATCTTTTTAAATAATTCACCAGTCTAGTTTATTGCTCAAAGTTTTTTTGACATTAAAATCGTTATTTACGGTTTTTTGCAGTCATTCGTTTTATCTGTTTTTACTTTTGACACGTAGGGTAAGAGCAATTGTAAAATGATCACCCAGCAAAGGTCTTCCGGCTCCAAGAACCACGATATTGCTGTTGGGAGAAATTTTGTGTTTTTTACTTATTTTGTAAGACATAATGGGACGTTTGCAAAGATTACCAAGCAGAAAAAAGTGCAACAAAGTGTCATTCCCAAAGACAAAATATAAAGAACTGAACCGAGACATTGATAGCATTACCACGAAACGGTACTTTCCCTACCCGACCGCGGTGCTTAATGCCTTGTTTACAAATTAATTACAATACAGCCTTTCGAAGTAAAAATGTTGCACTGGCCTTGACTACAACTCTTTGCCGAAATATTTGCCCAGCTTTGTTTGTTATTATGTTGTCTTTGCACGTGACCTCTTATGGTGCTATCGCAGGTGGACTTTTGTGTATTTAATTTTAACCACAAATTAGTTCATTTGTGTTTTCCATTACACTAATTTCAACATATACGAGAAAACTTACACTGGAACTTTGAATCGAATAGATATTACGATTATACACATTTAGATAAATACTAACTAAAAAAATGACCCATGTTGTTGGTATTACACATGCTAAAAAACTCTAAACCCCTTATACTGGTTTTCTTAATAAAAACAAAAACATCTCTTTTATTAGAATCATTTTTGCTTACTTCTGTCACTATTGTTTCTCTGAACAAATTTTTATTATAGTGGTACCCTTGGTCACAGGGGATCTTCGGGTATGAAGTATTTGAGCAGCTTATGCTTCCATCACACGCAGTCAAATTGAAGCCATATCTGCAAGGAGTTTTTTAATAGAAAGAAATTTATTTAAAAAAAATTTTCACGTAAGTCTTACAAGTGTCTAATAAATGTTTAGATATAATGAATTAATAATAAAGTGTTGGCAGCGTGGCAAGTAGGCACGGATCATTTTTTATTTTTTGTAAATGTGACTATTTTAACTTACCTATAGCAACCGTCATAACTTTCTGATTCTGCATCGTATGGTGTTGTCAAGTTTAGAATATCCTCTTCACTTAGATTAGGATAAACTGTTTTGTTGTCAAGGGGGGGTACGCTACATCTAAACAAAAATAATTTGTTACAGATTATTGCTCAACAGATTCTACATGTAGTTTAAATCACATCTATTCAGCACAATAGCTGGCAGTAGTTTTCCCAAATTTATGCTTTTAATTATTGTTTTTTCATTGTTGAAATAAACTTTTAAAAATTTTCTTCTAAAAAGTTCCAAAGCCTTTATCATAACTATTAGTATAGCAACAATAAAACAGCTTAGGCAACTAGTAATAACAACGAAACAAATTAAAATCACTTTTTATTTCTAGTTTAACTGAAACGGCATTAAAAGTCATAAGCTACACTTAATTTTTAAAAAATTTGGAAAAGAATTAAAGCAATATAAATAAAAAATTGATTATTCTATAGTTTAACACAAGGGTTCTCAACCTTTTCTAATTAATGGACATCTTTTGCTTAAAAAACTATTTGGTGAATACCCCAATAGAAAAATATTTGAAATTTTTATACAGAAACTTAAGTAAAGATCTTTTTTGGTCTTTATCTGAATTGAAAAATTGATCTCTAGTTGACGGCGTATTAAATTAAAATATATTTTGTAAAAGTTCAATTGAAACCAGAAAATAAAAAATTTCATCACTTCAACCTGACCGGCATTTTGAGTCAGAACTGTTTTACAAATCAAAGTGATCATCTTTTTTTGGTCTTCATTAGATTATCTGTTCCTTCAAACTGGCACAACAATAGCAGAGCAGGTATAATATATTACAACTATTTTATTATCGTGTAAATTGTGGCAATTAATGTTGTCAAGTCGGTTAAATTAAAATTATATTGATGTTATTCTAATTTAATGCTTAACACATTACTTACTAATGTTCTCAAATGGAAACAAAATTTAAAGCGAAGTTTTAAATGTAAAAAAAAGACTTTTGAACAACCTTTAATAGATGTCAAAAAATAAGATAAAAATTACACGAAAATTTTATTTATTGTTTCTGAATTATTTATTGAAATTGGTATAGGGGTCAAAGTTTAGCAAAAAATTCATTTTTTTAATAATCATATATTTTGATAACTATAGGAAAAACTGGAAGGAAATAAATTACGTTCGAGTTATAATCTAAATTTAAACCCCTTTGTGATAACGCTAGCCCATTTTCATGTTAAGGCGAAATTTTAAGATAGGTTATTTTTACTCTTTTTCTTAATGTTTCTAAATATTTAATAGAAACATGTGACCATGCTTGTATTGGAGAGTCATGGAGAGCTTTTCATAGGTAGGGACTGCTGCAAACTAAAATAAACTACAAGTCAAACTCCGCAGTAGCACAAATGCTTCACGCTTAAATAAAATTAATACTTGCTTTACAGTCTATAGTAATGTTATTATCACAAGATCAGTACAGAAACATTTTCACATTGATAAAAAGAAAGTTTTTCTGTCTCTCAGTAGCTGTGGAAGTAATTTAAATCTGTTGTATAAAGGTGTTATGATTGTTGTAGTCACCTTATTCACTTGATAAACTCAATGACACAGAGGAGGCCGAACTTGGGATTTTATCAGAAAAGAAAGATACCTAAAGGATCAGAATAAGAAGAAGCAGAAAAGAAAGGAAAAGATAGCATACCTCGTACAAACGTTGTACAAACATAGTAACTCCACACTCAACCATAGAAGGCGTCAAATGAGGAAGCAGGAAAAATAAAAATGTTTATAAACCAAAAATGTTCCATTAAAGAGTCTCTACTGCTAATTATACCATCAGTCGTATCTTTCTGATGCAGCGATCTTTTGCAGCATATCCACATTTTTTAAGACTTTGCCATAGCACTTGTCTCACTCAATATTATAATCTTGTCTTACAAGTGGCATTGCTTTCATTGTCTCAACATTTTATCTTGATTTCTTTTTTCTCCAGATACTGTTCATAATAAAATATTCTCTCGGCAGGAGCTTCGGTTTCTGGAAGGCAAAGAATAAATCCTTCAAGATTACAAAAGTGGTGAAAATCTAAATGTATTTTGCTCATTTCTCAAAAACTCTGCACCCATCCATCAAACGCAGGAAGATTTTTTTTATTTCATTTATCACCCTGCCTCTCAGCTATAAGTTTTAAGAAGACCTATTGATCAAATGCACAAGTTTCTTCCGCTTGTGTACTAGAGAAGATTTTCTCGTTTTTGCTGTCATGTATTTTCTTTCAGCCAGGCAGTAAAACTTCTTTAGCAGAATACAATTGAACTTTTCAGTGTTTCCGAATTTGCATTCCTATTTATCAGCATGTTGTAAGCAAGTATTACAAAAATATTCCACCACTTCCAAAACTTTTCTTCAGCAATTTCTTCTAATTCTACTAAAATTTCCTACTGCGTTTTCTTATCTTTCGGTTTCCTCCTTAGGCCGGCCCTACATTATTTTCGCCAAGTCTTCTATAACGAACATTGTGGTGTTCGTGTTATCTGCGCACAAAGCAACAATTTTGTTAGGCAAATTGAATTCTTGGGTAACTTCCTTTAACGCATCACACAGCAGGTTGGATATTTCACCAGGTAAGGAAACAAAATCTAAAATTGTTTTTTTTTTTTTTTTTTAATCTCTATATTTATCCTCCTGACTCGCAGGAAAGCGACGGAGGCGCTATACATAGGGTAAGCAATTAACCCGACCTGCTTCCGGAGATGCCAAGATATTGCTGTCCGCTTGTAATTTAGTAGAGATATTACTGTAATTTAGAACTGCTTGTCAAGACCACCAAGCAGGGGAAAGTGCCGTAAAGTGCTTTTCCCAAGAACACAACAGAATGGCGCAAGTGGGTTTTGAACCGAGACCATGTTGATTACCAGTCCGGTGCGTTAACCACTCGACCACGCTGTATTTACAACTTCATAAATTTGGTAAAAAATACCTCACAACAATCTGCGGATTCTACTAAAATTTTCAGCTACTTTTTCGCATCGATAGTTGCAAATTGTTCTTGTTTTTTTTTAACTATACAACAGGTTTTCAATGTTCATGGCTACTTCTGTAGCTGAAATACTGTCTTTTGTAGTTGGGTCAATAGATGCTTCCAAAAGTAAACATTTGGTCTCTGACGAAAGACAACTAGAATTTTAAACAGGGATTTTGAAAAATATTTCTCAGCACGACAGGAAATTTTTTTAAGAACGAAAATAAGCACGAATCCCATCAAACATGGTCAAAATCCTTTCAATTGATGGATCCAAGAACAAAAATTTTGTGTTTTGATCTTGTAACAATTTAGCTTAATTGTTCCCTGCAAATTCACAAAAGTGTTTTAGTTTTTTTCACTCCGACAAATTTTTAGATAAAAATATTTCGACGCTTTCGCAGCAATACATACAATTTCACTCGGCAAACAGTCGACAGCACACTGGAAACAATTCTGTATAATATGTGCTCCTCAACCAATAACAATAATTTTTTTTTAGTTCAACTTTAAGTTTCCTCCATACATTATTTTTTTCAAGTCGTTTACAGCGATCAAAATCGGTGTTCGAGTTATTTGCGCACAAAGCAACAATTTTGTTGGGAACTTTGAATTTTTGAGTTACATCCTTCAACATATCATTCAATAGGCTGGATGCTTCACTAGGCCAGAAAATAAAATCTATAATTTATTTACAACTCCACAATTTGGTAAAAATATCTCACAGCAATTAAAAAAGGTTTGATGTCTTTTTTGTTTGAAGCGTCTAAACTAAGTGTAATGTTAGTGATTTTATTGAAATTTCTTATTACTTCTGCCCAGTAGCGTATTTAGGCGGGAGCGGGTAATTGTACCATGTCCCCTCGTTGGAAATCACTAATACGAGAAATAAGAGAGAAATTCAAGGTAAAAACCTTTCTTTTTAGAGATCACTTGGTTTTTGCGAAGAAAAATCGAGAAAACCGAGACAAGTTCAAAGTGAAGGCCTTTTTTATTGGTTGAAAAAATTTTTACTCTAAGCATATTTGATTGTAGTTGTATGCCTCCTTTCAAAAATCCTCGGTACGCCACTGCTTATACCATAATGAGTGGTGCCAATACATTGCCAATTATTACTGGCGATTTAGTACGTGCTGAAGAAAATTTAGGTTCTTAAAGGTGTTTTAATAGTGTGGACAAGCAATCATTTGCACAAAAGCTTTGACTATGACGCATTGAATGATAGGTCCTGGCAGCTTCAGCTGTTGCAATTTTACTACCTTTACTACTATCACCGCGTCTAACCAAGTATGAACTGCTGTTTCCCGCTGAAACCAGAGCTTTTTCAGCATTTTCATGTGTTTTTGGTTTCATAGATGTTGATTAATGTCGCTCCTTGTTTTATGAGAAACAGAAAAATGGACAATACAATGTTGACATAACACTCTTGTTCCATCATTAAAGAGCTTCTCAAGTTTGATTAACTTGAGTTCTTTCTGGAGATCATTATTAAATGTGCACTTACGCCTTTTTGACATATTTTAGGCTTGAACACCAAAACTATATTTAAATGTACAAGATGTCAAAATTTTTAAGCATTATAACCTTCTACTGACACTGAATAGCATATCTAACAAAAGAATTTATATTAATAAATATAAGCAGTAATAATGAACCCCTGATTATTTCAATAAGCTAATTACCAGATTACATGCTTATCACAATTGCACCACTCTCGTGTTAATAAACTCGCAGCAAAAACCAAGACTTTCTACTATGAAAAACGATTTTACAATCAAGCTTCTTGCAGTTCCAAAGATTTCTGGCATTTTCTGGAAATTTTCCGTATTTTCACCAAGTAGCAAATTCGGGCATTGTGACATCAAATTACGTGACATGAGTTTGCAGCACGTAACATTGTTATGTAGGACGTACATTCATAAACATGTCTTTATTCCCTTAGGTTATTGTATAACTTAAAGTCTGCAGCATCAAACGCTTTCTCCGTTCCGTCTAAACGAGAATAATATACGAGTAACTAAGTTTTCATTATTTCTTGAACTAGAAAAGATGCAGACATTAAAACTACAACAACAAAAAAGGATTTTATTGTTTGGCTGCAATGAAAGGTTCTGTGAAAAAATGGGACGTTTATCAAAACGATGGGACGGCCAAAAATTACAAAAATTCGATACTGTCCGGTTCAAAACGGTAAGTCTGGCCAGTCTAAAAAATAGTATAGATAGAAATCAAACTTAAAACCTCATAACACAAAAGATCGAGTTGGAATGACTTGAATCATTTTAATATCATTATCAAAGTAAATTCGCTATATTATTGTCAAATAAAAAATAGAAATCAACAACAAACTTTAAAGTAAAATTTGTGTCCTGAATTCATGAAATTTCTTCTTAGAGAGAAAACGACTGGTATAGAGTGTTAGCAATTTATTTTTATTTTTGCTCACTGTGAAGTGACTTGAGATGCATGATAAAAATTAGGCAGCAAACATTTGAGGATCTATAATCTGACAAACTTTGTATACTGGCATTATTTGATGAAAGAAGTAGTTTGGACAAACGAGATCTGACTGTATATAATAATTACAAAATAGTGTCATGGCTTGGGATTATTTTATCATAAACTTACTTTTTGTTTAATTCCAAATTTCTTCTTTCATTTTAGACTGTTTTTTTTTTTTGTTAAAGATCATTTAAAAAAATAAGTATTTTTTAAATCGGTAATACTTTAAATTAAAAAAGGTTATAGATCTTACTTATCTATTTGTACTAGGGATGCTCACAGGCTCCCCTAGGGGGCTATGGGGCATTTTTCGGGAGGCAACGGACAAAAGCCTTATTTTGACCTTCAATTAATTTTGGAGGCAAAAATGAAGAAATCTAAGGCAATTTCAAAGTGATGACTTTTGTTTGGCCTTCACTTGACTTTTGGGACAGTATTCTAAGCGGGGAGCCACGGGTGTTTGAAAGCTTCTAAAAAGGAGCCACAAGCCACCAAAGTTGAGAACCACTGAACTATACGCACATACATACATACATACATACATATATTGATATATGTACTGTATACATACAAAGGTAAGTGCTTTCAAATTAGCTAATACAGTGCTGGATGATCGAAAACAGAGCAAATTTTTTATTCAGATAAAACACTACACATAAAATTTTAAAATTTAAAAATTGCAACAGTCTACTTCGCCAAAAAAACGGTTCATCAGGCGATTATCTTATTCAAATAGAAAAAATAAAAAAAGGATAATATTTTATTCAAAAAGGCACATTTAACGAACATATTTTAACGTATTTGGAAAAATTTTTACCTAAAAACTTGGTGAAGACGAAAAAAGCTGTAAAAAAAAGTTTCATGAGGCAAAAACCCAACGCCAAAAAAACACCGACCCTTTGTCTTTTAAAAGTAGTTACCAAAAACAGTTTTTTCAAAAACGGGCCAAACATTTTTTTATCACATATTACATGTATGTTTTTTTAACGGCCGGTCGATTGTGGCGAATCAATAAAAAACAAAGATAAAACCTTGGTTTATCTATTAAACAGAAACTTGGCCATATTCATATAAAACGGAGATACAACAAAATTGGCAAATGATAAACCAAGAAAATTTTGTGACTGGGATATTATTTATTTATAGATAGAACAGACAATATTTAAACCGCAGCAACAAAAGAGCTCACTACAACAGCAAACAAATTAAAACCATTTTTCCTGAAAAATTTTCATCTAAAATTGCATTGAATTATATACGTAGATTTGTACTTTTAAAAAATTAAGAAAAGGAAAAAACACAGGTAAAAGTCCCATTAGAAAACAATAACCTAACATAAAGAAATTGAAAAATGCCAAATATAGTGTCGAAAAACCAAAAAGCCTTTCTTTTGTAATATTTATTATTTTTTGAAACTAAACTGTTAATTAATCTCGTTTGATTTAAGTCTTTAAATGAAGTTTAAACGATGATGATTGCAGCATCGCACTGCTGTAACGCTTTTTGATCAAATAATTATAGGACTGCATTAACTATCCACAAATATCTACATTGTTTGATGTCACAGTTGTTACAATAACAAATAGAACAACCAATTACTATTGTTATGTATTTACAATGTATATATGTACAAGTCACTAATACCGTTTGTTTGTTTTTTGTTTGATGATGGAGTTGTTCTTTTACAAAGTACTCTTACGCTTATTATGTCTAAGGTGGCAGTGGACATTGAAGACTGTATAGTCATTTCTGCTGTCTCCATTGCATAAGTGCATAAATAAATAATTCGAAAAAAAAACATACAAAAACTAATAGCTCTGCCCTAATTTTTTAAGGCCATCAAAATACTTGGGCCCCGATTAATTGAGCTTTTAATTGAAAACAATTGGAATTCCTCACCTGTAGTCAGGCTCATAAGCAATAAAAACTGTTGCCAATGTGTTTATTCCTGCGATCAATTCTGAAAACGAGAGAAAAACAAACAAGATAATCTGAGATAAACCGAAATCACCAAGATCGTGAAGTAAAATTTCATACTGAATCATGTTTTAAAAATTATGTCATGTAAATTTTTAATTTTCTTTAAAACCTAAAAAAATTTTTGAAATCGTTTTTAAAAACGTTTTTTAATAGATCGGTAGAAATTTACATTTAAACCAGGGATGTACAACCTTGTTTCATTGTGAGCCAAATTATAAATGTAAGTACATTAAGTGGGCCGCAAAATTACATGTACATAAAATTTCTTCTTTTCAATATTAGATGCCATAACCAAATGACCAATATTACTGTATAAATTAAAAAATAATTAGCTAACTAGGAATCTGAGTAAAATGTGAAACTTTAAAATCATTATGTAATTAGTATTAAATTTTTCATGCTGGATCTGCTTTTTTTGAAGTCCTAGTTACATGAGTTTCTTTCTTCTTTCTTGCACCGACTCAAAATTTTCAAGGTCGAGAGAAGGCTTGTAATCGCGATCACAAAGCCAATGAAGCCTGGACTGGACCCAAAAAGTTATGGACCAACATCTCTGCTCTATATCTCCTACCAAATCTCGAGACACTTATCTGCGCTCGTGTAGAACCAATTGCTGATTTATTGCTTTTCAATAAAGAGCAGACTGGGTTTCGACGCGTAAGGCCAACCGTGGATCAAGCCATTTTATTGACAGAAAACATCGAGGATTTTTTTATCAATTTGTCGATCTAAAGGCGGCATATGACTCTGTGTCTAAAACCGTGGCCTTACTTACAAGCTGCTTGAGACTTCTGCCAGATAAGCACATGGTCGGAATCATAGGCGTACGTCATAGGTCAACCCCCCTTTGAAGAAAGGTAATCAGAGATACGCAATTATACATAAGCAACATATAAGCGACAATTAAACAATAATAATATGGTAGGGTTATCGTTTTTGCGCTTTGTTCTTTCTAAACTTTATTAAAGATTGATTGCTTTTTCTATCGCCCTAATTGCGGCAAAGTTAGTCACTCTGAGTAAAACGTTTGAAAGCAAAAAATATTACAACATAAAGATCAGGTTTTCTATGTTTCACTTTTAATTTTTATTGTTTTATTGCAATGTTTGCGGGTGAGATAGAAGTCCAGTCTACTTCGGTGTGAGATGCATTGCCATGAAAAGCGAAACAAGTGCTAGGCATCTAAGAAGGATCTCTAAAAGAAACTTGATTGTACTCTGTAATAAGCACGATAATAAAAAATCAAAAATACATGCAAATTTAACAAAATGGTTCTTCATTTTTACAAAAATTATTTCAATATGCTTGAAGATCAGTGGTTTTTAAAGTTTAAGTCATATTCTTTCTTTTTAAGACTTAGCTACAGCCATTTCCTCGAAAGTACATGACAAAATGTTTTGAGAAAAATTCCGTTTTGTTATTAAGTAAAAAACCTTTTTTGGTTTTGTTATAAATGGAAGCACCGTGGTCTTACTTGCAAGCTGCTGAAACTTCTGTCCGATAAACACATGATTAGAATGATCACGAAGCTTGTTAGGAACAAAAGCAAGCTCCGCCTTTCAAAAAAATGGCGTTCCTCGGTGATCGATATTGGCTCCTCTTTTCGTTAATATTTATACGTGTGATCTGGCTTCCACAATCTTTAGAAATTTTGCTTTTGCAGACAATCTCGCTAGCATTGTTGCACTCTTTTGGAGACTGAAAGGACTTGGAAGTCCAGACATGATTACAGTTCCGGCATATCTCTTGACCGAGACCACAAAAAGTTGAACTTAGTTTTTTAAAGACTTGGATAGCAGTCTTTCATTTAAATAACGAAGAGACCAAAAGTGAGCTAAACGTTTATAACAACAATAAATTTTTACCATTCTGTGCAGTCCCAACTTATTTTGGGGTAAAACTAGACAGATTACTCACTTTCCGTCACTATTTTAAGGCATTGCGTAAAAAACTAAATTCAAGCGTCTTATTTCTGGGCGACTTGCAAAGATAAGTTGCTGGGCAAAAACATTAGGTATAGCTGCAGTATCTCTGGCCTACACAACAGCTGTATACTGCTCGCCTGTCTGGTATCGCCCAGTGGAAGAATCATAGACAAAACACGGAGTAATGTGAAAATATGTCCAGGTTTCGTGCATTTATATTCCGGACCAATGCCAGGCCTGTTGAAGTGGGCTTGCCCTAAACATATTGGGATAAGCTTAATTTCCGGAAGACTGGTGTTGGGCAATTTCATTTGTCCATACCCACGAGGTCTCGGATTGCGAGTGCGGCGCCATTGAGCAAACCGCAGGTCTCGTCTTATCAGAGTCGATGGCCTTCCATACTGCCACAACAAATTTTTACTGCTCTTTTGTGAAACAATTTTTTTGAACAAGCAACGTAAAACTATGAAGGACGTACCAGTGTATGTTAACAGTTGATAATTTGAATCACTTACATTTCATTCAGATTTCTCCCTCAACAATTATTTCTTTCTACAAATTATGAATTTCTTCCTAGGGAGCCAAGTGGCTCATTTGGAAAAACACTGAGCTAGATATAATTGATTTTAGTTGCAATGCAGAGTGCTTGACTGGGCAGTTAGAACTAAATATTTCTGAATCAAACTAACATGCAACTAATATATAATTTATCAGAAAACCTTAGAGCCTGTTTCACCGAGATGCGATCATCATCTTATTCAAGTAGAATTCAATATGTAGCAATACAAATTGAATTATCCTCATAATTTTGTAGCAATGCTTTGTGATTTTAGCCATTATTAAAATGGAGTTCGATTTGAGCTAAATTAATTCAATTATATCAGTAATTTAACTCTTGAAAATTTTTATTGATATTTAATAATTGCGTTTACGATTAGGTAAAAAAACTCATGCAACTGCAAAATGCTCTAAAAAGCGTATTAGGCCAGTGTGAATTTTGAAAAGTTTTTGGCCCATGACAAAGAGCACTTTTAGTAATCCTGTTTTTGACTTGCAAAGCCCCACTCCCTTGAGAAATTTCTGCGTGCGCTACTGACTTAGAATGATCATGGAGCTTGTCTGAAGCCGATGTTTCACCCTTAATACTGGGGACATCAAGCAAATCAGGCTTCGCCGTCAGAAAAATGGCGTTCCTCAAGGATCGGTCTTTCCCTCTTTTCAACGTTTATTGTAAGTTTACATCTGCTTTTCACGACTTCCAGAAAATTTCCGTACGCAGACAATCTTGCATTGTTACACTGCTCTGGAAACTGAAAGACCTTTGAGAAAACTTTAAGTCAAGACATGACTACACTTTAGTGTATCTTCAGATTTGGAAGCTGAAGCTTAGTCACAGTAAAAGGGTGACGGCAACCTTTTATTTAAATAATCAAGAGGTCCATTTATCAAACCCCACTTATTTTGTGGACAGATTGCTCTCATTCTGTAACCATCTTGTGGCATTGCACAAAAAAACTATATTAGCACGTAACACTGCTGAGGCAACTTGTGAGCTCAGGATGAAGTGCTGGTGCCAAAAAACTGCACACAGTTGCCTTATCTCTGGTTTACTCAACAATTGAGTACTTTGCACCGGTATGGTGTCGCAGCACGCACGCTCGCCTCATAGACAGTGTCCTAAATAGCGCTTTACGCGTAGTCACTAGATGCCTGCCTCCCACTTCAACGGACCACTTACCCATACTTTTAGGCATTCAACCAGCTGAGCTTTGCCAACTAGGAGCAACATTCTCCATGGCTAACGGTGCAACTCTGAACCCTGACCATATGCTAAATTCCTAGATTAGATCAAAAATCTCTAAAAATGTCTAATCCTCTTTCCACCCTCCCAAAAAATCTACACGTTTCCCTTTTTTCCACTGGCAGCTTAGTTGCTACTACGTACTGTAATCCTATTTTAAATCACTCTGCATTGGTTAAAAGCTAATATTTACTTAATATATACAATAATATATTTACTACCACTAAAGTCATTAACTTCTATCAGTTGATATTGTAGAAAATGTTTGGAAATATCACAATCAATAATAATTTAATCGAAAAACCGTGTGAATTCTGAAAATGATGCTTGGAGAAAGTGTCTTTTTGATAAACTCAGCTCACAAAAGTTTCATAAATCAGTTCGTTGGACGTCACTTGACACAGCAATTTACTAACGTTGTCTCCTTATACGTTACTGTGACAGCAATGACATTGAATTCTATACAGTTATGAAAAGGTAACTAAAAATTTTGAGTAAGCAGTGGACCAAATAAGAGAACATTAACTGGGCTGCAGGTTGGACATCCCTGTTCTAAACTGTAAAGCAGATTGATTGAGAAATTACGTTTTTTTGTAAAGCAAAATCTCGTTTCTTAAATTGCTTTACTTTTATGACTTTAGTCATTTTGTAAATTTTATTGTTACTTAAGTTTTATCGTTGAAAAAAATGATAAGAATGATATTAATACCAATGTGTTTATAATAAACTGAACAAAACACCAAAATTGACAAAGAAATCATAAAATCACTTTTTATAAGCTTAGCATCATCATTAAATCAGTTCTAGTAATCAATATCTACAAAAGTATTGAATAGGGTTAAAACTTTGCTTATCTTATTTTGATTTTTTTGCTAATATTTTAACTCTTTTCCTTTTATTCATTATGCATTTCTTATTGTTAACACAAAATAATACCGATATTTTTATTAATTTGTTTTTATTTTAAAGACTGTTAGGGTAAAATCACTACCATTCAATATTTGAAGTGGAACAAATCAATTTAATCAAAATAAACAAACAAATTTTTTAAAACAGGCTATGCTCATCATTTGATCAAAAGATTTTTATGTAGGTTGTAGATTTTATTCACGTTTAACTTTCTAACTCTTATAGTAATTCTTTGTTAATCATCTTTGCAGAATTAGTGGTTATAAAATTGTAGAATAAAATTTCTACATGCTTGCATTGAACGCAGAAACGATGTAAATTGCAGAAAAAAGTTTTTGAATGCTTGCAGAATGCAGTAACGCAGAATCAATGTGTTTACTTATTATTAATTATTGGCATGAAGCAAGTTTAAATTTATTGTTCGAGACTTATTCATTTTGTTTGTCAAAGCAATGTTTAAACAAATGTCCGGGTAGAATAAAAATACAATTTTTGTAATGAAGCTTTACGTAGGCATTTTAATTGGTGACGTAGCTTTCTCCTAGATACTTTTTTAACAACTAAAGTCATTACTCACAAACGATAAAATTGTAAACCTCGATTAAAGGAATCATCAAGATATAGGGTACGGTACGAATTTACGGTATAGCACAAAATTACGTGGAGTATTTCCTGGTATAGAACGGTACGGAAATTCTGCATAATTTTTTCCGTACTGTACTAAAGTTTTTTTGCATCGAATGGTTGGAAACGCAAGCAGAGTTTGATTTTAAATGCATGGCTAAAATTATTCGTGCATTAGAACTGTTTCGGGTTAAGGGACGTTTTAAATAAGTTGAAACTTAGATTTAAATCCTCTTCTAATACTCTTGACATCAAAGCCTTTCTATAAAAGAAGCAATTCTCATTTTGTTCCTTTACAAAAGAAACAAGACCCTTATTGCATCCTATCATAGAAGGAGCTTTATCGGTGCAAATCCTTACACATGATTTTCACAATAACTACCATTCATCAAGATAGTTATTCAGGATGTTAAAAATTTCCTCACCCTTTGTAGTCAGACTTAATCCTTTGCAAAAAAAATTTGATTTATTATTTGATTTTCGTTAATGAAACTAATGAATGCTATGAGTTGCACTTGTTGGTGATGCCGGTTGACTCATCAACTTGTCGTATAAAATCGGAACACTAGAGTATATTACCAAACATTTTTCTCAATATCAGAAAACATTTTCAAAATATGCCTATAAACATTATAATTGGACAGAGGCATCTTGCTTATTTTCATAGCTGCTTGCTTTCCTAACATCGTAATGACAGATGGGTGACTCACCCAATGTACAAACTTTTTTATTTTGAGCAAACAATTCTGAGATTTGGTTAGAAGAAATTTGACTTTTGTCAGAAACAGTCATTAAACTTTAAAAGAATCAGCTGCTTTTCCTTGTTGTTTCTAAAATTCTTTTAAAATATGTAGTTATCTGGTGAGTTTTTCTTGTAAAGTACATCTCATGGGTTTGTCTTGTACAAGTGAAAGTGTTTAATTTTAAAATGTTTACCAATTTTACTAGGGAGCATAGTTCATATGACATTTTTATTCCACAAACTGAACATTGTAGCGATTAATTGGACAGCCCAAATATTTTCACACAAAACAAAACTTTAATTATTATTGGAATCATAAAATTTGGTTTAAAATGTTGAATTTAACTTTCACATGCTCTATTTTTATGCAATTTCAAATTTCACATTCTGCCGTTCCATATCGTATAATCACGTGGTAATACGTCCACTTGTGTACAGCGATGTGGCTTAGTCACAAATTGTAATATATAAAATTACTCTCCGGCAGATATCGGTTAGATAAGTTAACTTCTGTTATAATTATGCTATACTAAATTGTTTGTATTATTGTAATTGTTCGTTTTAATTTTTTTTTGTTTTTAATTCTATTTGAATAAGAATCAAGTTAGTGGTTAACCTTCTGACTTTGAACTGCTGCCATTAACCCTATTCTCCTCAACGCAAAACGAAAACATTTGTAATTACTTCATCTTTGTAGATAAAATTCTGGAATTTCTTGACTTTTCCTAATTTGAAATGCTGAATAAGATGGTACTATTTTTAGGTGCTCCCGAACAAGGGTTAACGGGAAAGATAGACGTTTTTTAGCGAATTTGTGAATTTTTGCTGGTTTTCGCAAGCAGAGCGTGGAATTTCAATTTCACGTCTTTATTAAGTGACATGAATTTTACCAAGAATTGGCTTTGCGTGACGAAGCGAATCACGTCGGTTGCCGACGTCGAAATATGCCTTAGGCGATGCAGAACTTATTTTATGTAAATCGCATTTTCTTGTTTTGAGCTTTTGGCGATTGCTTGGAAACATTTTACATATATACATTTTTTTGTAAAAAACAATTGCTGTTGGACTGCTTGAATACCAATCAAGCGGATAAAACTCAATCTTTACACTAAGCATTTTTATAGAACATTCTTATAACTATTCATTCGTGGGAAAAAAATTAAATTAATTGATTCACATTTTAGCTCCTTTGCTAACGTCTTCAGACAATTAAACAACACCTGACTTTTTATAATTAATTTTTTATTTATATTTCACGTTGCATTTGAAGTAACAGGCCGTTTTTATGTTGAAATTTTCCTTACAATGGAAATTTCCACGTATTTTTTATGTATAAGTTTACTTTTTTTATGTATAAGTTTTGTTCAAAAGTTTATAGCGTTTAGATGTGGGTTTTGCAAACAGAAAACATGGAATAAAAACAAGACGTTTTATGCAATTGAATTTCAATGAAACAGGGGTTTCCAACTTGTATAAATTCATGACAGTTCTAAAATCTGAAATTTACACAAATGACTTTTTTCCTTCCAAAAAATTTTCGTGCCAAAGTTTAAAAAAACGGTCCTTACTTATTGCAAACTGTTTGATAAATTTATTTCGAAAGTTAAATAAAGACCAAAAAACTTCCTTCTTGAAATTCGAAAAGAACTTTTTATGTAAACGTAAAGACCATTTATGGTCTTCATTTTCCTTTTGCAATAAATTTTATGTTTAAACTCAAAATGTCATTTCGAAAAAAATTGGATATGACTTCTGGTCTAATATGATTATCCTATTATATTCCGACGTCTTTTTAGTTTTAAAATGACCCACTAATTGGAAACCTCTGAATAAAATCAACTTAGATATCTTAGTTACGGATGACCTGGGCTATTAACAAGGGTATTTCTACGTAAAACCAGATAAAGCTCCCGGCCCTAATTTTATGTGCATAGAACTTATCCATGTTAGAGCTGCTTTAAATTTTTGATTACATAACTTTCTCTTTTCTTAATTGTATCAACTCCAATTTCGAAAATAAACGGAAGAACGCTTGTAGTCGCGATTTCAAAGACAAAAAAGGCGGTAGAAGATCCAAAAAGTTATTGACAAATTTATCCACTTCATGTCCCCTGGGAAAAATTGAGACGCTTACCTACGTCCGCAACGAGCCAATTGATGGTTTTAATGCAAAAAGTCAACCGTGGATCAAGTCGTTCTGTTGATACAAATCATCGACAATTTTTTTGAGACTAAAAAGAATGCCAGTGCTATTTGTCAATCTGACAGCTGCATATGGCACTGTTATTTCATTCAAACTTGACTTTAACTGCAAGCTGCTGAGGTTTCTGCTGTATAAATGCGTGATTCGAATGATTATAAAACTAGTTCACAACGAAGCTTTCATTCTAACGGCGACAGTAAGCGAAATAATCTCGGGTGTCAGAGAAACAGTGTTCTTCCAAAATCAATCACGACTTTTTTAACATCTAAATGCATAATATACTTTCCACAAAATTCATATTAAGAAAAAATGTGAGCTAAAAGTTTCCAGTAATTAACATTCACCATTGTGTTTGGTTCCAATTTATCTTGAAGTAAAACTAGATAAATCACTCAAGTTTTGTCACCACCGTTTGGCATTGCGCAAAAAACTTCGCCTGTCCCACTGCTGAGGTGACGTGGGGCCTCAGAGCGGGTGCTGGTGCCAAAACATCAGATACAGCTCTCTTATTTTTAGTCTATTCAACAGCCGAGTATTGGAGTCTTGTTTGTTCTCGTATTACTTGGTTTATATTTAGTGTCTTATATATTAATATAAACCAAGTACTAAACAAGTAGTCTTATATATTAATGCTATAATCATATTCTCCCAAACACGATTATGCAACATCCTCTATATATGGTTCGGATGTGTATATTTTATTGTGATACAGTATCTTTACTACCTTTTGCGTTTTGACATACACTTTTTATTTCTTTATTTTTTTGAAAAATTTAAGTTAATTGTTTTCTTTTTTTCTCTCTTTCTTTAAAAAAAAAAATTAACGTACAGTAGCTACTTTGTTTTAAAGGTACGGCAACCACGCACAATTGACGTCGTGCGTGTAATAACGTATACCGTTTAGCCGCTGTTTCCTATTTCGCAATCACTTTTTTAATAAGAATTTCGAAATGTAATACCTTGATTGCAAATAAAATTGAATTGAATTGAATTGAATATTGTTTTGAATCACGCTTTGCGCGTAGTCACTAATGCCTTTGTCCTCTCCAACGAACCACTTAACAATTTTTCAAACATCCAACCATCTGAGCTCTGACAACTAGTAGTGACACTTGTTTTGGCTAAAGGTGGTACTCTAGACCTGTGCTCCGCTACTTTTTCGAATATGTGGCGCAATTAGAAAAATTTCCAAAATTAGCAGAACACCTGGACCAGATAAAGAGCTAAATTTTGAACGCTTTCCGTTACCTGAAGTTTCATTTGGCTGTCATAAAAAACCTAAAAACTCAATCTAAACTTAAAAAATACAGTGATGACTTTTTTTCATTTGAAGTTACAATCGAGCCTGGTTGAAAATTGATAAAAAAAATCATCAATTTATTGGCCGAGAGTTTTTATGATCACTAAATAAAGCTTCAGATGAAAAAAGCGCTCGAAATTTAGTAAAGACCAAAAAAAGGTCTTGACATTACACAATGAGATGTATTGTATAATGAATTTTTTAAGTTTTTAGGTTGCTACTTTAGAGAAACATAATTTTATCTCTATTTCAAAGAGTATGTTTCTCGTTTTTCCGCAGCATATGAGTTGCAAAGCATTGCTCTAGATCCTTACTATGGTTTATTTATCTGTCATCAAATGCCTGTCGATAAACACAAAGGTCTAAACACTTGCTTGTGTCTGCTGTCTTCTTGTTTGTGTCTGCTTGCTTGTCTCAAAATCTGAACAATTTTGCTGAATTAAGCGCATCCGATCTGCCCATCACATAAATTATAGATCGAACACAGAGTACTGTGAGAGTACAACCGACCTCGTGCTTTCATTACCAGCGCCTTGCCTTACCGGTTCGAAATAGCGTGCCCGGAACAGTTTGAGTTATGATTAAACGCTTTCAGACGAGTTAAAGACAACTGGACGCAGCCGATTGGGGGCAGCTTGACTAACCAGTCGACTGCCTCTAGTTGTCCTTAACTCGTCTGGTTACGCCCAGTTGGTTGCGGCCAGTTGGCCCATTCCGCCTGCGGACTGTAGTTGCACGTTTTTATATGTGCATAGAAAAATAGGGTCTCTTTCCTTTCTCTCATTGCAAATGCGGAGCCTTGCATAAACCAAAGATAACGTTGTATCGGTGTTTCACATGCAGTGGACAATGCAAGGAGCACGAGGTCGGACAGTTTCGGATAAAAAATAAACGGTTGTGGCTTGGTACATTGCCAACAACATTTAATCTAGGCAATACAATAGCAATTTGCAATAAAAAAATAAAGCACGGGGGTCAGTCCTATTTATGTGTTTTATTTGAAGTGGATACTTTTACATGTTACAACAATTTCGGCATAGAATCGCCCTGTTTTACGTAATGATGAAAAAGCGCCTTTACAGCTTAACATCTCTTTCTCAAAGTTATCTTGGAGAGCCCTTGTGGTGATCAATATTTTCTGAAGGTGATTAATTTAATCTTCCACAGTGTAAAACAAAAAAACGCACTTTTTAATTAAATATATTGGAGCCAAAATGTGTTATTTTATCCCGTATTTCATGCAATATTTTTCATATTGCAAAATAAAAAAATATATCTATCTACCTATGTTACCGAGATTAGCTTATTTTCTAGTTTTGCTTTTAGGTTTTCGCTTGTTAATTACTTTTTTGCCGTTTCGCTGTTTGTTTTTCAAACCATTGTTTTATTATAATTTTTTTAAAATTTTGAATGACACAATAAAAGTAACTGCTTGACTAAGACACATTATGGTTATTTCCCAGTCATGTTGCCCTACATTTAATCTCAATTACATGTTATGCGAATATTTGCAAATGTTTAGAGACAAAATAAACAAATGTGAATCTCAAATCTTTACAAATGTTAGAATATTGCTGTTCAAGAAATTTTTTATTGGACACTCTAGTTTTTATAAACTGTAATTTAGAGTTGCTGATAAAGACTTTCTAATTGTAAAAGTGGCATAAAAATTTTTTTCTTATATAACAATAAAATGTAATAAAAAACGAACATATACGATCTTTATCCGTTCCCATTAAAAGGACACTTGCAACCTCTCGCCAACAATAATTCAAATGCAAGTTGAAAGAAGGCTTTTGACTGGGTTACAGTTTGATGTTCAACGAAAAATAAATTGATTTTGGGCGAAAGTCATTTCCGTGAGAGTGACTTTAGTGTTGTAACATTTACACCTCAAAATTATGCTTCAAAGTCTAATTTTAGGAAATGTTGTTGTCTCTACTATGATAATAAAATTGGATCAGGCCAGAAAAAGCAAAAACAAAACACAAACAAATCACAAAATCTGTGTCAAACATGCGACTCTTCTACGTGCTTGCGGCACTGCTTACAAATTTGCGCTTCATGCTTTCATCGATGCCGAGATATGTTCCACGATTAACAGTAACAATTATATAGAGTAATATTGTTTTCTCAGTGTTTTTTGTAAAGTAATGCAATGGCGTAGTTTCATTTGAAAAATTAAAAAAATCTCTTTGCGGCGGTGAAATACGATGTGCATGTAAACAGTGATATATAAAAGATAAAGTTTTGTTGGTTTTATAATATCTGTAAGTCAATATTTTAACACTGCTAAATATCAAAACATAGCCAATTTCAAATTCTTTTGCCTAAAATAAGATTCATTTTCGTTTTTTCTATCTTTTTTAAAAAAGCAGCAATAACTATTAGTAACCACAAAAACATGTGGATAAGCAAGTAAATGAAACTGGTCTAAAATATTTTTCATAATTCGACCATTCAAACAATGAAACAAGCTTCCTTAGCTTCTTCATTATTTGTAATTGTCGTGCGCGTTGACGTCACTCTTTACGTCCAATTTTCAGTTAAGTTTAAGACTGTTACGACAGCGAGTCCATTACAATCGCATTTCACGTTAGTTAAACGAGTGTCTAAACGTAAAAATTGAAGTGACCTTGCTAAATTGCAATTTTGCATATTTTATCAAATGAATGTACAAAACTTTTGCTCTAACAAAAGTTAAATAAATGATCTTTACGCTGCTTAAATTTCATAAAGATAGCTTAAGTAGTTTTGGAGTTATAAATCGTTGATTTGGTGGGCTTTTGAAGCCTGGCTGTTAAGGAGTCAATAGCTCGAAAAAGATTGAGGAGAATAAGGTTAAACTTGGACATAACGCTTCTAACCACTACAACATACTGGCAGCGGATTATTAACATTTCCTGTTAAAAAAAGGCAAGGCTTAATTTTCATCGTATTTACAAGTCGGTGGAGGTTTTGATTTCTTACTAGAACAACTTACCCGACTTGAGGTTTGCTCACTTTCAAGATTACATTCATCAATCTCACGCCTCTTGTTACGAAAAATATTAATTGTTTTGAGTGAATTATTCTTAACAAAGCAATTATATCAACGGTAATTTTTCTGAAACTTGTAACTAGACCAAAGATTTAAGATTCTTGGACCATTTAAGAGGCATTTTTAACAATGCCTTAGTGAATCTCTCAGAAATTATCAATCTCTCAAAAATTTTTTAACAATGCAGCACTATACGAGTATAATCGTTTCCGGACGCAACCAAAAACACGTTACAGCGACTGATTCAAGTACTCTTCCTAAATTACAGTTTAAAATATGAAATACTTCGCCTTACTACAAACAAATTCAACAAAATGTGCTACTCATTTTGCTGTGTAGAGGGATGGCGCAGACCCCACCACAAACTCTAATTGTCCTTCTTTATTGGAGCACAGGTCTACAGTCCCGACCACATTTACTTCCAATCCCAAAACAGAAATAAGCTCGTTCTATTTTTTGGTCACTTGGGCAAGCTCTTTGTCTTCACGTCACCAGCACCTTGTGTGATCTCTTAGCTTGTTCTTTTTCAATTCCAGTTCCACTCTTGTTCTCAAATTCTTAACCCTTGAATCTAAAGCTACCTCTACATGCAAGCATAACGGGGAGGTACTTCCTCCACTCAGCCAACCTAATGGCGTATAGACAGCGTGTGGTTGACAGCATACGGATCCCACCAATTTAGATAATACGGTGAACAAATAAGGACATCCATCCCTATGATTACATCAACACTACAGCAATCCGACAGTTTCACAACTTATATATTATCAAAGTATCGTTGAGGGCTGCAAACTGGATAGATTTTTACTACAGTTCAAGTTAGAGTTTATAAGAAATTTGCCCGTTCGAGTTCTTTATTTTCAATTTTTTTAGTTCAATTTGAGTTTAAGTTCTATTCTACGCTCTAAAAATTAAAAGCTTGATTAGGCTTATCTTCACATAACTTAAACCTTTTTAAAAAATTGGAAAGCTACCAAGAAGAAATAAATAAAATAAAAATAAATCATGAAACTTGCTGTCATTAACAAAATAAAATAAATTCATTCAATGGGTTTAAGTTAAATAAAGATCGAATATTAATTGACGTTTTAATTGTCTAATCAAAAATAAATGTACAACTCAGTTGCATTTGAAATTTAATAATTTAATATCAAAAGTAAAATCCAAAATCTTAATTATTCTTTTTTCAAAATTCTTTGATTAATGAACTCAAATTCGATCATATAATTTTTGAGTTCGAGTTTAAGTTTGAGTTCAGCAACTTTTATTTTTCAAGTTCGGCAAAAAATACCGAGTTCTTCGAGTTCAAAACCCTGGTGTCTATACATTAACAATACAGCGATTCCTTACCATCGCTCCATATAATTGAACAAACTATATTCTCGACAGAGTAAATATTACCATCAAATGAAGACTCAATTTCAATTTTTACAACCCCCGACTTCACTTTTTATATTTTTCGTCAAAATTTCCATTGTGAAATTAGCGTTCCTATACGGCTTAAGGCTCAATTGTTCAAGCAAGGACTCCTTGATTAGCATAATCTCTGAGCATAGTCCATCTGACAATACACAAGCTTGCTACAGCTATTTTCAGGATTGATCATTGGCACAACTACGACACGACTAAGAACCTTTGTTGGGAAGATGCATACGTTACGAAGCTGTACATGAACATCATTAGTACTAGTATGATCAGTTGTTCAGGAACACCGGAATTGTTGCTCTCAGCAACAGACCTATTTAATGTATCTCCACCAATCAAACCTCGTTTACTAACAACATTGTCGTACAGTGCAGACATATGTTTAGACAAATTTACACTAATAAATTTGCCCCTCTCGCAATTCATCCTCAACTTACCTTCTCTGGAACGATGACGTCCGCAGCAATTAAAATCAGGGCGTCGAACCGTTTAAGATAACGTTCCGGTTCAGGTTCAGGTTCAGCAAATTTTATTTTTAAAGGTTCAGTTCCGGTTCAGGTTCAGCAAAAAATTTTTTTTCGGGTTTAGTTCCGGTTCAACTCCGGTTTGGGTTTGGAATATATCTTTTTTGTCTATTTCTGACAAGTGTTAGGACTGTAAACACAATTTGTTACATCATGTTATCATGGGCGTCCGCAGACGCGCTTCCTGGAGGAGTGATCCCAAGCAGTCAGAAACACAAAAAATATTTTTAAAAAGGGTTTTTTAAAAAACTCTGGTACAGGTTTTAAAAAATGAAATTAAACTAATTCACCGGCATGGGTCTTGGTTGTAAAAACCAAGTCTTACCAATAAATTTATAGTAATGATCTTGCGAGCGCCAAAAGCGGAAACGGAAGTTTTTTGTTGTTTTGTAATCTCAAAACTTTCTTATAGATTGCGTTTATATGAGTTTATATAGATCTTTCTTGGACTAGCCACTGATACACTTGTCTAATAATTTTTTGATAATTTTTTAGTGGCGGCCTTCACGCAGAAGGTTTATTAGTTATGAAACGTCATTAAAGATTGTGTGAAGTAAAAGATTTCTCTTCCCAAAGCTTTTCATCTGACACTCTTCAGGGGAAATTGTCAGAATAAAGCAGAATTGAAACCGAACTGAGTTATAAAGGGGAAAGGAGAGTTCTCATTGCCTGAAAGAAGTTAGCCAATGAGAGAAAAAATTAAGAAATTTTCAAAGAGTAGACTAATTCTTTATGCTTACACAGAAGGGGTTTGAGAGATTTGATGAAAGTCACTTCAAGACCAGGAAGGTGAAAAGAAGAGCGACCTCGAGCGAGAATAGAAAATTTTTCGTTGTTGTAGTAAAGAGCGCATTGGGCGTTGTCAAGAAGATGTTGACCAATGGCAGATTCGTGAAATTGTTGTGGGCGTGTGTTGGCCTTGCAAGAGCGGGAAAGGCTTTGGCGTTTGTGCGAGGCAGGAGAATTGGAGATGGATCTAGGAACGTGTTGTTTAATTCACACTTCTAGGCGTTGAGACGTGCGACCAAATTTTATCAATAAAGTAAAAGGTTGGTGGTTTTGCAATTAAAAACAGCTATTATTAATGCAAAAACTCTAGTTAAGTATTATCCAATTTTATAAGCTTTTGTTTATTAAAACTTCTTTAGATACTATAAATAAAAAACAAAAACCGATGACGGTCAAACAAAAAAATGTTTGTTATTGAAAAATAATATTTTATAATAGCAAAAAAATTTTTGCTCTTAATCATCATCTGTTTTTGGCTTTTGTTTATGGTATTCGAAGAAGTTTTAATAAATAAAAGACTAAAAAAAAATGCAAATGAATTAAAATCAAATCTGGTGTAATCTAATTAATGAAAAGTTAAAATCGTAACTATTATGAATTGCAATCTCCATGCTGATAAACAACTCGATCTTTATCTTTTCAGTGGAAAATTTTAGAAGCACATTTGCGCGAAACAAAAACTCCCAAGAGGTTTTAACGCACGAGGTAATTTATGAAAACGTTTATGAAGAAATACATGTACATGTATTAAGGCAATAAAAAAGTTTGATTCAGCCAAATCTTCATTAAACAATTTTAAGAGATAAATCTTTGACGTATTTTTTTATTTTTATTTTTTTTATTATTTTTATCTCTATATTTATCCTCCTGACTCACAGGAAAGCGACGGAGGCGCTATACATAGGGTAAACAATTACCCCGACCTGCTTCCGGAGATGCCAAGATATTGCTGTCCGCTAGTGATTTAGTAGAGATATTACTGTAATTTAGAACTGCTTGCCAAGACTACCAAACAGGGGAAAGTCCCGTAAAGTGTATTTCCCAAGGACACAAAAGAATGGCGCAAGTGGGTTTTGAACCGAGACCATGTTGATCATCAGTCCGGTGCTTTAACCCCTCGACCACGCTGCCGACTAAACGACTCGACCACGCTGCCGAGTAAAGTTGAAGCGAACATTGAAGCAAATGAAAAATTTAACTAATCCAATTTTCACTGCTTTAATATCTTTAAATAAGCCTAAACTATGAACAGCTCATCCCAAATCAACCTTACCGCAAAAGTGAAGGCCTTTTTAGATTTCAACATGCAAATTTGAGCCTAATAAGAAGTTGAGAAATAAGAGAAAAGCAATTAGCTTACAAAATATTATTTAAACTTCACGCTACAAGGCAAAGGTTAATAACTTCTCTTCCAAATCTCAACAAATTTTTTTTAAAAAATTTTGTCTTTTTAAAAAATCAAAAATTAATTAACTTTATTGTATTGCTTGCTCGACATTATTTTTCAATCAATCTCGACTGTTAGGAATACCATCATGCTAGTGAAAACCATAGGCGTACCAGCCCAAAAAAATTTGGGGGGACAATGAACTTTTGCTCAAATCTTGTGGCGTTTGCCTAAATCATGATTTTCTAGCACATTACGGATAGGACAAAAAAATTTTATGAGATTCTCGGACGAAGAAAAAATTTTGTCCTGAAATCATGATAATCTCTAAAAAAAAAGGTCTTCACTTCGATTCAGTCACATATTTTTCAATTTTCGTCCCAAAATCAAGGTGTTCTCTAAGAAAAAAAAAAAAAGTCTTCACCTAAATTTGGTATTGATTTTTGCAGTTGTTCAATGTCAATGTCCTAAAACTTCTAATTTTGCCCAAATTTTTCAGATCCCTGCCCGAAAAATTATTGGTCTTGCCGAAATATTTTCCTGTCACTGCCCGAAAAATTTGAATTTTGCCCAAATCTTGGAAACTTGGGGAGGCAATTGCCCCCCCCAGCCAACATGCCCGTGCAGGGCCCTTGAGGGTAAAATGTGGGCAAAGCGGGCTCGTACGGACAAGTCAAAACCGTAAGGGCCCGGTACAGGTCCGTTGCAGTTTTCACGAGGGTAAAGTGCAGTTTTCAAGTGGGCTATCGTCAATAGCAAACGTGTACAGGAACCGTGCGGTTCCTGTACAGTTTGGTAAGTAGCTAGTGCCAAAATTTTCAAGTGAATTTTGATGTAGTAATTATGTGCAGGAACTGTGCGGGTCCTGTGCAGTTTGCTGTGCAGGCGTTATGCCGGTTTTGAGTGGGCAATTAAAGCCGAAAACCTGTACAGGTTTTGTGCGGGTCCCGTTCAGTTTGTCGTATTGTCTGAATAAGGTTTTTGAAACCCAATGCGTGTGCAAAGCCCATGCCCAAACTGTGCAGATCCTTCACAGTTTATTACATAAAATTTTTAAACATTATTTGAAGTTTTCGTGTAAAAAATTATGTGCAGAAACTGTGCGGGTCCTGTGCAGTTTTCTATGCAGGGGTTATGCGGGTGTTACGTCTAAATAGTTACTCCCTTTGCATTTTTCTCTTTTCGGTTTATCCGATGCGCTTCACTGGCTGCGGCGTGGTCGTTTGCTTCGATGGCGGTTTCCCTTCATTGAGTTGGAAATCGTCGTCGTGGCAGATAGACGTGTCGTCGCCAGCGATAGTGTGTCGGAAGGTTATTCGTGGTATCGTAAAGCAAAAAAAAAGTGGACAAACGATTTAAATCGTCGATACGATCCCGCCGTGGCCGGCAATAATAAAATATTATACTAGCGTGAACACCTAGGTCTTGTTCAGTGTATAGTAATTTTCTTTTCGGATCAGTTGACGCATTTAATCCAAGTCAGCTTTAATAGTTTGCAGTGGGTCATCTTAGGTCAGACGCCCACTGGTGTAGAGCCAAACGAAGGTGCGCTGCGGCTTCTACATATATTTAAATCGTTTTCTTTGGTGAATAGTAAACACTTGAATCGCTAACTTGTTACATTACATAAACTCGCTTTTCCTTCTGCCTAGCATTCGTTAAAATTGTGTTATTTTGTACATTCTGTTTATTGTAATAAGTTTGATTTGACCACTCTATAATTAATCTGAGTTTGATTTGTTGGCTATATTTGATCTTAATTTTGACTAGACCGCTTTATAATTGCATCTTATTTGATTGTTGGCTCATTTTGGATTTGATTTATTTGATTGATTATTGGCTTATCTTATATCTTAGTTGTATTGGAGCTTTGGGTTTAATTTCTTTTATAATTATGGCTAGCGCTGAATGCAGTAATTCGTTCGAATTCTTTGACAATTTAGAGCAAGAGATTGCTCCACGTGGCGACGGCATGCTAAGCGATAATCACTTAAGTAAACAATGGGAAATTAGAATGCATGAGCTAGACCGCCGTGAAAAGGAATTGCGTGAGAGAGAGATTGCTTTGTCACGTGGTCTCAATGACCAGAACCCTTGCTCTTCGGATCTAATAACCGTTGATTATTGGCCTCCTCCCCCTGCCTTTCTTACTCCCAGTAATAGTGATAGTTTTAAAGGTGACTCGTGCGATTTCTTAAATAAGCCGGACCCGCATTATGTTGATAATTACGACCCCTCATTACCTAGAAGGGACTTTCCTGTTACTGAACAACCAGCTAAACGTTGCCCAAAGCAATATTGGAGCCCTGGCCCTCCCAATCTAAATTCAGGAAACTTACTGAACCACCATTCCGCCAGTCATTCGCAACCACGTGGTAGACCAGTTGTGGCCGATGGGCATGCGCCATACGACAGCCAGACGCTGAATCAGAATGATCAAAGCATGCAAGGATTAGTCGACGCTTTGTATTTGATGACAAGTCAGATCAACCGCCGTCAGATTGTACCGCAGGATAAGCGAGAGTTGTTTGCTGGCGACCCCCTGCATTATAAGCGTTTTATTAGACATTTTGACGCTTATACTGCCAGGGGCGTTGTTGATATGTCTGTTCGCTTGGACCTTTTAATATCCTCGTGCGCGGGTGAGGCTCGTAAAAATATCGAAAATTGCATAATGGCAAATTCTCCGGAGGAAGGTTACTTTGAAGCGCGTAGAATACTTCAGATGTATTACGGTCAAGAGCACGCAATTGTCGACGCGTATGTGAGTAAGCTGACGGAGGGACCGCCGGTAAAGCCGAATGACTATGATGCGTTGTCACAGTTGGCGCGGGATATGAAAAATTGTGAAATATCTTGTGGTGGCACTCCCAGTGCTGGCTTGGACACGCAGCATACTGTCTCAAAAATATTTAAGCGCCTCCCTCGCTATTTGCAAGATAAGTTCATGGCTGAGGTCAATTTACAGTTAGAGCGTGGTCAACCTATTGCGTTTGCACAGCTGTCCGGGTTTATACAACGACGTGCTTTAGTGGAGAGAAGTTATTTAGGTCAGCTCATGAGCCGACGAGTCGACAAGTCATCGGTTGAGAGCTCTCGCAACTTACACCCGTTCAGGAAAGCTTCAGTAAACGTGGGCCAAAGCAAATCTAAGAACGTAAATAACGCTCTTCTCGACCCCCGAGAGCAATCGTGTGCTTTCTGCAGAACTTCTCACGCACTTTGGAAATGCGATAAATTTATTAAGGAATCTATTGAAAATCGCTGGAATCTCGTAAGAACAGCTAAACTCTGTTTCAATTGCTTGGGTACCCACATTGCTCGCGAATGTAGGTCAAAGACGAGGTGTCGTTATTGTGACGGTCGGCATCACAGTCTATTGCATGGAGAGTCGCTTAAGTCTCGTCACACGGTTCCTGGCTCGTTCAGGGAGGAGCGGGAGACGTCTGACGGGGCCGGTAGTTCGCTAGATGTGAGGCCAGTAGTATCAGCCAGAAAAGAGAATCTGAATCCTGGGACGCCGGAGTCTAGTTGCTCCCAGAGCAGCGTCATTTGTGGAACCATTAATGCCAAAGCCAAGGCCAGTCGCAACGTAAGGTTAAAGGTGATTCCAGTGACTGTTTGGAGTGACACTAGTTGTAAACACGAGAAAGTATACGCCTTTTTAGACGAAGGATCTGATACCACTCTCTGTACCAATGCGCTTATGAAGAGACTGGGTGCTAGAGGTAAGTCGGTGCAATATACTCTCTCCACCCTCGGTAGGGTTGATAATAAGCAAGGTTTTGAGACCCGTCTAAATGTGCGAGGCTATGGTGAGCAAGCTATTATAAACTTACGTTCGGCTCTTAGTGTCCCTCGCCTACCTGAGCTAAAGCAGAGCATACCTTCACCTAAAGATAAAGTAATTCACGCTGAAGTGCTAAGGGGAATCTCGTTCCCAGATGTTAAAGGTAAAGTCGAACTTCTCATTGGTGCAGATGTTCCAGAAGCTCACCGAACTTTAGAGTATAGAATAAATAGTTCGGGGGGTCCCAATGTAGTAAAAACCCCGCTAGGATGGAGTCTTGTTGGGCCTACCACTTGCGTACAGTCAGATAATTTACTAGAGTTCAGTGTAAACTCTGTGCAAATTAATAACGCCGTTCTACATCAACAATCGCAAAAGATGTACGACGTAGACTTTGTAACCAAGAATGAACGGTTTGGTAATGACGTTTCTGTAGATGACAGTAAGGAATTGGCAGCAATGGAGAAATACGTTCCCAGGATAGAAGGACAATATCAGATAGCTCCCCCCTGGAAGTCGGATAGTCTAAAGCTCCTTGACAACAAATTTGTATCGGTAAGACGACTAGCGTGTCAGCCAAAAACGTTCAAGGCAGATACACAACTTTACATAAACTTCCAAAAGAAGATGAATAAATACGTAAAGCCGGGTTACGCTCATAAAATACCAAAGGAAAAAATAGAACACACTCCAGAACCCTTGACACTAGATACACAAGGTCAAGAACTACGCTCTGTAAATCACGTGACGAAAGTTATATCAGATGTAATTAACTACCCTATGGCCCGGTTGTTAGAACACTATTCATGTTTTGCGCGGCTTCGAAACGCGGTTGCTTGGTTGAGGCATTGTAAAAGTCTGTTGCTTGCTAAAGTCAAAAAGGTTAAAACTTTCTCCGTGCCTACTAAACGCATATTGACCATGGTTGATCTAGAGGGAGCTACTACAGACATTATTAAACTTGTTCAAAAGGGTAATTTTCCAAATGAGTTAAGTTTGTTAGAAGATAACGAGAACTTTGCTACCATTTACATGTCAAAAGAAAGTTGTTCCCCGTCAAGGTTAAGGGTGTATTACGCGTTTGGGGTCGCCTCCGCCATTCGAATTTACCGCTTAAAAGAAAATATCCTGTACTTCTTCCCGCAAGAGACCACGTGACCGAGCTCATTATCGCGCATTATCACGAACGGGAAGGCCATGCAGGTCCACTACATACGTTGTGCCCGCTACAAGAATTTTATTGGATAATGAAGGGACACGCGACCGTTCGTAGAGTAGTTGGGAAATGTCGTGAATGCAAAATTAAAACCCCCAGACCAAGTAGACAAATAATGGCCCCTCTTCCGAAGCCACGTGTGTCCCCCGGTAAACCAGCTTTCACATGTGTGGGTGTAGATTATGCTGGCCCCTATATGACTAAAGTAGGCCGTAGGTGTTCAAAACGCTACTTGTGTCTGTTTGTTTGCATGGCCACGCGCGCGGTTCACTTGGAATGTGCATACTCCCTTGACATGGACTCCTTTATTCTGGCCTTCCAGCGGTTTTCCTGCCGACGGTGTGTCCCAACCGATGTTTATAGCGATAACGGGACGAACTTCACCGCTGCCGAGCGAGAGCTCCGGTTTTCTATCAACAGGTGGAACCAGGAGACTCTGCTGTCCCGACTCGCACAACGAGGAATCCGCTGGCATTTCAATCCTCCAGCAGCCAGCCATCGGGGAGGATCCTGGGAGCGAATTGTTCGATCAGTAAAAAGAACTCTTGCTGCAATTGCCGGAGGAGTAACGATGACTGATGAGACGTTCACGACCTTCTTGATTGAAGTCGAGCGGATCCTCAATGGTCGCCCCATCACCAAAGTTGCTGCAGACTCACGAGACGTAGAAGCATTGACTCCAAATGCTTTGTTGAAAGGATATCTTGAGGCCTCCCTCCCAATGGGAGTGTTTACGAAAGCTGACGGTTACAGGAAGTCTTGGAGACTCGTTGGGCTGCTGTCAGATCAGTTCTGGAGCCGTTGGCTCAAAGAATATCTCCCTTTGCTGCAGCAACGACAAAAATGGTTCTGCCCTGAGCGCAACCTTTCAGTGAATGATTTAGTGTTAATTATTGGTGAACAATCGTGCAGAGGTCAGTGGCCTAAAGGAATTATTGAAGAGACTTATCCTGGCCCTGATGGGGTGGTGCGCTCTGCTCGTGTACGAACTGAAAGCTCTTCCATAGTCAGAGACATACGAAAACTATGCCTGTTGGAAGGCTCGGACTAAACCATTCATATCCAGACACGTTGGACAATTTATATGATTTTGTTGTTTAATTAGTTAATGTTGTTTATGTTGTTCAGTGCGAAACGCTCACGTTTGTGTTATTTTGCCCCTTTGATAGGCCAGGATATCTTAAATTTATTTGCGATTTAGACTTTGTTAAAATATCAGCAGCAGATATTTTGGGGCCGGTATGTTACGTCTAAATAGTTACTCCCTTTGCATTTTTCTCTTTTCGGTTTATCCGATGCGCTTCACTGGCTGCGGCGTGGTCGTTTGCTTCGATGGCGGTTTCCCTTCATTGAGTTGGAAATCGTCGTCGTGGCAGATAGACGTGTCGTCGCCAGCGATAGTGTGTCGGAAGGTTATTCGTGGTATCGTAAAGCAAAAAAAAAGTGGACAAACGATTTAAATCGTCGATACGATCCCGCCGTGGCCGGCAATAATAAAATATTATACTAGCGTGAACACCTAGGTCTTGTTCAGTGTATAGTAATTTTCTTTTCGGATCAGTTGACGCATTTAATCCAAGTCAGCTTTAATAGTTTGCAGTGGGTCATCTTAGGTCAGACGCCCACTGGTGTAGAGCCAAACGAAGGTGCGCTGCGGCTTCTACAGCGGGTCTCAGGTGGGCAATCCAAGTAGGATAACTATACAGGTTCTGTGCAAGTCCCATGCAGTTTATTAAATATATTTTTTGATATTTTCAAGAATGCAAAGCAATATAACAAAGACTTGTTGGTCCTGTGCAGGTCCTTCACAGTTTCTCACATAAAGGTTTAAAATATAATTTGAAGTTTGTATGTAAAAATCATGTTCAAGAACTGTGCGGGTCCTGTGCAGTTTGCTATGCAGGAGTTATGCGGGTCTCAGGTGGGCAATCCAAGTAGGATAACTACACAGGTCCTGTGCGGGTCCCATGCAGTTTATTAAGTGTATTTTTTGATATTTTCAAAAATGCAAAGCAATATAACAAAGACTTGTTGTTCCTGTGCAGGTCCTTCACAGTTTCTCACATAAAGTTTTAAAATATTATTTGAAGTTTGTATGTAAAAATCATGTTCAAGAACTGTGCGGGTCCTGTGCAGTTTGCTATGCAGGAGTTATGCGGGTCTCAGGTGGGCAATCCAAGTAGGATAACTGTACAAGTCCTGTGCAAGTCCCATGCAATTTATTAAGTGTATTTTTTGATATTTTCAAGAATGCAAAGCAAGTAACAAAGACTTGTTGATCCTGTGCAGGTCTTTCACAGTTTCTCACATAAAGTTTTAAAACATTACTTGAAGTTTGTATGTAAGAATCATGTGCAGGAACTGTGCGGGTCCTGTGCAGTTTGCTATGCAGGCGTTATGCGGGTCTCAGGTGGGCAATCCAAGTAGGATAACTGCACAGGTCCTGTGCGGGTCCCATACAGTTTATTAAATATATTTTTTGATATTTTCAAGAATCCAAAGCAAGTAACAAAAACTTGTTGATCCTGTGCAGGTCTTTCACAGTTTCTCACATAAAGTTTTAAAACATTACTTGAAGTTTGGAAGTAGAAATCATGTGCAGAAACTGTAAAGGTCCTGTGCAGTTTGCTATGCAGGGGTTACGCAGATTTTAATCAAGCAATTTAAGTAAGAAATCTGAACAGATCCTGTGCCGGTCCCATGCAGTTTATTAAGCATATTTTTTGATATTTTAAAAAATGCAAAGCAAGTAACAAAGATTTGGTGGCCCTGTGCAGCTCCTTCACAATTTATCACACATAGAGTTTTAAAATATCATTTGAAGTTTGCAAGTAGAAATCATGTGCCAAAACTGTGCGGGTCCGGTGCAGTTTTCTACGCAGGCGTTCTGCAGATTTCAAGCGACCAATTTAAGTAAGACACCTGTACAAATCTTGTGCGAGTCCCAAGCAATATATTAAATACATTTTTTTATATTTTAAAAAACGGGGTTTGTTATCAAAAACTTGAAAAATATGGCAAGGGTTTGGAATGCTTGCAAACGTTAAAAACTATTGAACTAAATTAACAAAAAGACAAAGTGCTTTGCAAGAGTTACTTTTACTAAATTTGGTTTTATAGTGGTGCATAAGTTATGAACAGTTCAAAATTGTTTCATTCCGTCTCAGTAGGAAGCCATTAGAGAGCGCCGCTAAATTTATTAAAACAAAAAACAGGATCGAAAAAGCTGTAAAAGATTATGTAGTGTGCGAATTGCTTTAATGTGGATTAAGCAAAAGTTATATTTTGCTTTTGTTATTTGGTTCAAGTACTTTTTGATGGTACCAGGTTCTTTAAAATCTTAAAATTTAAAAGTAAAAATTAATTGCTTTTTGGTTGGACAATTACAACCTATTGTTTCAACGGAAAATTACGAAACAGTTTAATTTTAGGCTTAATTGGAAAAAATAACTAGCAACGACAACTTCATTTATAAAATGTAGCAACTCTGCCGCGGCACCTACATCGCATGAAAACAAAAGTAACGACGCTACAGCATCTGCCAATGTTCACCTTTGCAATTTAAATTGTTTGTGCAAGAGTTTTTCTATTAACAGTTGAAAAGTTGTTTGGATTTAAATCCAGCACTGTCTTACAGCGTTTTGTTTTATTGCGTGCCAAACAGTGATTGGTGAATATGTGGTTTGAACAACGCGTACTTACATAAAATTAACGTCCTCGCGATGACGCCATTTCTCAAATTAAGGTCGTTTATAACTCCCTGTTACAAGCAAAGTGTTAAAGCTTACCTAATAGTATTTACATTTGTTAAATTTTTATTATTCTATATTTTTAGATTGGGTTTAAAAATACTTTTTGCTTAAAATTGCTCAAATTTTCTAAACTTAAAATTTTACGGCTTTTAGCTTTGCTTTCTATTAAGACGTGTTTGAAAAAGAAAAACCCAAGTAAAAAATGTTTCGTTAGAATAATAATTATCATTAAGCCCCAATCAATTTAATAAATCATACTAAATTATTAGATCTTGCGTTTTTTGCGTTTGTGCGTTCTAAAATGAGAGCTTAGTTGACTTAATACAACAGCAAGCAATTGGATTATGACGTCATTTGTCTTTTTGCACAATTGGAAATTCAAGTACGGCACAATTAAAAGGGAAAAGTACTTTACAAAGGCCGACAAATGGACGAAAACGTCGTATAGATTAACATTAACACCATAGCTCGTACAGCTGTTGTCTCAAAAAAATCGGGACAACTGCAAAATAGAACCATTAGGTATCAGGCGAGTTGTTTGTTGATTGTGACTGTTTTGATCTTTATAGAAATTTTTGTTCTTTATAGAAAAAGCAGCTATTTTTTTTGTTCTACTGTAAATGAAAAACATATTTTAATTGATAAAAATTTATAAACGGAGGTTTTTCATAGTTTATGATTTACTTAACGCAGCTAGTTTTATTTTGTTTTAAATAAAAAATTTTAAATAAATAATTAAAAAATTTAAATAAAAAATTTTAAAGCATACGTGTATTCACTACTTTTAAGTTTAAAAGCATAAAATCGGAGGTATTCTAGACGTCTAAAATTTTTTTATTAAATGCATGCTAAAAGTAGCAAAACGAATATGTTTATTGGTCGAGGGAGGGTCATAAACTAAAAAAAACATTATTTACAAATAGCTACCAAAAGAACACTATTCATTTGAGTGCATTGTCAAACGTTTGGCCAAATAATGCATGGGAACAAATAAGATCAATTTTTAATCTTGAATCACCTTTTTTAGATTTTTATTGAAAAGATTGTACGTAACAATAATACAGTAAAATGTTTTGGATAAATGCTTCTTTAAAAGTAAAGTCGATATAAGCCCATGAACCGTATTACGTATGTTCTTTCAAATGACTATGCCTAAACTAATGTGTATACAATTTTCTTTGTTTTCTTAATTTTTAAATTTTTAAAGGGGCATTGAAAGGTGTATGTAATTGTAGAATTTGTAAAAAGTAATTCAGCTTCGGTTATGCCGACAAACTGGTTTTATGACAAAAAAAAGAAATGCTACTGAAAGCTACTGGCCAGAAAAATCAGAAAACATTTCCAAGCGAAACAAAGCTGTTGAAGAAATGTGGACTCCACATCAAAATTCAAATTCAAATACGCGTTATTGGAAAAGCAGGTGGTTTTATGTACTATTTTTAAAACTTTATAGGTTAATAAAATTCAATTTTGATTTTTTAGAACAATGGCACATAATGCGCCAATAATTTTGCATACGTATTGATTTTTTGAAACAGATTTAGCTATATTACGAATTAGACCACGTTTAGGCATGCTCCCAGTTGAATAACAATTTATTAGAATTTCTTAAAAGACTTCATTTTTAAATATTCCAATATTTAAAATAAAAAAAGACATTCAAGTAGGTTAGACGATGGTCGTTTAACAACGCGTGTTTTTTTGATTTTCATGGAAAAATGGAATAATGTACAGTAATGCAAAGGCGTCCAGTTTGAATTTTCTTGAGCGTACGAAATCCATGGCGTCACAAACTATCACGTTACAGTTAGCTAATACTGTATAATACAAGCAATCTTTATGACTTTGTGATTCACATTTACTAAACATATAAATATCATTTACACATTTTTCTACAAAATTTTTCTACTCGGCGAGCTTCAGAAAAGTGCTCAATGACAATTAACTCAGAGCAGTTACAATTAATTAAACTCAAACCTAAAAAATTATTTTATCACAAATATATTACGTTTTGCCGTTTGTTTCACCAATCAAAAATAAAAGCAAAAATAAGAAAACAAATACCAAAAGAACAGTCTTATAAAGCCATTAAAAGAAGGCACAAAAAAATAAGCGGAGATAAATTTTTTTGATTAAATTTTAATAAGAAAAATAAAGTTGTTTTTTTACTTGCGTATTTTTCCAAAAATCGACGAATTTATTGCATTAAACAGAAGCTCCTAAAAATGCTTTTAAAAAAATAAAAGATTTTGTGCGTTTTCTCATTAAAATAAAGTCGTCTATTACTTCGAAACAATAGAGCAAGCGCGCTTTAACAAAGTTTGTGACTTTAACTCGGGTATTAAAGAGGGTTTAATTGAAAAAGAACAAGTAAAATTAAAGTGAAGACTAAAAAAAAATCATTATAGCTTAATTCTGCTTCGCCAACTAACAAAGACTTTTTTCCATCTTAAATTTAATTTTACATGTACTCGCGGCCTGCGATAAACTTACTAATAAAAAAGGACCCACTATATGTAAAAAGTAAAGCAAGCCTACTGCAAAATAAGATTAAAAAAAATTGTGTAGAGTATCGTTGCAACCTTGCAAAACAAACTAGGTAATTTTCCCAAGTCGCGACTCCAGGTTGAGAAACGCCGGTCAACTTACTGATTGAGTCTTTCAACCAAATCAGCGTTTTATCAAAGAATTTAAATCATGACAAAGTATAATTTGTCGTATTTTTCTCATGATTGTAAAATAAAAATTTAATAGAATGTTATTATTTTGTAAATTTAATCTTTGATGCACTAGGTATTACAAAAAATTTATAAAATTCCAATAGTAAAAAATGTAGAACAATTAATTTTAATTTATATTATTATTATATTTTTAGAAGCAGTTAAGAAGCATCCTCTTTCCAAATCAGAAAGAAGAAACAAAATTGAAAAGTGCGTTGCAAAGTGGCTTCGTAGCAACCGTGACCGCGACGGCAGAAGAATGAAAAGAAAAAAAGCTTCAGACTGTTGATATTTTGTAGTCTTAATTTTTGTATGTTCAAATTTAAAAATAAAAAGTAACTTTTGATTTGTGAAAAATTGATTATTAAAATGAACTAATTTTGAAAAAAATAGGTAATCGACTAAACAAAGCATGTAGATATAAATTGGTTTGATGGTTTTTTAATCTTGTCTTTAACATTGTGTAAAATGTTGTAATTTTCCAAGCAGGATTATTTAAAATCACCACAAAATTTGCGCAGAAAGTTCCAATAAATCACCGTAAAACCCTTACAGGAAATCGCATCAAACCATCGCGAAAACCATGCAGGAATTCAGCATTAAGCCACCATAAAAACCATGCAGAAAGTCGGAATAAAACCATCATGAAAGCGGTGTAGGAAATCGGGATTAAGCCACCATGAAAACCCTATAGGAAATCGGCATCAAACCATCACGAAAACCCTGTAAGAAATCGGCACTAAACCACCATAAAAACCGCACAGAACATCGGCACTAAACCACCATGAAAACCTTGCAGGAAGTCGGCGCTAAACCACCGCGAATACCGTACGGGAAATTGGCATTAAGCCATCATAAAAACCGTGTAGGAAGTCCGCATAAAACCATTATGAAAACGGTGCAGGAAATCGGCAATTAACCACCGTAAAAACCGTGCAGGAAATCGGCATTATACCGCCAAAAAACGTCGTGCAGGAAATCGGCATTACGCCGCCACGAAACCCGTGCGGTTAAACCCATGTGGGGCCACTTCGGGGCCCGCGGCCAAATCGATACGGGTCCTGTACGGGCTGCCCTCACAGGGCCCGCACAGTTGCCCGTGCAGGGCCTTTGCGGGCCCTGCATTCTATTGTTGGCTGGGGCCCTGCCCCCCCGGCAGGTACGACTATGGTGAAAACCATTTGGGGCAACTATAAGTTACACTGAACTCGAATCATTCGATAAGTTTACATTGCTTTTTTATTAAACTTCTCCACGCAACTAAATTTTAGTCGAGTGGTTTCCCAACAGTGTACACTGTGCAGCTTTGATTTTTCAATAGCGTCAAATAATTTTGCTTTGTTGCGTGGACTACTACTACGTGTAATTTTAATTTAAAAGATTTTTAGCATAAAAATTGTTCAAAAGACACCTTAAAGTTTTTTTTAATTAGTTTATTCCAATAACTTAACTAATTGTTACACTAAAAATAAGAGTCATAATCTATATGTGATTTTTGTCCTATATGATTTGGTTTCACCAACGATGGTATTAATATGTATTTTTTTAAAAGTATGGCACTGTAAAAAGCTTAGGAACAACTGCTTTAGCATATATTTAAAATCTCGCTTTCTTTATCTAGCAAGTGACATGTTTTTGCTTTAACTTCTCGCCTGAAAAAGTCATTTATAACGTTTCTGTATTGCCATACAACAAGTATCGTGACCAAAAAATTGTGGCAACTTCAAAGACAAAATTGTGATTTTGATTCTTTTACAAATAACTTTAAAATTAAAATTAGAGCATCAAACGGTCGAACCGGATCCATTTAAAATAAAGTTCCGGTTAAGGTTCGGGTTCAGCAATTTTTTTTACGGGTTCAGCTCCGGTTCAGGTTCAGCAAATTTTATTTTTAGGGATTCAGTTCCGGTTCAGGTTCATCAAATTTTATTTTTTCTGGTTCAATTCCGGTTCGGGTTTAAAAAGTAATAACAGTTAATACGGGTTTACGGATCCGGTTCGGGACCGGTTCGGATCCGGTTCGACGCCCTGGTAATAATGGTACTATTGTCGGTATACGCGTAAATCGGTCCAATTAAATTCATTGGAATCGACTTATCTTTATGCGTCACTGATTTGTAGTTGGCAACATGGTGATTTGTGATTTTCTTTGTTCACAGTTTAATATTAAGCACTGGCCAGTAGCTGTTTGTGATAGCATGTGTTTGCCTTAGGTTAATCAATTTTATCTATGTGATTAATAACAGTTGACCAATTTTCTTCATTAGGATTGTTTACTGCTGCATTTGTTTAATTAGTTTGTTTAATTAGTAAAATAATTTTGTCGCGATAGCACGTGCAACTTGACTTTAACTTTATTTTACAATTGTGCTAAAGCTAATACCTTTTCAGACCGCCATATATTAGTATGTAACACCACTATCAATATTTGATGTCGCTATATGTGCTTCATAGTAGATATTAAAATTGCGTTAATCAATCTCTTCTGGATAGGGAATAAGTTACAGGTAGCTTCAGAACCCTTGCGGTCAGTTGGTCAAAAAAAGGCTAGCAGACTAGGTTAGTACGCCTTCCCTAAATACTGGTCCGCTTTCAGGTACTTAAGAATTTGCGACTAAATTTAGGAAAAAAAGTCAGGTTAAGCAATCAATATAGGTTACAATCTCCATTGAAGGGCTAGGTTAAGGCAAAACAGTTGTTTGGATATCGATTGGTATCTGGTTTAGCACATTTTTTATGATATTTTTAATGCAAAAAACACCTCAATTAGCCTCATTGTTATTGAAAGTTTTAAATGCAGGAAGTACAACATGAATAGAATGTCAAGTTCGACTATTACTTTAGCTTGATCTACATACATAATTTTTATATACAGTACGTATTCATTCATTCATTCATTCAGTGTTTTTATTCTCGATCATTATTAAACAGTTTAACACAAAAATTATAAACATTAAAAAGATCAAGAAAAGGAAGCAGCACAATGTCAGATGTTAAAACATGCATATGATAAACAAAGTAAAAGTACAAAATAGTATAAAGCATGGCTGCAACACCTTAATCATATAAAGATATAAGAAGTGAAAAAAAAAAAACAAATAAATAAATACGTAACAATAATATTATCAAACAAACTGAACGATTAAATAACCAGTGCATGACTAGGCTGCGTAATGATGATGGGTGGCACAGCTAGCTAGTATATGAAAAGTAATATAAAAATATTACCATTTAACACTCAATTATAATAAATTTATGTTCAAGCCATATTTGGAAATGTCAAATTTGCCACAAAGCAAGCTATATGGTTTGTTGGTTTTTAATATTAGCCTTGATATAGTTTAAATTTGATTTTAAATATAATTGTAGATTCACTGTGACAAGCCTTGTTTTTTTTTAATATTTAACATTTTAGTAGTATTTGTTTAATAAATGAGTTTCTTTCCGAGTGATCTGGTTAATACTGTGATAGAGATGTGAAAACTATATATGACATAAATTACTTGCATTTAGTTTTTTAATTAAATTTTTCGTTTTTTTAATATTTATGAGTTGATAAATATTTATTTTATTATGATGTTTGTTGTAATTTTAATTTAAGTGTATCATAGGATAACTGTTATAATAAAAAAGCAAGAAAAAATATGATATTAAAATGTGTATTAAAGTAAGAAATGCAACTAAAAACCATACTCGTTAGCCTTTCGGCTAGTCAAATAATAATTTAATAGAAAATAATATGGTTTTAAGCAATTTAGAATGTTATGTATCATTTTTTTTTTACTAATTGATCAGCTAAGAAGGCTAAACAGGCTTGTAATTATTTTAATAGTGTTTTAAAATTCAATTATATTAGTTTAAGTGTATGTGTTGAGCACTGTTGTTGCTTTTAAATTTGTTATGTCAATTCATATAAAAGTGCTTCATGGTATATATATATATATGATATCATGCTGCTGCTATAGTTCTCAATAACTTTCTTAGAGCAAATAATTTATTTTGCTATAGCCTACTGCCACTAGCTCTAATTAAATAAATATAATATAAATTTATTAAAATGTGGATAAATTTTCCTTAAGTCTTTTCTTTTGATTTTGTTTTTATTTTTATGCACTTATTTTTTACATTTTGTAAGTTTTCTTTAGGTGTAGCTTCCTAAAGCATTGGCATTTTTTTATTAAATTACCTTGAATTAATACTGTATTAAAAAAAGTTTTTGGAAGTAATTTCAGTATTTGCATCTGTTTTTCATTAAACCTTTATACTTTTATAATTGTTGCAAATATGATCTTTTGATTATTTTTTCTATAATATTAAACAATTATTTTATTAAATAGTTGGTAATCATACATTTTATCTGATTAATTAGCTTTTCTGTTAATTTGTGGCAAAAAGCATATGGGCTTTTTATTAAAACAACTGAAGCCAACTGCAATGAGTGCAATGTCTTATTGTTATATTTTAGCTTAATTATGCTCTTGCATAAATAAGAAGCAAATCAGCATCATTTATAATTTAATTTTTGAGAAAATTTTTGTATCTGATAAAAGTACTGAAAATTTGTATAAAATTAGATTTTTATTTACGTTTAATTCTTTACGTTTCCTTTTTCAGAACTATTAATATAGCTGTAGGCATAGGCCAGATTTGGGAAATCTGCGGCCTTCATAACAATAGAATAATGTGAGAAATGACTGCTGATAAAAGAAAAGCTTTTTAGAGAACACTACAATTTATGGACGAAACTCAAGGAAATCTGCACAAAATCAAAGTGAAGACCTTTTTTTCAGATATCACTTTAATTTAGCAACGGAAATTAAGTAAATCGGGACAGATTTAAAGTGAAGATCTTTTGTTTAGAGATAACTTTTTTTGGCGACGAAAATTAAGAAAACCGAGACGGATTCCAAGTGATTGCGCAATTTTTTTAGGTATTTTAAATTTTGCGGCCTTCAAAATTTTTAGATATGGCCTCCAATAACAAAAGGTTTCCCACCTATGGAATAGGCTATATATTATTGCATAATTACATAATAATTTTAATTCGAGTAATTTCACATTTCAATTATATTTCTAATTAGTATTATTTAAAATAAATCACTTTTAAATTTATAATTTTATTTCACATTCCACTTATTTTTAATACTCATCATTTGGTCATCTAATACTATTTGCATATATGTATTTTTGTGGCTTGCTGAATATACTTAAATTTATAGTTTGGCCCATTATGAGAACTTATGAAAAAATATTAGACATCCCTGGCGTACACAAATCACGACAGGCTGTAGTGACATTAATATATTGCAAAACGTTAGTTTTGGATGTGAAAATAAAATTTTATCATGAATTATTACATTACCGTGGTGAAAAAATGTGCATGTCGACCTAGCATAGCTAAATTTGGCGGGAGATTTTATCCTTTTGTTAGGGTAAACCATTCCAGAGAGGTCTGCTGTAGAGACCAGAAAAATGTAATTTTCGAATGCAATCGTTAGCTGTGGCAGGCAAGCAGCCTAAGACAAGAAAATCTCCGAAATAAAACTTTCTTGGAGTCGGGCTGCACTGCAAAAATCGTGATATGACGTGCAACCATTTTCTCCATGCTGCATCGGGCGCCGTGCAGTCAAATGTTCCTGTTCGAAAAGTCACTTTCTTAATGAGTCAGCCTGATCAAGGTTTAGGATACGGGTGGATGATTTTCACCTGCTACTAATCGGTTCACTTTTGCTTCTTATCTGATCTCTGCTGGCTGGAAATCCTGCTTCTACTTGAGAGAAAAGACTTTTCTTATACAGTAATTGCGTTTTTTTTTACAGAAGCTCATCATCGTTGTGCAAAATGTCAAGGTTTATTCAAGGACAATGGAGATTTACAAAATTATTTGAAATCAAACCATGCCATGGATAAAACTGTTTCTAAACGTTGTTCTGATTTATCTGATGACCAAGTCAGTGGTAAAGATCAAGACCCCTATCACACCCACAAAAATCAGTTTGAATCTTCACATTGTTTGAAGCTATTTTCTCGGAAAAATGTATTACTTAGACATTCCCCAGCGCACACGGACGAACAACCTTACGCATGTGAACAGTGCGACGAATAATTTAAACGACAATTTCAATTAATGAAACATATTCGCACCTTTCACGTTCAGCACAAACCTTGCAAAGTAGTGTTACACAAACTAACCACTTTGAAATACCATATGTCGACACACACGGGCGTTCGCAGTTTCAAATGCCGATATTGCGAAAAAAAGTTTTTACGAGCTAGTGATAAAAAATCTCACGAACAAATTCATACCGGTGTTTGCAATTTTAAATGCCAGTTTTGTGATGAAAAGTTTTTACGATCGTGTGATCAAAAAACACACGAACGGATTCACATCGGTGTTCGCAATTTCAAATGCAAATATTGCGAAAAAAAGTTTTTACGAGCAGGTGATCAAAAAGCTCACGAACGGATTCATACTGGTGTTCGCAATTTTAAATGTAAATATTGCGAAAAAAAGTTTTCACGAGCAGGTGATCAGAAAGCTCACGAACGGATTCATACTGGTGTTCGCAATTTCAAATGCCAGTTTTGTGATAAAAAGTTTTTACGAGCGAGTCATCAGAAAGCTCACGAACGAATTCACACTGGTGTTCGCAATTTCAAATGCCAGTTTTGTGATAAAAAGTTTTTACAAGCGGGTAATCAGAAAGCTCACGAACGGATTCACATTGGTGTTCGCAATTTCAAATGCCAGTTTTGTGATAAAAAGTTTTTACAAGGGGGTAATCAAAAATCTCACGAACGGATTCACATTGGTGTTTGCAATTTCAAATGCCAGTTTTGTGATAAAAAGTTCGTAAAAACGGGCAATCAGAAAGCTCACGAACGAAGTCACGTTGGTGAAAAGCCGTATAAATGCAAAGAATGTGTTCATCAACAGAATTAGTTTCGTTTTCAAATGTTGGTTCTTTTTCATTGCAAAAAGGATGTTTATGTTGTTTTCTTCACGGTTATATGTCAAGGTAGATGGTGAGCAACCGGGACAAATGTTGATTGTGTCTGTTGAATTTAATGACATTCTTGCAGCTTTTGTTTGGTTATGTAGTTGTTAGTTTTGTTTATTACCTAGTAGCTTTTTTTTGGAACTGCTCTTCAATAGAAAAAGTCAAAACTATTTGGAATATTTATTGCAAAAACAAATATTTGCGATTATGTCTGTTTTCTTTGCAACGCGCCGTTTGTAGTCTTTCATAAAACATTAAGTTAATTAAGTGTAGAATAAAAAAAATGAACTTCACAATTAATTTTTGTTATGTCAAAGTAATTAGCCAAAGTATTGTTAGTTTGAGCATGCGGGACGTAAGATCAGTGACAGACGAGTCATGCAACTGCTTGCTAGAAATCAAACCAATAGGCGTATTCGATATTAGCAAAAAATATTGTTAATTATGTTACACTGTCGCGCTATGTCAAACAAGCTAAAATGCAAGAAGAAAACTTTAACGTCACCAAATTAAGCATGAAAACAAAGCAGGTATGTTTTAAAGATTGTTGTTACATTGAAGATTGTATAAATATTTTTTTTATGAAGTAAAAAAAACATAATCAATTTATCTGTAAATAGCTAGCTTATTTTTTATGTTTCATATTTTTTATTTAGTTGTGTTTGTGTTTCACATTTTTTATTTGGTTGTAGGTATTTACTGATGATGAAGAATTGGCATTAAGCAACTACATCTTAAAAGCATCGAAGCTTTATCATGATTTGAATAAGCAAGATGTAAAAAAATTGACATATGAATATGGGTTGGCTAAAAAACTTAATGTTCCTGTTAACTGGATAAAAAATAAAAGTGCAGGAGAAGATTGGCTAAAAGGTTTTAGAAGAAGACACAAAAATATTTCACTCCGGCAACCTGAACAAACAAGTCTAGCACGAGCTAGTGCATTTAATAAGCACAATGTAGAAGCCTTTTTTTCAAATTTAAAAGAAGTATTGATTTCTGGTGTGGCTGAAACAATTCCACCCCAAAACATTTATAACTTAGATGAAACTGGGATCAGCACAGTTCAAAAACCAAAGCAAATTTTTGCTGCAACTGGTATTAAACAAGTTGGTCGCATTACATCTGCAGAACGTGGTGAAAATGTAACAATGTGTGCATGCATTAATGCAATTGGCCATGCTTTGCCCCCTGTTTTTATTTTTCCTCGTGTTCATTTCAAAGAACACATGCTTAAAGGTGCACCACATGGTAGTCTTGGTTTAAGTGCACCTTCTGGGTGGATGAATAGCGAGTTATTTTTTAATACTCTAAATCATTTTATATCCCACATGCACATTTCCAAATCCAATCCTGGATTGTTAATTTTAGACAATCACAGAAGTCATCTTGGTTTGGAAATCATTAATCTTGCTGAAAACAATGGTCTTTCAGTATTAACTTTCCCTCCCATTGCAGTCACAGACTCCAACCACTGGATGTAGCTGTTTTTGGGCCCTTTAAAACTTTTTATAATAGCTTTGCTGATGCTTGGATGACAAATCATCCTGGGCGTTCAATTACAATTTATGAAATTAGTGAACTTTCTGGAGCAGCATTTGTGAAAGCTTTTACTCTTGAGAACATTACTTCTGCTTTTAAAGCAACAGGAATTTATCCTTTTAACCCCCAAATTTTTACTGAAGATAGTTTTTTGCCTTCTGCTGTTACAGAAAGACCCTGCTGCTCTTCAACACCTGTTGAACTGGTGAAAAATAATTCCATTTCAACTGATGATGAAAATATTTTGTTAAGAATACATCCCCATCCAAAAATTTTTAGTACCAAACCTAGGCGCCCAACCAAGCAACAAAAGTCTGCTATCATCACCAATCAAACTGAAAAGATAAGACATTCCCCACAAGTGTCTATAGAAGTTCAATCTAGTTCAAAGGATGATGATACATTGGCAGAATCAAGCTGCAACAATGAAAATTCTGTTTATGAAAACAACAATAAAATGATTCATAGACCTATCATTTCTTCATCTATTCCTTTAAAATCTTTTGTTATACTAAAAGTTTACTCACATGCCAAAAAATTTAAAAACTTTATTGCTCAAATTATTAGTGGACCAGATATTGATGGAGATTACGAAATAAAATTTTTAAAAAAATCTTTTCAAATTAAAAATAGCTTTGTGTTTCCTGAAAAAGATGACTTGGCATCGGCCAGTCATGATGATATAATTTGTGTTTTAGAACCCCCATTACCAGCAGCTAGCACATCTAGATTGTCAAATGTATTAAAATTTAAAGAAAATTTATTGGAATTTGATTTATGTTAAGTGCAATAGTATTGTCATAAATGTATTAATTTAGAATTATCTCTATTGGATTTTTTTATTGCTAAAATTTTTTTATAAATTTTACTATTTGCTTTCATTTTTGTTGTAATTGTTATTTACATTGTGTCTAGATTATTTTGTGACCTAAATGTAATGATGAGTTGTCAATTTCTCAATGTAGTGTTTTGTTTCAAAGGTCCCATATATATGTTTCATTGGTCCCACCCCTGTGGGACCAATGAAACAATTTTTTAAAATTATTCCGCAAGCAATAAATAAGGTTTAAAAAATTATAACTTGTTGCAATTGATATCAATGAAAGCTTTACTTGGGTAAAGCGTTCTGTCAAAGTTTCATAAAAATTACTTGAATATTAAAGCAACTAGGCGCAAAAAATAAAAATTGCTTCATTGGTCCCACATCTCCCCTACAAAGTATAGATGTTGTATAAAAGTCATCATCGCACTTAGTAAAGCACGCTAAAACAAGCAAAGCGCGAACCATGTCAGAGTACTATTACGAAGTTGTATTTTACAATTTCAAAGTAATTTATGGGGTCAAAGCACTATAAATAAAAAGTGTTGCCTTACTATAAATAAACTTACCCGAACGAGAACTTGTTGCTGCTGTCATGTCATGGCATTGACGTTGTGCTTCCATTATCTACAATAAATGCAAAAAAGTCAATATTTGCTTACTAATTTATGCACTGACTTGCTCTATAAATAAACAGATGTAAATAATGATCTTTTTTTGACATAAAATGCTACCGCAAAACATACAAGATCGTTTTATATTTGGGTTGAAACATACACCTTAATTTTAGCAAAACTAAAAATTCAAAATTATGCACGTGTTTTTAAAGTATAAACAAGATTTGTCTAGTTGTGAAACATGAGAAATTTTTTGCATTTACAATCAGTGATGGCCATAAAAAAAAAGAAGGAGTGTCCACTTTTTCGTGTTGCAAAATAAATCAATCACTAAAAAAAGTCATCAAGGGTAAGCCATCGGTATGGCAATTCTATAAAAAATAAAGCAACATTTTGCTTAGGGTTAGATGCAGTTTTAGATGCTTTTTAGGAGAGGCCCTTGTGGCCGCTCCGTACTAAAACCATCACTGTTTATAGCGTCTCTGACAACTTGAAAAAACGTAAAGTTTACCAGTGAAAACAAACTCACCAGGATCCTCCGGTGAAGCCAAAACAACAGTCGGACCTTTGTCTTCTGAATCGAATGAAAATTCTATGTCGTAAAAAATAAAAGTTATTTTTTGATTGTATTATTTTACATTCCTGCAAAACATACCTGATCCGCTGCTGCCAATTCGAAACTCATCATCAGATGCTGTTAGAGCATCCAAAAAATCGGGGTCGTTTGCTGAAAAGGATCTTTTGGAAGACATTTTTATCTGAAAATGTAAAACTTGTTTCTTTTTGTTGCTTCTTTATTTTAACCAAAAAGAAAATAATCGTGATGTTAACAACACAAGCACATAACATGAATGAATTGTTGCAGTTTTCTGCCATTGCACATAAAATCAGAATTACTTTAGGGACGGCCATGAAATAAACAAACACAGATCACCGCGCACAGAAACAATAGTCAGCAACACTGATGGTACGATTCCTATCGTAACCAAACTTATAACAAATAAAGAAGTTTTTATACTGCTAAATATGTAGCAGACCGGTGCTTTGCTAAAAAAATCAATTGTCAAAAAAGAATAATTTCTTACTTGTACGCCGATTTCTCTAGCAAATAGTTATTCAAAGTACCAATAGTTATATTTATTACTCTGATAGTTTCTGCAAAGTAGTAAATAGTTATTCAAAGTATCAAAGATATTAGCTAGTTATTTCAACTATGTTTTCCTTCAAAAAAGCAATGTAAAAGAATTGCAAATATCAAAAAAATATAATTAGCTACATAATAGAATATGAACACAGTTTCATCACGATCACTCGCGAAAGCAAAAATATCCGAACAATATAAGCAATCTTTTTCATACAACTTGCTCATTTATTCTCTTTTTGAAAAAATTTTTTTTCTAATGTAAACTTTAGATCTCTAGCTTTTGTTAGAGACTAAGGAAAGTAAAATATTTTGACGCACGGTGGCACAAGAAGAAAAAGACAATTTTGAAAAAAAAAACTAGGGTCAATACTTTTATTTATTACTAACTCATTTTTTATTCAATTTTTATAAATTTTATATCGTTTTAATCACAAAGAAACAGACTTTTAGATGATATAAACTTTGAATTACTCTTTCAACAAATGAAAGCGAAAATACTTAATAAAGTTAGAGCAAATTTTTTTCTCGTTTTTTTAAACAAAAGAGCCCGCTTTTTCGGAAAACGCTCGATAAACCACCCCGTATTAAATTTATAATCTATAAAAAAGAATTATAAATGTTTTTCCAAACTCGAATTTTTTCAGAAAGATTTTAGCTACGAAATGAAATGATTTTAATAAAAACAAAAAATTATTTTTATAGAATTTGCTTATTTAGCTTTGCTGTCTATGTTTTTTACTTCATAAAGCTCTATCAATAATCGTCTCATACAGAAAACCTTTTTGTGACCTAAAATAACAACAAAGAAATTTGGATGCAGCATACCGGTCCCAGAATTTCGTCAAACTTTCTATACAGTGCAAGAAGATTTTCAGAGTCCTTTTTTATTCGTTCAAATAATTATGCTTTCAAAGACAAAACCAATTGTTTTTATCCAACTGCTTTATCATAAAAGTAGGCAACGTGGTCGAGTGGTTAAAGCGCCTGGATCGTGATCGACATTGTCTCGGTTCGAAACCTGCTCGTGCCATTCTGTTGTGTCCTTGGGAAAGACACTTTACGGCACTTTCCCCTGCTTGGTGGTCTTGGCATGCAGTTCTAAATTAAAGTCATATCTATATTAAAAATTTCAAGCGGACAGCTATATCTTGGCATCTCCGGAAGCAGGTTCGGGTAATTGCTTGCCCTATGTATAGCGCCTCCTTTACTTTCCTGCGAGTCAGGAGGATAAATATAGAGATAAAAATAAATGAAAAAAATAATTTAGAAATTTTTAAATACTTCAAATCCGCTAGATGTCATTATAGATTACAAATATACTTTCAATTATTTGTCGTGGTCGTCGTTTGAAGGGCATCCACTCCAGGCCAGACACAAACAGGACTGGGGCCGAGGGTTTATCCTTTTACTAACCCGAACTGCTGCACTGCCTGGATCAGATGCTGGCAGTGATGTCATTAAGCCAGCATCGAGTTTTGTCATCCAAAACAGTCAGACCTCGTGCTCCATGTGGTGCCCGATGTATAGGGCACGCTGTTAGTACATGGTCTGCGGTTTGCTCAGAGGCGCCACACTAGCAATTTGGTGAAGGAGCGAGACCACATTTGTGCATGGACGAATGGAATCGCCCAACACCAGTTCGCAGGCGGTTGAGCTTAACCCAAGCTGCTCGGGGTAAGCCCATCCCGACAGGCCTGGCACCGGTCTCGGGCACAAAAGCACGGAGCCTGGAAGCATTTTCACAATACTCCGTTTTCCATTTGTGATTTTCAGAGGCGCAGATGCCAAGTCTGGCAAGGTTGTCCAAGAGATTCCGCGCACCTGGAACAAACGGGCGTCTGGATCTTAGTCTCACTTGGCGAGTATCTGAGGACCCACTTAAAAAACCATGCAAGATATGATCGAGGTCCAGAGATCCACGGTAAGCCAAGGAGAGTGTCGCTCCCATTCGGCGAAGCTCAGCTGGCTGGATGCCTGAGAGTACAGGTAGGTGGTCCGTTGGAGTGGGACGCAGGCATCCAGTAACTATGCGCAAGGCGTCATTCAAGAGACTGTTAATGAGGCGAGTGTGAGCACTGCGACATCAGACTGGCGCACAGTACTCAGCTGTTGAGTAGACTAGAGACAAGGTGGCTATGCATAGTGTTTTAGCACCAGCACCCCATCCCGAGCCCACGAGTCGCCTCAGCAGTGTGACGCGCGAAGATAGTTTTTTGGGCAATGCCACTAAATGGTGACGAAACGTGAGCGATCTGTCCAGTTTTACCCCAAGGTAAGTAGGGGTTGGGCAGAACGGTAAAAGTCTACCATTGTTGTAGACCTTTAGCTCACGTTTGGCCTGTCGGTTATTTAAGTGAAAGGCTGCCTTCACCGTCTTAGTGTGACTGAGCTTCAACCTCCAGGTCTGGAGATACGCTGACAGTGTGGACATGTCTTGGCTTAATGTCCCTTCCAAGTCCTACCAATTTTCAGAAGAATGCAACAATGCTAGATCATCAGCATAACCAAACTTTCTGGAAATCATGGAAGGAAGATCGTACGTATAGATGTTAAATAGGAGGGGAGCCAAGACCGATTCCTGAGGAACGCCGTTTTTAAGACGGCGTAGCCTGCTTTGCTTGCTGTCACCGGTGGTAAGGGTGAAACTTCGATTTCGGACAAGCTCCATGATCATTTTGACCATGTGCTTATCCGGAAGTAGTCTCAGCAGCTTGCAGGTAAGGCCACGGTGCCAGACAGTGTCATAAGCAGCTGTCAGATCGATAAATACGGCACCGGTCTTCTTTTTACTCTCGAAAGAATCCTCCATGTTCTGGGTTAGGAGGACAACTTGATCTACGGTTGACTTCCCGCGTCGGAACCCAGCCTGCTCTTTAGGGAGCAGTGGATCGATTAATAGTTTAACGCGGGCGTAGATAAGCCTCTCGAGGATCTTGTAGGGGACACAGAGCAGAGATATCGGTCGATAACTCTTTGGGTCCCCCACGGGTTTTGCTGTTTTTGGAATCGCGACCACAAGCGCTCTTCTCCAGATCTTGGGAATTTTGAGTGGGCGCAAACAGGAAGAAAGGAAGTCATATCCGGAAAGAAAAGAATTATTTGTAATCTATAACGACATCTAGCGGATTTGAAGTATTTTCAATATACAGTATACTTTATATACTTATACACTTATAAATATAACTTAATATACTTACAAATAATCGTTATAGATGTCGTTATAGATTACAAATATACTAATATACATTACAAATATACTTCTTTTTTTGCCAACATCATTGGCAATGAAATGCTGTGATTTCATTGCCAATGACATTTATATTTTATTTAATCTCCTGAAGAAGGTTTACTGATTTTATAGTATAGCGAAACGTCGAGTTTTTATTCTTGTTTTTATCTTTGAATAAAGATTTAACAACAGTTTAGAGTCTAATTTTACCTGAAGATCATAAACAAAGATTTTAATAAAAACAAAGAATTATTTTTATAGAATTTGCTTATTTAGCTTTGCTGTTTATATTTTTTACTTCATGAAACTCTATCAATGATCGTCTCATACAAAAAACCTTTTTCTTGACCTGGAATAAATTCTTTTATAACAATAATCAAACCTCACTTTATTCCACCAAGGTTTCTGAACATGCTTATATTTGCCTGACACTCTCGGATCTTAGTAGTTATGTACAAGCAGTAAGGCAGGCGCGCATTTCAACCGCTTGTGATGTAACAATAGTAGAAAGGTTTAGTCTAAGAAAATTCGATCGTTTTGATTTATCAGCTAGACCAGTGTTCTTCAAACTTTTTTCATCGCGACCCATTTTCCACGGTCAAATTTTTTCGCGACCCCTAAAAAAAGGTCTTCATCTAGAATCGATCTCTGATTTCGCTATTTTCGCCCCAAAATCAAGGTGTTCTCTAAAAAAAAAAAAAAGGTCTTCATCTAGAATCGACCTCTGATTTCGCTATTTTTGCCCCAAAATCAAGGTGTTCTCTAAAAAAAAAAAAAAAGGTCTTCATCTAGAATCGATCTCTGATTCCACTATTTTCCCCCCAAAATCAAGGTGTTCTCTAAAAAAAAAAAAAAAAAAGATCTTCGCTTCGAATTAATCTTGTATTTCGCTACTTTTCTTCCAAAATCATCGTAATCTCTAAAAATCCAAAATTTAAAATCTCTCGCGACCCCCAGTTTGAAGAACACTGAGCTAGACTGTGTGAGGTCAGACAATGTTTTATAATTACACTCGCTGCCAGATAAATGCTACTAAATTACATTCCCAGTAACGTTTAGAGTCCTTTTTTATTCATTCAAATAATCATGCTTATAATGACAAAACCAATTGTGTTTATCAAACTACTTATCATAATTTTAAAATTTTTAAATAATTGAAATCCGTTAGGTCTCATTATAAATTACAAATGCACTTTCACTTTCTTTTAAAATCCGTTCGATGTCGCTAAAGATTAAAAATCTACTTTCACTACCGGTACCTTATATTTTTTTACTTTTACGTTTCGTTCATTTTATTTATCCTCCTGAATCGAGGGAAAGCGACGGAGGCGCTATACGTAGGGTAAGCAATTACCCCGACCTGCTTCCGGAAATGCCAAGATATTGCTGTCCGCTAGTAATTTATTAGAGATATTACTGTAATTTAGAACTGCTTGCCAAGATTACCAAACAGGAGAAAGTGCCGTAAAGTGTCTTTCCCAAGTACACAACAGAATGGCTTTTTTTTTCCACGGCTGTGATTTTCATTGCCGAGACGTTTGTTTCGTTTAATCTGCTGAAGAAGGTTACTAATTTTATAGTATAGCGAAACGTCGAGTTTTTATTCTTGTTTTTATCTTTGAATAAAGATTTAACAACAGTTTAGAGTCTAATTTTACCTGAAGATCATAAACAAAGATTTTAATAAAAACAAAGAATTATTTTTATAGAATTTGCTTATTTAGCTTTGCTGTCTATATTTTTTTACTTCATAAAACTCTATCAATGATCGTCTCATACAAAAAACCTTTTTCCTGACCTGGAATAAATTCTTTTATAACAATAATCAAACCTCACTTTATTCCACCAAGGTTTCTGAACATGCTTACATTTGCCTGACACTCTCGGATCTTAGTAGTTATGTACAAGCAGTAAGGCAGGCGCGCATTTCAACCGCTTGTGATGTAACAATAGTAGAAGGTTTAGTCTACGAAAATTCGATCGTTTTGATTTATCAGCTAGACCAGTGTTCTCCAATCTTTACAAAAAGCGACCCAAGTTAAAGAATTTATTAACAATATCAGTACACGCTACCCCAAAGCAAATACAAAATGATTCAACTACAAATTTGAAATGTTAATAGCCAATGGTGGATATTCCAATTTAGGGGCCCGAGGCAAGAATTTTCAAAAATTGATGTTGTCTGAGAAAAAAAAGAGGTCTGATCTTGGCTTGCATATTTTTCTCCCAAAATCAAGGTGTTCTCTAAAAAAAAAAAAAACGTCTTCACTTCCATTTGCTCTCAGTTTTCCCTATTTTCGTACCAAAATCAGGGTGTTCTCTAAAAATCGCTAGACAAATATCACCAATATAGAAACCAATTAATTTTGTTTGAACAACTGTACACAGTTTAGCTCAGGAATTTCAAGTGCAGAATTCCAGTAATAAAGCGACCCCAAAAAATATTCAAACGACCCCATTTGGGGTCGCGACCCACAGTTTGACGAACACTGAGCTAGACTGTGTGAGGTCAGACAATGTTTTATAATTACACTCGCTGCCAGATAAATGCTACTAAATTACATTCCCAGTAACGTTTAGAGTCCTTTTTTATTCATTCAAATAATCATGCTTATAATGACAAAACCAATTGTGTTTATCAAACTGCTTATCATAATTTTAAAATTTTTAAATAATTGAAATCCGTTAGGTCTCATTATAAATTACAAATGCACTTTCACTTTCTTTTAAAATCCGTTCGATGTCGCTAAAGATTAAAAATCTACTTTCACTACCGGTACCTTATATTTTTTTACTTTTACGTTTCGTTCACTTTATTTATCCTCCTGAATCGAGGGAAAGCGACGGAGGCGCTATACGTAGGGTAAGCAATTACCCCGACCTGCTTCCGGAAATGCCAAGATATTGCTGTCCGCTAGTAATTTATTAGAGATATTACTGTAATTTAGAACTGCTTGCCAAGATTACCAAACAGGAGAAAGTGCCGTAAAGTGTCTTTCCCAAGTACACAACAGAATGGCTTTTTTTTTTCCACGGCTGTGATTTTCATTGCCGAGACGTTTGTTTCGTTTAATCTGCTGAAGAAGGTTACTAATTTTATAGTATAGCGAAACGTCGAGTTTTTATTCGTGTTTTCATCTTTGAATAAAGATTTAACAGGAGTTTAGACTCTAGTTTTACCAGATTATAAACAAAGATTTTAATAAGAAGAAAGATGAAGAAAAAATTGACGCTGAGGCAATGTTTCTAAACCTTTTTTTTGCCATGCCCCATCTAATCAATTCTAAAATTGCGATGTCCCCCATTTGGTGATACATAACTGCAAGAGTCTAAAAAATATTTGGGGGCAATTTAGTTTGCTTAAAACTAGTGAAGACAAAAAAGTCATCACTTTGAAACTGTCTGATTTCTTTATTTTTGCCCCAAAAAACTAATGAAAACTAAAAATTGTCACCACTTTGGTTTCTTCATTTTAGCTCAGAAAACTTCAGTGGCCCCCCTCTATTTTTTCAATAAAATTGATTGGCAATGTCTTAAGCCTCCATGCCCCACGTTGAAAACCATTGCGCTAAGGTGTCGCTGCCGCAAAAGTTTTGGAATACCCGTATATAAGTGGAGATACAAAAAATAAAAATATATTTCACGTAAGTAGGTGTTCAAGTTAATTTATCGATCATTCTAATCGCTGTTTTACCTTGGACAAGGTGGTTTTGTTCTCAAACGTGCAAACATTTTGTTTTTTATAGTACCTGTTTTGAGGGAGCAACATTTATCTACCGATTACGAACCTAATCAAAGAGTTTTTGACCCATGTTTTAGGTAAATCACAGCCCATCCCCTAAATATCTATCTTTTTGCAAAAGCGGCCCGTAGGCGTAAAAAAGCTAAATTTTTTTGCAAAAAATTGTTTTCACGAAGTTGTATTTACCCAAAAACTATCTTCATCTTTGGCCATCATAAAAAATCATAACGTATTAGCACAGAAATTATTTCATAACGTGAGGGGTGCTATGCGACAACATCAAAAAATTTTGGATGAATCTTAGAATCGGTTAATACGTAAAATGTTTGTATTGCTTATAATAGCGATGAGAAAACACAATATAAAAAATACCATTACGAAAAGAACAAAACTATTTACGTGTTGGATAGCATTCAGTAATAATAGGAGTAATACACAAATTTATATAGTGCTTTTTGCAGAAAACTAATTTGATCAAAAGCGCTTTACAACAAAAATTAAAGTAAAAATCATGTGACACTACAACATTATCATAATATCAACTGAAAAAAGCAAGAGTTCGAAGATGAGTTTTTAATAACATTTTAAATTGGGAAAGCGATTGAAATACTTTTAATTGATTAGGTAAATTATCCAATCATAAAGGACCACGATTACCAAATTTGGGAAAAGTACGAGGGACAAAAACAAAATCAGCATCAAAAGAATCCAAGCACCAAAGCAAAGCACTATTGAACACCTTGAATACATGCGATTAAATTTGAAATATGAGGCGGAAACGCACAGGTAAGCAGCGTAATTTCATAATGGGAGTTACCAGAGCGGATTTATGGGCACAAGAAACAAGCCTGGCTGAAGTATTTTGCATTCTTTGGAAACAATATAATGCAGAGTGGGCGGATCATAATACAGAACATTGAAGTAATCGAATTGAGAAGTAACAAGAGCATTAATGTAAGTTTTACAAATTTCTTCGTTAATATATTAAATACTTACGAATTTTACCAATATTACGAATACGAAAAAATAGTTTTTAACAGCACTATTGATTTGGTTATTCATGGAAAGGTTACAGTCGAAAAAAACACCTATATCTTTCACAGAATTTGACAGTGTTATAAAGAACATTTTACAGATTTTTGATGTTTGCGACTAAAAAGAATGCATTGAGTAGCATCTAATAATCTAACAAACAAATGGCTAGAAGAAACTTTTTTCTATTCTATACAAAATAAAAAAAGCATTACGGAAAATAACGAACTGCGCAAAAGAATAACGAAGCATATGTGCTCGCAGTGATGGCCTTACAAAAGGTGGGGTCCAGTGCAAGAAAAAAAAGGGGCCTCTTTTTAGTGTCTTTAAAGTTTTTTTCGTCCCAAAATATAATGACCATTGAAAATGAAAAAGGTCATCAGCTTCAATTGATATCCAAAATCTCTATTTTCCTCTCAAAACTATAGTGATGCCTAAAAAAAGTCATTACCTTTAATCGAGTACATGACCACAGGGGGGCCACCGTCATACCGCTACTATGAAAAAATAGAGCAATATTTTGCTTAGGAAACCACTTTTTGAACGTTTTTCAGTGGGGTCAGTTGCGGTAACGGAGAAACGCAATTTTTTCTTTTCTATGTAGTAGTACAAAAATACAAAACACCAATAATTATTACAAAAATAGAAAAATAACAATACAAAAAGTGTTAAAATAATAAAAGACTGTCAAAAACTAAACCAGGTCCAAACTTGCAAGGCAAGTGAAAAAAAGCAATGTAACTGAAAAGGTTTTTACGATTCGGTTTTATAATTTTTGTGATACAAGTTTCGTGACAGCATGTAAATTGTAGCTTTAACACGAAAGCCAATCACAAGTGGTACGTTTATACTGTTGCGATTGCGTTGATCACGTGAACACAAATATCGAAAGCCAACGTCCGTAGCTCTAGTACGATCTTTTGCGCGTTAGGTTCTTGAATCAGGGGTTGTATGGTCATAGCCGTACCTGCCGGGGGTGCAGGGGGGGCAATTGCCCCCCCAAGTTTCTAAGATTTGGGCAAAATTAAGGTTTTTCGGGCAGTGAGAAGAAAATATTTGGGCAAAACCATAATTTTTTGGGCAGCGATACGAAAAATTTGGGCAAAGTTAGGAAATTTAGAGAGGTGACGATGATGAACTGCAAAAAATAATAACTCAAATTTAGGTAAAGACCTTTTTTTTTTTTTTTTTTAGAGATCACCTTAATTTTGGGACGAAAATGGAAAATTAGGAGAGTGAATTTAAGTGAAGACCTTTTTTTTTTTAGAGATCACCATGATTTTAGGACAAAATTGGTTTTTCGTCTGAGAATCTCAGACAATTTTTTTGTCGTATCCGAAATGCATCATAAAATCATAATTTGGGCAAACGTCACAAAATTTGGGCAAAACTTCATTGCCCCCCCAAAATTTTTTGGGCTGGTACGGTTATGTGTATGGTACCAATGTATCATGACCTTTTCCAAGGTAATTCACCTGCAAAATATTAAGTTATTACTTTGCAGTTCTTCAACAACTCACGCAAGAGAAAATAACACTTTACACTGTAATAAAAGTGGAGATCTTTTTTTGGTCTTGGCTTGTACGTTGGAAGAAAAGGAACCGTGTTTGTCTTACTACCACGTTTATCTTGCCATATAATATAAGACAATACTTTAAACTACAATTCGCAATAATGCAAAAATTCGATATTGATAATGATCAAATTAGCAGCGATTTTAGGATTTCAGCTTTGTTTAGCGACATTAGATTGATATAAGGTTTTATGTCAGGCAATACTGTACTAGGTCCTTTTGGCAGCTAATACTTGCTTCATTGATTTATAACTGTTGTTGATTTTCGCTTTGGATAATCGCTGTCAATTTTCGCTACAAGAAAGCGCTGCTTTGGATTCTTAGGTTGAAAAAATTTGTTAAAAGTGATAGCCGCGGTAGTTTAGCAGTTAACGAGATTGAGGTTCGCTGCGTGACGTCTTCGCATTAAAACTCGTCTTGCCGAAACTGAAGTTAGACAGAGAGAAAACGCGTTGATGTATTAAGCTGCTTTGAAAGTTGTTTTGAGTAGAATTGAAAGTTAATATTTCGTGATATTTACGGTGGTCGATAAATTGATAACTTGAAGAAAGTGGCCTTGAAAAAATATTTCGGTATGTAGAATGTTTTTATAGACGTTTTTAATTGGCAGTAAATAATTAGTGTTTTAATTGGTTAATTGATTTGGTTTGTTGTTATTTACAAAATTTGAATGATTGTCGTGTTCATTTTAATAAGCATATTTTATTTGGATTCTATTTGTACATGAATGCACGTAATTTGTTGCAGATAAACCGCATTAACACCAAAATTACATTGGTTCTAATGAAAAGAAAGGTGTAAAGTGTACAAATTGCGCGTTGTCGAAAGAAAATCTAACAATTTTATCAACCACGACCTATCTCGCTTATGTTCCTTACTTGGGTGTTCAAGGCCATCCAGTTGAAGTAATTAACAATAATCTATTCGTTATATTTGTGATTTCTCCTTGGTATGAATTGGAAGTACAATATTGCTGTCCCTTATACAGTATAAACAGTGATGGCCTTACAAAAAGGGGGGCCTGGTGCAAGAAAAGTAAGGGGGATCACACTATTTAGTGTACTAAAAAAAGATACCTGAAGCCATTTTTAGTGTATGAAAACAAAGTAATCCCTTAAAAAAAAGGTGATCCAAAGATTATTGAGTGATCCAAAGCATGGAGAGACAAAGTGATCATTTAAAAAAAAGATTTTCAATTTACAGAGGGCCATTATAGGGTGATCCAAAGCATGGAGAAGCACTTTTACTGTCTCAAGACATTGTGATCTCTAAAAAAAGTCTTCACTTCCACAAGCACAAGTGACACAACAACCTAAAGAACAAAAACCTGCTAATTTTCAAAATTTTTCTTTTCTTTTTGACATGTCATCGACGTCCTGGTGCTGCTATAAAATTATAGACCAATTTTTGGTGTAGGGGGCCACTTTTTGATCTATTTTAGGGGGACCTGGTGTGGCCGCTCTGTTTGCACCCTATTAAAGCCATCACTGAATACAAAGCATGTGTACAATTTCTAAAATTTAAAACTCACAATAAAAATACTATTTTTTAAAAAATTTCAAATCAGTAAAGCAGTAAATCAAGTAAAGGCTTGTTTCAGAAATAATTCTAGGGCTATTTTTTTGTTCTACATCGAAATCTGTTTTTGAAATAACATATTTTCTGTACATTTGAAATAGAAAAAAAAAGTTTATACAAGACTACAAAAAACGGGGATATTTAGTGACTCTTGTAGAAGTCAGGGAAAACAGGTCTCCTCAAGAAGTCACTGTAAGCATTTTTTTGTGAAACTAACTTTACATCCCCCTTATTGTACTAGGATGGAATAAAAAAAAACTAAGGGGAAAATATCTCTTTAAAAAGTAATAGTAACGACAGGGGTAATCTGGGCTAATTTCATGAACAAAATTCGCTTACGGTGACTTCTTGAAGAGACCCAACAGATATTAGTGCTCACACTTCTAGAATGGCCGCGGCCGGATTAAATTAAAATAAAATTTGTCCAATTTTATAAACAAATATAATAAAACCAACTATCAAGAAATGTCAAAGCATTCTAATATGATTGCAAATAATTAATCAAATCAACTTACTTTCATTTCAAGAGCTAAGTACTTTCACCGCCATAATGACTTTCACTGTCTCGATGACGTCACCAGCGTTATTCATACGTATAATTCAGAAAAAGAAAGGGATGCACAATTTAGACGAAACACTTGCTGTTCCAAAATCTGTTTTTGAAATAACATATACAACTAAAATCGGCTTTCGAAAAACATAATATTTCTAAAAACTTACTTGATTGACAGTTTTCTTACACTGTATATGCTTTACTTCATAAAGCTTTATTAATACAGAAAATCTTTTTTTTTTCATAGTTCTGACCCCATAAGCTAAAATAGAATTGATCACATTGAACAACTTATATCTATTTCGTTCGTTACAGGCATTTTAGATGTTTTTTGCTAATTAAAAATTCTGACTTCAAAGCAATGCGCAGCCGTTTATACTGTATTAATAAAGGACGTGCGCATTTGCTAGAGCAATTGTTACGTAAACCTGAAACATCAAAGGATTTTTCAGAAAAGTTTAGCAAAAAAATTTGCCCTATGACTCACTTTAAAACAAATACCTATACCTTCTGGGAAGGTTTCCCGGCTTCAAAGAGTTCTGCCAGATATCAGAGGGCCAGACATCTTGATCGACAGCCAGGCACGATCTTGATCTTAAAGATCTTCAAAATCCCTTCTACGATAAACCACTAAATGGGACTACTTAAATCTTTAGCTTTGTAGTAACTTCTTGTATAGATCTTATTTGGAAAAAAGTTTTTAATTTAAAATTCATCAGTTCTTCTGGCATACTTAGAGGCAAGTTAAACTTCAACAAATGCAACAAGAGGCGTGATATAATTTTTAAAGAAAAACTTGTACGTAAAACAACGTTTCGTTCGTTACGTCGGGCGGACTTCTTCAGGTAAAAACAACAGCCAATGGCCAACGTATCTAAAAAACAAAACAAATAATCCCGATGGTCTGAGGCAGCCTAAACAACAACAACAATTTATTAATTTTGTGCAACAGAACTAAAATCAACAGGTTGAAAATTCATATTCTTCATAAAATTTTTATTTTACGCCAGGGGCGGATAAGCCCGTTCGAAAATTTTTTCGGTGGGTCGGTGCTTTTGTAGACCAATTTTGTAATCAGTCGAAACTTTTTTATATTATGAATAATTACTAGGACAAGTTTTTATTAACTTATAAAATTGGAAAACTTGCTTTTTTAAATAATAAAAATTGAATTTTTATTGACCTATGGAGTTTTATTTTAAGAATAACCACAATAAAACCAAAAAATGCTTATACAAAATGTATTGTATACATCCACACATTCACAGGCTGCCTCTTGGTTTCTGAGAGAGCCGTTTGGCTGTGGCTGTCCACGAAGAACTTTTTTGAGCATGTAATTACGCATTCACATAGCTTGCAAAATAATTCATTCACCGGAGTTTTACTAAACTCTGCAGAAAACTCATTCACGATATTGTGCTGCTGAACTTTCACTTTTGGCATTCCGTTCACCTAACAAGTCTAATATAATTTGTGTCTAAAAACCAGGGCGTCGAGAACCGTTTAAAATAACGTTCCGGTTCAGGTTCAAATTCGGCATATTTTATTTTTAAAGGTTCAGCAAAACATTTTTTTAGGTTCAGTTCCGGTTCGGGTTTAGCAAAAAAATGTTTTCGGGTTTAGTTCCGGTTCAGGTTCTACAAATTTTTTTTTGGGGTTCAGTTCCGGTTCGGGTTTGGAATATATCTTGTTTGTCTATTTCTGACAAGCGTTAGGACTGTAAACACAATTTGTTACATCATGTTATCATGGGCGTCCGCAGACGCGCTTCCTGGAGGAGTGATCCCAAGCAGTCGGAAACACAAAAAATATTTTTAAAAAGGGTTTTTTAAAAAACTCTGGTACAGGTTTTAAAAAATGAAATTAAACTAATTCACCGGCATGGGTCTTGGTTGTAAAAACCAAGTCTTACCAATAAATTTATAGTAATGATCTTGCGAGCGCAAAAAGCGGAAACGGAAGTTTTTTGTTGTTTTGTGATCTCAAAACTTTCTTATAGATTGTGTTTATATGAGTTTATATAGATCTTTTTTGGACTAGCCGCTGATACACTTGTCTAATAATTTTTTGATAATTTTTTAGTGGCGGCCTTCACGCAGAAGGTTTACTAGTTATAAAGCGTCATTAAGGTTCATTTTTACTACGAGGGTAGATTGGAGTATTCTTTGTTTCTTTTAATGATTTTTTCTTCGTTTTGCCTTTTAAGCGCGGAAAGAAGTAAAAATATTGATAGAACAAACAAAAAAACTTCGTTCCACGCCGGTAGTGGAAACGGGCCTTTATCTTAGGCAGTCTAAACTTTTAAAGTTTAAACAAATTAAACATTTAGTCATTCAAGTTTATAATTATAAAAAATGCTTTATAAAAAACGCATAAAGGCTCTTTTCACACTATGAGCGTGGAATGGAGTACAGTGGCGAGCAAAAAAGTAAAATTTTTATTTTGTTAAATTTTTTAAAAATATCTTAGTTGAAATTAAATTGTGTTTCTAAAAAAAAAAATTAATTAATATTGGATTTAATATAAATTTTTGTACTCTTTTTGACGATATATTACTTGATAAATTTAATTAATTTTAAAAATGATATTTTTTAAAAATCTTAAAAAATAAAAAAGTCTTACTTTTTTCGTTCGCCACTGTATTCTTTGCTTGATTTATTGACTTTATTTGCTTCACTTAGATTTTAAGCTCGAAAAAATAATCAAAAATAACAAAAAATGCTTTATTCCACGCTCGTAGTGGAAACAAGCCGTAACTTTCTTAAGTTTTTAATGCATATTTATGTATTATTTTGTAAAATTTGAAATTTGATAAGGCGAGTCCCCCTTTTGCTACCCCTGGCGGACGTCCATGCACCTAGTGCACATATTTTTGCTTTATTTCTCGGCTGATAAAGTAGTTTATCACGTTTCTTTATTGGCACAAAATTGCTGAAACAAATTCTGGCAACTTCAAACGGTAACCTTTGATTTAATAATTACATCTAGAAATAAATAAAAAATTAAATCAGTTTGTTGTATAAGATTTTTTTCTTAAGATAACTGAAATCAAGCTTTGCAATTTTGTATATTAATCACTGCTTGCTTACATACTGGTACTAAGAACTTGCTGCTTTTTATTTTAATAAGTGTATAGCGATGGAAGGGTAAAAATTAGGTATGGGTCCAATTATTGAAAAAAAGTCTTAAATTCAAGCAAATTCAAATTTACGGGAGACAATCATTTCTCAATTCGTAAAACCAGCAAAATTGTTTTTCAACATTTGATTATAAAAAAACTTTTTCGATAAAACACTAGCTTATGATATTGGTAGAAAAATACTCTGGCTCCTTCATAATGTTTTGTTTGCCAAGCTGTCTAACTAATGGCGACCAAAACTATTTAGTTTTAACTCAAAGTCAGATTGTGCTACTAAATTTTGTTTGCAGGGTATATATAATTTGCCTATGGTTTCTCGGTTCCATTCTACATGAAGATAACTCACGCAAAATTTTTGTATAAACCAGCAAATACGTGGTTTTATTTTATTTTTTTTTATTTCATCTCTATATTTATCCTCCTGACTCGCAGGAAAGCGACGGAGGCGCTAATACATAAGGTAAGCAATTACCCCGACCTGCTTCCGGAGATGCCAAGATATTGCTGTCCGCTTGTAATTTAATAGAGATATTACTGTAATTTAGAACTGTTTGCCATGACCACCAAGCAGGGGAAAGTGCCGTGAAGTGTCTTTCCTTCTTGTATTAAAAGTTTATTTGTCCTGTTGCTACAATTTTGGTAGGCCTGAAAGTTAACAAAAATTTGATTTTAACGTAACACTTGATAAATGAAAAAGCACACTAGATAAACGTTGTTTACATACAGGTTCGAGTATTGGTTATTTTACCATACTTTCTCAACATTGAATCTGCAAATTAGTAAATCAGACAATATCATATATCAAATCAATTTAATTGCCCTCTAAAGAAATGCTGAAAACCATTTTTTGTTCAATAAATACTTACCAACAATCAACGTAGATTTAACATTATTAAAATAGTTAAAATATATGAGATTAACATTAAAAAATAGCAAACAAACTCAAAACAACGTTACTAGTAGAACTTTTATTTTTTTAAAATGTCAAGATTTACGTTACTTCAGCTAAAATGCTTACCAAACTTAATTAATTTTTAATAACATTACAAATATTTAAACATTATTTTGTAGCATTAATTTAACGTTACCCTATTTAAAGTTTAGTTAAAACACATCTGTTAAATAAAGTAATTTTTTGACAAAGGTTAATCGAACTTGACAATTTTTTCTACTCCGTAAACAATTTAAAGTACTGTATAACAATAAATTTTCCTTACCATTGAACATTTAAAAAAGATGAAATATATACACGAAAAATTTAACATTAAATTGAGGTTTATATGTCATCTGTGCAGTCTTGTTCCAACGTAAATAAGTAGTTGTTTCGTACAAGCAATACGTTTTCGGGCATATTCGAGTCCATTGTTGAGCGTTTCGAAAACGAAATAAATTTTAAGCTGCAGAACGCTCTTTCCACGCTAACTTGTGTGGCTGGCACTCCGAATAATAAAGAAGCAAGTGTGTACAACTTTGAAAATTGGTCCTTTTGGCTTCTCCAATACTTCAAAATGTTTTGATCTTTCTTTATCCGTGGCTCTTGTTGAAAAGCCTTTAAATCGTTGCTAATGTCTAAAGAGCACTTTGCAACATATAAAGTTTAAAGCTTGCTTTAGGAAAAATGAACTTTTTTCATAATTTTATAAACCATAAATAATACAGTAGGTCTACAACAAATGTTCATTAAACCGAATTTTAGTCATTTTGCATAAAATCATACAGCAAAAGATCTTCCATTCTTTTTCATTTTTATTTTTTTTTATTTTATCTCCATATTTATCCTCCTGATTTGCAGGAAAGCGACGGAGGCGCTTATACATAGGGTAGGCAATTTCCCCGACCTGCTTCTGGAGATAACAATATATTGCTGTCCGCTTGTAATTTAATAGAGATATGACTGTAATTCAGAACTGCTTGCCAAGACTACCAAGCAGGGGAAAGTGCCATAAAGTGTCTTTCCCAAAGGCATAACAGAAGGGCGCGAGTAGGTTTTGAACCGAGATCATGTTGATCATAAGTACGGCGCTTTAACCACTCGACCACACTGCCGTTATTCTACTTAGCTTACGATTGGTCATAGCCGTACGTGGCGAGGGGGGCCGCAATTGCCCCTCCCCCCAAGTTTCCAAGATTATTTTTCGGGAAGCGACAAGAAAACATTTGGCAAAACCAAAATTTGTGAGCAACAATATGAAAAATTTGAATAAAATTTAGGGCAGTGACAATGATCAACTGCAAAAAATACTACGAAATTTAGGTGAAGAGCTTTTATTTGAGAGCACCTTGACTTTGGGACAAAAATTGAGAAAGATGAGACTAATTTCAAGTTAAGACCATTTTTTATAGAGAACACCATGATTTTAGGACAAAATTTGCTCTTCGTCCGAGAATCTCAGACAATTTAAAGAAATCTTTCCTATCCTTTGCCGGCAATACCTAACAAACGTCGACAATTTTTAATGCAATGATTTAACTTTTCGTTCAGCGACAAGCAATACTCGCACGACACCAACGGCTTTCTATTTTAGTCAGCGCTACTAACTACAAATTCTTTTTTGACAACGGTACTTCTAATGAGACACGAATTAGCTCTTTTGATAGACTTATGGGCTGTCAAAGTCTCTGACCTTTTACCACTTTTGCTCAGCAATTTTGCCACAAAGTCAGTGGACTTCTTGTTTTCCTAAAGAGTGACAAATTTCAACAACGACTCAAAACTAGGATTCGCAACTAATTATTATTGCGATAATTAATAAAGTGGTTTCTAACACAAAGAGTTTACCTCTTTTTTTGTTAAAATTTTTTGTTAAATTTTTGTTAAAAGAACCCTCTAAAGGTCTTGTCTTTGGTATGCTAAAGTCAAAATTGGCAATCTAACAGCTGAGTTTTAAATTCTCTTCAGTCTGATAATTCAGAATTCTTTAAAAGCGGACAATATCTAACTTTACGCATAAGACTTTCGGAGTTGAACCCACCACAAACAGCAAAACGCAACGCAAGGTTTCCCTCTCCTGTCTTGATCGTACGCTGGTTTGTGATTTACTGCCAGGATTACGGCATGCGATGAAGCTCTAATACTTTTAGATTTTATAAACATCTACTATAAATCCCAAAAAGGGGAACTATAATGCACGTATCTTATTATTAAATAGGATAAATGACGTGTTATAGCCATCATGATCTAGACGTGAGGCCTGTTTTGAAAGATCCTTACGCTGGATAAGGACTCTAATCTCGTCGTTGTAGACTCCCCGCCGATACTTTGGATCCATTGCTCCTGGCGTTCACTTGAGTCTTGATGAGAATCTGATAGGTCCAGGCGTTCACTCTTTCTATTTCCATTTGTACTAGGTCTACAATAAAGATTCACAAATTGATTGTAGGCATGTGGTATACTTCACCTTGTTCAATCTCAAGCCATTCTCGCGTCACGACCGCCTCTTGACTCATTGCTCTAATGACAAGCTAGGTCACCTGTTGTTCGGTACACCAGGGTTGTATCATTTTTTAACCAGGGTTTGGGTTCACATTTTCGTTGCTATGTACATTTTCAGCGTCTTTGCCACAAAAAGGGTTTGGCCTTTGTAATAACATTCTTACAAGTTTCTGATGATGAAAAGCGGCTTTTAATTCATAAAACACCTTTGTGGATTTGCCTTATACATCTGAGTGGGGCGAACTACTGGCACCCCGCGTATACAAAAATTGTTCCTTCCCATCAGCTTTGGGATTAATCAAATGAAGGTTTTCTTCCCTTTTCTTCTGAAGTCACCACCTTCTCATCTGATACTCTCCGATTAAACCGTGACCCAACAGTTGATCGAATGATACTTGATCGAAACAACACTTGATCGAAACGACACTTCATCGAACGACACTTGATCGAAACGACACTTGATCGAAACGGGATTTAATCGAAATGACACTTAATCGAAACGGCACTTGATCGAAATGACAGTTCATTAAAACAAATTGATTTCCTAAATTTTTGTATGAAATTCAAACTTACACTTTTTTATATAAATTTATAAATGACATTTAAGCAAAGACCTAAAGAAGTTTTGGCTTTCAACTAAAAGTAAAAAGTAATAAAGGTCTTCAACTAAAATTATTTTTATTTGAAGTCCAAAACTCTTTTAGGTCTTAGCTCAAATGTCGTTTATAAATCTATATGTTTGCGTGACGCGAGCTTAATATACATTAATATGTCAACCCGACATTTAAGCATTAGAGTTAGGAAGGATTTGGACTTTAACTTTCAGTACCAAGTGCAATAAAAGATTATGTAAGGTGTTGTAATGTTTGTTCTTCTATCAAATAAAATACAAACTCTCTTAAAATAATGAAAAAGTGTCGGTCCGAATTTCATACAAAAATATATAAAACATTGTTTATTAAATATTAAATACCTCGTAAAATTTATCAAAAAGTTTAATTTTAGCTTAAATAAATTGTAAACTTTATGCAAATGGTTCTTCTTTTCCTAACTTGTAAAACAACAATTCTAGATTTTGATTTAAGCAGCCGTTTCTTTCTTTCTAATATAAGACGACATAATTAGCAAATGTAACAAAGTTTTAAACTTATCTCATCAGAACTATATTAACAACTGTTGAAGATTATGAAAAGTAATACACTTAATGTAAACTTGCAATTTTTAAATAAAAAACAAAGTAACAAAAGGTCACTTCAAAAAAAGATCTATAATCCAAAATAAACAAATAAGTTTATGTAAGTTATTCAAACAAAAAAAAATTATATTTTAAAACCTATTTTCTATAAATGCACAATTAAATTATTATTTTTTTTTGTGAACTGTCATTTCAATCAAGTGTAGTTTCGATCATGTGTCATTTCGATCAAATGTCGTTTCGGTCAAGTGTTGTTTCGATCAAATGTCGTTTCGATCAAGTGTCGTTTCAATAAGTGCCGTTTCGGTCAAGTGTCGTTTCGATCAAGTGTCGTTCGATCAAATGACTTTTCGATTAAGTGTCGTTCGATCAAGTGTCGTTTCGGTCAAGTGTCGTTTCGATCAAATGTCGTTTCGATCAACTGTCGTTTCGGTCAAGTGTCGTTTTGATCAAATGTCGTTTCGATCAAGTGTCGTTTCAGTCAAGTTTCGTTTCGATTAAGTGTCGTTCGATCAAGTGTCGTAGAACCCCGATTGAACACCCAAGTGCTAGTGGTCTTTCTACTGTTAGAACACGTGAAGCTATGCTCTGACAGTGCTTTTTCACTTTTAACGGCTGCCTTAAGTAGGATTCCTCTGAAGCAGTGAGTCGAAAGAAAACGTCTCTAGTCTCTATACATGTAAAAAAATATTGGCCCAACGCCTCCTGGAATTAGTTTTCCCAAACCTGCGTTGGTCAAGCTTAACCCCTCCAAATTGACTTTCTTCTATTTCACTCAAAAATGCACAAATGGGTATGCATTCTACGGCGGCATGTGAGTGCTGACAAAGGAGTAGACAGCTGAGCACGTAATAACATCCTGCCCATCTATCACCCTCCAAATGAAGCGCGTGCTCTCTCAGATGTTGCAAGAGCCTGGCAACCTGGCTGATGGAAACACGTCCGGCCATTTAGTGGAACTTCCAGCACTCTTCCATCTTCCCAAAGCAAAAATGAAAAGAAGTTGATGTCCTTACTATTAGCCTGAATCAAGTAGACTGTTGGTTAAAGTATCCACTTTTCTCCAAGGAGAGCAAATTTTGCTAGCCTGTTCTTCTGTTGATATTTATCTCAACACTTATTGCACACGTAAGAACAAAATTTATCAAGATGATTGGTACAGAAAGATGCGGTATTACGTTATGAAAAAATTTCCTACCGTGCAACTATATACGGTATTTTTGTAAAGTACGGAATTTCTGTAGAATATTTTTTAAAAATACAAAGTACGGAAAACCATTCCTTACTGCACCGTACCTGATTGCCTGCTCATCAACGCTTGCTAAGCGAATTCGTATTTGGGACTCATATCATTAGCTTCCAAGTGACAAGTCCCAGTAATTGGCAAATTACCATACAAATGATGATGATGATGAATTGGGGGTTCTTTCGGGATGACAAACGAATAAACTCTCGGCTCCGGAAGGAGAAGAAAATTGATAAGTTCACAAATGCTAGATGAGGACCATTTGTGCCCATAATACTGCATTTAAATGTTAAAGGCCTAAGTGCAAATAAAATCTGCGCTATCATCCAATTGGCCACCAGCACAAGGTTCTAGTCATCCTCTTACAAGAGGCCCATTGCACTAATACAGACCAGCTAGCATTACTACATTTCACACTGGCTGTTTGGTGTCAAACAGGAAGCATGGCCTTGCTAAGTTTGTCCACGAGAAACGTAGTTGGATTTTTGTGAATCAATCCTGATAGAGATCAGCAATTCAGTGATTGTGTGTGGACATTGATGGTTGCAAAATTGTAAATATCTACAAACCACAAACCTCGCAATACATACTAATAGGTATTTCAGTGTTTCCATACCCCTGTTTTTGTGCAGGTAATTTTAACTGCCCACGCACGGACTGAGGCTGTAATTACACTAGTTGAGATGGAGAATATCTGGCTTTAACTGGTAAGTTAAGGAAAATATTTTCCTCTTGTATAACCCTAAAGATGCCCCTAGCTTCTTTTCTGGTCGATGAACATAGGAACCAATCCCTATCTGACTTTTGCCAATGAAAATTTAAACAGCTCCAAACTGGACACACTTACGTCACAGAAGTTTTCTAGGTCCCAACATTAACCATCGCCAATTACGGCCTCAAAAAAAATCTGGCTATAGTTTCAAGTGAGCCGTAAAAGCGTTGGAACTGCCACAAGGCCAGCTACGAATTTTACGGCCTCATCGCAAACCAGATATCTCAGGAATTACCATTTCCTTACTTTAGCTTTATTGATGAGGCATACCAAGACTTTTGTAATATCATCTTTGCAGCAGCAAAATTGTCAATTCTACGCGGTCGCAGAAACAACTACAGGCCGTGTTGGGATGCGGAGCGCGAACTCCTTTACTAGGTTTTTCTACGGGCTGCGCGGGGTGAGGGAACTAGTTTAGCTGCTTCCGCCTTGCTGTCTCATCGTGATGAAAAACGAAAAGATCGCTAGTCCAAGGCTGTCAATAACATCAACTTCACCCACTCACACACTTACAGAGATCAGTCCTGGTTCCCCTCTTGTTTAACACCTATATGTATGACTTGCCAGTGACGGTTGGCAGAAAATTTGCTTATGATGATGACCTGGCCATCTTGCACTATGCAAGCAACTGGCAGACGTTAGAGGGGACTCTTACTCAAAACATGGCAACCCTATCCTTCTGTCTTTATAAATGGAAGTTCAAGATCAGTACAACAAAGATTGTGTGGGCAGACTTCCATTTTTACAGCAAGGAGGCACGGCGTGAGCTTTACATCTTTCTCAACGGACAGGCCGTACCGTTTTGTGTTGAACGCACTTATTTTACCATAAAGTTGGATAGGGCACTCACCTTTCGCCGATAGTTAGAGTCACTGCGCAAGAAGTTAACATCTCGCGTTGGGCTTTTAAAGCGATTAGTTGGATCAAGCTGGGGTGCGGACGCCCCAATACTCCGCACAGCCAACTTTGCCTTGGTCTATTCCACGGCTGAGTACTGCGCGCCTGTTTGGTATTGCAGTACCCAAACTCGCTTTATCGACAAATCATTAACGACGCCTTGCGCATAGTGACCGGATGCCTGCGTCCCACACCAATTATATATATTATGAAAAGCGTTTATACATAGGGCAACATTTACAACGACCTTCTTCCGTAGATGCCAAGATATTGCTGTTGTTCTGAATTTTTTTATTTTGGTTTTTTAGTTTTATAGAGATATGACAAAAATTTAGAATTGCTTACCGAAACCGCCAAGCAGGGAAAAGCGCCGCGAAGTGCAGGGTCGTTGCCACCATATCTTGGGGGCCACGGTAGGGGAATGCACTGTAAAGTGCTGTGAACTGTCTTGCAAACTACTTACTAAGATCTTCTATCAGGGGATGAATGAGAATTAAAATCACAATGACTCTTTTCAACATTTTATTCAGCCAACGTACGTCATCGTCTAATTTTTTAAAAAGTGCAAAAAAGAAAATTTAGATTTAAGATGTTAACTCTTTTACAGTAATTCTAAAAAAATAAGCGATAAAAATGCGTAAAAATTTTATTGAAAAAAGTTTTTATTACTATACGGATAAAAAATTAAAATATGTAACTAAATTAAATGTATTGTTATTGAAATCAATCTATCACATGCGGGAGCTTTGAATTTTTATAACTTCGTTATGATAAGAATGTTGAATTTTTTCTATTGGAAGGTCTTTCCTGTTGACAAAAATTTGGTTAAAAATTATAAAAAATCTACCATAGACTTTGGATACAAATTTAACTCATTCTAAAAACCATTAAAATAACATAAGTATGCTTGTCACAGTAATAGTAGTTTGATCTTTTTCACACTAAAACCGCGTCATCACGACAGTATTTAATCCAGCATTTTTCAATTTTTTTGACAGTTTGTAGCCTATGATCCCAATTAGAATTGTAATAAAGTTGCGATCCTTTTTCCGGCTCCTACTTAGTAGACCAGAAATTTAAAAATATAGTACGATATAAAGTCAATCTCTCGTCAAAAGACTCAGAAACTCACACAAGAATTAGAAAAAAACAATTTAATCAGTTAAAATATCGGCTTATGTGACTTGCTATTCATTGCGGCGTAAAATTAATCATTCACACTAATCTTCTAGATGAGACCTTAAAAAAAATAGATTTAGATTAGGTCTCTGCTAAAGTTTTCAGTTTTATTTAGTTGACTCCTATTTATGATTCAAAATGAGTGGATTACTGCGATCAAATCATTTTTTTAAGCCAGAGACGCCCAACTGTTACGTCATTTTAAAACTAGAAGAACGTTTTGAGAGCCATCTTAAACACTATAAAGAAGGTTGCATTGGGGCCTCGCATTTATCCAAGGGGTCGGAAGAAAAGCGAACAAACGGAGTGAAAGAAAGTCACCCTCAACTAACGCAAATTTTACTATAAAACCAGGAGAAGACCGAAAAAGTTTTCACTGGTTAATTGTACTTTAAGGCCTTTTTTTGGTCTTCACCAAGCTTTCTGGTTGAATTCCAGATTTAAAGAGGCAAGCTTTACTAAAAATTCAAGTAAAAACAAAAAAGTCTCCACCTGAAATAAATTTATAACACTATTTATCAAAAGGAGTCGTTCGTGGAAATTCTAAATTTCATTGTATCGTGATTTTACAAATTGTGAAAAGTCCCAGCTGGCAATTAAAAAAAATTAAACTTCAAATCAATTGTAATAGCAGTAAAACATAGACTTTATCAATTGAACAGTTATTTTCGCTGTTTGTGAGAAAAAGATTGCTTTGCACAAAGAAGCTTCTATCTAATGAAAACAATAACAGCTAAAAGTAGTTAAAAAATAAATCATGTTAGTGCAATCAAAAGGGGTTTTATCTTTTGCTTTGAGCAAAATAAAATGAAATATTTTTAAAATTTACAAAAAAACCGAAAATATGAAATTGATTTTTTACTTACATATTTTCGATTTCGTAAGAAGTAACATTATTGCTAATATTACTAGGTTTTTTGATTTCTCCTCTGTAAAATCTTTCGGCTTCTTCAATTGTTTCCATCATTTCTTGTCCATTTGTTTCAGGAAAAGTTACAGACAATATTCCAGCTAGAATACCTAAAAATATAATAAATGAAAATTCAAGTTTTAAGTTTAATTGATTTATATACTGCATGAAAAGCTAATAAACTGCATTTGGAGTTTGATTAAGCTTGTTGTCCTTATTGTTATTCTAACTTCCAATTAATGTTTATTTTCATTTTTAAAACAACTACAGAGAAAACAACGTCAGGGAGGCGTTTTGTTTGCAAAAAGTCTGCAATTAAATATGGCAAATGTAACACGAATCGGCATTATAATGGTGTACTAAATGCTTAGCAGTTTTTCGTATCATATTACATCGAAATAAAGGAAAACATTTACTTTGCTATCTATTGGCTTGCTTTAAAATTGCTTTCTACAATTTTGTGTGCTCCGTACATTTTTGTTATATTTACTGTATATGCAATTGGTATCTAAGTCAATTTTGACACGTTCTGCGCATAGTTTACACATTTTATCGTATCGTAACAACATGAACATAATTTGCAACTATATCGTTAATTACAAAGAATTGTAAATTGTATTGTTACTGTATATAGTATTTGTATTGTTGTTTGTCGGCAGCGTGGTCGAGTGGTTAGGGCACCGTGCTCATGATCAACATGATATCGGTTCAAAACCCACTCGCGCCGTTCGGTTGTGTCCTTGGGAAAGCCACTTTACGGCACTTTCCCCTGCTTGGTGGTCTTGGCAAGCAGTTCTAAATTTCAGTTATATCACTATTAAATTATAAGCGGACAGCAATATCTTGGCATCTCCGGAAGCAGGTCGGGGTAATTGCTTACCCTACGTATTAGCGCCTCCGTCGCTTTCCTGCGAATCAGGAGGATAAATACAGAGATAAAAAAAAAAAAATATATATATATATATATATATAGTTACAATCATAATTGTTACGTTTTACTTTTTCTTTTTAAGTTCTTTACAAAAAACAAAGAACAAGAGCTCAAATCAAGTACGCAAATCAACAGTTGTTGACTTTGAATTGTTTTTGTCTGCTTAGTAGGGTGTATATGCAATGCATAAACAGAAACGCAGTGATCGCCTTACAAAAAGAAAGGGCCCAGTGCAAGAAAAATAGGACGTCACTTTTTAGTGTTTCGAAACCAAATGGTTTCTAAAAAAATAATCGTCATTTTACGGGGTCACAATTTAGTATTCCAAAACAAAGTGATCTCTAAAAAAAGTTATCACTTTAAAGGTGCCACCATCGTGGCTCTACTATGAAAAAATAAAGCAATATCTTGCTTAGGGCGGCCACTTTTTGACATTTTTTAGGGGTGCCTGATGCGGCTGCACCACTCGCACCGTACTAAAGCTATCACTGCAGAAACAACTTGGGTAAGTGGTTTTGTAAATTTGAATTTCGTGGACTCGAATGCGAGTTTTTTGGACTAAAAATGCATAATTTTTTAAACATTTGGACTTGAAATGGACTTAGAATGAGCTTCTTAACAAAGGACTCAAACTCAGTTCAATTAAAAAATTTTAAGTTTTGAATTGTTGTCGCCATGCACACAATCTATCAGAAGTATATTTTTGAAACTCTCTCATCACTTCACAATAGAAATTCATGCCAAAGTCTTGATAGTCTCGAAAAATACTGATTAAAACAATAAAAACTTGTTAAAATATAATTCAACAAAACTAAAATTCGACTGACTTAATAATAGGCTACTATCACAAAAAATTTTGATCTTTTTAAGAAGCAAAAAACAAACTTGCACTGATTGCATTGCATCAACAGCAAAAAGAATTTTAATTATTGGACATGTATAAAAAATAACTCTTATAAAATGTGTAATATATTAGTAAATAAATATTATAAAATGTTTAATATAAAATGTATAATGTATAAAAAATAGCGATTAACAAAAAAATTAAGCAAGCCAAGCAAAATGGAGTTTAACCCCAAAATTTATGCTGATTTCACAATGTTACAACAATTTCTTTGATTAGAAGTGCAAAACTTATAGCCTAAAAGATTATTAGAAAAAAAGTTTTCGTTATGGTCTTTGTTAACACAAAAAGAATAAGAAACAGTGATGGTCTTACAAAAAGGGGGCCCGGTGCAAGAACAGTAAGGGGGGGGCCACTATTTAGTCTACTAAAAAAGGTAGCTGAAGCATTTCTAAGTGCATGAAAACAAAGTGATCTTTAAAAAAAAGGTCTTCAATTTAGAGGAGGCCACTATTGAGTCGTCGTCGTCGTCGTTTGAAGGGCATCCACTCCAGGCCAGACACAAACAGAACTGGGGCCGAGGGTTTATCCTTTTACTACCCTAGACTGCTGAACTGCCTGGATCAGATGCTGGCAGTGATGTTATTAAGCCAGCATCGAGTTTCGTCATCCAAAACCGTCAAACCGCGTGCTCCATGTGGTGCCCGATGTATGGGGCACACTGTTAGTACATGGTCTGCGGTTTGCTCTGAGGCGCCACACTCGCAATTCGGTGAAGGAACGAGACCCCATTTGTGCATGGACGAATGGAATCGCCCAACACCAGTCCGCAGGCGGTTGAGCTTAACCCAAGCTGCTCGGGGTAAGCCCATCCCAACAGGCCTGACACTGGTCCCGGGCACAAAAGCACGAAGCCTGGAAGCACTTTCACAGTACTCCGCGTTCCATTTGTGATTTGTCCATTCAGAGGCGCGGATGCCAAGTCTGGCAAGATTGTCCAAGAGATTCCGCGCACCTGGCACAAACGGGCGTCTGGATCTTAGTCTCACTTGGCCAGTATCTGAGGACCCAGTTAAAAAACCATGCAAGATATGATCGGGGTCCAGAGATCCACGGTAAGCCAAGGAGAGTGTCGCTCCCAGTCGGCGAAGCTCAGCTGGCTGGATGCCTGAAAGTACATGTAGGTGGTCCGTTGGAGTGGGACGCAGGCATCCAGTAACTATGCGCAAGGCGTCATTCAAGACACTGTCAATGAGGCGAGTGTGAGCACTGCGACACCAGACTGGCGCACAGTACTCGGCTGTTGGGTAGACTAGAGACAAGGTGGCTATGCGTAGTGTTTTAGCACCAGCACCCCATCCCGAGCCCACGAGTCGCCTCAGCAGTGTGACGCGCGAGGATAGTTTTTTGCGCAATGCCACTAAATGGTGACGAAACATGAGCGATCTGTCCAGTTTTACCCCAAGGTATGTAGGGGTTGGACAGAACGGTAAAAGTCTACTATTGTTGTAGACCTTTAGCTCACGTTTGGCCTCTCGGTTATTTAAGTGAAAGGCTGCCGTCACCGTCTTAGTGTGACTGAGCTTCAACCTCCAACTCTGGAGATACGCTGACAGTGTGGACATGTCTTGGCTTAATGTCCCCTCCAAGTCCTTCCAGTTTCCAGAAGAGTGTAACAATGCTAGATAATCAGCATAAGCAAACTTTCTGGAAATCATGGAAGGAAGATCGTACGTATAGATGTTAAATAGGAGGGGAGCCAAGACCAATCCCTGAGGAACGCCGTTTTTAAGACGGCGTAGCCTGCTTTGCTTGCTGTCACCGGTGGTAAGGGTGAAACTTCGATTTCGGACAAGCTCCATGATCATTTTGACCATGTGCTTATCCAGTAGTAGTCTCAGCAGCTTGCAGGTAAGGCCACGGTGCCAGACAGTGTCATAAGCAGCTGTCAGATCGATAAATACAGCACCGGCCTTCTTTTTAGCCTCGAAAGAATCCTCGATGTTCTGGGTTAGCAGAACAACTTGATCTACGGTTGACTTCCCGCGTCGGAACCCATCCTGCTCTTTAGGGAGCAGTGGATCGATTAATGGTTCAACGCGGGCGTAGATAAGCCTCTCAAGGATCTTGTAGGGGACACAGAGCAGAGATATCGGTCGATAACTCTTTGGGTCCCCCACGGGCTTTCCTGGTTTTGGGATTGCGACCACAAGCGCTCTTCTCCAGATCTTGGGAATTTTGAGTCGGCGCAAACAGGAAGAAAGGAAGTCACGTAACCAGGACTTCAAAACAGCTTCAGCATAGAATATAAGCTCGGGGCAGATGGAATCAGGACCCGGAGCTTTACCTGGTTTTAAGTGCTGAAGGGCAGCAGCAAATTCTCTCTGTGAAAAATTGTCAGAGATATTTACTGCGTCTGGTGTTGTGGCCCTCCAAAGGTCAGACACTTCTTGAAAGACAAGTCGAGATGACTTGCGATCAACAGCCTCGTATTTCCCATTTCTAACCAGCTGAGATGCAATAGCATCGGCTGAAACAGGACAGTGACGAGGAGAGTGTCGTGACCTACCAGTAAGGTTGTTCAAAATACTCCACGCTTTTCGACTAGAGTGTGAGAAGTCAATGCTCCGAACTGCTTCGGACCATCGATCCCTCCGCTTTCTGTCAAGCTTGGCAAGCAGAGCTGTAGCAGCCAAACCAAACTCCCTGAGGAGACTGCAGAAAGGTTTTATAGAGGGATTCACACTCTGCATCTCAACACGGAATATAGTTATTTCGATACCCGCGTGGGATAGTCTTTTTGGCTGCTTTCTTAATGGTGTTACAGAAGTCCTGGTAAGCCGCATCCACATCAAGTGAATCAGGTGGCAACAAAGTCTTTGCGAATTTATTCGTCAAAGCAATGTAGTGACTCCATTTGGCCTTGCGGAAGTTCCATCGCTTAACAGGCATGCTTGGCACTGCCATAGAAAACCTTGGTAGTGTAATAAGCGAGGGTCGATGTTGTGACCTGGGGAACTTCTCAAGGACACGTCTATCCGGTAAGCGACTGTTTGGACCTACGCTAGCGAAAGCTAGGTCTGGATTGGTGCCAGTGTTCCAGCGGCCGGAATAAAAACTGGCAGCGTCCTTGGCATTATATAGCAGGGCAAGACAATTAATACTTGACCAGCCAGCCAAGCACTCACCGTCCGGACTGTTGTCATCATAACCCCAGTCAGCATGACGACAGTTAAAATCGCCAGCGTACAGACAGGGGTGAGGAAACACTGGGAGATCCAGGGTTCGCAATCGCGTTGGTGGTGGTTTGTAGACGTTGACTATTTTATAGCCATCAACGTCCACACACAGCCACTCGATCTCCGATATCGGTGGAGATTGGTCCAAAAGCGTGTATCTTAGTCGCTCGTGGACAAACGTGACAAGGCCATGCTTCCTGCTTAAAGAAGACCCAGCTAGTTGGTAGTGTGGTAGCACCAACTTCTCTGCATCAGTGTAGTGGGTCTCTTGTAGTAGGATGACGAGTGCCTCAGACTGCATAGCGAGGTGACGAAGAACATTCATCTTGCTTGCAGTGAGGCCTTCGATGTTCAGCTGAAGAATAGTGGGTCTTCGGAACTTGTTGGCAATGTGCCCTGAAAAGAGCAGTTTTATCCTGACATTGCCCCGTCCTGAAAAGGACGTTTGCCGATTAGCAGACCCACACTGAACATCGGAATGGGTGGATACCCTTCCGTTTTGGTAGGTTCGGTTTCGGTCTGTCATTTTAAAATCAATGAGCAGACTTACTCACGGCCCAGGCTGCGTGAAAGCACCTACCATCTGGGCCACTATTGAGTGATCCAAAACATGAAAGGCCAGGGTCTCATAACAATGTGATCACTAAAAAAACCTTCTTTACTTTAACAAGCACAAGTGACACAACCTAACGAGCAGAGGCCGAGCATGCTGCAACCATCGATTCAACATTTTTTTTATTTTCTTTTTGACATGCCATTGACGTCCTGGTGCTATTATGAAGAAATAAAGCAAAACCTTGCGTAGAGGAGGCCACTTTCTGATGTATTTTAGGGGGACTCAGTGTGGCTGCACCGTTTGCACCTTATTAAAGCCATCACTGATAAGAAATGCTTGTATTTGAATCTTTGTAAAACATAAATACTTTAATTTTTCTAAAAAAATTTAAATTACTTTTAAAACATATCAAACTTTGCAAAAAATAAAATTATTTGCTTATAGGCAAGTGATTTTAAAAATACTAACTCAAAAAATTTTTTTGGTAGTAATACATTACAAAGCAACCAATTATTTAATATATTTCAGTTTATATTGCATTAAATATAGAAATGAAATTTGAAATAAAATTTAAATTAAGCAGTTGTTTTTACCAGCTCGCGTTGCAAACCAGTTGTCAAATTCTCCAATTTTAAAATTGCTAAACCCACTAAAAGAAGCTGCAGTCAATAATCTTATAAGTCAAGTAAATGAATAAATTGCATTTGAATCAATCTAGAACAGTGAGAAAAAAAAGAAAATTTTCAAATTAAATTCGATTTACGCTTGCATAGTAAAATACGAAGACTGGATTAAATGTTCGGGTCTTTTGTAGAAAGCTCCCATCAAAAAAAACACCCCGTTACCGTGCAATACTTAAAACGTGGTGGGGATGTTTTTCTCAAATCTCACATTTTTGCATTAGTGGCGGGGGCTTTCCACAAAAGATCCAAATGTTCTAATGGTTTTTATTGTACATAAAACATTTGCTAATAAAAAATTTTTTTATTATTTTTATCTGTAAATTTTTTAGTTTTGTATGTCATGATTTAGTTGCAGTTGCAGAAAATGATTAATATTCTACATATAAATACTACTCATTTCACGTAATGTTTTAATCAATTAAAAATTTAAATTTTAAGCAGAATTTCTCTTTTTATTTTTCAAGCATATTTCCAGCAGTAAAGTTGTTGCTGCTAAATTTCAATCACTGTTAGTTACCTTTTGTAACAATTTGACAATTAATAATAGTTCACACTACACAGCTGGTGTGCAACATTTAAAAATTAAATAGATTTTCTTCATTATTGTTTCAAATTTAAGTGTTCTGCCAATGTTACCCCACGTGCCATATTATATGAGATACATTTTCTTTATGTGCTGAAAACTCCATACTTTTAAAAGTTGTTGAAGTTCATGTAACCATGTAAAATGCCTCGAAATAAAACTACACGCGCCACTTTCAAAAAGGGACCCCTCGATAATTGCAGAAAGTGGGGCCTGAGGCGACTCACTCACTCGCCTCATTCAATATTCAACACTGCTTTTAAAGCGTTACTTCTTACTGAATACGCCAAATATGATATTTGGAAGCCAAGCAATATAATCTTGAAGTTCAATTAGGAAAGGAGCAATAATTCCTCCGACTCTTGCAGCAACTGATCCCACGGCTACTCCGTTGCTCCTTGTAAAAACACAACTTTTTAAAAATAATCATATTTAAAAAAATTAAACGTTGAATTTAAGTGGTTTGCAACAAATAGTGTGCTTTGAAAAAGTTAAAAATCCAAGATATTTTTAATTGGATCAAAAAAGAAAAAAACAAATCCACACATTGTTAAATCAACACTGTATGAAGACTAATACACGATTCTTAAAAAAGGAACGCAAAAACATTTTGCACAATCTACAACAGGGTTTCCTCAAACTGTGTGTCACGGCACAGCGGTGTGTCGTGAAAGAGAATATTTTGAATATTTGAAGTGTGACTTAATATTTTTATGTTTTCGCCAAAAGCTATTAAAGGTTTGGTCAAAAGTAGACTTCTGTGCCTCATAGAGTTGTAGTATTGCTAAAAATTCTTATAACAGGCTGCTTCAGAAAAAATGTAATTAGAAAAGAGGTTTCATTTGTTATAAGTTGTTTGTTTGTAGGACACAAACAAACAACTGCAAATGCAAATCTCTTTTATTTCATTTATGCTGAAACAATCTAAATTAAAGATAAGCAAAAGGAAGAAATGTACAGTAAGTGCAAGCAAAACAGTGCTTTTCAACTTTTTTAGCATTGCGGATCCGAAAAGTTGTATAACAAGTGCTCAGTAGTGCATCTTAAATGAAGAGAAAAAAGGTCTTCACCTATAGGCCTACTAATTTTTTTTGTTTATGAAAAACAAGTTATTCTTATACTGCTTGCATCAGTTTTAATTAGTAAAGGGCCATTCAAAATAGAAGAGTTTTTATTTTTTTCGCCTTTTAACGCGTTTAACTAGGGCTGAAATAGAAAAAATCCGTATATAAAATATGTTCCTAACGTAAAAAATAAAAAGTTTGTACTTTTGTTTTTTAAACTTATAAAGTACACCAATTATATAAAACTTTATATCTATAGAAAAATGATTGAATGTTCTTTCAATTGAGATAGAAAAAAAATAAAGAAATATTATAAGATAAGCCATAAAACAAATGAGTTTTTAGGAGTTAAAAAAAAGGTCAAAAACTTTATGACAAGTTTATTCTGAAACTTTTATTTGCTTAAAACGGTACTTATCTTTTACATTTACCACCGAAAAGTACGTAAGAAAATGAAATATACATGTATATTGCAGACCCTGCCCTTCGCTGTCAACAATATAAAAAGGCGTGAAATACTCTCGCTAACATGTAAATAAATCCTAATAATCTAATTTGTTCACTTCTCCATATAGTGGAATGTGGAAACCAACGACAGAACTGAGTGCTGGTTGCATTTCATCAAAAACAGAGAAACTTGTTTTTACTTACTCCCGCGAATTTTGAATTGGAGCCACCATTGTGACCTTACGTACCAAGAAAGTTAATTTGAAATGGTTCATACAAAGTGCAGAACCCACCTAAAAGAGCTTGGCATGAGTTCCCTGATATCTGTCAACAAGCCATTCACATTTTATTGTCATTCACGATGACTTATAAATCAGCTTTTCCCTCTCTAACTTTCATCAAAAATAAGCAAAGATCAAAGCTAGAAAGTTTGGAGCAAGAACTGAGGGTGTGCTTGTTAGACATTCAATCTACGTATCAGAACAATTTATCTATGTATGCAAGTGGACCCTTTTTATTAAATGTTGCTGTTGCTATGTTTTAAATGTTATTTCAGTATGTAGACTTATAAAGTGTATCAAGCACTTTACCTTTATTGCCTTTATGCCTTTATGCTGCAGGTAAATACAAAATCTATTAATGCGCCATAGCAAAAAAAAGTTTAAAAGACACTAATCTACAACAATTGTTGGAGTTTTTGTACAAATTTACCTGATAACTGTTGGATATAACTCTGAAGTTACATTATAAATCAGTGTAAATGATCCAGAAATTCCAAATTTGGCCACAAACGCAAACACAACACTAAGTGTCACAAGTGCTGAAATAAGTAAAATATTGTAAGCATTTATGGTATCAAACGAAATCAAAAACTTTCTTAAATTAATCATATATATACACATATATACAAAAGATATAAAATATGGTTATAAAAAAATCACGGTTTTTTGTTGAGCTACTTGTTTAATAAACTTCAAAATAGGATTGTCGTTGAAAGGGCATCCACTTCGGATTAGTCACAAACAGGACTGGGGCCGAGGATTTTTCCTTTTACTGCCCGAGACTGCTGTACTGTCCGGATCAGATGCTGGCAATGATGGTGTTAAGCCAGCATCAGGTTTTGTCACCCGAAACCGTCAGGCTTCGTGGTCCACGTAGTGCCTGATGCATGGAGCACGCTATTAGAACTGTGTCTGTGATTTGTTTAGGGGTGCCGCACTCGCAATTCGGTAAAAGAGCGAAACGCCATTTGTGCATGGACGAATGGAATTGCTTAACACCAGTCCGCAGGTGATTGAGTTTAACCCAAGCTGTTCAGGGCAAGCTCAATTTAACAGGCCTGGCACTGGTTACGGGTATGAAAGCACGGAGCCTAGATGTACTTTCACAGTACATCGTGTTCCATCTGTAATTCGTATACTAAAAAGCCCGAATGCCTTGTCCAGCAAGGTTATTTAATAGATTCCGCGCAGCTGGTACTGTACAAACAATTGTTGGATCTTAGTCTCTTCTGGCGAGCATCTGAGGACTATGGTCAAGGTCCAGAGATCCACAGTGTCCTTTCTAGTTGGCAAAGTCCGTTGGAGCGAGACGCAGGGATCCAGTGACAATGGGCAAGGCGTCATACAGGACACTGTCTATGAGGAAAGTATAAACGCTTCGACACCAGACTGGTGCGCAGTACTCAGTTGTTGAATAGAACAGAGATAGGGCAGTTTTGCTCAATGTTTTGGCACAAGCACCCCGTTCAGACCTCTACAAGTTGCCTCAGCGATATGACGTGCTTGATAGTTTTTTGCAAAATGCAATTAGATGGTGACGAAACGATCATAGGATTAGCCTAAGATTATAGGATTTTTGGGATACTTTTTTTTATAAATCTATTAAGTTATGGAATACTTTGCTTGAATACTGTGACGATGCGTTGGTGGCGTGACCAAGTAGGTAAAAGCAGCATGGTTGGCAGCATGGTCTAGTGGTTAATAGCACTGTAATTGTGATTGACATGGCCTCGGATGAAAATTTACTCGTGCCATTTTGCTGTATTCTTAAAAAAAACATTTTACAATACTTTCCTCTGCTTAGAGGTCTTGGCAAGCAGTTCTAAATTTCTGTTATATTTCTATAAAACAAAAAAAAACAAAATAAAAAATTTAAACCGGACAGCAATATCTTGGAATCACCAAAAGCAAGTCTAGGTGATTGTTTTTTATATTTATAGCGTCTCAGATGCTTCCTTCGAGTCAGAAGGATAAATATTGAAATCAAATAAAAAATAAAATAAAGAAAGCGCTGTATTGGTGGCAAAGGCAATGGGCATGATTATAATTTTATAAAAATGAAAAATTTGTTTGAAGTAGAAAGAACAGAAAAAGGAAAAAGAAACAAAACGAAAAACGTTATAGCATGCGGTTAAGATAAGAAACAAATTTTTGAGAATAAGTATTCATGGTTGCAGCACCATCTCATATACATGTATAAGACTTTTATAGTCACATGCATGACACGGTAATTTTTTTCCTAACTATAGCGTAACACAGTGTTTCTCAAATTGTGTTCCGCAAACTTATTAAAAGTGTTCCGCTGAACTATAAACATTATGGCTTGCATCAAGTTATTACACGTCCCGATTTAGCCGGAACAGTCAAAATTTTAAGGCCTTGTTTCGCTCGGTTAACATTATGTTTCGAAATTTTCGATTTGAAGTAAAGACCTTTTTTGTTAAGTGATTACTGCTTTGGGACGATTTTTTTCTCAACAATCGTACTTCGGACAATTTTCTCCAATTTGAAGACATTGTTACTCTATTAAATGGATTTAATTTTTTTGACGTGCAAAACTAGCATCCATTTATATTTTTGAAAAATTTGTGATAAACAACTTTTTTGATCTAGTCCTTCGTGAACTAAAATGATAAAACAATATATTCTGTAAAAAAAAAGTTTGAGAAACTCTGACGTCACGTGAAAAAATAATTATGAGCACTTAGATCCTAGATTCTTAAACTGAGGGACGTGAAAGGTTCATAGGGGAGGGGCGCGAGAAACTCAATCTTAGCTGAACCTGGCGGTCAAGTTTCCAAAATTTCGGCAAAACCAGAATTTTTCAGGCAGCGATATTAAAAGTTTAGGGAAAATCAGGAATTTTTGGCAGCGACACTGACCAATTGCAAAAAATAATTACCAAATTGTAGGTGAAGACCCTTTCTTTTTTAGAAAACATTATAATTTTGGGACGAAAATTGAGAAATCTAAAACTGATTCAAACTGAGTACCCTTTTTTTTTGGTCTTTATCCTAAAAATTTTTTAATATCAAGAGCTTTTTTGGTATCATAGAAGGGGGTACGAATTTTGTTTGCATCAAAAAAAGGGGCGCGGTCTCAAAGGGCTTAAGAACCCTTGACTTAGATGCTAAGAAATTCAGGAATATAATTTTTGCAGTATACAGTTTTTTAGATTTGTCTTATAAAAAAAAGTGACAGTACTTCTAGTTTATCCTTCAACAACTAAATAATACATACCTTGGCTTTCACCAGCATAAAGATTGATAACAGCACTAACAATTAAACCAACACCAGCAAGCAGTAATAAGAAAACCAGGAGAATCCTTCGACCAACTCGATCGGTTAACAAGATACAAAATACATAGGATGCAATTTCAAATACTCCGTCTGCAGTAAAAACAAGCAAGTGTACTAAAACTAATTATCATAATCTTGCCAATACTTTTCAGCTTTCGACAAAAAATTAAATTATCTAGTGCTTGCTTATAAAATGTGGTGAGTTCGTTGGCACTCGAGTCAAAAACCAATTTTGTTTATTAGAAACAGGCTTGATTACAATTCGTCATCAGAAAGAAACAACAACATTAACACACAGCTATGCAAAACCTATCGAATGTTGGCAAATGGCTTATGATTAAACAGGTTTGTTTGTTGTTTGAATCTCAAATCCTGACCGACTAAATCGCCAACCCGCTATGTCACCATTCAGTTTTCGAATATGTCGTTTCGATTTACTTATTATCTTTGTCAATAACATTTGACTTAATCCTAAACGAAAAGAACGCGATATTAGCTTACGCGAAGAGCGATTTCCTGGTGACATACGGGTGAACCTACTACACAGTAAAGGCGGTAATGATTTCGATGTTACGATCAGGCAACGGTTGTTTTGCGAGGAGCAAAAGAAAGACAGTAGAAATAAAAATACAAAAATTAAGCTTTGAAAAATACCTTGCATGCTTTAAAAATCGTTTGCAAAAGATGAGTTTGCTACAATTATTTTATTTTATTTTCAATGCCGTTAATGTTGGCAGTAATTAATTTCGTTGTTATTTTTTTACTGTTTACTAGTATACAGTACAACAAGGAAGGGACATTTCCTTGCGGTTCTTACTCTTTTTTCCAGCTGTGAATACCAATACTCTACTGCAATCTTATTTAGATAAACAAAACAATAGAAATTATTGCGCTTGTAATTGGGTACGATTATTTACAAATCTTTTTTAACCAAATCAAATCAATTTTATAAATTTTGTTTGAAACATACATATAACTCATCAAGGTATCAAATAAAAAAACTTCTTCAAGCTCTCAAGTTACTAGAAGTGAAATACAAAAAAGAGAACAAACTATTTCTTGGACATTTGTGATATAAACAAAAAATTTAATTTTAGAAAAAAAAATGATTAGGGTACTTACTCAATGTGTTGTTAATAAACAAATCTCCCGCTAGAGCTCCAGCATTTAAAGAAATTCCGTAATACACAAAACTGTTGACAAACCTAAAAATTGTTTTAAAAATACCAATTTAATAAAAACAAAAGTATTACCGCTTGAAGTTACTCCTCCCACAGAAAAAAGTAAAGAGTTTTTTCAGGGTAGCAATGACTGCAAATGTAGTCCAACATAAAACTAACATTTTAGGAATAATTCAGTCATTAAATTGAGTAAAAAGTAGTTGGAAGACATCAGACAAATTCATTCTACGCAACAAGATGCAGTTTCAGTTTAAAGTCTTAGAGCAGTGTTTGGGAACCTTTTTGCGACCATGGTACACAAGAAGCCTTCCGAAATTTTGCGGCAGACTTGGACCAGATCGAAGATCTTTTTTATTTAGTCTTTGCTAAATTTCGAACGTTTTTCTTTACTTGAAGCTTCAAGTAGTGGCCCAAAAAGCTTAAAAATTTCAATTTATTCTTTTTTATATTTAAAATAAAGAGGCTTTTTCATCTTCGCTAGAAAAAAATCAAGTACAAAACCCGGCTGGAAGTCATGTGAAGTTGAAAAAAAAAGATCAACGCTTTACAAAAAGAGAATAAAAGAAATTTTTAAAGTTCTCTTAAAATTTTTTTTTATGTTAGGCAGGGTGATGGTCAAACTATGCTGCTTCTTGTCTTGATTATTTTATAGAGGAAAATACACAATAAATGCAATTCCTTATAAAATACTCTTGCACTGTTAAAATATTATTGAGATGTTTATTTACAGCAAAAGCAATTTTTTTGTTAGAGATTGATAATTTAGCAGCCCGCTCAACGTAACAACATAAACGCTGTCGGAGTAATCTACTTATTTGTCTTCTATTGTATTTAAGAACTTTGCAATTGAGTTGCTATAGCTATTATTTTTTCTTTGGCAAAATTTGAAACATGTCTTAAATATAGAATAATCTACAAAAACTGCTCGAGTACCAATTAAAAGCAATTTTTAGAGTAATGATTGTTGTGTCTTTAGTTCGAAATAAATCCAATGTTGTGTACTTCTTCTCCGTAGTCAAAACTACCTGAAAAATAAATTTGGTTATATTTTAATTTTTATTTTGTTTCAGTAAAAAATTTTCGAAAGATATTCTTTTAGCATTTTTTGATTACTTTGAGTATTTATTTGCAAAGAAAGAGCTGAAAAAAACTTCTATCATGTCCGGTACATGCTGAATGCCGAAAACTAAATTTTAGTTAACCTGGTCAACTTTATCATAAACTTCTCGATCAATAACAGGCAATCTATTGTAAGATGTACGCCAGGGATGGGCAAAAATTTCAGTGCAAAGACGGTATTCGAAAAAGCATATTTTTTAAAGGACTCCCTGTTTTGTTGAGATAATTGATTAAAAAAAGTTAAAATGTAAAATAGCAAAAAATAAAAGATTTTGCTGCCGGCGCACTAACAGATTCAGACTGTGACAAATTTATCTTATAAAATTAACAAGTATCGCTTCACATAACGGTCCATTAGAAGTTTTTAGCAGACCGCATGCTTCACGTGGCCCCTAGCTTACATCACCCTGGTCTAAGCTATGCAAAATGCTAATTTTAATGTTGCTGCAATGTAATGTCCAATATTAAGGAAATCTTGTTTTAATAATATGAATTTCAAATAACCATTAATATTCAGAGGTTATAATTTTTTTGCAAGCGTTTTTTCTAAGCTATTTTTGGCAGTCATATGAGATGAGAGAGAAATAAAACTTGAAATAAGCGAAACAGATGGCTAAACAGTCAAAGGATGGTTATGATGGGAAAAATGGAAAAAGGTTTATATCTAAACAATTTTTTATTCAATAAAACTTTTTAATGAACTGGTTTATGGTTTATTTTCGTTACAGGTAAATTGGGTAAAATGGGCAAAAATTTCTGAAAAACAAAATTTTATCCAAACGTTAAAAGTAAGTAGATAATCGATTAAAAGATTTAATCTTTTTGCTTTGACAAGAGTTATTTTATTTAGACATAATAGAGTATTGTTTTACTTTTTCTGATTTTTCACCAGCTTTTCTGGCATCGTTCCAGGTTTTCTCAGTAATCTCAACTTTGTTTAGTCGAGCCATCTTTTTGATCACTTTTATTCCTTGTTCTTCTTTGTTTTTTGTGAATAACCATCTGGGTGATTCCGGAATAATTAGAACAAAGATTGAAGAAGGAATGGCAAGAATGGATGAAGCCAACTATAACAAAATTTAATTTTAAACTTAAAAATTGATATCATAAAGCAAATTCAATATTCATATAATTAAAGGTAAAGATGTGCTTCCTTCATCCATAAACAATTACGCCCACCAACACAAACATATTCATAATTTAAAAAGTAAATTAACTTAGCACAAACGTTTTCGGGTTCGATTCACCCTCATTAAAGAAATGCAATGAACAAAAGAACTAAATGAGAATATGAACTGAAGGTCATGGACCATATTTTATTGCCGTTTACTAAATTTTTTTGTCTAAATTATTTTCATAAAATAGTTTTAAGTTTTTTAAATTGAAAATCAAATATTTATCTATAAACGCTTTATCAAGGATTTTTGAGTATGAAAATTGACGATGAATACTGTTTTGTATTTTAGCGATCGACTGATGTTTAAAAAGAAAATGATCTCAACAGAATCTCTATTTCAAAAAGGCAAGTTTGTGAATAAGTCGGAAAAAAGCAAAACGAAATTGGATTTAGAAAACACAAAAGTGGAATGCTTTTAAAAGTTTTATTGGTTTAAGTTATTTAAATGAAAGCATTATTCGTTTGAAAAAAATTGGGATATAAATAGTGTTGAATTTGGTAAAAAAATAGAATTAAAAACGACATTAGCCTTTTGAGTGGCTTTTTAGTTTTTGCGAAGAAATTTTTTTTTGGTTCGGTCGTTGAAGCATACAAAAGCACAGTGATTAACACAGTCATCCAAATTACGAATAAAATCATCTCAAAATTTTTTGTCTGCAGCATGTTAAGTAATAAATAAGTTTGTTTCAAGTACTAGATCTTATCTGCTGAATTCAAAAGTGCTTTTGTCCTAAATTACAGGTAAATTTCTGTTTTAGAATTAGCATTTCTTGTAGTGACTGTTCATGTTTCGATGGCAAAAACTTTTTCTGCTGTTCTTTCGGATTCATTTTCAAAGAAAAGTTTATTTTTAACTTTAACGTAAAGTGAAAAAAGTTTTTTTGAGTTGTTCAGATTGGTTTATAAATCAAACACTAAACCCGAAAGAAAAATTGAATGATAAAATTGGAGAAATTCCTCGAATAATTCTGAAAAAACATTTAGTTGTTGTTATGAATTGAAGGAAGATTTTATAGAAAAATCACAAGAATGTCAACGCTTGTCAAACATGCCATATATTATCAACATATAGGTAGTATAAAGTTTATCAACATACTGGTATTAAAACCTTTTTTTTTGACACTCTTATCTTTAGAATATTTGATAAATAGGAACACCTCGAGAAAGATCGAGAGAAGACTGTTTTTTAAATAAAATGTACAATGTTTTGAATAGAATCTTTCTTAAATTATTGGGTTAGCTGCTTGAATTTTTACTATCTGTTTCAATATCACTGTTTGTTAGCATTAGGAAACTGGCGTTTTCTAGTTTTTGACTCAATTGTTTACTCATTTTTGCGTCAACATAAATACACTTATTCATACGTAGGCTAATCATGTGTAGACAAACTTCAATTGATGATTCCTGTATAAAGTTTATAAAGTTTTAATCAAGACAGCTACTAATGTTGCTAAAGACAAATATAGTCTTGCAATTGGAAATCCCTCATCTCTGAACCTTGTGGTGCACGAGCTTCATGAGGCACTAAGACGCATTCTCTCTCGTTCAATATAATCTGTCAGCAATTTTTTTGATCAAAATGGCTAAAAAACAACTCTGAAATAGATTTTTGACTACATTTATCGAACCCTTATGACACGTGTTCACCGAAAAGTAGTTCAAAAAAACAATCCTTTTGAGACTATTTTCTCCCATCTGAAGACTTATATGAATTCGTCTCTTGACAAACATTTTTCAACTTTTGTACTACATGGCATTTTTTTAAAGAACCCGATTGGTACATGTAGAATGGTCGATGAGGTTATTATCAATTTTGAAAAAGTAAATTTTGCAAAATCTAACCATAATTTCATGCCAATTTCTCCATTGAAAAGCTAGTCCACCAAGTATCATGTATCCAATTGAAAAAAATATTTGATAGCCAACTCCAACAAATGTTCTCCATTTGCTTCCTACAACTTCCATAACTAAAAAATATTCATTCGAAAATAACATTTTTTAATCGTTTACATGAACAATACGGATCGAACACATGCGAAACCTGGATGATAGTATGCTCATTATGTTTATTCTGGGAGGTTTTTTTGAAACGTTGCATTAATTAAATTCTTGAAGATACAATATAGGGTTCAGAATAAAAAAAAGATCGATATAATACAATTTAACACGTTTTCGTTACCTATAAAATTAATTTAATTCAGTTGATAATGAATAAGTTAAATTTCTTAAACGCTTTCGAATAAACTATGTTTTATATTGTATTGTCTTTTCTTTTTATTCTTATTTATTCAAAACCGATTGTGCTATACAGTCAAATCCAATATGTATACTATGTATATACCATTCAAATCCAAGATGATATGATATGTATCAGACGTGTGGTAAGCGTAATTGATTACGTTGACAAAACTTAGATGTAATTGTAATCGCAATCGATTACTTTGAGAAAAACTTAGATGTAATCAATTACATTGAGCTAGCATTTAAAGCGCAAAAACACCATATTCGACGTCACATGTTTTCGCCTTTATTCAGATAAACAAGTGGTTCTTAAACTTTTTGGCCCACGGACCAATTTTTTTAAAGAAAACATCTGATGGACCACTTTACTATGCTGCCACCTCATAAACGCCATTAGTTGAAACAGTATTGCACATAGGATAGTGAACTTGAAGGGATGTTCAATCTTTACCCTTAATAAAATACTGTAATAACCAATAAACTAATTAAGCGATCAGTTTTAATTTGCACATTAAACTTAACTACTTGTTTAATTTTAACAGCTAAAAGATTAGTGGGTAATCGTACATTAAATTTTTAATTTTATTTTAATAAAACATGCATGTACAATGTATTTTGTAGAAAGTACAATGTATTTTGTAGAAAGTACAATGTATTTTGTAGAAAGTACAATGTATTTTGTAGAAGCAATAGAACAGTCTAAAGCGCTAATGATTAACTTGGCTTCAGTGTTTCCGGCAGAAAGAATTAAAAATGTATTTTGACAAAATAATTCAGTCTTAATGTAGTAGTTCTTTTGCTTTTGATGTCCAATTTGCTTCTTTTTTAACTGAACACCACAATTGCAGCTAAAAACGCAAATTCTACCATCCATCTAGTAGGAATGACAATAATACTTGCTTCTAATTATTGAAAAACATTCGGGTGTGAAACTTTTATCAAGATGTACACAAATACCCCTTCTTTGTTAACCCTGGCTCTTATTTCACATCCTCTTTTAATTCTAATGGCATTTCGACCATTTTGAAAATTTCATCTTCTGGCGCATAATTTTCTTGGTCTACAAACCAGAGTGGTTAACCGATTTTCAAACGATCCTCAAATTTTCTTCATAAATCTGCATGTAGACCTTCAAGATGAGCAATGCATGCAATGTGTTCTAAGTATAGGAGCAATTTTACTAAAATTTTTAAATGTCACCGTTTTTTTTTTTGAAATTGTTTTTCCAATATTTCAGTTTCTCAATGTAACCTTTAATCTGCTGAGCACTGGTTATCAAGTCTGAATTTTTACCTTGCGGCTCAAAATTCAGCATATTCACTGTTTCAAAGATGGGTCATTCCATGACAAATCACAACAAAAAAATTTTTTTTAACCACTACATCTCTGGTTTTGATAAAAATTGGTGTATGTAGTTATCTTGTAGCCAAAACCCACTGGTGCAAATATTACGTTTCTACAACTAATACTTTTTGAGTTATAGGGGGAAAAGTTTTTGGGGAGACAAAAAACTCTTTTCAAAAAACGCTTATATCTTCCTCAAGATATGTTTCAATTATAACATGTCATATATGGTTGAAATCAGAAAAGAACAAGAAATTCAAATATAATATCAAAAATTCTATAAATATTAATATAAAAAAGTTATTTATTTAAAAAGAAAATTTTTTTCCGCCACCTCCCAAGAATTTTGAAACCTCTACAAAAATTAAAAAAAAAATTTTTATTTATAAGTCTTAAAGTATGCAATAAAAACAATAGGTTTATTGCATACTTTAAGACTTACGAATAAAAAGCATGTTTATTATGCTTAATACTCAATACAAATGATTCACCAAAGCAATTTTTAGGGCAAATATTTCCAAAAATTCAATTAAAATGGAAAAGATTTTCCTTTATACTCAATTTTAACATTGAGGATCTTGGCAATGTTTTCTTGGCATTTTAAATTCTAAATAATTTAAAATAATTTATAATATCCAAAAAAAAACAAACATTTAATGGGGATTAAGGTAGGTATCAGATATTGTGGAATGTGCAAACCAAATACCTCTGATAAATATGACTGTATAGGTGTTATAGTAAAAAATTAAAATCTTTTTATAGCCATCAGCATTACTAGCCGTAACTCCATTGTTAATGCAATAGAATTATATATCACAAATACATATACAAGTTATACATTTTTTATATTTTTTTTTTCATTGACAACAAAAATGAAAAGACACATACAAAAGAATGAAAAATCGCGTATATAGTACAATGCAATTGCTGCCAGAAGAAGATGCTAGTAAAAGACCTTTTAGGTTACCATATGTGAGCTAGCACCTTTAACTATTTGAATCAGATGCTATACATACATACAAAAAATGAAATTGCAATATAAACAAAGACAAACCAAATAGAAAGTATAATATTTATCAAGGTTAATCATAAAAAATATGGTGTTATGACAGTTGATTAAATGACACTTGATGAAACGACACTTGATCGAAACAACACTTGACCGGAATGACACGTGATCGAAATTGGCAGTTGATAAAAAAAAAAATTTGCTTTTGTATGTTTTTGCGATTAAACAATGTCTTTGTTACGGTAAATTAGATTCATAAAAAGAAAAGGTCATCAGTGAGAAAACAGTTTGTATTTTTTTTTAAAATTTTTTGTCAATGTCAAGGTCAGGGTTTTTTTAAAGAGTTTCCTAGGCTAAGCATTTTTAGGGGGACAACAAGTAGATTTCATGCCATATTTATGTTTTGTTAGATGCCTATCACTGCCATTCCTTTGCATTAAATTTACATCGTAGTCAGTTATTTAGGGGGGCATTGTGTGATGGCCCCACCCTTGCAGACTCTCACAGAAATAAGAGACAGATTAAAAGGGAAGATCTTTTTTTTAGAGATTACTATGTTTTTGGGACAAAAAATTAACAAAACCGAGACAGAGTCAAAGAGAAAACTTTTTTTAGTGATCACTATGTTTTTGGGATAAAAAATTAAGACAGATTCAAAGTTGTAAATTTTTTTTTTCTTATTCGATCAAATGTCGTTTCGATCAAGTGATGTTTTCAATCAAGGGTTGTTTGATCAAGTGTCGATCGATCAAATGTCAGGTCATCAAAAAATATACTGATAGAAATGAAAAAATTTCAAAAACATTACAATTTATAAATTGTTGCACATTACAACATGCCGACACAATTGAAAACAATTCAAATACATTATATATTACAGTTTACAAACAGAATTCTGTAAATTGTTAAAAATTACTAATATAGTTATTTATAAGTAATAATTTATAATTAAATTTAAAATTATAAATGAGTTTTCCTTAATGTTTTTAGGAATTTTAGACCATATCTTTAAACCACTGAAATTTAACATCTTTTACTAAAATCAGAAGATACATACAATTGGTAAAAACCAAAGGTGTAGAGTCGGAGCCTGGAGCAGAAAGAAATTTTAAAGTCTGGAACTGGAGCTGGAGCCAAAGCCACTTTATTTTAAAAAAATGGAGTCAGAGTCGAAGTCACGTATTTTAAAAAGGTGAATCTGGAGCTACATATTTTCAAAAATTGAAGCTGGAGGCAATTTTTTAATAGGTTGGAGATGGAGCCTGATATTTTGAAAGGCTTGGAACTAGTAAAATTGCACCAGCTTAAGTTCCAGCTTTGTATTGTATTAAAAAAACATAGCCAAATTTTTTCATTCAAATTAAAGATTGTGTTTTAGAGTTGCCTCTAGTATATACGGTTAATCAGAAATATATAGTTCTATTATTTTTTGCTTGAGTTGGTTAATGTTTTGCCTACCAGAGAGGCGTGGAATGATGTTACTTAATCTGGTCAAGTTTAAATATTTAATGCCACTTGGAAATGGAAATTAAACTTACCTTAAACAGTTTATGTAAGCATGCTCTAACCAAATTTAATAATTGTTTACTGAGCAAATGCTTCATTTAAGAGTCATGGTCACTTTTAGAATGAAACATTTTCAAAAAAAGTTAAGTAGGCAGCGTGGTCAAATGGTTAAAGCACCAGGCTGATGATCAACCTGGTCTCGGTTTGAAACCCACTTGCGCTGTTCTTTTCTGTTCTTGGAAAATACACTTTATGGCACTTTCCCTGCTTGGTGGTCTTGGCAAGCAGTTCTAAATTGCAGTCATATTTCTGTTAAATTACAAGCGTACAGCAATATCTTGGCATCTCCGGAAGCAGGTCGGGGTAATTGCTTACCCTATCTATAGCACCTCCGTCGCTTTCCTGCGAGTCAGGAGGATAAATATAGAGATAAAAATAAAAGAAAAAATAAAGTATTGAATTTGATCATAGCACACATAAATGAACAGTTTAAGGCAAGGGTGTGGAGCCGGAGCTGGAGCCAGAGCCTGGAGTGGGAAGATATTTTAGGGTCTGGAGCTGGAACTGAGCCAGAGCCAGTCATTTTAAAATGCCGGAGCTGGAGCCATAGGTTTTATTGCTAGCTCCGCATCCCTGGTAAAAACAAATCAATTTTTTATGTGGTGAGTATTATAATTATGAATTTGTTCATTGAATGTTCATTGAAAGTAATCCGAAAAAGTTTTTGGTAGCATATTATGTATGTACTTAAACATAAACTTTGCATAAGTAAATTCAATAATTGTGTTGTGTAGAAGCTATTAAAATAGTTCTAAACAAGTACTGTTCATGATAGCACTGACTATACCAAAAATACCAAAAAATTATACCATTTGCTTTTATTGATGTTACCAAGCCATTTTAAGCTTACTTTAAAAATGTCCAACTTAAAATGCTGACCTTTATTTGTCATTACTTGTTTTTTATACTTAAGCTATTTTCAGTTTCAGCATTATCCTAATCTGGAAAACATTTGTTACGGCTGCTAGAAATTATTTGGTCAATTATAGCTAATGCAAAGAACAGTTACTTGTGTTAAGCTAACCAGCTTTTGTGTGAATGCTGTTTCTAAATATACAGGTTAAATAATTGTATTAATTTTAATGTTTTTTCAATCCTACTTACCATAAACATAAGTACCAAGAACAGCTCCGTAGATAAATATTCCGAGAAAAATTCGGCAGATAATGTAAGCTTCAATTGAACGACTAAATGTTATACCGAACATAAAACTTATCACACCGGTAATTGTTACAATGCAACAAATCTTTCTTCCAAACCTGTAAAAACATTTTTTGCCTCAACAAAAATTTTAAAAAATGCACTTTTAAAAATGTCTCACACTTAAATAAAAATTGAAACCACATCTCTGATTATTTTTATTCACATCAATTTTTCCGAAAAAATTGCACAAATACGAGGGTAGGCTGAAAATTTTATAGCCTGACCCAGAAGGACTTATGCCACACCTTATGAAATTTGACATGCATAAAATGTAATCCTTTGTGAGACTAACGGTATATTTTATTTTCAGATTTACTGATGCTGATGTGTTTTTTGAGACTTTAAAAAGTTGTACCAGAGACTTTCAGTGAAAATGGAAAAAGTTTGGCACCGTAGTATTATCAAATATCTACAGAAAAAGGGGTTAGCCCTCAAGGACATTCATGCCGATATGGTTGCTACATTAGGGGATGATGCTCCAGCTTTATTAACAGTAAAAAAGTGGGCAGCTGAATTCAAGATGAGTAGGGAGAGCCTTGAAGATGACGCAAGGTGTGGTCGTCCAGCATCAGCAACAACTCAAGAAACCATTGATTATGTTCACCACATGGTAATGCATGACAGATATTTAACAGTTACTAAGATAGCGGATGCTGTAGCTATTTCCCGTGAACAAGTTGAGAAAATTCTGCACCAAGAACTTGGCATGTCGAAAGTGTCCGCTCGGAGAGTGCTACGCCTTTTGACGCCTGTTCGAAAGCACACCAGGCTGGTCATATCGCAGGCAAACTTGGCCCTTTTTGAGACAAATCCAGACAGTTTTCTTGAACGTTTCTTCACACAAGATGAATGTTGGGTCCATCACTTCGAGGCAGAGACCAAACGGCAATCGATGCTGTTAAACGTCTGTCATCCATTACCATGTGGTGAACACGGTCAATGGTTTCTTGAGTTGTTGCTGATGCTGGACGACCACACCTTGCGTCATCTTCAAGGCTCTCCCTACTCATCTTGAATTCAGCTGCCCACTTTTTTACTGTTAATAAAGCTGGAGCATCACCTCCTAATGTAGCAACCATATCGGCATGAATGTCCTTGAGGGCTAACCCCTTTTTCTGTAGATATTTGATAATACTACGGTGCCAAACTTTTTCCATTTTCACTGAAAGTCTCTGGTACAACTTTTTAAAGTCTCAAAAAACACATCAGCATCAGTAAATCTGAAAATAAAATATACCGTTAGTCTCACAAAGGATTACATTTTATGCATGTCAAATTTCATAAGGTGTGGCATAAGTCCTTCTGGGTCAGGCTATAAAATTTTCAGCCTACCCTCGTATTGTCTTGTTTCTTGTATTAGAATATTTTTTGAATAAAGTAAAACAGGTTTTTTGCTTTCTTGGTTATTAATTGCTACAACCGCTATTTTGAAACAAAAATAATAATCTTAATCTAACATCAATAAAATGCATTTTTCTCTGTTACTTTTATTGTTGAGTCGTTTATTTCACATTTGAAAATTTTCGAAAATTTTATATCTGAAATTAAATTTTGAACCTTAACCAAGATGTCAAAAAGTAAATTGTTTTCTTAAGTAGAAGATAGTTTGATAAAAGAATCTTTATCTAATTCTATACCGAGATCATTTGGAAGATTTTAAATTTTTCATTCCATGTCAAAACAGCATTATTAAATAATATAAATAGTAAAATTTAAAAACATAAAAGATTCAAAAAGACAACACTAACCTATCTGAAAAGTTTCCGAATATTATCGAGCCGATCATGTAACCAGCGTAATACAATGAAGTGGACAGAGTGTTCAAGTAACTGTTTTCGCATACTAGATCAAACTAAATAAAATACTGCGTTCAATAATATAATTTCAACTGGTTTTGCGAAAAAACATTTTTGATTCTAACTTCTCAAACTTTCTGCAAGGTTAATGAATGAATAAAATTAAATAATGCAATATTCAATGGGTAGATTAAGTTATTAAAATTGCAAGAAAAAAAGAGCATAAAACCATTTTCTAATCAAAACTTTCAAAATCACTCAGTAAAAATGTCGTTTGATTGGTTTTTGCTTTGCTGAGAAAGTAACACAAGTTTAATTATACAAAATGTTACTTATACCATTATTACGGAAACAATATGATATCAATATTAAAAATAGGTTTGTGAAAACATTAAAAAATCTAGGCTAATTGTTTTTGAATAAAATATAATTTATTAATTTCGAATATTTTTTAACGAAAACACAAATTTATCTTAACTTTTAAAGGCAAACGTTTTACTAATGTGTGCACTGTGCAACTTAATAAACCTAGGCTTTTTTCTTATTGATTACTGATCAATTGTTTATTATTGATCAAGTGAAATGTCATTGAAAAAATTTAAGAGTGTCTGAAATTTTGTAAATACAATAAATTTTTAAAAAAAATTAAATCTTTTTGTAGTTTCAGTCAGGGGCGTCTAAATTTTTGAGCCAAAGGCCGTTTTAACCTATGAAAAATATTAGCGAGACAAATAAATAAAACTGCGCGCCAAAATTTTTAAAACATTTTTGTTTTCTGATGAGGACTTTTTTGGTCTTCATTTCGCATAAAAAAATTTTTTTTTTGAAAAACAATTACTTTACATGTATTTGTTTTGCGTCAAATACTGCGCGAGCCAATCAAACTCTTTACGCGGATCAGGGGTTAAACGCTCCTGGTTCAACTGTTTGTTCAAAAATTTTTAAACATTAAAAATGGTTGCTTGTGGTCTTTTTGTATTCATCATTGTATCTTTTTTTCCTTCTAACTCGCAGGGTAACGTCAGAGTCGTAAAACGTAGAGAAACTGTAAAACGATTAATTATCCAGTTAATGCCTTCCGACTCCAAGAAGCATAAATATTGTTGTCTGGAAAACTCGTGGGTTTGTTTTTTTAATTATTTTGTAAGAAATGGCAGAACTCTTTGCTGAGATTACCAAACAGAGAAAAGTGCAATAAAAAGTTATTTTCAAAGACAAAATATAAAGAAGAGCTGAACCCAGACATTGATTACGTCATTGACAAAACGGTGCCGACGCTTTGTTTACAAACTGACACAGTTCAGCCTTTCAGAGGAATGATGCTGCAATAGGCTTTGACCATAGATTTTTTCGTAAAAATTTTTCAATGAAGCTGTGTTGCTTCTTCGGCTGGATAACTCAGTCTGATAGTCTTCTGACTTGCTAGCAGAACGATGCAAGTTCGATTCTTAATCTATCTGAGCTATTTCTGTTATGCATTTAAAAAAAGTACTTAATGACAAATTTCTCAATTGGGTCACATTGCTTATCTACAATAGTGACTACGCTCAAAATAGAAAGCAGTTACTAGGCCAATACTGCCATACGAAGGCAATTTTGTTGTAGGCTCTAAAGATAAGCAGGTGGTTTTTTTGGTGCAAAAGCAAATATATAAACTTTTGTTTTATCTAATATTAGTACAAATTAATAAATCATTATGTTTTGCTAACTTAATTGAACTGATAGCAGCAGATACTTACTCCAAACAAGGACATCAATAGATATATGAATCGCATGAGTTCATGCATTAGACACACACACCTAGTTCATCTTAGTAAAACGGTTCAAACGATGACACACAAATACGAGGATGAGTCAAAAAGTTCTCAGACAATTACCATAAAATCTCTATTTTCTACATGATTATATTTATTTTTCTACATAACTCTATTAGTGTCTATACATTTTTGCAATTTAAATTTCCACCGAAAATTCCAACTTGTAGAATTCTGAGAACTGTCTCTGACACCAGATAGTCGTTTGCTTTTATGCTTCGTCTAGAGAAAAAAATTGGGTGCTTTTGAGGTATCCTTTAATTTTGAAAACAAAAAAAGTCAGAGGAAGTTAAATCTGGGTTACAAAGGGGGTGTGGAAGTCTTTCTTATTGAAATTTGCGTAACAGGGCTCTGATAGTTCGCGAAGAATGGGCAGGCACGTTTATGTGGTGAAATAAAATCTGGTTGTGCAGCTTTTCTTGACGTTTTTCGGCCAGAATTGTCTTAAGCTTTCTGGCCAAAAAACGTCAGATAGAATGATGAAATTTTTTAAGATTACTATTAAAACCCTAAACTTATGTTTGAACCTGAAACAGTTGGAAAAATTTCATGCGTTTTGAAGTTATGAAATTTGTCTAAGAACTTTTTGACTTTTCCTCGTAGTTGAATGCTAACTAAAAAAAAAATTCTGTGATTTTATAACACTGTCATTCTTGACAAAAACAATTATATATTTTAAACTTGGTAAAGAAAAGAAAAGTTTTTGAAATTAAAAAAACTACAACTGGCTATGACTCTAACTCTTTGCCAAAAAATATTAGCTTAGCCTTGTTTGTTATTACGTTGTCTGTTTATATGTACGTGATTTCTTATGGTGCCATCGCTGGTTACTTCTGCGTATTTGATCTTAACCACAAATTAATTCATCAGTGTTTTCTAATAACTTAAATGCCTAGTATCCAAATATTGAAGCAAACTTACATCAAAACTTCCACACGAACAGATATTAAGACTACACACATTTAGCTACATGCTACCTTTAAAAAATCTCTGTTGTTGATGGTACACATGCTTGAAAACTTTAAACCTGTTTTACTGTTTTTCTTAATAAAAACAAAAATATTTTTAAAAACAAAAAAATTTTTTATTAAAGGGTAATATTTTCTTACTTCTGTCACTATGGTCTCCGTGAACAAACTATCATCATAGTAATATCCCTGGTCACATGGAATCTCCGGATATGACGTGTTTGAGCAGCTTATGCTTCCGTCGCAGAGAGTCAAATTAAAACCATATCTGAAAGTTATTTTTTCAATATATTTTATAAAACGTCTTTACTTGAACGTTTTACTTGCATTTAATAAATTTGCAGATACAATAAATTATCATAACAGAAAGTCGGCAACGTGGTAAGTAAGATACGAATTGTTTTTCGTAATTTGAGTGGTGACTATTCAAACTTACCTATAGCAACCGTCATAACTTTCTGATTCTGCATCGTATGGTGTTGTCAAGTTTAGAATATCCTCTTCAGTTAGATTAGGATAAACTGTTTTGTTGTCAAGGGGGGGCACGCTACATCTAAACAACAAGAATTTGTTTTACTGATGCAGTAGATTATAGCTCGAAAGAATTTAGTTTAATTGCATCTAACCAGCAGCATCAACTAGCTGTCGCTTTTTCAAACTAACACAATTAACTATTTTTTTTTATTGTTGAAATACGAGTTAAAATATTGTTGAAATACTTGTAGACCCCAATTTTTCAAAGCTTACTTACGAGTATAAAAGTTACAAAGCTTTTCATTTTAATAAAAATAATATACAAGCCAATTATTGTAAAAATACTTATAGTAATGTCTAAAACCAAATGAAAAAAGGAAGATTTTGTAACAAATTTTCTTAAAGACAAAATAAAGATTTGAAAACCCTTGTCTAAACTAAAAAAAAACTTCAAGTTACAGTGCTTTAATTATTACTATTATAACAGAACAGCCAATATTTGAACAACAGCAACAAAAAAAGCATTTTAGGCATGGTGGCCAACAAATTAATATTACTTTTACTTTTTGATGCAATCGAAAGTGTAATTGAAACGATACTCACATATATTGACTTTAAAAAGTTTAGAGAATATTCAAGATACAATTAAAAATTTTATCCGCAATTAATACTTTAATACAAAGATAACATAGCCGCAGTGGAGAAGTTTCCCCAAAACGCAAAAATTTGGGCAGAATTATATTTATTGGACACTGAGCATGTATATTTTTTTGGGGCAGGAAAAAGTAATTTTGTACCAGTTTTTGAGCAGAGTTATTCTACTCCATTTTAAAAGAAGGAACCAGATTAATGCAAAGTACAACTAAGATTTAGTATAAATCTCTTTCGGTTTTCGAAAAGCAAGAAAAAGTCTTCACATTAAATTTTAGTTGTATTGGAGTATTTTCACGAAATGTTGCAAAATCATAATTCAGGTAATCATCGCATAAAAATTCAACAAAGTTACCTATTACAACAGAGACCGCGTATAAAGCCAAAAATTTTTTGTAAATACTGTATATTCACATCTAGATAAATTATATACATAAATCGCGTAAAGGTCTATAAGGAATATATATTTCTGTTTGAATGTTTAAAATCACAAAATAGACACATCGATATAGATCTTAAGTTCTAACTTACATGAGATATTGATTAAAAATGTATATTACAAATCTCTATACAGTACACGCTATAGAAATAAATAGATCTATTTATATTATATTGCCGTATGCGCGCTCGATTATAAAAATACTCTAAAATATATATTATTCTGACAGTTACAATACCTTATGTATAAGATAATGTACAAAGAAAAACTATCACTAATATATCATAAAACTGACCAAACTAACGAGACTGACTTGTTAATCGAAAGCTTAGAAGTCAGCTGATAGTGATCACAAAAGCTACATTGCAATAGAGCCAGCCAAATAACTGAACATATATTTTACGAGTGGAACTGACGACTAATGAAACGACTCAAAAGTACTAATTAAGTTAGATAACGGGTAATAATACAAAATAAATAAGCCTACCTTCGCAATATAATCATAGGCATTCATTTTTATCATATCTTTTTTCTCAGTGACAGTTCTAGTTACTGTAGCTACTAAACAAATTAGCAAATTTACATGATCTTGCTCAGATGTTTTGTATACAATTTTTCTGACGATACCCCAGACCCCACCGACCCATGACCTGTTGTTGACCCCAGATATTGACCATTTCGACACTAGTTGGGGTCCCGAACCTGGTTTGAAAACTGTGTTTCGATGCTGCAACAATAGGCTACCTATAAACTGTTTGCTAGTGCAATTTATTTTTTTCATATTTAGTACTTGTCAGTGCGTATTCAACAATTTTGCAGTCTGTTTCAACGTTTTTTGCTCGCCCCCCCCTCTGCAAAAGTTCTGATGAGTCTATTCTTTCCTGTATAATCATGCAATAAACTAAAACTATTTATGTTTTAATTGTAATATTTATAATTTTTTAAAAAATATTTAAAAGTAAGATTTGTATCTGGTAATCCTGTCATTATGGCCATAAATCAAATAGCAATAAATGATTTTCAGAAAATGTTAAATTAGCACTTACAAATATTAATATTTTTTTAAAAAAGTTACGCGACATCCAGAAAAAGAGCCAAACGATTTACATGGGGGTCGTGACCCCAAGTTGAAAACTACTGATATATAAACCTCTACTTTGTACAGCCTTTTCGCTCATTTCAACCATCAGAAAGTGATTTTTGTTAAAATAGAAATCCGCTTATATTATATTGTGTGTACTTCTATTTAAACAAGAATCACCTTTGACGTCATGGGCGAAACAGACTGAAAAGGTTAAAAAAACTTCATTACTTTATCAACAAACCTAAACGCTGCTATAGTCTTTTTCTTTTACCTTTCTACTACAGACTCGCCGTCTTCTACAACTGCATACGTTTGTATAAATATTTTTTTTGCTTTAAACTAAAATGAAAATTCTCGGCCAGTCAACAACAAATTATTGCAAAAACATCCAAGTATTTTACTTTAGTTTACTTGCTACTTAATATGAGAGATTGTTCAATATTTAATTAGCAACAAAAAACTACCTTATTATTTTGAAAGTAAAAAATTAAAATCACTTTATATTTGTTAACAATTTTCGTTGACAATGCGCAACTGGAAGAGAATTAAATTGAAGTAATACTAATATACACGAATTCTAACTTAAAAAAATTTCAGAAAATACTAAAAAAAATGCAGGTAAATATCTCACTAGCAAACAATAATCTAACACAAAAAAATAAAAATATTTAGAATATAGTGACTAAAAAGTAACTAATACTTATTACTTGTCATACATACTAGCAAACAATAATGTAACACAAAAAAATAAAAAGATTTAGAATATAGTGACTAAAAATTAACTAATACTTATTACTTGTCATATTTATCATCTTTTAGAACTAAATTTTTATGAATCCCAAATGATATGAGACTTAAATTGTTTTGATAAAGTTAAACGACGATGAGCGCTGCAGCGCATTATTGTGAAGTTGTTTGATTAAATAATTATAAGATTACATCCACAATCTAATGAAGTTGTAGCAAAATTAAAAACTTTATTCTTTTTTTAGGGGCATCAAATACTCTCGTCTGGATAAAATAATTAAAAACAAATAAAATTGATACCTGTATTTTGACTCATAAGCAATAAAAACTGTTGCTAATGAGTTTATTCCTCCAATTGCATTGAAAAATGACAAAAAAACAAATAAAAGAATTTGAGATAAACCGAATTCACCAACGTTGTTGAGTAAGACTTCATACTGAATCATGTTTTAAAAACATGTCATGCAAAACTTAATTATCCTTAAAACCTGCCAAAAAATTTTCAAAATGTTTTTAAAAAACTTTTAAAAATAAATTGGTAAAACTTATCACTAAACAATAAAACAAAATCACAAGGCTAATGTATTGAGAAATTACATTTCTTTGTTAAAGCAAAATCTCGTGTGTTAAATTATTTTGCTTGTATAAATTAACTCAAGTTTTTGAAACTTTAATCTTAAGTTTTTTGTTCAAAAGATGATTTTCTAAAAATATGAAGGCAATCCTATAAGCTCCAATGTTTTATAATTTAGCAAACAAAACATCAATATTCGTAAAAGGGTCTGAAGCGTTTCAACAAAAACTTAACTTGATAGGTTACAGAGACCAATTCCTACAAAAATATTATATAATGTTACAGCTTTACTAAATGTGGTTTCACTTTTGAACTCTTCTCTTTTTCGGTATCACAGTTTTTATTTAACACCGAAATATACCAATTTTTTTATCATATAACTCTTTTTTGAACTCAGTTCTGATAAAATCAACATTATTAAGTATTTGAGTTGAAACAAATTTAATTTAATTAAAATAAACCAAAAAGTTTCCAAAACAGGATGAACCCATAGTTTGATCACGTTATTGCTCATGGAAATTATATTCACGTTTAACTCTCCCATTCTTTTAACAATCTTTCGTCAATTGTACTTGCAGAATCAGTAGTTATAAAACTTGCAGAATAAAATTGTTACTTAAATAACGTAGAGTCAAAATGTTTACTTTTTATTAATTATTGGCGTGAAGTAAATTTGCCTTGTTCGAAACCTATTTAATCTGTTTGTTGTTGAAATGTGCTTGTTGAGTAATGTTTAAGTAAACTTCCAAATAGTAAAAGAAAAAGTTTTTATTTAATAAAGTTTTACATTGGCATTTCAATCAGTGGCATCCTTTCTCTTCACATATTTTGTAAAAATTATAACAAATATTTACCAAACGATTAAATGTAATTGTCCTTCTAAACTACGAGTTGATGGACGCATCAGCGCTTATACAAAAGAATGCAGAAAATCAACTGCCTTATAATAGAAAAGGTCATTTCAATGTTTAAGCATATTCATGCAAACACTACATAATTGATTTCAAAACTCTGATCCGCTGGTCCGTGCATAAAAAGTAAAAAACAAACAAATAAAAGGATTTTTTAATGGGCACTGTTTGACGTTTCTATGACGCAAGGTACTACATATTTGAGATTGCAATAAAGTTTTAAAATGTTTTTTGTAAAAATTTCTATCACTCACTTTTGAAATAATTTACATGATTTTTTTAAATATACGAAATGTGGCCATTTAGAAGTCTGTAATTAAGGTAATTGGCATTAGATGCCAAAGCTTTCGCAAGCTACTGCTTACTTTTTCAGCTGTAACAGAATAAAATTTTGTCAAAAAGAAATTTTACCAAAGTATATTTTTTTCCTTATTTTAATTAACGTCTAAACGTAACCCGATTGGCTCTAAGTAAAAATTATTTTTTGTTTTACAAGAAAATGTTGGTAATGTTCAAGTTAAGCAATTAGGCCTGCCCTTAACCTTCTTTGAGAGATGGCAAGATATCGCTACCCAGTTAGAAATTTTTTATTTGTAACATAACTGAAATTTAGAGCTATTTCTTAATACTCCCAAGTAGAAAACGTACAGTGAAATGTTTTTTAAGAAAATAAAAGAATGACGAGAGTAAGAGTTGAACCCAGATTATTTTGATCGTAGTCGCCAGTAAAGGGGCACTTTTACGTACCAAGACATGATACCGACTATTGTGTTTAGTGCGTTGCCCTTGTAAACTTAAAAAAATGATTGAGTTGAGCTTATAATTTGAAAAAAACATCACGTTACACCGCACTTAATATAGTTTTAAAAAACATTACGCTTTACATGACTTCAAAATCACATTGTCTAAGTTGCGCTGCGCTTTATTATCAAAAACAAAGGTAGGCAAGCTTTTTTGCACCTTGGACCAGTTTCATCCTGTATTTATTTTCCGACTAACCCCTTAATAAAATAACGAACTTTCGGTAATGGATCAGTGTTCATAATACATTACCACATTGTTTCAGTGAGAAACATGCGCTTAATTTGCAAAATAAGACCCTCCCACCTAGGGGTTATGTCAGTTAATGACACCTGCAAGGCGTCCCTTATGTCCAATCTATTTCGTGGTTTCGTCTTTGTTGCTGTCATCACAGAAAAACCAACATCACATGAATAGGATGTTGGAAATGGTAGTAAACGTTTTAGTGGTATTGTGGCAAATTCAGCGTAATCTAGCTTTATTTTCACCCAGATCATTAGCAGAGTTATGGTCTCAAATGTGGTTTTAAGATTGCCATCATTTGCAGTTTCTAGCAGCTGATCTTCTGGTTGCAAAGACATGGTCGATTCGCCTGGTTTGCATACAAATGGATTACAAATCCATTCTTTTGCAGCTAGGGAAGTAGCGCTTAAATTCTTGTAACAGCAAACTTAGGTGATTGTATACTAATGGAAAGAATGCTTGCTTAGGCGCAGTGTCATTCAAAATCCTAGCTAATGTTTACAACATGTAAAATATCCTTTTGTCCACTCGCCGTTCCCACAATTCCAGTTTGCTTTGAATGCAGCCACTTTATCTGCTAACTTAAACATAGTTGTCCATTTTCCTTAAAATGAAAAATTGAGTTTGTTGAGCACATGTTGCACAAATAAGTAAACTTAAAAACCTATTTTTTATCACTAAAATTACCTGCCCGGTATGATTCTTTCTACAAAGATTTTTTGCAGCGGTTCACAGAATTCAAACTCTCTATTCCTTGATTTCCCTTTGGAAAGCCATTGTACTTTTAATTACATCATTTGACATCTTTTGAAGTTTAGGTAACATTTTTCGGCTAGCAAGCGCTTCTATGTTAATGACACAATAAGAGGACTCTCATCCAGGTGTGACCTCCTTAATCCGAATAGTCAAACCAGAGAGTTGTTCAGTTATTGCAGCTGCTCCATCCGTGCACACACCGACACAAAAAAACAGTTTAGTTTTCTTGTAAAATAATTATTTAGAGACTTGAATAGTTTATTCGCTGTGATATAAGCTGGCAGCAACAATACACGTAATACATACTCAAGAATATCTTCTTGATAAAAATATTGCGCATAAACAACTAGCGTTGCCTTTTTGTCAATATCCGTACACTCATGACACTGGATGCAAACTATGGTTACTTTACAATCCGTACGAACAATTGAGCTTCGATGTTTTCCGCTATATCCTCATTTCGTTTCAAAACAGTGCGAGCCGAAGGAGGAATCTGTGCTGTCTTTTTAGCTAAACCTGCACGGCAGATAGCCATCGAAGCAGGAAGAATCAGTTCTTCTTTGATAGTGAATGCTTTGTTGGTCTTTGCTACACGGTAAGCCACTAGGTGTGATGCTTTCTGTACATTTACTGTACATTATTTGATATGGTGGCCCTCAATAATCACTTTTCTCCTTTGTGTTGACGTTTTTTCTTTTCAAAAAACTCGAAATGTTATTTTCTATATATGGTGATTAGTCTGCATGTGCTGAAGCAGTTTTAAAGGCTTCATTACTTTGTTTTCTAACTTTCTGTTGCAAATTAAACATAACGCAGAAGGTCCGTCAGGATCATCAATTGCAATATATCCATACTATAAGTATAACTTTGCATCGGCAATCAAAGGAAACTTTTCTTTGTGGTTTTAGGCTCTTCTTCCGGTGGCGTTGTCCTGTTTCAAAAAAGCTCAACAAAGATGTTTGTTTTGTATTCATTTTAATAAAGTCAAAAATAAAAAGATTGTTATTTTTATGTTTAAACTAGTGGTTCTCAAACTTTGATGTTCGTGGATCTCTTACAAGAGATTCTCAAACACCCATGGGCTCCCGGTTATGATATTGTCCCAAAAGTGAAGTGAAAATCAAAAGAAAAAAGCAATCACTTTTTAAACTGGCTCTGATGTTGTCATTTTGTCCCAATCAAAATTTAAGTGAAGACCAAAAAAGTCATTTTGAAAACTCCTGGTCAAAACTTTTAAGTTTTTAAAATTGTTTGTAAATTTCTTTTCCGTTTATTTTTGACTTCCTAATGCAACCCAGCTGCAAGCTTGTTAAATCAACCAACTTAACACTTCTATAACGCTAAAAATCTTTTTATTTTGTCACAACCATTGTTAAAAAATGCAGCAGCGCAAAAACTCAGCGTGTATCCTTTTATGTACTAATGGTCCATCATTCTGAAAGCTATCGAGTCAGCACTTATTGTATTTTACGCGTTGCTTAATCTCGAATTTGAAGACACAAAATTTCATTTCATTTTATTTCCATATTTATCCTCCTGGCTCACAGGAAAGCGACGGAGGCGCTAATACATAGGGAAGGCAGTGACACCGACCTAGTTCTGGAGATGCCGAGATATTGCTGTCCGCTTGAAATTTTTTGTTTTTGTCTAGTTTTATGGAGATATGATTGAAGTTTAGACTGCTTGCCAAGACTGCCAAACGGGGGAAAGTGCCGTAAATTGTCTTTCCCAAAGATACAACAGAATAGCTCAAATAGGTTTTGAACCAATACCATATTGATCATAAGCACGGCGCTTTAACCACTCGACAACGCTGCCGACTATTACTTTAGCGTCGCAAAAAATTCCAGGATTTTAAGCTGGAAATTCGCGGCCTGGTAACAAATTCCTCACCGACCGGCACCGGGCCGCATCTCTGTGTTTGCCGACCACTGATCTAAAAAACGCATTGCGCAAGTTGCACTGCCCTCCACAAAATTGAAAATTTTTTTGCGCAAGTTGCGCTGCGCTTTCCTAATGTAAAAAAAATGCTTAAAATTGCTTGTTGGCATATAAAGTTTAAAGGAAAAAGAGATGTTGACTGTTTCATCTTCAATTTACATTTATACATGAAAAAAAGGTTTACAAAAATAAGACACACAGCATCATTTCATGCAATAATAATATTTCCAAAATACCTCGTAGTGTCATTTGGTATCAAAAATTTTGAACAGTTTTTAAAGATGACAAACATTTGATGCAAACCAATAAATTCAGCTTTCGAATTTTACAGTAGCAAAAATGAACAAAAATAGTTTAAAACCATTCTTTTAAAAATTTTGCAGTCAAACTAAACAAACCCCTGATAATTACTAATTTCTTCTTTCTCAACCACAAAAGCACACAAAATAACAAGGAAAAGGATGTAATAGAAGCAGATGCAATCATTTCTCTCTTTACTTTTGCCATGAGCGGATTTTCGCGCAAAAGCTCGAAAAGTGATCCGTCAAAAGTATTTTCCGAAGGAAACTCTTTAGTTGGAACATTCTCCCCAAGAAACTGACACAACGGTGCCCATCCTTCCCTCACGTTGTAAACAAGCAGTTTTTCTTGTGGTGCAGCCTGAATAATATGAATTTGGTAAAAAAATTTAATGAGTTTACAAGGGTTAAACGCACATGGAGCACGTAACAGTTGTGTCTTCTATACTTCATACAGTGATGCATCTGATTGAACTTTGGTTGTAACTGAAACGGCCTCTTGAAACGATGACCAATCATGATGTCAACTGCACACACAATACAACTAGGGAGGAAAATTGAGTTAGTTGCAAAACACAACGCAGCTAATAAAAGGCAAGCTTTTAATTATTTCTTTTAAAGACATATCAAGAACAGATTTAATGCAAAATTTTTAACACTTGATAGGTATAGAATATGGAGATAAAATGAAATGAATAAAAATAGAGATAAAAAATGAAAAAAAAGTTTGCAAGTCGTTTAAATTTTGAGCGCAAGCACTTACCAATTGTGAATATAACTAAAAGGTTTAAAAATCAGTTTAGGAAATAATACAGAAAGAAGTTGTTAAAATCTTACAGGTCATCTAGCAATTTTTTATTTCAAATAGCAAAAAGAAGTAATTCAATTAAAGGTGCACTACTCAATAATTTTCTCAGCAGTTACAGTAGTTTTATTTTTAAATGTAAACTTCAAAGATTTTGTTATGGTATACAGATGTTTAGATCAGAGTTATTAGTGGGCTTTAAATCTTGGGTCCGATTCCAACTCAAATTCAAAGTTTATTTCAAGTCGCAAGTAAATGTATATGCTATATCGCCGGATAAATCAAATCGGCGTAAAAATCTGTATTTTGTTGTCTATGTCTGAGAACAACAAAAATTATACGTTAAATTCTTCAGTATAAAACCAGGAAATTGTTAAGTCACTCAACAAGCAAGTTTGGACAAGCTTGTTTTATCCGTAGGGAGGGTTTCACATTTGTCAGACTCGCTTAAAAAAGGAACAGTCCACAGAACGCTTTGATTGTGGCTTTTTCAACAAAAAAGAGTCATCTATGGATAGAAAATCTTACAGATGAAAAGATACCTTGTTTTTTTAAAATAAATTTTTAGTTACAATTATTACATTTATATACACTAAAATCTTTTGAGCAAGTTTTCATAAAACAATGTGCTTGGAAGTGTCTCGAATTTATAGTTGAATCAGGCCTTAAAAGCCTGTTCTAAGTAATTTACAGTGTATCATAGCATTAAATATAATTTATATAAAAATAAAATTTTAACTTTCAAAAATTGGTAAGCGATAAGACCTTTTTAGTGACAATTCATTTTCACTGTAACGGTCGGTTTTTAGACTGAAAGCGTAGCGGAAAATTTCACAGCCGCTTTTAAATCAAGCTAAAATTTGAAATATTTAAACTTAATCTTTTTTCGCTGAGCTACTAAAAGTAATTTTTTATTCTTTTTGATTTTAATCTAAACCAGTGGTTCTCAATCTTTTTCCACCTGCGGCACCATTTGGGACTTTTTCGAAATTCGTGGCACACTTAGACCAGATTTTTTGATTTTTATCCCTAAAAAGTAGTGTTCTCTAAAAAAAGTCGCAAATCAATGGACCAATATTTTTTTAAAAGTTTTGCGACACACTTGGAAATCTTGTTGAGAAACACTGGTCTAAACAATTTTCCTGCTTTGTTTTTTCCCCGCTTTACAGCACAGTCTTTAGGTTTTCCGAGCCCGCTTTTAGTCAAAGATTTCAATACTTACTTATTGTTGACCTAAACTTCATGATTTTTATTAGCGTAGGTGATAGATAACCAGTATAGGCAAAAATATAAGTTTTCAAACGAATATTTTGCAGATTGTTGAACCACTCCACTTCATCTTCGCAGACTGTTAGAATTATCTATAGAGGAAACAATTAGTTGGAAAAATGTAACACCAAGGCTGCCCAATTTAAATAAAATAAAAAGTGCTAACAGATTTTACTAATTTTTTACCTTTCTCAAAAAACGACTTTTAACTAAGAACCATTATTTTAATGCTCTCTTCAGGAAGTCACCTTAAGCAATTTTTTTTGTGAAACTAGCCCGGATCCTCTTGCGGTTACTATCGCCTTTTGCAAAATTCTTTTTCTCTTAGTTTCTTCTTTATTCCATTCTAATGCTGAAAGTGAAATTCCAGGAAAAAAATTTTTGAAAAGGCCTGATTTGAATTGGTTGTTGGGGTTTGATTTAGACTAGTGATCGCCATCCTCTGGTGTAGTTTATAAAAAATAAAATCAAAAAGTCTTCTAAAATTTTATGTCCGAAATATAAAAATTATATTGAATATCAAGACTATGTAAAGTCGAAGGGAAATGATTCAGGCTGAATTAACGCGACATTTTTTTTGCGGACCACCAAAATTTTTCCACAGACCACTGGTTGGCGACCCCTTCTTTCGACTCAAAGCGGTCGCGAAAAAAAAGCAAGCGCAAACAAAAATTTTTGCTACATTTTCATTGTGTGCTAAGCTAATAATTTAAAATATCTCAAATTTAAAATTTTCCCACGAATCACTAAAAATTTGCGCTTTGACAATTCCTTTACACGTGTGAACTGCTTTTACGGTTCGTTCTTCTACGCTTTAAGTCATAGTTTTATTTTTCCACAAACTCTTTTAGTTGGACAGGACACACTCTTAAATATTAGAACAGAAGCCAAGTATAAAGCAACTCATGCCAATCACCACACTTAATTAGATATGCTTATTTGGCAATTTTAGTGAAATATTAAATTAGGAGGCAGCAAATCAAAAACGTTAAAGCTAAAAAAAAAATAGGTCGGCTTTAAAAAATGAGAATGCAGGTAATCTCTAGCAAACTTTTGCTTTGTTTTTTTTTAAAATTTGGGTCTCCGAAAAAGGGACTTTGCATACCGACGCTGGCAAATCTAGATTTCCAGATTTTTGGCTAAGCTTATACATGTATATACTAACTGTTATAAAAATCTTGTACAAAATAATTTTCTAACCTTGGCTTCAGGAAAAGCTTTGTAAATTTCCTCCCAGAAATAACAACTAGGTATATCAACTACTGCATCTACACCCTCAAACATTCGTTTAAAATCTTCAATATCACCACCATATTTCAATATTTTCATCCAATCATCTCTCAAGTGCATGAAATTTTCTAAAGTGTCATACACCTTGTAACCTAAATGTCTTAAAGCGAAATTTAAGGACATTACTCCAGTTTTTGGAAATCCAGCCACAATTATTTTCATCTTTTACAGTGCAATTTACAAGTCTAAATACTAATAAGAAATCTGAAAAAAAATTTTTAAATACAATTCATCAAAGTATTTTAGTGAAGTTTGCAAAATACCTAAAAACTTATTTTCCTGAATAAACATTAAAAAGCTGACAAATGATTCAAAGTTATCAAATTTTTCCGCTGTATCTGCTGATAAACAGAGGAAGCTTTGCACAATAGCTTAAACTTATTCAAGTTATGACTGATGCTTCATAGCAGCAGAAATGGCTGCAAAATCTACGTAATTATGAAGTGTCAAAAAAGTTTTAACTTGGTTTTTATAGAATTGCTTTTGGCAGACCTTGTTTCATATTTAAAGCGTGCAAATTTGCAAAAGTCTAGAAACAAGATGTCACTTTGATATCAAACAAAGTAATCTTCTGATTGTAATTAGTACGGACTCCGAATTTATTCACATTTTAGTTCAACTTCTCAACATGTGTCGCAACATTAATTTATTGAAAAAACGAAGAACAATATACTTCGTATTAAATTTTTACGAAGCAAAGCAACTATTATAAAAACAATTTTGCGGTCATTAAAAGTGAATATTTCGCATCATCCATAGAAATTTGTTCTTTAATATTTGGAATCCAAATTTGTTCGATTGGGGATTATTTTCCTGCTGCAGGCGCTAAAAATAGCAAGTTACGTTAATAGATTCTTTTAAGTGCTCCGTTAAAAAAAAAAAACGTGCAATAGAATCTAAAAAATTTCACAAACATCCAAAGCGCTGACTGAAATGATCAAAAAACCGCTGCAGTTTTTTTACAGTCAGGCATGGTTGACTGTGAGTGCAACATGTGATAGAGACTAGCTGAATAAATGCTTTCAAAAACTTGAAAAATTTAATTTTCAAAATTTTTCTTGTTGCTATTTTTAAAAACAAATGATAATTGATTACACTGGGAAACAAAATTTTTGTTGCATTTATACCGACACTTGTCTTTACCTAATTTTGTGGTGCTGAATTCAAATATGCAGTTAGTTTTTTTCTTAAAGCTACAGATTTTTTGCAATTGAACGTTTTTATTTTTAGCGAATTTTGCACACTTAACGTAAAATGACGGGAGTTATTTCGTAATAGCCATTTGCACCTAGGGCCGCATAAGGAACTTTAAGTATACCAGGTATCAATATTCAAGTCTCATACATTTAACCAATATGCAAATAAGAATATGTGAAAATAAATGTGTACTGTCGATACAGACGAAATACAAGATCAAATTTGGCCCTGTTCAGGCAAGAATTTTCGCTTATAGCTTCTGCGCTTGTAGACTTTCTCGGGGCAATCTCTCTTGATGCTTCAGCAGTAGTCTGCCATCATGTTTCTGTCCCATCTGCCTTGGTAGCGATGTTCCATAGTCATGAGGTCTTGATGAAACCGCTCCCCTTGTTCATCACTAACAGCCGCGGGGTTACTAAAGAATTTATCAAGCTGACTATGAAGGAAATGCAGCTTGATACTCATTTTACACCCAAGGTCGCGATAAGCTAACAGCATTGTAGTGATCAGAACGTGGTAGTTATCTGCCTTCTTATTATTAAAAAAATTTCGTGTAACTTCTACAAAAGATAGCCATGCCGCCCTCTCCTTGTCATTCATCTTGTTGACAAATTCCTCATCACGTACAAGGGTACGAATCTGAGGTTCATCGAAGACATCAGCCTTGATTTTGTCAAACACAACTTAGGAAAAGCAGAAACTGTATGCTGAAAACACTCACTATCACCATCCAGTGCCTTTACAAGAGGATTCATCTTTTATGTAGAGTGGGGGAAGTAGAGAGTGAACTTTCTTCTCTCGGTTTACTATGGGTCGTGCACAATGCTTGGCATGCCTGCTTTCAAAGTTTCACGGATAGGCCACTTCTTCTGGGTCCAATGTTTCTCTCGATCTCGGACGTCCCAGCAAAGATGACAGGGATACTTTGTAAAACCTCTCTGTTGGCCAAAGAGAAAGTTGACCATTTTAAGGTCTACGCAAAGAATCCAGTTGCGCTCATGATATTTGAGTAAGTTGATGACCTCTTTTATGTCATCATACGTTTCTTTTAAATGCTGAGAGTGACCAACGAGAAATCCTCCATAAAAATTGCCATTGTATACAAGAACACATTTGAGGCTCTGCTTAGAGCTATCCAGAAACAGTCTCCACTCAGTTGGGATGTACGAGGCAACACCTAACTGTCTGAGCAGACCAGGGATGTCGTGATGGTAAACAAACTGTTTCTGTTCTGAGAAAAATGTCACAAAAACTGGTATCGCTTTCGAAAATACGAAACTTTTGCAGAGTCATCAAGTAGATGCTTTTCTTGCAGCCTGGAAGCTAGTATCTCTGCAGCTTTCTTGGAGAGTCCCAAATCACGAACTAAGTCATTTAATTCCGTTTGGCTAAACAGCTCAGGGGCTGATAGCCGATTGCTGTCATCTGAAAAGGATTCGGATTCAGAAACCATCTCGTTATTGCAGCCCTCATGCTCTCGCTAATCATCATCACTGTTTGCACATGAGGAAAAAACATTAAAAACCGGGGGCGAAAGTTCTTCACAATGTGGAACAGGTCGAGTGGCTGAAGGAATGCTTGGATAGGAGATCTTATGCCGATTTTCCTTGACAACACCTTTCGTGTTGACCATGCAAAAATAGCAGTCAGTCGCATTTTCTCGGGATTCCTGCCAAACCATGGGAACTCCAAAAGGCAGTCCCTTTCGTTTTCCTTTTGTCCAATTGCAAAGGATTTTTTCACAGTTATGACACACGATATGAGATGACCATTTCTTGTCTTGTTCACCAAGGGGAATTTGAAAATATGCTTTGTAGGCACGCTTCACAAATGAAATGATATTACACCTTTGACGAAGCAGTGTATAGCACCCACATACGTAACAGAAAGAATCAGGCTTGTTTTTACATTCACGTCTACGAGAAGAAGCCATGTTTCACCTGATATAACAAAATGTTTTGTAAGTCAAATAACTCAAGAAAAAACTGTAAATAGAACAATACAATAAATTTAATATACAAGTGTAAAAGATACGGTAGACTTAAAACCGTAGTTGGCTGAGCCTTGATGAAGAGCCTAGATTAGTTAATAACGTGTGCAGTGCTGTGCACACCCTCGACTGATAACGCGAGGAGTTTTCTACAATCGCACGCTTTTTGGCTGCGTAATAACCTGGTAGTCTTACATGACCGTACACAGTCAGTACTTTTTCCAGGTACTTCTATCTGCATAGCTGTTGGGCTTTATAAACAGACCGTATTGATGCTCTGATTTGATTTTTTCGATTGCATTTTCAGCACTTCTTGCTGTCACTGACTGGCACATGCTTCACTACAGCGAGATGTCTGACCTTTGTTTGCACCAATTGCATGCTTCACTGATTGTACTGAAGATGCCGCAGCTAGAAAATCTGCTAATTTGTAATAGGGACAAAAGTTAATTAAGCATTTGCGACTGTCAGCTGGTGCGCTGCACTACTCGTGACTTCAAGACCAAAGTTAGGTTAATTACGTATACAATATAGGTATGCATCGATCCGTTTTTATGGGAATCCGGATTTTCAAATTGCGCAAAAACTAGAACATGTAGATAAAAACCGACTTCAGATTTGGAATCAGCGTCAAAAATCTATCAAGGATCATTTGAAAAATCTCATGCAACACAACATAAAAAAAATTGTTCCCCTGTGTTATTTTTACGTTCAAAAATTATAAAAAATGAGTTGCAACTTTAGAATATCTTTAACATTTTTGAAATCATGGCAATTCATAAATTTAAATCTAATTCAATAAATTAGGGATGTTCAATCTACCCGCCACTGCTTGCTGAAATTTTTTAGTTATATTTTCAAACCTATATTGCAATCAAACTGTGTTCCACGAGCTTGCTTTATTTTTCAGAGATCACTACATTTTTGAGACGAAAATTGTAAAATCTGAGTCCGATTCATAGTGAAGACTCTTTGTTTCAGAGAATACTACATTTTTGAGACAAAATCGTGACATCAGAGTCTGTTTCAAAGTGAAGACGTTTTTGCGGCCCACCAAATTTATCTAAATATACAGACAAGTTGATATATTATGAAAACAGGTTGGACATCCCTGCAATAAAGCATACAAAACGAACAAGAAATAAGATGTGATCAGTAGATTGACAAAATACTGTATATTCTTTAACAAATGTAAAGCACTTTGAAAGACTTGAAGAGCAGTATTTGTATATGCTTCAAAAACACCTGAAAAAAGCATGCTTTATTACAGTGATTCTTAATCTATTTACTTGCTGCACCCCTTTTAAATCACCAACCAATTCTCGCACCCCCTTTTAGAATTGGTTAAATATAACAAGTTTCAAAAAACATAAGATAGAATCATCTTTTAAGCTCAAAAAAAAAAAAATCAGCAAAGAAAGAAATTACAGCAATGCATTTAGAAGAGTGTCTCAGTGACTCTTTTGTTGTTGCTTCCTATTTATAATGACATCAAATCTTGGTGTCTTGGTGCCAAGTGCTACTCGCATGTCGTGCTGAGGGTCCAAACGATTTCTAGATTTTGTTTTAATGTAAACCAGGCAAGAAAATCCTGTTTCACACAAATAAGTTGTTGCGAAAGGCACCAACACAGTAAGAGCCTTTTTTGCCAAAACAGGATATGTTTCTAATTGAGAAGCCCAAAAGTTCTCCAGACGATCATCGGAAAATTCCATTTTAATTCCAGTATTGTTTCTCATATCAATGAGATCTTTCATAATGTTGCTATTATCATCAATTTCTTCCAAATTCACCTTGAAAGGATGACGGATCCAGTAGTCACAGGTTTGTATCTCTCCACATGAGAAGTAGCCATCAAATGCAGTACTAAGTATTTGTAAATATTCAGCAATTGTTGAAACAAGGGGTGGATGCAAGAAAGCACTTTCCTCGAGTGTTTCTTGAAGGGAAGGAAAATTTACCAAGTTTCCTTTCTTTACACGTTTAATACACAGCTGAAGCTTTTCTTTAAATGCAGACAGCTTCTCACATGCATGAATTACGCTGATTCCTTGTCCCTGCAAAAAGCGGTTGAGCTCGTTGAATGCTGTGAACACATCAGCCAAATAGGCAAGGTTTTAAATAAATTCAGGGTCTTCAAAATATTCCGCCATTTCATTTCCCATTTTGCAGAAGAACTCTTTAATTTCATCTCGCAAATCAAATAGACGAGATAGCACACGACCACGTGACAGCCACCTTACTTCGGTGTAATATAAAAGCACGGTTTGTTCTTTACCCAACTCCTTACAAAACAGTTGAAACAGTCGGTGATTCAGTGCACGGCCACGAATCGTATTCACAACCTTAACGCAAATTTCCAAAGCTTTCTTCAGTATGAGGGGTAATGTTTTTCATGCAAGAGCGTGCTGATGAAGAAAGTAATGAGTAATTTTCAGACTGGGAATTTCTTTTCTTAGTAATGCAGCAAATCCTGAACGGTTGCCAAACATGTCTGGTGCTCCATCAGTGCATATTGAACCAATTTTGTCTAAGTGAAGTTGGTGTTTCATGAAGAATTCTTTTATCATATCAAATACGTCTTTGGCTTTCGTTGTAGTTTCCAGTGACTGACAAAACAAAAAACTTTCTTCAATTTTCTTGTTTTTCACATATCGGACTACCGCTATTAGCTGATTACAGTTTGACACGTCAGTAGATTCATCAAGCTGCAGTGAAATCGTTACCGGACTTACCTTAATGTCAGCAATAACCAGTTCCAGAATATCTTCACTCATATCGATGATCCTATTGTGGATAACATCATTAGATAAAGATACTTGTTGCAACTTTTTTGCAGCTTCCTTACCAAGAACAATATCTGCTATTTTAAGAATACATGGCTTGATCAATTCCTCTCCAACGGTATGGGGCTTCTTTGACTTAACAATTTGGTATGCAGCTTCATAAGAAGCTAGCAATAGTGGTGTTTCTGGTGGTGAAAACTCATACATACGTAATGTGCCAGCACGGTCAAATCTAGCCCTCTTGACTTGTAATGTCGCAATGTCATTTCCTGCATTCACACCACCATGTCTGTTCTTGAAATGTTCATCAAGTTTCGATGGTTTCAAGTTTGAGTTTGAGAACATAGTGCCGCACAGGACACATTGCGGACGTTGTGTACCATCTTTTTCGGTAATAAATGTAAAGCCATACTGAACATAGGCATCATTCCACTTTCGTTTTTTAGACATACCAAAAACAAAGTTTAGTGATATTAAAGTTTAGTGATATTAAAGTCTGTAACAACACTCAATTCTGTTATTTTCCACTTGTAAATTTGAAGTCTGTAACATAACGTTTTTTTTGTATTTAAAAGAGTAGGCCTAATCAACCTTAATGATTCAGCATCCCCGCACCCCCTAGGAACATTTTTCGCGCCCATGGTTAAGAAACCCTGCTTTATTGCATTAAGTTTAAGACTAAGATGTTCAAAGAATAAAATTGTTAATTACTTTAAAAAACCTATTTATTACTCGAGAAAGCGTTTGTTATAATTTTATCAATATTAAAACAAACCTTCCTTAAATTCGTTTTCTACACCTTGAAAAATATTGCAAATTTGCTGGAGACATTTCCATAACATTGCATGTAGGAGTGCTTAAGCGGGATAAAAGTTTATTTCTTGTTATCATTATTATTAATATAGAATAAAATCTTGTAGATTAAATGTGTGCTTTTGTGTAAGAATCTGGTATTTGGTATGTCCACCTTTGTTCTTGACAAAAGTTTGCAGACAACAAGGCATGCTGTGCACCAAGTGTTTGCAGTATTCAGTTGTAATCTTTTGCATCCATATGCGTTTTATTGCCATTTCCATGTCTTTAGGACTTTTGGGGTGTTCATCTGCCACTTGTCTTTCGATATTGCTCACAATTTCCCAATTGGATTGAGATCTAGGCTATTACCAGGTCAATCCGACGTTTTGATATTCTTTTTCTTAAGGAAATCACTCACTAACTTTGAACTGTGACAAGGGGAACCGTCTTGCATGAACATATTGCATTCATGAATAGCCATGTGAATTTCGAGCTTGTCCTCCAACATTTTGCGGTACTTAATCCCCTTCATTGTTGCTCCGATTAGTGAGAAAAAGAAAAAACAACTGTGCAATTACTGGAAATAGCCCCCAGATTGTGACACTAGGAGGATGTTTTACTGTAGCTTATGTATAGTGGCCATTCAACAGGCCTACGAACAGGCCTACAAATTTTTCGTTTTTTTTGTGCAAACTGATAAATTGTGGATTCATCCGAAAAAAGGATTTTACTTCGTCTTGCTTCATCCCAGTCTTCATATAACTCGAAAAAGGTCAACATCTTCCCTTTCATGGATGGGGTCAAGCAAAATTTTTTTGCAGGTTTAAACGCTTTCAGATTGAAATCAAGAACAAGACGCCTACAAGCTGTTGTACGATGAACATTTGTGCCTTTAAGAAGCAAGTGCCGCGCGTATTTTTTTGCAGAAACTGGTTGGAGACCAAATAGCTATTCCCCTGTTGTGATATTGTGCAATCGATGACGTAGTGTTTTCTGAAACGCTCTAATCGTAATCAGCGCCTTCTGCTCAAACAATTATTGGACACGCGCATCTCCAAGCATAATTGTTACTAGTTAAATATGCGCCTTTATTTTGATTAAGCAGTCAGTTCAAAGCTATCAAGCTACTACAGCAAACTAACTAATAGCATTATATTTCAATACGGTTGTTTTTTGGCTAAGTACTTTTGTGAATATTTACTATTTTTTTTTTAATAAACCTGTGTATTCGTGCAAAGATACAACATCCCCAAATCAAGTTGTCATCACGAGAGCTTGATTTTTTGGCCTTTAGTCCTTTTCTTGTCATGGTAAAGTCCAAGATTTTAAAATCTAGCAATTGCTTGATAAACAGCCGTTTTGCTACAGAAAACTTTTTTTGCAAATTTTTCTTTAAAGGAAACCCTTTCTTGTGGAAATTACAATTGGCTCTCTTAGTTTCAGACAAACTGACTTTTTTGCCCATTTTTTGACTCTTAAAAACTATAAAAATATTGAATAAACGGTCCAAATGTTTTTTAACCAAGCACACGCTATTTCTTACATTGCTAAACACATTTAGCTAAATTGATGCATTAGTGATGCAATCCTGAACAAGCCAGATGACATCACAATGCTGGAAATCAAAAAAAGGAAATTTTTGGTAGGTAGTCTTAAACTTTTGCACACGACTGCAGATATAAATGTTTATAAAAGTAATAATAAAATAAATCCCTGTTTGTAACGAGACTAGTCGGATCTTTTTCTACTCAGTCTTGATATTATTTATAAAACATTCTTGTTAACGTCAGATAGCCTTTTTGTATGTGGCCGAGAATGTTTAGAGCAGGGGTAACAAATCTTTTGATTGTCGCGGGCCGCTTTATCAGTTCCGTTCTTTTTTGCCAAACTTGAACTTGAACTCAAAAAATAAAAAATATTGAACTCGAACTAAAAAAGTTTATGATCAAACTTGAGTTTATTAATGGGAGAATTTTGAAAAGAGAATAAATAATATTTTAGATTTTACTTTTCAAATCAAATTTTTAAACTTTTAATACAACTGAATTGAACATTTACTTTCGATTGGACAACTGAGTCAATTTATATTAGTTCTATGTTTAACTTAAACCCATCAAATAAATTTGTTTTATTCCATTAATGAAAGCCAGTTTCATTATTTCTTTTATTTTATTCATCTCTTCGTAGTAGCCTTTCAATTTTTTAATGTGTCGATAGGCTAAATCGAGCTTTCAATTTTTACAGCATAGAATAAAACTTAAATTAAAAAATATCTATCAAGTTTAACCGTTGGCAGAGGCATGCCTAGGAGGGGGCCATAAGGGTAGCCGCCCGGGCAGCACGCTGTAGGAGGCAGCAGATCCAAGCTGTAGAGTTCGCGTTATTACCCATGTTTTTCTCGATGTGTCTTTATTTAAATAAAAGCTGACATTACGTGTATAGTCTTGCTATAATAATCTAACTTTGTAGCCTATAATTTTAATTGCAATATTCTGATTTTAACACACATTGGTTATGTTTGATTTCAGTACGACAATTACTGCTTAACACGACGGTTGGTTTTACTTATACTAGTCTTCGGTTTTGATTTCTTGTGTAAGTTGATTTCTCCTAATTTAATCTCACGGATGAAGTGAATATAACCAAGTGGGGCTCAAAATTGCCGCAAGAAAAACTCAGAAAAGCAGAAGATAATGTCATGAGAGGCTCTTTAGATGTCTGGGTGAAAAAGCAATACGTGGCAAAAGATCAATCGGATGCTAAAAATCATAAACCCGTGACTGTCGTCTAAGATGGTGCCAGTAATCCAGTTAACATAGAACTTGACATTGGTGGTGATAATCAGGATAAAAATTCGTCGCAAAAATCGATTCCAGATGACGCTGATGATTTTGCTGAGGTGAGTGCTAATGTTGAGGCGAGTACTGTCACTTTGAACGATAACGCTGAAGGTAACAACAACGATGAAGATTTTTTAAAATTATTTCGTGACCACAACTTTGGGCATTTAAGGAAGCCGACTTTCGCACATTTAGTAAAATGCTTAGTTCAGCAAGAATCAGAGAATTTCCAACACAAAAAAGGTCCTTTTGCTAAAAAAGAAGGAAGATCTCTTTCTAAGCATTGGTTTGAAACTTTGTCAAGTAATGGAGAGCGTTTGCAGAGAAAATGGATAATATATTCACCATGCAAACAAGCAGCCTTTTCTTTGTCTGTTTTTTATTTTCAAGATGTGAATCAAGTTTTTGTAACGAAGATGGATTTAACAGCTGGAAAAAGTTGAATTCTCGAATTTATAAGCATAAAAGAAGTCCTGGTCACAGATATGCCATGCGTGAATATTTGGATTTTGCAGCAAGACTTGAAAAATTACGCGTAATTGATTATGAACTCCAAAAGCGTATTGTAATGTGAGAAAAAGAAATGGCGACTTATTGTTGAACGAATTGTCGATGTTGTTTTTCTCCTTGCTAGACAGAATATTGCGTTTCAAAGTCATAGAGACGAAGAAGTTGCAAAGTTGGTTAACGATAATGCTTATGAAACCAATTCTGGAAAATTTTTGAAGGTAATCAGAATATTGGCAGATTATGACATTATTTTGTTTGAACATTTACTGAATGTGAGGAATAAGCCAAACAAAGTTAACTATCTGTCGAATAAGAGTCAGAATGAAATAATCAATCTTATTGGCAGTATGATTAAGAAGAAGATTATTTCCGAAGTAAAGAAAGCCAAATATTTCACTCTGATGTTAGATTCTACTCCAGGTGTATCAAGTGAAGATTAAATTGCGGAAATTTTGAAATACGTTCTCATCAATGAGAATAAGTATGTCGAAATTAAAGAAGCTTTTCTTGGGTTTTTTCAAGTTTCTGAGAAAAACGCCGCAAGCTTAGTGAAGACGGTGATTGAGAAGTTGAATGATGATGGAATTGACTTAAATGATTGTCGAGGACAAGCATACAATAACGCGGCTGTTATGAGTGGTGTACGAACTGGAGTACAAAAACGAATTTTGGAAATCAATCCTCAAGCCCAGTCTATCAATTGCAAAAACCACAGCTTAAATTTGGCTTGTGTTCGTGCAGCTGAAGTTCATCCAACAGTGGTTATTTTTTTTGGTATTACGGACAAAACTTTTTGTTTTCTTTTCATCTTCGACAACACGTTGAGAAGTACTAAAGTCAAAGGTTAAAAAAACAATCAAGCAGCATTGTGAGACCAGATGGAGTTCGTACTACAACGCAGTTGAAGTCATCCAAGAAAATTTTGACGAAACTATATCTTGTCTTGAGCATTTTGAAGGTGGCAAATTTTCAAGTGAGACAAAATCTGATGCCTATTTACTTTTCCATTTGTTGCAGCATTTTACATTTGTTTCTCTCTTAAAATTTTAGTGCCCTATTTTGTCATCAGTGTAGAGTGACAAAACGTTTACAAGATCCCAAGATTGATTTAATTCAGGCAAGTGATGATCTTGATTGGCTCAATAGAATTATTGACCTGAAATCTGAAGACATTATTAAGAAGAGTCAGATCGGCATCAGAACACTGTGAGAAGTGGAATGTACCCTTGGCAAGAGTCAGGCGAGGGAAAATGATGCCTGGAGAGAGTGCGAAAGATGATCGTTTATCAGAAATTAAAGAAATGAAAAGAATAATGAATAAAATCGCAAACAGACTGAAGATCGAACTTTCAGAACGCTCAGGCCGGGTTCGTAGACTCGCTGACAAGTTTTCCTTCTTAGTAAAGCTGGACTCAATTGATGTTGAAAAGATGGAACATATAAAAACCTTGAAACGACAGTATCTGAATTTTGCTAACTATTTTGAGACTGATGTGAACTCATCTTTCCTGTACGAAGAAATCGTTGATAGCCTTACACTTTTCCGAAGTGAAAACAGAGCTTTTTCAAAAAATGCGAAAGATTTTCTTGCTTCATCAGATGAGCTCGGCTATGATGTTTTTCCAACTTTGTGCATTGCATATCGCTTACTACTCACAATTGGGTACTCAATTGCTAGTTGCGAACGATCTTTTTCAAAGTTGAAACAGATACAAACATATTTGAGGTCTTCGATGTCAAATCAGCGCCTGTCAAGTTGTTTTTTGATGAGCATCGAAAAGAAATTCCTTATAAGCGAGGTGAAAGAAGCTGGCGTTCAGACATTTGTTGACAACAAAGGAGCGATTGGACATCGAAATAAGAGACTTGCTTTTTGTTAATAAATGAGTTTGATCTTATACATGTGAGTTTGTTGCTTAGTTTGAAGATTTAATTAATAATACAAACATCTCACTCTTACTTGAGCCTTAATTTATTCATTCTCATGTATAACAACATCTATAACTTGTTTATCCCCCGAATCATTTTTGAAGTTAGGTATAAGGGGCATCGTTATTAGAAACTCGCCCTGGGCAGCAGAAAAGTTTGGCACGCCCCTGACCGTTGGTTAAAAGTAATAGGTCAAGAGATAAAATAAAATAGTCGTAATAAAAACTCTAGCACATCAAATTTCTGGCTTAATGTTTAATTTTTATTAGAAATAAAAGCTCGTTTAAAAGCAAAGAACCCAGTTAACAAAAGATTTGTTACACAAAAATATAAATCTTTTAGAAAAAAAAAAAAAATTGTTCAGCAACAGTAATGCACTACAACAAAAATACTAAAAACCCAGTTTGTCACCTAAAAGCCCGATTCCACTGAAAGCATTGGCGGGAGTATTCTTTGTTTTTAATGCTCCTCCTAGTGCTTAAGCGCGAAGAAAAGTAAAAAAATTAATAAACAAACAAAGAATAATCCCACCAACGCTCGTTGTGGAAACGGGCGTTAAACTGCCACTCTACGACGACTCTGGCGTGGTATGTTAAAAACGTCCTTAAATATATGCGATCAAAATTACAAAAATATGCACGGAATAGTCAAAATATCAACGCAAACCATACAGCTGAAGTTATTTAACGCAGTATTGAAGCAGAAAATATTAAAAAAAAAAAAAACATTTAACAAAAAATTAAACTATTTTTACCAATATAAACCTATGTGAGATTTTTGGAAACTTTTTTGCTTTAAAAAATGCTTAGTATTAGGTCCAACTGACGATGTGGCAACCCTCAACTGCATTCTAAGGTTTTTATCTGTCCGCCTTGATCAGTAATAACTCTTTGTGATGTTCAAATAAGAAAAGAATTGTTTGCATAAATACGTGCTGATAAAAACCGATGAAGATTTGGAAACTTAAAATCTTGTTTAAAAACTTTTACTTTGATACATAAACATGATTAAAATTCAAGCAACGGTTTGTTCAGATACATTGTTCTCAGTGTGTGATTACTCTGTAGTTTTATGAGATCGAATTGGGGATCAGGGGTGCAGAAGTGGGTGCAACATTAAAGGGGACAAAAAAGACATCAAGCTCCAGTTATTTGCTTTTGATATCCTAAAAATTTCGTGGAACCGATTGGCGGGCCGCATGTTCGTCACCTCTGGATTAAAGATCAATTTTCTTTATTTAAGGGCAACGATTACATAACGTGTTTTTTTGGTTTTAAATCGCGCACATGGTTGGTCGGCGGCAGTTGTTTCGAAATGGAGCAAACTTAAATTGCATGTCATTATATTTATTCAATTTCGTGTTTGTGGGATGGCCGTCCGGCGTTTCAAAGTTTGAGTTTAAGTTTAAGCTAAAGTTTAAATTTAAATATTGGTTTAATAATGATAGAATTCGTATTTGTTGCGTTATCAATATATATTGCTGATGAATTCTGATGTTAATAAAAATAATATTAAGCTTTTAGAACAACGGTTATTATTCAAACAGAATGGCAGAAAATATTTGACCACATTTTTTGTTAAGTAACAAATTACTTACGGCCGCTTTTCTTTTGCGTGATTTTGTTCAGGAATGTTCAGTTAATTACAGTAATGAAGGTCACAAGACGGAATTTTTTGCTTTTTGTCTTATTCTCAATCTTAACTTTGATGGTATAGGTCTCAAGTTTTATCAATTACCCAGGAGCCAAAATTCCAAGCAAGATTTAAGATAACTTGTATTTTATTGCTTTTAATATCCTTAAGAATTCTTACTCTCACTTTTAACAGAATACTAAATTCTTTCTCCAATACAGCTTGCTTTTTTTTTCGGTCACAACATCTTAAGTAAATAAAAGTTGAAAAAGTTAAAATGCATTGTCCTATGCAAAATTTATAAGCAATCAAAACAGAAAACGAAATAGTACAGCATTACTACTGTAATCTTCTTTTATTCCCACCAATACGACAAAAATCAGCAATACGATAAAAATCAGCATTATTAATATACTCTATTCAGAAATGGAAAGTCAATAATTTTCAAGATTTAAAATTTTATCCTCTTTTAAATAGTTACGTTTTTGTATTTGATACATGATACCATTAAGGAGTAAAGGCAACAATACCAATAGGAAAAACGCTTCTTCACAATTTTTAAATAAATTGAGATTTCAGGTTTTTTTTTTGATTTTTTACGGTTATATTTAATCTAGTAATTAATAGAAAACACCCTCAATTAAGCAAAGTAATGGACTTTTCCCTGAGAAGCGGTGCTTTTACAGCTAATAAACGCACAGCTACTATTACGTACAAGGTTATAATATTTTTCAAATCTTAAAATAATTTGTGCGGAAGTATTTTTTAATCCTCTGCATTTAATTGATATATTATTCATTTCAGATCATATTCATTTCGATAATTAACCGGAAATGATGCAAAAATAATATACTTCAAGATGGTACGTAGGCAAGTTTAACATTCGGGGAGTTTCTTTATGTTTATAAAAGTAAAGTTTTCAAATTGTGTTGCTGATGAATGCGCCGTCGTAAACAATTTTCTCAGAATAAGAGTTTGGTTTAAGTTAATGGATAAAGGTAAAAAAGTCCTATAAATTGGGATTAAACTTTTTTAAATTTTCTACTTTTTTAAATGTAAGATAGTCAGAGTTACCACTCGAACTGACGAAAAAATAAGCACAGCTAATAACGTAAATCGAGCGACACCAAACCGTGCCAACTGTAATTGTTTTAAAACTATTTTCACCTAGGTAACTTTAAATAAAACCAAAAAAAGTCTTCACTTAGTAATTCAAGCAAAAACGTTTTTCAACGCGCAGGCTTTTTTTGGTTTTCGGTTGACGTTGCCAGCATAATATGCACGTTTCATAGAAATGCTATTAAAATCTAAAATTTTTTAAACATTTTTGATAAAAACTAACCACTTCACTACAAAATAAGCATGTGTTAAAAAAAAGCACATTAAAAGTTATTTAAGACAATGTTCATAAAAGCAGAAATTTGAAAATAAGCACAAATGTTAAACTTGAAAATAGTTGAGAAAGAAATATGCTTCGACATGGAAAAAAAATAGCAAAACACAGATTTCAGTAAAAAGTTAAATTTACCAAATTTTGAGAGGATTAAATTTTACTCTAAAATGAAAATATTTGACCAAAATATTTTTGACAAGATAAAGATTAATTCATCAAATCCAGCATCTTCTTCTTCTGTGGTGATAATCGTGATCCTGTTCATATTCTTGCGTCAAAAGATCTTTCCTGTTTGTAAAAAATAGTTGCTTACAAATCGTTTCATGGCGTATAATTAAAGTATCTTTTACCAAAGATAAAGATGGCAGGCTTAAAACTAAGTAAATTAACCGAAAAAACTTCTAAAAAATATCCGAGAAACCATTTGGTTCATACAGGTAGTTTAATTTGGTTCAAACAGAAAAGTTTTACGAGGTCAATTATATTGAAAGTACTTGTGAATACACAGCATCACCAACATGCGTCATCATAAAAAACTTTATTGAATATCAAACCAATCACAAGTCTGAGGTCTGTTTTTCAAAAAGATGATTTAAAATGTCACTTTTGAGATTTTTGTTTGGAACCTTTTTAAGTGTGAACTCAAATCTATCGCCAAAAACTGACAACTCAGCTGCTTATTTTTGAAGTGTTTAATAAACAAAGAATAAAAATAGGTGCTAGTAATTACTTTTAGAAACATTTGATGGTATAGACCAGAGGTGGGGAACCTTTTTATTATGGGAGGTCAATTTATATCAGACAGTAAAGAAGGAGGCCGAATAAGTTGAAATAACTAAGAAAAAAGCGTCATCACTTCGAAATTGTCACAATTTTATTGACTTTTGTCTCTAAAGTCAAAAATAGATTTTCTAATATCAGTAGTAGTCATGAAAACGTAATTATCTTGCTTTTTAAATTGTCAAAACACAAAAAACTCGTAAGGGCCGCAGGTTCTCCACCTCTGATTTAGACTATAAAGCAGTGGTGAGAAAACTACTGCCCACGGGCCAAATCCGGCCACCCTAGCCATTTCCAAATCGTTTCCGAATTGAGCCCTCGAGCTAAAAAGTTTGCCCATCCCTGCTATAGAGTTAATTTTTTCATAGTTTTTTATGTTAGTAATTGCTATGTAACAAACTTAATAATGAAGCCCTTTCTAAGACCAAGCCTAGATTTTGAAAATTTTGAAAAGTGCATTATAGGGGTATTTTAACCAAAATTAAGGGAAGAAACTAACGTTTAAAAACACAGATTTTTATATCAATAGTAAAAACATAATTCATTTAGTTTTGATGATATTCAGAAGCATTGCAATTCCGCTGCTTCATATTAATAACAATGTTCATAATTTCTAAATAATTCATTTTTTCTAAGTAAAACATTTTTCGCTTACTAAATTGTTTGGGAAAGTTACAATTTGGAATCAAACATTTAAAAATCAACTTATTTTTGTTGAATGGATAAAGCTGTTTAAGCGGTTCCGAAAAACAGAGTAACTTGCTAAGAAAATTTAAGAATTTTAAAACCCTAGAAAAAACACTCGCCAGAAACATAGACTCGAAAAACTTTTTGCTCACTTTTCTGCGACTGTGTAAGTGTTTATACTTTTGGTAATAGGAATTCGACGTTTTTTTCTGTAAAATCTTTCGGCTTCTTCAATTGTCTCCATCATTTTGTGTCCGTTTGTTTCAGAAAAAGTTAAACACAGTAATCCAGCTACAATACCTACAGCAATAAAAAACTTAAATACAATATGATCAATTCATTCATAAATGTAGTCGAAAAAAATTGTCATGCTCGATTATAAACTTTTTATGTTTTCAAAATTTTTGAAAATGAGAAGTCTCTTTGGCTCATCTAAGTTTTTATTCTTTTCAGTAAAATAACAAAATAAAATGCAAAGAACATATAAATTGATTTATTCTAGAAAAACCAAACCACAAACAAAACTATTTTGAAATATCTTTATTTGAATATGCACGCTGCAAATATTTTTCTTACTTTTGACAACGTGTAAAGTTAATACTTAAAGGCTCAGCATTAAAATAGAAACTGTGAAAACTACATTCTCTTTATGTTTTATATTTAAATATTAAGACATTTCAACTATTGTGCCTCAAAATTGCATAACACTTGCATATGGCTAAATAAAAAAAAGACTTAATTCAATATTACCATACAATCGCATTTTTCCTTCAAGTTCCTCCTTCTGCACATCACATAATCTACTTGGGTACTTTTTCCTTCACTCTTATGCATCACCCAGTGTTCATCTTTCTTCTTGAAATAAGTGTTGACAATGCCAAATCCATTCTTTTCCCAAAATCCAAAAATATTGATATTTCCTTATTTCTTGTTTCAGCAACGTACCTCCCCATTATTTTCTCATTCCTTATGTTTCCTTTGCCCACATGTCCATTAAGGTCTGCACCAAGAACTATTCTCTCTTCTGTTGATATACTTTTTATCAAACCATCCAGGTCTTCCCAAAAATCATTTTTCTCCTCCATACTGTTGTTAACCTGTGGAGCATATACGCTTACTATATTTGGGATGGACCCATTTACCTCTAGCTTCACGGTTATTAGTCTGTCTGACACCCTCTTCACCTCCAGGACACTTTTAGCCAGCTCCTCCTTCAGCACTATCCCTATCCCGTTTTTTCTTCCATCAGCTCCGTCAAAATATTTTGCATCCACTTTCAATGTTCCTTGTTTTACTCCGTTTCCACTTTGTTTTCTGTAGGCACAATATATCTACATTCCTTTGCTCCATCATATCTTCCAGCTCTCTTCCCCTTCCAGTCATTGTTCCAATATTTAAGGTACCCACCCTTATGAGTGAGCGTCTTCCTTTCCACACTTCCCGCTGCTTCTTCACTCGCCTTACTCCTCTCTTTCTGCTCTTATTTTTACTATGTTTAGCAGTACCATAATTTCCACAGGTGCCCTCCTGTGCGACACCTGAGGCGGTTGTTGGTAACCCGGGTGGCGACTGATCCGATATGGATTTATCAACAGTACGCATTTGTATAATCTGGCAAAAAATTTTTACGCCGGACGCCTTTCCTTCCGCAACCCTCCCCATTTATCCGGGCTTGGTACCGGCATCAAGAAACACAGAAATGTGCCTCCCTGGCTGGGTAATTCAGAAAAGTTTAATTTATTAAAATATTTTACAACCTTAACCAAGGTATTAACGGATAACTGGAAGAATTTTTTTTTATAAAAAAATACTCTTTAATTTCAAACAAAAAATTTATAGGCAATTTTTTATTTACTTTTGTACCATCTTTACACATCACTTTTTTGAGCGGGAAAAGAAAGATTTTAAAAACATCCGTATAAAAGTAACGCATTTTAAGAAACAAGATCACATGATTTTTGTGCCAACAATTTTCCTAGCAAACACAATAATACTGTCAATAAAATTTTCAATAGTTTTTAACTATAAATTTTAATAAAATCTACTTACATATCTGAAAAGTTTCCAAATACTATTGAACCAATCATCAAACCAGCATAGTACAAAGATGTCGACAAAGCGCTCAAATAATTGTTGTTGCATACGAGATTAAACTAAAAAACAATAATAAAATACAAATTCAATACCCTTTCATTAACTGCTTTTGCAAAGAAATTAGTATGTATTCCTAATAAGAAATTTACCGGAATTTAGCAACGATTTAAAAATTTAGACTATAAATAAATACAAATAAGAAAGTATTCTACCGGTTTATTTATTCGTGTGGCTGAGACAGAAGCGCCGTATTTATGACGGTTGCGATCGACACGGTAGCGGCTCAAATTCTGCTCTTGTTGCGTCTTGGGAAAAAAATTTTACGGTACATACCTTTGCTTGGTGGTATTCACAAAAAACTCTAAGTTTCAGTTATAAATATTAAAACAAAAAGCAAAAAAGATTACAAATTCAGCAGCTATATATTGGCGTCTCCAAATGCAATTTGGGGTACCGTACTATTCCGCGTACAATCCGCGCCCCGTTTCACATACACATGTAGAATTATAATAAAAACTTTTATTTCTTCTTATAACACGTTCCCCTAACTTTGAAACCATAACAGTTAGTCTTGTCAACGTAAATCTGCGGACAAAAACGCGTCCATTATTGTTTGTTGTCAGGCAACCAACAAAGCAGATCTTGAAACGCGCAGAACAAAAAATTGTTTTTTCTGTGTTTGTTCATAATCGTTCTATTAGTTGCGTCCGGGTGAAGAAACATTAATTTGAATTGTTAAATATTTGAACATTGAAGCCATGGCTTAATCTTTTTTCTTTAATCTGCTTCAATGTTTTCAGCTTTGTTGTTCAATTAAATTTGAACTCATATTTTTAAATCTTGTTACTACAGAGAGAAAATAATGGTTTATGCTTCCTATGGGCTGGATACGTATTGCAATTTTAATACAATATTTTTGCCAACTCGCGGAATGACTGGGTCGTGTCTTCATTATTTCGGCAAAAATTGACTTTATACTTACTATACCTGCGGATAATCCCCACCAGGGATTTAGAACCCCTAACCCTAATTTACCTAAGGGAGTTGTCAGAGGACCTCCCTTTTTAAAAAACGTTATAACTTGAAAAGTTCTGATGGTAAAAACCTAAAATTTTATGACTTTTCCTAAAATTTATTCTTAAATATTTTGATATTTTATTTAAGCAAATTTGATGGGTAGTTTTAGTGTAGCAGGCTATTTTTTTGACTTACCACATGATTTTTGTACATTTTTTGCTGTGGCATAAGATAATCTTATTTACACAGGGTCACGTGAGCGGCAACCTGAAGATTTACAGTAGCGATGTCGGTAACGCAGATTAACTTTTGTTTGAACAACTTTAGCAAACAACGGTTTCGCACAAAAATAATTTGTTGCTGTTCAATAGTTTCTTTACTCCGAGTTTAGTCGAATTGTTTGACTTTCAAGAAATTACGTATTTATTTCAGACCGATTTGATAAAATCTTTTTTTCATACCATTGATTTCGTCTCACACAAGAGTCTTAATGAAATTACCCATACAACAAGATTGATTTAGCAAATTTTTGTAACAAGCCAGTTTACTGTTAACTTATTTATTATTTATTTTTTCTTGTCAACTTACTTTGGATGTTAGCATCAGCTTTATCTCATGCAGCTACATCAAACATCTAATATGAATACTCACACAAAAAGATTTGATTTTTCAGTCACTTCGTTTTTTGGTTATTTATTTTGTTTTTATTCAACTTCCTTACGATGTGTGCGTCAGCGTTATCTCATGCAGCTACACAGAACACCTAACACAAATATCCACAAAAAAAAAATTTGATTTGCTCGGTCACTTCATTTTTTGGTTATTTATTTTGTTTTTATTCAACTTTCTTAGAATTTTTGCTTAAGCGTTATCTCATGCAGCTACGCAGAGTATATGATATAAATAGGCACACAAAAAGATTTGATTTGTTCAGTCACTTTCTTTTCCGGTTATTTTTTTGTTTCATTCAACTTCCTATGACGTTCACACCAGCGTTATATGCCACTATTGTTATTTTGGTATAAATAGGTCCGTAGAGCTGATTGAAAATTTGTATAGAGCCGTAAAAATTGGCTAAGGAAGTTCGAGTTAAAGAGTGTGTTGGTTCAGTTTTTTTTTTTCATCTCTATATTTATCCTCCTGGCTCGCAGGAAAGCGACGGAGGAGCTAATGCATAGGGTAGGCAATTACCCCGACCTGCTTCCGGAGATACCAAGATATTGCTGTCCGCTTATAATTTAATAGAGATATGATTTTAATTTAGAACTGCTTGCCAGGACCACCAAGCAGGGGAAAGTGCCGTAAAGTGTCTTTCTCAAGGACACAACAGAATGACGTGAGCGGGTTTTGAACCGAGACCGTGTTGGTCACGAGCCTGGCGCTTTAACCACGCTGCCGACTATCGACCACGCTGCCGACAATTGAGCAGAAGAAGGTGTGGTATGTGTTTCGTACCAATTTCGATAGAAAATATGCTATTATATCTTTGACATCTCCTTATGTCATGATTCAAACATAATGCCTATAGCAAGTTTTTGTATTACCAAAATGTTGTAGCAGTTTTGTGATAGTGAATAAATTTCTAATATGACATAAAAAAATTTATTCTTTTGAGACTAACATAAATTGTTCTTGTGGCAGAATTAATAACTAATACAAAAAGCTTACTGTAACTAATAAAAGCTTGTCTAGGCAATTTTATACAGCTGATGAAGCGGCAGATATTATTCTGTCTGACATCGAAGCCAGGTTAGATCAGATTTCTGAGATGATTTCCGACGCGGAAAGCTCATCAGAGGAAGAAGATTGTCCAACATCTATTGCTCAAAATGAAGATATTGAAGCAGCAGATACATCGTTTCACCCACAAACACGAAACACACCTAACTCGTCCAGGTTAGTAGCGATAGCCGAAGTTTTGTAGATAAACTTACGCTGCTAAAAGTGTTGACAAAACAAAATTTATATTATACATGTATTCAAAATATATATGATTGAAATTTTACCATAAGCTTCAAAAATTTGGCATATGAAACAACAATTGAATAGGCTAGGTATCAGATTAAAAACCACTAAAATTTTAATCAAGTTGTGTCAAATGCGTGGCAGTTTTTATAAAAAAACTGCGCAGAAGAGGCATTAAATTAAGAATAAATCAATCTTGACCAAAGTTTTCAAAAATTTGTAAGTTTAAATTGCACAACTAAGAGGCACGTCTCCATTTTGTTAGGGGAGACCCCTTTATAGATGGCCGAGGAATCCATTTTATTCGTCTTGAATAAAATACAAAAGTGTTGACAAAATAACTCTTTTTTTAGCTCTAATCATACTTTTTGAGTGTCATGTGCTTTAATGACTCTCTGGAATATATTCCATTATATTAACTTGTCTTATGCAGTTTGCAATGAACCTGTTAATAACGTTGGGTGTATTTTTTTAAGAATAAAAATTGCTCTATCGGGTGGCCAGTGGTGGATATTGGGTGAGGCGAATAAGGCGGTTGCCTCGGGCCTTCCTTTTTTGGCCCCCCCCCTCGAAAATAGCACATACCGTTTCAATTCGGTGCAGATGTTTTTTCGAGGTTATTATGAAGCCGGGACAAAAAGTGAGAAATGCGAGATCAATTCGAGGTGAAGATTTTTTTTTAGAGAACAACTTGATTTTGGGAGCAGGGAATTCAGAGATCAAATTGAAGAGAAGATCTTTTTTTTTTAGAGAACATCTTGACTTTGGGAGCAAAATAAGAAATTCAGAGATCAAATTGAAGCGAAAAAGTTTTTTCTTTTTTTTAGACAACACCTTAACTTTGGGAGTAAAATAGGGAACCGAAGTGAAGACTTTTTTTTTTTTTTTTTAGAGATCACCATGATTTTGGGAGAAAAAAGTGAAAGACGAGATCAAAACTCTTTTTTTTTTTAGTGAAGATTAATTTTTGAAAATCCTTGCCACGGGCCCCTGAATTTGAATATCTACCACTGCGGGTGGCATAGCCACGATTTTTTTGGTTTTATGTTGATAGTTTGGAGTAAATTGTGAATTTGTGGTAGGTGACTTAGTTATGTGATGTATCGGAATAATAGCACATCATGTGTTTGCCATTAGGACGAATTGAGATAGGTAATATCTTGAGGCATTGTTGTGGTCTTTGTAAATATTATTCTAATTAAAATCCATATAGAAGTTCAGTTTTGAAGCTAATTACGTAAGTTCAAGGAAAAGGAGTGTGATCATTTTTTTTCCCAGTAACTTATAAACTATGCATTTTTGTAAGGTGTAATATTCGTTCATATATAGATGTATTCTTTACTTCAAAGCATTTCAAAAAACTAAAAAAATATTGGCTACAGGTTGGTCTGCGAATTGGAATCGGCCTTGAACCCTCAAAACTATGACGACGTGTTGGTTCCTCAATTGAAACCGAAAATGTATACAGCAATTCTAGAAAAAGCATCTAACAAAAAAATTCGGATGAATACATTTCGTGGACAAACCAGAAACCTCAAACTGCTGGACGGCAACCCAAATCGGCTGTAATTATTGGACAACCCGGTTCAACTGGAGTTGCAAAACAAGCAACTGATGCTAAATCATCATGGGTGTTGTTCTTCTCGCAAAAAATCCTGGAAATTGTGGTAACATGTACAAACCAACTCATCGAAAAGGTAAAACAAAATTTAAATTTAAGCAGCAAAACTTGGTATAATTTTATGGACGTTGTTGATGAAACTGAAATTTTAGCATTTATTGGGCTGATGTACTTACGTGGTCTAGCAGGGATGTATAATCACAATGTAAAATATTTTTACAGTGCTCTCATGGGTTTCCAACCGTTTGGAGCTACGATGAGCAAAAATCGATTTCAGTTTGTGTACGCTTGCATTTCCTTTGATGATCTTTCTACTCGCCAAGCACGATGAAAGCACGACAGGTTTGCTGCAATAAGGGAGCTTTTTGAAATCTTCGGAGAAAACTGTTGCAAGCACGTTATTCCCGATGAATACCTTTCAGTGGACGAGACTTTGTACCCACTGAGAACAAGCAACGGATTCAAGCAATTTAACTCTTAGCCCGCCAAGTATGGTCTACTTTTTAAATCTATAAACGCAGTGAGATACAATTATACTTTTTCAACAACCCCATTCTGGTGAAAACCTCGTGATCAACCCACAGCGTACTACACACCTGGAACGGAAAATGTTGCAAAGTATTTGGTTATGCAATTGCAAAAACATGTTGACGTACAGGGGAGGAACATATCTTTTGATCAACTTTATACAAGTATTTCGTTAGCCAAGTGGCTACTTTCAAACAATATAACTTGTGTGGACACATTGCAAGCAAACCGAAAGGGAATACCGATGGAGTTGAAGAGTACGAGCGATCGCCAACCACTGTCTTACAAATGCTTCTGGGAAAACGAAAATAAAAAACTTGTTCTTCACTCTTATGTTATAAAAACTAAGAGTACAGGTTTACAAAACGTTTTTCTCCTTTCTTCTATGCAGCCGCTTCTGGGAATGACGAAAGACAATGGAAAGAAAAAACCTATCATTTACAAATTATACGACTTCACTAAAGGCGGCAGGGATGTTATAGACCAAGGAATGGCCACTTTTAGTTGCAAAAAATAGTCAAATCGATGGACAATAGCAGCATTTGCTTATATTCGCGATATATGCCTTGTAAATGCTGCTACAGTTTTAGCTATGAACCGTTGTTCCGACCCCCGCAAGGTAAATTCCTATGATTTTGGAATGAACTTGGATCTAAGACTTATCCGGCCACATGTCCAACAACGTTCCTTCACTGGGCTTCAAACCTCGATACGTTATAAAATTGATTTGCTTCTAAATGATGGCCGTTTTCAGCTCACGACAACAAGATGTTTCATCTTCAAATAACACACAATATCCGTAAAAGTCCAAAAACAGAAAGCGGTGCCGTGCCTGTCTTTTAAAAATATCTGGTCCTGGTCAGAAGAAAAGAAAAAACGACATGACAAAAACAAAAAACCAGAGTCAAATTTGTGGCAAACCTGCCTGTTGCTAACATTCTATACAAATGTACGTTGAGTGCTACTCGTTGAACAACAACTAGCTTTAGTTCTGCTGTATCGCTTCAAATATACCAAACATGTTTATTGTTACTGTGTGATTTTAATGATTTTTTGTGTGTTGTATTCGCAATATTGTGTACATTCATGCAGATTAATTCTAATTATTGTTATCGCGCAATAACTGAAAAAATAGAATGTTGTTTGACGGAGACAGAAAGTTTTTATGCAATGCTAGTTTTTATTTCATACTAAAATAATTTATAAAAAAATCACACTAAAAGATAATTTTGAATAAGATTTCCCGGAAATATATACACAACGAATTAGAAGCATAACTGTTATAAAATTAATATCACAAGTACATTCCAAGTTATTCCGAGAAGTGATCTCTAAAAATTGCTAGATTTACTAAATAAAATATACACGATACTCATAAACTGTTTTGACGTTGACAGCAATTCAAACTTTATTTACCAACTATGCCTGTCTTGCTGTGTTTGTCAAGATTACTGCGTCACGTAGTAGTTATTTGTTTTTGCAGCAGCCGTGACAAATTCGATTATGTCGCAAAACAAAGCATTTAACGAAAATTTGAGGACCTTTAATTTTATGCAAAATAAGAAGAGACTAGTTGCAAATATATTAAAAGTAAAGACATTTGACTAAACTAGAATAAATTTTCTCCAACATATCAAAAAATTAAGTGCGTAGCTACTGTCCGTTAAGAGTATTGGACATGTAAACTTAGGGTCCTCCGATGATCCCCTCTTAGGTAGTCAACAGAAAAAAAATCCTAGGTAGTTAAGGGTACTGAGTTATAAAAATGCGGATTACACGTGGAAAAATACGGTAATCAGTCGACCACTTTTCTAAGTGGTTTGACGACTCCAACCCTTTCCTTCGAGTCAGAAGGATAAATATTGATGATGATGATTTATGATGAACTCAGTTAACCTGAGTACAGTGGTTTTCAAATTGGCGCACTAAAGAAATTCATAAAAACTTTTGCATGTCATTGAAACAGTCTATTGGGATAATCTTAATAATTTGTTTTTCTTTTTTCGTTTTAAAGAACGTGATATTCCGAATTAGAGGTTTTCAATAAGGGTGTATATATTCTTGGGTAATATTTGAACTTATATTGAGAGTAAATTTTGCGATCAAAAAAGTTCCTTCCTTTCTTTTCCCTAAATAATCTAATTTTTTTAATACAAGCAATTTTATTGTTTTGGAAAACTATTATTTGCCTTTTCCACTGAAAAAATTTCTATACATACCACATACATAGTTCTTTCAAAGACCGGACAATGTGTATCAAGAACATTCAAATCTTCAATCGGAAAAAAATTACCAAACTATTTTTGAATAAATGTTTTGGCTTTTTCAAATTCTTTGTCTTGCGCCAATTTTTATAATTTTGACATTATTACATTCAGATACAAATTTAAAAACTTTCCCTTTTTTTTGCTACAGTTTGGCAAAATTAATATGTTCTTGGTATGTCAATTAAATTTCTAAACTCTACGAGCCATGTTTTGTAAGAAAATAAAGAAAAAATGGATACAATCAAAATATATTTTTTTATCTTCGAAAAATAAAATCATTTTTTTGGTTTTCAGTCTACTTTAAAGGTCAGAATCAGACAATGCGGTTCGAGTTATGGTTAACTTTAAAAAAGTATTATTTTAGTTTACACTTGTTGCGTCTGCAAACGAAAAATCCATGGGAAAATGGGTTGAAGACGAGGAGTATTTTATTATGTTAAAGTAAAGAAACATTGTTATAAATACAAGAAACTTTAAAAAGCTACCGAAAATAACAATTAAAAAAATCTGTAAAAAATTAAAAAAAAATTATTATAAATTTCTGCTTACCTCAGTTACTACAGTTTCCGTGAACAAACTTTTATCATAGTGGTACCCCTGGTCACATGGGATCACCGGATATGACGTCGTGTTTAAGCAGCTTAAGCTTCCATTACAAGCAGTTAAATCGAAGTCATATCTGAAAGGTATTTCGACAATACGATAATGTTTGAAGAAAATTTTTTTTAAACTACATGAAAATTTGAAACTGTTATATGAAAATTTGAAAATTTGAAGCCGAATGAAAATTTGAAACTGTTATAAACCTGTTGCCTTCGCGGGCAAAATTTGTTTTGGGAAGTATATCGCGAGCCACAATCGTGCAGAAATCAATATAATGACCTATCGTTTGATCTCTACTTTAATTTTAATCAGTCTATTTTTATAACCAAATTATAACCACAAATTTCGTTCAAGACAAAAAAAGGCCTTCGCTATAAGTAAACTTGTTTTTTTCTAAATAAAAAAAAAGTCACCGAGTCGAAAATCATTGTTTTCCGATTATTTTGCACGTCATTGGATTAATTTAGAGGAATTTCAACAATTAAAGTGATCGATCATCTCATTAAAATTTCTTGGCGAGCCCCAGCAAAAGACTTTGCGGGGCACGGTCGGGCAGCCCTGCTTTGACGAAATATAATTACAATTCAATATACAGTAAAGTTAAAATAGAAAAAATTACGCCTAAACATTAGCAAAGTTTGAATATGATATATTTTATACGTAGGCTAGACTAGCCCAACCTAACAAAACTAAATTTTGTCGACCCTATGTCCTTTTGAATAGGCCATGTCAATCTTAAAATGAATTTTGTTAAGTTTAAACATTTTAAAATAAGAAAGTAAAGTGAATTTCGTGAATGTGACTCGATAAATTTTATTTTTCCGAAGATGAGTCATGTTTATTTTTATTTTTTATAAAAAGTTGATTGCCAAAGTTGCTTAATATGCCAAAAAGTACTCGGTAAGTTACAATATTCTTAACCTCACTAACCGGATTTCAACTGTCAAGCAAGAATCTTCTAATTTTACGATCAATCACGTTCAAAGAAAGTCGTTAATCTCTCAAATTGCTCTCTCGTTTTTCAAATAATTTACGAAAATTGACTAACCTTTAAAAACTCACTTTTTTAATCCAAAATAACGTTTTATGGCAACTTTTACGTATTTTATCAAAAGCGTACTAAATTTTTTTTCTATACAAGCTTTAATGACATTTCTAGCCTTGGTAATTTTTTAAGATATAAGTAACCAAAAGTGCGGGTACTTCCCTCCAGTCCTACAAAGTTTCCAAAAAGCCTAGTCCGAATAAAGTTACAGCAAAAGGTAATGCAAAAGATAAAGATTCCACTATGCCCTGGCATTAATTATTTATTAACGTCCCAGAAAAGTTATCCGGCAACATAGCATTCTTATTGAGATAGAACTATTTTAAACTTTTGAAAATTTATTTTGCGTTGCTTTACGGGATGTAGAAGCTTAATAAAGTTATTGCTTTCCTTTGGGGAATATAGGCTATATTTTTTCCATGAGAAAAAGTATATTCTATTTAAGTATCTTATGGTTGGTTAAAAAATGCTCCGACCAACTTTGCTACATTAAAATATTAAGCCGTGTGAAAAATTTTTGATTTTTCAAGTAAAAATTCTAAATTTATACAATTAAAGCATTTTACCTGTTTATTTCATTGGCTTGCTGCAATTATCTCATTCGCTTCCAGTGATACAAAGAGAGTGCAGACCGGTTGAAATTAATAGTTTTTTTTTTTAGTTATGTTTAAAATGATACGACTGTAAGTAAGATCGAGTTGTTAAGACTGCTAAGAAGGGTAAATTGATATAAAGTGTCCAATCAAAGTCCAAAACAAGATGAAAATGGCATAAGTTGTATCAAGACTACGAATTAATTGTTTTTAAATTCAAGTATTGAAACATATTATGGCAATAAAAATTATTCTCTTTTTGAAATATGAGCATTTCGACTTACCTATAACAATCATCATAACTTTCTGATTCAGCATTGTAAGGAGTTGTCAAGTTTAAAATATCTTCTTCACTTAAATCAGGGTAAGCCGTTCGATTGTCTAAAGGTGGCACGCTACACCTAAACAACAAGAATGTTAAGTAAAAATAATTTATTCAAATATTTGTGGCTATAACCCATAAATGTTTTTTGAATTGTTTTTTTTTTTAATAACGAGAGCAATATTTTTGAGTAATTTTAGACAAAAATTTGGTTTAAACACTATAATTGAACAGTTTTTAAGTTTTTTGTTTAAATAATAATAAGACTACACCGACTCTCCATTAAACACTTAATTATACTCTAAAAGTTTGTGCTTTATTGGAAATTGAAATACTTCGCCCTCATTAATTGTTGAATTTAATAATTACAAATCAAATTAATTTGATTACCTGTAGTTGGGCTTATAAGCTATGAACACTGTTGCTAATGAGTTGATTCCTGCAATTATATTGAAAAATGACAGAAAAACAAACAAGAGAATTTGAGATAAACCGAATTCACCAAGATCGTTGAGTAAGACTTCATACTGAATCATGCTTCAAAAATTATGGTTTACAAAGTTTTTGCTAATTTTTAAAACTTACAAAAAAGTTTTCAAATTTTTTATTGCAAAATATAGCTACTCATAAATTGAAAAACAGGTTGATACAGAAATTATACTCTCAATCATTTTAAACTTGTTAAAATATCAACGCTAATCAAACTGAATTGTTATTAACTGGTCTCCTTAAAGGTTACCGGAAAGTTCCTCTGGATTTACTCTTATGTTAGTTATTTCTTGCAATCTCTTCCAACAGTATTTTACACCGGAAAAAACATGAGGTGAATTAACGTAGGAGCGACATTAATCACAGTCGAAACAAAATTATAGCCAAGTATTATAATGAACAGATTATACACTGGAAAAACTCAGATTTGGTATTCTCAAGCAAAGCGAAGTCACAACCAAAAACCAAAGTCGAAGAGCAAAAAGTTACTTTTAAGTTTGATTGTATAGATAAAAGTTTAACGGGAAATTCCTCATTCATGTCTTTTTTATGTGTAATATTTATTACAATATACGATGATTTATTTAAATTTGTCTCGGTTTTAATGCTTATATTTCATCTATTTTTCTTGTTTATTTTTTTGAAGATTATTGTAATACAAACTGCTGCCATATTGTTACACATTGATAATAAATAATCATTATTTGGGTCTTTTCAAGAAGTCATCGCAAGCGATTTTGTTCGTGAAACTAATGCGGATCCCCCTGCGGTTACTATCGTTTCTTAAGAGATTCTTTTTTTCTTGGTTTCTTCTTTATTCCATGTTGGTACTGAAAGAGGCATTCCGGGTAGGTTTTATCAAAAAAAATCGCTTATGGTGACTTCTTGAAGAGACCTCTTTAATTTTTACTGAACTTATTTTCTGTACAAAAACTACATTACGTTAATACCCTTTTAAATTTTGTTTTTGCTTGTTCTTTTAGCTCCTCTTTATTCAGCTACATCTAAAAAAGTGTTTTTCCCATTATTTGTGATTTTCTGTCGTTCTTTAATGCAACCGCCATAATTGAATCTAGAAAGTTAAAAAAAGCTTATTCCAGGTATATCAAAAGCTGGAAAAAGGTTTTAATTTTTTTTCAGAAGGCGTAACAAAAAATAGCTTTTTTAATGTACCTAGCCCAACTAATTTAGCGGTCTGTAAACCATTATTTTAAGAAATAAAATTTCAAAACAATGTTCTCAAAATAGCTCATTCTAATTTTAGTCGAATAAATTTTTAGTATCACTTCTGTAAAGTAGATCCATTTTGTCAGTTTTTGACTGGCTGCCAGAAAATTTAATCATTCACAAAAATCATAATATATGAAAATCACCAAAATCTCTGATTTACATTGCACTACTTCCAGCCTCTGAACATTTAAAATTCAAAGTCTGAATCATTTAAAACTAAGCTCTAACTACTTTAACGGCAAATGAAATAATTCTTCATTCGTCTGAACTGCCACCGGTTAATGACTCTACTTCTCTGATCAAGGACTTGCCGTAATTCATGCATGCCGAAAGCGTAATTTTGGCATGTTTGTGCCATGAAAAATACCTGGCCCTACGTAGTGGATCTAAACAAAATTGTAACACGCCTTTCCTGAAAGCAATGTAAAACGTGAGCCACTTATGTGCTACATAATATTTTAGACTATTCAGAGAAACACTTGTTCTTTGTCCTCTTTTTAACACTTTGACTGCCACGTCAACAAATATGACGTGGCAGTTTTTAATGAGGCCGTGTCAACAATATTTGTTGACGGCTATTTGTCTATTTCTATATAGTGCTGGCAACAATTGTTGTATACGTCCTATGCTATTTCTATGGCACTAAATATCTGTGTCGCCTGGTGAATGTTCTTTTCTGTGATCGTGGCAAAATTTTTTTGGTGGTCCCACTAAGGTATTTCTAGAAAACCAGGTTGGCAGTCAAAGTGTTAAAAGCACAACAAAACATATGGCGGAGAAGAGAATAGGTTAGTTTAATACATAGGGCTACGTACATACAAAATTCAATGCAGATGGAAAACGAATTACACATTACTGAAATAAGTACAACTGTATACAGTAGTAAGTTAAGTTATGTTAACCCCCAAAAAATATGGTCATTTAATACAATTCTTCTTATTTAAAGTTACAGCCTTAAAGCAGAGTAAAATAGAGTTTATTTAGGCACTGCACACACACACACACACACACACACACACACACACACACACACACACACACACACACACACACACGCACACGCACGCACGCACGCACGCACGCACACACACAAACACAAACACAAACACAAACACACACACACACATACACACACACACACAAACACACACACAAGCGTTCGAAAGAAAATAAAACAATATTTATTATTTCAGAAAAAAGTCACATTAATGAGAAAAGAAAACTATATTGGAAACTATAGCAATTAGCAATGTACAATCGCAGGGAGCATCGAAAAACCGTGTGGTTATTAAGTCAAAATCCTCCCTGAGTTGATTAGACAGTAATGTAGAAAATTCGTTAAAATGACGCATTAATAAAATTGTAAACTAATTGAAATATAAGCAGAACAAGCACAGAATGAAAAACATACAACTAACGACTTAACATAGGTCTATATCGAATGACTTGAAAGTGAGATATTTTATGAAAACAGTTCATATTTTTAAAAATATAATTTTTTGGTATATCAAACGAACCAAAAAAATTAAATTCAAAATTTAAAAAATAGCAATTGTAGTAATGAAAATACAATAGTGGAAAATTATAAATCATAATAGATTTCAATTAGATGCTTTTTGTATTGTTTTTTGAAAAGATATTTGTTTAATTTTTTTCTGAAGTTATTTATTTCAATCCATAAAATGTTTCCACTGTATTCAAGCAGATTTTTTTAAATTAATTTATTGATGCGTGGTAAGTATATAGAAGTGATATTGTCTACTTGTCTGGTATTGTAAATATGAATTGATTCAATTTTGGTACAAGAATTCATTAAAGATGACAATAAAAAACTATGGTGAAACTGATACATATACGTATTTGACAAGTTTATATTTATGAAAGTTTTTTATTTTTAGAAAGTCTAATTTCTTATACAATCAAGTAGTTGGACAATACTTACTACTATATGTTATGATTCTAACGATATTATTAAGTTGTATTGATAATTCATGTATATGAGTTTTTTTAGCTGAACCCCATATTGCTGTGCCATATCTATTATAAATCAAGCCATAGTATATTTAGTTTAAAATTTGTTTACTGAAAAATTTACGGGTCCTGTAAAATAGGCCAGCATGTAGTGAAAGTTGAAGAAATAACTGTTTTATGCGAGTAGACCTATTTAAATTTTGATCAATTTAGTACACCGAGATATTTAACAACACGTTCGTGCTTCAGTAAATAAAAATTAATCAATAGTTGAAAGTTCCTTGTGAAAGTCGTGCTTGGGTATTTATTGATAATTATATAAGAAGTTTTCAACTAATTTAAAGATAATTTGTTTGTGCGTAGCCAACGGTTTATTTTAAAAAGTTCATCGTTAGCATTTTTTTGCAAAGAGTTTAAGAATTTGTCGGATGGAGTTAAAAAAGCATTATCTGCCGAGAAAATAGTTTCAAATATACTTGCCATCGGTAAATTGATGACATAAATAAAAAAAGTAAGGGACCTAAAGACGATCCCTGGGGTACTCCACAAATAACATTTGAGGGATAGGATTTATGATTGATAATTTTTGTGTATTGTTTTCTATGGCTTAAACAACTTCAAATTAAATCTAATGATATGCCACGAAAACCAAACTGTGTTTCCATTTTTTCATATAGCTGACAGTGGTCTAGGTGTCAAAAACTTTTGTTAGATCTAAAAAAATACAGCAAGAGTATAAACCACTGTTAGCATTTATAATACGTTTATTGTTAATATAGCTTATTTCACGAGTAGTTAAATAATTTTGGGAAAAACAATTGGTGTCACAGACAGCGATAGCCTTACAAAAAGGGGGCCCGGTGCAAAAAAAGTAAAGGGGAGCTACTATTTAGTGTTCCAAAGCAAGGCAGTCTCTGAAAAAAGGTCATTGACATAACGGGGGCCATTTTTTTAGTATCTGAAAACAAGTAATCTCTAAAAAAAAGAAAGAAAAAAGGTCTTCAATTTAAGAGCGCCACTGTTGAGTGATCCAAAGCATTGTAATCTCTAAAAACTCGTTCTTTAGTTTGGACTTTTTAGTGTCTTAAAACAAAGTGATCTCTAAAAAAAAAGGTTTTCATTTTGGGGGCCACTATTAAATGTTCAATCAGTATGGTCTCTAAAAAATGGCCATTGTTTTAGAAGGGGCCACTTTTTGGTGTCTCAAATAAAAGTTATCTCTAAAAAACATTTTTTTTTTAATTCTATTTTTGAGATACCATCGACGTCCTGGTGCTACTATAAAGAAATAAAGCAATATCTTGTGTAAGGGGGGAGGGGTACTTTTTAATGTATTTTAGGGAGGTTCGGTGCAGTCACACCGTTCGCACCCCATTAAAGCCATCATTAGTCACAGATAGTAAATAAAATTTCTCCAGGTAAAAGTAAATTCTATTAAATATTATTTTTCCCATATTTTGCTTCATTGAGGCGAAATCGATATGGTTTTGTAGTTAATGAATTGTGAGCAATACTCGTTACAAATTCGAGGCAGTCTCCTATTTTTATAATTTTTAAAAAGGCTTTTCAAGTGTTCATCAATAATTCTATAGAACTTCTTTTTTTATTTTTTTTGTCTCCACGTCATGTGTGTGCAATTTTTCTTTGGCTTAAACCTACCTCACTTTAAGCGGCAGTGCACAGTTTCCACAAATTGGAATGTGTGGATGTTATTGAGGATTGCAAAGCATTGTGAAAAGCTTCCATTGCATTATTTGCTCTTGTTAGATCACTTAATGATCTCTTCGCACAAAAACGATTCAAGAAGAGACGCAGAATTTTTCGTCCCTTTTTGTCAAAGGAGAGTTGCCAATTACCATATGTTACATTATAACGTATACGGAAAGCTCTATTTACCAATATCATCAAAGCTCACATTCCTCAATTAAAAAATTGTAAACAATAGCTCGCATTCGTCAATCAAAAAATTCTAAACAATTGGTCGCATTCGTCAATCAAAAAATTGTAAACAATAGCTCACATTCTTCAATCAAAATATTTACTGGGGTGAAATTCACCTATGATGAAATTACCGTGGTGGAATTTACAAGGGTTGGAATATACCGGTGACTGTCATTGAGATTGCCACTATGATTTGCAATTATTTTTGGCAAGCAAAATTGACAGTATGATTAGTGATATTATTTCCGATAGGTAATAAACCTTTTTATCACGCATTTTTGTTGTTTATTTTACCACGCATTTTGTTGTTCATTTCATCATGCATCAAGCATTTGTTTATTTATTCAATTTTGTTGTTCTTTTTCTCAGTAAAAGCATTCAAGCATTTTACTATTATTTAATACTTGAAAAAGAATTAGTTTCAATTTTTTGTGCCCAATACAATAACTTTATCTATATTAAAAATGTAATGATTTTGCTCACCAGACATTAATATTGATAAAAATTTCAAATGTTCTACCGGTGATAATATACCAACCAAAAGTTAACAAGGTATTTTTATTTCAACTAACGTTTCGTCGGTCAGAAATCAACCGACATCTTCAGAGATTAAAATGTTCACAGTAACTACTGCTAAATGCTCGTTATCCCTAACCGTAGAAATGCGCCCAACGTTAAACAGCTGGTGGTTCCCTTCACTGATCGCTTTTGAAACAAAATTGAGTAATAAAGAACAAAGGCATAGCGATCATTGAAGAAACCAAACTACTTCCAGAACACTCTATTTTAAAAGACACAGCAGTCAATCGTACAATTGTAATAATGTACAAAGTTTCAAAACAAAATAACTAGTTTAGAAATTTGCAACTGTTCACATTATAAACTTAACAAGGACGAAAACTGAACCACCGAATTGCAATCTAATAACTTTTTATAGATCGAAAGAAAAGAATTGCCGTTGTTTTGGTTTATTACATTCAATTTTGAATTTATAAGACAATTTTCTACAAATAATCTTTTATTATAATTAGTTTCAACATTTAAAATAATTATGTTTTCCAAATCTATCTTGTGGTCCATAGTCATCGAATGCTCACAAAGCGCTGATTGATCCGGTCTTTGGTATTTAATACAACGTTTATGTTTCGTTAACATAGATTTTAAACTCTGTTTTGTTCGACCAATATAATTCATATAATTTGTTTTGTTGACCAATCCAAAATCTAGGTTAACGGAACATTAACGTACCATTGGGAAGAGGTGGAAATTGACTATTATCAGCCAAATTTAATGGGTTTGGGTAATCTGATAGTTTGCTGGCTGGTTTATTAGCTTGGCCTCAATGCAGGCTTTGGTGTAAGATAATTTTTTAGCCGCTTTAATTTTTAATATTTGTGACTTTTTAATGTATCTCGGGCAATGTTTACTTGTGGCTAAGTGATTACCACCGCAATTATTGCATTTTAAGTTAACTGCGGTACAATCTTGTGCTACGCTGCAAGTTGAGCAACAAACTTTGCCTTTGCAATGTTCTGTCACGTGGCCAAAACAATTGCATTTAACACATTGCATATAATTTTGTTTTAAAATTTAAATAACGTAGTCGTACGGTTTCTGGTCTATTACAATTGTCGAAAATGCAAAAGCACTGTTTTACCGTAAGTTAAGTTATCGCTATCTGCATTTTTAAATTCAAATCTTTTAACTGTTTTTACTTTAATGTGCAACAAATAATCAAGGATATATTTTTCAGTAAGTTTTAATAGTACATTTGCTATTATACGCTTATTTTTGGGCTGAATCAATAATGAAGTCACAATCGGATGTTTTTCTCCAACTGATCAATTAATTCAGTGCTTTTCAACCTTTTCTCACCTGCAGCACACTGGGACCCTTTCCAAATTCCCTTCACACTGGAACCAGAATGCAGATCTTGATTTTCGTCCCTAAAAAGTACTTTTTTCTGAAACAAAGACTTTACTTTGAATCTGCCTCGAATTTGTTGATTTTCGTCCCTAAAAAGTAGTGTCCACAAAAAAAAAGGTTGCGGAGCAATGGACTAATGTTTTCAAAAATGTTTCGCGGCACACTTAGAAATCTTTCACGGCACAAAGGTTGAGAAACACTGAGTGAATTCCTCAAGTTGAAGTTAAGTATTAGTTTGATTTACAGATATGCACTTGACTACTAGTTTACCATTTCTAATAGATTTACAGCTCTCCTATTTCCCCTACTGCTTTGTTTAAATCAAAATCTTTAGCAATCGGACTGTAAGATACTAGTGATTTTACATTTTTTCCACTTTCAAGCAGAACAAATTGTAGTTAACTGACTGTAGCTTTTTTGTACAGATATTTAATTTGACGTTTTCACTGTTTTTATGATTGATTTTTCTTTTACCTTTCCTACTTAACAATTGTAAATTCATCATTGACATTACTCTGATTTTCCTCAATATTTCACGTCTACTTCTAGTCATCTGTCTATCTCAAGTTCCTCTTCCTCCTACAATCGCAATCGCCTCTTCTCCAAACTACCTTGCTCTGTCTCAATCAAAACCCGGTTTTACTGTCAATTCAACTCATCTCAAACTAAACTTCCTTGCTTTTCAGCTGTTTCGACATAACACGCTTGTGGATTAATTAAAACAGTAAATGTTCCGAAGACGTTGCTTTTGCTTTACGACGCAAATTCACAAACTTTTTTTCTTTCCCTCAGCGATTCTAATGGCAACTCAGGAATTGCTGCGGAAATGCGACTGATTTCGCCGTATTCTTCTAGTAGGCCATGCTACAGCATTCACCACATCATTGCCCGAAAATATTTCATATAAAACTTAATCGAAATAATATGCTCTCCTTAATGATTTTATGGTTTACATAACACTTCTATTTCTAATTTCTTCTTTATAAAATATCTAAAAGTTCTTTTAGGTATTCTTAATTTCAAAGCACATAAAAACTATTAAAATTAAAATAACTAGAGTAATTGGCATTTCAAAAAAATTTAAACAATAACTTTTTTTTAAATCCTAGTTGCACTTGGTCATTCGCACTTGTTATTTAGGATTGCAGCTAGGGTTGTAAAAAATTAATTGGAGCGTTCACAATCTATTATTATTCTATCAATCAATTAATTTTAATTGGTACATCAACCAATCAATAATTGCAATTAATGGCAATTAATGGCAATTAATTGCAATTTTTATTTGATTAGATTTTTTCAAAATAACTTAGTTAAAATTGAATTATATGACTCATGTAATATATTATTAAATAGAACACTTTTTTTGGTATATATTTTCTTTAAAAAATTATTCTTTTAGTAGTATATTTAAAATTAAAAAAAATTATTTTGTTTAAAGAGTACAAAATATGTGCATGCAAAAAATTAACAATTTAAAAAAAAATTGCATAATATGAAAATTAGATAGTTATTTTTATTTTAATCAATAATTAATCGCATAATCCTTATTTTTAATGACTTTAGCAAGTCTATCTGGCATTGAATGGTTGTTTGGGACCTGCTGCAATAATTGCTTTCTTGATCTCTAAATTTACAATAATAATGGAAAAGTTGTCATTCTTGCTTGCATCTGGTTTATCTTCAGTAGTATCAGAATTATCTTCCTTGGTACTATTGTTGAAACTGCTTGCGTCAAAAAGTTGGGGAGTAGATTCTGTCTTACGAATGCTGACGCCTTGCTCATCCGCTTTGGATGTTTCTGGTCAAGTTAACCACGAACTCAGTCGCTGAGAGTTTGTGGCTGTCTCAGCTATTTTTCTCTTCTTAGCTTGTCTCTTTTGTGCTCGGCTTTGCTAATTTTTTTTATATTAAATTGCAGTCAACTAGAGTTTTACAATCTTGTGACTCAAAAGTCAAAACCTAAAAAGTTTAATAAAATTTGGACAACGATTAGTTAGGTTTAATGTAATAAACTCTCTTTGTTATTGTTTTTCCGGCTCACGAAATAGCACTGCTACGAGCGTTAGGACTACTGTACGTCTAGTAAAAAGGATACAAAGAGAAAGATTAAACCTGACTTTTCAATTACTCAAATCACAACTTCTTTCAACGAAAAAAGTCTTTTAACAAAAATCACAAATCTGATCATTAACTAATAGAATTACGTTTATCATAGGGTTGCCATACCGTCGGGAAAATTCCGGACATGTCCGAAATTTTATATTAAATTCCATGTCCGAAAGGAATTTTAAAAAAAGATTCAAATGTCCGGAATTTTACAATCAACTTAAAATATTGTGCATGTTTTCAGAGAACACTATAATTTTGAGACGAAAATTTAAAAATCCGAGACTGATTTAAAGTGAAAATCCTTTTTTTGGTCTTCATCCTAGAATCTCAAGATATTTTTATTTTGTCCTTCCCTTCAAAAAATTTTTTTCTGGTACGTATACGTCCGTCCTTAATTCTGCCTATTCAGATGTGGCAACCCTGTCTAGCACCCAGATGGCTAAACTAAATCCACATAGCTTACTCAAATAAAATAATCACTATTCTCACAAACTAAGGCGTTAGATCTTACTAACCCTTAAAACTCTAATTTTTGTCACACAGGCAAAACAGTAACACAAGAAAACGCCGACTTTTACAGCACAAATTACGAATTTACCTATTTATATGAAGTGAGTAAAATTTACCAGAAAAAACTAGTAACTTCAAGAAGATAAGTACTATATTTTCTTAATTAATTACTTTGCGACGATACAAGCCAGCCAGACAATTACTGTTACGTCACAAAGCACCAAGCTAAAAGGCTGGTAAACAAGTTATGTAACATGGGATATAACTAAGTTACTGGACTATGGTGGAAAATTGTAGAATTATCTTAAAACCATTCCGTGACATTTCGTATGACTGTACGTCATAAAGCAAAACTTATTAACAATTACAAGGTAAAAGAAAGCGGATAAATACGATGCTATATGATCATTATAGCTTAAACTTATTTTACTAAACAGACTTGAATGGGTTAGCGTACCGATTACGTTATGACTATGACACAATTAAAACGAATACGTCACAATCTAAACTTTAAATATATTAAGAAATACTTTAAATAAATTAGATGGTTAAATATAAATTAAAATTATTGATGAAGTGTGACATTTAATAATAATAAACTCACTTGAGCTTTTAACGAAAATATTTTACAATAAATGTAGCAATGCGGGGCCCCCTCGTGCTGGGGCCCCGGTGCATTGCATCGGTTGCACCAGCGATAGTTACGGACCTGAATGTAAGAAATCTGGCCCAATCTCGTAACTTTGATTGTTATCTCAAAACGATGGCTGATTTAAGTAAATATCGTCGTAAATTTTATCATTTATTCTATTTAAAAAATTTTGTTAAATTGTTTTGTGCTACTATTGACTGTGTGGCTGCGTTCAAACTGTTTTAGAGTCAGTTTTGAGGCCTTGGAAGTTAATTTTATAATAAAAAAGAATTGTTGTAGCACGTGTGGGGAACGAACTACTAAGTTTAATATTTGCTACAGACAGTGTAAAACAATTGACTTAATTTCTGCCCATAAACTTCTGCAAACTGCTGCTGAAGACATTGTTCAACTCAGAGGGAGTTTTGACGCAGTACTAAACAGACTTTCACTATTGTTTCTACAGTACATGGAGTTTGCCAAGACAGTTTTTAAACAAAATAGCAAAGAAAATCAAGCCTACTGTGATGAAGTATTCAAAGGAATAACGTTAAGCAATCCTAAAAAGCGATTTTGCGTAATTGTGTTTCTTCTGATGATGGACATACTTTCTTGTCAACTAATTAATCGCTTTAAAAGAATGAAATCAGTGGTGACGTCATATCAAGTTTTGGAACCAAGTTTTCTATCAAATGCTTCTTGTCTGCATCTTAAGATTGAACCAATTCTTATAACAAATTTTCTGATAACGTCTCTTCGTTCTTTCCTGGCCCAATGCTCTCAATTGAAACGTCGTTTAGAGAAAAGATTGCTCATTTAAAATTTTCTAATGAAATGGCTTCTTTTTTGATTGTTGAAAATGCATCACTTGCCACAACTTATACTGACGTTTGTACGGCATACATGATGTATATGACGGTACCTGTAACAGTTGCTACGGCAGAGAGGTCTTTTTCTAAACTCAAACTGATCAAAAACTTTCTTCGAAGCTCCATGTTCCAAGAGAGACTTAGCGGTTTGACTTTGTTATCGATAGAAAATGAACAAGCTAAAAATTTAGATTTTAGAAAAGTTATCCAGCAGTTCGCTAGTGCAAAAGCAAGACGGAAAAATTTCAAGTTTCCAACCACCTGCAAGTAAATTACGGTAGCCGACTTAATTGGCCTCAACGTATTGTGTTTTATTAGTTTGTGTCTTTTGTTGTGATGTCAGTGTACTGTAAGTTAATTATTTTTGGGTTAAACAATTTATCGGCATTGCATAAACATATCTCCATTTTGATGAAATATTGTTAATAGTGCTCATAAAGCACTTTGCCTCAAAAGGTTGCAAATAATTTTTTGTCATTATAAAACGATGATTTAAATACACTACAATTACAAAAATTAGGTTAAACCGTGCAACCTTGGTGAAATTTTATTCCAACTTCCATTCATTTGCAGGCACAGTAAACTTTGCTTTCGCCCCTTTTACATGTTCAGCTCAATGCTTTTTTGACTCATTATTTCAATTAAAAAATCTTTCTACAACGCGGAGTCATCAATGATTCCTGTGTTGAGAAAAGTAGCTCAATTGAATATTAAGTACAGAAAAAAATGAAGGCGCCATAATACACGTAGATGTTTGCACCGGGGCCCCATCTGACAAAGTTACGGCCCTAGCCCTGGAGGCTAATTTATGCTTAAAGTTAATCAAAACAAAGTTGTTAAGTGATTATTTGCAGTTGTTGACGCTGTAAATAGCATTGAGATTTTGGTGAAGCTTGGGAGCCTAGTTTTACCAGAAGTGTTCAAGTTCTTTTAATTTTGTAAATATATTGTTTTTAGTCAGAAAATCTAGTTTCTTTCTATTTGTAGAAGGAAGTTTTATAGCGAATGCTTTTGTATTTAGCCGGAGCTAAATGTTTTGAAAACTTTAGTTTCGCGGCAAGCTATTTCTACTGTAAAAGCGATGTAAACAAACCAGCTTTACTTCAGCGCAGGTATTTGGGTTACCTAGTTCAACTGGTTCTTTTGGATATCCGAGTAAAGTTGTGACGAAACAAAAGTGCACAAAACAATAAAAGCGAGATGTTTTCTAGACGCTGAACGATAATAACGTCATCAGGTGTTTATTCTTGGCTTGCAAGCCTAAAACTCTGTTTATTCACTCAAACAATGTTTTCTCCGGATCTACACCAAAATTTCAAAAAAATTACAAGGCTATTTAAGCGCCTGAGCCGATAACCTAAGCCTATCACATTATGGAATAACAGATTTCAACTATTCTTTTTATTTCTGTTATTTCTTTAACAGTCAAAAAAATGCTTTTATATAAAATTAGTTACGGTATTGAATGGTATGGTATCATTCTTTTATATAAAATTAGTTGATCAAAGGACAGGCAGATTCATGTAGTTAATACAATAAGTGTGAAAAGCTATAAAGCTGTATCCTCCCACCATTATGCGGTTTCGATGAATCCGCTTTTAGTTCGATCGATCATCAGCATATGCCAAACTTTCACTCATAGTTCTTTACAAATAAAAACAAAATTTTTTTCCATATCAAGGACTAAAAAATAAACAAAAATTTCGACTCCAACCAAAAATTTGCTCGATAAAAGTTTTGTTGAGGCTGAGAAAAAATTTCGATTAAGAGTTTTAATGACTAAAAATAATTAAATAACTATTTCGTCGTACCTTACTTGTAATCTATTCTGTTATAAATCTACAAAAGGTTGCAAGAGCTTCAACTTTGTTTGATAATAGCACAAAACAACATCTCCGCGTGACCTGGAGAGTGCATTGTTACGTTTCATTAAAAACAACAACTTAAAGCATTTTTAACGCAATTATTTTTTAGGATGTATAATTGAGAGCACGACATGCAAGTACACTATGGCCACCAAATTGACCACGAAGTCTGAAATCGAGGAACTTCCGATATTCCTTCAACACTTTCTTTTGAGGGAAATCTAAATTTTAAAGCCCTTGTTTAAATAGATTCGTAATCAAGCCTGTTGAGAGACGGAGCTCCTTATTATCATAACTCAGCAATTAAACATGTTTTTTTCTTTTTTGTTTGTAATAAATGTATGTTTATGCAATTTCAACAAAAAAAGAACAAATGCAATTGCCACCACAATATTGTCAAGCTTTTTTTTTTAATTGCTGACAGATTACAAAGAAGTCTGCACGGATAGAGAAACCTCGTCAGCTCATATCGAACCTAAAAGCATAACAGTAAGTTTTTAACTTGAGTCCACATATTTCTATAAAGCTTATTTTCTTATACATTTTTTAAATATTTTTTGATGACTTAAACAAAGGGATAACGATTCAAATATGAAGCACTTACTGTTCAAGCACTGTTCAAGCAGAAAAGTTTGGGCGTCGATTGATGAAGTTTTGTTGTTAAAGCCGCTTTGTTGTTAAACTGAAATTTTCAAAGCAGACAGTCAAAGCAAGCTCATTGATCATATTTAACAGTTCTGCAAATATTGGTTTTAATTTTCAGAAACGATAAAAAATAAAGAGCAGTTTTACAAAATAAAATCTCCATGTCAATGAGTTATTTTCTATTTGAACAATATTGTTTAATATTAGGGCAAAGCATTTTGCATGGCCATGGCAAATAAATTAAATGTGTAAAACTGACGCAATGCAACAAGAGTTAAGGCCGCTTTTTGTCAATTATTAATGAAAATTTTATGATTTTATTGCACATCCGTTTATATTAGCTTGTAATTTTACTGGTTGAACTACATTAAAATAATCAAAGTTAAAAATTGCTTCCTATGTGCTTGGAGGTCTTAAAAAATTGCATTTGCAAAATGAGCGTCATTGAAATAGAATCTAAATTGATAAAATAAATGTTAAAAATAAATTCCCTCTTTTTTTAAAGAAGATTTTTGTTAAAAATTTTCTAACTTTTATAAGAACAGTTGCAAATTGAAAAACAATTGCTCAAGAAGATAAATACAGAGTGTAAAAGAAAAGCATATTAAGTGAAAATATTAATGTTTAGTCTGCGAATTACGGTATTGAATCGTTGAAAGTATAAAACGTTAAATTTTTATCCTTCTTTTCTTTTATTGTCATAAGGTTGTATAAAATAATTTTAAAAAGTCTTACCAAACATTTTGTTTGTTTTAAAGAAATAATACTTGAAACATTGTAAGGCATAATGATTCAATTTGAAGTCTTATTTAAGGATCTTGGTGAATTCGGTTTGTCTCAGATTCTTTTGTTTGTTTTACTCTCATCTTCAAATTTGATTGGAGGAATCAGCTCATTGGCAACAGTGTTCATCGCTTATGAGCCGGACTACAGGTAATCAGTTTCATTCACTTTTAATTGCTCGTTTAATTGATCAATCAAGGTGCTAGTATTTCGATATCACAATAAAACCTTTTTTTTTAAATTCATCTACGTAATTGTTGTTTAATGAGTATTATGATTAGAGCCGTTTCTTCTTTGATTAGAACCATTTGACTTTTTTACTCCACCAACTTTAAAACATTGAATTTTTGGCCGCTTAACTCTGCTAGACTTAAATTTTTTGAAACTATTAATATTTCAACTTAGGTTTCAGAAGTCTGCAAAACTTGACAATTTAAAACTAAAAAACTACTTAAGCTGCAGTTTTAAAATTTATTCTGGCTGAATCGGTAATTTTTTTTTTGTTACAGTAAAAGTTTTTCAAAACAAATGGTTGTAAAAGTAGACAAATTTAGTTTAGTGTGGTCGTTTAATAAACTTCTTTTTTTTTTAATTTAAGATAAATAACCAAAAAGTAACTTTTGTTTTTAGATGCAGTGTGCCACCTCTAGACAACAAAACTGCTTATCCTTATCTAAGTGAAGAGGATATTTTAAATTTGACAACACCATACGATGCAGAATCAGAAAGTTATGACGGTTGCAGCAGGTAAGCGAAAAAGCTAGGTAAAGAGAAACTGGTTATGGCAATTTATGCGTGAACGAATCTTTAAATTTTTTCCCTCTGTTCAAAAGCGTGGTCGAATAATCCTCCAACAAACTTTTTTAGATGAATTTCTGTACATGGTGAAGACTAAAAAAAAGTTTGGTCAAGAATGTTTGCTTCAGTGTGTTGTTCGTAAATAGCATTTTTGTAAATTTTTTAGGATGACGAAATCCGATAATTTTGCAAGAGATATTCAGCCATCGGATTGTGTAAAACGTTTTCAAGTACGATACTGTCCTGCTTAACTGAATTTTAGTTTCAAAATTAGAATCACGAAACTTTATCAAAATTCACGAAGCTTTATTAATCAAAAAACATAACCCTCGACTTTATCGACAATTATTTGCAAATGAATCATCGTTTTTGTTAAATATATTTTAAATTGGTATTTTTGCTATTTGGATTTTCTTGGTGCATTGGCTTTACGGTTGTTGTTTTGTGTTCGTTTTGCGCTTGCATTTTTAAATCCATTCTCAACAATTTCTTTTTTTAAAACTTCGTGCGACAAATTCGGTAAACAACTATTACGTAATCAGGTCATTGACCTCTGTCTTTAAATTACATGACAAAACGACTAAACATTTTACTTTCATCTGAGGAGGGCTATTGTAAGTCGAAAACGTTTATGGTTTCTTTTTTGTTTTATTTTAGTATAAATGTATGTGTATTGCTGTATGTAATTGCACTATGGTTAAAAAATTTTTAGCCGTTTTAGATTTGCAATTTTTTTACTTTGTTTAGAATTCTTCAATAGCTTTCTTATGGAAAAAATTATTACTTTTAGGTATGGCTTTGATTTAACAAACTGTGATGGAAGCGTAAACTGTTCAAACACGTCATATCCGGAGATTCCATGTGACCAAGGGTATTATTATGATAAAAGTTTGTTCTCAGAGACTATAGTAACAGAAGTAAGAAAATATTTTTTATAGATTTTTTATTGTTTTGTTATTAGAAAGTTTTAAAAATGCATTTTTGTTTTTTCAACTAAAAGAAAAATATGATCTTTTTGAGTTTTCTAACACTGATACTGCAATAGTTATTTTTTCAATTGCGTAAGTACGCTTTTATCAAAGTGTATGCATGGTGTGCATGGCTACATCCAGCTAAAAGAGCAATTATGTTTGTTAAAATTAGTAGAAATAGTTACCAAAAAAGGCTCGAGCTATTTATTTATATATATAGTAACTACGTAAATTAAAAATCGTATGTTAAAAATAGTATGTGACACTATAAGACAAATAAGCTATCTCAAGACCTTTTAGACCTCAAGACCGGGTAATGCCAAATAAAATTTTAAAATAAGTTTTATTTTTTGTTCAAAAACAAAGAGTATTGCGGTAAATGACTGGTAATAATGAAAATGTTTGGGGTTTTTGCACTTTAGCCCAAGCGTTACCAAAAGTACCGGATATATTTAGGATAAGAATTTCAAAGTTGAATAAAAAACATCGGGTAAAGGGAGTGTCAAATATTGAAATTAATAAAAAAATGAAAGAAAAAAAAGCAATAAACTTTTGACTATTTTTTTTATTCACGGCTTTCGTCAGCGGCTGCTCACTTGATCAAGTGTAATCGAATAAAGATGAAAAAGCAATCAAAAACAAAAATTTGCTCTAAAAACGAATTTTTTCTTGATACTAATATAATAATTTTTCCATTGCAATAATTAATTTCTGCATTTTGCGTTTTAGCTATATAGTTCTTGCGTATTGAATTGACTACCAATATAAACTTTATTTATTCTTGTTGTAATGATCCGACTCTTCTTAGCTGTTTTTGACTCTTTTCCTCTCAAATATTTTTTCAAGATTAAGCTGTTTCTAACAAAACTTGATTAAACGAAACAACTGTTTGACAGTAAATTTTTCGCCTTTTATTGTAGATATTTTTTCATTTACAACTATAATTGCAATTTTAATTTTCAAAACAAATTTTACTTTTCCAACCTTTTAAAAAATTTTCTTCAATTTCAATGTAAAGTTCCTAATAGTTCGATTTTTTTTTTAAATCATTTCTTCAAATTTAGTATATTGTTTTGCAAGATCTAAAATTGATTTTTCTCGACTCATATCGAATTGGTGCTTTTTTGATGTACTTTTTGATGTCGTTCCAAGGTATTTTTTGATGCTGCTATCAATTATTTTCCAGGCTAGACTTTTGAAATTTTTCTACTTTATTCCTGATTAGCGCTCATCTCTGTTTGGTCTTTTGATAACAATGTCAGTAATTAGAATGTTTACTACTCCTATTTAAGATTGGACTTAAAGATTTTTGGTAAGAATTTCAAACTTCCAAAAAAGTTATTTCAGGAATTTTGGCTTTTTCTGTCAAGTCTTTCCCGAAAACTGTTCCCGAAATCAGTCAAAGGAAGGTTTTGCATTATTCGTTTGAATAATTTGCGGCTGATTTCTTAAAACTTTTTATTATCTTTTCTTGATACGAGTTTAGTAATCGCTAGCAATATAACTTTATTCATTCCTAATATAAAACTTACACCGACAACTTTATACGTAATTAGTCATTAAGAGTGACGTAATAAAGTACAAAATATGCTTAAAAAAATTAGTGTACTGCAAGGGTGTGCAATTTTTTTTAATGGCGGTCCGAATACCAATACGCACAATATTCTGCGGGCCGCACCTTTAAATAGGATAATATTTTACCGAATATTGATATTGCCAGCGATAAAAATAAAACTGCAATAATATCAAAAACAGCAATATCAGTATTATCCGAAAAAAAAATGGTTTAGTTAAAAAACAAAAAGACGTAACTGCATAATCAGAGCATAGCAATACAATTTAACTTTTGTACAGGGTCCTCCACCCAAGTGTAGACTAATTTTTAGGTAGATTTCAAAAGTATTTATAAATTTTTGTCAAATAATAATTTTTGTCGAAGATGGCGTAAAAGTCAATCAGCACGTTTACCTGGACATGTTGAAGAACAGGGTTCTTCCTAGGATAAATTCATTGCCTGGAAATCAAGCGGTGACACTACAGCAGGATGGGGCAACCGCTCACACAGCCAAAATGGTTCAAGCCTGGTGCAAGGACAACTTTAAGTCTTTTTGGTCAAAGGAACTCTGGCCCCCTTCTTCTCCTGATCTTAATCCAATGGACTTTGGGATATGGTCCATCTTGGAGAGAAAGGCCTGCGCTGTGTCACATTCAAATGTGGAAAAATTGAAGAAGAAATTGAAGGAATCTTGGGCGAAAATAGAAAGCAAAACTATTCGTGCCACATGTGACCAAGTTATCTCTCGCCTCCGCCGTGTTATCATTGAAAAGGGCGGATATATTGAATAAACTGAATTCAATATTGAAGATTATACATTTATCTTGAATTTTCTTCAAAAAAAAATTTCATTGTCCTTTTCGTTTTTAAATTAATGTAATATATAACAGTCTACACTTCGTTGGAGGACCCTGTAGAAACAATTTAGTGAGAAATATGCAGCTGGCTTTTTTTCTGAACCACTCTATTCAAATTTACTTTAATTGAGGTGCTGGCAACTCTAAGTCCATTTTCCAAGTGTTTGTCTGTCATTACTAATCGATAAGGAGATTTCATGAAACCCATTTTAGAAAAAAATTGTTCACACAAATAAGTTGAGCCAGAAAGTGCCATTTTAAAAGCCATAAACTTTCTTTAATTTGGGAACTTATCTTGGTCAAGATATTTCCGGTAAAAATTACCACGATTCATCTCCACATAATTGACCTTCAGGTGAGTCCTCTCCTGAAGATCAGTCAGTTCCATTTGGATATCAGTGGGGGCTTTGTCAATGTCTGTGTGAAATGGTGAAGAAAATATTTCAAAAAAGAATTCATCAGATTTGAAATCTGTGAAGCGAGCCGAAAATTCATTAAACAATATTTCAAGTTGATCTGCAAATTCATTCTTCTTCTCTGGGTGCATTCCCATTTTTTTTAAAGTTAGAAAGTGAGAGAGATTTGCATTCTGTATGTGTGCGTGCCAAAGTCTCAACTTGTTCATAAAGCCTTTTATGTGCCCGTACATTTCATTCGCATGCTGGGCTTTTCGTTGCAGCCTTGTATTGAGTTCATTCATGCGAGTAGTAATATCGACCAAGAAAACTAGATCATACAACCAACTTTCGATTTCCATTTTAGCCATTGGTCGCCCTTTATTTTTTAAAAATAGTGCGACTTCTTTTCGCAGTTTGTAAAATCGTCGCAACATACTATCCTTGCTTAGCCAACGCAGCTCGGAACTTCTGAAACTGACGGTGGTTAAGTCCTCGAGCTCGAATAAAATTTACTGCCTCAATGACCGGGCTCATGATATGTTTGAATTTTAAGGATTTTACGCATAGATTTTGTTGATGAATGATACAGTGAAAAATTGCTATATTGTCACTGATATTTTTCTCTTTCAAAGCAGATTTCAAGAGACCTACAAATCCAGTTCCGGATCCGCTCTAGCACCATCAGTTGCGTTTCCGCATAAAGTGGATAGGTCCAAACCAAACTTATCAAAAGCATTGAGAACTTGAGAAAACAGATCAACACCAGTTGTAGTATCCTTTATACACTGTAGTAACAGAAGTTCTTCGGTTTCGTTCAACTCCTTGTCCACTCCTTTTATAAATATAGCCAACTGTCCCGCGTCCTTCACATCGGTGCTTTCGTCGATTGCGAAGCTCAATTATTCAAAAAGTTTTTCACTTTGTCTTTAAGAGTGTCACAAATATTACCAGCAAGTTCATCGATGCGTGTTGCTGGTAATATTTGTGACACTCTTAAAGACAAAGTTGGACGTGTTGCTGTCGTCCAACGCGATAAACTTATTTTTTCGAACTCCTGTACCATTTTAGGACACATTTTTTCTGCGACATCAGTAAGGCACTTTTTCGCAAAATGACCTTGAGAATACGGCTTCATAGTTTGAGCTATTTTCTGTGCAATTAAGAAACTGTATCGAACTGTTTTTTCATTATCAGTATGTATTTTTTGAAACATAAAGCGCTGTTCTTCAATTGCTCCTTCAATTGCGTAACTTTCAGCTTTCTGTCACGTCCTTTTAGCTTTCCATAAATACCGTCAGCATGTTTTGAGTCATAATGTCGTTTAATGTTTACTCTTTATTAACATTTACAGTTTGATTGCAAATCAAACACAAGGGTCTACTATCTGCATTTTTGATGAAAAAATATTCAGAAGTCCATTTTTCATTAAATTTTTGCATCTCTTCCTCTATTTTCTCTTTCTTGTCTTTTTCGAATTTGCGGAACTTGCCATTGCAAAGTGATGAATTAATTGAAATCTTCTTCTTCTCCTTTCGGCCTTTCCCTTTAGTCAGGGGTGGCCACAGCGTATCTTCATTCTCCACATCTTTCTGTCTTCAATGTCCGTCTCCTTCGCACCAACTTCCTTCATATCTTCTTTTACCACATCTAAAAAGCTTCTCTTTGGTCTCCCTCTTCTCCTCTTTCCTGGTAACTCCATTTCCATCATCTTTCTTCCTACATACTCTTTGTCTCTCCTCATGACATGTCCATACTACCTCAGCCTGCCCTCCCTCATTTTCATTCCTAACCGTTCTACTTTAACAGTACTCCTGATGTGCTCGTTTCTAATCTTCTCTTTTCTCGTCACTCCCATAGCAAACCTCAGCATTTTCATCTCTGCAACTTCCATCTCTTCCACTTGTTTCTTTGTGACTGCTACTGTCTCAAGTCCATACACCATTGCTGGTCTTACCACTGAACTGTACACTTTTCCTTTTACTCTAGCTGGTAACCTCCTGTGGCAGATTACTCCTGATACTCTTCTCCATCCGTTCCATCCTGCATGCACTCTTCTCTTTACTTCCCTCTCACAGCTACCACTTTCTTGCACCGTTGATCCCAAATACATGTACTTAAATTCTTTTACTCTTGGTACTTTTGTATCCTCCATCTTTACTGTTTCGTTTTCATTTTCTCCATTTATGCACAGATATTCGGTCTTTGACCTACTGACTTTCATCCCTCTTCTTTCCAATGCATACTTCCAGAATTCTAATCTCTGCTCCACTTCTTCCCTAGTCTCTTTTGCAAATCACAATATCATCAGCAAACAGCATCGTCCATGGTGGTTCTCTCCTTACTTCATCCGTTAGCCTGTCCATTATTAATGCAAACAGGAACGGACTTAACGCTGATCCCTGGTGCAGTTCAACCTTAACCTTAAAACTTTCTATAGTTTCTACTGCACATCTCACCACTGTTTCGCTTTCCTCATACATATCCTGTACTAGTTGCACATACTTTTCAACTATTCCGGATTTTTTTGTGCAATACCACAGCTCTTTCCGTGAAACCCTGTCGTAAGCTTTCTCTAGGTCCGCGAATACACAATGTAGCTCTCTTTGATCTTCCCTGTACTTTTCCATCAACATTCTTAAAGCAAACATGGCATCGGTGGTTCCCTTTCCTGGCATAAATCCATATTGTTGTTTGTTGATCTCTACTCTATCCCTTAACCTGGTTTCAATAATTTTTTCCCATACTTTCATTGTGTGGCTCATTAGCTTTATTCCTCTGTAGTTTCCACAGCACTGTGCGTCCCCTTTGTTTTTATAGATTGGGATAACCACACTTCTTCTCCATTCTTCTGGCATCCGTTCACCCATGAATAGTCTGTTGAACAGTCTGGTCAAAAACTTTATCCCCATCTCCCCCGTGCACTTCCAAACTTCCACTGGTAACTCATCTAGCCCAACTGCTTTACCTTTTTTCATCCTTCTTATTGCGTTCTTTACTTCTACTCTACTGACACAATTTACCTCTTCATTAACCACTTCTGGTTCCTCTGTCCTAGGTTCTCTGTTATTTTCCTCGTTCATCAGTTTCTCAAAGTTCTCTTTCCATCTCTTTAACACTGCTTTCGAATTTACCATCACATTACCATTTTCATCCTTTATAACCCTCACGTGCTGTACATCTTTCCCTGCTCTGTCTCTCTGCCTAGCCAATCTGTACAACTCCTTTTCACCTTCTTTTGTTTCCAATCTAGCATACAAATTATCATACGCACGTCCCCTTGCCATTGCAACTGCCTTCTTTGCCTTACTCTTCTTTTCTTTGTATATCTTTTTAGTATTTTCATCTCTCATTTTGTCCCATGCTTTCTTTGCCACTTTCTTTTCTTTTATGCTCCTTTGAACTTCCTCATTGCACCACCATGTCTCCTTGTCTCCTTTTCGTTTCCCAAATGTCACTCCCAGTACAGTTTCAGCTGTTTTTCTTAGCATTTCTGCCGTTTTGTCCCACTCATCAGGTAACCCATCCTTGCCTCCCAAAATCCTGGTCACCTCTTGTCTAAACGCTTCTTGACAGCTTGTCTCTTTCAGTTTCCACCATCGTATCTTTGGCTTTACTTTCTCTGCTTTTTTCCTTTTCAGCATAAGAACCATTTTGCATACCACCATACGGTGCTGCTTTGCGACACACTCATTCAATATTACCTTACAATCGCACATTTCCTTTAGGTTCCTCCTTCTGCACATCACATAATCTACTTGGGTACTTTTTTCTCCACTCTTATATGTCACCCTGTGTTCATCTTTCTTCTTGAAATAAGTATTGACAATCGCCAAATCCATTCTTTTCCCAAAATTCACAACTATTGATTCTTCCTTATTTCTTGTTCCAGCACCATATCTCCCCATTATTTCCTCATTCCCTATGTTTCCTTTGCCCACATGTCCATTAAGGTCTGCACCAAGAACTATCCTCTCTTCTGGTGATATACTTCCTATCAATCCATCCAGATCTTCCCAAAAATAATTTTTCTCCTTCATGCTGTTGTTAACCTGTGGAGCATATGCGCTTATTATATTTAGGATGGACCCATTTACCTCCAGCTTCATGGCCATCAGTCTGTCCGACACCCTCTTCACCTCCAGAACACTTTTAGCCAGCTCCTCCCTCACCACTATCCCTATCCCGTTTTTTCTTCCATCAGATCTGTTGTAAAATATTTTACATCCACCTCCAATGTTTCTTGGTTTACTCCCTTTCCACTTAGTTTCTTGTAGGCACAATATATCTACATTCCTTCGTTCCATCATATCTGCCAGCTCTCTTCCCCTTCCAGTCATTGTTCCAATATTTAAGGTACCCACCCTTATGAGTGAGCATCTTCCTTTCCATGCTTCTCGCTGCTTCTTTACTCACCTTCCTCCTCTCTTTCTGCTCTTATTTTCACTTTGTTTAGCAGTAGCATAATTTCCGCAGGTGCCCTGCTGTGCGACACCTGAGGCGGTCGTTGGTAACCCGGGCCGCGACCGATCCGGCATGGATTGATAATGATTACGCATTTGTATAAATCGGGCAATAAAGTTTTACGCCGGATGTCCTTCCTTCCGCAAACCTCCCCATTTATCCGGGCTTGGGACCGGCATCAAGAGACACAAAAATGTGCCACCGATGCCACCGATGATGAATTAATTGAAACCAAGGTTTAAATTTGCTAAACTTTTGTATATAGGTTGATTAGAATAAGACAAAATCAACAAATATGCTGAAACCAAAATTTACGAAGTTAAAAAAATTAGCTACCACATGATTCGCTAGCACAACTATCAACAACAAATTAGCTACGCGCTAATTCCTCAAGCCAGAACGAATGAATCTAAACTAAAGATTAGCAAATCGTCAAAAGGACGAATCTCTTCAAGTAACTAATAATTTTCTTCGTCATATTTATACAAATCTCACTAGATTCTGGAATTTTTCCCAAGAGGCGAGAAGAAGAAAAATAGAGCAAAAATAACCAATTACAATGCATGGAACGTTCTAGCAAAAACACCCGCAATAGTATTTGTCTATGACGTCATAAGAGCACAATATTTAGCTGAAAAGCTTGTTTCTTTATTATCTTTGCTGCGCAGCCAGCAGCATTCAATTGAAATATATTCTTGCAAAGCGGTTAACTTTTAAATTATTTAACTTTATCAATTTAAGACTTACTCATCAAATTATAAGTGCTATATTTATTGCAATAATTTAAAGATATCTTAAATATTAATATTACTCAATTTATTGAATTATCAAATCAAGAGCGCTGTATTTATAACATTAACTTATAAAAATAGTTATGATATTCATTCTAATCCAAACCAAATCGCCTTATTTATGACATTGATTTTATCAAGCACCTCAAAAAAACGTGTGAAACGTTCGCGGGCCGCACTTTATTGAAAATCCGCAAACCCCCGCAGGCCGCACAATTTCTGGACGCGGACTGCAGTTTGCACACCTCTGGTGTACGGCATAAAATATATATGAATTTCAATAATTTTCATTGCATTAATTGTAAAAGCGCAAAAAATAGTTATGTAAATAACAAACTGAGCAAAATTGGGGTGAATTAAGTTGGCTCAAGCTGAAAGCGGATGCGGAAAAAGCAAGCAAAAAATGTAATTTTTGAAAGCTTAGTGAAAAAATACGATTTCCGCTTACTTATTACAAAAACGCTTTCACTATAAATCAAGCTAAAAATGTGAAATATTTCAAGTTTAATCTTTTTCCTTTATGCACCAAAAGTTTTTTCGCTTTGGCGATTTTTTACGCTTTCCGCTTTTGGTTAGAACTATTTTTGCACTATTTTTACGCTTTCCGCCACACTTTTTACTTTTTCCACGTACGCTATGAATTTGAACCGATTTCAAGGCACAATGAATATTTTAAGTTTTCATAAAGGCTGCTGCAGGAAAAAAGCTTGAAAAAATTTAACTTAAGTTAAAGCTAAACACACCATTCAAGTTCATCCTTGTACTCGGACATATCTTAATTCTTATAATTTTATCTAAAATTTTTTGCTCGGCCTAATACTTTCTGTTTCAAATCCACTATACATGAATAAGAGTTTTATAAAGTTTTAACAGTACGCAGTTTTTGTTACATTTTGTGACAATTTTGTTTTTCTAATGTTAAACTAAACACAATAGTTAAGTAATTTTGTTAGCTAGTTTTTGAAATTACTGCAAAAGAAGCGTTTCTGTTATTTGCTATTTTCGATTAAAACTATATTTTACTCAAGCACAAACTTAATTGAATCTTGTAATTTTATTGTTTGATTTCATTTATTATTGAATCTAAATATTGTCTGACAAACTTTTTCATCAAAAATGCTTTTTTACAAAAGTGCAATAACTTGATTTAGTTTGATCTAGTGTGCGAGAACAGTTATTTGATCGCTTTGTCAACATCTTTGTACTATGCTGGGGTCATGATTGGTTCTATTTTATTTGGAAATTTTTCAGATATGTAAGTATCATAATTTAAATCTTTACCTATTAGGCCTACTATATGATAACATCATGCGCCTCTTGTCAGACCTGTCAGATATAAAGCAAGAAATAAAATCTCTAAAATCAATATAAACATATGCTTTTTTTGAAATAAAGATATTTTTATAATTTTTTTTTACTCAAGTTATCAAATTATATTACTTTATAATTTTTGCTTGCTCATAAGCAGCTTGAATAGATGGCATCCTAACTCTTTTCTCTTGTATTTTGCAAAATTTTTTATACGTACATAATCAAGGATATGATTTATTTACGGTAAATAACAAGAAAAATTGCTATTATTAACATTAAGTTAATAATTTTTTATCCATAAGAATTAATTGGAAAAACTAAGAAAAATATCCCTTTATAATTTGTGTTTTATGTATATTGGTTTTCAATTAAAGGAAAAAGAGTTATGGTTTTTACAAAAGATAAAACAAAAACAACAACAACAACAACAACAAGAAACAATTGATAGCTGTACATACAGTTCTATAGAATAGCATTTCTATACTGCGCGGTTCTCGATGGTTCTCTAGATAGTTGGGAATACATTATAACTATGACAACGGTCAAAAACTGTAAACCTTTTTGCTGATATAACGTTAAAAATATTCAAGACATAAATGTGATTTTTAAATTTTCAAGGTGTTTAAAATACTACACAATCATGACTACACAATATGTTAAAGGTTTCCAAAATCAAAAGTAAGTAGTGTGAACGTTGGTTAAAACACAAGAAAATAAAGATATTGGAAAAAAGTTTGAAAAAAATTATCGATGAAAATAATACCTATCCCTAACCTCCAACTCTAACCCTAACACGACGTTATGTTTATCCCTTTTCTATGTCTATCCAATATTTTTTATTAAATTTGTAAAGCACACTTTTCAATTTTAATAATTTAATAGCAAGGAGCTCAAAAACTTAAAATTAAGCTGCTGTAATTTTGTAGTTTAAGTCTAACAAGCTATTTTTCCATAAGAAACTGAATAACAAAAACCCAAAACTATTTAACTCTTGTTCAAACTTTTTTAATCCCGTTATCAGTCCAAGTTCTACTGTGAATGAGCTGCATTTTGAGCTACACTTAAAACGGTCAGGTCTAATTCGAAGAAAAATCGGTTGGAGTGAGATTTAGTTTTAGAGAAAAACAGAGTTGATTTAAGAAAGAAACTAGTTGGTTGAAAAAAAAAACTAAGTTTTTCTCGAGCATCTTAACAAATTTTAAAAAATTCTGGACCCGCTTGAAGGCCCGCGAGCATAATTTGCGAGGCGTTTTTTTCTGTTTCTATTTCCTCGAGCGACTTTTTTTTCTTTTTTTTTTGACTCCAATCAGTGTTTTTTGAATTAGACTCGACTATTTAAAACGGTCGTGTCTAATTCGAAGAAAAACATATTGGAGTGAGAGTAAAAAGAAAAAAAAGTAGTTGCTCTATGAGATAAAAAGAGAAAAAAACGTTGCGCAAATTGTTTTTGCGGGCCCAAAGTGGGCTCAAAATGTATGGAATTTCTTTTAATTTGTCAAGATGCTCAAGAAAAACTTAGTTTCTTTTAAACCAATTAGTTTTTCTCAAAAACTAACTCTGTATCTCCCTAAAACTAACTCTCACTCCAATCTGTTTTACTTCGAATTAGCCACGACCATTTAAAACAACTCAAGAAGTTGCCAATTCAAATTTTTAAAAAAGTTTACTTTAAAATTCCGACAAAACTTACACTTATGTGAAAAATTTTGAGAAAAGTTAAAATAAAATAAAACAAATTTTTAGAAATTTGCTGATAATATTCACAACTGTTTTGAAGAAACTTGTGGGTGCTACAACCTCCATATACAAGCCACCATTGATCTCAAGCTAGTCTAAGTTTATGCTTCTGTAGATCGTAATGGTAAACAGAACACATACTATACCGGCACTAGCACATTTACATTTACTATCAACCAAAACAAAGACAATTTTTTTAAAGAGTTTGGTTCAAAACTTAGTGACAATTTTTTAGTCATTTAGTTTTATATGCCAGTGCATTTAAATCATAAGATTGAAAAATTAGTCTTTGATCACAATCTTATAAGAAATTTTTACTTAATAAATATCTTGCTGTATTAGAGTATAATTTTTATATTGGAGCTTACGGAATTGCTTCATACACAAAAAATAAATAAATTGAAGCCAATCGTCACCAATAGTAAAGTTTGGAATCAAACCCCGAATCTTAGAAAATAAACTTTTTTTAAAAAGAGCTTTTGGTGAAAAATAACTTCTCCTTTACATAATTTCAAACAAGAAAAAATTTTTACCTAAAATTTTAAATTGAAGTCTTACAATTATGTTCAACGAAAGTCGTAAAAGATTTAGTACTTTAAATTGGGCTAGGCAAATTTATTACTCGTTTGTTATTTTTACTTAAAATTTCAAATTTTTATCTTATTAAATTTTTATCTAAAATTTCAAATTGAAGTCTTACAATTATGTTTACCGAAAGTCGTAAAAGATTTAGTACTTTAAATTGGGCTAGCCAAATTTATTACTTGTTTATTACTTGTTACTTGTTTTCAATTTATTTATAAATTTTTGGAAAAAATATTGAGAGAAGTTTTTCCAGATCTGTTTAGTTGCATAACACATTTTTAATTCAACCACTTAATGTTAAACGCAATTTGTACGAATTTAAAAAGCACTATTTTGCAGCGTGGGAAGAAAGATTTGCAGCATTGTCACAATTACCGGTGTTATGGGTTTCGTGTTTGGTGTAGCATTTGTTCGATCAATTGAAGCTTATATTATCTGCAGAGTTTTTATTGCAATTTTTAACTACGGAGTTACAATTAGCACTTATGTTTACGGTAAGTTAGCAACCATTTTTAAATTTAATTATTAAAATTAGGTCATGATTTATGTTTCTCGAAGCTTGGCTCGGACTCCACCACTAGATTTACACGAAGTATATTAGTTTCGAAATTGATCTTAATTACATCACTGCTCTCTTATGTTGGGTACAAAACCATTTCAGATTTCATTTAGACTATGCTTTATTATAGGAACAGACTAATTTAAAGTTTTCAGTTTCCTTTATTATTTTACTATCATTAATCATTAAACTGCAATTTGTGTGTTGCTTTCAATTTCACAAACCCTTGACAAACTTTTTAAAGATAGCATTCATGCCATAACTTGTCGGCAACGTGGTCGAGTGGCTAGATTGCCGGAGTTGTGATAAACATGGTCTGGGTTCAAAACCTATTCACCCCAATCTGTTGTGTTTTTAAAAAGGACACTTTACGGCACATCCCCTGCTTGGTGGTTTTTGCAAGCAGTTCTAAATTTCAGTCATATCTTTTTTAAATTTTAAGTGGACAGCAATACCTTGGCATCTCCAGAAGAAAGTCGGTGTAATTGCTTAACCTATGTATTAGCGCCGCCGTCACTTTCTTCCAGGTCAGGAGAATAAATGTAGAGATAAAATAAATAAATGAAAGCATTTAAGCTTTTTCTTATAGGTCAGTGGATTTCAACTCTTGTGTATTTTTTAAATGGATTATCAACCCAGATGATGTAGTTAAAAATTTTTACTAAGGCCTGAGGTTTATCTTTTTACTATCAGGTTGCTCTGCTTCTGGCAACAGATATTGGTAGCAACGGTGTTGAGCGAGTGTTGGGTTTCTACAAATGACGTTTGACCTAAAATTGTGAAATCGTTTGACCTTGAGTTAACGATTTGTTATGTGGCTGGTTGTGATGCCCAATCTATGAGGCTTTCTAAAATAACTATGTTTGCGGTTTATTTTTTTGAGAAGCATTGGTATTTTGATGAAAATCAAAAAAACTTTTATTTGAAGATAAACAAATGCCCTTAATCACTGTGTAGGAAACTTTATTAATTCATTATCTCTATTTATCTTTCTGACTTGCAGAGCAAGTTGGGAGGCTGCATTTAAGCCAAACCTCAAGCCATTACTCTGTCCTACTATTGAAAATTCTAAGATATTCCTTTCCTGTTGAATTTTTTTATTTTTTTATTTTGTCTCTACATTTATCCTCCTGACTCGCAGGAAAGCGACGGAGGCGCTAATACGTAGGGTAGCAATTACCCCGACTTGCTTCCGGAGATGCCAAGATATTGCTGTCCGCTTGTAATTTAATAGAGATATGACTTAATTTAAAACTGCTTGCCAAGACCATCAAGCAGGGGAAAAGTGCCGTAAAGCATCTTTCTCAACAACACAACAGAATGGAGCGAGTGAGTTTTGAACCAAGACCATGTTGATCATGAGCACAGTGCCTTAACCACTCGACCACACTGCCGACAAATTTTTAATTATTTTTATTTTTTGTTATTTAGAGCAAGAGTTGGGAACTAGCAACCCCCGAGCCAAATGTGGCCAGCAAGGTATTTCAAAGCGGCCCGCGAATGGTTGAGAAGAAGCATGCCAATCCCATAAATTAAAATGGTGTTTTTGATTTTTATTAGCAACCAGGGTCTGACAATAGAAATTTTGGCCAACCACGAAAAAAGTGGAATATCATCCTAATAGAAAAACATCAAGAAAGCTGGTGAATAGAAAAACCATGCTTTTTATCTTGCTCGTTATCTGAAAACTTTTTTGGTTTACACTTGTCTTTGAAGAACCCTACTAGTATAAGAGTAAGAATAAAAAAAGGTCTTGAGATAATAAACCAGTGAAAGAGTATGTTCACACATAGTTTTTTTATTTGGTGATGCGGCCCGAGAATGCAATCGGGTTTCAATCCCTGGTTTAAAGACTAATTTTGAACTAAACCGTTCTTTACGGAGTAGATATTGGATGAGACAAGTGAGGCAGTCGCATCGGGCCACCTTTTTTACATTGAGAGCCCCTTTTAAAAACAATGCATAAGTATTACCGTAGTTTGTGGCGTTTTACATGGTTTCATGAAGCTCAGAAACTCTCAAAAATTTGAAGTTTTCAGGATATAAAAGAAATCTATGTCATATAATATGGCACAAAAGGCGATATTCGAAAAGCACTTAAATTTGAAACAATAATGAATAATATCTATTTAATTTTTAAATATTGCACACCAAGTATGTAATTTGAACTATCCTTTATAGTCAAAGTGTTATAAAAGCTATCTAAAGTTGTTCAAATTGAACAGCAACAACTTTACAACTAAAAATAGGTTCAACAAAAAAAAAATTTGTTTTAAACTTTTTAATTGATAAAAATACTACTTAAAATTAGTAGTACTTATGAGTATAATATTAATCATTTTCTGCAATTGCAAGAAAATAATGGCATGCAAAACTAAAAAATTTGCAAACCCTAGTAATAAAAAGAATGCATTTTTTCTTACATTAGCAAATGCTTGGTGTCCAGAAGAAACCATTAGAACACTAAATCCGGTCTATGCATGCTTCACCATAAACCAAATTTAATTGAAAAATTTTCACTTTTTTCACAGTTCTATATTGATTCAAATGCCATTTGTCCATTTACTTGACTTGTGAAACTGTTGATTGCAGCTTTTTGTAGTGGGTTTAGCAATTTTTAAAATGAAGATTTTGACAACTGGTTTGTTAGGTGAGCTGGTAAAGACAACTGCTAATTAAACTTAGAATTTTATATATGGTCATCCTAAAAAAAAATGAAATTTAGAAATTATTTAGGCCAAGTAAGATTTTAAATAACACTTCCAAAAGGTAGCCAAACATAAAATAATCTAAATGGTTTCTCACATTTATTTTAATTGTGATTACCAGGATAGTTTATTTTGCACAAACAATCATACCGAAATATAAAAACCGTTTCAACAATTTTTTACCACTTTTTTTTTTTTACAAGTTTAGTTTAAAATTAGTATTATGGCACGTTTGCATGCATACTTTTATTATTTTTGGCAAAAATCTTAAGAATATTTGATGCAGCAACATAAGCTAAAAACTCTTAACTAGATATTTGATTGCTTTATAGTATATTAATATATCAAGTACATTCGTTTTGGGGTAAATATTTTTTACTCATTTCCTTAAAAAAAAATTTTTTTTTACAAACTTTGATAATTTTTAAATGTAATTTTAATTTTTTTAAATAAAAATTAAGATAGCTATATTTTACAAAAGTTCATATTACAGTTCAGTTCAGTTCAGTTTTTCTTTTATTTCTGCTCCGCCACATGAACAAAATAACAAAATGTTGAGAAGTTTGTGTGTTGTTAAAGACGGGGTTAGAAAAAGGAAGAAGCAACAAAACGAGTTGACGTTGTGACTTGCTAATTAGCGATGAAAAGTGTGACTTGTTGTATAATATAGAAGCAAGATTGCTTCAGCTCATTATAAAATTGTTTAAAAAAATTGAAAGAGAAAAAATAAAGAAAATAAAGTATAGGACCGAGGTTATTTGCTTAATAAAACACTGCTATGGGGGCGGTGCAATGGTGGGACCATAGTAGAGTTTGGCTCGATGAATATAATCAGTCCTTAAAAATATGTAAAAGCATGAACATATTCTACCAACCCAACAGGCAAACAAACCCACCGAAAGAAATCCTGTTGCGGATCAAAAGATCATTTCTCAAACAAAAACCTCAGTAAGAAAAATACAAAAACAAAAACATTACACCATTGGTAAAAAAACAAACAAAAAGAACACAAAAACAACATAAGAAAACATACTAAAAAAAATCTACAAAAACCGATGCAAAGTAGTAACAATAAATAGTAAAATAAAATTTATGCAATAGCTAAAAAAGTTGTTCAGGTAGAAACAAAAGTGATCCTGCAGAACTTTCCTTGAGTCTTTTTTTGACCGTTGTAGAGTTGAAGATTTTCAAATTATTCAGTTGTTTTCCTGAAACACAAGAAAAGGAAGACCAGCAAAAGATATTAAATGATGACCTACGTAACAGTTTATTAGTTTGATTGTTGTTCAAGGAAGAATGCTTTAGATTTTTTAACAAATGTACTCAAGGATTTACATAGTTTTATTTTTTCAGGTAATTCATTCCAAATTTTTGGGCAATGTATCTTATTGATTGTTTTGTTACTGTGTTTTTGCATGATATAGGTATGATTTGAGAGTTACTTTTAGTAATTACAGTGGACGTTTTTCTTTGAAATAAATTGTTAAATGCTGACGGTAATTGCTTGTGGAATGATTTGTACATGAAAATTGAAATATTTAATTTATAGAGTTGTTGTATATTAAGAATATTATTTTTTGTTATTTTTTTGTTGCGTTTTTTTGCGGGATTAATACAGATTATCATATTAATAAACTTGTTGTAGATTTTTTGTAATTTATTAAGTAACACGGAGTGCCCATAGCACCAAGTTGTAATGCAATACCTTATATGACTCAGAATTAGTGAATGAAAAAGTGTAAGTAGAGCTTCTTGAGTTAGAAAAGGCTTTACTCTCATTACTGCGTATAGCGATGATTTTAGTTTGCTGATTAGCATTGCCATGTGATCTTTCCATGTTAGGCGTTCATTGAATATAACACCTAACAACCTGACTGAGGTGACTCTTTCAATTTGATTTTTTCTAATAGTTAAAACTGATTCTTTTGACAATGTTTTTGTGGTACGAGAGCTAAATAAAATGTATTTTGTTTTTTTGACATTAAGGGAAAGCTTATTTGCTATTAGCCAGTTGTCAATGTTTTCGAGTTCTTTATTTCCTTTTTGAAATAATAAATTATTGTTTTTTGCACTAAGAATGATCGTTGTATCATCAGCAAAAGACAGGTTGTTGCTATATTTGAGACATTTTGAGAAGTCATTAATGTAAATTATAAACAAGAGTGGACCGAGTATTGAGCCTTGAGGTACCGAGGAAGAAATAGGTTCTATATTTGAAATACTTGAATTATAATCAACTTGTTGGGTTCTTCCAAATAAATAACTTTTAAACCAATCATGAACTGTGCATCTCACATCATAATGATACAATTTATTTAGTAATATTTTATGATTAATAGTGTCAAAAGCTTTAGACAGGTCAAGAAAAATTCCAAGGCTATTCATTTTTTCTTCAAATGATGTTGCTATTTGATCAGTAATCAGGGAAGTAAGATGACAAGTTGAGTGTCCTCGTCTAAAACCGAATTGATTTTCACTAATCAAGTTAAACTTATTTAAAAAAGAATATAAACGAATATAGACAAGTTTTTCAATTACAGTATTTTAGAAAAACAGGAAAGGAAGCTGATAGACCTGTAGTTAGAAATATCTTTGGGACAACCTTTTTTAAAGAGGGGAATTACTTTGGTGTGTTTAAAGCATGAGATAAATTTTCCTTGTGATAAAGATTGGTTAAAGATGTAGCTAAGAATGGATATTACATTTTTAGGGAGATGTTTAAGTATAAACTGAAGGTATACCATCCCAACCTGAACTCAACTTTGGCTTGAAAGTAGGTATAATTCTTTTGATTTTTTGTGGGCATGTTGGATAAAAAACATGGAAGAGGGATTTGAAGAACCTAAGTAATCTTGATAGTTAGCAGCAGAAGCAGGGAGCTGAGATATCAGTTTACATGAGATAGTAGAAAAGTGTGTGTTAAATGTGTTTGCTATTTCTTTAGGTTCATATATCATTTTTCCAGCTTCTAAGATACAATTAGTTTTACTGATGTTTGCTTTAGTCCTTCCCAAAATTTCATTAATGGTTTGCCAAGTTTTTTTTATATCATGTTTATAATTTTTAAATTTGTTCTTAAAATATTCTCTTTTTTTTTGCTTAATGAGATGAAAACATTGATTTCTAATTTTTAGATACTTTTCTTTTGCTAATAAGTTATTTTTTTGTATATATTTTTTATGTAATCTGTCCTTTTTGTGAAATAAGCTCCAAAGCTCTTTGTCAAACCATTGGCTATTCTGTTTTTGATTTTTTGATTGTTTCAAAAAATTTTAGTTAAATTTATTTAGAAAAATATTTTGAAGGTTTTGAAAAGCTAAATTTGGGTCGGAAAATGTAGCAACATTACTGTAGTCAATATTTTCAAGAGAAGCTTGAAAATTTATCAGATTAGAAACAGAAAAGAATAAATTTTTGACTGGACAAGATTGTCTTAATTTACCAGTTTTAGATATTTGAAAAATAGGAAAATAGTCAGAGACACTATGCACTAATATGCCACTTATTAAATTGACACAAGTTGTATTTGTCCAAATATGATCAATGGTGGAAGCACAATTATTTGTTAGTCTTGTGGGGCGATTGATTAAAGGAAAAAAATTATTATTAAACATGGTATCTGTTAAAATTTCAGTGCCATAGTCTTTTTGGTGAATGAGATTAATGTTTCTATCAACCATTATGTACAAATTTTTGTTCTGTTTTAATTTATTAAAGACAAAATTGAGGTATTCAAAAAATTTATTTAGAGATTTTGTATCTTTCTTATGTGATCGATAGATTGTCCCACAGGTAACAACCTTATGGTCAAAGTAAATATCTATGAAAATTGATTCAAAGATTTTTCATCCATTACATTTAAATCAGAACGTATGTCAAAGATCAGGTTTTTTTATGTACAAAGCTACTCCACCACCTTTATTATTTTTACGAGGAGTCTATCCAAAAGTTTTTCAAGTAAAAAAAATAATTTGAGTTATAGGCAAACGCATGGAGAGGGGATTTACCTTCTTCTTTAAACCAATCAAAAGACAATAGAGCAGGAAAAAGTGTAGACAAAAAAAGTTTTTATATTATTTTAACTGTTATAGTGACTTTGTTTTCGTTTTGCAAACCCCCTCTCGATAACAAATTTTTGCGTCCGCCACTGATTTGAAATATTTTAAGACTCGTATCAAGATCAATTTTTTTCCAGTATATTGTAGTCTATTTTTTTAGATAGCATTGTTAAAACGGTAATATAATTTTTGTGACGTCATTTGTTGGGGCCCCTAATTAGGATTTTGCCCCAGGCCCCTAATTTTGAATATCCACCACTGGTTCTTTGCAATCCCATTCCAATGGAAATTTTGGTTAAGTAAAACAGAGCTAGTTCAAAATTTGGCACCATAAGTTTATTTGCAGTGGTGGTGTGGGACATTTGTAATAGGATAACAGCCTTACAGTTTAAATTACATGAAAAAAACACTGAAGTATTGTTTTACCGAAAATGCTGGTAGAATATTTTGTTGAATCCAGCAATACAAATTGATAAAAATTTGTACCGCTACACCATTATTTCAATTAGTTTGATCTTTTCTCCTGCCTGTTGTTTCTTGATCCATATCATATTGATCAACCTTAAAAAATCTGTATAGGGTTACATTAATTTCAAGAAAAAACTTACCAGTAATTTAAAGAAATTTAATTATTCAATTTCCATTTTTTGGCGTTTGGTACTGGAAAGACAGTTCTTTAACTTTTTTTTCGGTTTTGTTTCATTGTTTTATATTTCTTTAGTACTATGCTTTTTTCAAATTACTGAGAATCAAGAAACGCTACTATAACTAAATCAACACAATTATCGTGAATAAACATTTAAAAGGCATTCAGGCCGAAGCGGATGCAACATGTGAAAAATTGATTCTCAACAAGTACAATGTATTTTTAAAGAGATCACAATGTATCCGATCAAATGCTTTTTCAACGACTTATATAGGAACAGTAAAAAAAGCAACTAAAACCAATTTACAAAGAGAACAATTATTTTTAACAGCAAATGCTTCATTTAAAGCTCTTTTGTTGAATAAGTAGCCTTAAAAAAGGCTGTTTTGAAAACTCGAACGTTTTCGTTTAGCTCTCTTCAGGAGGTTTCGCTAGAATGAATTGCAGAACTAAACGTAGTATTTTAAAAGTTTTAAGACTGATCTTGATTGGCTAAAAATTAATGTTAGTAACAGTTATCATAATAATTAAAAGTATTTAATAAATAAAACCACGTTTCGTCAGCGTAAAAAATTTTTTTGGCAAAAAAAAAGAAACAAAATTATACAAGTTTTGTACTAAAATTTGGAACTAAAAAAAAATTTTTTTACAATTATACTAACAATTAATGTTTGTAAACAAATTCTTTCTGTCTACACAAATTAGGTTTTCGAAGAGTGATGAAAATTAATTCCAAGACTGATAAATGGAAATCGGATCGTGCTTTAGAGAGAATAAAAAATTGATTGTCCTTATAGTTAGATGCACATTTTTGGTTATATAACAGATGGTTTCCAATCGCTGAATCACAGTGCGGTATTGAATTCGCTAGTTTTCCTGGGCGTTCTGGTTGTTTACGTTCTTGACTGGTTCTGTTCCGAATAGATTTCGGCACATGCTGGCGGATTCTGTTCTGCAAACGTTGAGACGTTCGACACAAGTACCGACTATCGCAGTGGCACACGTATTCATATACGACGTTACTTTGTTCGAAAGTGGGAAAAACGTCTTTATGTATAGCAGGTAAAATTCGTCTGGTGGAAAAGACCACTCGTGGTTGAACCGCTCCAAAACAATTATTAATAGATAATTTTATTTTTCTTTTAAATTTCAGGGAATTTTCGCCAATCCAAGGCAATTTTAAATAGACAGGGCATTTTTTTGGGCCTTCTTTAGTGCATTGTTGGAAACGTAAAAGTTTTTTAGAAATTCTTGTATCAATAAGGAATTCTGGATAACCATTTTTTACAAGAATAGAGCGAATATTGTCTAGTTCATGTTTTAATGTAGATTTAGAGCAGATTTTTAAGGCTCGATGTGTTAAAGTATCAATGAGATTTGTTTTACGTTGTTTTGGTCCAAAGGAATTCCAATGAATATATTGACTTGTGAAAGTGGGCTTTCGATAGACTGAAGTGATAAATTTATTATCAGATTTGATAACAAGTACATCCAAAAAAGGCAGAGAATTATTGGTTTGAATTTCATTGGTAAATTTTAAGGAGGGGTGAAGCGAGTTAAGACAATTTAAAAATTTTTGGAATTTAGTTTTCAAAACGTTCGAGTTTTCAAAACAGCCTTTTTTAAGGCTACTTATTCAACAAAAGAGCTTTAAATGAAGCATTTGCTGTTAAAAGCTATTTTAAAGTTTTGTACCAATAAAAAACTTTTTAAGAACAATTATTATGTGACAGGCCTGTTTCGGTCTTATGGACCTCATCAGGAATAAGTTATTATAGCCTCTAAGGCAAATGGTAGCACGAAAAGTTAAGATGAGAATTCCATCAAGTAACTCTTTTGGAAATGGAAATCGAATTAATAATCTACAATTCTGAGCTTAAATATGAACAGCGAACATCGAGAAAGCACCAGTAAGAAAGAAAGTTGAAAAATTGAATTTCGGACTGCATCAAACTATTGGGAATAAATTTTATCGAATAAAACCTTAAAGCAGCATCGAAAAGGTTTAATAAATTTGAATTTTGGACTTTGTCGAATTAAATGGAATAAGTTACATCGGAAAAATTTAATGTAGGCAATACCGAAAAGCACATCGAAAAAAACTACTTTGAAGAGCTGATAAAAAATAAATTTTGGACTAGAAAAGACAAATTTAAAAAACTTTAAATTCATAAAATTCATAACTTTAAAATTCGTACACCAAGAATTTTCTATTTCTTTTTATGAATTACTCTCTAAATTCAATATTTATGGTAAAATAGAGAGAGACCGAAAAACCAATATTTGTAAATGCAAAATTACGTAACTAAAGAACTCAAAACATTAAGTTTGATGATAAAGGATCCAAGGCAAACCGGATGAAATAGAACGTAAAATAATTTCAAATTACTGAGAATCAAGAAACGCTTCTTCTTCTTCTTCTCCTTTCGGCCTTTCCCGTTAGTCAGGGGTGGCCACAGCGTATCATCATTCTCCACATCTTTCTGTCTTCAATGTCGATCTCCTTCGCACCAACTTTCTTCATATCTTCTTTTACCACATCTAAAAATCTTCTCTTTGGTCTCCCTCTTTTCCTCTTTCCTGGTAAACGCTACTATAACTAAATCAACACATTTAAAATGAACTTATCCTTTTTATCAACTCTTCTCTAAGTAGTTAGATGACGACGACGACGAAGTAGTTTTTTCGATGTGCTTTTCGATATTGCCTACATTAAATTTTTCCGATGTAACTTATTCCATTTAATTCGACAAAGTCCAAAATTCAAATTTATTAAACCTTTTCGATGCTGCTTTAAGGTTCTATTCGATAAAATTTATTCCAATAGTTTGATGCAGTCCGAAATTCAATTTTTCAACTTTCTTTCTTACTGGTGCTTTCTCGATGTTCGCTGTTCATATTTAAGCTCAGAATTGTAGATTATTAATTCGATTTCCATTTCCAAAAGAGTTACTTGATGGAATTCTCATCTTAACTTTTCGTGCTACCATTTGCCTTAGAGGCTATAATAACTTATTCCTGATGAGGTCCATAAGACCGAAATAGGCCTGTCACATAATAATCGTTCTCTTTGTAAATTTGTTTTAGTTGCTTTTTTTACTGTTCCTATTTAACTTGTTGAAAAAGCATTTGATCGGTTACATTGTGATTTCTTTTGAGAATACATTGTACATGTTTTTCAGTTGGCAAAAGCGACGACAATAAACAAAAAATCTAAAATTTCAAAGTCGCGAGTTTGCTGTACTGCTAAGACTGAATTGTATTAAATTGTTTCGATTACAAAAAAATCTTTTATTCGAATGAACATTTTTTAGTTATGGAAGTTGTAGGAAGTAAATGGAGAACATTTGTTGGAATGGGTTATCAAGTTTTTTTTGCGATTGGATACATGATACTTGGTGGACTAGCTTTTCAATGGAGAAATTGGCATGACACTATGGTTTGACAACAATAGATTAATTTATTGTAACAAAAAAATTGTTATTGGTGTTAGTTTTAAAAAGTCCTATAGATTTATTCAAACAATTTATGATTTCAGTAACCAGGCGCACGTACACCGCATACACAAAATTAAAAAAATAATTTACACGGACGAAATTAAATATATTAATATTATTGATAATCTTTGTATAAGTTTTGTATTGGAAATCAATTGACCTTTATTATGGCAAGAAAACAAAACATTTATGCATTAAAAACATGTATTGTAATACATTTTCGCAAAGGTTAAATGAACTTTAATTACAACTAAATTTTAAACATGAATCCTAACTAACATGAAACCATTAAATCCTAACTAAAAGCTTGTAAAAATTTGTTTTTTAATTTTTCATTTGTTTAATTTTCAATTAACAACTCCATTTTTTGTGACTTCAACTTTTTTTATCGCTTTAACTCTACAAAACAATTGATGTGTATAAAAAAAGCTGCAATTATAAAAGTTTTTATGTTCAAAAGAACTGTTTAGTTAAAATGGATTTCTTTTTAAAAAATGGCCTTCTTTAAATATAAAATGTTTTTATATTCAATTACTGTAGTTGCACGTTTTTTTGACAACACATTGATTTTGTTCTTGTAAAAGCAGTGGTTTCCGAAGGTGAAATTGTATGAGTCAAGGGGAGAAACTTACTTTAACATTATACTTTCATTTTTTTCTATTTTTTCAGGTTTAAAGTTGTTGTATTTAAAAAAATATTAACACCACAACATTGCAACATTGAACACAAAATTACCGAAAAAAAAAAACATTAAGCAGATATCCAACACAACTAACGTCTTCTAAACAAAATAATATTTTCTTTTATGCTTTTGTTTTTCTATCATTTTTCTAAACCGACTATTCGATTATGCACTGACACCTTTAACGTTTTGTCTGCTTCTCTCTTGCTCAATTTTTTGCAGTTACACAAGAAAACCTCTGTTGTTTAAATTGGCTTGGACTGGTATCTTAAAAAACCCAATGTCAGTTTACTTCCGAACTCTTTCACTGACGCTAAGTCCGCCATCTCTCCTAGCTTTTCCGCACCTTATTCTTTTTCAGTCAAACACTTGTGAGCATCTAATTTCTTATTTCAGCTTTTTTGTCTACGTAGTACATTCTACCTACCCTTTCAACTTATTTTTTACCATACCCTTCTTCTTGGTAAAGATAATGCTCATCGGCTTGCTAGGTGATAAAACAATTTTTTCTTAATTTATTCTTCCTCTTTTTCTATTTCTAACAGTGGCACGAAAAATTCTTTATCACCAAAACAGAGACGCTTGCTTCCTCTTAAAATTCATCTTATTGCCAGTTTTCTCATTTTTTTTTAAAGAACTTATCCTTTTTTGCATTATCTTAACCTACTTTTTTATTTTTATTTTACAGCATTATTTATCTAGAAATGGTTACAAAATGATCTTTTTTCCTTCTTATAATTTCATAGTTGGAAATCAGAGAAGTTTTTTTTGCAGCGTTTGTGGTAGCCCAACATAACCAACTTCTTGACTTTCCTAATCTTGATATCTTTGCTGCCCGAATTTAAAAATCCGTTATTTGTTTATGACAAATGACTTCACACACAGATTTGCAAAATGGGATCGATAACGTCTACAAAACGCTTTTTTACGCCATTGCAAAACTTGTATAGAATTTTATTATTGTTTAAAGCGTTTACGTAAATATTTTCCCAGTTGGCTTCAGCCATTTTTTGCATTCCTTTGTTTCTATTTCTTTTAATTATTCCGGAATCACCAAGATGGTTATTTACAAAAAACAAAGAAAAACAAGGAATGAAAGTTGTCAAAAAGATGGCTCGACTGAACAAAGTTGAGATTACTGAGAAAACCTGGAACGATGCCAGAAAAGCTGGTGAAACAGTAGATAAAGTAATTGATTTTATAATTTAACATTTATAACACACTAAAATAGATTATAACCATATCTGATTTAACATGATAATTAAACGACTGTCAAATAAAAAAGACCAACTTTTCAAGAAAAAACTTATTTTCATTATAATATTTTTAATACTAAAGTTTTTATCCATGCTATACTGACTATTTTTTAGATTTAAACGCTAAAATTTAAGCCCGACAAATAAATTTGATAAAGGAAAAATGTGATTTTTGTGTTCTTGTAAAATATTCGGTCACTTGATTCATTTCGAGCCTTCTAGACATACATTTACCCTCATTTTATAGTGCAAACAACCTTGTTCATTTTATGGTATGCTACTTTTTTTTTCCTGCGACTTCAAAAAAAATTCTTCGCAAAGACATTTATAAAAAAGTATTACCGATTTCGTTGTTGTGTTAATTAAAATAATTTTCAAACAATATTTCTGTACAATTATAATGATGTTGTCTCCTGCTTGGAAGACAACACGTAGCGAGTTCGATTCGCAGTGAGATATGCATCACTGACGAGCTCTAATAAGAGCGAAACTCGAGTCTGGTGCTTCTCATTTTAAGCAGTTTGGTTTCTATTAATTATAAAAGTCTAAACGTGACATTGTGGCAATGTCAAAATCGGTTTGCACGATATATGTACTTTGTATATATATCAAAGTTCTAGTCTAAAAATATTTAATATATAAACTTAATAATTGTTTCTTTTTACCGAATAATAATTTAAGCATAACAAAATTATGTTTCAGGACGTTTTGGAAAAAAAAAGGAAATATTCAACATTGGATTTATTTCAAACAAAAGCCACCGCTATCATCACATTAAAACTTGCTTTTAATTGGTGCTAAGTAGTTTGTGTTTACTATTACATATATAAGTTTAAAATAATTAAATGAAAAAATAAACTAATATTATTCAGGTTAAAAAACTCAAAATTTTCTTTGTAAACTCTTATTTTGACCAGTTAACTTGTGCAGATAAAAGTATCCTGGAAGTATAAACGTTGAAATGTCAAGCAGTTTTTTAGGAATAGTTGGTACTTAGCAGCTGAAAATGCTTTAAACATTTTCTGAAGTTACTTATGAAGAATCGCACAAAAACCTGTAGTACAATTTTGTTAAAGGGGTTACGGCGTCTAAAAATACAATACTGCATCAGAAAATTCAGTTGCTAATTACACTTGTAAGAAGAAAAATATACATAATTTTCTTAAGTGATGCTTGCCCCCTTCTTCTTGCATACGAGGGCTGTTTGAAAAGTAACGGGACTGTGTAAATAATTATTTTATTTGAAATGCCACGTAAAAATTACAACTTGTCCCCTTCAAAGTAATCTCCTTGAGCTCGAATGCACTTTTCTAATCTCTGTTGCCATGCTTCTATGCACTTCTGGAAAGATTCCATTGGGATCGCTCGTAGTTCCTTCGTTACGGCTGTTGTTATGGCTTTTGAGTCTTGAAAACGGGTTCCTTTAATGACTCCCTTGAGCTAAGGAAACAAGAAAAAATCACAGGGAGCCAGATCTGGCGAGTAGGGTGGTTGCTCCAGCACGGCAATGTTATTTTCTGCAAGAAATTGTCGTATGCTTAAGGCATTGTGAGCAGGAGCATTGTCATGATGAAGCAGCCATGACTTTGTCTCCCACAATTCTCTTCTTTTCTCCCTTACCGAACGCATCAAACGTCGCAAGATGTCTTTGTAAACATTCTGGTTAATGGTTTGGCCCTGTGGCAAGAATTCTAGATGAACAATTCCATGAACATCAAAGAAAACAATCAGCATCACCTTCATTTTGGACTTGAACAGCCTTGCTTTCTTGGTCTTGGTGAGGATGCACTCTTCCATTCAAGGCTCTGCCGTTTGGTGAGTGGATCGTACTTGAAGATCCACGACTCATCACCGGTAACAACTCTACTCAGCAGATCTGGTGTAATTTCAAGTTGTTTCAGGATGTCTTGACACACTTGCACACGATTTTCCTTTTGCCCATCATTCAGCAACCTTGGTACCATTTTCGCACAAACCTTCCTCATCCCCAGATCTTCTGTAATGATCCTCCACACCCTCTCACTATTCATGCTCAACTCATCTGCTATCATTCTAACAGTAAAGCGGCGGTCACTGCGCACTTTTTCTCTCACATGCTCAACATTTTCGTTTGTTCTGCTTGTTGTTGGCCTTCCACTCCTAGGATCATCTTCCACATCCTCTCTTCCCTCTCTGAACCTCTTGTGCCACTCAAAAATCCGAGTTCTTGACATCGTAGCATCTTCGTAAACTTCTTGGAGCAAATTGAATGTTTCAGTTGGAGTTTTTCCAAGTCGAACGAGAAACTTCAAGTTGATTCTTTGTTCAATGCTCATTTTTGTTAACAAAAGAAGAAAAAAAAAGAAAAAAATATTTACTAAATAAATTATCCCAAAACGAACTACAGTAAAGCGCCTTTCAAGAAAAGCCTGTAAAAAAGCATATGGTTGTCACAAAATGCTGAAACTACATTTTTACAACCACAAGACATTGCGCCATCTTAAAAAACAAAGCTTTTATCACTGTTGCAAGTGTTGTTTGCGCAAAGCATACAGTCCCGATACTTTTCAAACACACCTCGTATAGCCTGCACCCACGCTATAATTACAATCACTCAAAAAAAATCTGTGTCTAAAATGAAGAATAATTTTAAACCCGAAATATAAATCAAAGATTAAGTTAATTTCTTTTATTTTTTTATCGCTTAGCTTTAATGGCATTCTAGCTGCTCTCTGTTATAAGCGGAGTTTTTATCGCGGGTAAGCATGACTTCAGTCAAGAAATTTAGTGCTTTTTTCAAGAGCACATGGAAAGTCACATCGGTAAATCGAGCATCGAACTCGCGTCCTTTGGGTACCAAGTCAGAGTCTTATCTTAGGGAAATATTTTACCAAAGAAAAAAAAAACCGATGCCTAGACTTAAATTCAAAATTTTGCACCATATTTGACACACTTCCTGATTCTATAATACAGATACTTTGTTTATTTTATCCAGTTAATATTCAAAACCTTATTTCAATTACAGACTGCAGAAAAAATAGGGTGAACAAATTAACCCAAATTCTAGTAATATAACCTTAATTGTGATCACGTTAGGTGTGATTCAATTTATTGGCTCATCAATAATTGTACAATTATCATCGTCATTGCAAGTTAAAACTATTTTCATTCAAATTAATTACATAAATAGCATGGAGCATGGAGGATAATCAATTGTCGTGCTCGTTGTTTGAAAAGATATCCATTTTGGATGAGTCACAAACAGGACTGGGACCGAGAGTTTAACATTTTACTACCCCAGGCTGCTGTACTGCCAGAATCAGATCTCGGAAGTGATGGTGTTGAACCAGCATTGAGTTTCGTCATCCAAAGCCGTCAGACGTCGTACTCTATGTGGTTTATGGCGCACGCTGCTGGGAGGTAGTCCGGGATTTGCTCAGTGGTGCCGCACTCGCAATTCGATGAAGGAGCGAGACCCTATTTCTGCATGAAAAAAGAAATCACCCCACACCAGTCCGCAGGCAATTAAACTTTGCCCAAAGTGTTCGTAGCAAGTTAATCCAGCAGGCCTGGTTCTAATTGTGGGTATATAAATACGCAGTCTGTATGTACAGTATTCTCACAGTATTCTGTGTTCCATTTATATATCGTCCATTAAAAAGTACGAATGCCAAGGCAAGATTGTGTAATAGATTCCGCCCAGCTGGCACAAACGTGCGTCAAGATTTTAGTCTCTCTCTCAGCAGCACCTAAAAACTCTCTTAAAAGACCAAGCAGAATAAGACCAAGGTCCAGCGATTTTCGGTTAGTCAAAGAGAGTGCTGCTCCTAGTCAGCGAAGTTCAGATGGCTGGATGCCTGAAAGTATGGGTAGGTATTCCGTTGGGGTTGAATGTAAGCATCCAGCAACTATGCGCAAGACGTCATTCAAGACCCCTTTTATAAGGTGAATGCGAGCGCTGCGGCGCCAGACCGGTAAGCTGTACTCAGCTGTTAAGTTGACCAGAGATACGGGAGTTGTGTGCAGCGTTTCAGCACCATCAGGTTGCCTCAGGAGTGTGCCGCGACAAGATAGTTTTTTGCGCATATATGGCACTAGATGGCGACAGAGCGTGAGCGATCTGTCCAGTTTTACTCCAAGATAAAAAGGGTTCGCACAGAACAGTAAAAGCCTATAGCTGTTGTAAACTCAGTTAGCACATTTAAATAAAAAACTGCCGTCACCGTCTTGGTGTGACTGAGCTTCAACCCCCAAATCTGAATATACGCTAAAATAGTGGTCATGTCTTGACTTAAAATTCCCTCCAAGTGCTTTAAATTTCCAGAAGAGTGCAGCAATGTTAGAGAATCTGTATGAGCAAGTTTCTTGAAATCGTGGAGGGCAGGTCGTACGCATAGATGTTGAAAAGGACGGTACTCGAAACCTATCCCCGAGGAACGCCGTTTTTCAGGTGGCGAAGCCTGCTTTGCTTGCTGTTGCCGGTAATAAGGGTAAAACTTCGGTTTTGGACAAGCTCCACAATCATTTTGACCTGAGCAACTTTTACGTACGAAAACGGCGTCAGACAGTGCTATATGCCGCTGTCTGATTGACAAATACGGTACGAGCCTTCTTCTTAGCCTCAACAAAATCCACAAAGTTCTGTGTTAACAAAATGCCTTAATGCACGGATGACTTTTTGCTTGCTTTTTAGATGGCATTGGATCAATAATTTGTTTTATACGGGCCTAGGTAAGCCTTTCGAAGGTATTTTGGGGGACACACAGCAAAGATATCGCTCGATAACTTTTTGGGTCCCCTCAAGCTTCATCGACTTTGGAACAGTGACTACAAGCGCTATTCTCCAGATTTTGGAAATTTTGAGTCGGCGCAAGCCGCAAGAAAGAAAGTCACGCAACCAGGACTTTAAGCAGATCCCGTATGGATTATAGGATCTGGGCAAATGGATTCATGGCCCGGAGCTTTACCTGGTTTTAAATGTCGGAGGACACAGCAAATTTTCTCTGTGAGGAATCTTCAGAGATATTCACTGGGTCTGGTGTTGTGCCCCTCAAAAAAGTTAGACACTTTTTAAAAAACTAGTCATGATGACCTGCGGTCAGCAGCATCGTATCTCCCATTTCTGACTAACTGAAAAGCAATAACATCAGCCGAAACGGGACAGTGGCAAGAAGAAGATCGTGACCTACAAGTAAGATTGTTTAATATGCCCCATGCTTTACGGCTGGTGTGTAAAAGTTGCAGTTCCATCGCTTAATAGGTATGCTTGAAACTGACAAAGCAAACCTTGGTGGTGTAATAACTGAAGGTCGATGTTGTGACTTGGGAAATTTTTCAACAGTACGTTTATCTGGTACGTTAGGAGTTACGCTGGCAAAAACTTAATCTGGATTGGTGCCAGTGTTCCAGCGGCCCGATTTAAAGCTAGATACATCCTTGGCATTGCATAGGAGGGCAAGACTATTATTACTTGCCCAGCCAGCTAAGCACTCACCGTCGGGGCTGTTATCCTCCTAACCCCAATCAACGTGACAACAATTGGAATCGCTGTCATAGAGATAGGGATGAGGAAACACTGGAAGATCTAGGGACTGCAGTCGCGTTGATGGAGGTTTGTAAAAGTTGACTATTTTATAACTATCAACGTCCACGCACAACCACTCAATCACCGATAACGGTTGAGATTGATCCAAAAGAGTAACCTTAGTCGCTGGTGAACATACGGGGCGGGGATTTCTGCTTCAGAAAAAAATAGCTTATTGGAAGTTTGGAAGTAATAGGTTCTCTAGATTAGTGCAATGGGGTCTCCTGTAGTAGAATGCAAATGCCTCAAACTGTAAACAAAGATAATGAAGAACGTTCATCTTACTTGTAGTGAGGCCTTCGATATTCAGCTGAAAAATAGTGGACTTTTGGAACGTGTTGGCAATGTGCCTTGAAAAGAAAATTTTTTTCTAGACATTGCCCCATTCTGAAAAAAAGACGTTTGCCGATTAGGAGACCTTCGCCGAATATCAGGATGGGTAAATTCTCTTTCTTTTTCGCAGTTTTGGTTTCGTTCTGCCATGTAGAGTAACAAAAGCTGACGTACTCACGGTCCAGGCTTCGAGAAAGCAACTTCCATAGGGGCCTTTCGATGGTTATTGACCACTAGTTTTCAAAGTGGCCGATATTGAGCCCCAGTGTTTGATTGAAACAACCGAGAGATTGATCGATAAATAATTGTTGGAGTTTACTGGAGCACTAAAAAAAAAATATAAAAAATATTTAGTTATCAAAATGAAAGCTTTTTTTTATCTTCACTTGCTGTACCTAACATCTAATGAAAAAAACGTATTTTCGGGAAAGTGAAGACAAAAAAAATCTTCACTTTAATTAAGAGTGTGTACTAGATTAGGGGGTAGATAGAATAATTTTTACTGGAATTCTGTTCAAAAGGCAGAAGAGTTTAAGATTAAGATATATAAAAATAGTTTAGAACACGCAAAAGCGACAAAAAATATCATCTCTTTCAAAGACAGACAAATTAACAGCATTGCTAAGAACGTACCATACACATAAAAAACTGTACAATAGATTTTAAATTTCTATCTAGTGCCGTTGTCATTCAGCAGACTAAAATCATTTGCCAAAAGTTTAAGACCAGTTAAAAATGAGAATCATTCCGCAGACGAGTAGAATCGATTGACCGGTAGACGGTAGACAAACAAGAAGAGTGTCCTAAATTTTTTATCTTTGCCGTACATTTTAACAGTTATTGTAGTACTTAGCATTATATTTGTTATGAAATTTTAAATGCTAATAGCTTTGTTTTTATTATACATGTGTTTAGAAAACAGTTCTTTTTAGGTTTGTAAACAGTATTGTGTATTATGGAATTTCTTTAAACGCTGGAGCCCTTGCTGGAGATTTATTTATTAACAACACATTAAGTAAGTAGGTTATTTTAGATAAGTAAAATCTTTCTGTAAAAAGCTAAGCTAAAAGATATAAAATAAGAAAACAAAAAACCAATTGATGCTAGACTCAAAATTTGGTTCTAGGTAAATGTCTTCCCGGTAAATTAAACGTCGGTAAATTTCATTCCTAAAACGCGGTCACATACATTTTAAAATTCAATCAAAAACTGTGGGGTTTTTTTCATCGACGAAGACCACGCCCCTAAACTTAACCCTAACTCATAACCTATGGTGGAATTTACCGTGATGAAATTTATCGGTCATACCAAATTTTTTTTGATGGTAAACAACACAAAAAACAAAAAATTATCTAAAACTTAAAAAAGTAATACAAACACAAGTTTTTCGACTGCATAAAATTTTTTTATTAGTTTCTCTTTCAATTTTGTTTGCAAGCCAACAGAAAACATTTTTGACATAAAGCAATAATTATTTGTCTCTTTTTACCAGGCTGTAGTCGCTAATTTACAATACTTTGATTGTGAAAATAAAAATAAACAAGAAAAAGTTATTGTCAAAATTTAAAAAAATGAAGAAAATGAAAAATCCGTTATTTTTGCAGCAAACTATAAGCAATTAAAAAAGAAAATTATTGATTAAGCTAGGTTCAACCTTATAACAAAAAAAATTATTATGTTCTAATGTTAATTGATTCAGCCTTTTTTTGAAAGAATTTTAGCGTATCAATATTTTGGTTTGGCATATCAGCTTGTTTTTAGCAAATTCTGCGTTCAGGAACTTCAATAAGAGTGAAAAATATATTCGGATTAACTATAAGTTTTAAAAACGAAGTTTTATTAGTTTTGTTCTTCACTTAGCCACGCTGCGCAAAATCGTAATCTGAATATTTATTTTTACCGCAGACGGAGTATTTGAAATTGCATCCTATGTATTTTGTATCTTGTTAACGGATAAAGTTGGTCGAAGGATTCTCCTGGTTTTTTCATTACTACTTGCTGGTGTTGGATTAATCATCAGTGCTATAATCAATGTTTATGCTGGGGAAAGTCAAGGTTTGTATTGTTATCTGTATAAAAAAAATTATTTTAATTTGGAACTAACCTTGTTTAAAGTGCTTTCATAATTTCTTATCATTATTATATCAACTTCCAGTCTTTACTTGTTTTGCACAGCACAATAAAGTGCTTGTGTTAACTTGAGACAGTGCTAGAGATCGGTGTGCTGCAGGACAAGAACAAGTGTGACACGAAAAACAGCAATCTAAATACATTGTTTGAAAGAGAAAAAATTTGTATTTCTTTAAAGTAGCCACCAAAAAGCTTAAAATTTGGATTTTTTTCTTTGCTTAAAGCTTTATTAAGCGAACAAGAAAACCTAAAAATTTCATTCTACGCTCAGCAAAAGTAAACACTTTTTTATGGTTATCAATTGTCTCTCAATTTTGTTTTGTAAAAGGTATTTCCTTTTTTTTTTGACTTATAAACAAACCAAAAAAATCTATTTAAGACTATACCATTTACAAGTCTATTTGGCAAAATTGAAAATCAATTTGGCACAAATGAAATTCAATTTGGCACAAATGAAAATCAATTTCGCACAAATGAAAATCAATTTGGCACAAATCAAAATCAATTTCGCACAAATGAAAATCAATGTGGCAGAAATGAAATTCAATTTGGCACAAATGAAAATCAATTTGGCAGAAATGAAATTCAAATTGACATTAATAAAACTATATTCTGTTTCTTACTTGCTATTTTCATATTTTGGCATAATTTTAAAAAATTTTCTGTTTTGAATTCTTATAATATGCTTGTATATAGTTTTATCATATAGTAACAAATAATATAAATATATATATATATATATATATAGCGACCCCATCGGAGACCCTATATTTAGACCCAATATTATGGAGACTTAAAATATATTATGGAGACTTAATTATGGAGACGTAATATATATATATATATAGATTATTGCGACTATATATATTATAGTATGGAGACCTAAAATTATGGAGACTATATACATATATTATAGAAACCTAATTATGGAGACCTAATTTTGAGACCTAATAATATGGAGACCTAATATATGTAGAGACCCTATATTATCTATATATAAATATGTACATACTGTAACATTGTTATAAATATGACTTTTTTGCATAAAAGCATATAAATCTATACAAACCAATAGTCGCGAAAAGGTTGTAGAGCACTGACTTAAGACCAGCTGTCAAGTCAGCACAAAAATCAATTTTTAAACATACTAATTGTCACACTTCACTCTTAATCCTAATCTTAACTTTATAAATCTACAGTATAACTTTATAAATCTACAGTTAATTTTCAGTCTTTTACAGTAATTTTTAAGCTTTTAATTATGACGTCATCTTTTCCATTGTTTAGTAGTGATTTCGTAATCGGTATACCACCCCTTACTTAATGTTTTCTGCAAGTTGCTTTTAAAAATAATTATGAAAAGTTGTTTTACTGTTTAACTCATAGCGCATTGATTGACTGAACTTTTAAGCCATTGTGCCGAACATTACGGCAGTCATGACGTAATTTTTTTTCGTACGAGTTAGTGACAAGCTGCATGTAATTATGTTTCATACCTTACATAACCAGTTTTGTGCTTCAACATATGTTTGTACTTGTAATGTTATCAAGCGCTTTGTTGATCGCTAGACTTAGATAATAATTTATATATTAATCAGACTTATATAATAATTTATTTAAAAATTTTGTCCGTTCCAGCAGCTTCGGTTTTTATCTAGTAGTTTTGCTTGATTTGTTTATAGCTTGCACTTTGCTTTACTTGCACTCTAATGAGTAATTTTTCCGGGTTGAAGTGCAGAAATAGCTTTGTGTTACTGTTACCATTTGGCCGCTGTTTAATTGTTTAAGGGTCAGGTTGACCCCTAGAAGTAATTTTTTGTGAGATAAAATTTTATAGACAAACTACTGATTATTTTATGATTAATGGGGCGCTAATTTATGCTAATTTGCTCTTAAAGTTAGTCAGCATAGAGTTGTTGAGTGATTATTCGCAGTTGTTGGCGCCGTGAATTGCTTTAAGATTTTGTAAAGCTTGAGAGTCAAGTTTTACGATAGTTGACAAAGCTCTTTTGATTTTGTAAACAATATATTCTTTATAATTAAAAACTGTGATTTCTTGCTATTTTTTGATAAAAGTTTTCTAGAGAATTTATCGTACTTAGCCAGAACTAAATGTTTAATAAAGGACTTTAGTCTCGCGACAAACTATTTCTAAAGCCGGCATAAAAAATATGTATATAGCATAACTTTACTTCAGCGTAGGTATTTGGGCTACCTCGTCCAATTGGTCCTTTCGGATTCCCGAGTAAAGTTGTGATCCTAATACAAATGCATCTTTCAAATCCAGTTTTCTAAAAAACAAATTCAATTTCAATTCCAGAACCTAATAACTTTTATTGCACCACCTTATAAAGTACTTGGTTCAGTTTATTTGTAAAGTATTTCGAAATCAGAGAGTTTACTTTGTAAATTAATTTGTTTTTGGTGTAATTATGACGCATTAATAGTTTCAATCATTTATTTATTTTCAGCACTTATAACACTTGGTGTTGCGTTTGCGTTTGTGGCCAAGTTTGGAATTTCCGGATCATTTGCACTTATTTACAATGTAACGTCAGAGCTGTATCCCACAGTTGTCAGGTGAATATGTTATGTACAACTTTAAATATCTAACAGCCCTATAAATATAGAATAAGATACAAAAATGTAAATCAATTGAAAATTACGAATACTCTATCAAGTAAAGAATCAGTCACAGAATTCCTTTTACTTCTGCTATTAATTAATTATATAAATATTTCTGCAATAATAATTTGGTACAACTTAATTGAATTTAAATGAACACTTTCTTCAGATGACAAAAAATTTAAGCTACGTAATTTGCTACAGTCCTACAAATTTGGAATTCGTTTTACTTTGATTTGAAAGAAACAAAGTTCGTTTTTTAAAGCGCTTGTTTAACTTATAGAGAAGAAATGTAAGCCAGATTTGACCCAGGAAAACAATTCTTTAAATAATTTAAGTTGTAAATAATTCAATCAATAAATACTTTTCAAAATCTAGAAATAAAATGTTGTTTAAACAATTCGGCTGAACGTTTGAAATTTTTCCTAACCTTAACCTGGCGAAAAAGCCTTTGTGAAACGTCATTGCAATAAGGCGGAGTCTGGATCATTTTAAACTTGTATCTTTTTTAAGAATTGAAATAAAAAAAATTGTTTTAGTAAATTATTTCAAAACGTTGATTATATATCTTCATCAGATTATAATAGATATAATTGCTAGTATTATAAAAAGATATATGGTGTCGCATCATCGAGTATGTCATAACCGTTTTTTTTCATTTTTTGTTGAGCGTATTTGTCCGGCCTTTAGCACTGACGAACCAGCTTTAGCGCACAGCAAAAATGTTAAAAAACGTAAAAAAGTTTATTGAAAACATGAAGAAATAGAGAATGTGAAAAGAATCATATCTGGTGGAAACCACAAATACCACGAAAATGGCTAAAATTTCACATTAAGACTAATAAACCAAAAATATTTTAAAGGTATTCAAGACAATTTTAATCACAGCATAAAAATTCAAACCAAAATGCCTAACCTAATTATAATATTGAATGAATGTAACGGTAAACGGCGTTGAAGTTGGCTGATTGTCACAAAGCAAATAGTTAAGTAACGCGCTTCTATTTTCTATAAAAGGAAAAGTCAAAATAACCAGGAATGTTTAATATAAATGAAAAATATTAAGCGATGATGTAATGAAGCGAAGCAATACGAAGTGGTACGAAGCGATATTCTGTAAATAAATAAAACGAACTTAAAATCAAACATAAAGAAAAAACACACAGTTGCCTTATTGAGCAGTTCACGTCGGTACTGACTCACGGGAAAACGAAAAACTACAAAACGAGCATATCCAATCAGGATTAGTTCACAAAACTAAGTTTCTCAGACTTTGCGATCATAAAAACAGCACTAAGTCTCTCAGACTTCAACCAGCCGCCGCCAATATTGCTGCCGGTCGCAACGCAAATTGAGAAGTGACAAAAAAACGCAAACGAACCAGCACTAGATGAACGCGCTGCAGAAACGAACTATGCTCGGGGAAAAAATTAACTAATAATTAAAGTGTAAACCTAAAAGGTACTGGCAACGAGCGCACGCGAAAATAAAGATTAGGAAATCAGAAGTAATAAAACAAACACGTGCGTTGCTAATTTTCTACAATAAATATAAACACATCTTTATAAATGCATCTTTATAAATACATCTTATATACAATTTTTCAACAATGATTATATTATATAACAACAATGATTATGATACAACAATGATTATGAATAAATAGATTTATTGTTTTTAACCAGGAGCAACGGGGTAGGAGTTGGATCAGTGGCCGCAAGAATTGGGGGAATTATTGCCCCCTTTACCATTGAACTTCAAGATTTCGTTGTTTGGCTTCCAAATGTTATATTTGGCGTGCTAAGTGAGACATAGATTTTTCATAAAAAATTATTCTTTTTAAAACTTGATAAATGCCTTTTAATTAATCGATTGCTTTGTTCAAAAAAATTTGCGCAGTAATTTTTTGTTGAAAAAAAGAAAAACTTATTTTATTGTACGACTGAAAATATTTTTACATCTGAAAAGAGTTTTTTTGAAGAAAAATTTTTGAAATTAATTTGTCTTTTTTCTATCAATTTTTTTCACTCTCTTAGGTATTGTGGCTGGAATATTGTCATTAACTTTTCCTGAAACAAACGGACACGAAATGATGGAGACGATTGAAGAAGCCGAAAGATTTTATAGAGGAGAACACAAAATTGCTGATAATAGTAAAGTTAATTTTTACGAAAACGAAAACATGTGAGGAAAGGTTTTCTTTTTTTTTGTAAATTAATAATTCTAAAAGTTTCATTGCATATTATTCATTTTTTTAATCGGAACAAAGAGTTTTGACTCTGCGTTGATCACTTGGGGTGTTTAGACACCCCCGGTTTTTTTAAATGCTCGTAATTTCTATATTACAATTTTTTCTCTCTCTCTTTCTAGGTACTTTCCTGACTGATTGAGGTGCAGCAAACCAGTTACAGCACCGTTGTGTCGCAATTTTTCAACAAAGTACTCATCAATTTGGCCTTCAAGCTCATAGCTCTCACAAGCCAAGGCAAAAAGATGTAAATTTTGTCCCAGTCGAAAGATGAAATCAGTACCTTTTATGTAGAGCTTGCAAGAAATATGTACGCAGTCAGCAAAGTAAGATGAACGTGACTTGTACAGAGTGCGAGAATGCAGACAATAGTGGTGAATCAGCATGAGCTATGTAATGAATTCCCATAAGTCGCAAATAAAAATGAACAGTAATAGTTTTGTTTCGAAGTTCCATATATGGCTAATACAGTGGTTTATTTTTAAAAATCTGGTTGCAGAATCTTCAAAATGTTCAATCATGTTTGTAAATATATCCTGAACCAGTGAACCAGTTGTATAATTAATCTATCAACTTTTTCGTTCTGGGTTGTGAAAACACCCCACATGACCAACTCTGTTTGAAAACCTGATGTGACCAACGTAGGGTTAAGAAAAAAATTAAAATTAGAGCTGAGGAATAATAAGTAATTGCAATTGGGAAGAATTGCTCTAAAAATGGAAAACTGTGTACATAGATTCACTTTGTCAACGGTTTTTTTAATTCTTATTACCTCTTATAAACACATTCAACTACTTTTACGTCAATTATTTTTATTTTCTATAAATACACTACAATTCTGAATATATACTATAAACTAAAATTGATTCGAAATACAATTTCGTATCGGCAAAAGTAGATTATAATAATTCAAAATTATCGTATTTTATTTTAGTGTTTTAACTGCCATTGCCATGATTGTGTGAGTGTAAGAGTCTCATAAAGACTATCATGCCTGTACAAATTTTTCGGGTTTATCCAAATTTGCAATTAATAAATAAACAACTAATTTAACAGTTTAACAGCTAATTTTAGATCTAATGCTTTGAAGAACAAGTTCAGTAAAACTATCAACTGTGCAGCAATATTTTTGGCTCATTTCTAAACTAAGACAAACCAAACTGCAGAAGTAACATTCAAAAGCTACTTTTTTAAAAATTGTATTTGAAAGAATAGAAACGAGTAATTTCAAACCACAACGTGTTTGTTCACACAAATATTTAGCCACATCGACACTTCACTTATCGAATATAATCAACAGACATTTATTTGATCGCGCTTTTCTTTCAGAACATAGCACAACTGCTATTGGCAACTTATGTACTCTTGTTTTTTTGAAAGTAATTGAAATACGAGGTATGTTAACCCAAGTTTAAATTGAAACTTCACTGCTAAAGCAAAAAAATGATTACTTTTCTTTTATTATGCAATTTGTAAGTAAATAATATGAATTTTATCGACAGGAAAAATCTTCCAATGGAAAAACATGACTATTCTACTCAAAACAAAGCTGTGGAAACACAAAGGACTTGGATTTAATGTATCAGTTTTAAGCTTAAAAACTCTATTAACTCAAATTTTTTAACTGTTAGAAAGTTTTAAACTAATCAAAGTTTATGTTTTTTGTTATAAAATGTATCGTCAATTCAAGTTTTTAATAGCACTTGGTTTTTCCAATGCTTTTCTTCTTTATGTACCAAGAACACTATATTAGTTTAATAAAAAATCAATACGTTTAATTCAAAGCTTATAAAAATTTTAGTGATTGCGTGATTAGTTTTAGTGATTCCAATAAACAATTGAAACAACTTCTTCACAAAAAATTAATTTCGGACACAGGTAATCATTTGATAAAGTTGATCAAATAATTCCTTTTCTTGTTGTTTGTTTTTTATAATGATTAAGATTATTAATTTTGTGTACATTTCAGTTTGAATTATTTTCTTAAATTCTATTTCCGAAAATTTATTTTTATTGTCAAAAGTAATTAGCAGTAGCCCGCTCATAACGTAAAACCAAATCAACGTATAAATGCACCTGCCTAATTTCTTATTTGTTTGCTATTGTAAACAAAACATTTTTATAAATCTAATAAAAATTCTAGTTCGCTTTCTTTAATATTGCTATTTTATTGTCGTTGTCCTGAAACTTGTTGACGTAATATAAATTAAAGAAAGAATTAACTTACAAAATTCCAAATTGAACAAAGGTCGGAAAATGCTTTCTTGTTACTTGTTATTGCACAAAAAGCACAAATACAAACACGTACAACATACAAACACAAGTGGTCTTGTAAACTGCCAAACTTTTAACTGTCATTTTTTGCATCCCATCAAAGCATTACAATAAAAAAAGTGAGACTAAATAGTAACAAATAGTGTTTAACTTTAAATTTGCTGTTAGTATATACCTAAATGCTGAACAGCTGTATTAAAACAGCTACTTATAATTCATTGTAAAATTTTACTTAACCAAAAAGTTTTAACAATTAATCTAACCTGTTGTAATAAACAGAAAAATCGACATCGTAAAAAAAATTAAATTAATTTTTTGGATTGCACAATTTTTTTAACATTTAAATCCTATCGCTAATCTCAAAAGCAAAAATTAATTCTGTGTATGCAAATTACTAAAGCACAAAGATCTACTTTACACGTACTACCCTATAAGAAATTAAGCATAAAACGGATAGAATTACTTGCAACTTCAAAAACTTATAAATTACAAAAGAACAAAACAAAAACAAAGAAACAAGCGAAATGGACAAAACAAAGTTTTAACATTTATATATGCTATAAAATTTATTCAAATACAAAAAACACGTTCTTTCGAACAGTATTTAACTCTTGCGATAATCAGTTGTTGTTATACACAGACTCGACAGCGTGTCGAGTAAAAGTGCAAGCACCGTATTGATGTCAAAGGCAATTGAAACGATTGCGCTTCAAAACCTGTTCTTATCCATTCGCTATGTCTTTGAAAATGACACTTTACGGCAAGTTATTTTGCTTGGCAGTCTTAGCAAACAGCTCCAAATTTCATCTCATCCCTAACTTTCAAACCGCCAGCAAAATCTTGGCATTTCGAAAGCTGATTGGTTAATATCTTGACAGTTGCTTCAGGTATAGCGCTTCCGACGTTTTTCTGCAAGTCACGAGAATAAACAGAAATGATAATAACAAGTTCAAATCATCAGTTTTATTAAGCTGCCTCTTCCTTATTTTGAATATATTTACACTTTATTGATCAATACACACCATAACAGCCTGTTTTATTTTCATTTCAATTACTATTGATATTAAAAAACCAGTTGCGGTAAGTTAAAGTTAGTGATTTTTCGTAAAGTTTGTATATAATACATGTACTTTTTAATTATTATTAAACGAGTCTTTCTTAAACAAAAATTGCTTGCTCTTTCTTATACTTAAATATTGCTTTCTAATATTGCTTCTTATTCAAATATTGCTTTTAAAACTTAACATTTTTCTACGCTTAACTAAATCAAATTCCTCAATTTAAAAGTAAAATACAGTAAGTTTTTCGAATTATTTTCTAAAATCCTATCTTTTAAATTTAATTTGTTCTAACTTCTAAGTTTGGCTGTTTTAATTTTACTGTATGTATGTTTAATACTGAAACTTAATTTTTTCTATTTAGTCTGTTCAAAATAAATATAGGTAGTAATATTTTAATACAATAAATTTATCCTTTGTTTTGTGTCCAACTGTGCGTTGTTGACACTGACATGGTTTCTTAAACAGGATGAAACTGATTATATGTGCTTGTTTTAATAAAATAAACGTAAATCTTATTATGTCCAAATATTAATTGACCATCAAGCAGAAAAGATGTTTTTCTATAACTGTTTTTGTTAGTGTAAACAGCTAAAAATGTTGAAAGAAAGCTACATGCATGCACAGAACATCAAATTGGCAATGCCTTTGGATCTAGTTTAAACTGTATCATCTAATGTTTGAATTTAGAAATTAGAAAAGTATTTTGACGGAAGTGCATTGCTGCCCTCAGAGGACAACCCGTAAAGCCCAATCTTTAAAATGCATTGCAAAAATAATTTAGAATATTTTAATTAACGGAGGAAACTTTTATCAGGAGTTTGTCTTACAGATTTGGTCCAGAATTGCTATAACGCAAGAAAAATAAGCTTACACAAGCGATAAAAAAAGCGCTTTTTGAGGTCACAGCACAGCACCGCACTGCACAGCCAAATAAATCCGTTGCTCAATATTTGCGGCAAAAAAGCAAATCCACGTCAACATTAATGAAGCTTGTATTAATAAAAGGGACAACCAGGACACAAGTAAGAATCTAATGAAAGTGACGACATATTAAGATAAGTATAACTTTGCTTTTTTCTGAGTACCAAAAATACTTGAAGTTACAAATAAGGAAATAACTGAATAAGTAGCATGAAAGTTGAGGTTTTGCACTATTTATATTACAACAGTAATTATTTTAACTGCAGAAACTGATTTCTATACCAGCTCGAAAATGTTTCTGGTCTTAACTCTATCAAAAAGCTTGGCGTATTTTTAAAAAAGAAGTCTGAAAAACGTATGTTCACTGTTTCTACCGAAAACTAAAATAGCTCAATCAGTCTTAAGAATTTTGAAGATCGTTAGTTTTACGGCAAGCAAGAAATTTACTATAGAAAGATGAGTATAAAAAATCATTCCTAACTCTGCCACTGCTTTAACCTTTAGCATACCAAAACTAGCTTACCAACGTCATTTACCAAGATGGAGTTCTCTGAGGACCCCATCGTTTTCAATGCTTCAACAGTTTGCTAAGTTAATAAATCAGTTTAAACTATAGAATCGTGTGTTACTGAAAATTATTTCAATGACACAACCATTTTTGGACATGACATAAATTTTTATGGTACAGGTATTTGTTTATTTTTTATTTTCTGTAAAAAAACACAGCCAGCCCGTAATTTAATGTACTGGCGCACCAAAATGCTAGCCAAATCGTTACTTACACTCTCCATCATTAGTTAGAATACAATATTTACAATCAACATAAGAAAGCAAGTTCGCAGTAGGTGAAACAGATGGCTCTTTTTAATGTAAGATTGTAACAAACCCCTATTTTTACCTCAAGTGTTATTTCATCTTTTTTTTGTATAACTAGGCCAGAATATGAAAATTAGAATATTTAGTCGCAGCAACATAATTTAGATAATGTTACTGTCAGCTACTTGCGAAATTGCTTTCTCCATTTTATAATCATGATCACACAGTTCATTCACTGTCATCTTGGCAGGTTTTTGCACATGTCACATTTGTGTTGATAACTCTATCCTCTTTGTAAATAAAACGTTTGCATTTGGAGCATATAATGTTGACTTTTCGGTCGTTATGTCGAGGATAATAAGAACATCTTGATCGGCGAACCATTTTTCACAATGCATAACATTTAGAAATTTTTAGAGCCTAAAATTTATTTCTAAAAAATATGAATTTCAACACTAGCATTTGCAACATAGTATACCAAGGAGGGTCCCACCATGACCCCCGGTAAATTTTTTTGATTTCTGAATGCTATTCAAAAATTTTTTCATGAATTTGATCACATTAGATTTATCTTATTTGAATTTATAACACATACAAAAATTAAGAGAAAAAGTGCAACTATAGTTAAGGCGGGCACCAAAAAATTGACCTCTGGAGTGTTTGAGAGACCCTCTTGGTATGTTAAGGGTTTATGAATGTAAACAAAATCACTTTTGGCCTGCAATATATTTAACTGATTGAGAAAATGCACAGACAGGGGTAAATTGTTCTTTTACCATTGAGGCAAATGACACTTACAGTTTGCACTGATTGTTTGCAAATGACACATTATTGTTTGCATTTTATTAAGTCAATTTTCACCAGTAATTGTCCTTGCTATTGAAAATTATCGCAATGCGGTCGTAACCTGATGTTGGTCAAAATCGAATGACTCTTCATACTTTTGCACAGTAATGTGTCCTTTGCCTCGATGATAAGAGGTCAAATTACCCCTGTGTGTGCATTTTCTCAACTAGTTGAACATATTGCAGGCCAAAAGTGATTTTGGTCATATTTATAAAAGCAGTAGCAGAATTAGGAGTGATTCTCTATACTCATTTTTATACAATCTCAAAACGTTGTCAGTAATACAGAATTAAAAAATCAGAAGAGATATAAACAAGCTCTATATTCTTTTGAGATAAAATCTATTTTTTTAAAGACTTTTTTGGCAAATACTTATTTGAAAAAACCAATGGTAATAACAATAAGCAGCCATTTGAGTGTTCTTAATACTGCATATATAAATAACTTTCAATCAATACTTATTGTCCTCTCCTATATTGTTTTGTTTAGTAAGTGTTGGCCTAAAAGGACATTAAGAAAACAATTATCTAATTATAGAATCAACTAAAAGTGTGTTGAATCTATCTATTCTTCTTGAAATCAGTCTGAATATAGGAAATTTCTGAAGAACGTTGATAAACATTAATCACAAGTATGCTTTCATCAATCAAGGCCGTGGTTGAAGCGAAAAGCAAACTTACCAGATTTTGAAAATTTATGATAATGATGTAAAATAGATTATTATTTTGTTTTTTTATAGTCGAGGAAAAGTCAGTCAAATTTTTAAAGTTTTATCTCAAAATTTTTATGGCAATTTTTATCACAATTTTTGATTTTTAAATTTTAAAAGTTTTATCCTAAAATTTTTATCTTGAAGTGACTGTCGTTACAGCAATAAACAATAAAATATCTTCAATTAAATCAGCAATTAATTGAAGATGTTTTGTTGTTTGCTGCTGTAATAACAGTCACTTCAGAATTAAAATAGAGTTTAAATCAATTATCAAAGGAGTAAAGAGATATCGTTTTAAGAAATTTTGTCTTTTCAATCGAAAATCATTTGAATTATAATTTGTTAGTTCAGTTTTGGAAACTGGCTACAATTATAGTTGGCCCAATTAAAAAACTTTTCAAATGAAAGTACATCAAATCTTTAATTTTATTCAAAAGAATATAAAAAAATTCTATAATAAATCCCTAAAAAAAAAAAAAAAAAAAAAACTGTAATGCAAAAATGAATTTCCTTAAACTTTGAAAGTAGTTTTTTAACAAAATGTGGCTTTTTCTACATATGAAAAGAAACTAATTATTATGCACAACCTAACTCTACTATTAATTAATTAAAGCACGGTATGAGAGTAAGGGCGACGCATTGCAATTTAAAAACAAACAATCCAGAAACAGCTTATTCAAAAGATTTCCACAGATGACGCATTGGACTTTAAAACATTCAAGAAGAACTCCTATTGATAAATTTACCTCAAAAGTTAAGTGAAGAATTTTTGGTCTTTCAGTTGTATTTATTCTGGTTCCGTTTCCAGATGTTCCAGGGCAAACTTTATTAAAAAATTGGGTGGAAACCAAAAGATAAAAAATTAAAAAAGGTTTTTGCGTTTTATAGTAAGATTTTTGTTAGTTAATAGTAGCTTTTGAACTCGGAAAGTTATAAATGTGAACCCCACCTGCGGCTTTTGGGCTCTTGAAAGTGGTTACGGCAGCCCTGACGACACCGTGACTGTATTCAATTATTCAATTGATGTGAAAAGGAATCAAGAATTGTTTTTATACTTTCTATTGCAAACTTAGGCAATTGTACATAAGTATATTTCAATTGGCTAATATGCTCGATGCACGTTTGTTAGTTTAGTAAAATTTTTACACTTGGCGTAAGAAATTTAATATAAACAAACGTACGCGAAGCGTACATGTTTGATGGAGATCAGACTAATTTCTTTTTAAGCGGATCGATCATTGTCTATAGGCGCAGGCTATAAATCTTTCCATAAATTAAATTGAAACCAGGGAATCGAACCGTTTGATTTTACCGGTTCAGGTTCGGTTCGGGTTCAACAGCTGTTTCAAATTTCGGTTCAGTTCCGGTTAGGGTTCAGATCAATTGAAACGCTCCGGTTTAGGTTCGCTCCTGTAAAAATTACCTCTTAAAACCGGTTTATAAAGTTCCGGTTCGGGTTCGCAGCATCATTAGGAAAATATTACGAAAATTAAGAAAATATTGTAGTATTCTCTAAATATAGCGTTCTCCAAAAAAAAAAAGGTCTTCACTTGGAATCGGTCTCCGAAATTCTTATTTTCGTCGCAAAATTATAGCGTTCTCTACAAAAAAAAGAGGGTCTTCACACCGCATGCGGCCCGCGGGCCCGTAGTTGGACCACACTGTGCTAAGTGATACGTGACGGAGCGAACCGGTTCTTTCAACTGATTTGGGTTTGGTTAAGGTTCATGATTATTCAAATTATTCGGTTCAGTTCCGGTTCGCTCTTTTTGATTTTTAAAATTATGGTTCGGGTTCGGTTAAGGTTCGGAAAAAATGGTGTAAAACCGGTTTATCCTACTCCGGTTCGGGTTCGGTTCGACTCCCTGATTGAAACACAAAATCCCTGATTGAAACACAAAAGCAGTTTAACAACATGAGTGTAATGTTAGCTATTCAACAAGTTGTAAGAAGGCTAATTGATTAAAAGAAATACTGAATAATTTGAAGCTTACCTACAATCAGGTTTTAAAAACTAAAGCGTAATTTTAATAAAATTAAGTTTGTTAATAACCTTTTGCTTTATATGCAGTAGGTCAGGTCTGCACAACATACGGCTCGCGAAACCTTTTAATGCGGCCCTCGAAATGGTTTCATGCGATTATGTCATCTTAAACAAAATTGGTTTTAAGCAATCCATATTTGCGTACTGTTTCTACGTGACATTTAGTTAGTTGATGCTTTGATACTTAGACCGTGACGTAGTGTCTGGTCTGCTGCTGATATCGTGTGTGTTTGACAAGTATTTTCAGTTTATTTGTCAGCAATCAGCATTTTGTGAAACATACAACAATGACTGAAAACAAGAAAAGAAAGATTGAAAGTGAGGGCAGAGTTTTAACTCAGAATGGACAAATAAATACTTATTTACAGTAGCAAACTCAAAAATACTGATTTTAGTTTGCTGAAAAGTGGTTTCAGTTGCAAAAGAATATAATTTGAGACCTAGTTTTAAATCCAATCACCCGAAACTAGCTGCATTAGATTCAAATGAAAAGAGCCCTAAAGCAGAGAGTTTATGTACCAATCTTTGTTCCGAGCAAAACTTTTTTAAGCTTCCGAGCAATGAAAGTGCTACTGCTACCAGAGTTAGCTTCGAAATTTCAAGAGAAATTGCTGCTGCAGGAAGGAGTTTTACTGAGGAAGAGTTTATTAAAAAATGCATGTTAAGTGCAATTTCTTTAATCTGCCCAAGTCAGAATAAAAAATTTCAAAACGTAAGCCTTTCACGCACAACTATACAACGAAGAATTAAAGATATTGCCAACAACATAACTGAACAGTTACGTCACAAAGCAATAGAATTTTCTTATTATTCTTTGGCTATTGATGAAAGTACAGATTCTACTGATACAGCACAGGTTTTAGTGTTTGTAAGAGGTATAGACAATAATTTTAACGCATCTGAGGAGCTTGCTGATATGCAGTCTATGCAAGGTCGGACTACTGGAAAAAACATCTGCAGCGCTATTATAGATTGTGTTACAAAAAAGCTATCCTGTGATTTTAAAAATTTGGTTGGAATGTGCACTGACGGTGCTCCAGCTATATGCGGGAAAAGAAACGGAGCAATGGCTTTGCTACAGGAGCACATTGGAAGAAAGATTATCACTCACCACTGCATTTTAGACTAACAAGTTTTATGCAGCAAGGTTTTAGAATTTGATCATGTGATGTCGGTCGTTGTTTCGATTATCAACTACCTCCAAACTAGGAAATTAAAGCACCGCTTATTTAAATCATTTCTTGAAGAAGCTGATTATGGTGACGTAGTGTATCACACCAATGTAAGATGGCTATGTCGTGCAAAAGTACTAAAACGATTCATTGCTTTGAAAGATGAGATAACAAAATTTTCGGAAACAGAGCCCCAAGACTTTTCTGAGCTAAACGATTCTTCTTGGAATGAAGATTTATTTTTTCTTTGCGATATTACTTCACATTTAAACGACCTGAATATTAAGCTTCAAGGAAAAGGAAAACTGGTTTTCGATCTTCTCGGTGCAGTAAACGGATTTAGAGTAAAGTTAAAACTTTTCAAAGTCAACTTTTAAAAAGAATGTTGACACATTTTCCTATCTGCTCACAGCATATTTTGCTAAAAAGGCATTTAGCTGCAGGAATGAAATACGCTGCACAAATTGAACTCCTTATTGAAGAATTCAACAACAGAATTACTCTTTTTAGTGAAGAAAAACTACATCTAAAAATTATTGAAAACCCCTTTTCAATTGATCCGGAAGAAGCACCTTCTCATTAACAAATGGAACTTATCGATTTGAAGGCTTTATCTGTATACAAAAGTAAACATAAAGAAAGCAGTTTGCAAGACTTTTACAAGTGCTTGAACAAAGAAGAATTAAAAAATTTACTTACTTTGGCAAAACAAACGTTCAGCTTATTTGGGAGCACTTATATATGTGAACAAACATTCTCAGTGATGAACTTCAACAAAACCCCTTTTCAATTGACAGTCGGCAGCGTGGTCGAGTGGTTAAAGCGCCGGACTCGTGACCAACACGGTCTTGATTCAAAACCCGCTTGCCCCATTCTGTTGTGTCCTTGAGAAAGACGCTTTACGGCACATTTCCCTGCTTGGTGGTCTTGGCAAGCAGTTCTAAATTACAGTCATATCTCTATTAAATTGCAAGCGGACAGCAATATCTTGGCATCTCCGGAAGCAGGTCGGGGTAATTGCCTACCCTATGTATTAGCGCCTCCGTCGCTTTCCTGCGAGTCAGGAGGATAAATATAGAAATAAAATGAAAAAATAAAAAATAAAAAACAAACAACGTTCCTCGCGTACTAATGGGCATTTAGATATATTAAAAATATCAAGTTCAAGCATTGTACCTGATTATTGCGTGCTTGTTGCTAACAAAAGATGCAACATTTCTCATTAAATTTTATTTTTGAGATTTGTGTTTTCTGTTGATTTACTGCAATGTACTTTACATTTTGATGATTTGCTAATATTTGTCTTTGCCGAGACAAGGTTACTATTTGTAAAAAAATAGCCGAAAAACGGTTGCGGTTACAACAGAAATAGCATGCAGCCTGCGAAGCCAGCCTGCAGTACTGTTATGGCCCTTGAACTGTATCGAGTTGTGCAGGCCTGCAGTAGGTTAATAGGAAGATTCAAAAAAGAGTCAACTCGACATATTTGTAAAGACCTACCCGCACCTACACAAAATTAAGAATGTTTTTTTAAAATCGTTTTAAGGTTAATATATTACATGAAAAAAAAAGTCGTTATTAAAATCTAATCTGAAAGAAAATCGAAATGAAAAAATAATTTTTAATTTTGAAATGAGATTTAGCTGAATACCAAAAAAACTTTCGAAAGTTTTTTTTTCTAATTGTAAACCAAATTAGGTTTATAACTGTTGGTTACAAGTTTTTAATGAAAGTCAATTAAGAGCAAAAAAGATATTTTATATAAATCTAAAGTGTGTGGTGGAAAAATTAATATACTCTACAAAAAAAGAATGGGTTAATGGAAGCTGCATTTCACTCAACAAGAGGTATTTGCCAACCATTGTCACATGTGTTTTCTTTAAATATTATTGGTTCTACAGAAAATCGAATTGAGCAAAAAAAAAACTTGTAAAAACTTTTAGAAAATTTTTTATCAAAAACTTTCATAAAAAGATTTAGAAATTAATCAGCTAAACAAAAGATTAACGTTTTGAATAAACAATTTAATTCAATTAAGAACTAAAAATCAAATTATTTAAAAATTTACAAATGAAAAATTATGTTGTTGGTAGGCTATCAAATCAAAAGTTTTTACTCATTGTTCTTGTTTCAGAAAAAAATTAACTTATTAAAATTTATAATCAAGATTATTGAAAATGCTTCCTCTTTAATATGAAGTTTTACACGCATAAAGTTCGTAAGTTTTAAAACAAAAAGAATTTTAGGTGTACTTTTTATTTATCCAACTCATTTTTAATTCCATGTGCCACATAAAATTGCACTATTTAAACTAGCAAAAGCACGTGATATATAAATTACCAAAAATGAAAATTTTAGCTTTATATTTAAAATTTAAAATAAAATGAGGTTTTTAAAAACTATGTTTATTTCTTGAAATCTATGAGTTTATTTTTTAAAACTCTGTGAAAGTTAATTAGCTGGTGATTAAAATGGATCTGCTTTAGACTTATTAAACGTAAAGATCTTTCGATCTTATCTGTTGACATATTGTGTCATAAAATATTTAATTAGTTTAATAAGTTGCATAAAACAAATGTTTAACTATAGTGCTTTAATATGGTTTATCATCACTAGGTGTTGCCAAAGTAAAAAAGTTAAAATTTTTATCAAAAATTTGTTATTTCATGAAACTTATATAACTTATTTGTCATCTAACTTATATAAGACTAGAACAAAATGTATAATGTACATTAAAGTTGAGTGAGTTTTTTAAAGCTTAACTTTAGGGCACATTTTATTTTGTTGTTGTTTTCTGAATGATTACAATAGATGACACAACTTTTACTTTTTTTATTTTTTCTATAAAAACACTAGTTTTGGTTGCTCAAAATTATTTTGAGTAGTTTTATATGTCAAATTAAAGTCAAAATTTATTGAAATTCTACTTTATAAAATTTTATAAACAAAAATTCATCACTTGCTTCTCTTTTAATTGTTTTTCTAGTTATAAATACTTTTAATATTTTGTTTGTGCAATTTATACGAGATATTCTAAAAATTTTAGGGCTGCTGGTCTTCACTAAATAACTTAGCATCTCTAAAAATAGAAATCACTTGACGGTTGCCAGAAGAATAGCGCTTATGACGCTTTCCTACAAGTCAGGAGGTAAATAGACAAGGAAAGGAAAAAAATAAAAAAACATTTATATTCAATACGCAACTGCTAATGCATGAAATTATATTTCCGATTGCATAATAAAGTTTTTATAGCAATTATTTGTTACGCAAAAGAACACATTTTAGTAATGTTTGTAATGGTGGATTACTAATGTAAGAGATAAACTAAAGTTTTTGTCTTATTATGTCCACAAAAAAATGCAATTATTTTTTTTAATTTAGGCAAATTAGCGTTTTTGTAACAAACTAATTGAAATTTTCCATAAAAACTTTTATGATAGACGAAATCTTCAATCTATATCATTAAAACACTAAACGTCGAGCATGGAACCTGAGAATGCTATAATTTTAAAGTTTTTGATTGACTTGAAAATGAATTGAACTTATGAACATATTTTCAAAGTCAGATTTTTTCTTAAATTGATTTTATGTAAATTGAACAATTCAAAACGACGATTAGACCGAAGTTGTAGATTAAAAGTTGATTATTTCAATTTTTTTACAAAATTTAGAAAAAAACATTTCGGACAATGCAATGTCCAAATCAACTATCTTCAATAAATATTATTTTACTTAAACAATGTTGTTTATAACTTTGACAGATTTCTTCATATCTGGAGCCAACAAATTAAACGGACCAGCAAAATTCAACAATGATTAAAACTTTTTCGTCAAATATTAATGAAATCTTTATATAAGAAGGCTACGCTTTAAAGGTTATAAGAACTTAATACAACAGAATAAATAGTTGCAATGTTGACCCAACAATTTAGAACGTTAATGTTAATAAAGGGTTCTAAGTAGTTCGAGTTCATAAGAAGGTAATGTTTACAAGACAATTGAATCCAAATAAAATTTACGTCAATGGGAAAAAATAACTTATCTAAGTACTTAATAAAACAATATAGTATAAAATAGAAGAAAAACTAATGCAGTAAGAATATCCATAAAATTTGTCAAGAAAATCGTAAAGGCAGTATGAACGGCATCATTACTTTAATCTTTTTTCTAAATAAATTGTTTGGACGCTAAAAATCAGTATTCAACTATAAGCTTTCAAAAATTTGGATAAGTCAAAAAACAACACAATAAAAAAGTATAGTTTATCTGAAACAACATACTCAGCTAACGCATTTACCAATAATACCAAACTTTTATATACTGTTCTAAAAAATTTTATATAATTTTTTAAGCTCAAAAATAATTAAAAAAATAGAAGTTTTATAAAATGATTCAGTTTGAAGTTCTCCTCAACGACCTCGGTGAATTCGGGTTAGCTCAAATTATCTTGTTTGTTTTGCTCACATCTTCAAATATAAGTGGTGGAATAAATGCACTTGCGACAGTGTTCATTGCTTATGAACCTGACTACAGGTAATTGATTCGATTTTTTTTTTAATTGCAAGTTTAATTGGTTACTTAACGCTAGTATTTTGTTATTCAAACAAAACATGCAACTCTTTTTAATTGCTTTTTAAAGATTAGTAGATTAAAGTGCCATATTGACCGCGAACGCATGACACAATCTGGATTCAACTTTTATCCAGATCTTTTTATTGTGTTCTTGGAAAAAAACATTTTCTTCTGCTTGGCTTTCTTAGCAAGGAGCTCTAAATTATAGTCATGTAATTAAATAAAAACTTTTAAGCAAACTGCAATATTTTAGAATCTCCGAAAGCAGTTTGGAGTAATCGTTATTTGGTTCTCCTAAGTTTCACATCTCCGACGTTGTTCTATGAGTCAGGAGAACAAATATTGATGATGATAAAGCTTTGCTTAGTTAAGGACCATCATCTAGTTTTGAGTATTTTACGGTGCGCAAGTACAAGGCATAAATTTAGCTGAAGAATCTTTTTTTCGATTATCAAGAAACTTGTAAAAATTTATAGTCAATGTTTTAAGCAAATGTGAGTCTAGCTTTTAAACATTAGTCAGCAGGAAGAATTGTATTTTGAACTTTTTGGTATTGCTAAAGTTTAAGCTTCACGTTTTGGTCTTGAAGCAATTAATTCAAAGCTCTGCTTTTTCTTTTTTCTTTAAAAACCGCATATATGTCTTTATATAGCAATAAGCCTTTTTCCAGCCATCTAAAGGACACGGCAACTGTTGCTAACCGTTCCAAGCTTTAGCTTTATGCAGTTTGTTTTAACAGGCAAATCATGAAGCTTATAGCATATTTCGGTGATTTAAATTTGAGTTGGGATTTTAAAATTAGTTTGAATTTTTCAATCTGTTAGCTATGTAATGAAAAGTAAGTTTTTGCACTTATTTGGCTAGACTTTGCTTGTAGTCAGATACTGTAGTTACTTATCTAAAAAAATTTTTTGAACATCTTTCATGCTGTAACTCGCGGTAATTTTGCATTTAAACTTTATTTAAGTCCGATGTTACAGAGATTAAATATAAAACCGAAATCAGGTAGATGATCAAACGACTGTGTAACTGTATTATGGTAAGCAGGTTCTATTAATTTAATTCACAAATATTAACCGTTTATCTGTTTGTATCAACATTTTTTGTAGAAATAAATAGAAGAATTACAATTCTTATTTTAAATTATATGGTTGCACCAAGTGTGTTTCTAGTGCGTATGTGTATTCTTACAAGTTTTGGTATATCCAATATTATTGCAGTCAAGTTGCATGACATAAGGAATTTCAGTTAATTTTTGTTAATATGTCTTGATAGTTCTATCCATTTAATTACCTGGGAGAAATAAAAATATAATATTATTATAAGTATTTACCTATTTATTATAAGTATTTACCCATTTATCTTACAGCAGTATTTACCGCTTTTTCATAAAGTATAGGTTCTTTTAGCCTTTATCTTATAGAGTCGCTTGTTAAAATTAATCATAAAAATAATAATATTTTAATAATGTAACAATTGTTATTGCTATCATACTTCTTTGTTTTTGAATAACTTGTTATTTGCGTTAAGTACCATTTTTAGTTGATATGCAAAAATGTAAGCATTCAAGCTCATTGTAAATTATCAAAGTATCCGTTTTTCATGATTTCATAATTTGGAGTTAATTGTTTGTTTCTTTTTTAACCATTTGCAGTCATAACTAAGTAGCGGAATCATTTAGATAAAGACAGGGCAATCAAACTATTGGATAACTTTATTAATGTAAGCAAATTTTGTTATAGAATCTTTGCACATCAACTTGAATTACCACGAGTTACAGCATGAAAGATGTTCAAAAAAATTTTTTTGGATAAGTAACTACAGTATCTGACTACAAGCAAAGTCTAGCCAAATAAGTGCAAAAACTTACTTTTCATTACATAGCTAACAGATTGAAAAATTCAAACTAATTTTAAAATCCCAACTCAAATTTAAATCACCGAAATATGCTATAAGCTTCATGATTTGCCTGTTAAAACAATGCATAAAGCCAAAGCTAGGAATGATTAGCAACACTTGCCGTGTCCACTAGGTGGCTAGAAAAAGGCTTATTGCGTTTAATGACACCTATTTTACTTATGACACAGGAGATCATTACGATTTTGTGTATTAGAATCTAGCCCAGTGGTTCTTAACCAGGGTTCGATTGAATTCCTGGGGTTCGACGAAGCTGTTTCAGGAATTCGACGCGAACGTCCTCTGAAAGATTATTTTTTTGAAAATTTTGCCCAGTCTAAAGTTAGTTTTTATCAAAAACAACAAAGAAAATAGATTAGTTTGACATTGACCGTTGGTATACTTTTAATATTGGCACTGAATCCGTGGCATGCAGCCGTATAACACTTGATTGTCTATCATCGTTCACAAAGGTCCATTGTTCTCATTGTCTTTACAATAGGCAAGTTATTCAATGTGTCTTTAAGTTTAAAGGCGCCGGTACCAAAATTGAAGAAGATTTAGTTATTTTGCCGATTAAAGCAGTGAAAATTATAGTGCAGCAATCGGCAAAATATAATTGAAATTTGCTTCATAAAACTTATCACTTTCCAGGATAAATTGCATTGTAGTTATTAGAGCTAAATTAGTAAGTACATTTAAAGCGGCTTAATAACTGTTACTATTTTCATCATCATTCAAAACGAGAAGAAACTAAGCCGTGAATTATTTTAGGACTAAAAATGTTATTAAATGTTTTAGAATTGAAAAATTGAGAAATTTAATAAAAGAACATAATTTAAGAAATATTTTAGGTCTAAAAAATATTTTTCGTTATTTTAAATCTATCTGTAACTTTACTTTAACATGCCTACCAAAAAGAGAAAGTGGTCAGAGAATTATGTGCAGTACGGCTTTACTTGTGCAACAAAAATGATGGAACTCAATACCCTCAATGCATGCTTTGCAATGTTAAGTTGAGTAATTCCAGCCTAGAACCAGCTAAATTACAGAACATTTTACGAAAGTTCACGGTACAAGGAAATATAAGGACACCACACTTAATCAATTTAAGCAGAAGAGGGCGAGATTTGATGCAAATGCTACCAGAAGATCTTACGGTTTTGTTCCAGTGGATAAACCGATTCTCATGGCGTCGTATGAAGTGGCATACTTAATTGCAAAACAGGGAAAACCGAATATCATTGGTGAGACACTTGTCAAGCCAGCTGCAATGCAGTTGGCCAAGATTTTGCTCGGAAAAGAAGCTGAAAACAAGCTTTCTTTAGTACCACTCTCAAATGATGTTGTTAAAAGCCAAATAAATGACATCGGTGAGGACATTTTCAGTCAGGTAGTAGCAGATTCGAAGGCTATTTCGACAAAGTTCAGCATACAACTTGATGAAACCACCGATGTTGCTAATTTACACAAGTTTATCGCATTTGTACGTTACGTTAAAGGGCCAAAAATTAAAGAAGAATTTCTATCTTGCAAACAACTTATAACAACTGCAAAGGCCATCGATGTGAAAAATATTTTGGATGACTTCTTTACAAGCAATGTTCTTTCTTGGAATATGGTTTCTGCCGTGTGCACTGATGGGTTTCCTGCGATGATAGGGTGCAAGTCTGGTTTAAGAGGCTTGATTAGAAGTGTGCTCCACATATTGCATTCACACATTGCATGTTACCCAAAGCGCACTTGTCTAAAATGCTACCTTTATCATTCGCTGACGTTCTCAAAATTGCTGTTGAAACGGTTAATTTTGTGAGGGGTCGGGCTTTGAATCATCGTATTTTTATGTAACTGTGCGAAGAAATGGACTCAAAATTCAAAGTCCTTTTGTATCACACTGAAGTACGATGGTATCGCGGGGGAAAGTAATAAATCGCGTTTTTACTTTGCGTGCAGAATTATTGGAGTTTTTGAAAATTCACAACCGTGGGCATTCAAAACACTTTGAGGACTCAAGTTTTATCCTTTCTTTGGCATTTTCCGCTGACATCTTTGGTGCCCTTAATCAGTTGAGTTGCCGAATGCAAGGAGGTGGTAAAAATGTAGTAGAAGCTAAAAGAGAAAACGAGTGCTTTTCAGATGAAAATGAAGCTATGGCAACAGCGATTGGAAAATCACAACTTTGCTAACTTTCCGCTTTTGGACGAGGTAATAAGCAACGGTTCTGCAATTAATGACGAAGTAAGTTTTAATGAACTTCAGGAGCTTCTGCCAGTATTTACTGAGCATTTGGAGAAATTGCAAAGATCATTTGAAAACTGCTTTCCTGAACGAATGCAATATCCTGCATGGGTACGTCAGCCATTTTCTTATGATACTGCAACAGCAGATATAAACAGTCCATACACAGAGGACATAATTGAGCTTCAAGAAAGTGAGATTAAAAAACGTGACTTCAACACATCAAATCTTCAAACGTTTTGGTGCCAGCAAATCGAGGGTTATCCTTTTACTGCTAAAGTTTCCCTTGAAGTTTTCATACCATTCGTCACCACTTGTTTATGCGAGCATGGGTTTTCTATTCTGGTGTGTGTGTGTGAAAGCAAAGAAGCGAAACAGGCTTGCATGCAAAATTCACCAATAGTCACCGATAGAAATGTAGTACAATTTAAATGTGGTTGATTTCTTTTTATGTGACTGAGCAAAAATATTTAGAGTTCAACGAAAGCTTGCAGAATAACGTAGGGGTTCGCGAGTTTAGCAAAGGTTAAGTACCACTGATCTAGCCTTTTGCTCGAATTAATTGACAGTAATCATTACACCACAGTGTTTTGGCTAAAACAAAACAAAACAATAAAAATTTAATTGTTGTTATTTAGATGTAGCGTTCCACCTCTCGACAACAGAACAGCGTATCCTGATTTAAGTGAAAAGGATATTTTAAACTTGACAACTCCGTACAATGCTGAAGCAGAAGCTTATGAAGGTTGCTATAGGTAAAACAAAAATATCGATATTACAAAACAATTTTAGGCCACATAATTAGATTATACTTTTGTTTCACAATTCTAGATTGATGCAAATGCAATTTGTTCATTTACTTGATTTATAAGATTGTTGATTGCAGCTTTTTTGTTCTTGCTTGTTGTTTCGTTTAGCATTTTTTGAAACGTACATTTTGACAACTGGTTTGCGAGATGAGGTAGTGAAAACAACTGCTTAATTAAAGTTAAAATCATATATATTGTCATTCTGAAAAAATTGAATTAAAAATTATTTAGAAAAAGTAATTTGATTTAGAATAAAAATTTTTAAAAGGTAGTCTAACATAGAATAAACTAAATGGCTTTTCATATATTTATAGCAGAAATAATTGCTTTTTAGATAGACTGCCTTGATCTCCTCATATTTAATTAAATATGATTAGAACTGTGGTAGCAGATTAGAAACGTTTAAAATGCGCAAGTAAAAAAGAGGAAAACAGTTTTATTTAAATATAATTTCAATAAAATTGATCCAAATTATGCGATGAGATGCTTGCGATGTTATGCGATGAGATGCGATTTTAAATTGTAGGGCTTACTTCTAAATGTACTTAAGTCACATAATGTCAGTTTTGAGAAAATAAGGTTTAAAGTTTTCAAAAACCCTGGCAAATTAGATTAATAATAAAAAAACCCTAAGTGCTATTTTATTATATTATATATGTATCACTCCTTACTTCAACAATTTTTAAGTGTTTAATTATGACGTCATAAAGAATTAAAGCTTGTTTTTCAAAATAGACTTAGGTACTTTTATTGAAAATTGTGACTTAAGCACTTTTTCTACAAAACTGACCTAGGTACTTTTATTGTAAATTGTGATTTAAGCATTTTTTACAAAATTACCAGTTCAGTTACCAGTTCTTTATATGATTAAGGTGTTGCAGCCATGCTTTATACTATCTTGTACTTTTACTTTGTTTGTCATATGCATGTTTTAACGTCTGACGTTGTGCTGCTTCTTCCTTTTCTTGATCTTTTTAATGTTTATAATTTTTGTGTTAAACTGTTTAATAATGATCGAGAATAAAAAAACACTGACTGACTGACTGACTGAAAAAGTTTACAATGAAAAACTCAATTTTATATAATAATATTAGTAAAATATATTAAATTTTTTAAAAAGTAAAATGCAAGAAAAGTATGTAGGATCTAGGGGGTATCAAAAATAAGACGTGGTGAGTTATTTCCAAACCAAGAAAGCATTATGCTGCTACTTCAGCACTCTTTAAGATTGCTTTATTGCTAAATTACCACGTGATGGACATTTTAACATTCGATTTATTTCGAATCAACTTGAAAAACAATGATTGCAATCATAATAGAAACAAACAAAATGTTCAGAATAAAGTCATTTAATAAGTTCGTCTGGAGTAAAAGAAATTTATTATTCCAGCTGTAATCAAAAATTTTTTATTTGACTTCCTCTTCAAGATTGCTTTCCTGCTGCTCCTCAGATTGGGCTGATAGTGTGTTATAAAAAGTGACATTGTCAGAAATTGTGATATAGTTCAACAAAGTTGTGATGTCATCAAATACGCAGGAAGCAAATTTTAGATGCGCAAAGGAGTTCTCTAAGTTTTTTTCCTCTTTTCAATATACAATTTTCCGTCAGACAGTCACCAGTCATCGAGAAGCGACACATTGGCTGCTCACCTCTTTGAAATAATAATCCTCTTATAGTAGCGATGCCTTTAGGAGGACGTAAAAACAAATCAAATCTTTTTTTATAGTCCTTTACTTTTATAACAGGAACACCATCATTAGAGAGGTGATCTGTGAGTGGATGCTCCACATAAGCTATCTGAAATGGATTTAAAATGTCAGGGTTTTTTATTTCATTAACCCATTCCGTTGGCTTTATAACTCTATCTTTTCTTCTTCTTCGTTTCTCAATACGAGAAAAGTCGCGATCACAGGGCAGTCTGTTATGTCCCGGAAGTGGATAAAAAACTTGAAATTTTTCTAATTTTTGATGAACTAGGCACTGTAGATAAGCTACAATATACTTATTTTTATTTTGCGAAAAGCAGTTATCAGCAAAAATTTTAAGGTTTTTTGTTGTTGTTGGTAAAGTGGATAGGTAATGATTTAAGCAAGAGATCACCTCATTAGGGCCTTTACCAGCATTATATTCAGCATAAAAATAAATTGTTACATTCTCATGAATACAGTCGTAAATGCAAAAATTATGAAGCCAAAGCTGCCTTTTGTAAAACTCCTGTGATATTCTTGTTAAAGGAAGGGGCTATGACCGCAGTATCAATATCAATAACTCTGGCTAGTGGAGATTTGGTTGCTTCTTTAAGTTGCAAATTAAACAGATCTACTTCGGCAGCTTTGATTTCACAAGTATCACAAATATCATTTCGAGGAAAACCAAACGAAATATTAAACTCGTAATTGAATAATTTGCTGTGCAGGGAATATTTACACACTGATGAAAGCTCTGAATATTAAATGAGAAAAATTCTACGCATTTTGGCAACGTTAAGAGATGAATCCAAATACTTTCTCCTGCTATTAATACTACGACTGTAATGACTTCTCTGGCAGGAAAGTTTCGAATATGCTCCCGAATTAAATTTTTTATTGATTCTTCTACTTTGGGATGCTACTAGCTTCAATCACATGCAAACCTAAATAAGCTGCTTTGCATACGACTACAGATCTGTCTTTAATAAAACAGCGTATGAAAAGCTATTGCGCTTTTTGGTATAAGTTGTTCGTGAACGTCGACGAATATTTTCAGTTGCTTTGTTACGGCTAATCCGCTTATTTGGTGTTCCCTTTTTTATTCCAATAGAATTGTTACATCCGGGTTACGTACCTAATTCAATCAGCGTTCGTGACTGGTTGCTGTATTTTGGAAGTAGTCACGCTTGTGACAGGATCAATCTAAAGTAATCGATAATTAACTTTTGCTTTCTATTTGAATAGATCGGTCAACCTTTTTATTAAATCGCTACTTTAGTAGCCCTTTGTAACTTGGAGTGTGTACTGTATATAATTTAATTCTGTGATTTTACTGCCTTTTGTTTCAAATTATATTTTTCTCCCTGGTGGATCAGGTGGCTGGTGTGTCTAGGGAGAGCTAGTAGGCTACTTTAGTGCGCATTTTTTGCCCGACCTATCACTTATTCTTATAGTCCTACGGGCGGTTGACCTGCTTGTATAGCTTTTTTTGCGATGCATCCTCGTAAACAAGTGTTTTGCATTTCATGATCTGACATTGCATAAAAAGTTTCAAAAATTTCTTTCCGTTGGTTGTCATTCAACTCAAAGTAGCAGTGACAGCGACAATTTACTATTTTTTGCATTTTTCCTGTAATAGTTTTTCCAGAATAAGAAAGATGAGGTTCACCTAAAACAGAAATTAATTACTTTATTTTTATGATGGATCTGTTTTATAATATCAATTAATAATTTTTTTTAATAAAAGCAATATAATGCAAAATTAAAAAAGCCTAAGAGTATTTCTTTTACCCCTAATTTATACTACTATATTTAAGTGCAATATTAAATACATTACTATTTTAATTAATTTTTAAGTAATAAATTTTGAAATTGATAAGAAAGGCAAGCTACAATGAGCACAATCTGGCTAAAACAGCTTGCATTCATCTAAATTAAATCATCAAATAGATAAAAATTACAAAGATAATTAAAGTTTTTTCTATAAAACTCCAAATTTGATTCATCTTATACTTATGATTAACAGCACTAAGTCTACTCTTATTCAATCAAATTGGTTAATAAATTTAAAGAGAACAAAAAAAAAGGTCCCATTAAGTAACCGCAAGCGATTTTTTTCTGCAAAACTAACCCGGATCCCCTTGCGGTTACTATCGCTTCTTAAGAGCAGTCATGGATATTCAAAGTTAGGGGCCCGAGGCAAGGATTTCCAAAACTTGATGGATGTTCTCTAGAACAAAAAAGGGTTTTGATCTCGTATCCCTTTTTCCAAAATCATAGTGATTTCTAAAAAAAAGGTCTTCACTTCGATTTGATCTCTCTTTTGCTATTTTTCTCGTAAAAACATGGACATCTTTAAAAAAAAGCTTTTCACTTTGGTTCGATCTCCTATTTCCCACTTTTCGTTCCAATTTAATATTAATCTCTAAAAAAACCTATACAGCAAAATGAGACTATATGCGGTATTTTCGAAAGGGGCCCAAGGCAACTACCTCATTCACCTCACCCAATATTCAGCACTGCTTAAGAGATCCTTTTTCTGTTGGTTTCTTTATTCTATCATGGTGTTCAAAGAAGGATTTTGGGTTAGTTTTATCTCAACAATCGCCTTCGGTAACTTCTTGAGTGAACCCAAAAAACTCTTTTATATAAGTAGGATAAATCAAATAACTTGCATTTTAAAATTAAGTACCTCGAACTTTAGCAGCCTTGATTTTTGATTTTTTCCAAAGAGATGATTTGATTTTCTGTTTTTAGCATTAGTAGGATTACTCAGTGCATGCAGGTCCATATTTCTTTCAATTTTAAAAATCACTTAAAATCAAAATTTTTATCTGACTATTAAGCTTTTTAACTTTAATAACATAGTAACAGAAGCAGCATTAAACTGTTAAAGATTGGAAAAACAAACTAGTTTTCAGTAATTCGACATGAATTTATTTAAAAATAAGCCCTCTTACGAATTTTCTTTTAATACTTTATTGTAACTATTTAGGTTAGCCGAATAACTCAATTTAATCAACTTTTATATGTGTTTAACCCTTTGAGGGACATAAGAATTTGAGTTGAAAATAAAATGACAACGGATCAATAATGATGTCAAAAATATCTAAAAATTACATTTATAATGCTTTCACGAAATTGCTTTTGTTACGTTACAATTACGATCATGGTACACATATGTAACACTGTTCTTAAACCTGTCAAGTGACTTAGGTATTTTTAGAAGAAAAAAACGTTGAGATTTTAAACTCTCGGGTCGTTTAAAATGAGACTTAAGGCCCGTTTCCACTACGAGCGTGGAAAAGAGCATTCTTTGTTTCTTTTATTAATCTTCGATTGAAGCGAGCGGTTAAAATTGAAGCGAGAGCAAAAAAAATCAATAAAACAAACAAAGACTGCTTTTTTCCACGCTCGTAATGGAAACGGGCCTTTTGGCACGTTATCCAAGAACAATTTTTTGTTCAAATATTTCTAGGATATAGAGAAGCATTTTTCTTTAATTATCTCATTTTTTCCAAAATGTGACTTAGGTACTTTTAGAAATAGGGCCTTCAATTGTTTTTTACTTCCCAATAACTTCAGCAGCTTCAACAAATAAATCGTAACAGTCTACTATAATACAAATCACTTCCAAAATCAATTCTTTCTCAATAACTCACTGTGTGCAAATACAAAAAACGATCTACTATAAATAAGGATAAAAAACGTTGATTAAAGATAATTATTGGCAAAAAGAATGCGCGTTGAAAAGAAAAAGACTTAATTAAAACAAACAGAAGGTAACTGATAACAAAGAATCGTAAATAACAGAAAGCGGTTCGCAACTCAGGTAAAACTTGCTGTAACAACAAAAATGGTCTATTTTGCACATTCATAATAAAGAACCATTTCAATAATATTTTACAACACTTTAGTTTTTTTACAATTTCAGTTTAAAGCTAGCATTATTGCCTCTTTCATTGCATACTTCTATTTTTTTAACCAAAGATTCTACAAATTTTTGATTACAGAAACATAGATAATTGGTTGCTTTATAAAACATTAATACATCAGCATTGTTTTTTGGGTTAATATTTTTAGAATTATTTGCTTAAAGGCAAACTTTTTTTACTAACTTTGTTAAGTCGTCAACGTGGTCGAGTGGTTAAAGAGCGCCGTGTAGTGATTGACGTAGTCTCGCTTAAAAACTTACTCGTGTCATTCTGTTGTGTTCTTACGGCGCTTTTCCCCTGCTTGGCAATCTGAGCTAGCAGTTCTAAGTTTCACTCATCTTTTGATAAAACTAAAAAAACAAATAAAAAGTTTCAACCAGACAGTAATATCTTGGAATCCCAAGAAGCAGGTTGAAGTAATTGCTTGCCCTATGTATAGTGCCTTTGTCGCTTTCCTGCGAGTCAGGAGGATAAATGTAAAGACGAAATAAACTTTTAAATATAATTTCTTTATTTTTTTTGTAAAAGTTGAGGCATTTATATATGACAGAGGTCCATATTACAAGAATTTATTAATCTTTTTTGTGTCAACAAAGGTTTTATTACTAAACTTATTTTTCTAATAATGTTTTAGACCATAGATTTTTCAACTCTTATAATAAAATTGTTGTATCATTGTGGAATCAGCATAATTCTTGAAATTTAACTTGATTTTGCTAAGTTAGCTTAACTGTGTTGGTAATCATTTAATGATATTGTTTATATATGTTCGATGAAAAAATTTGTTTCTGTTGCTGCTGCTAGCTTATCAGTGCAAGTTTGTCTTTTTACAGCTTAAAAAATCTGATTTTTGTCTGTTATAGAACCCTATCTATTACGTCAGTCTAATTTTTAGTTTTGTTGAAATATATTTTAACAAAAATATTGTCTAAAGTAATATTTTTGTGACTATCAAAACTTTGACTTGAAATTTTTTTGGTATTACTAACTGGTGAAAGAGTTTTAAAATATAGCTCTGATAAATTTTGTGCATGTTGACAAGAGTTCAACAATTTAAAACTTTCGAATTCAAACTGAGTTCGAGTCCCTTGTCAAGATGCTCAAACCAAAATTGAACAAAGATAAGATTTTATAAAATTTTATCTGATAAAAATCAACAAAACTTCAACATACCGGTAATATTAAAAAGAAAATCATCAAAAAAAGCGAATTAGACAAAAAGCAACAATATATTTGGTGTAATAAACAATTTAAAAAATATACATTGGAAAATATTAACATTTAATTAAAAAAAAGTTTAATTACTCCATGTTTGATGACATTATATTTTTTTATTCTTTATATTCACTTCCTGAAATATATCTACTATCTGTGAATTTCTGATACAGGCTATATGCATCGTAGAAATTAATGTTAAGATTTAAGTAATCTATATAACAAATAAATACATAAACAATTAAAAAAAAAAAAAAGTTAATTTCGTCATTTGGGTGATGTTTTTTTGTCCGTCAGTTTTGGTCTTATTAACTGGTCTGTACCCAAAATAAAAAATAAAAACAAAAAAATAAAATATAAAAGTCTTGATTAACTGATTTATTTTATAAACTGAGCTAGTAAAAAAAATAGAACAAGTAAAAAGAAATAGTCGAGTGAAACTCTAGAACAGGGTTTCCTAAACTGCGTGCCGCGGCGTATTGGTGTGCGGTGAAAGGGATTAAATGTGCTGCAAAATTTTCGTGTTTTGACAGAAAGTTATATAACAGGGATGCCGACCCCATTCCAATTTGGGCAAAATTTCATATCGAGCCAAAGTTGGTGGCGGCAAAAAGCTGTTCACACAGAATCTCGCTCGAAATTTTTACTTTTCGTCCCAAACTTCAGGTGTTCTCCAAAAAAAAAGGTCTTTACTCAAAATCTTGCTCCAAATTCTTACTTTTCGTCCCAAAAATCAAGTGTTCTCTAAAAACCAAGGATTTCACGCATAATCCGACTTTAATTTGTCGCTTTTTTTCTGAAATGTGTTTTCGCAGACTCGCGAACTCCTTTTCGTAATACTCCTTAGATCAAGAAAACTTGGAATAGGCGGTGGGCCGCAGGTTGGACATGCCTGTCATAGAGTCTTGGTCTAAAGATGACTTATATGTTTCATGTAGTTCTAGTATTGCTAAAAATCTTTAATACAGGCTGCTTCAGTAAAAATGTAAAAGGAAAAAGGCCTATTTGCATAAAGATTTTTGTTTTCTGGACGTAAACAAACAACTTTATCCAGCGGCTTGGTATTAAAGATAAGTAAAAAAAAATAGTAAGTGTAAGCAATGAGGTTGCTATTAAAACAGTATAAAGCAGTGCTTTTCAACCTTTTTAACACCTCGCACTAGAAAAGGCGAAGGCAATAGCTGTGGCTCAGCAGTGCATTTTTACTTCACTTTGTTATAAGAACGTGCAAGATTAAAGTGACGACGAAAAAGTTTTTACTTTACATACACATCTTTTTTTAAAAAAAAGAAAGTGGCTTTTTACTGCTAGTGTCAGTTTTAACTGACGACAAAAAAATCATTCAAAATAAAAGAGTTTCTATTTGCACGTAACAAGTAAAATAGTTCAGTAAGTGCACGGCCTCCTTGAAAGAGCTTTGTGGCTCACCAGTAGGCTGCGTCGCTGTTCATTTTTAGATTTGGTAGCATTGGAGCAATTATTAAAATCAAGCAGGAATTGCTCCTTGCAACAAAAACACAAAAAAATAAACGGCATGAGTCCCATGATATTTGTAAACAGATTTTATTGTTATTCACAACGACTTATTTACAGAATATAAATCTGCTTTTTGTTCTCTGAGAAACCATCGGGATAAAAAAGTGTGGAGCGGAAACGGAGGGGTGTTTGTCAGACATTCTACCCAGTATCAAAACAATTTTGTAGGCACACCCTTTCATTAGGTGTTGCTATTATTATACATTAAATATAATTTTTGTGTATAAACTTGAAGAGTGTATTTAATAAGCTTTTGCCTTTATAAAGTAAGCGCGCCGCAGGCAATTCAGAATTTATTAGTGTGCCGTAGTGAAAAAAAGTTTGAAAAGCACTGCTCTGGAGTCATCATCTTATTAATTTTAACGTTTCGAGTACATTACTTAATCTTAAAAAATTTATTATTATTATTATTATTTGACAATGAGTTAAGTAAATGTACTCGAAACGTCAAAATTAATAAGATGATGACTGTTGTATTGGCTCTTTGTTTTGTTTAAAAAAGGTTAGAACTTTAGACTTTTTCATTTTTATTTCATGTGTTGTTGTTTATGCTATTATAAAACTGTAGTATCCTTTCTTACGTCATTCAATTTTCTTTTAATTTGTTGTGTTGGTGTTTTTAATTTATTATTTAAAAAAATAAACGTTTTCATTCTTGATTTTGTTAATTGCAAACTATGTTGTTTTCTTCGTATTCGTTGTGTCACTCTTGTAAAGTTAATTTTTTAATAAAAAAAATATTAAGTAGAATTTTTGCAAAGAACGTAATAATATAAAAGAAATGTCAACAAAATTATAAGAATTTTTTATTATTTATTTTTATTCTTCTGTCTTGTAGGAAATAATTAAAAATTGAAGTGCTTTTAACTATAACTTTTACAAAAAGAAAAAAAAATTAAAACGCATTTAAATTTTAATTCTGGATCTTTGTTTAAAATATTTTATAAGTTTTTTTATTGAAAGAGATAACTTTTAGGTTCGGCTTTGATTTGACTGCTTGTTATGGAAGCATAAACTGCTCGAACACATCATATCCCGTGATCCCATGTGACCAAGGATATTATTATGATAAAAGTTTGTTTATTGAAACTATAGTCACTGAAGTAAGCAAGATTTTTAAATAATTTTTTTAAATTGTTTTGACTAACATAGTTTCTAAAATGTTAGTTATTATGGAATTTATTAATTAAAACAATAAGAAAGTTTTCAAGTTGTTTGGGCATGACAATGTTGGGAGAAAACACTTCCGGGAGCGAAGAACTCGTTGAGTTAAATGCGACATCGATTTTTTTTGCTCTATTCTATTGATTTTGATTAGTTATGTAGTGATGACAGTTAACACCCGTAAACGATTTATCGTCGCTTTTTAAAGTTTAACCATGTAGATTTGTATGCTATTGTTCAATTATCTATGTAGGCTACCAAAAATTTCATTTCAGCAAATATGAAACAACGAGTAAAATAAAGTATAAACTAGAAAATCTACTGAAAAAATGTAAAATCTTTTGATGTAGTTCAAACAATACTGACTCAAGCTTTAGCGTCACTTTTTCTCACAAATTGGTCTGCCATTTTTCCAAAAATTTTTGAAAAACACTTTTTGTTATAATTTAATTAATTTTACACTTGTTATTTTCTTTCCATAATTATAATTTTAAAAAATATGTTAATGTGTAGTAAAGTATGTATTTGGAATTTTTAGAAACATTTTAGGCATAAATTTACGAAGTTACAGATTGCACACAACAAAAACCTTGAACTAAATGTAATTGTTCTTCCAAGTCATCTTTTTTATATATGTAGGGATTAGCTTCTTTAAAAATAGCCAAAACCAAAAGCAAAGAACGTGATAAACTATAAATTAAAGCATACGTACAAAAGATAGATTGATGCATTGCCGAAGTAGAGCCCATGCCCATATGTAGGAAAAGTGGGCAATGAATCAGTTTTCCAATCTACAAATTACTATCGGTTCATTTTCACCTTCGACAACGTTATTATCTAATTCATTCTTTTCTTGATCTGTGTTTATTAATTGTTTTTTTGTTGTTTTTTAATTGTTTTTATTTTTTTCTAAGTAAACCAGGGATTCCACAATTTTTTACCAAGAAACCACTTTTAGAAATTTTTTTTTATTTTGTACTATATTGTATAAGAATAACCGCTTTATACATATTTAAGTCTTTAGAATCTTTTAAAAGTCGTCCGCCAAATAAAAAATTTTAAAAAATTATAATATACGCAGCTACATTGCACTCTAAATTTAGAAAAACACGGCTTGTCCAACGGCTTTGCTAGTGTTAAAACGAATTGAATACGTCAGAATAATATACTAGAATAATAATATAATAATATATTTAAGAATAATATAAAATAATTGGTATAATCTGAGTTCAACTCTTACGCTCATCATTTATTGTGTCCTTAAGAAAGATACTCTTTTCTTTTGGGAGTATTACTAAGCAGCTCTAAATTACTGTTATAGCAATATAATAATACAGCCACAAGACTGCAATAATTTGATATTTTCGAGAGCCTTCAAAGATAGAAGCGTGGTCGAGTTGTTAGAACGCCGTGATTGTGATTGACATAGTTTCGGTTCAAACCCTACTCACGCCATTCTGTTGAGTCCTAGCGAAAGACATCTTACGTTATTTTCTTCTGTTTGGTGGTTTTGGTAAGCAGTTCTAAATTTTAGTCATATCTCCACAAAACTAAAAAACCAAAATAGAAAACTTCAACCGCCCAACAATATCTTGGCATCTCCAGAAGCAGTTCGGGTTAATTGTTTGCATTACATATTAGCGCCTCCGTCGCTTTCCTGCCAGTCAAAAGGGTAAAAATAAAAAAAAAAATAAAATGAAATAAAAAAATATGATAATTAGAATTTATTGTAAAATTGTATAATGCAAGACAGCAACTTTTTATTCATTTTGATTGTCAGGTTTCAGAAAAAATAGCCTCACAAATAGATATTTTTTAGCTTATTTCATTAAAATAAATATTGATACAACCTTTGAATACCACTCTTAGTCTATAATGCACAGGCTAATTGACTGCGTTGCTTTAAATGTTTAAGTAAGTTTGTGTCTTTGCGCCCAAATATAATAATTTTTCTCGTTTCTTTCTTTTAATATTCGTCATGGTAGAAAATCCTAATTCGCACAAGTATGACGTAGAAAACTGCAGGAGAATACGTAAAGTCTTTTTTGAGATTGATGGATATTCTTTTGTAGTTAAAATCCAAAATGAGTCCAGATGAAGTTTAGTGTGCTTTATTCTAAATGTCCGGTCATTTGAAATATCTGCCGACTCTTTCTTTTCGGTCAAACTGAAAGCCACGTTCAGAGATTCAACGAATGGATTTCTAATCCAACCATACTCTTCAAGCGATATAGAAGAAAAGTATTTATCCAATCCTTTAATTAAAGATTCCGGATGGTTAGGTATCAGTGGCAAAATGTCCATCGTTCTTTAAACTAAAATGGAAAACATTTTACAGTTGCCTCCGAAACATGCTTTTTCCAAATAATCAATTTTCTTTTGAACGCATTAATTTTGTCTACTAAAGTTAGAATTGCAATATTCTCTTTTTTTCCTTGCATACTTATATTCAAATTATTCAGGTGCTGGAAGATGTCAGGTAGCTAGGCCAATTTTGAACACCAACTTTCGTTATTCAAAAATTTCACATATTCAAACTTGTTGCTTGTAAAGAAAACCATTCATTCTTCTCTAAACTCATAAAATCGAGATAGCACTCGTCCTCGAGAGAGCCATCGGACTTCTGTATGAAGTAGAAAAGTGACAGGTTCAGCATCCATGCTTTCGCAAAGTTTAGCAAACTGCTGACATTTCACTGGCCTTGATTTTAAATAGTTGACTATCTTGACCACCATATCAAGTACATCTTTTAGCTCTGGGCCAATAGCTTTGGCAACTAGGGCTTCACGATAAAGAAAGCAGTATGTCGTGAAAATATTTGGTTGAGTTTCCCTTACCAAAATAACAAAACCTTTCACACTTGCAATCATTGAAGGACACCCATCAGTGAATATTCCAACACACTTTTTCTATGTCATGTGCCAGTAATTCAAATATGTGGTAAGTGCATCATATATATCTTGTCCTTTCATTGTTTCGGGCAATTCTCTGCAACATAAAAATTCTTCGACAGTTACATCATTTTCAATAAATCTAATAAAAGCAAGTAGCCGTGATTTTTCACTTATATCAGTGCTTTCATCTACTTGATTAGCAAAAAGATCAGCAGCTTTCAATTTTAACACAACTCTTTTTTCGATATCGACTGACATGTCCGTAATCCGCCTGTTTATTGTGTTGTCAGACAGAGGGATGTTTTTAATTTCAGCAGCATCAGCATTTCCACAAAAAATCTTTGCAATTGTAACACACGCTGGTGATTCAGCGATTGTATGTGGCTTCATCTGCTTGGCTACGATCTCTGCCACAACAAAGCTTGCCTGATTCGCTTTTTGGCTAATGTTGAACTTCCTTTCAAATGCACAAGCCTGTTTTAAAGTGGATTCTTTCAGTCTTTAAAAGTATTCTTTAGTTTTTTTGCCAATTTAGGATGTTTTGATATCAGATGACGCTTCAATTTAATTGGCAGCATTAAACTGTTTGATAACTTCTTACCACAAAGTAAACATAATGGTAAGGGGCAATTCTTACCACCGATAGCAGTATACCCCAAAGCTATACTGTATAATCTGAATCAAATAATCGAGTCTTCTGTTTTCTATCAATATTTGTCACCTTTTCTTTCTTCAAATCCATTTGCAAGCAAAACATATATGTCCCACGGCATTGGTCCACACCATGAAACAATACCAATGGGACAAAATCATCCCAAGAATAAATACCGTTGGGACAAATGTGTCCCAATTTAAAAATAAAAGAAATACAATACGGAATAACAAAAATCTACCTAAGACACATATATGACATAGATTTCCTTGTTTTAAACTAAAATCACTTTAATATGTTCATTATTTAAAATCGGTATTGAAAGGGCAAACCACGCCATTCATCTGTAGCGCCTGGTGCTCTGTGATTGGATAGCGCACGCAGTTTCGTAACCTTGAATAGCGCCGATTCTACCACGTTCTTTTGACGCAGAGATAAGGGAAAGATCTGTAGATCGACAAAAAGCGTACGCCATACGTGACGAAAGCATGCATTGCTTACATTTTGTCTGAGCGACTGTAGACAAGAAAGCAAACAGCGAGATTATTGGCGTTAGGTGGCGAGTATGTTGTAAACTTTTTGTTTGTTGCACTGTACGTCTCAGTGTATGCGTGTCTTTAATTTTCTATTCTGTCGATGGTGCGGATGCCTTGAGAAAACTTCCCTGAGAGATATTGCGGATCCCAAGGGATCCGCGGATTACCTGTTGAAAACCATTGCTCCATGCAATAACGTATTAAAGAAAAAAAAAAAAAAAAACGATTTCAGTGATATTGCCATTATTGCTTTTATTTACAGTATTCTAAAATTTAATTCGAAGCCTAATGAGTCGGTAATCAAAAGTATTGCAAACACAGTTGAAAGAGTGTTCTTTAACGTGAAATCTTGTTTAGTTTGACCTGATATGCAGCAAGAACTACTTGAAGGGTTTGTCGACATCTTTGTACTATGCTGGTATTTTGATTGGCTCAATAATATTTGGAAACTTTTCAGATATGTGAGTGTGATTTATTTAAATCTGTAAGTAAGATGTGATAATATTGTTAATTATTATGCTTCATAACAAAACTTTATGCCAACCAATACACCATTTGACGTTGTTTGTCATAGGGAAAATCATTTCTAGATAATTTTTTTCTGTCAACAAAACAAAATCAACATATGATTCGGACAACAGTTTTATTATGATTTGGTTTCCACATTTTTTAAATTTTTTGTTTTTTTCTCTTATTCAACCACGCAGCGTTATATTTGTTTTCAAAAACCCGTTTAACATCTTGATTATATGTTATATTGTTTACAGTTCTGTTGCTTTGTAATCCTATTTCTGTTCTGTCTTGAATTTTGTAAAAACTACGCAACTTTTTCTATTCTATTTTTATGGCTGAGCTGATAAAAGATGCTGATTCTGATCCTCAACATCAGTTTAGGCTTTCTTAAACTTATTATTATTACTTAAGTAAGCTTGACAAGAGATTAAATTAAAAGTTTTTTATTTAAAAATGACCATAGTAAAGTGTAAAGTTATAATTGCTTTATCAAAAAAACCTATTTTTAAAAAATTTAAAAAAACTTTAAAAGAAATTTTCACTTCATGAAAAAAATTATTAAAAAACTTTGTTTATTAATTGGAGTTAATATAGACAATCTTCTTTTTCTCCTTTCGGTCTTTCCTTTCAGTCAGGAGTGGCCACAGTGTATCATCATTCTCTAAACCTTTTTCTCTTCAACATCCGTCTCCTTTGCACCAACTTCCCCATATCTTCTTTCGTAACATCTAAAAATCTTCCCTTTGGTCTCCCTCTTTTCCTCTTTACCGGTAACTTCATTTCCATCATCTTTCTTCCTACATACTTTTGGTCTCTCCTCATGACATGTCTATACCACCTCAGCCTGCCCTCCCTCATCTTCATTCCTAACCGTTCTACCTTAACGGTACTCCTGATGTACTCGTTTCTAATCTTGTCTTTTCTTATCACTTTCATAGCAAACCTCAACATTTTCATCTCTGCGACTTCCATCTCTTCTACTTGTTTCTTTGTAACTGCCACCGTCTCAAGTCTATACACCATTGCTGGTCTCACCACTGAACTGTACACTTTTCCTTTTACTCTAGCTGGTAACCTCCTGTCGCAGATTACTCCCGATACTCTTCTCCATCCGTTCCATCCTGCATGCACTCTCTTCTTTACCTCCCTCTCACAACTACCACTTTGTTGCACCGTTGATCCCAAATACTTAAATTCCTTTACTCTTGGCACTTTCGTATCCCCCATCTTTACTGTTTCGTCGTCATTTCCTCCATTTATGCACAAATATTTGGTCTTTGACCTACTTATTTTCATCCCTCTTCTTTCCAATGTATACCTCCAGGATTCTAGTCTGTGCTCCACTTCTTTCCTGGTCTCTTCTCAAATCACAATATAATCAGCAAACAGCATCGTCCATAGTGGTTCTCTGCTTACTTCATCCGTTAGCTTGTCCATTATCATTGCAAACAGGAACGGACTTAACGCTGATTTCTGGTGCAGTCCAACCTTAACCTTGAAACTTTCTGTAATTCCTACTGCACATCTCACCACTGGCCCAGATGGCAGGTGCTTTCTCGCACCCTGGGCCGTGAGTAAGTCTGTTCATTGCTGTTTAGATGACAGACCGAAACCGAACCTACCAAAACGAAAGGGTATCTACCCACCGATGTTCAGTGTGGGTCTGCTAGTCGGCAAACGTCCTTTTCAGAACGGGCCAATATCAGGATAAAACTGCCCTTTTCAGGGCACATTGCCAACAAGTTCCGAAGACCCACTATTCTTCAGCTGAACATTGAAGGCCTTATTGCAAGCAGGATGAACATTCTTCATCACCTCGCTATGCAGTCTGAAGCACTCGTCATCCTACTGCAGGAGACCCACTGCACTGATGCAGAGAATTTGGTACTTCCGAACTACCAACTAGCTGGGTCTTCTTTAAGCAGGAAGCATGGCCTTGCCACGCTTGTGCATGAGCGACTGAGATACACGCTTTTGAACCAATCTCCATCGACATCGGAGATCGAGTGGCTGTGTGTGGATGTTGATGGCTATAAAATAGTCAACGTCTACAAGCCACCGCCAACCCGATTGTGAATCCTGAATCTTCCAGTGTTTCTTCACCCCTCTCTTTACGCTGGCGATTTTAACTGTCGTCATGCTGACTGGGGTTACGACGACAACAGTCCGGATGGTGAGTGCTTGGCTGGCTGGGCAAGTATTAATTGTCTTGCCCTCCTATATAATGCCAAGGACGCTGCCAGTTTTTACTCCGGCCGCTGGAACACTGGCACCAATCCAGATCTAGCTTTCGCCAGCGTAGGTCCAAACAGTCGCTTACCGGATAGACGTGTCCTTGAAAAGTACCCCAGGTCACAACATCGACCTTCGCTTATTACACCACCAAGGTTTGCTATGGCAGTGCCAAGCATGCCTGTTAAGCGATGGAACTTCCGCAAGGCCAAATGGAGTCACTACATTGTTTTGACGAATAAATTGGCAAATACTTAGTTGCCGCCTGATTCACTTGATATGGATGCGGCTTACCAGGACTTCTGTAACACCATTAAGAAAGCAGCCAAAAAGAATATCCCACGCGGGTATCAAAATAACTATATTCCGTGTTGGGATGCAGAGTGTGAATCCCTCTATAAAACCTTTCTGCAGTCTCCTCAGGGAGACGACTCGAGCTTGGCTGCTACAGCTCTGCTTGCCAAGCTTGACAGGAAGCGGAGGGATTGATGGTCCAAGCCAGTTCGGAGCATTGACTTCTCACACTCTAGTCGAAAAGTGTGGAGTATTTTGAACAACCTTACTGGTAGGTCACAACACTCTCCTCGTCACTGTCCCGTTTCAGTCGATGCTATTGTATCTCAGATGGTTAGAAATGGGAAATACACGGCTGCTGATCGCAAGTCATCTCGACTTGTCTTTCAAGAAGTGTCTGACCTTTGGAGGGCCACAACACCAGACGCAGTAAATATCTTTGACAATTTTTCACAGAGAGAATTTGCTGCTGCCCTTCAACATTTAAAACCAGAAAATTTTCCGGGACCTGATTCCATCTGCTCAGAGCTTATACTCCATGCCGGAGCTGCTTTGAATCCCTGGTTACGTGACTTCATTTCTTCCTGTTTGCGCCGACTCAAAATTCCCAAGATCTGGAGAAGAGCGCTTGTGGTCGCGATCCCAAAAAACCCGGAAAGCCCATGGGTGACCCAAAGAGTTATCGATCGATATCTCTGCTCTGTGTCTCCTACAAGATCCTCGAGAGGCTTATCTACGCCCGCGTTGAACCATTAGTCGATCCACTGCTCCCTAAAGAGCAGGCTGGGTTTCGGTGCAGGAAGTCAACCGTAGATCAAGTTGTTCTGCTAACCCAAAACATCGAGGATTCTTTTGAGGTTAAAAAGAAAGCCGGTGCCGTATTTGTCGATCTGACAGCTGCCTATGACACTATCTGGCACCGTGGCCTTACCTGTAAGCTGCTGAGACTACTTCCGGATAAGCACATGGTCAAAATGATTATGGAGCTTGTCCGAAATCGAAGTTTCACTCTTACCACCAGTGACAACAAGCAAAGCAGGCTACGCCGTCTTAAAAACGGCGTTCCTCAGGGATCGATCTTGGCTTCCCTCCTATTTAACATCTATACGTACGATCTTCCTTCCATGATTTCCAGAAAGTTTGCTTATGCTAATGATCTAGCATTGTTGCACTCTTTGGATGACGAAACTCGATGCTGGCTTAATAATACCATTGCCAGCATCTGATTTAGGCAGTGCAGCAGTCTGGGGTAGTAAAAGGATGAACCCTCGGCCCCAGTTCTGCTTGTGTCTGACCTGGAGTTGATACCCTTCAAACGATGACGATGACCTCACCACTGTTTCGTTTGGAGTTTATATTGACAATAAAGGAAAGATATGAATAATTTTTGCAAATTATTTGCAGTTTTAAAGACTAGTATTCTATAATCTGTGTACAATCGGCATGTCGTGCTGATTTAAAGACAAACAACTAAATTATAAGATTAAAATCATTCTCAGTTACAACACGTTTCTTTTATGTTTTTTATAAGCTTCTTTTTATAGGTTCTGCTGACACCAAAAGTAATAATTTGCTATTTGCTTGAGATTTATAGATTTTTAGACTAAGTTAGAGATCGAGACTTTTTTATTTTTATTCAGGGTGGGAAGAAAAGTTTGTGCCGTTGTTACAAATATCGTTTCTTTGGGGTTCATGTTTGGAATAGCATTTAGTCAATCAATCGAAGCTTACATTATCTGCAGATTTTTTACGGGAATATTTGGCTTTGGATCTGTTTTTGGCACCTATGTTTACGGTAGATAGATTAGTATCGTAAAAAAATGAAATCATGCGATGTGCTCTTATGGACAACGCTAGGCTGTGATCATTGTCCTTAAGACTTTTGTGCATTATTACAATGTTTTTACCAATAAACGATACCCTCAAAATCCAATCAGTCCCAAATAAGCATAAAGGATTGTTGGTTCATATTTAACATTTGATTATGTACAAATGTTCTGTCCCCATGCCTGTCATAATTTTTTGTTAACAAGGTTTTCAATGCTTGCTTAAAAAGTATTTGTCTAATAACAAATATTTTGACTAATAACGATAATTGACTACTACTCAACCTAGTTCTTTAACCAGTTTTTAAAATTTTTATTTAAATACTCGTAAATTGTTTACTAATATAATTTGACCCAAACAACGCCATGATTTTTGATACTGAGTTGCAAATTTTATTGTAATCTTACTTTCTTTCAAATCAACTTCAGTATACTTCATTTTTAGCAATGAACTCTAATAAATTTTTAGCAATTTCATTTGATTACATAAATTAGCTTGGAAAGTTTCATAAGCAAACGGAAATAAAAATGGCACAAATTGGTCTTCAATTAATGTAAAATCAAAATACATTTTAAGTTCTTTTTAAATGAGTTAAATTGATTTATTTGTAAATGTCCTATGAAAATTGTGATTTGATAGATTGACTGTTCTCAAGTTGTTTAGATTGATAAAAATACAGCAAAATTGAACAATTTTGTTGGCGCCTTGTTGTATTGTTTTGCAAATTCTGGAGATGTTTTAAAACATTATAAACTTATAAAAAAATAACAGTTGCGTGGGTATCAGTTCAATTCAGTTCAGTTCAGTCATTTTTTATTTCCGCCACTTGTTGAACAATATACTAATATTAACATAATTACACTACGAAAAAAGGGACGTGCAATAAAACGAAACAACGTTGAAACGTGTAAAAACTCAATAAATTACACTAGCTAAGAAAACGGCTTGCATGGTTGCATCACCTAGAGATTAACAATTAACACCAAAGCTACGCGACAGGTCTGCTTTACAATAACACCACATTAACTGAAAATTTGTTTTTAATTTGACAGGATTGGTTTGAATGTCTTTTTTGCATAAGCAGTTTCCACATAAAGTGTGTTAATTGGATGTTATTTATCATAGTTTGACTAGAATTAATTTTTGACGTGAGGGGATTTTTTAAAGTAATTGCGCTAGAATAAACACAATGCGTTAAATCTTGTTGTTATTTTGCCTAATTCGTTTTATGTACTTGTTATCAATAGAAAAAAAAAGAGTTTCCTCTATTATTTCTGTTTTAAGCAAGACCACTTTCGCGCACTGGAAAACCTTGCTTGACACAAATAATGAAAAAAAATCAATAAATTTTCATAGTCATGTTAGAGCTTTATTTTTAATTTTCTTATTCTAATTACAACAATAAAAAGAGGCAATTAATAAAAATTTAATCTTTTGTTGCTTCAATTTTTTTCATAAATTTTTTGATCTGTACTAAAATTTTTTATTGAAATAATACAAAAGGCTCTGATACTTTATTGAGTAATATATAAACTTGCTACTAGTGGCGGTTGGAAAGCAAAAAACGAAGAGGTGCTACAATCAAAGGGGCTGTTTTTGGCGGAGGGAGTAAAGTTTAAGAAAAGATACTTTTAATAGGTTTATTAAAAGCACTTTAACAAAAGTAAATTTTTGCGTATTAGAAAAAACTTTTGTAAAAAATAACTTAGTGAAGAGCAAAATAAACAAATAAAAATTTCCAGTTTTCGGCCATGGTGCTTTACTTACTTGACTCACAAATATGTTTAATTTACTCAAAATGTTTAAATGTCCCTTTTGCAAACATTAACATTTTCTATTTTATCAGTCTTCACTTTGCACTAAAAAAGATTTATAATTTGATTCAAACCCAAGTTAAATTTTTTTACCCTTACCAAGTTTTCTTATTTTCAATATAAGAGAAAATTTTCCGCTAATTTGCGAAAGTTTTTGTTTGTTGAGGATATTTTTTTGATGAGTAAAGCTCTTTTTTCTAAATTTTGTTCCCCTAGCTATATTAATGTTATATCCTACGTATCTCTTTTCAAAAAAATTTGCTGACCCTTTATCTAAATCGATATTTTACAAACTTTTTTACATTACATTTTGGTCATCATTATCAGTATCAATTTTAGGGAAAACATAGAAATGTAGCGACAATTTAATAAAATGCTTGTGTCTTGCAAATTTCTAAGGGCTTTATCTTCCCCATCTGCAAAACACAATTTGTGTTATTGCAGAGGGGGCAGATAAAGCCCTTAGAAAGCCCAAAACTAAAAAGCTTTATGCTGAAGAAAGCAAAGCGCTGAATTGGTCACGTCTAGTGATTGAGTAAGCAGCGTTTATTGCAGCTCAAACTATGTTCGGTTTACCAAATAAAGTCTCAATGTATGCGTCATTTTGCATCACTTTACGTGAAATTCGTGAGCTGAATTTAAAACAACTTAAGAAGTCGCCAATTCAAAATTAAAAAAAAATTTCAACAACCCGACAAAATATAAATTTTAAGTAAGAATGGTCAAGTCAATCAACAACAAGTGCCGACGGACCTGTTTCGTCCTTGTTTTTTTTTTTTTTGAATTATATTTTAGAATTATATACACATTAACAATAAGAAAAAAACAATCAGACAATAATATTGTAGGATAATGTACTAGTTGGTTACGATGATCACCTTTCTTTGTCATTGAGAGTTATGGTTTTATGTTTATAAAGAGTGGAAGAGAGTGGAAAATTATGGTAAATAGAAATATTTGTTTAGGGGGATTGAGGCTTTTGGGAGTTTGAAAAAAAAGTATTGTTTGGAGAAGATAGGTTAGGGGGAGTCACTCGATTTTGTCGTCTGGGTTAATTTTTTGGGGAAAAATTTTAAATTTTGTTTTAGTTTTGTAAAGTTCTTCATTTAAAAGAGAGGGAAGAATGGTGGAGGTGTAATGTGGAATATTATTTCTTATTTGGAAGAGAGAGAGACGAATTAGGGAGGCTAATTTAAATATTAATATGTGAGGTGTTCCAGTTGTATTAGTGTAATTGTGGAGAAGTACATTTTTTGTAAACGTGAAGGGTGTTTTTAGAGTTTCCGAGAGATGGGGTTCTAAAGCAGTAGTCAGTTTTACGGTGTGAGGACAATCAAAAAATAAATGATGGGGGTCATCAAGAGACGAGGGGCAAAGTTTACATAAGAGGTCGTTGGGGTTGCGAGGCGTAATTTTATGTTTGCAAAAGAAAGATCCCCGTGTGAATCCTTTATATGCTGTTTTGAAGACAATTTCTTTTTCTAGATTAGAAAAGAGAGAAGGGCAGTGTTTGAAAAGTAGTAGACGGGGCCAGGTGTGTGAAATATTAGTATTTGTTATGGGGAGAGGATTTGAGTCGGGATTAAGGAGGGTTTGATATAAGGATTTGAAGGTAAGATTATTTAGATGTTCTAATGGGATTGGGTTTTTCTGAAAGAGGTTAAGAGTTTTTATCCATAGTTGATTTGGTTTAGGACGGTGGGGTTGAGAATTAGAAAATACTTTAGGTTTTATGGGTATAATTTTAGTTCCAAGGTTATAGATCCCATATTTCATCCAAAAGTGTTTTCGGGGGAAGGGGATTGCAAAATGATGATACGTTTCTATAGATAGGCTATTGAGATTTTGATTCCAATGGAGGGTAGGGTAATGCCACCATTAGATTTAGGTAGGTAAAAAGTTGATCTGTTGATAGGTTCAAAAGGAAAATAGTTCCATAGGAACTTAAAAAGTAGAGAGGTTAGGGATTTGATTTGTTTAGGGGTGGTTAGAATGATTCTGGAAAGAAATAATGTTTTGGGGAGGAAATGTTGATTGATGGAAATAACTTTGGAAAAGAGTGAGTATTTAGGATTGAGGGTAGAAAGAGTAGAATAAGGGAAGGAACGAATAAGTTCATCCCAGTTTTTGGATAGGTCTTGGCTTTGAAAGGAGAAATTAATTCCGAGTATTTTAGAAAATGTAAGGACTTTTCCTTGTGGGAAAGTAAAACAATAGGTTGATAGTAGTTCAGGGGATTGATTCTCAGCCCCGAGTAATGAGAGAATTTTTCGATAATCTCGCGGATTGAAGCAAAGGAGTCAGGGGAAGAGATAAAAAAGGTGAGGTCGTCAGTATAGTGGCTGACTTTGAGAGAGGTGGAGCCAAGGGATATTCCTTAGATTTTAATAGAAGAAAGTATTTTTTGGGTGAGGGTTTCTATGCCAATTAAAAATAGAAGCATGCTAAGTGGACATCCTTGGCGTATGCCACATTTAACTGGAATAGGAGCAGAAATAGTGCCGTTAAGATTAATTTTAGCGGAGAGGTTGGTGAGAAATATTTTGATCCAATTTATAATTGTGGTTGGTATTTGCAGTTTGGAGGCAGTAGCGAGGATGAAGTCATAAGATATGGAATCAAAAGCTTTATAGAAGTCAATTTGTAGGATTGCTAGGGGTTGAGGGAAGTCATTGGTGTAGTTAATGGCTGAAAGGATATTTAGGTGGTTATTGAAGATTTGTCTGTTTGGAAGTCCGCATTGTTGTTCTTGGGAGATAATTGAGTTTAGGATCGGTTTGAGTCTAGTGGCGATTATTGAAGCTAGAATTTTATAGTCGGTGTTTAAGAGGGCGATAGGTCTCCAGTCTTTGACGGTTTTAGGGTTGGGTATTTTGGGGATTAGTTTAATAAGGGAAAGAGATTGGGAGAGTGAGTTTTTTCTGAATGTAAGAGTTATTGAAGGTTTGGCAGAGTATTGGTATGAGTGATTGGAGGGGATTGTATAGAGTTGGGGTAAAGCCATCAAGCCCTGGGGAAGAGTTTTTATTTAAGAGGTTGATAGCATAGCGAATGTCATTATGGGAGATTACGGGGGAAGAGGGAAGTGTTTGGATTATTTCATCGGTGATATTTGAGATTATTTTATTTAAATATTCAGAAGGGTCAGGGGTGTAAATGGAGGATTCCAGAAGTTTTTGAAGAAGGACAGAAAAGGGGAGAAAATATTTGTGTTTGTTTGATTTGGGTAGGTGGGAGATGTGGTATGAGTATCAGGCGGTATAAGGGATTTGGTTTGGGTTAGATTTTTTGTAATAGGGGCTAGGGGTGAGGGGTTGTCAATGCTTGTAAGCGGGGGTATTCTGGATCTGATTTGTGAGCCTGTTTGTTTATTTAAGCGGATTTTTTGTACTTGATGTGTGGTGTGGGCAATGTGTTCATGTTGTTGAAGTTGTTGTGCATGATTTAATTTATTGTTTAATGTGCTTTAAAAGTTTTTTGTATTATTTTGCTGTATTTTGGAGTAATAGATAATTCGGCTTTTAATATTTGTTTTCAGGAGATCCCACCATTGTAGGGGCTGTTGAATAGGGTTAGGAGGGTTGTGAAAGGTTTTGATGTACGGTTGAATATGTTGGTGAATGATTGGGATGGAGAGGATGAAGTCATTAAGTTTCCAATGGGATGATTTAAAGGTTGTTTTGGAGGGAAGTTTTAAAGCAACAATCGGTGCTTTGTTATGATCGGAGAAGGTGATGTTATGGTAAGAAGTTTGGGTAATTTTGATTGTTAGGGAAGAGGAAATGTAAATGCGATCAAGTCTGGATGTAGGTTTGGAGCGAGAGAAGGAGTAGGTTTTTGTGTTAGGGTAGAGAAAACGGTAGGAGTCGATAAGATCAAAATTTGATAACAGTTTTTGGAATAGAATTTTGTCGTTTGTGTTTGATGTAAAGTGTCCTATTCTGTCAATTTGGTTAAGAACTAAATTAAAGTCTCCTGCTATTATTAATTTTCTATTTTTATAGTTTACGTTTTGTAGGTAAGATGTAAGTTTTTGAATGGTTTTAATCCCTTGTGATGTTTGTGTGGATGTTTTGCCTGAAGGAAAGTAGCTGTTTATTAAGGTGTAGTTCGTCTTGTAGAGAGTAAAAGATAGAGATTGGATCTAGTTTTGGAGGATTGTATGATTTGTGATCATTTGTGAGGTAAGTTCTAGGAGTTGAGTGTTAATAAGTGTAAGGGTACCTTGGCGATGAGTAATTTGTGAGGATAAAGATTGATCGACGTTTGGGTATGCTAGGAATTTGTGAGATTGAGAGAAGTGAAAAAGTTGTTGTAGTTGGATTGTGTGTGTTTCTTGTAAGCAGATCAGGTGGATATTGTGGTGAGTAATGTAACGGGTAAGTTGGTCAGTGGATTTGTTGAATCCGTTAGTGTTTGAAGATGTGATTTTTAAATGCATTTATTAATCGGTGGAAGCAAGGATGCGAGAAGGATAGTTTATAGTTAGTAGTTAAGGAAATTTGGTTAAATAGTTTTACGAAGATAAAAGTCAATTTATGTAAATTAGTTATTAAAATTAGTATGTGTAAGGGGTTAGTTTGATACATAATTAAATAGATAGATATAACTCTAAAAAAATTTTTAAAATAGTATAGCAGTAGTAGTTATACAATACAAAAGTTATCAAGTAGAGTTACGATTTGTTCTTTTTTTCTTGTGAGGAGGCTTTCTTCTTTGTTGATTTGAGGATGATGGAAGTGGCGGTAGAAGAAGGAGGGGATGAGTCGATGTTTTGGAGGTTTGCAGGTTCCTTTGAGACTTTGATTTTGAAATGTAGAGTCTCGTCTTTTGGAATATTATCGAAAGATTTTAAAACTTCTTCATTAATGTCTATTGGGGCATTTATAGTTTTAGGGGAATCATTGAGGGTCTTTTCTATATTTGGTTCGTTGGGGCTTAATGGTGGAAAATTTTCATTTGTTTTCTTTAATGTTTTCTTTTTCAGTTTTAGCATGGTGTGTGGATGAAGGAGGGTAGGTGCATTGGTTTTGGGAGTAGAAGAGGTTGCTTTGGCATATGTGGTGTTAGCTTTGGGTTGAAAGGGTTTATGGAATGGTTGTTTTAAGTTTGTTTCCATTTTTTTAGGGCAGTCTTGGATGCAGTGTGAAGTTGCTTTACAGTAGTTGCATCTTTTTTTGGGGGATTTTCCGTCGATGTTTACAATTATGAACCTGTTACGGAATATTATGTTGTCAGGCATGTTTTTTCTTTTGAATTCTTCGATGTATAGATAGATAGAGGTACAGATTGTGTATGAGAGGACATTTCTTCTGCTTTCCAAATTCTTTATGCTTAACTTTTCTCCAAGTTTTTGTGATATCCAGTATGACATCATGGGCGATGTCAAAAGGCATTTGGTAAAGGGTAACGAGTTGACGAAACCCTTGAGCTCTATTTATTTGAATTGAGATATCCTGTTCATCTTTTGTTGTAATTATCTTAGATTCTGCAAAGGTGTCATAGAGGTCGTCCAGGATATTCTTGGGGGTAGATTCCTTAAAAGTCACTTTGTAAATTCTTAACTGAAAAACTTTTTATGATACAATTGTTACGTTAAGACTTGTTTCGACACAAGAGCTTGTTGTTGACCCCGCTGAAAAAGTTGAAAACTTAAACAGCTGGCACAACTTTTTGCTTGTGATTTTTACACCTCAAACAGCCAGTTGTGGATTAAAATTAAAATTTAATAAAAAAAGTCAGAAAAAAATTATTACAATTATTGATTTTTAAACCTTTCCTTTCATGTGTATCTAAAAGTGCTGCACAGATGTTTTGGTGGTTCTGCAGCTCTACAGCTCCTGTCACTGCTTGCTACGTTTAGAGTGCATTTGAGCTTACATGTACATGTCATAACTTTTTTATCCCAAAAACAAATATTTAATTAAAAACTATAAAGTAATAATCAAATAATTTTTTAAACCTCTATTTTCTTTATTTTATAGAGGTGAAATGTGTTCAACGATCAAAATTATGAAGTTACATTTTTTGTGTGTAATCATAAGATTCGTTATGATTTACAATTCTTTTTATTAGCTCATTGCTTTTTCTTGATTAAAGCAAAATGAGATTTTGTACTTTGAAAAAACTTAAGAAGTGCGTTGAAAAAATTTAAGGGGGCTAAGGTATTAAATTGTCTATTTTTAGCTACTTCTTCTTTGCTAGCTTCAAAATTACTTTTTGTTCAATTAAATTTTGCCCTTCTCGATTTGAAGCAAAGATTTTTAAAGTTCCTGTCAAAGTGTAGTAAACATTTTTTGATTATTTCTTCACCTTCCATGAAAAAAAAGATTTTCATCTTTCAATTAAACAAAACGTATTTTTGTTCTTGATTTTGCTTTTGAAAACAGGACTATATTTGTTCGAACTGCTATAAAAGCCTGATTTCATGCCTGTTTTTGTGTCCAGGGTTTCGCATGTATTCTAATTTTCTAGAAAATCTTATTTAAAATTTTAAAAAATTGCAAATTTACATAACTTGGCTTCATAGCTCCTAAAAAGTAAAGTTTTTATGCCATTTTTTTATGTTTGGGGTTTTCTATAGAGTCATTCACCCAGCCTAAAACCTAATCTTGTTTTATAAATAAAGACAATAAGCTTTACGGATTATGAGTAAAAGATATCTTCTCAACAGAGTGCCAATGTGATTTGCTATATGTAAAAATTTATGATCAGGCGTTTGTTTGTATTTACAGCTGTGGAAGTAGTAGGAATCAAATGGAGGACATTTGTCGGAGTGGGTTATCAAATATTCTTTGCGATTGGATACATGGTGTTGGGTGGGATAGCTTTTCGGTGGAGAAATTGGCATGAAATTACGGTTAGAACTTAATTGAAGAAGTTCAATTATTAACCTTAACATCGAGGGGTATCTTATTTTGAAAAACGCATTTTTCAAAGGTTAAACAAAAAGTTATTGAAGCAAAATTTAGGAAGTCTTTAAATCTTTCAAAAATATGTTGTTTACATCAGGTTCGAGTATTTGTGGTTGCGGTGTTTTTCCAAAAAAATTGGCTTTGGTCTCACTTTACCCTTGAGTGTCGTTCACTACTCGTTTAAAAAGGGTGTATTTCTCTTGGCGGCAGAAGAACGTTTACAAGTTTTTGTTTTTTAAATCAAATCGATTTGTTTCTTTGTTGCAAAGAAAACACAACCAATATTCATTTTATGTGCAAAATCTGCTTGAAGTAATAGTGCTTGATACGAACTAAGAATCCAATCTTGTCTTATAATGTAAAAAAACAACTAATTTTACTTTGTTTTTACAATCGTTCTGGTGGCTAGCAAAACATCATCAAACAGTAAAAAAATCAGTTGATACATTATATATAAGCTTTACAGTTTAGTTAGCAGACCTTTATAAGCTGGGGTATCTTACTGCTTATCCACATAACAACTGACATGGTCGTTTGGATCATGGGGCTTCCTTGAAACCACAGTATTACTATTACTATCAATATTACTATCACCACTGAAAAACAGTGTCCCTTGGAGATCCATCCTGGCAATACTCTTATATAAGATCTACTCATACAACCCTCCCAGAAAAATCTATCAAAATGTTTCTATATGCTGTAATTTGATGATTTTATACTCTGAAAAAACTGAAAGAAACTAGGGAAGTTATTAATGAGCAGGACATAGAAACTTTATCCTCTTCCTTCTAAAATAGAAGACTAAAACTCTATGTAATTGGAAACTGAAACTCTACATAATTGGAAACTGATACTTTATGTAAACTATTGGTTACCTCGGCCTTCCATCTTTACACCAAGGAGGCAAAATTTTATCTCAACATTACTGTTTAGGAACGATCTCTGCCCTGCAATTTCGAATCAACTTACCTCAGAATCAAGTTAAGTAGGACACTCATATTTTATGGGGAGCTTGAGTAACTACTAAAAAAATAACTACAGGCATTAGGCTACTGCGATAACAAGTTATATCAGGGTGGTCCAAGTTCATCACTCTTGCAAACCACCTTTCAAAATTGTTCGAGCTTGCTGGCCTGAACCGGCTAAAAATTGTTTAAAATCGTGTTCTCTGAAAAAAAAGATCTTCACTTGGAATCGGTCTCGAATTTTCCCTATTTTCGTCCCAAAATCATGGTGTTCTCTAAAAAAAAAGTCTTCACTTCGATTTGATCTCATTTTTTGCTATTTTTCTCCCAAAATCATGGTGATCTCTAAAGAAACATATACAGCAAAATGAAACTATATGCGGTATTTTCAAGGTGGGGCCCCTAAAAAAGGATAAGCCCGAGGCAACTGCCTCATTCGCCTCACCCAATATCCACCACTGAGATGGCAACCCTAGACTCTGTCCCAAAAGCTCCCCATGCCTTGTTATAGAAGGTTGCCGCTGCCAGCGATCGGCAAGGCTTGAATTGTGTGAAATTGTTCAGTGCGAAATTGAAATTGTTCAAATTGTTCACAGAAAATTACGTCGCGGGCCACATATGGCCATATGGCCGCGGTTTAAATCACCCTGAATTAGATCATGTTGAGGTGCAGGTGCAACAGCATTTTGCGCAACTATCCTGGGATTGGTCATTTTCCGTAAGTACTGATTACCAATGTTGTCTTGCAGTGCTTTTCATCATTTTACATCGGATCTCTTTCAACATGTTAAAGATACAAAAGATGCTTGTATGTCAAAACGCAATCTTGCATTTTTTTGTGAGTTTGTTGGATTTAAATTCTATAAAAAATATTGTGGTCTTGTTTTCGAACCTTTAGGTCTTGAAATTTGGCCTTAAAAATTATTCGTTCTTGCTCTCGGTCTCAAACCTCGTGGTCTCGACTACATCGTTGATATCTAACATATGATTTGTCAGTTAGTAGCACATTAAAGAATAAAACTTGCCTCATTAGGTTTATAGCTATGATTAATATAAAGAGATAACTAACTATGACATGCAGACATTCAAGTATAAAAAAGAACATTTCTAATACTTAAATTTTTTTAAAATTATTTATTAAGCAATATTACGCTATAAAAAATATTTTGCAAACTTTAAAAATATCAATAAGTTTACCAAGCAATTTTTATAATTTTTGAAAAATTTATAAAGTTGTTTTCATTGATTTGCAAATATTCTTTTCGAATTTGCCGTTTCGAAGCAACATGCACTCCTTTTTAAATCAATTTTTTTCAAGTTAAAATAAAACAGTTTTCTTTTCAACTTAATTGAGTGAGGACTAAAACAGTTTCTTTATTTGATCCAGTAGTTCCCAACCTTGTTCCACTTGCGAAACATTTTAGGACTTTTTTAAAATTTCTTGATTTTCGTCCTTAAAAAAATAGTGTTCTTTAAAAAAAAATTCTTCACTTTAAATCTGTCTCGAATTTCTTGATTTTCGTCCCTAGAAAGTTGTATTCTCTAAAAAAAGGTCGCAGATCAATACACTAATGTTTTTTAAAAAATTTTTCAGGTTATTTAAAAATCTATCGCGGCACATTACTTTGCCGTAGTACAAAGGTTGAGAAACACTGATTTAATTAGTTCAAAATTCCTGTATCCTGCATTGAACAAAATTACCGTAAATAAACTATTAAGTTATTGGAAAATATGATTTTAAACTGTGAAAACTGTTAATTACATAAAAAAGTAAAAATATTTTTAATTTTTTAGATAACTGCTTAGTTTGGTGGTCAGTCTACCTGAGTTTTATCTGTCTTGTCTGTCTTGTCTGTGCTGTTTGGAAAGACACTTTTCCGCAATTTTTCAATCGAGTCACGTTTTTATTTAAACAATAGTGACTCCGCCTGGACTAGAAAGCATGATACGAACCAACAATACGGCCATATGAGACCACAATGCGCCATTAAATTGGTTCACTGGCAATGCAATGATTCAAGTGAATTAAGCATAACGTTAACACAAAAGACTTGTGGGCCGCAGGTTGGGCAGCCATGGTTTAACATATAGTATTAAACAATAGGTTTCTTGTAATTTTAACTTTTTTACACTTTAAGATTGAACCTTTTTGCAGTTGGTTGGAGCCATTCTTACCATTCCTCTTTTGATCTTTATTTTAATTGTTCCTGAATCACCGAGATGGTTGTTTACAAAAAACAAAGAAGAACAAGGAAAAAAAGTGGTTGAAAAGATGGCTCGACTAAACAAAGTTGACATTACCGAGAAAACCTGGAACGATGCCAGAAAAGCTGGTGAAACAGCAGATAAAGTAAAAAAAGTTTAGCGTCGATATAATTAAGCAAATAATTTCAAGTTCATATTACGTATATAACTTAAGGGTGTGTTTTTTTCCTTTTTTTACTCTTACGTAAAGCGGAAAAATGTTGAATAAAAAGATGTCAGAATAGTTTTGAAAAATTGAAAGTTAAAAATAAAATTTAATAAAAGTTTTTCTATTTTTTCAGAACACTTTGACAAAAATGAAAAAGCATTCAACATTGGATTTATTTCGAACAAAATCTACAGCAATTATTACATTAAAAGTTGCTTTTGTTTGGTATAATGTCCCAATTTTTGTAGATTATTTTAATTTAGGTTATTTTTGGAAGTACGCAAATGGAACAATAACTAAAATAATAAATAAATAGAAAAGTTAAAGCACTATATACTCTTTCGCAGCAATATCTCGGTTGCGCAATCTTAATAATTCATTAACAATCAAATTCAGTCTTTCTCAACTTTTTTGTGGCCATGCACCACCTAATCACTTTTAAAATTCTGATGTCCCCCAATTGGTCATAGCTGTAAGTGCCAAAAGAATTTATGAGAGACAATGCAGTTTGCCCAAATCACGAACTTGCAGCATTGCATTAACGGTCAAGACTAAAAAAAGATCATCACTTTGAAACTGTCTCTGATTTTTTCATTTTTGTCTTAAAAGATGTGTGAACACTGAAATACAGGTCTTCTACAAAAAATTCTGCTCGTGGTCTTTTTGTATTTTTCCAACAAAATTGTTTCCTAATGTCTTAAATCTTAATGCCCCACCAAAATTTTGCCAGGTCCCACGTTGAGAACCACTGATATAATTCTTTGTCCTAAGTGTAATTTAATTTATGTTTACCCACAAACTTTATTTTCTTGTTCAGAGTGATTAGTTTAGTGTTCAAGTTACGCTTCGATTTATTTTTCTTTATTTGTTAACGAAAGGTTTTTGCTTTTTAAAGAAAACTTTGACTTATTTATTTTAAGCCATTTTATGTTAAAACAATTATTTAGGTTTGTGAACAGTATTGTGTATTACGGAGTTTCTTTAAATGCTGGAGCTCTTGCAGGAGATTTATTTATTAACAACACATTAAGTGAGTACATAAATGAACACTGTCATTTTTTATAAGTCTTTTAACAGAGACTATTAGCATTTTTAGCAAATTCAAATTAAAGATTTTATTTAACTGGTCAAATTTTTGAAAATACTAAAAAGATGTACAAAGAAAAGATATACAAATTCAAAAAAAAGCAAATACTAAAAAGATATACAAAGAAAAGAAGCGTAAGGCAAAGAAGGCAGTTGCAATGGCAAAGGGACGTGCGTATGACGATTTTTATGCTAGATTGGAAACAAAAGAAGGTGAAAAGGAGTTGTACAGATTGGCTAGGCAGAGAGACAGAGCAGGGAAAGATGTACAGCACGTGAGGGTTACAGTATAAAGGATGAAAACGGTAATGTAATGGTAAATTAGGAGGCAGTGTTAAAGAGATGGAATGAGTACTTTGAGAAACTGTCGGCTGTGTGGTCGAGTGGTTAAAGCACCGGGCTGATGATCAACATGGTTTCGGTTCAAAACCAACTTGCGCCATTTTGTTGTGTTCCTGGAAAAGACACTTTACGGCACTTTCCCCTGCTTCGTGGTCTTGGCAAGCAGTTCTAAATTACAGTAATATCTCTACTAAATTACTAGCGGACAGCGATATCTTGGCATCTCCGGAAGCAGGTCGGGGTAGTTCCTTGCTCTATGTATTAGCACCTCCGTCGCTTTCCTGCAAGTTAGGAGGATAAATATAGAGATAAAAATAAAAAAAATAAAAAATAAAAAATAAACTGATGAACAAGAAAAATAACAGAGACCCTAGGACAGAGGAAGCAGAAGTGGTTAATGAAGAGGTAAATTGCGTCAGTAGAGAAGAAGTGAAGAATGCACTAAGAAGGATGAAAAAAGCTAAAGCGGTTGGGCTAGATGAGTTTCCAGTAGAAGTTTGGAAATGCATGGGAGAGATGGGGATAAAGTTTTTGACCAGACTGTTCAACAGACTATTAATGGGTGAACGAATACCAGAAGAATGGAGAAGAAGTGTACTTATCCCAATCTGTAAAAACAAAGGGGATGCACAGTGCTGTGGAAACTACAAAGGAATAAAGCTAATGAGCCGTAGAATGAAGGTGCGGGAAAGAATTATTGAAGCCAGGTTAAGGGATAGAGTAGAGATTAGCAAACAGCAATATGGTCGTCGTCGTCGTCGTTTGAAGGGCATCCACTCCAGGCCAAATACAAACAGGACTGGGGCCGACGGTTTATCCTTTTACTACCCCAGACCGCTGCACCGCCTGGATCAGATGCTGGCAGTGATGTCATTAAGCCAGCATCGAGTTTCGTCATCCAAAACCTATGTATAGGGCAAGCTGTTAGTACATGGTCTGCGGTTTGCTCAGAGGCGCCACACTCGCAATTCGGTGAAGGAGCGAGACCCCATTTTTGCATGGACAAATGGAATCGCCCAACACCAGTCCGCAGGCGGTTGAGCAGGCAGTCAATATGGTTATGCCAGGAAAGGGAACCACCGATGCCATGTTTGCCTTAAGAATGTTGATGGAAAAGTACAGGGAAGGTCAAAGAGAGCTACATGGTGTATTCGTGAGGTGTGCAGTAGGAACTACAGAAATTTGTACAGGTGAGGTGTGCAGTAGGAACTACAGAAAGTTTCAAGATTAAGGTTGGACTGCACCAGGGATCAGCGTTAAGTCCGCTCCTGTTTACAATGATAATGGACAGGCTAACGGATAAAATAAGGAAAGAACCACCATGGACGATGCTGTTTGCTGATGATATTGTGATTTGAGAAGAGACCAGGAAAGAAGTAGAGCACAGACTAGAATCCTGGAGGTATACATTGGAAAGAAGAGGGATAAAAATAAGTAGGTCAAAGACCAAATATTTGTGCATAAATGGAGGAAATGACGACGAAACAGTAAAGATGGAGGATACGAAAGTGCCAAGAGTAAAGGAATTTAAGTATTTGGGATCAACGGTGCAACAAAGTGGTAGTTGTGAGAGGGAGGTAAAGAAGAGAGTGCATGCAGGATGGAACGGATGGAGAAGAGTATCGGGAGTAATCTGCGGCAGGAGGTTACCAGCTAGAGTAAAAGGAAAAGTGTACAGTTCAGCGGTGAGACCAGCAATGGTGTATGGACTTGAGACAGTAGCAGTCACAAAAAAACAAGTGGAAGAGATGGAAGTCGCAGAGATGAAAATGTTGAGGTTTGCTATGGGAGTGACGAGAAAAAACAAGATTAGAAACGAGTACATCAGGAGTACCGTTAAGGTAGAACGGTTAGGAATGAAGATGAGGGAGGGCAGGCCGAGGTGGTATGGACATGTCATGAGGAGAGACCAAAAGTATGTAGGAAGAAAGATGATGGAAATGGATTTACCCGGAAAGAGGAGAAGAGGGAGACCAAAGAGAAGATTTTTAGATGTAGTGAAAGAAGATATGGGGAAGTTGGTGCAAAGGAGACGGATGTTGAAGAGAGAAAGATTTGGAGAATGATGATACACTGTGGCTAACCCTCATTGAAGGGAAAGGCCGAAAGAAGAAGAAGAAGATTTAACTGGTCAAATTGCGATTTATATATTAGATAATATTGGGTTGAGGAATATGTTCGTAGCGTTTTTATCTTTTCTTTTATCTTAAAATAATTTTTTACTACTTGGCAAAATGTATATTGTATATTCATTCGATAAAGCTCTTTCTACTGTAAAAAACTATGCTGATCTTTTTTTTGAGTATTTTGAGATTTTATTATTTGTGAGGCTTACATATGGAATATCCTGGGGGTAAAAAGCAACATTTTTGACATCTGCTATTCTTCGCTTTTCATCGAGGCCAAAAAGCTGCTGAAGCAACCCGGGACATTTGCATGGTATACGGGGAAGGTGTCAAAGGCGAATCTACGGCAAGAAAATGGTTTGCAAAGTTCAAAAATGGCAATTTTGACATCGACGACACGCCCCGCAGCGGAAGATCTTCTGAATTTGACGAATACCATCTCAAAGCACTTTTGAAGGAGGAAAGTCGCCAAACAAATCATGAATTGGCCGAAAAAAATGAACTGCAATCAAAAAATGATTCTCAATCATCTTCATTCAATGGAATTTGCCGAAAAATCGGGAGTCTGGGTGCCTCATGAGCTTAGCGAAAACAACAAGGAAAATCGCCTTCAAATTGCTTTTCAACATCTCGCCCGCCATGAAGCAACACGCGGTCACAAACAGCGCTTTTTGTACCGAATCGTCACGGGAGATGAGAAATGGTGCCTATATATAAATATGAAGCAAAGAAAGGAATGGGTGGCTCCTGGAGATACGCCAAAGCCGAGAGTTAAGCCTGACCTCCATCCAAGGAAGACCATGATCTGCGTTTGGTGGGACTGGGAGGGCATGGTGCACTGGGAAATGCTCGAAAGGAATGCCACGGTCAACAAGGAGCTCTACATAGCCCAGCTACATTGCGTGAATGAGGCTATTCGACTGAAAAGACCTCATCGACAAAGCCAAACTACACTTCTTCACGACAACGCCAGGCCTCATGTTGCACAAGTCGTCAAACCCGCACTCCAAGAGCTCGAATGGGAGGTCCTTCAGCATCCGCCGTATTCTCCGGACCTTGCACCCACGGATTACTATCTTTTTCGCTCTTTGTCGAACCATATGAGGGGCGTTACCTTCGACAATGAAGAGGACCTTAAAAACTAGCTCAACAAATTTTTGGATACCAGACCCGGGGATTTTTGGCGGAACGGCATCGGCAAATTGGTCGAGAGGTGGGAGGAGGTCGTAAACAGCAACGGAGAATACATGATTTATTAATTTATAACCATAACTTTTCATTTTTGTTTTAAATAAAAATCTTTGATAAAAACGCTACGAACTTATTCCTCAACCTAATAAAATCAGTCAAAGTTCAGTGGGTCAAAAGTTTAATATAGAAATTAAAAACTATAATCTAATTAATTCAAAACAAAAATCGATTTCGACCTATAAAGGTCATCACCAGTTTCTTATTCAAACAGAATCAAATAGAATTTTTAATTTCTGTCAATGTTTTTATTTTTACCTGATCATTAGGGCAATTTTTTGTCATTAAAGTTATATTTTTTTTAGAAGGTCTGTTTTTTATGAAATACCCAAAAATTCAATCAAAACTTTCGTACGATGTTTGATAACGGAGTTAAAAAGTCATATTAAAGTCATATTTTACACCATAAGTCATAAAAAATATTTTTTGTCATAAAAGTCATAAATTTAGTCATTGCTCCCATATTCAGTAGGATATTCATGGTGCAAAGACAGAACGTTAGATTAACAACGATTGCAAAGCTTTGCTATCTCCATTATTGTTATGACTCTGTGACGCCATAGTTATCTTGCTCAAAAATATCGAATTAATTAATTTATTTCCTTGTATAAGTTCTAACGAATCAGTAGTTTGCAAGTTGGAATTTTAGTCTCAAGCACAGATATTGCTCTTTTGCTACAACACCATCAACTGTCGAAAGAGTCGTAATGCTTTTGAAACTCGTAAAAGCGCTAGGCTAGAAGTCACAAGTTAGAAAATAAATTATGTCGTCATAACCACAAGCAAAAGAAAATTATTTTAACACGTGCGTGTTCCTTAACGCATTTTAGCTTATTTAGCAAGCGTATGAATTAGCAAGTGTTCCTTAACAGCAAGTTTTAGCAAACAGTATGGGAAAAACTGCAGAATCAAAAGTAGTAAAAACAAAAAGGTATGTAAAGCAATATCCCCAAGAATTTTCTTGCAATCCCGAGAATGATCTTTATTGTCAGCTTTGTGCCACCATCGTCAGATGTGACAAGCGCTTTCACGTGGAACAACATCGACAATCGGCAAAACACCAAAAGAAAATTGCACCGGCAAAAAAGACCTTAAACAAACAGTCTTTTGTCCCCATTTGCCAACGGGATTTTACAAAAAAGGTTGTAACGGCATTCTTAGAGGTTGACATCCCACTTTATAAGCTTCAGCATGCCAGTATTAAAAAGCTATTAAACTCAGAGTTGGGGAAGCATTGCCCTTCTGAATCAGCATGTCGAAGCCATGTTAAGGAATTGGCTGCTAAAGAAACTGAACGCCTTAAGGAATTGTTTGCTGCAAAAGCATTGTTTTTGGTCGTAGATGAGGCTGAGGTATCTGGTCAAAAGTATGTCAATATTTTAACAGGGCTGATGGAGGAACCTGAAAAAACATACTTAGTCAACTGCAAACCATTAAATGGCAACTCCAATAGCTCCAATATTTGTACAATTGTTGACGACACCCTCAAGAACATGAATATTGCTCGTGAGAAGTTTTTGCTGCTACTCAGTGATGCCGCAAGGTACATGATAAAAGCAGCTGAAACATTAAAAATCCTGTATCCACGCCTGCTCCATGTTACTTGCATCGCACATTTGCTGCATAATTGTGCTGAGCATATACGTGCACATTTTAAAGCTGCAGACAATTTGAAATCGTCTATAAAAGCAGCAACCATAAAAAACAAAGACCGACATGCTTTGTTCACCGCAGCTGGTTTGCCGGCACCACCACAACCTGTTTTGACTCGTTGGGCCACGTGGCTGGAGGCATCTTTCTACTACGCAGAAAACTTCCAAATTATCAAAAACATTGTTGACAATTTTGAAGATGGTGGAAAACTGGTTGAGCGGGCAAAGGAAGCCATAGCAGAACCTGCAGTTTTCGTCGAATTAAGGCAAATCTATGGTAACTACCGAGATATTGCCATCCTAATCAAGGGAATTACCAATTCATCGAATACAATTGTTGCTGCTTCGGAAGCCATTCAAAATCTCCACTTTGGTGACGACCCATGTGAGATAAAAAATTATGTTCAAAGTCGTCTAGCTAGAGGTAGCGACTTCCTTAAAATTGCCGCCGGTAGTGGTGCACATCTACCAGATCATTCTCCTGCTGAGGTAGCGCTGCTTCAAAGAGCACAGCCAACTTCGGCTTCTGTGGAACGCTCTTTCTCTATACTGAAAAAAATGCTATGTCCTGGACGCAATTTTGACAAAGGCAATGTCCATTCGTACTTGATTATGCGGTTCAACTGTTCGAAATAAATGATAATGAGTTCAATACTCTGACTCGGCTGCATAGTTTTTAAGAACCAGACAGAAAAAATTAGGTCATATTTAAAGTCATATTTTAGGAAATATTAAGTCATATTTTAGGAAAAATTAGGTCATAAAAAAATTGCCCTACTGATCATAGAAGCATTGTTTAGGTTGGACGTTGCATTTTTTACCTGTTATTTTTTAAAATCTATTTTGGCTTTCCTGATATAATTTTCCAATTAAACAAAAAAAGATGATCTCTAGCATTGTTAATACTGGTAGAAACTTTATATTATTGAAACTTATAAAAATTTAACAAAATTAAAGAAAAATTTGCAATTGTACCAAAAAGTTTTGATGAAATGTTTTACAAATAGGACAGGTAAAAAATCACTAGACCAGGCATAAGCAGTAAAAATAAACTTTATAGTGTAGATAATAAAAACACATAATGCTGTATAATACTTAATACTTAAGTTTAGGCTATATAATAAAGAAAAAAATAAACTGATGCAGTTTTTAACAATCCGAGAGAGAGGCACCAAATAGATTTAAATACTTTGATATTTTAAGTAATCAAAACTTTTTTATGTTTAGGTTTTTTATCTGGTTTTGTGACAAAGGTGGAAATCTAAAGTTTCCAAAAAAACAAAGAAAAGAATATTGCCAAAATCCTAAAAACTCAGATTTAGCATATTTTTTAATAGTGGACCCAACAAAAAACAAAATAAACATTGTATTGAAGCAGCTTGAAATCTAAGCAAAACTCGATTTTGGCTATATACCTGAAACTTTTTTTACGAGTATCTGAAAAGCCATCTTAAAAAAGGTTGAAAAAATGAGTAGAAAAGACTTAAATAAAAAAAGATTTGAATTTTTTGTATTTATATTTGCTATTCATTGACATAATTAGTCGTTATTTGCTAAAATCACAAAGCAAATGCAGCAAAATTAAACAAAAAATTTATAAAAGCAAATGTTTTATAAAAAAATAAGCAATTTCAAAAAAATTTATTTGCAAAATAAGCTAAAAATTGACATATTTCAGAAAAAAATTTTATTTCACAAAAACTTCATTTAATATATCTACTGGAGCAAACATTAAATCTATTTTTGTAAAAAAATTTTGTCAAAGCTTATTATTTTTTAATCGATGAACGGTGTAGATAAAAAATCTTATAAAACTAAAAATACCTTAATCAATGCTTTGTAAACGTGTTCTCATGTTTGTTTTTTCTGCTTTTTTTTGTTACACTGCTGACAATCGCAATTTCGTGTATGTGTTTTTACTGCAGACGGAGTGTTTGAAATTGCGTCTTATGTATTTTGTATCTTTTTGACGGATAGAGTTGGTCGAAGAATTCTTCTGGTTTTTTTGTTGTTGCTTGCTGGTGTTGGATTAATCATTAGTGCTATAATAAATGTTTATGCTAGAGAAAGTCAAGGTTTGTATAGTTTCTAGTAAAATCTATGTATTTCAATTTTAAAAAACAAAATTGGAATAGAAATTTTATAGCTTTTTTGTCTTAATTGAAAAAGCGTCTTGCCTGCCAAATTACTTGCTATAGACAAGTTACAACTTTGAAATTAATTTTTTCAAAATATAAATATTTTTCTTTTTTCTAAACCTATTTTGCTTCTGATGACCATTATCTCAAAAAGCTTTTGTAAAATTTACCAGTAATTCATTTAAAATCAGATATTTATTTTGTAAATATTGTCAAATCTATATTTCTGAAAGTAGCTTTGGCGCTCAAAATATTCTTATTAAAAGAATCGCCCACGTCAGATATTGTTCGTGAAACTATAGCCACCAATTGATTAAACTAATTTAAAAAAATAGGCCTAATACAAAAATAAAATAAGAATTTATTGTAAATTAAGCGGTTCAAAATTAGATCATACAGAAAGTGATTTTGTTATATGTTCATCATTAATTTATGCTCCTGACTACTAGAAAAACGTTGAAAGCGTTATCCTTAGGGTAGCCGTCCAGCGATCATCCCGACCTGGTTCCGTATACATCAAACTATTGCTCTTCAGTTTGAATTGTTTTATTCTGTTTTTTTAGTTTTGTATAGAGATTAGTAAGTGAAATTTAGAGCCCCCTCCTAAGACTGCCAAGCGAAAAGGAAACGTAAAGCGCCTTTTGCAAGGAAACAACAGGTTTTGTATCGCATGCATACTCCTTCAAAACGGTTCTAACCACTCGAACATGTTGGTAAAAAAACTTACCTTTTAAAAAACACAGGTTTTACAAGGAAGTCATCTCTAACTTTTTTCATGTTTAGGTTGAAACCTAAATTTATATAAGATCAGCCTATCTTGATTTTTATTGACAATTAAGTTAAAATAATTGTTTATGATGTTGCTAAATATTGGAAATCTAAGACTTTTTTTATCAATTTCTATCTTTTGATTTTGATCTATCATAACAAAAACGCAAAGCACAACATATAGTTATAAACAGCACAACATTAGGCCTAATATTATTTTTAACGCTACTATTTGAATATTTTTGAAATGCAGATGCTAATACCAATAAGACATGAAGCAAAACATTTTGCAAATGGTCATCAGTAAATTGTATTTTCAACTTACTCTTGCAGAGTTATATTGACAGAAATAGTTTTGTTTTTCATATTGATAAATATTGCTAAAAACTGAAGCCATTTTTTGGCATTGTTGAACCAAGCTTGGATAATATTTTTATTAGAAATATTTTCTGTAAAGTCCAAAAAAGATTCACCTCCTTTTAAAGCTTTGGTTTAATACGTTATTGCTCTGCAGCAGCCTGAAACAGAAAGATATTTTTGTGGAACTTCTGAGTTCATAAGCCAAGAATTTGTAGTGAAGTCTAAATGCGACAGTTTGTCTTGATGCAAAAATTATTGACGCCAAGCGTTTCTACTTTTTCAAGGGCAAATAATTAAAGTTAAACATTTGGTTTAACAAACATTTCTATCCAAAAACTATTGACATTAAGATTATTTTTTACGCTAGAACTAAGGGAACAAATTTAATTTATAATTTTTTAAATTTTATATTCGATTGAATAATAGTTGGAATAGTTTTTTTTTTAATACTTTTGCCATTAAATCTTAGGAAAAAGTTTAAAAAGCACTAATCCAAAAGGGCAATTTTTCAGTTTTCAAATACAACTAATTTTAGAAACACAAAAGATATCTTTTAGCAGCAATAGAATAGAAAGCTTTTAGTTAAACCCTATAAAGAATTATAGATAACTGGTTAATAGAACTGGTTAAAAGAATTATAGATAACTGATTATAGCACTAAGATAGAAATATCCAACTTGGGGCCCACTTAAAGTTTTTATGCAATCCACTGCCTACTCAATTTTTTCTAATTATATTTTGTTAACCGTATCGAATCTGATTGCAATGCTGTCATAGTATCGTATAGGGAAGCAAAGTTAATACGTCAGTTGATTGCTGCGTCGAGTGACGTCCAATGAACTGATCTATAAAAATTTTTAGGAAAAGAGTTTATCATAAAGACGCTTGCTCGCTATCATAAAGACGCACGACAAAATCTATGCTCATCAAATTGATTTCTTTTTTAGTATACTTTAATTACTTATTTTATTATTTATTTATTATTATTATATAGTACTTATTTTCAGCACTTGTAACGCTTAGTGTTGTGTTTGCGTTTGTGGCTAAGTTTGGAATTTCGGGATCATTTGCACTTATTTACAATGTAACATCAGAGTTATATCCAACAGTTATCAGGTAAATTTTCAATAGTGTAACACACTAAAAAAACTAAACTTAATATTGAATTAGATTGCTTAGTCAATTAAAGCGGCTAAGTTCAGCAGTATTTTTAGGTTTTCCAGTTATTCTTTACCATAGCCTTTTTACAAATAAAAATATAATCAATGCATTAAAAAAGAAATGATAAATTTCTTGAAGGTTGCTTTAAGTTTCTTCCAACATTTTTTTTTGAAAAATAGGATGAACAGATGTGATATTAATTTTCTGAAAAATGACCATAAATTAACATTTTATATTTTCTACAAGGAGCAACGGAGTAGCCGTGGGATCAGTGGCTGCGAGAGTCGGAGGAATTATTGCTCCTTTCCTAATTGAACTTCAAGATTATGTTGCTTGGCTTCCGAATATTATACTTGGCGTTTTTAGTAAGAAATAAAATCAATTCTTTATAGAAAAATTATTATTTTCTAAAAGTTTAAAATGTTTTGTAAGTTATGTTACCGTAAGCAAAAAAATCAAATTTTTTCTTTTTTTCTATTTTTTTATTTTATCTCTCTATTTATCCTATGACTTGCAAGAAAGCAACAGAGGTGCTACACATAGGGCCTGTGGAGTACCAAAATTTTTTAAAAGGGAGATCATACAACCAAAATCAATTATAATTAGTGGAAAAATTGTAGTTAAAAAAATGAAAAGGTCTTCAATTTGAATCAGTTTTGGATTTCATAAATTTCTGTTCCAAAAAAGATGTGTTATATAAACAAAAGGGTATTCACTTTAAATTAGTCTTGAATTTTATGGATTTTGTGTCTGAAAAAAATAAAAAAGAGGGGTCTGCACATGGAATCTGTCATCGATGTCTTGCAAGATTTTGGCCGAAATGTGCGGGACAAAGCCCTAAAGTATTAGTGATCCCCAAGGGAGCCATGGCACCAGAAGTGCTGTCCTAAGAATGTTAAACCTACGTATGAGTGATTTCCGAAACAGAATTCCATGGCAAAACGCCCCCCCCTAAAAACGCTACTGCATAGGACAAGCAATTACCCCAACCTGCTTTGGGAGATGCCAAAGATTTTGTTGTTCAGTTGAATATTTTATTTTGGTTTTTTAATTTTATAAAGGTATGAAAAACATTTAGAAATGCTTGCCAGGGCCACCAAGCGGAAGAAAGTGCCGTAAAGTGTCTCTGTAAAGGTCACAAAAGAATGGCGCGAATAGTTTTTTAACCGAGACCATGTCGATCATAATTACCGCGCTTTAACCACTCGGCCACGCTGCCAAAAATTATCACTAATAGTAATAAGCAACAAGAAACCTTTTATTGGGAAAGTAACTTACTTACCTTAAATACTTCTATTCGAGTTAAGAGATTTTTCTATATGGCAAAAAAATAAAAGTTATTTGCAGTCAAAATATTTTAGTGAGTGCTTTATTCATTAGTTACACATTTATGTGACTGTGACAACATTTTTGTAGAAATAAGTAAAATAATTACGATTTTTGTTTCAAATAATATAGTTGCATCTAATTTTTTTCTAGTGATTATGTGTATTCTAGTAAATTTTTTTATTTCCAATCTTATTCTTTTTTTTGTATATCCAGTCGGCAGCATGACAGAGTGTTTAAAGCGCCGTACTTGGGATCAAAATTGACTCGGTTCAAAACCAACTCGCGCCATTCTGTTGTTTCCTGTACAAAACCATATTTATTGCATTTTCCTCTGCTTGCCGGTTTTGGTAAGCAGTTCTAAATTTCAGTCACTTCTCTATAAAAAACTAAAACACCAAAATTAAAATTTCCATCGAACATTAATATCTTGGCATCTCCGGAAGCAGGTTGGGGTAATTACTTGCCTTGTGTATAGCACCTCCGTCGCTTTCTTATAATTCAAGAGCATAAACATAGCGATAAAATGAAATGAATATTGCTGTCAAGTTGCGTGGCATAATGAGTATTTTTTAGTATGTTTGACAATTTTTTTAATTTAATTACTTGGAGAAAAAAATGACAGCTTATAACAAATATTTGCTTATTTCTTTTAATAAGTATAGCCACTTGTACCCTTCATCTTCTACGGTTACTAGCCAAAATTAATCAAAAAAATAATAAAATTTTAATTCTGTAACAATTGTTTGTGGTATCATATTTTTTTGTTTTTAAATAACTTGATTTTTTATTCATTTTGGTTGAGTTAAATCATGCAAGTACGTAAATATTCAAGCTCTTAAACCAGGGGTGGGCAAACTTTTTAGCTCGCGGGAACTTTTTAGCTTATCACAAAATAAGCTATCCACCGTATGACTTGGCTGTTAAAACATATTAAACTGAGTAAACCCAAAGCTTGCTCGGCTTAGCAACGATTGCCATGTCCAATAGGTGGCTGGAAAAAGACTTATTTATACTGGGCCTTTAGTACATTGAATTAGCTTAAAAGTTAAATTTGCATTCAGTTTTTTTATGTTGTAGGTGTATTAGCTGGATTGCTTTCTTTAACTTTTCCTGAAACAAACGGACACGAAATGATGGAAACAATTGAAGAAGCTGAAAGATTTTACAGAAAAAAACAACAAGACCCTAAGAATAATAACAATAAAATCAAAAAAATGTGAGTTATAACATTTCTCCCTCTTAAATACTTTTATTTTTGTTATTTTATCTCTATATTTATCCTCTTGACTCACAGAAAAGCGACAGAGGCGCTAATGCATAAAGTAAGCAATTACCCTGACCTGATTCCGGAGATGCCAAAACATTGTTGTCCGCTTGTAATTTAATAGAGATATGACTGTAATTTAAAACTGCTGGCCATGACCACCAAGCAGCGGAAAGTGCCGTAAAGTGTCTTTCTTGAGAACACAACAGAATGGCGCGAGTAGGTTCTGAACCGAGACCATTTTGATCACAATCATGGTACTTTAACCACTCGACCACGCTGACAACAACAATACTAGGTTTTAAACCGAGACTATGTCAATTACTTGAGGTATCAAAATGATAATCTTAATTGCTTAACCATGTTATTTAAAAACAAGGTGTTATCTAAAAACGTTAAGCAAATTTAGTATTGACAGCATTAAAAATTTTGAAAAACTTATCCACCTGATTCGTCAAAGAATCTTTGCAAACAAAATGACAAAAAATGGATATTGCATGTTAGCAATTGTAGTTTGAAATAAAATGCAATCTTTAGAATGAAATTTTATTAAAAAAACTTGCTAACGTACCGAACAATTTTTTGTCGGTTGTAATAAACTCGGGTTTATTAAAGTTCTTGAAAAATGAGGAGAGTTTAGCAAACAGCTTTGCTCCAATTAACGCTGATGATGTTAACTCAAACTTTAAAAGTCGCATTTACAAGTGAATTTTTTTAAATTACAGGAAATAGTTCAAAAAATTAGTTTTAAAATAAAACTAAATTATTTGAGGTGATGCTGCACTAGATAAAAGAAATTTTGCTTAGCTAATATTTTCCTTTATGATTATGCTTGATTGCACTCCCAGAATAGAATTAAAAAATTGCTGAAAGTCAACATGACTGATATCATTTTAGAAACTTTTAGAGATCAATCGACCAAAGTTTGAGCCTAAATTCTAATATTTTATTAAAGATTTATTTAATTTATGGTCATGGCGGTTTGTAAACAAATAGCCCTAATAAACTTTTTATGAATAGGAAAGATCTTCCGATGAAAGAACAAAAACATTATTACGACAACGAAGCCATGGAAGAACAAAGCACTCGCATTTGATGAATCGATTACAGTTTTTTAAAATCTGCTTTAGATGAAGTAAAAACTTTAATGTAATGAAATATGTAAAATTAATTTTAAAACGGTTTTATACTATAATACCGAAATATTTTCTCTTAGATTTACTTTCACTTTTTCCTAAAATCTGAATTTTTTACGTACCGAATAATTTGTTGTTATGTTCTATCCCCTACCTTTTACAAGGCTATTTGGCGCAAATGTATTTTAGTTTGACAGAAGTGAAATTCGATTTAGCAAATATGTGAAATGAATAGGAAAGTAAAACAACCGTGCTGAAAATTGCGATTTTGCGTAATTATGAAATTTTACAAGCTTGTGTATATAAATCACATAATTATATAAAATATATATTTTACAAAATTTTTATTTGTGGGCGATTTGTGACTAAGGAGATTACGGGCATTCTTTTACAATCACTCTGTATATTGTATAAAAGTCAATTTAAAAAAGATAAATATAAATACAAAATAAAAACTGGCAAAATCACGGAAATTAAAACATAGCTAAAACCCAACAGACTGTTTCACCCATAAAAGGGATCATCAGGGATATCTAAATAAAGTAAAATAAAATAAAGTTAAAATGAAACTTCCAAAAATTCAATTACAGTAGAATTGAAAAAAATTGAAAAAAGTGAAAAAACTTTAAAGACGCTTATTAAGGTTGGGACATCCCATCGCGGACTCTGCTATGCTAAATTGATTACAGATCAGTGAGAAAATACGAGAAGTAGAAAAAGCGCGCGAAAAATACAAATATTATTTCAAAATTTTAAAATGAGTTCGAGTATCAACTAAGGCAAGACGTTGTAAACAGCAAAAAAAGAAAAGACAGCAAAAAATGAAAAAATGAAAAAATTTAACACAAATTTATTGCATTTGGTTCGACACAATCCGAAATTACTAAGTTTCCAATTTTTTTCTGATTGGTTCTTTTAATGTTCATATTTAAGCTTGGAATTGTAGAGTTTTCGTTCAAATTTCGAATTTCCAAAAGAGTTGCATCATGGAATTCTCTATTAATTAAAAACCGGCTTGAAGTTTACCATGGTTAGTTTAAAAGTCATTTTTCACAACCAGTTTTTATGACTGGTTGTGTTTATTGTCTTCTCATTATCTGGCTTTGACGGAGACAGATTTTATTGTTTATGCGACATTATATATAAAAACACGGTTTCTTTTTTACTGAGTTTTTTCTATTCGCTTTAAGTGCTATTTATCAAAGACAAAAAATTAATTTAGCAAAAATATTTTAGTAACTTTTTAACACGTTGACTGCCAAAATTTTATCAAAAATGTTTTAGTAGACCTAAACTAATGTTAAGGATCAGAATCGGCATCTTCTATTAACTCAGTCATAAAAATAGATTAAAAAGAATAAATTGCGAAATTTTCACAATTTTAAGCAGAACAGAAATTGTTTGACTACGGATTTACAAAACCCAAAGAAGTTTGTTGTATGATTAACGTAGCTACCCTGTTAATCTAGAACAGGGTGGTCCAACTTCTGCACTCTTGTGGGCCACTTTTCAAAATTATTCGAGTTTGCGGGCCTCAGCCGGCTAAAAACACCTATTTTGGTCCCAAAATCAGGGTGTTCTTTAAAAAAAAAAAAAAAAGGTCTTCAACTGGAATCGATCTCTAAAATTCCTATTTTGGTTCCAAAATCAGGGTGTTCTCTAAAAAAAAAAAAAAAGGGTCTTCACTTGGAATCGATCTACGAAGTTCCTATTTTTCGTCCCAAAATCATAGCGTTCTTCAAAAAAAAAGTTGCCGCTGCTTGTAATCGACAAGACTTGTGCAAAATCATTCCGCGGGCCCGTAGTTGGACCACGCTGATCTAGAACAAAAGTTGGCCAACTTGTTTAATAAAAAGAGACACAAACACCAGCAGCAAAAAAAGTTTGTTTACTTGTCATAATAATTATACTAAAATGGCAACACTGCCTAATAATTTATTTAACGTTTGTAAATAAAAGTAGACGCCGTAATCCAGTTCTTTTCAAAAGCGCGTGGTCTGATGTTATTCGGCGTAGTGATAATCAAACAATATCATGTGTGTGTTTTGTTTTCTTGCTGACACTAATTTAAAGTTTATTTCAAGTTTTAAAGAAGTAAAACGAAATAACAAAATTACAAAATTTTGTTAAGTGATGATTATTGCAATTTATCAGATATTTACTAGAAGAACTCTAAATCTTTTTGAAGAATTGATCACTTACTGAAGCCTACAGACTTTGACTATTGACCTCATTAACCCGAAAGCTTCAAAAACTTTTAAGTACTGGTTAGAAATCTTACTATAAGTTAAAAAAATGAGGCTAAATTAATCAAGCAAAAACTAAGCCCTTAATTTGAACAAATTAAAGAGTGAATTCAAATTTGATGAAGTGAAAAAAAAGACCTTGAGAAAGTACCTAATAAACAAAACCTAGACAGACTATAATAGTGCTTTCCAAACTATTTGTCGCGACACATTAGTGTGTTGCTTGTAGTAGGATGGTGTGTCGCCAACTGAACTTGAAACAATAATTGACACCAGCTATTTACAGTTCAATATATTATATCATAGTGGTTTTTGACGAACAATATAGCATTTGCAAACAACAATATAATAAAAAATTTTGCCCGAATTATTTTTCAGGCCTTTGCAAGCAATAATATAATAGAAAAATTTTTTTACCCGTATGGCGCAATGAAAAAAGGTTTCTGATGATAGTAGAAGCAGGATTGTTTTAAAAGTTGATTTAGACTTAACCATTAAGCAAATTTCTGACTCATTAGAGCAGGGGTGTCAAACTCATTTGGTGCTGTGGGCCATATTCGCGCTCTCACATTCTACGGGGGCCAGATTTGCGCACTAACATTTTACGGGAGCCAGACAATTTTTTAAATAATTCCACGATTAATATTTTCATTTATTGTTTATAGCGGTGTTTCTCAACTTTTTTCCGCCTAAGGCACATTTCGTAACTTTTTCAAAATTCAAGGCACACTTAGGTCCAGTGCCAGATTAAGCACCCTGGGCAGTCAAACGTTTCGGACCCCGGGCACTTTTTCGATTTTTTTCATTTGATTTCACCATTTTTCTCCCAAAATCATGGTGATCTCTAAAAAAAAAAAAAGGTCTTCACTTCAATTTCGTCTCCGATTTTACCATTGAATCGATCTTGCATTTACCAATTTTCGTGCCAAACACATAATAATCTCTGAAAAAAAAAACATCTGCAGCAAACTCAAACAATAAGTGCTATTTTCGAGGGGGCTCTTAAAAGTTGTGGGGCCCATAGGTAGTCGCCTACTTTGCCTCATGGGTAATCCGGCAATGCTTAGGTCAGACTTCTTGATTTTGTTCTTAAAAGGTCTTCACTTTGAATCTGTCTCGGATTTATCGATTTCAAGACGTGGGCCACAAAATAGAACATGGCGGGCCAGATTTGGCCCGCGGGCCGCCAGTTTGACATCCCTGCATTAGAGCTTTCAACCAAATATATTTAAATGCTGTGTTCGGCCCGCAAAGCTCGTATATCTTATTAAAATTGTAAGTTGAAATTTTGTTGTTAAAAGCTTTTTGATTAAAATTTAATTAAAACGTATCACGAATTTATTTGTTGTTTAAAAGTGTGTCACTTACACAAAAAGTTTCAAAAGTACTGGACTATAAACTAATTAAATCAATAGTTCTTTGAAACATACGTATGTTTGTCACTTTCTTCTCTCCACATGTCTATTTACAAAAAAGAATTATGCTCAGTTTGACTAGGGTTGAAGATTTGTCAAAACGAGGGCAGATCTTGCAAGAGTTTAGAATTTGGCTAGTTTGTAGTTTTTGGCACTTGTTGACGAATTCTGTCCTACGATCGTTGAGATATGTGGCCTACGTACCAATTGGTCAGTCTTTAACCTCCGTCATGTTTAGTGAATCCTCCATTGGTAGCACCTTTTAGATAACACTATGTGCACCAAAAATGACAATGATAAAAACTTTATTATTCTTTTATTTGGTCATTCTTCTTTTTATTTGTCTACTTAAGAAGCCGTTTACATCAAATCATGCAAGCCAAAGCTATACCGCCAAAAAAAGTTTTCTACAACTTAAAAATCTTACATTGATTACGCCTTTTTTGCCTTTCTCAAACGTCCAATCATTTTTGTTCCGCTTTGTTAGACCATCAGTTGAATTTTTTCCTTCATTATAATGTTTATCTCCTGACCAGTGTCGGACGAAAAGCTCGGAGATGAGTTTTTTGTTGGCTATACATAACAAAGAAATGCTCTATTTCTATGGATAACCTTTCACAAACGCCAGAAATGCCCTGCATTCAAAAAAACAGACCAGAATGTAAAATAGCATTTGAGCGCTACAAAAAACGCTAATCTAAAACTAAATCCACTTTTTCTGTTTTAAAAATCAATGCACTTGGCTGTTGCATTTCTCGTTATGTTATTAATATCAACCAGACTTGAACGGTTACGACCTCTCGTTAAGTTGTCTTTGGTCAGTATTAAAGCAGCACTAAGAAGCTGCATTGACTGGTTGTTACATTGACAGGCAGAAATAAAATTCAATTTAGCACAAGTGAAATTCAATTTGGCAGAAGTGAAGTACTTTTAAGGAAGTACAAAAAAGATTTTGTTAGATGATACGAAAAAGATTTTTTGAAATTTATAAAGAAAACAAAAATTAGAAAAAATTGGCCAAAACGCTGGGAATTCCACTTTGAATTCTGCCTAAATCTCTAAGCATGATAATATTATTCTTGCAAAATTGACAAATTAAAAAAATTAAAAAATTAAAAGCAATGCGCAATATCCTGCAAACAATATATATTTTGTATTTAACAATGTTGCGAAATCAGTGCTTCAAAAGTGCTCAATAACAAAGTTAGAGCTCGAAATTAAAAACTGGCAAAATCACGGAAATTAAAACATAGCTAAAACCCAACAGACTATTTCACCCATAAAAGGGATCATCAGGGATATCTAAATAAAGTAAAATAAAATAAAGTTAAAATGAAACTGCCAAAACTTCAATTAGAATTGAAAAAAATTGAAAAAACTGAAAAAACTTTATAGACGCTTATTAAGGTTGGGACATCCCATCATGGACTCTGCTATGCTAAACTGATTACAGATCAGTGAGAAAATACGAGAAGTAGAAAAAACGCGCGCAAAAATACAAATATTATTTCAAAATTTTATTTCAAAATTTTAAAATGGGTTCGAGTATCAGCTAAGGCAAGACGTTGTAAACAGCGAAAAATGAAAAAATAAAAAAATATAACACAAATCAAAGTTTAAGTTTGACGTTGATCAATTCGTATTTATTTTTATGAGGATACTTATCAACCAATTCAGTTCGTTTGTTTAACAGAGCAACATTGTTAGCAATTAGGATTGCATATTTTTCTTCCAGACAGAGGTTGCATACTTTGCCCCCGTGTTGATAAGGTATGGCGTGGCAAACTATTGTCCAGGATATAATAGGATTTAAATCAGAGTCTTTGCAGGACCAAATAAATTTGGAAAGCTCGGTTGCATTTCTTTTGGAATCAGAATTGAAGGAATGAATGTGGTTGTACTATCTCGTTTTAAATTCAGTTTCGCACAGTCCGAAATAGTTCTTAGATTGATCCCAGATTTGAAAAGTCGCTTGATAAACGATTGCCATGTCGCGGCAGTTGTCAAAAGATAGCGGCTGAATCTTGTGTCCGCTTTGCTCTAGCGCCTGTTCATACACGGGTAACGAATGATTAAAGGCGCCGACGTCACATGAAATTTTGGATATGCGTTTAACGATTATACAAGGCAGCTTCTTAGTAATCAATGGCGGGTGGTTGGACTGCACATTGATATAAAGGGGCTGGTCGTTTGGTTTTCGATACGGCCAGTATCTGCCTGTGCTAAGATTCAGTGTAACATCGAGGAAGTCTGTTTGTATAAGATTGGTATCGACAGTAACCTTTAGCTGATGGTATTGGAAAAATTCTGTCACTTTCTTCCTCATTTTTTCGGCGTCTGGGCCTAAAGCGTTACGGAGAATGGCAAGGTTGTCATCTCGATACAACCCAACAGCCTCTTTTCCAAAAATCTTAGCTAGGTTATGTAAAAGATATAGGCCGACCAGTTCGCATACCTCTGCACCGTCAAACGATCCCATTGTAATATCAAATTCGGCTCCCGACTTTTTCACCCATAAATCGTCGTCGCAAAAAAGGAGTAATTTGCGAGCATGCATGATGGTGCTAATGGCTTCATCACTGACTGACAGGAGCAATACCTCCTTTTTTATAGCAAACTTGAATAGGCCCACGTGGTTTAAACGACAAACTTTTCAAGGAAATTAATTTCACGCATTACGTGGATATCACTGACCAAAGCGAGGTTGCATCGATATTTTTTTCAATTAGAAAAATTACAGCGAAAATTCCACTTACAATTAATTACAGCGAAACAACTCATCACATTTGAATTACACAATTTACAAATCGATCAATCATTCGTAAACGTCCAAAAACATCAAATTCCCTTGTTATTAGTCAGCTACAACTTCTTCACGACAGTATTTTAATCTTTGCAGGAAAAGCAATTTGTATTACAAAACAATATGTTATACATGGCCTGCAAAAAATGATACTAAAAAAAATGTTATATTACTTAATTCCTTTCTGATTCAACTAAAACTGGTAGTGTACCAATTAATCTCAATTATGGAATTTGGCAAAAACAATTTTGACCTTCTGGACTGCTTTTATCAAAAATTCTTATCAAATGGGGTCTCGCTCTTTCACCGAATTGCGAGTGTGGCGCCTCTGAGCAAACCGCAGACCATGTTCTAACAGCATGCCCTATATATCGGGCACCACAAGGAGCACGAGGTCTGACGGTTTTGGATGACGAAACTCTATGCTGGCTTAATAACACCACTGCCAGCATCTGATTCTGATTCAGTCAGTGCCGCAGTCTGGAATAGCAAAAGGATAAACCCTCGGCCCCAGTCCTGCTTGTGTCTGACCTTAAGTGGATACCCTTCAAACGACGACGACAACGATCAAAAATTCTTTGGCAGTCAACGTGTTAAAAAGCCATATATATTTTTTTAATTTTTCTTAAAACAAGTTTAAAGTTAGATTTTTGTCAAGTAATCCTGTAATTAGGGCCATAAATCAGATATAGTTTTATAATTTTGAGTAAACTTTAAAAATAATAAATATGACTATTGTCTTTTTTAAATGTTATATTTTTTATATTGTTTGTCAAAAGCTCTCGCAACCCCCAGAAAAAAGCCAAATGGCCCACACAGAGGTCGCGACCCCCAGATTGAAAACCACTGGTTTGGAGGATTCATTTTGATGATTAGAGATTCCTGCCAAAGTCTAGAAATTGCAAATGACATACACTTTGTTTTGACTCTTAACCATCCTTCCAACATTGACTATCAACTTTTACAGCAAATATAAGGAGGCCATGTTTTGTCTTAAGCGCCAATAGGCATGCCAAATAAGCACTGTACGCAATGATATGTTTTTTTCCAAAAAAAATCCTATGTTTTTGTTGCTTGTAGCCTATGTGGTATCCACATATACAACAAAACAAATCTGGCGACAAACTGAGTACATTGTATTTAGAATATTGACATTTTTTATAAATAAAGTAGTTCAAAGAATACTCGTACTATTATTAAGGTTAGGCGAATTAGATAATTCTTTTTATTTATTTTATCTCCATATTTATCTTCCTGGGCCGCATGGTTGCATGGTCGCATGTAAAATAGGTCGCAGGAAAGCGACGGAATCGCTAATTTCTGCCAAAAATTGAAGTAGCTTAATCAGTCTCAAGAAGTTGTTAGTGAAACAGAATTGAAAAATCAAAAGAGATATAAACAAGCTCTATACTCTTTTCAGTTAAAATCTGTTTTTTTAAAGATTTTTTGGGCAAGCACTTATGAGAAGAAACCAATGACAGTAAAACTAAGTATCCATTTGAGTGTTCTTAATACTGCATATATAAAGAACTTTCAATCAATACCTATTGTTCTCACCTATATTGTTTTTTTAGTGAGTCTTGGCCTAAAGGGGCATTAAAAAAACAATTATTTAATCACTATCTTCAACTAAAAGCGTGTTGAATCTATCTAATCCTCTTGAAATCAGTCTGAATTTAGGAAATTTCTGAAGAGCGTTGATAAACATTAATGACAAATATGCTTTCACCAATCAAGGTCGTGGTCGAACCGAAAAGCGAACTCACCAGATTTTAAAAATTTGTGATATTGATGTAAAATAGATTATAATTATTGCTTTTTACAGTTGAAGAAAAAGGAAGTAAAATTTTTTAATTTTTATCTTAAAATTTTTATCGCAATTTTTGAGTTTTTTGGTTTTTAAAATTTGAAAGTTTTATCTTAAAATTTTTATCTTGAAGTGAATGTCGCTACAGCAACAAACAACAAAACATCTTCAATTGATTGCTGAATTAATTGTTCCCACATATCCACCAACTGAATTTAGTCTGTATTTCTCAATTCAATAGGGGGATATGTGCGAACAATTAATTCAGCGATTAATTGAAGATGTTTTCTTGTTTGTTGCTATAACAACAGTCACTTCAGATTTAAAATAGAGTTTAAATCAATTATAAAAGGAGTAAAGAGATATCGTTTAAAGAAATCTATTTTTTCAAGCGAAAATCATTTGAATTATAATTTGTTAGCTCAGTTTCAGAAACTGGCTACAATTGAAGTTGGCCAAATTAAAAAAATTTATCAAATCCTTAATTTTAATAAAAAAAAGCAAAAAGAAATCTACCGGTAAAATAATTTTATAATAAATCCTTAAAAAAACTGTAATGCAAAAAGAGATTTCCTTTAATTTTAAAAGTATTTTTTTAACGAAATTCGGCTTTTTGTACTTTTGAAAAGTAACTAGTGATTATAAACAACTTAACTTTACTACTAATTACTTAATTTTAATGAAATTAAAGCACGGTTTGAGAATAAGGCCAACGCATTGCAATTTAAAAACAAACAATTCAGAAACAGCTTATTGAAGAGATTCCCAAAGATGACGATTTGAACTCTAAAATATTGTAGAATTTGTATTGATAAATTTACTTTGAAATTCAAGTAAAGATTTTTTGTCTTTCAATAGTATTCTGGTTCCATTTCCAGGGGTTCCAGGCCAAACGTTACTAAAATATCGGGTGGCAACCAAAAAATAAAAAATTAAAAAATATTTTTGCATTTTTTGGTAAAGTTTTTGGTAGTTAATAGTAGCTTTTGAACTCGGAAAGTTTATAAATGTGAACCCCACCTGCGGCTTCTGGGCTCTTGAAAGTGGTTACGCCAGCCCTGGCGATGCCGTCATTGTATTCAATTATTCAACTGATGTGAAAACGAATCAAGAGTTGGTTTTATACTTTTTATTGAAAACTTTGCAATTACATATAAGTATATTTCAATTGGCTTATATGCTCGACATACGATGGTTTGTTTGTTTAGTAAAATTTTTACACTCGGCGTAAGAAATTTAATATAAACAAACGTACGCGGAGTGTACACGTTTGATGGAGACCAGATTAATTTTTGTTTGAGCAGAACGATCATTGTCTATAGGCGCAGGATGTAAATCTTTCCATAAATTAAATTGAAACAAAAAAACAGTTTAACAACATGAGTGTAATGTTAGCTATTGAACAAGTTGTAAGAAGGCTAATTAACTAAAAAAAAATTGAATAAATTTGAAGCTTACCTAAAGTCAGGTTTTAAAAACTAAAGCGTAATTAAAGCGTAATTTTAATAAAATTAAGTTCGTTAATAAATAACCTTTTACTTTATATGCAGTAGGTTAATAGGAAGGCTCAAGAGAGCGTCAACCCGACATATTTATAAAGACCTACCCACACCTATACAAAATTAAGAATGTTTTCTCTAAAAAAATTGTTTTCAAGTTAATATACTAAACGGCAAAAAAAGTGAAAAAATAATGTAATGAAAGAAAAATTGAAATAAAAAAATAATGTTCAACTTTAAAATGAAATTCAGCTAAATATCAAAAAAGCTTTCGAAAGTTTTTTTTTTCTAATTGTAAACCAAATTAGGTTTATAACTGTTGGTTACAAGTTTTTAATGAAAGTCAATTAAGAGCAAAAAAGATATTTTATATAAATCTAAAGTGTGTGGTGGAAAAATTAATACACTCTATAAAAAAGGAATGGGTTAATGGAAACTGCATTTTACTCAACAAGAGGTATTTGCCAATCATTGTTACATGTGTTTTTTTTAAATACTATTGGTTCAACAGAAAATCGAATCGAGCAAAAAAAAACTTATAAAAACTTTTAGAAAATTTTTTATCAAAAACTTTCATAAAAATATTTAGAAATTAATCAGCTAAACAAAAGATTAATGTTTTGAATAAACAATTTAATTCAATAAGCAACTAATAATTAAATTATTTTAAAATTTAAAAATGAAAAATTACGTTGTTGGTAGGCTATCAAATCAAAAGTTTTTACTCATTGTTCTTGTTTCAGAAAAAAATTAACTTAGTAAAATTTGCAATCAAGATTATTGAAAATGTTTTGTCTTTAATATGAAGTTTTACACGCATGAAATTTGTAAGTTTTAAAACAAAAAGAATTTTAGGTGTACTTTTTATTAATCCAACTCATTTTTAATTGCACATGCCATATAAAATTGCACATGCACTTGATAAATTACAAAAAATAAAAATTTAGCTTTATATTTAAAATTTAAAATAAAATGAGGTTTTTAAAAACTGTGTTTGTTTCTTGAAATCTGTGAGTTTATTTTTTAAAGTCTCTGTGAAAGTTAATTAGCAGGTAATTAAAATGTATCTGGTTTAGACTTATTGAACGTAAAGATCTTTCGATCTCATTGACATATAAATATCTTAAAATATTTAATTTGTTTAATAAGCTGTATAAAACAAATGTTTAGCTATAGTGCTTTAATATGTTTTATCATAACTAGAGGTTGCCAAAGCAAATAAGTCAAAATTTTTATCAAAGTTTTATTATTTTATGAAACTTATATAACACTAAAACAAAACATATATTATTAACTAAAATTGACTGAGTTTTTTAAAGCTCAACTTTTGGGCACATTTTATTTTTTTGTTGTTTTCTGAATGATTACAATAGATGATAAAACTTTTGCCCTTCTTATTTTTTCCATGAAAACATTAGTTCTGGTTTTTCAAAAGTATTTCACTGAGTTTTGTTGGTCAAATTAAAGTCAAAATTTGTTGAAATTCTACTTTATAGAATTTCACAAACCAAGATTCATCTCCTGCTTCTTTTGTTTTTCTAGCTATAAATATTTGTAATATTTTGTTTGTGCAATGTATACAAGATTTCTAAAATTTTAAGGGCTGATAGCCCTTGGCGCTATTCTTAAAATTCTTTGCCTTTAATCCTTTTATTTTCTCTTTTTCGTCCTCTTTCATTGACAATATAAGTTTTAAATGTTTTATAATTTTCGATTAATTTTACGCCTCTCCTGAAAACTTTAATTGCTCCCATCTGGGAGTGCACAATTTTAGTTTAAGAATCTTGACCAATTGAAAATTCGGTAAAATAAAATGTTATCCTCGTGCAAGCAAAGAAAGTGTCTCTAAATGCTTGTTTTTATAAAGCGCTGGCAGCCTGGCCGTGTGGTAAAAAGCGCCGTATTGTGGCGAACGTGAACAATAAGCTCGAGATTCAAAACTTTTTCGGGTCATTCCGTTATGTCTACAGGAAAAACACTTCATAGCACATTTCTCTGCTTGATGGTAGTATAAAAATTTTCAATCCGACACAAATAACTTGGCATCTCTAAAAATAGAAATCACTTGACGGTTGCCAGAAGAATAGCGCTTATGACGCTTTCCTACAAGTAAGGAGGATAAATAGACAAAGAAAGGGAAAAAAAACATTTATATTCAATTCGCGATTGCTAATGCATGAAATTATATTTCTAATTGCATATTGAAGTTTTTATAGCAATTAATTGTTACGCAAAAGAACACATTTTAGTAATGTTTGTAATCGTGGATCATTAACGTTAAGAGACAAACTGAAGTTTTCGTCTTACTGTCGACAAAAAAATGCAATTAATCTTTTTAAACTTAGATAAATTAGCGTTTTTGTAACAAACTAATTGAAATTTTCCATAAAAACGTTTACAATAGACAAAATCTTCAATCTATATTATTACAACACTAAACGTAAAGCATGAAAGCTGAGAATGCTATAATTTTAAAGTTTTTGATTCACTTGACAATGAATTGAACTTATGAACATATTTTTAAAGTCAGATTTTTTCTTAAATTGATTTTATGTAAATTGAACAATTCAAAACAACAAGTAGACCGAAGTTGTTGATTAAAAGTTGATCATTTCAATTTTTTTACAAAATTTAGAAAAAAACATTTTGGTCATTGCAATGTCCAAATCAACTATCTTCAATAAATATTATTTTACTTAAACAATGTTGTTTATAACTTTAACAGATTTTTTCATATCTAAGGCCAACAAATTAAACAGATCTGCAAAATTCAACAATGATTAAAACTTTTTCGTCAAATATTGATGAAATCTTTATAAATGGAGGCAAGGAGGCTACACTTTAAAGGTTATAAGAATTTAATTCAACAGAATAAATAATTGCAATGTTGACCCAACAATTTAGAACGTTTGATGTTAATAAAGGGTTTTAAGTAGTTCGAGTTCATAAGAAGGTAATGTTTGCTAGACTATTACATCCAAATAAAATTTACGTCAATGGGAAAAAATAACTTATCTAAGAACTTAGTAAACACATTATAGTATAAAATAGAAGAAAAACTAATGCAGTAAGAATATCCATAAAATTTGTCAAGAAAATTATAAAGGCAGTATAAACGGCATCATTACTTTTATATATTTTTTTTTAATAAATTGTTTGGACGCTAAAAATAAGTATTTAACTAGAAGGTTTCAAAAATTTGGATAGGTCAAAGAAGAATACAATTAAAAAGTATAGTTTTTGTAAAACAAAATACTCTATTAACTTATTTACAAATAATACCAAATTTTTTTATATTGGTTTAAAAAAGTCTTATATAATTTTTGAAGCTCAAAAATAATTAAGAAATAGAAGTTTTATAAAATGATTCAGTTTGAAGTTCTCCTCAACGACCTTGGTGAATTTGGATTAGCTCAAATTATTTTGTTTGCTTTGCTCTCATTTTCAAGTATAAGTGGTGGAATAAATGCACTTGCAACAGTTTTCATTGCTTATGAATCTGACTTCAGGTAATTGCTTTGATTTTTTTAATTACAAGCTTAATTGGTTAATTATAACGCTAGTATTTTGTTATTCAAACAAACATCCAATATTTTTTTTAATTATCTTTTAAAGATCAGTAGATCAAAGCGTTATATTGACCGCGAACCCATGACACAATCTGGATTCAACTTTTATCCAGATCTTTTTATTGTGTTCTTGGAAAAAAACATTTTCTTCTGCTTGGCTTTCTTAGCAAGGAGTTCTACTGTAAATTATAGTCATGTAATTAAATAAAAACTTTTAACCAGACTGCAATATTTTAGAATCTCCGAAAGCAGTTTGAAGTAATCGTTATTTGGTTCTCCTAAGTTTCACATCTCCGACGTTGTTCTATGAGTCAGGAGAACAAATATTGATGATGATAATGATAAAGTTTTGCTTAGTTAAGGACCATCATCTAGTTTTGAGTATTTCACCATACGCAAGTAGAAGACATAAATTTAGCTGAAGAATCATTTTTTCTTAGTTATTGAGAGAGTTGTAAAAATTTATAGTCAATGTTTCAAGCAAATGTATCCCTTGCCTTGAGTCATTAGTCAGCAGAAAGAATTGTATTTTAAACTTTTTGGTGTTGCTGAATTTTAATGCTTTACGTTTTGGTCTTGAAGCAATAAATTCAAAGCTCTGAGTATTGCTTTTCCTTTTTTCTTCAAAAACTGCACTAAGTAAAATATATTAAAAAATTTACAAAGTAACCCGGAAGCAATTTTCAATTTTGTACCCAAGGAATTGTAATCTACATATTTTCAATCTATGAAAAATCCAGATTTTTCTCTGCTCAAAAAATTCTCACTCAGCTCTTTACAGTTTAATCATATTTATTTTTCGTTACATTTTCAAATCAATTATATTTATTTTTCGGTACATTTGCAAACGCAATATAAGAAACAGATTGATCTATTTATCATCTTAAAAAGTTGCTAAAAAAAAAGCTTTGCCATGACAACTAACATTGAGTGCTCCTTGATTGCTCCAAGAGCTGAGTGACAGAATTTTTATGAGCAGAGAAAAAATTTTTGGATTTTTGATCGGTTGAAAATATGTAGATTACGATTCCATGGGTACCAAATTGAAAATTGCAACCCGGAAAATAAGTTAACTTAAGCTGTAAAAAATGTATAAAAAACAATCTAATGTGTCATATATATTTTTTTATGTAACAGTTGCGTTTAATGACGCTTGTTTTACTTATGACACAAGAGATCATTACGATTTTGTGTGTTAGAATCTAGCCTTTTTGCTCAAATTAATTGACAGTAATCATTATACTCAGTGTTTTGGGTAAAAAAAACAAAACAATAAAAATTTAATTGTTGTTATTTAGATGTAGCGTTCCACCTTTCGACAACAGAACAGCGTATCCTGATTTAAGTGAAGAAGATATTTTAAACTTGACAACTCCGTACAATGCTGAATCAGAAGCTTATGAAGGTTGCTATAGGTAAAATAAAAATATCGATATTACCCAAGCAATTTTAGCCCACATAATTTAATTACTGTACTTTATTATCATTTACTTTTTGTTTATGAACATTAAACCTAATTTACCTAAGAGGGGATCCTCAAAGGACCCCCTTTATATAAAAACGTTATAACTCCTAAAGTTTGGATGATGAAAACCTAAAATTTTATGACTTTTTCTAAAATTTATTCTTGAATATTTTGCTATTTTACTTGAGCAAATCCGATGAGTAATTTTAGTGTAGTAGGCTATTTTTTTGACTTACCTCATGATTTTTGAACACTTTTTGTGTACAAAAATGATGAGGCAAGTCAAAAAACTTTTTGAACGTCTTGCTGTGTTTGTCAAGATTACTGCGTGACGTAGTAGTTATTTGTTTTTGCAGCAGACCGTGACTAATTCGATTATGTTGCAAAACAAAGCGATCAACGAAAATTTGAGGACCTTCAACTTTATGCAAAATAAGAAGAGATATAATAGCAAATATATTAAAAGTAAAGACATTTGACTAAACTAGAATAAATTTTTTCAAACATATCAAAAAATCTACTGCGGAATTACTGTCTCTTAAGGGTATTGGACATGTAGAGTTAAGATCCTCCGAGGACCCACCTTTAGGTAGTCAACAGAAAAAAACATCCTAGGTAAATAAGGGTTAATTTGTTGTATTTGTTCAAGGTGATTTTCTCTTGTGTTGCTGTTGAAAGTTAGCGCGCTGCGGTTAAAAACAGTAAAGTGTTAGCTATGCGATATTAGTTGAGTATCAATGAGCTTGCAGCATAGTAGCTTATATTTCATAAGTGTTAAGTTCACCTTTATTTCTTTTCTTGAACAATCTGATTCTACCTGAACAAGGGTCAAAACTTTTGCATTTAAGAGTTTAATTAAGAAATAGGAGGTGGATATTAGGTGAGGAAAGTGAGGCACTTGTTTTGAGCCCCTCTTATATACAGTTATTGAGGGCCTCCTTTTTAAAATTGCCGAGTCCTTTTAAAAAATGTGATTTTATTTTGTGGTATTTTATATTGTTCCATGAACCTCAGCAACTCCAAAAAGATTGGAGTTTTCAGAACAACGGGGAAATGTATGGCACATCGAGTAATATTGGTAAAACACTTAAATTTGAAACAATAATGTATAAAATTTATTCAATATTTAAATATTGCACACAAATTGTGTAACGCTGACTATCGTAATAGTCAGATTGTTATAAAAGTTATCTAAAAGTGATTGAAATTTAGCAGCAACATCTCTAGAACTGAAAATATGCTCAACAAGCAAAAAAAATTCTGTTTTAAACTTAAATTTTTAATTGATAAAAACACTACTTGAAATTACTAATATCTGTGCGCACAATATTGATTATTTTCTGCAATTGCAAAAAAATAATGACATACAAAATTAAAAGAATTTATAAACACTAGTAATAAAAATAATAGATTATTTTCTTTTAGTAGCAAATGTTTCATGCACATCAAAAACCATTCAAAAACTGAATCCAGTCTGTCACACTTCATTCGTAATAATTTTAAGTCATGGCGATATAGTTTGCTTTCCGTCCTAAAACAATTTAAAGTTTTATTATGATGTATAATCGTTTACAATTGCTTAACCCAATCTTCTTTTTTTTTTTCTTTTGCCAGACAGTGAGTGACGCAGTGCGCTTTGTCAGGATATTTTCCTGTAACGCATGACCGAGAATAAACTTGTTATCGAACGTTCTTGTATACTATGGAAAAACGTTTAGATTCTGGCGCATTCGAGCGTAGCGTTTTCCCCAGAGAATTCGAGTTGAGTCCAGCGTTCACTAGTCGATTTGCCGTCATGTGACATTTGTCTATATACTGTATATATATATATATATATATATATATATACTGTATATATGCGCTCGCTCGATCGTATATAGAGAGAGATGATTTGAGACAACTCGAGAGACGACTCGAAAGAGGTGATTCGAGAGAGAGTAACGTAATCTGGTTGATCGTTGGTTTGGGCGCAGAGCGTGGGCGGAGGACCCCTTTGATTGTATTGCGTGAATTGACAAGTGTGTAATTCTTTTGCGTCTGTATTTGGAGATTGATTTTACGGAGGTAGAATTATTTGTATTGGACGAATTAAGTTGTAGCGCTGATTTTGCTTTGCAGTGGCAGAGAGTGGAAAAAATTTTTTGTCGGTTGTGAGTTGCAAATTTCGTAATACATTCGTTTTGGTTAGAGACAGTGGTCTCTGTTTGTTTGTGGAGAGGAGCTTGGTTCAAGTCAACTGTATAACAGCTTCAGACTCTCTTGAACCGGAATAAAATAAAATTTAGACACAGCTTTGTTCCAGCGCAGGTATTCGGGTTACCTTGTTCGACTGGTCCTTTAGGATTCCCAAACAAAGTCTGTGACACAGTCTATGTAATGTTTTACCGTAAACCAAATTTAATTGGGAAATGTTTACTTTTGTTTCACAGTTCTAGATTGATTCAAAGGCAATTTGTTTATTTACTTGACTTATAAGACTGTTGATTGCATTTCTTTTGTAGTTGGTTATTGTTTCGTTTAGCATTTTTTGAAACGTAAGTTTTGACAACTCGTTTGCAAGAAGAAGTAGGAAAAACAACTGCTTGATTACAGTTAAAATTATATATAGTGTCATTCTTAAAAAATTCAGTTGAATTAAAAATTATTTAGCCAAAATAATTTGATTTTAAATAAAAATTTTAAAAGGTAGCCCAACACGGAATAAGCTAAATAGTTTCTCATATTTGTATAGCCGAAATATTTGCATTTCAAATACGTATATTGCCTCAATCTTCTCATATTTAATTTAAATATGATTACAAGCATGGGCTACTTTGCACATTCATAATAAAAAAGCCGTTTCGACAATATTTCACAACACTTTAATCTTTTTACAATTTCAGTTTAAAGCTAGCATTATTACATGCTTTCATTGCATACTTCTATTTTTTTAGCCAAAAATCCTAAAAATATTTGAATACAGCAACATAAGTTGAAAATATAAAATAGATAATTGGTTGCTTTATAGTACATTAATATATCAGCATTGTTTTTAGATTTATTTGTCTAAAGGAAAATATTTTTTTTTACAAACTTTGTTAAGTCGTCAACGTGGTCGAGTGGTTAAATAGCGCCGTGTAGTGATTGACGTAGTCTCGCTTAAAAACTTACTCGCGTCATTCTGTTGTGTTCTTACGGCGCTTTTCCCCTGCTTGGCAGTCTGAGCTAGCAGTTCTAAGTTTCACTCATCTTTTGATAAAACTAAAAAAACAAATAAAAAGTTTCAACCAGACAGTAATATCTTGGAATCCCAAGAAGCAGGTTGAAGTAATTGCTTGCCCTATGTATAGTGCCTTTGTCGCTTTCCTGCGAGTCAGGAGGATAAATGTAAAGACGAAATAAACTTTTAAATATAATTTCTTTATTTTTTTTGTAAAAGTTGAGGCATTTATATATGACAGAGGTCCATATTACAAGAATTTATTAATCTTTTTTGTGTCAACAAAGGTTTTATTACTAAACTTATTTTTCTAATAATGTTTTAGACCATAGATTTTTCAACTCTTATAATAAAATTGTTGTATCATTGTGGAATCAGCATAATTTTTGAAATTTAACTTGATTTTGCTAAGTTAGCTTAACTGTGTTGGTAATCATTTAATGATATTGTTTATATATGTTCGATGAAAAAATTTGTTTCTGTTGCTGCTGCTAGCTTATCAGTGCAAGTTTGTCTTTTTGCCGCTTAAACAAATCAGATTTTTGTCTGTTATAGAAGCCTATCTACTACGTCAGTCTAATTTTTAGTTTTGTTGAAATATATTTTAACAAAATTATTGTTTTAAACAATATTTTTTAAAACTATCAAAACTTTGGCTTGAAATTTTATTGCTAAGTTGTGACAGAGTTTTAAAAAATACCTCTGATAGATTTTGTGCATGTTGACAAGAGTTCAACAATTTACAACTTTCGAATTCAAACTGAGTTCGAGTCCCTTGTCAAGAAGCTCGAACCAAAATTGAACAAAGATAAGATTTCATAAAATTTATTTAATTAAAATCAACAAAACTTCAACATAATATTAAAAAGAAAATCATCAAAAAAAGCGAATTAAACAAAAAACCAACAATATATTTGGTGTATCAAAAAATTTTTTTAAATATACATTGGAAATTATTAATATTTAATTTAAAAAAAATTAATTACTCCAAGTTTGATGACATTGTATTTTTTTATTCTTTGTATTCACTTTCTGAAATAAATCTACTATCTGTAATTTCTGATACAGGCTATATACATTGTAGAAATTAATGTTAAGATTTAAGTAAACTGTATAACAAATAAACAAATAAATGGATAAACAATTTTTAAAAAATAAAATAAAAAAAGTTAATTTCGTCATTTGGTTGGATGTTTTTTTGTCCGTCAATTCTGGTCTTATCAACTGGTCTGTACCCAAAATAAAAAATAAAAACAAAAAAAAATATAAAAGTCTAATTTATTGATTAATTAATTTATTTTATGATCTGAGCTAGTATAAAAAAGAATAGAACAAGTAAGTGAATTCAGAAATAGTTATTGAAAGTGAAACTCCAGAGACATCATCTTATTAATTTTAACGTTTCAAGTACATTACTTAACTCATTTCAAATAATAGTAATAATAAAAAATTTTTATCATTATTTTTTAACAATGAGCTAAGTAATGTACTCAAAATGTTAAAATTAATAAGATGATAACCATTGTATTGGCTCTTTGTTTTGTTTCAAAAAGATTAGAACTTTAGACTTTTTCATTTTGTTTTTGTTGTTGTTTATGCTATTATGTTTCATTTGTGTTGTTGTTTATGCTATTATAAAAGTTTAGTATCTTTCTTAAGTCATTCAATTCTGTTCTTGTCATTTTTTTTAATTTGTTGTGTTGGTGTTTTTAATTTGTTATTTTAAAAAATTACACGTTTTCATCCTTGATATTGTTAATTGCAAACTATGTTGTTTTCTTCGTATTCGTTGTGTTATTCTTGTAAAGTTAATTTTTAACAAAAAAACTACTGAGTAAAATTTTTGCAAAGATCGTAATAATATAAAAGAAATATCAACAGAATTAAAAAAGAATTTTATTATTTCTTTTTATCCTCCTGTCTCGCAGGAAAACGCCAAAGGTGTTTTTGCTGCAAGACAGCATTTAATTGGTGGACTTTTGTTATGTTTTAATTTGAAACCTCGAACTTTAATCATATATACAGGATATATACTTTTAAAAATTATTTGAAATTGAAGTTCTATCAACTATAATTTTTACAAAAAAAAAATTAAAACGCATTCAAATTTCAATTCTGGATCTTTGTTTATAATATTTTCCACTTTTTTTTATTGAAAGAGATAACTTTTAGGTTCGGCTTTGATTTGTCTGCTTGTGACGGAAGCATAAACTGCTCGAACACATCATATCCCGTGATCCCATGTGACCAAGGATATTATTATGATAAAAATTTGTTTACGGAAACTATAAACACTGAAGTAAGAAAGACTTTCGAATAATTTTTTAAAATTGTTTTGACTAACATAGTTTCTGAAATGTTAGTTATTATGGAATTTATTAATTAAAACAATAACAAAGTTTTCAAGTTGTTTGGGCATGACAATGTTGGGAGAATACACTTCCGGGAGCGAAGAACTCGTTAATTTAAATATGAAATCGATTTTTTTTTGCTCTTTTCTATTGATTTCGATTAGTTATGTACCGATGACAGTTTACACGCAGTACCGATATATCATCGCTTTTTAAAATTTCACCATGTACATGTAGAACATGCTATTGTTGAATTAACTAGATGGGCTACTAAAAATTCCATTTGAGCAAAGATGAAACAACGAGTAAAGCAAAGTATAAACTAGAAAATCTATTTGAAAAAACGCAGAATTTTTCGGGACCGTTAAAACAACATTACTCAAGCAGTCGGCGTCACTTTTTTTCAAAAATTGGTCTGCCATTTTTCCAAAAAATTTTTAAAAAACCCCTTTTTGTTATATTAGATAGTTTAATTAATTTTACGCTTGTTATTTTCTTCCCACAATTGGACACGTTTTCTTAAAACATATGTTAATGTGTAGTTAATTACGTATTTGGAATTTTGAGAAACATTTTAGGCAAGAATTTTCAAAGTTACAAATTACACAAAACAAAAACGTTGAACTAAATGTAATTGTTCTTCTAAGTTATACTTTTTATATGAGTAGCACTTAGCTTCTTTAAAAATAGCCGAAAACAAAAGCAAAAAGCGTGATTAAGCTATAATTAAAGCATACAAAACATAGATTCATGCATCGCCGAAGTAGAACCCACGCTCATATGCAAGAAAAGTGGCGGATAAGTCAGTTTTCCACTCTATAAATCACTATCGGTTCATTTTCACCTTTGACAACCTTATTATCTACGGTAATTTATTCTTTTCTCCATCTTTTTTTTTTTTTTTAATTTTGTTTTTATTTTTTTAAATTTTTTCTTAGTAAACCAAGGTTCCTCAATTTTTTAGCCAAAAAACCACTTTCAGGAGTTTTTTCTTATTTTGTACTATATTGTATAACAATAACCTTTTTTATACATATTTAAGTCTTTAAAATCTTTTAAAAGTCGTCCATCAAATAAAAGAGTTAAGAAATTTTATTATACGCAGCTACATTGCACCCTAAATTTAGGAAAACACGGCTTGTTCAATGGCTTTTTTAGTGCTAATACGAATTGAATACGTTAGAATAACATAATACAGTAATAATATAATATTATAATTAAGAATAATATGAATAATTAGTACGATCTGAGTGCAATTCTTACTCTCATCACTTATTGTGTTCTTGAGAAAGATTCCTTCTTTTTGGAGTATTAATAAGCAGCTCTAAACTATAGTTATAGAAATATAAAAATATAGCCACAGAATTGCAATAATTTGGTATCACCGAAAGCTTTACAAAAGAGAAGTGTGGTTGAGTGGTTACAATGCCATGATTGTGATTGACATGGTTTCTGTTCAAACCCTACTTACGCCAATCTGTTGTGTTTAAGGGAAAGACAATTTACGGTATTTTCCTCTGCTTGGTGATCTTGGCGAGCCGTTTCTTTTATTCATATCTCTATAAAATTAAAAAACCAAAATAGAAAATTTCAACCGGACAGTAATATTTTGGCATCTCCGGAAGCAGTTCGGTTTAATTTGCTTAAGCTACGTATTAGCGCTTCCGTCGCTTTCCTGCAAGTCAGGAAGATAAATAGATAAAATAAAATGAAAAAATAATATAATAATTAAAATTAATTGTAAAATTATATAATGCAAGACAGCAACTCTTCTTATTTATTTTAATTGTCAGGATTCAGAAAAAATAGATACTTTTTAGCTTATTTCACCAATTACATAAATTAATTGCAAGTATTGATGCAATCTATAAATACCATTTTTAAGTCTATAAAGCACAGGCTAATTGAATGCGTTGCTTTAGATGTTTAAGTAAGTTTGCGTCTTTGCGCCCAAGATTGTTAACTACATTTGAACGTATCTCATTTTAAAATCATTACGCCAAAACATAAAAATTTCAAAAATTGGGAACAAAATGTTTTTATTTTATTAAATGCATCATTTTTTTTAACTAAACAACGTTATTAATACTTTTGTTCTTTATCGTTTTTATTTTTTCTGTTTTGGGTCTCCATGATAAACATAACATGATAAAAGTTTGTGTAAATAACAACCAAACTTTAACAAAAAGAAAAAGTTAAATACTTTGTACTTGACAATACTTTGTAATTGACAAACATCTAATAAGGAAACTTCATATACATAAATTAATTCCAGATATGTCTAAACATGTGGAAATGCTGTATTATCTAAAAAAAACACCAGCCCATTAGCAACTTAAAGCTAGTATGCAACGCACTTGTAAAAAGCAGATTGCAATACGGCATACTTCTATAAAAAATTGCAAACCAATCAGTATTAAATAAATTTCAATATAATACATAATAGATCTATAAGATACATAACTATCCAATCATACAAACAAAATCAAATAAGTAGTATGCATCTGCCAAACTATTAAAAGTAAATGAATGGTACCAATATTCGGCAATAAAACATATGTTTCAATTATGCAACGAGAGTGAAATACAAGATTTTGAACCCCACAAACAAATGAAATTCATACTTATATTAAAGAAAATCAAATAATAAGAACATTTTTATTTCAAATTTTTGGCTTATAATTTATAAAACGGCATTACAGTGAATAGTATAAAAACAGCGAGGTCGAGTAGTTAAAGCGCCGGAATCGTGACCAACATGGTCTCGGTTCAAAACCCACTCCCACCATTCTGTTATGCCCTTGGGAAAGACACTTTACGGCACATTCCCCTGCTTGGTGGTCTTGGCAAGCAGTTCTAAATTACAGTTATATCTCTATTAAATTACAAGCGGACAGCAATATCTTGGCATCTCCGGAAGCAGGGTAATTGCTTACCCTATATATTAGCGTCTCCGTCGCTTTCCTGCGAGTCAGGAGGATAAATATAAAAATAAAATAAAAATAAAAACATGAAACAAGCTGCCTAATTGTAAAAGAACTAAACAAAGATATTAATTGAATAAATTTTTGTACAAACACCTGCTAGATACTTATAAAATTTAAACAGTATCAAAAGTTTTACTCTTGTTAATTCTAATTTCTTAGTTTCTGTACAGTAACTATCTACTGTACAGTAAAACTGAATTCATGATTAATGATATAAAAGTATTTCAATTGTTTTGTGCACCTTCTGATATTTACTTGCACGCTAAGATCTGTTGTATTGTGTGTTTTATGTTTATTTTTTATGTTTGTTTTTCATGCTTATTGCTTTTTTTGTTGTGCTGCAGTATAGACTTTATTACTTCTGATGTAATATGTTTTATGTTATTTTTCTCTGCATGATTTACCAAAAATTTGATTTACTAGTATTTTAATTTTTTGCTTTGAATATTATAAATCGTCGTCGTTCCAAGGGTATCCACTCTAGGTCAGACACAAACAGGACTGGGGCCGAGGGTTTATCCTTTTACTACACCAGACTGCTGCACTACCTGGATCAGATGCAGGCAGTGATGAATATTTTAAATAAGTGGGGGTAGTAATTAACTGTTTTTTTGGTCCTTTTCTACCCCTCATCACATATTTCTTGTACATTTTATTATTTTTTAGTACATATAAATAAAAATTGTCTTTTTATTATTTGATTTGTTAATGACATTATGAGAAAGTCATTGTGTTGCTTCATTGCTAAATAAAATGATTTAATGCAAATAAAAGTACCTCACTCTCATTGTCTCTCTATGCAATAACGTATTAAAGAAAAAAAAAAAAAAAAACGATTTTAATGATATTGCTATTATTGCTTTTATTTATTCTAAAATTTAATTCAAAGTTTGATGAGTCGGTAATCAAAAGTGTTACTTTGCAAATGCAGTTAAAAGAGTGTTATTAAACGTGGTATCTTTTTAGTTTGACCTAGTGTGCGGCAACAACTACTTAAAGGCTTTGTCTACATCTTTTTACTATGTTGGTTTGTTGATTGGTTCAATAGTATTTGGAAATTTTTCAGACATGTGAGTGTGATTGTCTTTAAATCTATAAGTAAGTAAGTAAGATGAGATAATGTTATTAATTATTGTGCTTTATAACAAAATTTTATACCTACGTAGATACCATTTGACGTTGTTTGTTGTAGCAAAAATCATTTTTAAATAATTTTTTTACTGCCAACACAACAGAATCAAGATATGACTCAGACAACAGTGTCATTATGATTTTGTTTCCTTTTTTCTTAATTTTCTGTTTTTTCTCTTATTCAACCATGCACCGTTATATTTATTTTCAAAAACCGGTTTATCATCTTGATTACATGCTATAATGTTTATAGTTTTGTTGCTTCGTAATTCCTGTTTCTGTTCTGTCTTGAATTTTGTAAAAATTTCGCAACTTTTTTATTATTCTATTTTAATGGCTGAGCTAATAAAAAATACTGATCTTTGACATCAGTTTAGGCTTTCAAAAACATATTATTATTACTTAAGTAAGCTTGACAAGAGATTAAATTAAAAGTTTTTTATAAAAAATGACCAAAATAAACTGTGAAGTTGTAATTGCTTTATCAAAAAAACCTTTTCGCAAGAACATTTAAAAAAATTTATAAAAAAATCTTAATTTTGTAAAAACAATAACTTAAAAACTAGGTTTATCAATTGAAAGTTAATATTCACAACAAAGGAAAGAAATTGCTCAATTTTTGCAAATTGTTTGCAGTTTTAGAGACTAATATTTTATAACCAGTGAACAATTGGCATAATCAATAGACAGACAACTAAATCATAAGATTAAAATTATTCTCACTTACACGTTTCTTTTATATTTTTTATAAGCTTCTTTTAAAGGTTCTGCTGACACCCAAAGTAATAATTTGCTATTTGCTTGAGATTTATAGATTTTTAGACTGAGTTAGAATTTGAAAGTTTTTTCTTTTTATTCAGGGTGGGAAGAAAAGTTTGTGCCGTTGTTACAAATATCGTTTCTTTGGGGTTCATGTTTGGAATAGCATTTAGTCGATCAATCGAAGCTTATATTATCTGCAGAGTTTTTACAGCAATATTTGGCTATGGATCTGTTTTTGGCACCTATGTATACGGTAGGTAGATTAGCTATTGTAAAAAAATGAAATCATGCGATGTTCTCCTAGGAGCAACGCTAGGTTGTGATCATTGTTCTTAGGAGTTTTGTACATTGTTACAATGTTTTTACCAATAAATAATACCCTCAAAATCCAATTGGTCTCAAATAAGTATGAAGGATTGTTGGTTCATATTTAACACTTGATGATGTTCTGCCCTCATGCAAAGTTCATGCAATGAAATTTAATTGAGCAAAATTTAACTGAACAAAAAGTAATTTTTAAGCTGTCCTCATTTAACTAAACATGTCCTCATGCATGCATGTCCTCATACAAATGTTCTGCCCTCATGCATGTCATCGTTTTTTGTCAAAGCTTTCAATGCTTGTTTAAAAAGTATTATTCTAATAACGAATACTTTGACTAATAACGATAAATGAGTATCATTCAACCTAGTTCTTTAACCAGTTTTTAAAATTTTTATTTAAATTAATTGTTTACCAATGTAATTTGACCGAAACAACGCCATGATTTTTGATGCTGATTTGCGAATTTTATTTTAATCTTAATTTTTTCCAAATCAATTTCAGTATACTTTATTTTTAGCAATAAACTCTATTAAATTTTTAGTAATTCCATTTGATTACATGCATTAGCTTGGGAAGTTTCATCAGCAAGAAAAATAAAAATGACACAAATCGGTCTTCAATTGATGTAAAATTAAAAAACATTTTGAGTTCTTTTAAATGAGTTAATTTCCTATATTTCTAAATATCCTATGAAGATTTTGATTTGTTATATTGACTGTTCTCAAGTTGTTTAGATTGATAAAAATGCACCAAAATTAAACAATTCCGTTAACGCCTTGTTGTATTGTTTTGCAAATTTTTGGAGATGTTTTAAAAGATAAAAAACTCATAAAAAGTAACAGTTGCGTGGGTATCAGTTCAGTTCAGTTCAGTTTAGCCACTTGTCGAACAATATACTAATATTAACATAATTACACTACGAAAAAAGGAACGTGCAATAAAACGAAACAACGTTGAAACATGTAAAAACTCAATAAATTACACTAGCTAAGAAAACGGCTTGCATGGTTGCATCACCTAGAGATTAACAATTAACGCCAAAGCTACGCGATAGGTCTGCTTTACAATAACACCACATTAACTGAGAATTTGTTTTTAATTTGACAGGATTGGTTAAATGTCTTTTTTGCACAAGCAGTTTCCACATAAAGTGTGTTATTTACATGTTATTTATCATAGTTTGACTAGAACCAAATTTTGTCGTTAAGGGAATTTTTTAAAGTAACCGCGCTAGAATAAACACAATGCGTTAAATCTTGTTGTTATTTTGCCTAATTCGTTTTATGTACTCGTTATCAATAGAAAAAAGAGTTTCCTTTATTATTTCTGTTTTAAGCAAGACCACTTTCGCGCACTGGAAAACCTTCCAGACACAAATAATGAAAGAAAATCAATAAATTTTTGTAGTCATTTTAGAGCTTTATTTTCAATTTTCTTATTCTTATTACAAACAATAAAAAGAGGCAATTAATAAAGATTTAATCTTTTGTTGCTTCAATTTTTTTCATAAATTTTTTATTGAAATAATACAAAAGGCTCTGATACTTTATTGAGTAATATATAAACTTGCCACTAGTGGCGGTTGGAAAGTAAAAAACGAAGAGGTGCTACAATCAGAAGGGCTGTTTTTGGCGGAAAGGGTAAAGTTTGAAAAAGCACTTTAACAAAAGTAAATTTTACCGTATTGGAAAAAACTTTTGCGAAAAAAGTTTAGTGAAGAACAAAATAAACAAATAAAGATCTTCAGTTTTCGGTCATGGTGCTTTATTTACTTGGCTTGCAAATATGTTTAATTTACTCAAAAAGTTTAAATGTCCCTTTTGCGAACGTAATAAACATTTTCTATTTAAATATGCCTTTTGCGAACGTGAACTTTTTTGATAAAAAAGTTTTTTTTCTAAATTTTGTTCTCCTAGCTAAATTATTGTTATATTCTATGTGGCTCTTTTTAAAAAATTAGGTGACTCCTTATCAAATCAATTTTTTACAAAATTTGTTGCATTAAAATTTAGTCAAAATTATAGAAATGTCGGGACAATTTAATAAAATGCTTGTGTCTTGCAAATTTCAAAGGAATCTATCTGCCTCCTTTGCAAAACACAATTTTTGTTATTTTGGAAGATATTAAACTTGTTGCCAACTAAGGATTTTAACTAAAAAGCTTTATGCTGAAGAAAGCAAAGCGCTGAATTGGTGACATCTAGTGATTGAGTGAGCAGCGTTTATTGCAGCTCAAACTATGTTTAGTTTACTAAATAAAGTTTCTATGAAATGCGTCATTTTGGGTCATTTTGCGTGAGATTTGTGTGCTAGATTTAAAACATTCAATTCAAAATTTAAAAAGAATCGAACAACCCCACAAAACTTAAATTTAATTTTAAAAAATTCAGAAAAAATAAAAATCATTCATATTATAAATTTTTAAAACTTTTCTTTAATGTTTAATTAAAACTGCTGCACAGATATTTGTAATTTTGAAGTTCTGCAGCTCCTGTGGGCAAGCCGTCATTGCTTGCTACGTTTAGAGAGCATTTGAGCTTACATGTACATGCAATAACTTTTTTATTCAAGGAACAAATATTTAATTAAAAAGTATTAAGTAATATTTAAATAAATTTTTTCAATGGTATCTATTTTTTTTATGTCATAGTTGTGAAATGTGTTCAACGATCAAAATTATGACGTCACATTTTTTGCGTAATCATAAGATAAGATTTATTATGATTTACAATTCTCGTTATTTGTTCACTGCTTTGATTATTTTATCAATTAAAACAAGAAAAGATTTTGTAAAGGTACTAATTTTGTACGAGACTTTATCAAAGATTTATTGATTTGACTTCTGCCATAACCACAAACATTTTTTGCGAGAATGATGTAGCTCAACTCCAGACCAAAACTGGAATAGAGAGAAGTGCGTTGAAAAATTTAAGGGAGCTCAAGTATTAAATTGTCTATTTTTATCTACTTCTTCTTTGCCAGCTTCAAAATTACTTTTTGTTCAATTAAATTTTGCTTTTTTTGATTTTCAACTAAAATTTTTAGGTTTCCGCTTAAGTACGTATAATTTTTTCATTATTTCTCCACTTTGCATGAAAAAACACATTTTTATCTTTCGTTTAAACAAAAGGCATTTTGTTTTTTGTTTTGCTTTTAAAAGGCAGGACAATATTTTTCCAAACTGCTATAAAATCCTGACTTCGTGCTAGTTTTTGTATCCCAGGGTTCTGTCAAATCACCTAATTGAGGCTTAGTCAAAAAAATTGGGGAATCGCTGCCCAAGTCACAAACAGAAATATGACATCATTACATATTGATTTACACAGAATTTTTATTGCATGCTTAAAGCTATGTGGGGTGGTTTGAACATTAAACTTTTTTAATGAAAATTAAATTTTCATCTATTGCGAATCATTTGTGTGATTGGGTTTAACTGTTTTATGTGCTGCTTATTACTTTCATTGCAATGATTTTGCTATACCCGCAAAATTTTTGCATTGTTTTTATTGAGTCAGTTTTTATATTTCAATTCTCTGTCAAATCTTAAATGAAATTTTAAAAAATTGCAAATTTACAAGGGTGGTTCATAAAGTAATGCTGTTATCTTCTAACTCAAAAAGTTAAAGAAATAGAAAAACGAAAGCGACATCCCTAAATCAAGCACACTTTATGTTCAAAAATTTTATTTTTCTACGTAGTCACCACCATTTTTGATGCATGTTTTCCAACGATGAAAGAGGACCTGTATGCCACGTTGGTAAAACTCTCTTCCAGCTGTTGTAATCTATTTTTGACTGCGTCTATGACAGCATTGTCGTCAACAAAATGCTGTCCCCGCAATCTTTTTTTAAAGTCCCAAACAAATGAAAATCTGATGATGCAAGGTTAGTGCTATAAATCAGATGAGCAGCACTGTGCAGCCAAACTTGGTCACACATTCTATGGTCTCGAGACTCGCGCGTGGCCTGGCACTGTCGTGTGGCAAGAAGAATGTTTTTTTTTTCTCTGATCTAGTGCAAGCAATTCCAGCCTTCAGTTTGATCAAAGTTTTAATGTAATGTTCAGAGTTGACAGTTGCTTCTGGTTTCAAGAAATCTAAGAGATTAATTCACTGTGCATCTTAGAAGACCGTACACCTCACTTTTTCTGCTTAGCGCTGTGACCTGATCAAGTTTGGTTGGACGCTGTCTCATCCTGACCTTGAAACATCAGATTTTTAACAATTTGGCCTCTAAAAAAAGATTGAGGGGACAACATTTTGTTGACAACAATGCTGTCATAGACGCAGTCAAAAAACGGACTGCCACAGCTGGAAGAGAGTTTTACCAGCGCGGCATACAGATCCTCGTTCATCGTTGGAAAACATGCATCGAAAATGATGGTGACTACGTAGAAAAATAAAATTCTTGAACATAACGTTTGTTTGATTTAGTGATGTTGCTTATCCCAAAAAATTAAATTTCTATGCTATTTTTTTTATTTATTTATTTATTTTTTTATAAGGTTATTAACCTCAGCCTATAATCTAATCTTATTCTACGAATAAAGCCCATAAGCTTTACGGTTTATGAATAGAAAACATCTTCTCAGTAGAGTGCCAACGTGATTTGCTTTATGTAAAAATTTATAATCAAGCCTTTGTTTGTATTTACAGTTGTGGAAGTAGTAGGAATCAAATGGAGAACATTTGTTGGAGTTGGCTATCAAATGTTCTTCGCGATTGGATACATGGCTTTGGGTGGAATAGCTTTTCGGTGGAGAAATTGGCATGAAATTACGGTTAGATCTTAACTTAAGAAGTTTAATTATTAGCCTTTGAGAGTTAAACTTTGAGAGGTGTCTTGTTTCCACAAATGCATTTATCAGAGACTCAACGAAAAATTTATTAATGAAAACTTTTTGAAGTCTTTAAATTTTTTGAAATTATATTTGCTCATATCAGATTCCAACTGTAAACTTATTTTAATAAAATTCTTCTTGTTCTTTTTGTTGAAATTTTTTTCTTTGCTACTACCCGAATTGTATGTTCACCTGTTTTCCTCGTGCTCCGGGTTGTTGCTTCAAATGTCAAGTTTTATATAGTACTTGTGACCACGGCGATTGTTTTGAATACTTTGAAGTGGGTTCGATTCACTACTTCAAACTTTGATGATTTGATTCACTATTTGAAACTTTGATTCACGATTTGAAACTTTGATTCACTATTTCAAACTGTGACGCGGGTTCGATTCATTACAACAGTACACTAATTTTCAAGACTATCAAAATCAAATTAAATGATGTATTTAACAACAATGAAGGTCTCGAGACCGATTTTCGGTGGTTTCGGTTTCGGTTTCAAACTCATGCTGATGGTCCAAGTCTTAGTCTCCAGGCAATTTGGTCCTGATCTCAAGACTGAATATTTTTGTTACTTAATGTGATTGTGATGATCATCATTAGTTTTTAAGAATCGCCCTCAATTAATTAGCTTTGTTGCAACTTTAAAATGTTAATAAGCTGAGAGTTTAAATTTACTTGATATCTTAGTTAGCAGTTTTTTTTATGTTTATTTCAATAAAGGTTTTTATTGTTCTGGGGCACCTGTGACACAAACTCGCTTATCAGATTATAAACGAAAACTTATTTTTATTGTTTCTTTAGGCAACAAATAGGTCTGGTAATACTTTAATAAGTTTGTGGCTGTGCACTTTCACCCGCTCACACACTCACTCCATATTAATGACGCTTTTCTGAACCTGGGGTTGCAACCCGTGTGAGGATGGCCAAGTCTTGTCAAAGGAGTCGTACCAATACCTTGTAATTTACGCAATGTTTTTCAACTAACTATAAACAGAAAAAAAACCACGCACTGTATGAAAACTCTAAACGGGGTTATAAGCCGGAAAATGTGGCAAAAGGTTGAAAAACACTTGCCTAATCCAATAATAAAAAATTAAATTATCCGAATACGTAAAATACATAAATCCCGTAGCTGTTCGTTCCACGTTAACGTCGAGAACAGCTACGGGTTTTGAAACTAGTGTGTATAGAAAACCTACCTTTACTGGACAGTACTTACGTTGGGAATCTTTCAGCACCACTAAACAAAAAACAAACCTTATATCAACTTTGGTACACCGGGCACTAATGATATGCACGAAATCTAAACTAAACGAAGAAATTAAGCATATCAAGAACATTCTATTGGATAATGGTTATCCTGAATCAATTATTGACTGCAACATTTCCAAGAAAATTGCTCAGTTTTCTATGCCCAAACGATTTGGTCCTGAGAAGTATCCCGTATATTTGAGAGTTCCTTGGATAGGGAAAGCTTCCATTGGCCTTGATAAAAACGTCAAAACGGCTGTTGAAAGCTGCTATGGCTCCGTTACCACCAGAGTTGTATTTACATCCAAACGCATGTTGCCTGTAGCCCGCAAAGATGTTTTACCTACCACGCTGAAAAGCTCCGTTGTTTATGAATATTCGTGCCACTGTGACAGTAGGTACGTAGGACGAACATCACAGCGACTACAAGATAGAATCAAGCAGCATGTTCCTAAATGGCTACAACAGCAAGCGAAGCGCCCTACACGATCTCAACCTGGCAGATCCTGTAAGCTAAAACGTAACAATTCAGATTGTGACTCTGCCATAGGACAACACTTGCTTGATAACGAGCAATGTGCTGCAAACTATAACGACAAACGTTTTAAAATTTTTGCTGTGGCACGCAACTCGTTCCATCTGTGTCTACTCGAGGCAAATTTTATCAAAACTAAACATCCGGTTTTATGTAAACAAAAGTTTTAAAACTTTTCAAATAAATCTAAGTTGCGAGTAACAGTGTTTCTCCTGGGTAATTGCACATAGTGCGTTTCTCCTTTCCGAGATTACACTGTATTGCACCACACTTCTTTGATTTTGTGCCATTGTGCCTTTCTCCTTTCCGAGACTGCAGCACCTTTCTCCCAACTGTTGAGACTATAAATACCTTGATTTTCTTTGGTTCATCCGACTTTGACGCGATTGCCACTGATGAAAGCGTCACGAAAAGCCTATGGCTCCGATTAAATCGACTTTGTTTAAAGCGATATTAAAATTCTGTACCACAAAGAAGCTCTTTACATAAATGCTGAAGAATAAGGTTTAAAGGATAAAGAGCCGTAAGAAGGTGGGACTTGTAGGCAAAGAAGTAACTAAATTCTGGAAATTTTTTATATCTCTTGAATAAACAATTGATCAAGACGTTGCCCCAAAAACGTTTGCTTATCATCTTTAGCTTCTCAAGTTAGGGAAGGATCGGATCCTTAGACAAGTTGCCGAGATCTAATAATCTATGTTAATCCTAGGCCACTCCGTGTCAATTCTCAGAAAGAATAAAAGTTACAATCTCTAATTTTCTTAAAATTTTGAACAAACCTTCAGTATCCTATATGATAAACATCTACAAAATTTGTTAAATTAATTCAAAAAGCACAAAGATATTAAGCATTTTATTTAGGGGGTTCACTTCTAGGGGTGCAAATTTCTTATTTTTGATCAGGTTTAAAGTCTTATTACTTCCAAATGACATCAACTAACAACCCCATTTTTTTATATTTGCTAGCAACTTAGCCTGATTTTTAAAAAATGGCATTATCTGTAATTTTACTATAAAAGTTCAAAAGTCATGGGCATACAAAGATAGCCGATTCTGGCTTTTGGAACAAATTTTCGAAAATTTTGAAAGCTTGCCAAATTTTTTTCTGGCATTATTTTTGGCTTAGATTCGGAGGAAATTTTTTAATAAAATTTTTTATGATTTTAAAAAATTTCAATTTAAAATAGAAAAATGTTTGAGAGACGTTTGAAGTCAAACAAGGTACAAAACAAAAAATTGAAAAGTGGCTTAACTTACATGCTTTGGTTACCTATGACCACAATGAAAATTTATCATAAAACTTTGTCCACAAATTTAATATAGCATGACATAATTACCTTGCAAAATTCATTTATGGTTTGTAATTTCTTTATAAAGATTTTTTGTGGCACAAAATTTTAAAATAGCCTGAAATGTCGCTATAGATGTGGCCATCTATATAGACAAAATTCTTTTATAAAGAGAGGGTAGCCTTGAAAAAGGCTGTTTAAAAAAACTCGAACGTTTTCGTGTAGCTTTCATCAGGAGAAATCACTACAATGAGTAAAGAACTGAAATGTCGAAATTATATTGCTTAAGATTGTCGTTTCGCCGAGTAAGAAATTATACTAAAGTGCAGTTGATTAGAAGCATCAGCCACCAAGCGGTCGAAAAGTGAAAAATTTTTGTCGTTTCGTCGAGTTAGAAATGGAACAATTTTTATTGGACGGAATTTGGATGTTTAACTTGACAAAATTATAGTTGTAATTTGAAGTCTGAAAAGGAATAGAATAAAACCAATATACATGTAATTATGTTGATAATTTAAGCCTATAAACGAACTCTTTTTGACGGCTCAATGCAGGTTTGCTTGAGGTTATGTGAATGGATTCTAACACAGTAAGATGAAATTCAGATCTGGCTTTGAATAGAATTGAAAATTGATTATCATTGTAGTGAAGGGCGCAATTTGGATGTTTCAGAAGATGAGTGCCAATAGCCGAATCACAATTAGGTGTGGAGGAGTTTATTTTAGCCATTATTTTAGACAACAGTATCAATAACATTCAGCCAACGCGAAAAAGTAAAATAAAATCCTCCACACCTAATTGTGATTCGGCTATTGCCACTTATCTTCTGAAACATCCAAATTGCGCCCTTCACTACAATGATAATCAATTTTCAATTCTATTCAAAGCCAGATCTGAATTTCATCTTACTGTGTTAGAATCCATTCACATAACCTCAAGCAAACCTGCATTGTGCCGTCAAAAAGAGTTCGTTTATAGGCTTAAATTATCAACATAATTACATGTATATTGGTTTTATTCTATTCCTTTTCAGACTTCAAATTACAACTATAATTTTGTCAAGTTAAACATCCAAATTCCGTCCAATAAAAATTGTTCCATTTCTAACTCGACGAAACGACAAAAATTTTTCACTTTTCGACCGCTTGGTGGCTGATGCTTCTAATCAACTGCACTTTAGTATAATTTCTTACTCGGCGAAACGACAATCTTAAGCAATATAATTTCGACATTTCAGTTCTTTACTCATTGTAGTGATTTCTCCTGATGAAAGCTACACGAAAACGTTCGAGTTTTCTTAAACGGCCTTTTTCAAGGCTACCCTCTCTTTATAAAAGAATTTTGTCTATATAGATGGCCACATCTATAGCGACATTTCAGGCTATTTTATAATTTCTTTATGTTAAAAACATGTATCAAATTTTAAGCAAAAATGCAAAAAATTAGGGCAAAATTTGTTAATTTCAGACATGGAATAATTTTGTTTAGCAAGATTAAACTTCAGGTAGTTCCCTGCCGACACCTTATTTTATCTAAAATTAACTTTTTGTCAATTTTTTGTAATTTTTAACTCATAACATATGTTAAATTTTGTTTAACTAGTCTGATGTATATATGAAAAAATGCTTTATGCAATCTTATATAAACGTTAGAAATAGACAAAAAAGGTGCATTCAAGAATTCAAATTGGTACCTATACAATTACTAATAATAGTAAACTGCTAATAATCAACAACAGTATCAATAACATTCAATTTTATTTTCAAAAATCTGGAAAAGAACATTTGTGGTTGCCATCGCAAAGCCAATAAAGCCACCAGAGGATCCAAAGAATTATGGACCTGTTTCTTTTTCGTATATCCCTTTTAAGATCGTTGGAAAATAGATTTATGCGCGTGTCAAATTTATTGTTGATGTTCTGCTTTCTGGGTTTGACGTGAGAGATCAACCGTAGATCTTACACTTCAGCTTGTTTTTCTAACTTTTTTGCTTACTTCCAGACAGATACGTTTGTTTTGATCACGGGGCTTGCTTGAAACCACAGTATTACTATTACTACCACTATTTCTATCACCTCTGAAAAACAGTGTCCCTCAGGGATCCATCCTGGCAATCCTCTTATATAAGATCTAATCATACAATCCTTATGAAAAATCTATGAAAAAGTTTTATATGCTATAGGTTGATGATTTTATACTCTGAAAAAACTGAAAGGAACAAGGAAAGTTATTAATAAGCAGGACATGGAAACTTTATCCTCTTATTTCTAAAATAGAAAGCTGAAATTCTGTTTAATCAAATTGCTTACTTCGGCCTTTCATCTTTACATCAAGGAAGAAAAATGTTACCTCAACATTACTGTTTAGGAACGATCTCTGGCCTGTAATTCCGAACCAACTTATCTCAGAATGAAGTTAAGCAGGACACTCATATTTTGTGGGCAGCTGGAGTAACTACTCAAAAAATAATAACAGCATTAGGCTATTGCGGTGACAAGCTAGATCATGTTGAGGTGCAGGTGCAACAGCATTTTGCGCAACTATCCTGGGATTGGTCATTTTCCGTAAGTACTGATTACCAGTGTTGTCTTGCAGTGCTTGTCATCATTTTACATCAGATCTCTTTCAACATGTTAAAGATACAGAAGATGCTTGTTTGTTAAAATGCAATCTTGCATTTTTTTGCTGCCTTGTTGGATTTAAATTCTACAAAAAATATTGTGGTCTTGGTCTCAAACTTTTTGGTTTTGAAATTTGGCCTCAAAAATTTATTCGTTCTTGCTCTCGGTCTCGAACCTAATGGTCTCGACTACATCATTAATATCTAGCATATTATTTGTCAGTTACTATCACATTAAAGAATAAAAATTGTCTTGTTAGGTTTATAGCAATGGCTAACTATGACATATAGACAGATAACTAGCTATGACATATAGGCATTCAAGCATAAAAATGAATATTTCTAATACATACTTTTTTTGTTAATTGTTTATTAAGTATATTACGCTATAGAAAATATTTTGCAAACTTTAAAAATATTAATAAGTTTACCAATGCAATTTTTATAATGTTTGAAAAATTTATAAAGTTGTTTTTTATTGTTTTGCAATTATTCTTTTCAAATTTGCCGTGTCGAAGCAACAAGCACTCCTTTTTAAATCAATTCTTTTCAAGTTAAAAAGAACAGTTTGCTTTTCAACTTAATTGAGTGAGGACTAAAAAAATTTCTTCCATTTAATCCAATGGTTTCCAACCTTTTTCCGCTTGCGGCACATTTTGAAACTTTTTTGAAATTCGTGGCACACTTGCACCAGATTTCTTGATTTTCGTCCCTAAAAAGTAATATTCTAAAAAAAAAGTCTTCATTTAGAATCTGTTTCGAATTTCTTGATTTTTGTCCTTTGAAAGTTGTGTTCTCTAAAAAAAGGTCGCCGATCAATGGACTAATGTTTTTTAGAAACACAGGTTGAGAAATACTGATTTAATCAGTTTAAAATTCCTGTCTTCTCCATTGAACAAAATTACCATAAATAAATTGTTAAGTTAATGGAAAATATGATCCTAAATTGTGAAAAAGTGTTAATTGCATAAAAGAAGTAAAAATATTTTTAATTTTTAAATAATGCTTAGTTTAAAACAGGGGTGCCCAACCTTTTATCCAGTGCGTGACAAATTTTTTAAGCAAGTTTATCTCGATCCGCAATCAATGTAATGACTTTTTCACCTTTGGTAACCCGAATTGGAACCACAAATTTACTCAAATTTAGATGAACACCGAAGTCTTAAATTTTATTCTACGTGTTTTTTTCTTAAATAAAGTAAATAACCTTTACTAATCTTAAAATAATTGTATTTCAAGATTTCTGCGCGCCATTGACAGAGCAGCTATTATAAAAACAACATGAAGATTATTAGTAAATATCTCAGCAAAACGGCCACCTCACTTAAGTAGCGAACTTTATATCTTGTGATATCAAGCTATGTAACTAACAACTACGTCACGCGCTGTCGGTGGTATAGAACAGGAATTCTGATTTGCGAGCAGAAGAACGCTAGATTGGTGGTCAGTCTACCTAAGTTTTGTCTCTGCTCTTGGGAAAAGCATTTTATGACAATTTTTTAATCAAGTCGCGCTTCTTACCTACAATATTGACTCCGGCTGAAACGGAAAGCAGCATATAGACTAACAATACGGCCATATGAGACCACAATGTGCTCTGTTAAATTGGTTTACTGGCAATGCAATGATTCAAGTAAATTGAGGATATCATTAACAACTTTGTGGGCTGCGGGTCGGGCAGCTATGGTTTAACATATAGTATTAAGCATTAGGTTTCGCGTAATATTAACTTTTTTAAACTTTAAGATTGAACCTTTTTGCAGTTGGTTGGAGCCATTCTTACCATTCCATCTTTGATCTTTATTTTATTTGTTCCTGAATCACCGAGATGGTTGTTTACAAAAAACAAAGAAGAACAAGGAAAAAAAGTTGTCGAAAAGATGGCTCGACTGAACAAAGTTAAGATTACCGAAAAAACCTGGAACGATGCCAGAAAAGCTGGTGAAACAGCAGATAAAGTAAAAAAAAGTTTAGCGTTGATATAACTAAGCAAATAATTTTAAGTTTATATTATATAACTTAAAGTGGTCCAAACAGTGGTTTGCTAAATAATATCAAATATATTTTATCTGGGCCCATGCAAACATTTAATTTTTAAGCCCGAAGTCCTTCTTTTTAGTAGTTTAGCAAGCCTTTCAATCGTAAAATACATTGATTTCTTAGTGGAATTGACCAGCCTGATTTTTTCAAATGCTAAGTTTGGATTAACGCAAGGTTTTGCTTAATTTTTTTAAAGATATAGTTTGGGGGTCTTCAACTTGAAAAAATGTCTTGAATTATTTGTACTTTTCAGCTTTTAGAAATCGGATCGCCAAAAAAAAAAACAACTTAAGTGAAATATGGTGTCCCCTGAAAAAAATTTAAGAAACATTGATTAAACCACATCGAACAGTTTCAACAACTGATGCACTTTTGTTTAGTCATCGAATTACCAGATTCTTTTCAACCATCGATTAAAAAGTGAAGATTTTTTTGTCATCAGTACATTTTTAATCAACTGCGCACAGCAAATGCTTAAAATTTTTAAAAGTGGCTTGCAGAAGTGAAGAACTCGGAACATCTTAATTTGATTTCTGAAAACTTGTACTGCTTGATGATTATATTTTTTCAATATTAATTTGTTTGCTTAAATTAATATACTGTACATGTATTTAGTTTTACATAGAATTTTTAATTTTATTTTTCTGATTTTTGTTTACTTAATTTTAAACTTATATTCTGACATAAAAATTAGAAATAAATGCTTTGTTTTTTTGTAAGTGTTTTGTTAAAGTTGTAAGAATTTTTTCATCTTTGTGCCTTCAGACAATCTTTCAATTTTTCTATTACATGCCTAATAATATTCATTCATTTCTGACTTCGAGGAAAACACAAAATAAGCAAAATAATTTTATTACGTAAGCTGTTCTGGTTGTTCGAAATATTTTTCTATTACTGCAATGCTACAGATAGCTACAATACGAGATCGGTTTATATGAAGTTGCTTGCTGTTTAAGATTAAACAAAAACCTAACCAGACTTTATAAGAATTTTTAGGATGTGCGCTTAATCATCGGTTTTAAAGTTTTTTTCCCTTTTTTTACTCTCACGAAAAAAAGAAAAATGTTGAATAAAAAGACGTCAGAATAGTTTTGAAAAATTGAAGGTTAAAAATAAAATTTAATAAAAGTATTTTTTTTTTTTCAGAACACTTTGACAAAAATGAAAAAGCATTCAACATTGGATTTATTTCGAACAAAATCTACAGCAATTATTACATTAAAAGTTGCTTTTGTTTGGTATAATGTTTCAATTTTTGTAGATTATTTTAATTTAGGTTATTTTTGGAAGTACGCAAATGGAACAATAACTAAAATAATAAATAAATAGAAAAGTTAAAACACTATATAGTCTTTTGCAGCAATATCTCGGTTGCGCAATCTTAATAATTGATTAACAATCGAATTCAGTCTTTCTCAACTTTTTTGTGGCCATGCCCTACCTAATCACTTCTAAAATTCTGATGTACCCCAATTGGTCATAGCTGTAAGAGCCAAAAGAATTTATGAGGGACAATGTAGTTTGCCCAAAATCATGAACTTGCAGCATTGCATTAAAGGTCAAGACTAAAAAATAGATCATTACTTTAAAACTGTCTCTGATTATTTTATTTTTGTCTCAAAAGACATGTAAAGACTGAATACAGGTTTTCTACAAAAGCTTCTGCTCGTGGCTTTTTTGTATTTTTCCAACAAAATTGTTTCGTAATGTCTTAAATCTTAATGCCCCACCAAAATTTTGCCAGGTCCCACGTTGAGAACCACTAATATAATTCTTTTCTTAGTCCTAAGTGCAACTTAATCTATGTTTATCCACAAGCTTTATTTTCTTGTTCAGAGTAATTTAGTTTAGTGTTCAAGTTACCGCTTCGATTTATTTTTCTGTATTTGTTAACAAAAGGTATTTGCTTTTTAAAGAAAACTTTGTCTTCTTTATTTCAAGCCATTTTAGGTTAAAACAATTATTTAGGTTTGTGAACAGTATCGTGTATTATGGAATTTCTTTAAATGCTGGAGCTCTTGCAGGAGATTTATTTATTAACAACACATTAAGTGAGTACATAAATGTACACTGTCAATTCTTTTATAAGTCTTCTAACAGAGAACTAATAGCATTTTCAGCAAACTCAAATTAAAGATTTTATTTAACTGGTTAAATTGCGATTCATATATTAAATAATAAAATCAGTCAAAGTTCAATGGGTCAAAAATTTACTATAAAAAATTAAAAACTATAACCTAATTAATTCATAACGAAAAATTGATTTCGACCTATAAAGGTCATCAGCAGTTTCTTATTTCAATAGAATCAAATAGAATTTTTAATTTCTGTCAATTTTGGTCCTTTTTAGCTGGCCATAGAAGCATTATTTAAGTTGGACGCATTTTTTTACCTATTTAAGTTTTGCTGGCATAAATTTCCAATTAAACAAAAATTATCTCCAGCATTGTTAATACTGGTAAAAACTTTATATTATTGAAACTTATAAAAGTTTAACGAAATTAAAGAAAAATTTGCAATTTCATCAGAAAGTTTCGATAAAATGTTTTACAAACAGGACAAGTAAAAAATCTTAATAAATAAACTTTATAGTGTAGATAATAAAAACACATAATACTGTATTATATTAAAGTTTAGGCTATATAACAAAAAAACAAATAAACTGATGCGGTTTTTCACAATTCGAGAGGAACTTTTCGAGAGAGGCACCAAGTAGATCTGAATACTTAGATATTTTAAGTGATCAAAACCTTTTTAATGCTTAAGTTTTATATCTGGTTTTGTTACAAAGGTGAAAATCTAAAGTTTCCAAACAGACAAAGAAAATAGTATTGCCAAAATACCAAAAACTCAGATTTAGTATATTTTTTAATAGTGGACCCAACAAAAAATAAATAAACATTGTATTGAAGCAGCTTGAAATCTAAGCAAAACCCAATTTTGGCTTTATGTTTGAAACGTTTTTTTATATCTGAAAAAACATCTTAAAAAGGGTTGAAAAAATGAGTAGAAAAGACTTAAATTTAAAAAAAGATTTGATTTTTTGTATTTATATTTGCTTTTCATTGACATAATTAGTCGTTATTTGCTAAAATCATAAAGCAAATGCAGCAAAATTTACAAACAATTTATAAAAGTAAATGTTTTATAAAAAAGTAAGCAATTTAAAAAAATTAATTGCAAAATAAGCCAAAAATTAACATATTTCAGAAAAAAATTTTATTTCACAAAAACTTTATTTAATATATTTACTAGAGCAAATATTAGATCTATTTTTATAAAAAAACTTTGTCAAGGTCTACCATTTTTAATCAAAGAATGGTGTGCATAAAAAATCTTCTAAAACTAAAAGTACCTTAATCAATGCTTTGTAAATGTATTATCATGTTCGTTTTTTCTGCTTTTTTTTTGTTACACTGCTGACAATCGCAATTTTGTGTATGTTTTTTACTGCAGACGGAGTGTTTGAAATTGCATCCTATGTATTTTGTATCTTGCTGACGGATAGAGTTGGTCGAAGAATTCTTCTGGTTTTTTTGTTGTTGCTTGCTGGTGTTGGATTAATCATTAGTGCTATAATAAATGTTTATGCTGGAGAAAGTCAAGGTTTGTATAGTTGCTAGTAAAAATGTATTTTAGTTTTAGAAAACAAAAAACAAACTGTATTCCAATTTTAAAAAGCAAACTGGCAATAGAAATTTATAGCTTTTTTGTCTTAATTGAAAAAATGTCTTGCCTGCCAAATTACTTGCTATAGACACGTTACAACTTTGAAATTAATTTTTTTTAAATATAAATGTTTTTCTTTTTGCTAAACCTATTTTGCTTCTAATGACCATTATCTCAAAAAACTTTTGTAAAATTTATTGGTAAATGATTTAAAATTAGATATTTATTTTGTAAATATTGTTAAACTTATTTTAAAATAGGACTGGCGCTCAAAATATTCCTATTAAAAGAATCGCCCACCTACAAATATATTGCTCCTGAAACTATAGCCACCAATTGATAATATCAATTTAAAGAAATCTATAAGCCTAATACAAAAGTAAAATAAAAGTTTATTGTAAAATTAGATCATACAGAAAGTAATTTTGTTATATGTTTTTCTTTAATGTGTGCTCCCGATTAATAAAAAAACGTTGGAAGCTTGTTTTGATTGTTTATGATATTTTTAAATATTGGAAATTTAGGACATTTTTATCAATTTCTATCTTCTGATTTTGATCTATCATAACAAAAATGCAAAGTACACCACATATTTATTTACAGCACAACATTAGGGCTAATATTATTTTTAACGTTGCTGTTTGAATATTTTTAAAATGCAGATGTTAAGATCAATGAGACATGAAGCACAGCATTTTACAAATGGCCATCAGTAAATTGTATTTTAAACCTGCTCTTGTAGAGTTATATTGACAAAAATAGCTTAGTTTTTCATACGAATAAATATCGCTAAAAATTAATGCCATTTTTTGACATGATTAATTGTTAAACCTAGCTTGGATAATATTTTTATTAGAAATTTTCTGCAATGTCAATAAAAAAATTCACCTCCTTTTTAAATTTTGGTTTTATACGTTATTTGTTATTATAGTAAGCTAGACCTGAACGCAATTTTCAATTTTGTAGCCAAGGAATCGTAATCTACATATTTTCAGCCGATCAAAAATCCAAAATTTTTTTCTCTGCTAATAAAAATTCTATCACTCAGGTCTTGGAGCGATCAAGGAGCACTCCATGTTAGTTGTCATGGCAAAGCTTTTTTTTTCAGCGACTTTTTAAGATGATAAACAAACCAATATGCTTCATATATAGCGTTTGCAAATGTACCGAAAAATGAATATGATTGATTTGCAAATGTATCCAAAGATAAATATGATTGAACTGTAAAGAGCTGAATGAGAAGTTTTTGAGCAGAGAAAAAAAGCTGGATAGATTGAAAATATGTAGATCACGATTCCTTGTTACAAAATTGGAAATTGCGACCTAAACATCGGAATGGGTGGATAGCCTTCCGGTTCGGCATGTTTGGGAGCAGTAACAGACGTACTCAATTCCAGGCTACAATAAAGAACCTGCCATCTGAAACAAGAATTATTGACGCTAAGCGTTTCTAATTTTTCATTGGCAAATAACTAAAGTTCAAGCTTTACTATTTGGTTTAATAAACGTTTCCATCCAAAGCAATTCAAAACTATTGAAATTAAAATTATTTATTATGCTAGAACTAAGGGAACAAATTTAATTTATAATTTTTTTATTTTATATTCAATTGAAGAATAATTAGGATAAATTTTTTTAAATACTTCCGCCATAAAACCTTACGGAAAAGTTTGAAAAGCACTAATGTAAAGAGTACATTATCATTTTCCAAATACAACAGATTTTAAAAACACAAAAAAATGTCTTTTAGCAGCAATAGAATAAAAAGATTTTAGTCCAACCATGTAAAGAATTATAGATAATTGGTTAAGGAGATGTGTTACACTGGCAATATTGCATTACTGCGTCAGTTTTTGTATTGATACCAATCCCTAAGGTAGTTGTTTCAGTTGAAATTATGCTCGGCAAATTATTTTTTTTAGTATACTTTATTTGCATGTAAATGATTTTAATCATTTATTTATTTTCAGCACTTGTAACACTTAGTGTTGTCTTTGCGTTTGTGGCCAAATTTGGAATTTCGGGATCATTTGCACTTATTTACAATGTAACATCAGAGTTATATCCAACAGTTATCAGGTAAATTTTCAATAGTGTAACAACTTAAAAAAATATAATTAATATCTAATGATTTTGCTTACTTAAAAACTTAATCAAAGCACCAAAGTTTGGCAGTATTTTTAGGTTTTTTAGTTATTTTTTGTCATAGCCTATTTTACGAATGCAAACCAGAGGTGGATACCTCGAGACACGTTTTTCAAAGTCTCGTTCTCGTAACCCCAAAGTCTCGTCTCGGTCTCAGACCACTGTGTCTCGAATCCAGATTGAGACATCGCATCAATGTGGGCAAAGCTCACAGATGTTGTAAATATGTCATGATTTTTAGTAAAAATAGATTATTGGTACGTTTTTTTAGCCATTCGGACTTGATGGTCTTTTTTAAATTTGCAATAGTCACAGTAGAATTGAACCTTGGCAATTTTATCAGGGATGAGGAGTAGAAAGATTTAAGATATGACTTCAACTCTTAGAATTTTTAGGATTCCGAATCCGACTCCAGCTTCTAGAATTTCAGAATTCCGGCTCCGACTCTGACGCCTTACACCAACTTCTTAATAAGGGCAATGGCATTATGCAAAATGTGATTTGTTTGAAATCAAAGTGCCTATATTTTTAAAGTTGTGAATCGGGACGTTCGTTAACAGAAAAATTTTGTCCTTAATTCGAATTTGTCTCTAATTTCTTGATTTTCGTCCCTAAAAAGTAATATTCTCCAAAAAAAAATTGAACATCAGGAGTCGGATAAAATATTCCGGCTACGACTCTTTGTACTCCTAAGAATCCAACTCTGACTCTTTCTTAAAACCTCCAACTCCATACGACTTCGCAACCCTGATCTTAATGCATGGCAATTAAGACGCCTGGGCACCGTATAAGATGCTCGAGAAATTATAAAACTGTTTTTAACAACATGTAACGTCTTAGATTTTATATTTCTAATAACAAAATTTGGTATCTCAAAAAGAGGCTATTTCACGATGCTTTTAATTGTAGTGAATATTTCTCTATGACATCATAATAAGTTGCATGTGTGAGCATTAAGCAATAGCTGCAATTGCGGTTCAAATTCTATTAACTTGGTTCTGTTGTGTCTCTGTGAAAAGATACTTTACGGCACTGTTTTTTGCTTTAAATTTCAATTATATTACAAAATAAAAATTTAAAAACTATATATATCGATCTATAGGACAGATGGCACTAAAAACTACTATTAGTGTCATAGTGCATCACGCATGCTGAATCGGAGCTTACTGCCTGACCATGGTTTTGAGTTTTAAAATGTTATTGAAACAGTCTGCTTACCCAGGTTTTGCCACTTCTATCAGTGTAGCAACGCATCTAGTTGAAGTCGACAAATCTTAAATTTTCGTCTTTATATATAACCTGGTCTGGCATGGTCGAACAGTGAGCTTGGATTTGGCGTGCCCGATACACAATGCCACAAATGGCATTCTTACTGGTGTCTGTCTACAACTTGGTATATTTCTAGCATTTGGTCATCGACGTGCGTAATGCATCTGGTAGAAGGCCACAAATCTTTCAAAGAAATAACAAAAGATTTCAATCGGACAGCAAAATTGTGGCACTTCTATAAGCAAGTCGGGTAAATCACTTGCCATAGATGGTTAGGATCCAGAGTTCCACTGTTGGACAAGAAGAATTCCACTTTTAGTTGGCAAAGTTCAGCTGGGTTGATACCTGAAAGAATCAATAACTGGTCTGTTGGAGTGGGACGCAGGCATCCAAATGTTTAAGGCGTCATTCAAGACACTATTTAGGTGGCAAGCAAGTGTGCTGTAAAGTACTCAGCTGTCGAGTAGACCGAATACAGGGCAACAGCGTGACGTGGGAAGATATTTTTGCGCAATGCCACAAAATTGTGACAAAGCGTGAGTTCTTCAAGATAGTTACTGATTTTGGTGTTGATGCTTTTTATAAGTCAAACACCTTTTTGAAAAAAAGTCAAGTTGGCTTGCAGTTAACAGCTTCATATCTCTCGTTTCTAAACTACAAGGAAGAGAAGAGTGTTGCGACCAACCTATAACATTATTTTAACATACTCCATGTTTTTCGACGAGAGCGTGAAAGTGGATGCTCTGATCGAAACCATCGATCTCTCAATTTTCCATTAAGTCTGGTCAATAAAGCCATAGCACCAAAAATCGAGTCGTCTTTCATTTTCAGGTACTGCAGTAAAGTTCTATAGAAAGTTTCACACTCTGCATACCACTACAGCATACGGTTGTATTGGTGACCGCGTGTAAAATAGTCTTTTTTGCTGCTTTCTTGTGGCGTTAAAAAAGTCCTGATAAGTTGCTTCCTCATCAGGTAAATTCAACAGCAACAAAGTCTTTTTGAATTTGTTTTTTAAAGCGATGTAATCACTCCACTTTGCACCGCAAAAACTCTATCGTTTAACTGGCGTGCCTAGCACTGGCAAAACAAAACTTAGTAATGGAAGCCTAATAGGCAAGGGTCAGTGTTAAACTTGGGAAACTTTCTTGTAATGGTGAATATTTTTGATGTGGAAAGGAGTTCATATATTTTTTGTACTAATTGTTTAAACCAAGGTTGTGGAATCATAGAAATAATTTTCAACTCCACCAATTCAAAGTTTTCCCATTCCGATCTAATAATACGACTTCAACTTCAGCACATGTAAAAAAGCAGTCCAACTCCACCCTAAAATATGCGGCTATGGCGACCCCGACTCAACAATATAGTTATAAGCAGGGTCGTGAAGTTGTAGTCCCCGGAGTCGCACGTTTTAGATCGGAGTCGGAGTACTTTCTTTAGATTTGATGAAGTTGTAGTTGCGAATAGGAGTCGGTTGTTTAGAATCGGTGTAGTTGACAATCGGATTCCTTATTGCATTTGGAAACTTCAATTTACGCTAAATTATTTTACATTTTTACATTTTATCTCTTTATTTATCTTCTTGACTAGCAGAAATGCGATGGAGGCGCTGTACATTGGCAAGCAATTAAGCAATTACCCCGACCTGCTCCCGGAGATGCCAAGATATTGCTGTACAATAGAAATTTTTTAATTTGTTTTTTAGTTTATAGAGATATGACTAAAATTTAAAACTGCTTGCCAAGACCTTTAAACAGGGGAAATGCCGTAGAAATGTCTTTCCTAAGAACACAACAAAATGACTCGAGTACATTTTGAACCGAGATCGTGTCGATCCCAATTAGTGCCCACAATTCTTAAAAAATCTTGAAATTTTAGGAAGGACTAAATTCAAATAAAACTTTCTTTTTATTTGTAACTTGACGTACAGAACCAACAAACAATAAAGTACATTCTGACGCATTTTTTCCAATAAAAATATTTTTTTAATTTTTAATTGAATTTTTCAAAACAACTCTCAAACCGAGATTTAAGTTTAATTTTACAAATACCAAAAAGCCAACTTTGGCCGTCAATACAAAGCCAAAATTGTTTTTAGTTTGCTCTTCAAATTAAATTCCAAAAAGTGACCAATCCAAGTACTCGCCTTATTTTTGCTAGCTTATTTTTGAATCATTCAAATAATAAATATAACTGTAGCTTCCAGCAATTAACCAAAAATTGGAGTTGGAGTGACCAAAGAAAAAGTACGAATTTTATACCAGCTCCAGCAGATCTAAAAAAGCAACTCCGGTTTTCAGCATATTTAAAAAAGCTACTTCAGTTCCGACTCCAACGAAAAACTTGCAACTACTACTTCCGTCTCTGACTCCACAACCCTGGCTTAAACCAAAACAACTTTTGTAAAGTCTCGTCTCGTCTTGGTTTTGATACTCCAAAGTCTCATCTCGTCTCAGTCTCGCTACCCTAAAATCTCGTCTGGTCTCGATCTCAAACCACCGTGTCTCGACTCCACCTCTGATAAAAACATAATCAATGCATTAAAAAAGAAATGATACATTTCTTGAAGGTTGCTTTAAGTTTCTTTCAACATTTTTTTTGAAAAAGATGATTAACAGATGTTATATTAATTTTCTGAAAAATGACCATTGTTCCGTTTCTAAAAATCGCCCAAATTACGTAGATTCACAATCTCGTAAAAAATATCTTTGATTTCGCTTTGGTCCGGCTCAAATAGCCAAAGAAATAACAGTTTTATAAGTAATTTAAATATTTATATTTATTTACAACAAAAAATGGCAACACTGCTTAATTTCACGAATCTCGAAGTACATTCCAGAACTATCCGCTTGACCTGTTTTGTCTATGACGTAATAGTTGTGTTTGTGATAATGTCAGAACATTCGAGTAACCTTACTGACTGGTATAAATACGGTTCGCTGAAAAGCAGCATTAATTCGATGTTTCGTTGTGGTAACTAAAAATTGGGAAATTGTTAACTGTGTGAAGTCATAGTTTTTGAACGCAAGTCTTTGGTGGTCTACGTGATTGTGAAGAATTAAGCTATTGAGCTTTAACCTGTTTATTTGCTGTTATACTATTCGGGCTCCTAAGTGGATTGGAGCATATTTCTTAATAAAGAAGATATTGTGGTAGTCTGAGCTGTGATTTAGCTAGACTATATTTTTGCTGTCGCTGGTTCGAAGGTCAGATCCAGCAAGAAGATTAAGAATTATCGTTTAGTAGACACCGAGATTGTGTTATTGGCGAGGCCTTCTTTACAGGCGCCAAAAAAGGTAGACGATTAAAAAACGTAATAAGTTACCAAATAAATTTGCTACAAAAATTTAAAAAACTTTCCAAAATTTAGAAAACTAAAATTTGTGGAAGTAACAAAATTTCAAAAAACTTTTTAACATCGGAACAATAATATATATGTATAATTAGGCTTGCCATCCGTCCCATTTTTTATCGAATTAATGCTGCTTTTCAGCGAACCGTATTTATACCAGTCAGTAAGGTTACTCGAATGTTCTGACATTATCACAAACACAACTATTACGTCATAGACAAAACAGGTCAAGCGGATAGTTCTGGAATGTACTTCGAGATTCGTGAAATTAAGCAGTGTTGCCATTTTTTCTTGTAAATAAATATAAATATTTAAATTACTTATAAAACTGTTATTTCTTCGGCTATTTGAGCCGGACCAAAGCGAAATCAAAGATATTTTTTACGAGATTGTGAATCTACATAATTTGGGCGATTTTTAGGAACGGAACAAAATTTCAAAAACTATTTACTAAATTCTACAACCATTAATTAACATTTTTTATTTTTTACAAGGAGCAACGGAGTAGCCGTGGGATCAGTGGCTGCGAGAGTCGGAGGAATTATTGCTCCTTTCTTAATTGAGCTTCAAAATTATGTTACTTGGCTTCCGAATATTATACTTGGCGTGTTTAGTAAGAAATAAAATCAATTCTTTATAGAAAAATTATTATTTTGTAAATGTAAAAAATTCTTTCTAATTTAACTAGCAAGTTGAAAAAAAAGTTTATAGCTTTCTTTACAGCTTGCAAAAGTTTGAATTTTTTTTAAAGTTATTTTACCGTAGGCAAAAAGATTTAATTTTTTCTTTTTCTCTTTTGTTTTATTTTTGTATTTATACTCCTGACGTGCAGGAAAGCAACGGAGGTGCTACACATAGGGCCAATTGAGTCTAAGGATTTTTCAAAGGGAGTCATATAACCCAAGTCAACCATGCTTAGTGAAAAAACTTTTTTAAGTGGCAGTTAAATAAAAATAAAAAAAACTTCACTTTAAATAGGTCTCGGATTTTATAATTTTCCCTCCCCAAAAAATTTATTATTGCCTGAAATGTCGCTATAGACGTGGCCATCTATACAGACAAAACTCTTTGATGAAAGAGGGAGTAGCCTTGAAAAAGGCTGTTTGGAAAAACTCTAACGTTTTCGTGTAGCTCTCATCAGGAGAAATCGCTACAATGAGTAAAGAACTGAAAATTTGATATTTTATTGCAAAGGATATTGCCGTTTCGCCGAGTAAGAAATTATACAAAAGCGCAGTTAATTTAGAAGCACCAGCCATCAAGCGGTTGAAAAGTAAAAATATCGTTTCGTCAAGTTAGAAATGGAACAATTTTTATTGGACGGAATTTGGAGTTTAACTTGACAAAATTATAGTTGTAATTTGAAGTCTGAAAAAGAATAAAATTAAAACCAATATAGATAATAATTATGTTGATAATTTAAGCCTATAAACGAACTCTTTTTGACGGCACAATGCAGGTTTGCTTGAGGTTATGTGGATGGATGCTAATACAGCAAGATGAAATTCAGATCTGGCTTTGGATAGAATTGAAAATTGATTATCATTGTAGTGAAGGGCGCAATTTGGATGTTTCAGAAGATGAGTGCCAATAGCCGAATCACAATTAGGTGTGGAAGAGTTTATTTTACTTTTTCGCGTCGATTGAATTCTTTCTTGATTGGTTTTGTTGCGGATAGTTTTCGGAAAATATTGGCGGATTCTGTCCTGCAGACGTTAATAAGTTCTGCCCACGTACCGGCATTCGCAGCGGCACACGTATTGATATACGACCATGCTTTGTTGAGAAGCAGGCAGAACGTCTTTGTGAATTGCAGAAAGAATTCGTCTGGTTGAGAAAATAACTCGCGATTGAACTGTTGAAAAACAATTTAGAATGTTACTCTTAAATTTTCTTTTCAAATATAACAGAGGTTTCACCAATCCACGGTAACTTCAAGTAAACAAGGCATCGTTGAGAACCTTCTATCGGATGTTTTTGAAACTTCAGGATTTTCTTTGAGATTCTTGCATTGATCACCGACTCTGGGTAACCGTTTTTAAGAAATAAAGATCGAATAGTGTCCAGTTCTTGTTGAAGGGAAGATTTTGAGCAGATTTTGTATCCACGGTGTGTTAAAGTTGCGATCAGGTTAGTTTTGCGTGTCTTTGGACCAAACGAGTTCCATCTAATATAATCACCAGTAAATGTAGCATTTCTGTAAACAGATGTTCCTGTAAACATGATTAATCTTATTCTTTATTTTTTTTGTATCTCAAGTCGGCAGCATGGCCAAGTGTTTAAAGCGCCGTGCTTGAGATCAAAATTGTCCGGGTTCAAATGAACTCGCGCTATTTTGTTTTGTCACTTTATTTATGTCACAAAAGCACTTTCTTGCGTTTCCTCTGCTTGCTGGTTTTGGCAAGCAGTTCTAAATTTTAGTCACTTCTCTATAAAAACTAAAAAACCAAAATAAAAAATTTCAACAGGACATTAATATTTTGGCATTTCGGAAGAAGGTCGGGGTAATTGCTTGCTGATGTTTAACGCCTACCACGCTTTCTTGCAATTCAGGAGAATAAATATAGAGATGAAATGGGTCGACCTCACTTGACCGACAAAATTTGTGGAATTACCTCAAACCGGCAGTTGACTGACAACAAAGAAAATTTTTTAAAACAGTCAGTTGTTTGACAACAGCTGTCGGCTTCCCACCCACTAAAAAATATTTAGCTGTCATAAGTTATATAAAATCATAAAATAAAAACAATGATCTGTTTCTGTACCAATTCTTTTTGAATTTCCTAACAAGCAACACCTTATTACAAATTTATTCAATATAACTATTATCATAACTTCATACCTATGTTTGCTAAACCAGCCTAAAACTTTGAAGTTTTGTTGTGTTGGTCAAGAGTGTTTTTAGATAATTCTTTTTTTTCGGTCAAGTGAGGCTCCTCCGATGAAATGAAATGAATATTGCAGTCAAGTTGTAGGCATAATGTTTGTAAATTTAATTATTTGGAAAGGAAACCACCGATGCCATGTTTGCCTTAAGAATGTTGATGGAAAAGTACAGGGAAGGTAAAAGAGAGCTACATTGTGTATTTGTAGACCTAGAAAAAGCGTACGACAGGGTTCCGCGGGAAGAGCTGTGATACTCTATGAGAAAATCCAGAATAGTGGAAAAGTATGTGCAACTTGTACAGGATATGTATGAGGGAAGCGAAACAGTGGTGAGGTGCGCAGTAGGAACTACAGAAAGTTTCAAGGTTAAGGTTGAACTGCAACAGGGATCAGCGTTAAGTCCGTTCCTGTTTGCAGTGATAATGGACAAAGTGAAGAGAGAACCACCATGGACGATGCTGTTTGCTGATTATATTGTGATTTGCGAAGAGACCAGGGAAGAAGTGGAGCGGAGATTAGAATCCTGGAAGTATGCATTGGAAAGAAGAGGGATGAAAGTAAGTAGGTCAAAGACCGAATATCTATGCATAAATGGAGGAAATGACAAAGAAACAGTGAAGCTGGAGGATACAAAATACCAAGAGTAAAGGAATTTAAGTATTTGGGATCAACGGTGCAAGAAAGTGGTAGTTGTGAGACGGAAGTAAAGAGAAGAGTGCAGGCAGGATGGAACGGATGAAGAAGAGTATCGGGAGTAATCTGCAACAGGAGGTTACCAGCTATAATAAAAAAAAAGTCTACAGTTCAGTGGTAAGACCAGCAATGATGTATGGACTTGAGACGGTGGTGGTTGCAAAGAAACAAGTAAAAGAGATGGAAGTTGCAGAGATGAAAATGCTGAGGTTTGCTATGGGAGTGATGAGAAAAGATAAGTTTAAAAACGAGTACATCAAGGGTACAGTTAAGGCAGAACGGTTAGGAATGAAAATGAGGAAGGGCAGGTTGAGGTGGTATGGACATGCCATGAGGAGAGACCAAGAGTATTAAACGGTACTTGTAATGCAAAACCAGGTTATTTCAAAGCAGAAAAGCAGTGTACCAAAAACAATTAACGTAATGCAGTATTAAACTATCATTATTATTTTGATTAATTTTAGCTATTAACTGTAAAAGATGAAGGCTACAAGAACAGGGCCGTAATTATTACTGGTGCAGCTGATGCAATGCACCGGGGCCCCAGCACGAGGGGGCCCCGCATTGCTACATTTTATTGTAAAATATTTTTGTTAAAAGCTCAAGTAAACTTATTATTATTAAATGTCACACTTCATCAATAATTTTAATTTATATTTAACCATCTAATTTATTTGAATTATTTCTTAATATATTTAAAGTTTTGATTGTAACGTGTTCATTTGAATTGTGACGTATTCATGACGTAATCGGTACGCTACCTCCACTCAAGTCTGTTTAGTAAAATAAGTTTAAGCTATAATGATCATATAGCATCGTATTTATCCGCTTTATTTTACCTTGTAATTGTTATAAATTTTGGTTTATGACGTATGTCACACTTAATGTCACATGATGGTTTTGAGATAATTTTACGATTTTTCACCATAGTTCAATAACTTAATAGTATCACATATTACATAACTGGTATACCAGCCTTTTAACTTCGTGCTTTGTGACGTAACAGTAACTGTCTGGCTGGTTTGTAAAGTCGTAAAATAATTAATTAAGAAAATATAGTATTTTCTCGAAGTTGCTAATTTTTTCTAGTAAATTTTGCTCGCTTCACATAAATAGGTGAATTCGTAATTTGTACTGTGAAAGTCAGCATTTTGTTGTGTTACTGTTTTGCATGTGTGACAGGAGTTACAGTTTTAAGGGCTAGTAAGATCTAACGCCTTAGATTGTGAGAATAGTGATTATTCTATTTGAATTATCTACGTAGATTTAGTTTAGCCATCTGGGTGATAGACGTAATTCTATTGGTCAGTGATCAGATTTGTAAATTCTGTTAAAAAAACTTCTTTCGTTGAAAGAAGTTGTGATTTGAGTAATTGAAAAATCGGGTTTGAGCTTTCTATTTGTATCCATTTTGCTAGACATACCGTAGTCCTTACGCTTGCAACAGTACTGTTTCGTGATTCGAAAAAACAATAATAAAAAGAGTTTGTTACATTAAACTTAAGGAAAGAGTTATATTAACAAGCCAAAGGAAAGAAATGAAGCTATGGCAATAAAGAAACAGATAGAAAACTTTGACTTTTTATGCATACTGGTTGTGCAATGCAGGATCTTGCAGGTCATCAACATTCCTTCGAAAGCTATGCAGTGTAAAACAGTTGCCTTAATTTCTGCTCATAAACTTCTGCAAACTGCTGCTGAAGACATTTTTCAACTCAGAAGGAGTTTTGACGTAATACTATACGAAGCTTCCACTATTGCTTCTACATGGAGTTTGCCAAGACAGTTTTTAAACAAAAGAGCAAAGAAAACAAAAGCCTACTTCGATGAAATATCCGAAGGAATAACGTTAAGAAATCCTAAGAAGCGCTTTTGCGTAACTGTGTTTCTTACGATGATAGACATACTTTCTTGCCAACTAGTAAATTACTTTGAAGGAATAAAACCAGTGGTGACGTCATATCAAGTATTGGAACCAAGTTTTCTATCAAATGCTTCTCATCTGGATCTTGAGGTTGAAGCAAGAAAATTTTCTAACAAATTTTCTCATAACGTCTCTCCGTTGTTTCCTAGCCAAATGCACTCCATCGAAACGTCGTTTAGAGAAAGGATTGTCCATTTAAAATCTGCTAAAGAAATGGTTTCTTTTTTGATTGTTGAAAATGCATCACTTGCTACAACTTATCCTGACGTTTGTTCGGTATACATGATGTATATGACAGTATCTGTAACAGTTGCTACGGCAGAAAGGTCTTTTCCTAAACTCAAACTGATCAAAAACTTTCTTCGAAGCTCGATGTCCCAAGAGTCTTAGCGGTTTGGCTGTGCTATCGATAGAAAACGAACGAGCTAAAAATTTAGATTTTAGTAAAGTTATCCAGCACTTCGCTGGTGCAAAAACAAGACGAAAAATTTCAAGTTTCCAACCACCCGCAAGTAAATTACGGTAGCCTACATAAGTGGCCTCAAACTATTGTGTTTTATTAGTTTGTGTCTTTTGTTGTGATGTCAGTGTACTGTACGTTAATTCTTTTTGAGTTAAAAAATTTATCGCATTGCATAGCTTATTTCCATTTTGCTGAAATATTGTTAATAGTGCTGACAAAGCACCTTGCCTCAAAAAGTTGCACATTTTTTTTTTTTGTTATTACAGTATAAAACGATTTTGGTTTGCGACGTTTATTTGATTAAACTATTATTAAACGATCAAAAAATTGTTGTTGCAGCCTGCCCCCGCAAAATCCTTTCTATGCCGTTATTTCGATTTAAATAAAATCCAATCACAAAAAGATGTTGAACTGTGCAACCTTTGCGAAATTTTATTCCAATTATAGCCTTTCATTTGCAGGCACAGTAAACTTAGCTTTAGCCCCTTTTACCTGTTCAGCTCAAAGCTTTTTTGACTCATTATTTCAATTGAAAAATCTTTCTATAACGCGGAGTCGTCAATGATTCCTGTGTTTAGAAAAGTAGCTCAATTAAATATTAAGTACAGAAAAAATGGGGGCCCCATAATAGATGCTTGCACGGGGACCCCACCTGACGAAGTTATGGCCCTGTACAAAAATCTATACTTTATCAAAAGATGATGAGCAAATATTTATTATAAGCTATCTTTATTTTCCCAAGTAATTGAACGAAAAAAACTGTTAAAACATATTAAAAAAAAATTAACTGAAATTCATTATGTCAAGCACTTTGACTGCAATAAGAGTGCAGATACGAAAGAATACATGCAAGCACTACAAACAAATTAGATGTAACTATTTTATTTGAAACAAGAATGGAAATTATTCTACTCATTTCTACAAAAAACATTGTTAATATTTGTAAATTAAATTAACAAAATCTCCATGTCATAAATCAGTAACAAAATAGTTTGGTTCTCTCCCTAATTTTGGTTTTAATTTAAGCTATGTAACATTGGAATTGATTGAACTTTAAAAGTAAAATTACCCTGAGCTACAATGTAAAAGATTAATAAAAAAATTTTAAAAAAATAACTACAATATCTGCCTACAAGCAAAGCTAGTCTAATAAGTGCAAAAATTAGTTTTCTTTACTTAGCCTACAGATTGCAAAATTTAAAGTAATTTTATATTTCCAACTAAAATTCAAATCACAAAATAAGCTATCCACCGTATGACTTGGCTGTTAAAACATATTAAACTAAATAAACCCAAAGCTTGCTCGGCTTCGCAACGATTACCATGTTCGATAGGTGGCTAGAAAAAGGCTTATTCATAGTAGGTCTTTAATACATTGAATTGGCTTAAAAGTTAAATTTGCATTTAGTTTTTGTATGTTGTAGGTGTTTTAGCTGGATTACTTTCTTTAACTTTTCCTGAAACAAACGGACACGAAATGATGGAAACAATTGAAGAAGCCGAAAGATTTTACAGAAAAAAACAACAGAACCCTAAGGATAATAACAATAAAATCAAAAACATGTGAGTTGTAACATTTCTCGCTCTTAAATATTTTTATTTTCTTTATTTTATCTCTATATTTATCCTTTTGACTCGCAGAAAAGCGACAGAGGTGCTAGTGCATAGGGTGAGCAATTACCCTGACCTGCTTCCGGAGATGCCAAAACATTGTTGTCCGCTTGTAATTTAATAGAGATATGACTGTAATTTAGAACTGCTTGCCATGACCACCAAGCAGGGGAAAGTACCGTAAAGTGTCTTTTCCCAGGACACAACAGAATAGCGATAGTAGGTTCTGAACCGAGATCATTTTGATTAGAATCACGACACTTTAATTACTCGACCACTCTGACAACAGCAACTGTAGGTCTTAAACCGAGACTATGCTGATTACTTGAGGCATCAAAATGATACTCTTAACTGCTTGACCATGTTATCTAAAATTTTCATGTTAAGCAAATCTAGTATTGACAGCAATAAAAATTTTGGAAAAACTTATCCATCTGATTGGTCAAAGAATCTTTGTAAACAAAATGACAAAAAATAGCTATTGCATATCATCAATTGTACTTTGAAATAAATTGTGCAATCTTTAGAACAAAATTTTGTTTAAAAAAGTTGCTAACGTAAACGAACAATTTTTTGTCGGTTATAATGAACTCGGGTTTATTAAAGTTTTTGAAAAATGAGGAGAGTTTAGCAAACAGCTTTGCACCAATCAACGTCGATGATGTCAACTCAAACTTTAATGGTCGCATTTACAACTCAATTTTTTTTAAACTAGACCATTAAAAATAGTTTAAAAAATTAAATTAAACACAGAATTATTTGCGGTGATGCTGCAATAGATGAAAAAATATTTTGCTTAGCTAATATTTTCCTTTGTGATTATGCTTGATTCCACGACTAGAATAGATTAATAAAATTGCAGGAGGTTAGCATGGCTGGAATTATTTTAAAAACTTTTAGAGATGAATTGACCAAAGTTTGAGCCTAAAATCTACTATTTTCTTAAAGATTTGTTTAATTTATGGTCATGACGGTTGGTAAATAAATAGGCCTAATAAACTTTTATGAACAGGAAAGATCTTCCCATGAAAGAACACAAACATTATTACGACAACGAAGTCATGGAAGAACAAAGCACTCGCATTTGATGAATCGATTTCAATTTTTTAATATCTGCTTTAGATGCAGTAAAAACTTTAATGTAATGTTATATGTAAAACTAAATTTTAAAACCGTTTTATACTGTAATACCAAAATATTTTCTCTTAAATTTGATTTAACTTTCTCGTAAAATCTGAGCTTTTTTCACCTACTGAAGAGTGTCTCGTTATGTACTATCCCACACCATTTACAAGGCTATTTGGCACAAATATATTTCAGTTTGGCAGAAGTGAAATTCGATTTGGAAAATATGTGAAATGAGCAGAAGCGTAAAACAACCGTGCTGAAAAATGCGATTTTGCGTAATTATGAAATTTCAGAAGCTTGCTTGTGTATATAGACCTCATAAATATATATAATATATATTTTACAAAATTTTTATTTGTGGGTGATTTGTTATTAAGAAGATTACGAGCATTCTTTTACAATCACTCTGTATATTGTACAAAAGTCAATTTAAAAAAGATAAATACAAATACAAAATATATATTGTTTGTAGGATATTGCGCATTGCTTTTAATTTTTTTAATTTGTCAATTTTGCTGGAATAATATTACCACGCTTGGGGATTTAGGCAGAATTCGAAGTGGAATTCCTAGCGTTTTGACCAATTCTTTCTAATCCTTGTTTTCTTTATAAATTTCAAAAAATCTCTTTTTATCATCTAACAAAATCTTTTTGTACTTCTTTAAAAGTACTTCACTTCTGCCAAATAAAATTTCACTTGTGCTAAATTGAACTTTACTTGTGCTAAATTTAATTTTATTTGTGCCAAATTAAACTTTATTTGTGTCAAATTGAACCTCATTTGTACCAAATTGAGTTTCGCTTGTGCCAAATTAAACTTCATGTCTGCCAAGTTGAATTTTATTTTTTCCCAAATAGATGTGAAAATATTATAATGCAGTGGTTCTTAAACTTTTCAAAAAAGTTTACTTTGTGGCCCCCTACAATTTGTTTGATCACTCACGGTCCCCTGTAAATTTAAACTTGTAAATTAAGCACAATTCAATGGGAAAAATGCACCTGATTGGCTTTCAGCAATTCTTCTATGTTGGGCTGTGTGTTGGATAGGACAACTCTCTTATCATGTGTTACATTCAGCCTGTTTGAGATTTTGTTTTGATAATTAACTAGAGCGGAAAACCCTTTTTCGCACTCCTAGGTGGTAGGAAATGGAATCAACAATTTTAGAGCCATCTTTGCTACATCAGGATATAAGGTTGCCATTTGAATCCAAAAGTCACAGCAACACATTTCACAAAAAGAACATTTTGCATCTCCATCATTCACCAAATCAATAAGCTGCTCCTCAACCAAGTTGTCCTCTGAAAGCAGATTGCTAAAGAAGAGAATAAATAGATTCCTGATGAAGATGTAATATTTTTCACATTCCTGTAGATCAAGGAAGTATCGAGATATTTCATCTTTAAGAATTGAAACATGGTGCTTCATCACATCAAAGATATCGTCATACATATGAAGTCCGCTTTTATCAAAAAATGTATTTAGTTGTGGAAATAGGGCAAAGTTCTTGTTATCCAGTTTTGAATGCTATAGTGTTTACTTCATTTTGAAAGCAGTCAATTTTTTATGAAAGCAGTCAATTTTTTTATGTCAATTTTTATGACGTCGTTCAAAACACTTTTTAACTCATCAGACATGGTTTTTACCGTCAGTGCTTTGCAATAAATAGTGTAATGTGCACCAATTGCATCTGGGGACTTTTCCTTCACCAAACCGGAATGGCAACGAAGCGACGCTGGAGCACCGTCGGTGCACGCGCCAATAACATATTCCTACCTGATACCATGCGCCTCAAAAAATCTTAGCCCTTACGCTTGCAACAGTACTATTTCATGAGCTGGTATTTCCCTTGCGGTTGTTTTGGTGCTTAGGGTTTCATAAAACAAGAATTCGTCTTCCAGATGCTTATTATATACATAACGTACCAAGATGCAAAGTTAGGCTAAGCTAGGTACATCCGTCATTTCATCAATCTGGATTGCAAAAAGGTCAAAAAGTGAATTCTGAATCTTCGAGATTCCCCAAGACAAAATTTTATCAGACAGCTCAATTATTTGCCTGCTAGCAATATTGTTTGACAAAGAGACGTGTTTTAGCTTTTGATGTTCAGAACTTCTCGGCACATTCGATATGATATTTTTGAAGCAAGGCAATATCAACTGTTCTCCAATGTTGTGGGGGTTTTTTGGTGGCAGCTGTTTTTTGTGAAACTTTATTTGATAGTTTCAAACCACTCTTAATGTCTTTCCAAAACATTCCTGATTGATCAAGTCTGAAATTGATCAATGTTTCAGCTTTTTCCTTGAATAAATATACATTCTTATTAAATAAATTAGGGTGATGCTTTTCTAAATGTCTTTTTAACTTGCTGGGTTTAAGTGAAGTAAATGCCAACACTGTGCAGCATGAAATCACTGCGGTTTCTCTTCTCCAGATTTAATCACTGTAAAATCAAATTTTAAATACGAATCGTCATATCTCATTTTCTTTTTGGGAAGCATGGTAAAAGCAAAATATTTACAGTAGCTTAGCCAAAATTTTTGAAGTATAAAATTCTCAAACTAAAAAATTTTGATAGTTTATTAAAATTATAACTGCAAGTAAGGCTGCACTAAAGCTTGGACCTGGGCAAATCTGTAATGACAAATTTTCGGGTTGAACAGCGCGTATCAGGAACAGTTTAGTAAGCACGTCAAAATAAATTTCCTAGCTACTGTACGTCTGTAGGCTATATTCTTAAATAACTAGGCTTAATTAGTTTAAACAAAAATTTTTTTAAGGGAAAGGCTAGCTATATGTTTTTATACGCCTTTGCTAAACTTGGTTTGTCTTAAAACTTAATTTAACTTGGTACTTTTCATCCAAAAATGCATCTTTGGCGTCATTGAGAACAGAAGATTTACGTAATAATTGTTCTAATAACAAATTTACTGAGTAGCATTGATATATTGATCAAGCTAAATTTCTTACCTTGATTTATGCTGCCATTTGACATATGCCGCATCAAACTCCGCGACCTCTTCGCGGTCGCCCTAAAACTGCTTCGCGGACCCCTAAGGGACCACAGTCCCCAGTTGGAGAACCACTATTGTAACATGAAACTAAACAATGAAAAATTAAAAAACAATTAGATAAAACCTTTAACAGTAAGGAATAGGGGTATAGCTAATGCTTAAAATTAATCAATTAATCTTGAATAGTAATCAAAAAGTATAATTTTTAGATATCTTTCTCAAAGTCATCTCAAATAAATCTTATGAGTGTAGTCTGAAAAGTTTATAGCCTGACCCAGAAGGACTTATGCTGCACTGATGAAATTTGACATGAATAAAATGTAATCCTTTGTGACACTAACGGCATACGCTGCGTTATATCTTTATCTAGAGTAAAAACTGCTGGAAAAATTAATGTCGTAATCAAAAGTTCAAAAAAACTTTTATTTATTCTGTCTATCTGGTTCTGAAACTTGTTTAGAAGCAGAAAAGTTATTTTTTATTTCATTTCATATACTTAAACAGCTCTATATTTAAACTTTTTTTTCTGTTCCTTTCATCTTTAATGAATTATATTTGTTCCATTTGTAATATCCTGACTATAGTTTTTACTACTTGCACAAAACCATTCTTTCCAATTTTTCGCAATAGAAACAACCTTAAAAAAATAAATAAAAATCTACAAACAAACAAAAAATCTTCCTCAACCAATTTAACCAAACAAAATTAGTTCGACTACAATTTCAAACTTTTTAATTCACTTTCTTTAGTTGTTGACCAATTCTTTTAATTATTTTTTTCAAAAACCAAAATCCTCTTTTTTTACTTTAGACAGTTTAATTAGCGTTTTTATTTTGACGATTTTCTCCATGCAAGTTTATCATAAAAAAAATGTCATTATTTTTTTAAGCTATTAAGAAACTTTGCACCAATAATTGGGTCTGCAAATGTTTTTACGAGTAATTTATTTTGTTTGCTGAGAGTTGTTTTGTGTCCACTTTATTCAGAATGAATACGCTTTTTAAAATTCTTCTAAAGTCGTTTAACTTTTTTTAAAAATTTTTTTGCAGAAAATTCTCTTGAAGCTAAAAAAAGAAGGTTTGCGAATATTATAAATAAATTTGAAATGCATTTCTATGATGACGTTTAATTTTCCTGATTTCAGGTCTTTGTTTGCAAGAAACTTATGAAAAACAACACATAGAATATGGAAAATCGTTAAAAAGAAAAAATTTGAAAAATAGGCTTGAAAAAATTTTAGTGGCATGTTCGTTTGTAAAGTTGGATTGCAGGATGCGTTTCTTTACTAGAAAAATTTCTTTCAAGATTAATCTGATGTCCTTTAGCCGAGCGCTTAATTCTCACCTCTCAAAGACGCCAAAATTTTTGTCGCACATCTGGCTTTCTACTTTTATTTAACACTTTGTTGTAGGCTATATTTCGCTGACCGCTTTTACGGATTGTTGTCCAGTAACCAGTTTTACAAAATTTACTTATTAGTAAAACTAACTTTTATGATCTTTGTAAACGGCTAAAATGGAGTATGCTCAAACAGCTAAATAAAGGCATAGAATAACTTCAAATCCGATAGTAATTATTTAATATACAGTATATGTAAAAACAGTGTTGGAGACAACTCGCTCAGCTAATGGTAAAACCTGGTTATTTAAAATACAAAAATCAATATTTTTACCAAAAATCGGATTTGTTTTATTGGTATAATGCAACAAAACACAAATCAATTTAGTATTTTTTCAAATATGCAAAAAATCATACAAAAAAAATTTGAAATAAATACCACTAGACTCAAAAAATTTTTTTCATTCAAGTTCTTTAGATACTTATTTCTTATCTTTAAATTAGTATCTAAAAAAGTTAAATAAACAAAAGCGTACAGTTGAGTAGTTTGAGGTTTTTTTCCAATTATGATTTTTTTAAATGATTTTTCTCAATAATTGCCACCTGCAATGAATCTATCACTCATTTCCAATGTTATTGGTTTAGTTATCAACATTTTTGAAATATTATTTAGAGAATGTTTGTTTGCACTTCTGTGAGTTTCAATTGAACAAAAGTCAACCTTGGTTGTAAAAAGAAATTCCTATTTAATTGACGTTTCCATGGCATCACGACTGAGCGATTTAAAAAGTTAATTGACAAACGCGAACGATAAAATTTTATTGATTACTAACAGAAAAACAGTTTTGTTCGATTATAAAATTCATAAAACGTAAAAAAACCGTTCTTGTTTTATCAAAAAAAAGTAACTAAATGAGTAAAAACATGTGCTATTGATTAACATTGAATTTTTGTTTTTAACTTAAGTTCTAGGACTTATCAAATTTTGTCAAAAGGAAGGGAAAGTTATTTTAATATGGGTTCAAAAAATATTGCTATGCTACAATAAAAAACAAAACAAAAAGTAACAGAAAACGTGACCATGTTCTTTTTTGGTGCACTTAAAAAGTATGCCCTCCTTTAACTTGATCAGTTTAATAAATTTTAATGAAACTGAATGCAAGTGAAATAGAGTCGTAAACAAGATTTTTGCTTGTCTTTACTGGTCGGAATAACTGATAACTTTATCAAATGATTGTAAAGTTATAATAAATTTATCAACTTTTTTCATATTTTTTCTAGTTATTTGTAGTTTAGAAGAAGCAAATATTTTTACCAATCCGCAAGCATGCTGGCTTACCATTTCGTGGGCACCAAAAAGTTAATAATTAAACTACTATTTCTAAATGAATTTTAGAAGTGGAATTAGTATCTGCAAAAATTAGTTATTTAGTTTTTAACAATATTCCAAACCTTTTGTTGTCGCCATAGCAAAAGTTTCTACAGTAATTTAAAGTTTTAATAAAACGAACATTACGAATAAATTTAATTTTGATAAAAAAAGCAAACTTTATAAAAATGTTGTGAGATATGCATACGTACTTACTAATACATTATAAAATATGCTTTGTAATTAGAAAAATTGCTGTAAGTGTTTTTTCCGACCCTCGCACAATGCATTGTGCAAACTCCTTCAAAATACTATGCTATTTCTTAAACCCTGATCTGAAAGTTGACGCTTTCGTGAATCAGACAGGTAAATGTGAATTTGTGCTTTTTCAAACATATTAAAAAGAAACTGGCTCAGTCAATCCAGTTTCCGGACCGTTCACCATTTAACAACTTTTTTATTTAAACTACTCTGATTATTGTTGAGGCCAAAAGTTTTTCATAACCATGACAAACAAAACTTGTTGACAGAAAAATGTAACCGATTTAAACTTGTGTTTGTCAAATATTGATAAAATTTATATGATTTTCTGTTACATCTGCTTAGACTAATATAGAGGTTTAGTTCTACAGGTTGAATAACAGTATTTTTGATTTACTGTAAATGCCAATCCAGAATTTCTAAAAAGTTTGAAATTTAAAACAGTGTGATATAAATTTAATATAAACCAACAGCTGAAAATAAATTAAATCTATTTTATAACAGATTATGTAGTTCTATGATTGTGTAAGTTTTATGAAATAGAGCAACAATAGATTGAAACAAACAAACAAAACTAAAAATAGTTTTCATGAAAATGCATAAGATGGAAAAACTTTATTTTTTTATTTAAAGATTTTTTAAGACATTGTTCACGATATTAATGTAAAATAACTGTTTTAAAACAACCGTTTTATCAAAAAAAAAAATGAACGATTCCAATGTTGAAGCTAACTAAAACTGAATAAAAGTTGGTTCTGAAAACGAAGAGAGAAAAAGTCAGGTGTGTGGCGGAAAGTGCACAAAGAATAAATCGGAATCAGATTAAAAGCAAAAGCGTAAAAAAATTGCCAAAGCGCAAAATTTTCGTGCATAAAAGAAAAAGATTAAAATCGAAATATTTCAACTTTTTAGTCTAATTCTTACAGAAAGCGGTCGCGGAAAAAGTAAGCCGAAAGCAAAACTTTCGCTCGCTTTTAAAAATTACCTTTTGCGCTTGTTTTTTCCACTGCCGCTTTCAGTCTGAACCTAACTTAAAAAGCTCATAAATCAAAAAGCAAGCAAAAAGGGTTTTGTACAAAAATGGACGTAGAATTTTGATTAGCTCGTTCGACTTCTAGAAACCTTGCTGATTTTAATGGAACCATTCTTTATTTGTATTTTATTAACGGTTGAGTAGCTATGGGCTGATCCAGAGGTGCTCAATTTTTCGATAAACACTTTTTTGCTCAAAGCATATTCGCAATTTTTTGGCGTTTTTTAATAGGTTTTTTTTGGTGGGAAAGAAATAACAGATAATTTTGTCCCCCTTCCACAACCATATACTTAGCATCGCCATAAATTTTACTTGGATTAGCTTAATATTAAAAGCCAAGGGTGCAGTGGCAGTAGCTCAAAAAAGGTCTTCCCGTCAAATCGAAACCGGAAAAGATTAAAGTCCTGGCAAGAAGACAAAAAAGACAAAAATAATCAATTTTACAAAGATAATAGTTTTGAAGTATGCAAAATAAACTTTAAAATATTAAAGTAGATCTAATGCTTTCCTTGAAACTTTTCAACGTCCCAGATGGAACGCAGATTAACTTAAAACTTAGCTATTCCTCGGAAAAACTTTAAATCTGGCTCTGTTGGTAGTAAGTGCATATAGGTGAATTCAAAGCAGTAAATATATGCTGTAGATATATGCTATAAAATTTAGACGAAAACATATGCTAGTTTCTTATGATGAAGTTCGCATAGAGAAAAATTTTTAAACGGTATTTATAAAAGATTTTTTGGCGTGTTCTAAAATTCCATTAACCCATAATTAAGTTGCTGCAACTCGAATGCTCAGTATTAAATTTTAGAGATGAAGTTTTTCTGCATATAATTGTCATGAGAATATAAGAAAAGTATTTTTTAATTTTTGCCACGGTCATCGGGTATAAATTTTAAGCAGTTTGAAAAACGCTTTGAGAATGACTGTTAACTTTGGTCGTATAATTAACAAGAACAATTTCAACTGAGCAAGATAGCAGCGGCTAGTTTTAAAAAGTCTGATAGTGAAGACCTCAAAGTTGATTTCAAAGAGTTTTACAGTATTTTTTTCTTTTAAGAAGTAATTAAATTCTTGCTTTGATAAATTTAAAAAATGATTCAGTTTGAAGTCCTCCTTAACGACCTTGGTGAATTCGGTTTATCTCAAATTCTTTTGTTTGTTTTGCTTTCATCTTCGAGTATAGTTGGTGGATTAAATTCACTAGCAACAGTGTTCATTGCTTATGAGCCTAACTACAGGTAACAAATTCATTTTATTTTTTATTGCAATCTTAATTGCCTAAGTAATGTTTAAAATAACAATCTTAATCCTTTAATTGCAATCCTAATAAAAACACTAAGATGTAAGTTCTGCTTTACTATATTATTGTCATCTCTATTTATCCTGCTAACTGTCAGGAAAATATCGGAGCCGTTATACTTACGACAACCTTCATGCGATAATCCCCCTTTATGCGAAAATGCCAAGATATTGCTGTCCAATTGAAATTTCATACTTTGCTTCTTAGTTTTCATTTAAAAATATGACTGAAATAATTGCTTGAAGGGCTTGCTAATACCGTCAAGCTGAGGAAAGCTCCGTAAAGTGTCTTTTCCAAACACATTAGTTTAAAAATTAGTTTAAACACATTAGTTTAAAAAAAGTGAATTTTAATCCGCCATCGCATTGATCTCGTTGGCCACCAATACGGTGCTTTTACCCACTTAGGCGCGCCGCCGACATTCAAACACATTTTAAAAGTTTTTTTATCTATTCGTAGCGCTTTATCAAGCTAATTATATCAAAATTTCCCGTTTTTTTACTTGAAAACATGCTTACCATTTGTTTTGAATTCTTAAATTAGACTTACTATTACTGCTATAGCTCCATATTTTAAGTTTTACTTTTGTTTTGTTATCGAGTAATACAGTAGTTGTAAATTTATTTTGGATGGTTTGTAGTAGGATATTTTCTTTAAATCTACTAACAATGTACAAATGTAAAAATTGTTTTTTCTGATATTAAATTCATGACTAGTTTTGCTTTGTTTGATATGTCTTACTCGTAAAAGGACCTTTGACAACTTATTGTTGGTGTTTTAAGCAAATATATGGATAGCCTTGATAAATATTCAATAGCAGAAAAGATTTCAATTTCAAGCTCCGGAATTTTAGTAACATAAATTGCTTTTATAAATGTTGTCAAAAAAGTGTAAAAAAAAGAACATAAGCAGCTTTTGTAAAAACGCAAAAGTAATCATCATATTGCATGTTGTGTTTCCACTAGACAGCATACTTAATAACCTTATCATTTTCTGGAAATAATCCTTTTCAACCGTGACAGGATTATTTGGGATGATTTTAGCTTGCCTGACTCTTCTGTTGTTTGAGTTTGTTGTTTCTCATTCCCATAGTTTACAACATTCCATGCATATGGTGTAAAAGTGTTATTTTTTTTAAGTATAGATAGCCTATCTACGTAAGACTATACGTTTGTTAATCTTTGTAATATCTTTTTTTTTGACATTTTATTTTTAACTTAATTTACTCTTTTTTTAAGGCAAAGGGACCAATAATAAAGTTTATAGTTTAGTCGCTGTCTCTTTATTTGCAATTTTTGCTTTAATATAAGATAGTAGCAAAGTTATTGATTGCAATTGAAAATAAAATAATGGAATAAGCTTGTCGTGCGACAGATAGCTACAGTGTTTCCGTAGAACAAAACTAGCTTTTGTTATTTATAGGTGTAGCGTACCACCGTTGGACGACAGAACAACTTATCCAGATCTAAGTGAAGAGGATATTCTAAACTTGACAACTCCATACGATGCAGAATCAGAAAGTTATGATGGTTGCTATAGGTAAGATTGAAATTAAGTTTAACAGCTCTGTCAAAGATATAGTTTTTAATCATTATGTTTTTTATTAGTTAGTTTATGCTATGTAAATTATTTTGCTTTGTCAAAATAATTTTTCTTTGTATTTTATGATCTTTTGATGTTGAAAATTTGTCAATCCAGTTACAAACAATAAAATTACAATCCCAATTTACTTGAAAATGCATTTGTCCGTTATGCTGCTTATTAGGTGTGCATTTTCTTCATTGTTTAAAATAACGTAAACACCAAAAAACATAGTGAAAATATTCAAATTTAATAAAGCAAAAAGTCTAAATAAGCGTCTATTCAATATATTTGCAAGGAAGAAATTAAACTTTGCGTAAAGTAAAAGATTTTTCTTCCCAACGCTTTTCATCTGACACTTTTCAGGGGAAATCATCAGAATAAAGCAGAATTGAAACCGAACTGAGTTATAAAGGGGAAAGCAGAGTTCTCGTTGGCTAAAAGAAGTTAGCTAATGAGAGAAAAGATTAAAAAATTTTCAAAGAGTAGACGAATTCTTTTTGCTTACACAGAAGGGGATTGAGAGATTTAATGAAAGTCGCATCAAGAGCAGAAAGGTGAAAAGAAGAGCAACCTTGAGCGAGAATAAAAAAATTTTCCTTGCTGTAGTGAAGAGCGCATTGGGTGTTGTCAAGAAGATGTTGACCAATGGAGGATTTGTGAAATTGTTGTGGGCGTGTGTTGGCCTTGCAAGAGCGGGAAAGACTTTGGTGGTTGTGCGAGGCAGAAGAATTGGCGATGGATCTAAGAATGTGTTGTTTAATTCGCTTTTCTAGGCGTTGAGACGTGCGACCAACGTACCGACTATCACAGTGGCACACAAACTGGTAAATAACATTGCTGTGATGATGGGAAGGTAACATGTCTTTCTTAATTGCTGGTAAGAGCTGTCGGGTGTTAAAAAGAACACGTTTTTCGACGGAGAAAAAGCAACGTTTCACAGCAGACGTAATCTGCTTTTCGAACTTCATCGAGACATTCCAATCCATGGGATGTGTAGGTAGACGGGGCACTTTTCTACTGTGTTTCTACTGTGGTTATAATGTGTTTTTACTGTGGTTCACACAGTAGAAAAGTGCCCCGTCTACCTACACATCCCATGGATTGGAATGTCTCGATGAAGTTCGAAAAGCAGATTACGTCTGCTGTGAAACGTTGCGTGAAACATTTTCTATTCTCGCTCGAGGTTGCTCTTCTTTTCACCTTTCTGCTCTTGAAGCGACTTTCATTAAATCTCTCAATCCCCTTCTGTGTAAGCAAAAAGAATTCGTCTACTCTTTGAAAATTTTTTAATCTTTTCTCTCATTAGCTAACTTCTTTTAGCCAACGAGAACTCTGCTTTCCCCTTTTTAACTCAGTTCGGTTTCAATTCTGCTTTATTCTGATGATTTCCCCTGAAAAGTGTCAGATGAAAAGCGTTGGAAAGAAAAATCTTTTACTTCACGCAATCTTCAAATTCTGTACCACCAAACGTCTTTTCTAATTGAACTTTATATGACCGACCAATATTTACAAAAAAGAGCAAACCCATTGATTCATCTTTTATTTGAATTTTTTAGAATCTTACTTGCTTTTGCTTTGAATAAATAGTGCTTGAATTTTAAAATCTAAATATTTTACAAGCGTTTTAATTTAAAACTTCGCTAACGTTTTTATACATTTAAAATGCTTAGAAAAAAAAAGGAAAAACGCATTTAAGTTTGGATTGTGCTTTTTTTTTTGATTTAATTTTTTCAAAAGGTTTTCTTATGAATTAAAATAACTTTCAGGTATAGTTTCAATTTAAGTGGTTGCGACGGAAACATAATCTGCTCAAACACGTCATATCCGGTCATTCCATGTGACCAGGGACATTACTATGATGGAAGTTTGTTCTCAGAAACTGTAGTAACTGAAGTAAGAAAAAATTTTTTGCTGAAGTTTCAAAATTGTGGTTTCAGAAATGTTATTTTTTGTCATTATATTTTAAAAGAAAAGTAAAAAGATTAAATTAAAAAAGTAGGTAAAAATTATAAAATTATTTAATACAAAAAAGCAACCACCTTCTCTATTGAAATTGTTTATTGTCAAACTGTCAATTTTTTTGCTAGAAAGAACTTAGACATTACCACATAAATTTATTTTATTAGATATTGAAATCAAATGACGTGCAAATGGCAATAAAAATACAATGCAAACCACATTTCAAAAAAATTTTAAGATGAACAAATTAGAAACCTTAAAAAAGCTTTAGCAAATGTCAAGAATTTTTTGGACTTAGGCTTTATTCTGTCTACGGTAGTTCTGAGAAATTTCAGTTACGTCCTTAGCTTTTTATAAACTGTTTGTTCTTTTCAAAATATTCTTATAATAGGTTAAACGAGGCTTGAGGCAAACATACAACCTCATAAGAAAAAAATTCTGCATAAAAATTTTGAATTATAGATGGAACACACTATTGTGAGAGTATATTCAGGCTCCGGGCTTTTACACCCAGTTCCAGTACAAGGCCTGTTGAAATGAGCTTTCCCCAAAAATTAGGTCAAGTTTAATCGCCCGCAGACTGTTGTTGGGCGCTTCCATTCGTCCATGCAAAAATGGAGTCTCGCTCCTTCACCGAATTGCCAGTGCGGCGCCACAGAACAAACCGTTGACCACGTCTTGATAGTATGACCCATGCATCAGCACGACATGGAGCACAAGTTTTGATGGTTTTAAATGACGAAACCCAATGTTGGCTCAACACCATCACTGCCAGCATCTGATCCGGGCAGTACAGCGGCCTTGGGTAGTAAAAGGATAAACTCTCGTTTTCAGTCCTGTTATTGACTAGCCCGGAGTGGATGTCTTTCCAAACGGCGACAGCGACGGCGATGATCAACATAGTCTTGGTTCAAAACCTACTTACTTCATTCTGTTGTGTCCCTAAGAAAGACATTTTACGGTATTTTCCCCTGCTTGTAGGTCTTGGCAAGCAGTTCTAAATTTTATTCATGTCATGTTCTAAATTTTATATAAAATAAAAATAAAAATTTCAACCGAACAGGAATATCTTGATATCTCCGGAAGCAGGTCGGGGTAATTGCTTGCCGATGTATCAGCGCCTCCATCGCTCCGAGTCAGAAGGATAAATATAAAGATAAAACGATTGAAATGAATTATACAGTTGAATTATTTCTTGATTATTCAGTTAAATATTTTGTTACATTTTTTTCTTTTTTTTTTTCTTGAATCTTTGCCACAATTTAATAAGTCTGTAATCAAAAGTGCTTCTTTGTAAAACCAATTTAAGATTTGTTATTGAAAGAGGTAACTTGTTTAGTTTGATCTGGTATGCGAAAAAAGTTACTTGAATGCTTTGTCAACATCTTTGTACTATGCTGGTTTTATGATTGGTTCAATAGTATTTGGAAATTTTTCAGATATGTGAGTATTTTAATATAATGGTTCAGTGAATGGTTTTACGACAATTTTTTGAAGTAAATTTTTTTCAAAATGTACTACGATTTTGTATGAAAAGAAATCTTTCAAACGACAATTTATCAAAACAACTATGTCTAACAATAAACCTAATTCTATTCTAATTTTTAATTATTTTTTTTACGCAACAGATATTTCAAAGCAGAGTTATATTGTACAAACAGCAGCCTACGGACCGCACGCAGTCTCCGATTTAATTTTTTACGTATCACAAAAAACAAAATAGTACATGAAGAGGGTGCTGTGTTCGCTCCCGCTGGATTGCGGCCCATGATTGTAAAAAGCCACAATAATACAAAGAGTCTTTAAATTATGCTATCTCAAATTACAAAAATATATCCATAGTGAAAGTCTACAGTAGACCTGTCCTAATCAATGAATGTTAAATGATTTTTCTTCTGGTAAAAATATACCGTATATTACTTTTAAGAATATTTCGCAAATGTGTGCAACAGCAAAAAATTAGTAGTTAATAAACGCTTTTTTTATAGTATTTTAAATTGTCCAGAGTCCCTTAACTCTCTTGAAATGGATCCACTTATGCTATCACCATGTAAGATTTGGTGAATTTGAGAACTGAGTAGAGATTTACGTTCCACGTATTACGCAAACTGCGTACCGTTTGCGGCTCTTCTATAGCAGGAAAGAAATGTCCCAATTGATATTGTATGAACACTCAAATGAGATCAAAACTATTGCTTGGAAGTTGAAAAGGCTTTAGTTAAAGAGCGCTATCTGTATGATCAGATTGAGAAAAATGCTCAGTATTTATTAGTCAAAACCATAAACTTTTTTGTCTTATCTGCGACAACCTATAGTAAGATTAAATAAAGCTACAGTTCTAAATGGAACAACAAAAACTTTTTGAACATTTATGTATAACAAGTTTGTCCAGTAGAAATGAGACGTGGTTTTTCACCCTTTGAAGTTTAAGTTTAAGCGTTCTAACATAATAGGCTAATAGCATATTTTATGAACGCAACAGATTTGAGCCAATCGTTGCCCTGATGAAAAATGTCGTGTTACTTAGCAATTGAACGTTATTTTGAAACGCTACATATCTGATGCAAATGTCAATATAAGGTTAACAACGTATCATTCAAATTCTTAAAGATAGTAACTCAAAAAAGAATAATACTAATAATCATTGTGTTTTTTTGTTTTCATTACGGCTTGTCATTTTACGTAAAAGTTGCATTGTTTAACTGTATATCAACACTGCGATAACCAACTTTTAACAAAAACTTCCTAATTAAGCAAGAAAATAAAACACACGCTCAATATTGATCGTAACCAACGCGCGTAATATCAAAACACGCGCTTTTAAAGAGGATTAGATTACTGCGTCTTTTTTCTTGTACTAACAATTATTAAGCAGTGATGTCATTTCAGTATAATTAATATGACACTCTTCCCAACCAAACGAAAAGGTGACAACCAAAATTTTACAAGTACAGAAGACTAATCGTATGGCAGAAGGCCGTATCTATCTGCGGCTGTGCAAACTCTTGTTGAACGTCGAAGTTGAGAAGAATAAACCACAGAGAGGCCAACTTCTTGAAAGAAGTCTAGCGTGTTTGTTAAAAAGTTTTCCAGTTGATTTCTTGAAACTTTTTCCGCTTTCGCTTGCATAATTGGAGATGGGCATTCCAAGGTCGTATTGTTTAAAAAAGGATTTTCCTCGGAGTGGACGCGGTGAACCAAGATCTACTTTTAAAGGACTGGGAGCCAGATGGGTAATTGAAACAGTGGATTTCCTCCCATCATGAAACCGCACAATAACATGGTTAGGATTCGCATGTGAGGAACTCTACTTTATCGCAATTGGTTTGTTTTTATTTTGTCAAACTTCTTCTCGGAGTTCTTCATCTTCAACATTAGTTTAATGATTTGTCGTAGAGTTGAATTTAATAGCTCAACTTGGGAATTTTTAATTGGATGATATGGAGTAGAGTAGCTGATTGCAACCTTTTTTTTGTTTAAAAAGTTTTTCAAATCTTGGCTCATGAAGTAGCTTCCTTGGTCATTGTGCAAGAAAGTTGAAAAACCAAAAATTGTAAATAAACCTAAAAAACAATTAAATAATTACTGTTTTTTTGGACATAACTTTGCAAAGGTACCCGAAAAGAAACCTGCTAAACTCGTCGATAAGGTCATGAAGAAAAGGATATTTAGCAGACCTTAAAGCCTATACCTATTTGTCGTATAGTTGAAACGTTTTTATCAGACTTTTATCTGGTTTTGTGCAAAAATTTGTCTTAACAACAAACATTGCTTGGACTCAGAGCCATTTTGCGAACTTCAAGAGAGTAATTAAAATTTTTCGATCGTAAAATATCCATTAATCTTTTAACACCAAAATGTCTAAGAAACGTTGCCTATATTTTTAAAAGTTCCTATAGATATAGTTGCTTCATAAATTCTTAAAAGGGCGTCTGAGGCCATATTCTCAGCTCCAAATTTGTGAAATATTGAGTATTATCAAAATATAAAATTTACCTTTGCTCGCAGATTTCAGTTTTTCTGTTTTTAGCCGTTATTCATTTGATTGAATCAAAAAGAAAAGCTAGAGATTGATCTGCAACAAGCGTAAATAGTTGCCGAATTAGATTGTGAGATCATTTTCAAATAGTCTCAACAATAGACTTGTTGTAATCGAAAGTGAACGTTAATTATATGAAGAATCGTTAGCTCTATTAAAATACGCAGAGGTGCGAAAACGAATTCACTAACTCGAAAGGTCAGAAAATAATCAAATAACACTCAACATAATAATCAAATAAAGGTATTTAATAATTAAACACTCACCATTAATAATCACGAGTATAGAGAAATTCGCCTCGGAGAAGCCTTGATTAATAGATGACCAACAGTTTTCAAAATTATTATTTTAACGTGCACTCGATACAACGGACTAACACAAAGAGAGTGATTTTCTTTCACCCCCACATATTTAAGCTTAAGCCGATCCTCAATAGAATCGAAGGATCACAAATAACTTAATAGAATTGAAAATTGTCCGTAACATTACTCCCCACAAAGACGGAAACTACTAGCGGACGACTTTCATACAAACGGACGAATTTCACAACAATACTGATTACACACGCATGTACAATATTAAATGACGCGATAAAGATTATAAAGATAAATCGACACGGACGATCCGAAACAATGCGTTATTATTCTTCAATACCTTCGAGTAGACACACCTTCCTCACATCTCGCGCGAATCTAGAACGAGTAGTTCGAACTTTCACTCTGCGCACAAGGCTGCTGCTGTCGGGCATCACAGCCTCTACGATACCTTTAGGCCAACATCCGCGGCTACCAGACCCATCGATAATGAGTACCATATCACCTGGTTTTAGATTTCGGGAGGTGCCAAACCACTTCTGGCGAGGTTGAAGCAAAGGTAAGTACTCCTTTAACCACCTGCTCCAAAATTGATCCGCCAGGTATTGAGTCTTCCTCCACAATCGCCGATATGCGTCACCTTTCATAAATACTCCAGGAGCTACACCAGGGGAAATAGAACCAGTTAGAATCATACTGGGAGTGAGCGCTGCAAGTTCATCAGAACTGGAAGGTAAATAAGTTATTGGACAATCGTTTAAAATTCTCTCTATCTCGGTTATAAGAGTTAACCAATCAAACTCGTCCAACGTTGCCTCTCCGACCAAGGATCGAAAAACTTTACGAACAATACGAAAAAATGCTTCAGTAAAGCCGTTTTGATGTGAAGCTAATGGTGGCCCAAAGTGCCACGTGATTCTTTCTTGCAGCATTGCATCTTGAAAGTGTTTACTCTGCCAAATATCAACAGCGGACTTCAGTTCCTTGTTGCTAGATATAAAATTCCCTCCGTTGTCGCAGTATAAGTGATGTACGTAATACGTAATACGACGATTGCCAAATCTTCGAAATGCTTGAATAAAGGCAGAAGCTTCAAGCGACTGAACAATCTCGAAATGCACAGTTCTCGAAGCCAAAAAATTAAAGATACAAACATAACCCTTGACATTGTTCCTTCCTATGCGTACATATAATGGACCCATAAGATCGGTTCCACAACTCTGAAAGGGGGGACTTGGAGTAATTCGGTGAGCTGGCAGATCTCCCATCTTTTGCTCTCCCGCTTTCGCTTTCCAAAATTTGCAATTAAGGCATGAGCGCAAGACTTCCTTTACAGTCGACCTTCCTTTCAGAATCCAGTGTTCTTGATTCAAGGCATTCAGGGTGTGGGAGGTGCCCATGTGTCCTTTTTTGACATGATAAAACATGATTAATAATTTAGTAACTGCATGCTTAGAAGGCAAAAGTATCGATCTTGTATCATTGAATTTTTAGTATCATTTTTTGCAGGCCATGTATAACATATTGTTTTGTAATACAAATTGCTTTTCCTGCAAAGATTAAAATACTGTCGTGAAGAAGTTGTAGTTGACTAATAACAAGGGAATTTGATGTTTTTGGACGTTTACGAATGATTGATCGATTTGTAAATTGTGTAATGCAAATGTGATGAGTTGTTTCGCTGTAATTAATTGTAAGCGGATTTTTCTAATAGAAAAAAATATCGATGCAACCTCGCTTTGGTCAGTGATATCCATGATGATCCGTAATGCGTGAAATTAATTTCCTTGAAAAGTTTGTCGTTTAAACCACGTGGGCCTATTCAAGTTTGCTATAAAAAAGGAGGTATTGTTCCTGTCAGTCAGTGATGAAGCCATTAGCACCATCATGCATGCTCGCAAATCACTCCTTTTTTGCGACGACGATTTATGGGTGAAAAAGTCGGGAGCCGAGTTTGATGTTACAATGGGATCGTTTGACGGTGCAGAGGTATGCTAACTGGTCGGCCTATATCTTTTACATAACCTAGCTAAGATTTTTGGAAAAGAGGCTGTTGGTTGTATCGAGATGACAACCTTGCCATTCTCCGTAACGCTTTAGGCCCAGACGCCGAAAAAATGAGGAAGAAAGTGACAGAATTTTTTCAATACCATCAGCTAAAGGTTACTGTCGATACCAATCTTATACAAATAGACTTCCTCGATGTTACACTGAACCTTAGCACAGGCAGGTACTGGCCGTATCGAAAACCAAAAGACCAGCCCCTTTATATCAATGTGCAGTCCAACCACCCGCCATTGATTACTAAGAAGCTGCCTTGTATGATCGTTAAACGCATATCCAAAATTTCATGCGACGTCGACGCCTTTAACCATTCGTTACCCGTGTGTGAACAGGCGCTAGAGCAAAGCGGACACAAGATTCAGCCGCTATCTTTTAACAACTGCCGCGACATGGCAATCATTTATCAAGCGACTTTTCAAATCTAGGATCAATCTAAGAACTATTTCGGACTGTGCGAAACTGAATTTAAAACGAGATACTACAACCACAACCATTCCTTCACTTCTGATTCCAAAAGAAATGCAACCGAGCTTTCCAAATTTATTTGGTCCTGCAAAGACTCTGGTTTAAATTCTATTATATCCTGGACAATAGTTTGCCACGCCATATCTTATCAACACGGGGGCAAAGTATGCAATCTCTGTCTGGCAGAAAAATATGCAATCCTAATTGCTAACGATGTCGCTCTGTTAAACAAACGAACTGAATTGGTTAATAAGTATCCTCATAAAAATAGATACAAATTGATCAACGTCAAACTTAAACTTTGATTTGTGTTATATTTTTTCATTTTTTCATTTGTTGCTTTCTTTTCATTTTTCGCTGTTTACAACGTCTTGCCTTAGCTGATACTCGAACCCATTTTAAAATTTTGAAATAATATTTGTATTTTTCTCGCGCTTTTTCTACTTCTCGTATTTTCTCACTGATCTGTAATCAGTTTAGCATAGCAGAGTCCGTGATTGGATGTCCCAACCTTAATAAGCGTCTTTAAAGTTTTTTCAGTTTTTTCAATTTTTTTCAATTCTAATTGAATTTTTGGCAGTTTTATTTTAACTTTATTTTATTTTACTTTATTTAGATATCCCTGATCTACCCATGATCCCTTTTATGGGTGAAACAGTCTGTTGGTTTTAGCTATGTTTTAATTTCCGTGATTTTGCCAGTTTTTAATTTCGAGCTACTTTGTTATTGAGCACGTTTGAAGCACTGATTTCGCAACATTGTTAAATACAAAATATATATTGTTTGCAGGATATTGCGCATTGCTTTTTATTTTTTAATTTTTTTAATTTGTCAATTTTCCAAGAATAATATGACCATGCTTAGAGATTTAGGCAGAATTCAAAGTGGAATTCCCAGCGTTTTGGCCAATTTTTTCTAATCTTTGTTTTCTTTATATCATCTAACAAAATCTTTTTTGTACTTCCTTAAAAGTACTTCACTTCTGCCAAATTGAATTTCATTTGTGCTAAATTGAACTTTATTTCTGCCTGTCAATGTAACAACCAGTCAATGCAGCTTCTTAGTTCTGCTTTAATATTGACCAAAGACAACTTAACGAGAGGTGGTAACCGTTCAAGGTCTGGTTAATATTAATAACATCATGAGAAATGCAACAGTCAAGTGCATTGATTTCTAAAAGAGAAAAAGTGGATTTAGCTTCCTTAAAAGTTAGATTAGCGTCTTTTGCAGCGCTCGAAAGCGATTTTACATTCTGGTCTGTTTTTTTGAATGCAGAGCATTTCTGGCGTTTGTGAAAGGTTATCCACAGAAATAGAGCATTTTTTTGTTATGTAGCCAACAAAAAACTTATCTCCGAGCTTTTTGTCCGACACTCGTCGGAGATAAACGTTGAAATGAAGGAAAAAAATTCAGTTGATGGTCTAACAAAGCGGAACAAAGATGATTGGACGTTTGAGAAAGATGATTGGATATTTGAGAAAGGCGAAGAATGCGTAATCAACGTAAGATTTTCAAGTTGTAAAAAACTCTTTTTGGCGGGATAAATTTGGTTTGCATGATTTGATGTAAACGGCTTTTTAAGCATATAAATAAAAACAAAAAGTGCCAAGCAAAAGAATGATAAATTTTTTATCACTGTGATTTTTGGCGCACATAGTGTAATCTAAAAGGTGTTACCAATGGAGGATTCACTAAACATGACTGGGGTTGACGACTGATCATTCGGTACGTAGGCCACATATCTCAACAATTGTAGGACAGAATTCGTCAACAAGTGCCAAAATTTACAAACTGGCCAAATTCCCAACTCTTGCAAGATCTCCACTCGTTTTGACAAATCTTCAAAGCTAGTCAAACTGAGCTTAATTCTTTTTTGTAAGTAGACATGTGGAGAGAAGAAAGTGACAAACATACGTATGTTTCAAGGAACTATTGATTTAATTAGTTTATAGTCCAGTACTTTCGAAACTTTTTGTGTTAGTGACACATTTTTAACAACAAATAAATTGTTGACACGTAAGTACGTGATACGTTAGTTTAATTTTAATCAAAAAGCTTTCAACAACAAATTTTCAACTTACAATTTCAATAAGATATACGAGCTTGGTAGGCCAAACACAGTATTTAAATATATTTGGTTGAAAGCTTTAAGGAGTCAGAAATTTGCTTAATGGCTAAGTCTAAATCAACTTTTGAAACAATCCTGCTTCTATTATCATCAGAAAGCTTTTTTCATTGCGCCAAATGGGTAGAAAAATGTTCTATTATATTATTGCTCGCAAAGACCTTAAAAATAACTCGGGTAAAATTTTTTATTATATTGTTGTTTGCAAAAGCTCTATTGTTGGTCGAAAGCCACTATTATATAATTTATTGAACTGTAAATAGCTGGTGTCAATTATTGTTTCAATTCCAGTTGGCAACACACCATCCTACTACAAGCAACACACTAATGTGACGCGACAAATAGTTTGGAAAGCATTATTATAGTCTGTCTACATTTTGTTTATAAATACTTTTTCAAGGTCATTTTTTTACTTCAACAAATTTGAATTCACTTTTTAACTTGCTGAAATTAAGGGCTTTTTTTTACTTGATTAATTTAGAATCATTTTTTTAACCTAATTTAAGATTTCTAACCAGTACTTAAAAGTTTTTCAAGCTTTCGGGTTATTGGGGTCAATAGTCAAATCTGTAGGCTTCAGTAAGTGATCAATTCTTCAAAAAGATTTAGAGTCCTTCTAGTAAATAAATTGCAATAACCGACACTTAACAAAATTTATGATTTTGTTATTTCGTTTTATTTAGACTTCAAATTAGTCTAAGCAAGAAAAGAAAATACACACTTGTTATTGTTTGATTATAACTACGCCGAACAACATCAGAGCACGCGCTTTTGAAAAGAACTGGATTTCGGCGTCTGCTTTAATTTACAAACGTTAAATAAATTATTATTAGGCAGTGTTGCCATTTCAGTATAATTATTATGACAAGTAAACAAACTTTTTTTGCTGCTGGTGTTTGCGTCTCTTTTATTAAACAAGTTAGCCAACTTCTGTTCTAGATTAACAGGGTAGCTACGTTAATCATACAACAAACTTCTCTGGGTTTTGTAAATCCGTAGTCAAACAATTTCTGTTCTGCTTAAAAATTGTAAAAATTTTGCAATATATTTTTTTTTAATCTGATTGTATGAGTGAGTTAATAGAAGATGCCGATTCCGATCCTTAACATCAGTTTCGGCCAGGGGTTCTCAAACTGGGGTACATATATCCCTAGGGTTACATTTAGGCTTCTCAAGGGGTACATTATTATGTGATAGAATGTCCTTATTTAAGTTAAATTCCGTGTCCGGAAGAAATAATAGACTCAAATGTCTAGAATTTTCAAATTTGGTCGATTCTAATTACGTCAAACAGGACAATTAAGAGGGAAGACTTTTTTTTACAGATCACCGTGATTTTGGGTTTGAATGGGAAAATTTTCTGGCCGCTGTAAAGTGAAGACTTTTCTTTTTTTTTAGAGATCACCTTGATTTTCGGCATAAATTGGGAAAATTTGTATCTGATTCAAAGTGAAGAGTTTTTTTTTTTTCAGAGATCATCTTGATTTTGGGCATGAATTGGGGGAAAATTAGTGGCTGATTCTAACTGAGAGCCTTTTTTTTTTTAAAGAAACATTTTAAAATTTTGGGCATACATGCAAACCTGCTACAGTGTCCAAAGGGTACCGATGAACTAAAAGTTTGGCAAACCCTGGTTTAGGCCGACATCAACTTCTTGTTATTAATTAAGTAAACTGGGCATGAGATTGAATTTAAACTTTTTGATAAAAAATGACCATGGTAAACCGTATGGTTATAATTGCTTTATTAAAAAGTAGGCTACCTTTAACAAAAAAATTAAAAAAACTTTTCTTAAAGAAATCTTAACTAAGGGAAAACAATAATTTAAAAACTTATTTTATCATTTGGAAGTTAATATTAACAATAAAGTTCAGAAATTGCTAATTTTTTGCAAATTGTTGGCAGTTATAAATCAGTATTCTATAACGGTTAAAGTTTGGGAAGCACTGCTATAACCAGTGTACAATCGGGATCCCAAGCTAATCTAAATACAGACGACAAAATCATAAGATCAAAAACATTCTGTGCTATACGTTTCTTTCATGTTTTTCATAAGCTTCTTTTTAGAGGTTCTGCTGAAACTTGAATTAATAATTAATCAATTGCTCGGGATTTAAGGGTTTTTAGACTGAGCTAAAACTTCAAAAATTTTTTCTTTTATTCAGGGTGGGAAGAAAAGCTTGTGCTATTGTTACAAATATCGTTTCTTTGGCGTTTATGTTTGGAATAGCATTTAGTCGATCAATCGAAGCTTATACTATCTGCAGAGTTTTTAACGCAATATTTGGCTTTGGATCTGTTTTTGGCACCTATGTTTACGGTAAGTAAGGGAGCTGTCTTAGACAAAGAAAATCACGCAATGTGTTCTTAGAGACATACGAGCTGTGAGCATTATAAGCTTAACAAACCACAAGAGTTTTATTGCGTAATTGTTTCAAGCGTCATAATCAAAAAATTTTGTGATATTTTGTAGCAAACAACGTTTAGTTTATGTTAGGCTTACCATACCGTCCGGAAAATTTGGGACATGTCCAAAAAGTCAGGAGAGAAATGTTAGGAGAGAAAATCTCCGGAATTGTGGCATTCAGTCAATTATTCCTCAATTAAATGATTTAACTTGGACATGAAACTTGTAAGTTCGATTTTGGGATAAAAATTAATAAGTCCGAGATTGATTATTGTTTTTTTAGAAAACACTGTAATTTTGGAACGAAAATTGAAAAAATCTGAGACTGATTCTAAGTGAAGACTTTTTTTTTTGCTCTTCATCCTAAGATCTCAAGACAATTTTATTTTGTCCGCCTTTAAAAAAATTTATTTAGCTGGCACGCCTATGTCTGTCCGGAACCCCGCCTATTTAGATATGATAACTCTAGTTTATATAAGCTGAGGTGTTTTGATAATAGCGTATTAATCGAAAACTGTCTTGAAGTTTACCATGGTTAGTTTAAAAGTTATTTTTTCACAACAAGTTTTTATGACAGGTTGTGTTTGTTAACTTTTTATTATCTGGCTTTGACGGAGACAAATTTTATTGTTTATGCGACATTATATATAAAAACACAGTTTCTTTTTTACTGAGTTTTTTTCTATTCGCTTTAATTGCTTTTTATCAAAGACAAAATTAGAACTTCTTTTATTTCAATCTTAATTAACTTTAATGAATTTTCATAGTTTGCTAGTGTATTATGTAAGTCTTTAAGTTTGTGCAACCACTTTGGCCGATCGCAACCATGTTATAAAACTTAAATAAAATTTGAGTTTCATCAAGTTTTACCAAAGATTTCCAAAAATTGGTGTCACACTTCATTCATAATAATTTTAATCATGGCGATATAGTTTATTTTCCGCCTTAAAGTAATTCAAAGTTTTGTTATAACGTAGAAACTGCTTGGGCAAGGGATAATTGCTTTCGTACTGTGTTATTTAATTATCTGAAGTTTACCTTTTTAATTATTTCAAAAAAAAAACAATTGGCATAAATACTTTGAACTACAATACGCGTGCGGTTAGCCCATGCGGGGTCCCGCTGCACCGTCTGTGACCGACAAAAAACCTGAAATTATTACATTCTATAATTCAACCAAAGGAGGAGTAAATGTGGTGGATATGATGATGAATAAGTATAGTATGCCTCGAAACAGCCAACATTGGCCTGGAAATGTGTTGTTTGCTTTCCTGAACATCTCTTGCGTAAATTTATATGTCCTATATGTTCAAAACTCGCAGAATAAACAGAAGCGTCCAAATTTATTAAGGAAGTTAGCCTTGTGTTATTACAGGACTTTATCCAAAAAAAGAGTCTAAAACATGCGCTTGCCAAAGAGTCTCAGAGCGGCTATTTCAATTACCCTAAACTGCCGTTGCGAAACCTTGAATAAGCTTACAGTCCTCACAAACCAAGAGAAAATAATGTTAGTTTTGTTTTAGGTCAAAGGACCAAAAGAATGTATCACTTGCGAGAAATATGGATGCATTGAGCACAGTAAGATGACTGTGACATGCACCGAGTGAGAGAATGCAGACATTAGTGGTGAATCAGAGTGAACGTTATTGGCTATGTAATGAACTCTCATAAGTGGTAAATAAAAGTGAACGGTAACAGTTATATTTTGAACTTCCATATATGGTTTATATAGTGGCTTTTTTCTATAAATCGAGTTGCAGAAACTTCAAAATGTTCCATTTTCGGCAGCGCGGTCGAGTGGTTAAAGCGCCGGATTTGTGATTGACATGGTATCGGTTCAGAACCTACTTGCGTCATTCTGTTGTGTCCTTGGGAAAGACGCTTTACGGCAAATTCCCCTGCTTGGTGGTCTTGGCAAGCAGTTCTAAATTACAGTCATATCGCTATTAAATTACAAGCGGACAACAATATCTTGGCATCTCTGGAAGCAGGTCTGGGTTATTGCTTACCCTATGTATTAGCGCCTCCGTCGCTTTCGTGCTAGTCAGGAGGATAAATATAGAGATAAAGTAAAGTAAAAATTATGTTTTTAAATATATCCTGAATCAGTAAACCAGTTGTATGGTTAACCCTATAAAGTTTTTTGGGGTGTGCAAACACCCCCTCATGACCAACCATGTTTGAAAATCAGACGTGGCCAAGGTGGGGAAAAATTTTGAATGCTTTATGAAGAATTTGAGTAGTTGTTTAAGTCAAGTTACAAATATTCAATAAAAAACTTTGTCGTGCGCTTTCATTTGAAAATGTTGTTCTCAAATGCATGTGCTTGCAGTTGTGGAAGTAGTAGGAATCAAATGGAGGACATTTGTTGGAGTGGGTTATCAGATGTTTTTTGCAATTGGATACATGGTGCTGGGTGGAATAGCTTTTCGGTGGAGAAATTGGCATGAAATTACGGTTAGAAATTTACTTGATAAATGGATAAAAGTGAAAAGAAAACAAACGGAACACGCTTCGAAGAATTGACTCCTCTTGCTTTTACTAAACTCATTCTTTTTTAACAAAAATTCTTCAATTGTTTGTTATAGCAAAGCTCTGCAAATGCAATTTTGAGTTATATGCACGAGTTAAAAGAGAAATATTTTTCGTTTTTCAGATGCACATTAATTAACACATTTTAATTAATAGTAGGTTTCATTTCAAATGTCACCGATGGCTAAAAGTAAAAACATTTTGATTCTCATCTACTCACAAATTACCGCTGCGACAATTTTAATTGAATAATGGATAGTTGTTTTACAAGTTTAACTCTTTACATTTTGACAAAGAACCTTTTTACAGTTAGCTTCATCAATTTTGGGCATTCCTTTTTTTATGTTCCTTTTAATTATTCCTGAATCACCGAGATGGTTGTTTACAAAAAACAAAGAAGAACAAGGAATAAAAGTCGTTGAAAAGATGGCTCGACTGAACAAAGTTAAGATTACCGAGAAAACTTGGAACGATGCTAGAAAAGCGGGTGAAACAGCAGAAAAAGTAAATAACTAAATGATATCTAAACCAGGATAATTCAACTTTTTCTCTCCTGCGGTCCATTTTTTAAAATTGTTAGAACTTGCAGGACGTATTTACTTTCATACTATTCATTAAAAGGCTAAATTTTTTTTGTTTGTTATCTTAAATGGCATATGAAGACTAAAAAATTTTTTAAAGCAAATAAGAATCTTTTTTTTAATTTCAGTTGACTTTTTTTAATTGCACTTGATTTTTGAAGTCCACCAAGCGTTTTCACTTTAAATGTAAAAAATATTTGAGACATTCAGCAAAGTGGTTTGTCGATTACTGGAAACAGCAAAAAAATAAAAGGGTCACAACCAACGGTAAAATAAATATCTTTTGTTCTTGCTGATGCGTACTACGTTCATTTAAGGCAACGATCAAGTTGCTGCTTTACGCATAAGTTGCAAATGAGCGCTAAACAAACAAATTTGCTGCTTTTGCCTCTTTTTCTCAAGCAAATAGTCACTTGACGCTTAAATAATAAGGCTAGTGAAATATAGGTCAAATAGTATGTTTTTTTTTTCAGAAAAGTTTGACAAAAGAGAAAAAATACACAACATTGGATTTATTTCGATCAAAATCCTTAATAGTTATTACTTTAAAAGTTGCTTTTATATGGTACAGTTTGGCGGTTTTCATAAATTATTGCACGTTTAAATCATGCACAGAAATATCCAAACGAAAGAGAAAATAAATTACAAAAAAAATGTTAAATTAAGCAATAATTCATTATATTTTTTAAGAATGCAGCTTCTAAAAATTGTTCTTTAATTTAGACTTCAAATTAGTCAACTTTAAGGCAATCTTCCAAATATTCTGATTTAATTCTTGTTACACAATAATTTTTTAACAATATAATCAATGACCTACTAAACTAAATTTATCATTTAGCACATAATTATTAGTCTTGTTGACACAAACACTTTTACTATTGACGAACATCATTTTATTTTTAATTGCAGTTTTTAGATAACAAAAAATTTATCACGATAATTTTATTTTCATCTATACTTTAAGTTGAGATTGAAAATAATAGGTTCACTTATTACAGGAAAACGTTGTAATTTGTTTGTTTGCTGGTTTTAGAGCATCTTAAAGTGGTTATTATTTCAAAATAGTAATATTTTTTTTAGGTTCGTCAATAGTATTGTATATTACGGAATTTCTTTAAACGCTGGAGCCCTTGCTGGAGATTTGTTCATCAACAACACATTAAGTACAATTTTGTTATTTATAAAAGGGAAATAGACAAAATAAAAGAAGTAAAAAATTGATGGGAAAAAACTTTAAAATATTGTGAGATTTCGGCTTTACAAAAAAGCAAAAAAAAAGTATAATCAGCCATCAGAAGTTTTTTCGGCACGTGAGACAACAGTTTGTAGTGGAGATTAAAAGTTTCATTTTTCAGGCAATGTTAACTTGATTTACTTGTTTTCCAAAAATGAAAAAAGCTTTTTTGCCTGCATTTGTGTGAATAAAAAATTGCACCAGACACTTAATTATTATTGTTGCTATGAGAATCATTTCTATTTATCCTTCTGATCGGTAGGAAAATGTACGAGGGGCAATCATGTAGCAATTAACCAACCTCCTTTTAAAAATTCCAAAACTTTGTTGTCTAGTTGAAATTTTTCAATTTGTTTTTAAGCTTATATTTTTTGATACATGTATTTACTAAAATTTAGAGCAGCTTTCTAAAACCGCCAAGAAAAGAGCCTTTGAGCGTCTTTTCCAAAAAACAAAATAGGATGATGCAAGTACGTTTTGAACCACGACGGTGTCGATAGTATTTAATATCAGCTACGCTGCGGCAATTTACAATAAAATTAAAAACTGATGTAAAGTGTATAAGACTTCAATTAGTGGTCCAAATGTAACTTGTAACAAGTAGTAATTTTTATAGTAAAACCAGTTAAAAAGCAAAACTATTAAAAAATATCAGATAAAATTACTTCATCTAATTTTAACCTTGTCTTGAGGCCCACTAGATTTGAATTCAAAAGATTTTTAAGGTTTCTTGTATATCTTTAAAGGTATACTAGCATTGATTTTGGATTGCAAAAAAAATTATTTTACCAAGTTTAATCAGTCAAAGTAGTGTCAACATTTTGAATTACGTTAAAATTTATTAAAACTTTATCCCATAAACTTTTACTCACAAAAAAACTATTTTTTGTTTATTTACTTAATTATTTAAGCAACTATAAAAATATAAATGTTTTATTTTTATGGGTTTTTTTAAATTTCTTTAAATTATACCTGTGCAAAAGTAATCATAATTATTGCTATAAAAATGCGTTATTGAATTAAAAGTTTGTCACTTTATTTGTGCTAATTTGCAATAAGTATGATTTGAACCTCCCTATTTTTGGTACTCATTGCTGTAAAACATTTAAATTTTCCTACTTTGCTTTTTTGATTTGCTGTCAGCAAATTGAAGTCTTTGTAAAAATTCCAAAGTTGTTATTTATAAATGTTTTCTTCATAAGTCGATTTATAATCAATGGCTTTAGCTTTTTAATAACCAAAACATAATAAAAATCAAGATAGAAAAAAGTAATTAAAAAAAAAGTTGAAAAGTCTTATAATGTTTCTTATTTTTGCTGAAATAGGCTTCTCGCACAAGTTTTCAACCTTGACCGAGTCTAAAACCAAAATTGTGAATGCGCCAAAGGTTTTTTTACTAGTGGTTGCCCCCTTCCCGTGGAGTTACAAAACCAACCTTTTTTTTATCCTAAAGCATAAAAAAATTGTTCTTGTGTGCAGCTGTTGAAGGTAGGATTAAAAAGCATCCAATTGTTTTCACAAAATCATAAAAACCAAGTTATTCGTTGTTGTCGAGCGTAAGATAAGACTACTTTTGATAGGGCTGACATTTTGAGTTGTTAAACAAGCGGTAGTTTTTGTTTGGGCCAAAATCTAAAAATTCGTGACAGATCAAAGTGAAGACTGTTTTTTTAAGAGAACACTACGTTTTTGGGTCAACAAATTGAGAAATCGGAGACAGATCAAAGTGAAGAGCTTTTTTTTGCCTTTACCCTAAATTTGAGACAAAAAATTTTTTTTTTATTTCCGTAAAGTACTATACACTGTAAGATCATGATTTGGGAAAACTTCATAAAATTTGGCTAAAACTGCATTGCCCTCCCAAAACTTTTTTCGGCTGGTACGCCTATGGTTTCACCATTTATCGAGGTGAAAGCCAAAATATGTCTTTATTTTACTTTTACACCGTTCATATTGAATGCTTAGAGGGCCGGATTTGACTTGCGGGTCTTAGTTTGCCCATGTCATTTCTATTAAGGAAAAATGTTAATATTAATTTATTTTAAATTTCTGACTTAATTTTCAACAAAAAGTTCACGCCTCTTTCTGCTTGGTCACACTACTGACAATTGTGATTTGTTTTTGCTGCAGACGGAGTGTTTGAAATTGCATCCTATGTATTTTGTATCTTGTTGACGGATCGAATTGGTAGAAGAATTCTCCTGATTTTCTTGTTGCTGCTTGCTGGTGTTGGATTAATCATCAGTGCCATAATTAATATTTATGCTGGTACAAGTCAAGGTTTGTGTAGTTGATTGTACAACAAAATTTTATTTTAAGTTTAAAAAAGGATTTTTCTTATTTTAATCGAAAAGTAAACGATGTTTTACAAGTTTGCCTTCTTTGTAATTACTTTTACTTATATTGCTTTTTTTGTTTTAAAATAAGTTGATGTAGGTAAATAGCATTGAGATAACTTTAGACAATCGTCTTTTTATTCCTAAGTCAGAATAATAGCACCCCGAGCTATCAGGCCGACCTAAATTTGTTTGACGTGGAAGAAAAATTCATTTTTGAAAAAACTCAGTGTTTCTGTAACTGCGAGCCAAAAAATAACTCTTGCAAAGTGTATAAAAGCAACATCTGAAAATCAAAACTTTATTTTGTGATTCTCATTAAACATATTTCGATTTATTAGATCATTTTTCGATTTACTTTTTTTTATAAAGTTTTTGTTACTTCTAATAGCCTACTTCTAATTTTATATTTATTTTCAGCAATTGTTACACTTAGTGTTGTGTTTGCGTTTGTGGCTAAGTTTGGAATTTCTGGTGCATTTGCGCTTATTTACAACGTAACTTCAGAATTGTATCCTACAGTTATCAGGTAAACCTTTAATTATACCATAATATACAAGTTTTAATTTAATTTACAACTTAGTTTTTAACCGGTGGAAAATTTTCGTAATTTCAATCAGAAATTCTTTTTGGTCTGCTGCAGTAAAAAGTTTCTCTACTGTTTTAGGAAGTAAATTTGATTATTTAGTAACAACTTTTTTTTAAACCAACAACTACTTCCTAACATGTGCATTGTTTGGCAAATACTATGTTGAGCAATATTCAAAATGTCGCAATTGTACAGTATAATGACTGTTGTTTTATTTTGTTTATTTATTTTTTCGTCTACATCATTATCTTTCTGGCTCACAGGGAAGCTTCGAAGGCGCTATAATGAGGACGACCGTCAACCAATTACCCCGACCTGCTTCCGGAGATACCGAGACATTGCTGTCTTGTTAAATTTTTTATTTTGAGTTTTTATTTTTTATTTTGAGATATTGTTGAAATTTAGAATACTTGCTAAGACTGACAAGCAGAGAAATTAAGATTAAATTAGATGTGACGGAGTCGCAAAACTGCCTCGTCCTTCCAGCTCCGCATAAACGCGCTCCACAACCAGCACCAGAATTTAGATTTATTTTATTAAAAACAAAAAAATAATTGCGGCGCTAGTCGGAAACAGTTTTTTAAACAATATAACACAAATTAATTGCAATACGTAGACACATTGTCTACAAACTTACCAACGATGTTGGGTGGACGAGCAAAGGAAATCAAATTACCAAATTCTCTACCAAAAGTAGACAATGTCCAAAAGGACAAATAGAGGAGCCAAATCAATTTAAGAGATTCTGTACAAATGCCAAATCACAGCCAGCTCAAGTCGAAAGCCTTACCCATACAACGTGGCATCACTTCATGCCCAACAGCCGCGCGAGAACGCATTAAAAGGTAGCGCTGATTATTCAGCGCTAACACAAAAGGCGCGCTGGCTCGAAACCTGTATCTAATATCTACTTCGCAAATATTTTACGCCAGGGGTCGGCAACCTTTTTTGCACAGCGGACCGGTTTAAGTCGGAAAACTTTCCGCGGACCGGCCTTAAAAATAAACATAAATATTCAGCAATTAAATTTTATTTCAGCTCATAAGATATTACAACAGTGATTCAATGAGAATCTTGAGCTTGTTTTTCCGCAACAACACGCTCCCACCTTGGAATTATGGAACTCAATGGCACACGCAATGTGTCCCTCACGTCCAGTCTGTTTCGCGGTTTCGTCTTTGTTGCTGCCATCACAGAAAATCCAGACTCGCATAAGTAGGACGTCGAAAATGGTAGCAATGTTTTTAATGCTTTTATGGCAAGGTCAAGGTATTCTGGTAAGACCTTCATCCAAAACATTGGCAGAGTCATTGTATCAAAAAGACGTTTCAGGCTACCATCATTTGCAATGTCCAGCAGCTGGTCTTCTTGTCGTACTGGTAAGTTTGATCCATTTGGCTTGAAAATAAATGGATTACGGATCCATTTCTTTGCAGCTCGAGGGTCTTTAGCGCTTGGAAAATAGCGCTTAAACACGCATGTGACTGGTTACAAGGTCGAAGAACTCTTGTTCAGGATCGCTGCCTTTCAAAGTCTCTGCTAACGTTTGAAACATGTCAAATACTCTTTTTTTTACTCGCTGCTCCCATGATTTAAGTTTGTCTTTAAATGCAGCCACTTTATCTGCCAACTTGAATACAGTTGTCATTTTTCCCTGCAGTGAGAGATTAAGTTCATTAAGCAGATTGAAAATGTCACATAAGTAGGCAAGTTCGAGAACCCATTTTTCATCACTAAATTTGTTAGCAAGGTCTGAGTTTTTCTCCAGTAGAAACCTTTGCAGTGGTTCACGTAATTCAAACACTCTGTTTAATGATTTTCCACGGGAAAGCCACCTTACTTCTGTGTGCAAAAGAAGGCATTTGTGTTTTGCATTCATATCTTCGCATATCTGTTCAAACAGCCGGGTGTTAAGTGCATGAGCTTTAATAAGGTTGATCATTTTAACTACATCACCAAATACACTGTGAAGCTCAGGTGATAGTTTTCGGCTCGCCAGCATTTCCCTGTGAATGACACAATGAGTGACTTCGCACTCTGGTGCGACCTCCTTAATGTGAAGTCAAACCAGACCTACGGCCAATCATGGCTGCAGCTCCATCCGTGCACACACACCGATACAAAAAGACCAATTCAGTTTTTCTGAGAAATATTCATTGAGAGAGTTGAATAGTTCAGAGGCAGTGGTGTTTTTTGGCAATAACAAAGCACACAATATGTCCTCATGAATATCCTCTTCATGGAGATATCGAACAAAAACTAGCAGCACAGCTTTGTTTTCAATATCTGTAAACTCATCACATTGAATCGCAAACCACGGTAACTTTACAATCCGCTCTAACAATTGAGTTTCAATGTCTTCCGCCATATCCTCAATTCGTCTGTGCGAGCCGAAAGAGGAACCTGCGCTATCTTTTTAGCTGCCGATTCTCTTAAAACTTCACGGCAAATATCAGTACACGCAGGTAGAATCAATTCTTCTCCAATGGTAAATGGTTTCTTAGTCTTAGCAATGCGGTAAGACACCAAATACGATGCTCTTAGTACATCGGAATTTGTTGACAAAGCAGTCTTCAATAATCGTTTTTCGCCTTCGTAATCACGCTTCCTTCTTTCAAAAAACTCCAAAGGCTTATCTTTTAATTCGGGGTGCTTTGTTTTTATGTGCCGAAGTAGTTTTGTAGGTTTCATTGCCTCGTTTGATAATTTGCTGTTGCAAATTAGGCAGAGCGGACAAGGTGCTGCGGAATCACTAGTTGAAATAAATCCGTACTTTAAGTACGACTCGTTATATTGGCGATTGAAAGAGGTTTTCCGTTTTTTCGATGTTATAGGTCCCTCGTCCTCGACGTCAGACTCTTGAAATGGTACTGACCTTTTTCCAAAAAATCTCGGCAAAGATGTTTGTTTTTCACTCATTTTTTTCAGACTTAAAGTATAAGTGTTAAAACTTGAAATTTTAGTAGGAATAATTTATTTTAACTGTAACTGCAGTTTGCTATAATTTCTAACTGCTTAGACCTAATTTCTAACGTTATTTTCTTGCTTAACTCCCTCATCAACCTAACTCTGCTACACACAGCAAAACCACAACTGCTAGTTGCATCACACAACAAAGGTATTTGTTAGTTTTATTATCTTTTTGCCTTGTTACGTCATATGCAACAATGCTTGAATAAACACCATTCAAAGCCGACATTAGAAAACGCTTTTAAGCATAGAAATAATTGAAACTTACGCATAAATGTCCTATTTTACGTCCATTTACGTCCCAGTGCACCCAAAGTGTTAAAATCAAGCAGTTCAAATATCACAAAACGTCCGAAAGCAATTGGGTATTAAACTCTAACGTTACAAAAATGTTTCAAAGCATTTAATCTGGAAAAGTATGCGGCCCGGCAACAAACTCCTCACGGACCGGCACTGGGCCGCGGCCCAGTGGTTGCCGACCACTGTTTTACGCGAACAACGTAACATTAGGCTTTGTTATAATGTAATAAGTTAAGTTAACAACGAATTGAGAAATGTCTCGGAACATACAATTTTTTAGCATTGAAATATGCTAGCTTACTTTTAACAAATCGTTATTTTTTAATGACATTCAGTGTGGTGCAAAAATATGTAGTGACTTGTATTGTGCGTTTTTTACCATTAATTGTCACTTCAAGATGTCAACAAAAAAAAAGCAATTGCAAAAATTACATTAATATTTTTTCTTTGATACGATATGATATAAATAATTAAAATCCTTCTGATTGTTTTGTCTATCCAAGCCAACAATGCTATGCAGGATCGGAAGGGCCCTGTGAAGGGCCATTCCAATTTGGCCGCGGGAACTGCAGTCGCCCCAAATGGGTTTCATGCCTTTTATCTAGTTTAAAGCACGAGTTTTATGTAGTTTGCTCTTTATGCCCAGTGTTTCATTTTTGAAACATTTAACAAGATAAACTTCGCGATTTGCATCTTTATAACTTTCAGGTTACGACTCGCTTTTTATTTTTTTAATTGTAACCGTGCGGTAAGTCCATTCAAGGCCACTACTGTGTCCAGGGCCAAATCGGTACGGCCTCCGCACAGGCTGTCCCCATAGGGCGTTTGCAGGTTCTGATAGCACTGTTGGCTGGGGGCATGAAAAACCTACTCAACATAGAGCTAATAGCCACTCCTGGTTAAAAAGCGTTCCTTATTCGAACGTGGAGATCGGCCTTTGTGGAAAATAAACGAAAAAGTTTACGGACGGTTGATTTAGTCTATGTAAAAAAAAACAATTAATTTTAACATTATTTTAAATAAACAATTTAAAAGATTAGCGTTTTTAGTGCTTTTTTTAGTTATTTTTTTTAGAGGCATACTTGTTAACATACAAATGAAAAACTCAAACGCCGGAAAAAAACTAAATGATTCATTGATTTTACAAATTTTGATCTATTTTTACTTGGTTTGAGAAAACCCTAGTCTTGAGTTTTTAAATTTTGAGATTGTTTCAGCCATAAAAAACTCATTTGCATTTTTATTCCGATAAATCGTTTTGTAAATCAATGTTTAAAATGTAGTACATTTAATTTTTGCCTGGTGTTTAATTTGTTACAATATGGAGATAAATTATTTTTAAATTTATTTCTTTTATGACAACAGCTAAAAAATTTTTTCATCTATCGTTAACCAGGAGTAACGGGGTAGCTGTTGGATCAGTCGCTGCGCGAATAGGAGCAATCATGGCCCCCTTTTTAATTGACCTTGAAGATTTTGTTTTTTGGCTTCCAAATATCACATTTGGCGTGCTTAGTAAGTCTCATAAATTATTGCCATGAAAAGAACATTTAAATACTTTAATTTTTCGTTTAAATGTTTTAAGAATATTTAAGCTTTATTTTCATTGAAAAATAGTAAGAAAATAAAAATACTTTATTTTTAATTAAGCATGAATTTATTTTTTAATAGTAATAATACACTAAAAAAAATTAGTAATTTTTAACCTTTTTGTTTTTTAAAAGACAAACGAAAAGATCAAATAAAAAATACGCACAAATCCTGTGCTTTTTTGTTTTGAAAATTTACAGTAAATAAAATCCAAAAGTCGCACGGAAGCAATCAAAATGATAAGGTTTTTTTTGGTACCAAATATAACAAAATCGCCAGACTTTAAACTTTTTTTATTATCTTAGGCGTTGTAGCTGGAATACTGTCGTTAACTTTTCCTGAAACAAACGGACACAAAATGATGGAGACGATTGAAGAAGCTGAAAAATTTTATAAAGGAAAACATCATACTTTAAATACCAATAACGTTACTACAGAGTAATTACTTTTTCTGTATATATTTCTGATAAATTTCTTTTCTAATTTAAACTAAAATTTTCTAACGTTTATCAGCAAACCATTTTTTTAACTTCTAAAAGACTTAGTACTATTTGATTTAGTGGTTTGAGCTTTTTTATGAACAGTGTAAACTTTCCTTTGCTTAAAACAAAAATTTTATAGATTACTTGCAATTTCTAACAACAAAAATTTGGGGATGTTTGACAGTCTATTATAAGTAATTAAAGTAACATAAATCGTTATAATGGCTGAAACGTGTTAGTAATTCTAAATAAAACACAGAGTCAATACTGTAGTTATCATCTTTTTAATTTTTTCGTTTCGAGTACAATTTAACTCATTTTCAAAATAAAAATAATTATTATTATTGTAATTATAATTATTATTATTATTATTATTATTACATTTTGAAAATGAGTTAAGTTGTACTCGAAACGTCAAAAATAATAAAATGATAACTACAGTATTGGCTCTGTGTTTTATTTTAAAGAAACCGTTATATTGCAACATATACGAAATATTTCAACCTTTTAATTGCAAAAAAAGTTAAATAAACAGAATAGAAAAGACGTCCAAACATCCAAACCACTTCGAACAAACAAATTTTTAAAAATGCTGTAAATTGGGTTTAATGGTCAACTACTGGTGTTGGAGGCTGTAAGAGATTAAAATGTACGCTACTTTAAAAAAAGGAATTTGACTTGTTTTTTTTATTATTTTTTTTAATATTAAGTTCTATTTGTATAAAAATATTCGTATAAAAATTTTTTTCAAATTTTAAATTTTTTTTAATTATTAATTAAAATAAGTTAGAACTTCAGACAAAAATTTATTGTTTATTCTAAATATTCTTATAGTGATATCATCAAACCAAAAATCAGCAAAATATTTCATATTTTAACTGACTTTTTATCGGCAATAGTTAAGGAACATTCAGAACTTAAAGTTAAAAATTTTATTAAAACTCATATTTTTTATTTTATTAATCACAAAAACGTGCATGAACTGAGTTGTCACTTTGTCGCAATAAAATTGGATTCAAATTTAGATAAAATTCCACCCAAATTTTTTATATTCAAATTATATTTTATCTTTTAAAAATCATTCTTTTAAAAAAAGTAGTACAATTAATCAAAGTTATAGCGATTTTTAGCCGTTTAAAGATGCGCACTTGAATACTCGTTTGCAAAGAAATTTGTTTATTGAGTATACGTAATGCAAATGCGAATACGTGTTTAATGCAATTTTAACTGTTTCAACTTGAAAATTTTCTAGGCTATAACGAGTACTTCAAGACAGTACATCAATTCGTTATAATACTTTTACTTTCAAGACAGTTAATAGCAAATATAATAGCAATTTGAACAAAAAGAAAGCGGCGTCAAAATAAAGAAATCAATTAAAGTGAATAGAAAAATGCAATAACAGAATAATATAATTGTTTAGGACAAAGAAGGTGAAATAAAACTCAAAAAAGGCTTGGTTTAACAATCAGTTCACATTGATATGCGCAACATTTCTGAATGGTCAAATCTAGTCAATGTAGAGCTGTTTGTTTTTTTCTGAACAAACCAATTCGTTTAGGTAGTAGTTGAGGTAACTTGTGTCATTTCGAAAAAAGTATCTTAATGAGTTAACCATGGTTTAAACCCAGAATTTATGTCAAACTTCATTCTTAATCCTAATCTTAACTTTATAAACCTAAAAGTTGATTTTCAGTCTTTTGGAGGATTTTTAAACTTTTGATTATGACATGATTTTTTCCATTGTTACGTACATTGGTACGCTCCCCCTACTAAATTTATTTTGTCTGCAAGTTGTATTTAAAAATAATTATAAAGAGTCGTTTTACTATTTTATTCAAAACACATTGATTGACTAAAGTTTTAAGCCATTGCGGCAAACAATACGACAGTGACAACGTAATTTCTAGTATAATCTATTAATATTATTTTAAGCCAAATTCCAATTGGTAAGTTACATAAGCAGTTTTGTACTTTATCATATGGTTGTATTTTTGACGTCATAAAGCGATTTAACTTATATAATAAGTAATTAAGAATTCCTGTTTGTATTTAGTATGTTTGCTTTTAATCTGGCAGTTTTGAATGATTTATATTTATAGCTCGCAGTTTGCTTTAGATTCATTCTAGCTGAGTAATTGGTTCGAGTTAAAGTGTAGAAATCGCTTTGGGTTACAGTTGCCTTCGGGATATTTTTAGTTGTTTAAGGGTCAGGTTGACGCCAAAGAAGGTAATTCTATAGTGAAATCGAATTGTTTGGACAAACTATTAAGTTTTATATTAGCCATTGAGGTGCTAATTATTTTTAAAGCTAGCCAGTACGAAGTTGTTGAGTGATTATTCGCAGTTGTTGGCGCTGTGAATTGCTTTGAAGTTTTGTGAAGCCTGAGAGTCAAGTTTTGCGAGAATTGATCAAGTTTGTTTGATTTTGTCAATAATATATTCTTTACTGTTAAAACAGTAGTTTCTTGCTATTTGTTGAGAAAAACTTTCTAGAAAATTTATTCGTGCTTAGCCAGAACTAAATGTATTTAGAACTTCAATCTTGCAGCAAACTATTTCTAAAGCAGCATATATATAAATAAACACCCTTTTACTTCAGCTCAGGTATTTGGGTTACCTAGTTCAACTGGTGCTTTTGGATTCCCAAGTAAAGTTGTGACAAGATGCCACAACTTTACAACATTAATAAACTGGTCTTTCACCATCAAGTCAACCACACCTTTAAAACTGCTTTTCACTTTAGAAAACTTTAACCACTACGTAAAAAAATTTTTTGAGGCGCACAATAAACTGATTAGAGTTTTCAGCACCCTTTGCTTAGTCTTTTTAAAACGTTGGCAGTATCCCTGTTTTTTATAATTGTATTGCTGCAGTAGTGGTCCTCTTGCGAGAGCCTGAATACACATTCAAAGTTTTCCGCGAAGTAGTTCACTCAACTGAGTTGCCGAATTAGGTTGAAGCCAGTTGGCCAAATTAGCATACCTTTCAAATCATCGTATATAACTATCTAAGTTATCTTTTCCATCAATTAAATGAGAAAAGTCAGGGGACCTTGCTCCTCTAAAAACAACACGTGCAGGCGCTGCCTGATTTACTTTCCTTCCTTCTCCACCAAAGCGATCTGTCTCCCGCTCAAATCTCAGCCTCTTCGGTTCAAGCTGCATTTTCTTTCTTCAAACTACATTCTTTTGAGTTCTAATATCACCTCTCGCTCTTTCTCTTGAAGTTCCAGTTCTTTTAATTTTTCTCTCCCACAATAGCAATTTCACTTATTTAAAAAAAATTATTTTCTCCTTTTCTGACATGCTTAAATTTTTCCACGCGTACTTTAGCTTTTCAAACTCTTTTTCAATTTAACTAGTCGCCTTTTCAAAACTGTAAATTCTACCTCAGCATTTGTAAACAAATCTAATCTCTTTTTCCCGAAAGAGCCTTAAGATGTAACAACTTTTTTGGGAATCCGAAAGGACCAGTTGAACTTGGTAACCAAAGTATTTGCGCTGAAGTAGAATTGTGTTTATTTTTATTTATACTGGCTTTAGAAATAGTTTGCCGCGAGACTGAAGTTTTAAATGCATTTTGTTCTGGCTAAGCACGAATTAATTCTCTATAAAGCTTTTCTCAACAAACAGCAAGAAACCACAGTTTCTAATTATAAAAGATATATTATTCACAAAATCGAACAAACTTGATCAATTCTCGTAAAACTTAACTCTCAAGTTTTACGAGAATTGATTAAGTTTGACATTAAAGACAAGACATTAAAGCAATTCACCGCGCCAACAACTGCGAATAATCACTCAACAACTTCGTACCCAGTTACATGCCTGTACAGGGCCCTTAGGGTAAAATGTGGGTAATGCAGGCTCGTGCGTGTAAACTAAAACCGTAAAGGCTCGGTATAGGTCCTGTGCAGTTTTCATGAGAGTAAAATGTAGTTTTCAAGTGGGCTATCGTCAATTGGAAAGATAGTTGGTAAACAGCAAGTGACAAAATGTTCAGGTGAATCTTCATGTAGAAATTGTGAGCAGGATCTATGCAGTTTACTAGGCAGGTGTTATGCGGGTGTCAAGTGGGCAACTAAAGTAGGAAACCAGTACAGGTCCTGTGTGGGTCTCATGTAGTTTATTCAATGTCTTTTTTTGATATTTTTTAGAATGCAAAGCAAGTAACAAAGATTTGCTGGCCTTGTACAGATCCTTCACAGTTTATCACTTAAATTTTAAAACTTTTTGTAAAGAAACTGTGCAGTTCTGTGCAGTTTATTATGTAGGTGTTATGCGGGATTGAAATGCGAGATTAAAGTAGAAAACCTGTACAAGTGCTGTGCGGGTCCCATTTAATTTGTCGCATTGTCTTAATAAGGTTTTTGAAAACCAATCCGAGTGCAAAGTCTGCACCTGTACTGTGCAGGTCCTTCACAGTCCTGTGTAGTTTGTCATGCAAGAGTTATGCAGGTTTCAAGCGGGCAATCCGAGTAAGAAAGCTGCATAGTTTCTGTGCCGATGCCATGCAGTTTATTAAATACATTTATTGATATTTTTAAGAATCCAAAGCAAGTAACAAAGATTTGTTGGTCCTGTGCAGGTCCTTTACAATTTATGACATCATACTTAATAGCTTTAAAAATAATTAGCACCTCAATGGCTAATATAAAACTTAATAGTTTGTCCAAACAATTCGATTTCACTATAGAATTACCTTCTTTGGCGTCAACCTGACCCTTAAACAACTAAAAATATCCCGAAGGCAACTGTAACCCAAAGCGATTTCTACACTTTAACTCGAACCAATTACTCAGCTAGAATGAATCTAAAGCAAACTGCGAGCTATAAATATAAATCATTCAAAACTGCCAGATTAAAAGCAAACATACTAAATACAAACAGGAATTCTTAATTACTTATTATATAAGTTAAATCGCTTTATGACGTCAAAAATACAACCATATGATAAAGTACAAAACTGCTTATGTAACTTACCAATTGGAATTTGGCTTAAAATAATATTAATAGATTATACTAGAAATTACGTTGTCACTGTCGTATTGTTTGCCGCAATGGCTTAAAACTTTAGTCAATCAATGTGTTTTGAATAAAATAGTAAAACGACTCTTTATAATTATTTTTAAATACAACTTGCAGACAAAATAAATTTAGTAGGGGGAGCGTACCAATTTCGCAATTACTAGGTAACAATGGAAAAAATGATGTCATAATCAAAAGTTTAAAAATCCTCCAAAAGACTGAAAATCAACTTTTAGGTTTATAAAGTTAAGATTAGGATTAAGAATGAAGTTTGACAATCTACTATATAGGTTTGCAAACACTTACATAAAAAATATGTTAACTTTACAGCTGTGAAACAATTTACTGACAACCAAATTTTTTTAACAACAGAGAAGATCTTCCGGTGAAAGAATATGAAAAGTCTGAAAATGAAGCTAGGGAACTACATAACACCCGGGTTTGATGAATCGAATGTTGGAACCTTAAAGAAATTGGCCAAATATTTTAATTGTAAAGTGCAACATAACAGATTAGAAATCTTTGAAAATTAAGCTTTTGTTACACATTCAAGTTCTAATGGCGTTTTCCACTTTATAAACCAGCTCTTTTCGTAAAAAAATGGAAAAAATTAAAACGTTTAAATCATGTATTTTTTTAAATCGATTAGTATGAATGATTAATTGTTGATATTGTCCAATTTTTTTTCTGTTCTTCAATATTAAAGCAAAATGTCAATTTTTCACATTTTACTTGATTAACAAGGAAAAATTACTTAATCTGCGCTTGATTCAAATTATCATTGTTTTTGAAGATTCATATAAAGTATAATAGTTTGTTTTTGTTTCATTTTTCATAAGTTTTCTGTGGAAGCGAATCTTCCAAAAAACTTACGTTTTTTTATAGTAATTTTTTTGGTGGTTGGGTCGGTGGACGTCAATTTTATTTTTATGCTCTGACGTAGAAGCCCAGAAAAATTAAAAAAAAAGTTTTTAAAAGTTGGCTAATCTAAAAAAGATCTTGGTTTAAGATTGTTACTAGAAGCTGTGCCGCTTAAAATGGGAAGCACCAGAATTGAGTTTTGCTCTTGTTGGAGCTCGTCAATGATTTATGAAGTTAACTATGAAGATTAAGATTATGGACGAAAATGATTTTTTTGACCTGACTTTCAAAAACAAGCACCCGCATTTGAACACACCTTGACCTACGTTAGTGCTTTTTGCATCCTGTTAGTGCGTAACAAAACTAAGTTTAACTGATAAAAATTTAAAACAAAATTAACAAAGAAAGTGTCCAACTTTAGTCACAAAAATTAGGATTGTTTAAAATGTTAAAAGTTGCAATTTATTTGGAAAAGATCTGTATAAAGTTTGCTGGACATTAAAATAAAAAAAAACTGTTGAGGTTTTGCTGTTGATTTTAAAGTAATTTGCTGTTTTAAAATATTTATTTTTGAAGCAGAAAGCATAAATGAATTATGAAGACATATTGTTCTGTATTATCACTTCTAGAGCTTATCTTTTTATTTTTCGCCTTTAAAAAAACACTGTTATGAGTAATGTGCAGTATACAAATATCCGGAATTACGAGACAAGACCTATTTGAAAGAATGGTGATGTAGATTTTTTACAATAGAAATGTTAACCGAAACCATCACATAATATCGATGTATAAAGTATATTGCAAATTGTTGAAATCTATGAATGATTTATTTAGTCTTTTAGTGCATTTTCAATTGTACTGTACTACTGAATCAACTACATATTGTGAGCTAAAACACAAAAAATCTAATAAAAAAAGTAACTAACCCCTATGGCTAAAATTAAAGGCTTTAGTTTTTATTACATAGGAATTTAACAGCCAAAAGAGGAAAGTAATTTTACGTTTTACAACAAGACAATTGTCATCGGGTTAGGTTAAACAATTTTGACTGAAATCAAATAAAATTTAACACGTTTGGCTAAAGTCTTAAAATTTTAGTGTTTGCTTCATTTATATTGCCCAACACCCAACTTTGTCTAATAAAAAAATGCCCTGTTAATTATCTCGTAAAGTTGTGCTATTTTATTTTCTCATAAATATTTATTAACTAATAAAACTTTAATTTCTCTGAACCAAAGCCAAATTACTGTTTAGGCTGGTTTATTTTGGGGAAAAAAATGCCGAAACGTTCATATCTGAAAAAAGCATTTAATTTTCTATTTTCTTCAAGACATTTTAAAACAAGATTTAAGAAACGAAAAAAATTTGTAGTAAAAAAATGGGATTAATAACCCATCGACATAAGTCGTTAGTTATTAAAAACTAAATAGTTGACAAAGACTGTGAGAGTAGAAAAAATAAAAATGGGTTTTTGGTATAGTTTTTGCTAGCAAACCATAACACTAACCCTAATTCAAACTTTTTCTGTGTCATAAACATTGTGTTGATTAAGGTGCTTTTGCATCGAGGATTTGATTCAAAAAAAAGGATCAAACCAGTTTAGGAAACTGCTCGTCGTTGTTTGAAGGGTATCCACTACAGGTCAGACACAAATAGCACTGGGGCCGAGTGTTTATCCTTTTACTACCCCCGAATGCTGCACTGCTTGAATCATATGCTGGCAGTGTTGTTATTAAGCCAGCATCGAGTTTCGTCATACAAAACCGTCAGACCTCGTGCTCCATGTGGTGCCCGATGTATAAGGCACGCTGTTAGAATATGGTCTGCGGTTTGCTCAGAAGCGCCACACTCGCAATTCGGTGAAGGAGCGATACCCCATTTGTGCATGGACGAATGAAATCGCCCAACACCAGTCCGCAGGCGGTTGAGCTTAATCCAAGCTGCTCGGTGTAAGCCCATCCCAACAGGCCTGGCACCGTTGCATGCTTTCCACAGTTCCACAGTACTCCGTTTTCCATTTGTAGTTTGTCCATTCAGAAGCGCGGATGTTTAGAACGGTCAAAAATGCAATAAAAAACTCTTTATGGTTCTGTTTTGAAGGTTTTTGCATTTTTGGACCAAGAGCACAAGTTCAAAAAATATTGTTATGTAAGAAACACTTTTATTTGTCAAAATATTATTTGATTATATGTAATATTCAACAGTTGTACCATCTTTTCCTTTAAAAAACGTTCTAAAAGTTTTCCCTTTTATGAAAGCAGTATGACAACTTGAAAAACTTGTCAGGTTCAAATAAATAGCTTTTCGCGTCTTCATTTGTGCGGAATTCCCTTTTTGTAAAATCTATCTCATCATTTTTTATATTTGTGAGTTTTTGCACATGACGTTAAGCGGAGAAAAACCAGTACAGACCAAAAAAAGTCTTTTTTTCCAAAATGAACCTTAAATTAAGTATCCTCCTTTTAATTTTTCAATTAAGTCTTCTACTGTATATGTAAAGTCATCACTGCGTTTAATACAGTAAAACAGCGAGTGATTCTCAACCATTTAGTCTCAATGAACAAATAATAGCCATTAACATAGTTGGGTAAAAAAGTTACAGCTCTAAATTGTTTAAAAAAACATGAAAAATGATTAAAGTTACTGTAAATGATTTTTTAAAAATTACTTTATGTTATATTCATTATGGTATTACACTGAAACATGTCTAATTTAGTAAAGGTTATTTTTTACAATTTTATTAAATCACTATTAATAGTAACGTACAAATAATAACCGATTGTTAAAAGGCACAAAAAAAAATACAAAGTAAACGTCTTTACTAATCGTTGAAAAACGCTCCGGTAAAAAAAACACGTAAAGTGGACCTACTACAAGATAGTTTTATTATATTACTTTTTATCTCTATAAAAATAAATAAATAAATAAATAAAAAATCTCAAGCAGACAACAATATCTTGGCATATTCGGAAACAGGTCGGGGTAATTGCTTGCCCCTCATATTAGCGCCTACGTCGCTTTCCTGTGAGCCAGGAGAATAAATATACAGATAAATAAATAAATAAATACAAATTTAGTAAAGATGTTAATTTCTTATACAAATTTTTTTCAATGTTTTCAATTTCTTTTCAGTTGTTTTTTAGATTCTCCTTTTAATTTTTTTAAAATTTATCTGAATTTATGAGAATTTTTCTAACTTAAATAATACTTTAAATCAATTAATATAAAATATTTTTGCCCGTACAGCTTTTACTTTTGTATACAATATTTTATACTATTTAAAAATCTTCTCTTTCGGTAAAAAATTTTCATAACAAACATTACGGACCAATTTACACAAGAGTGACTAGGCGACTAAATTCCGGCTACCATTTCATGTTCATTTTTATTTATACATGCTGCAACGTCTGTTATTGAAGGAAACCGTTTATCTCGTCTTTGACCATTAGTTAAGAGTTAGTTGAAAAAATAGTCCAGGGTCAGATTGAAAAAATGTTTGCATGCAATCTCGTAAAAGAACTATCAGAAAAAAGCAATTTTAAAATGACCTTTATTTAATGCTGTGATATCTGTGATAACTGTATTAAAAACTTCAGTCTCGCGTCAAACTATTTCTTGAGACGGAATTAGTAAAAACACAGCGCTGATATTCGGATTACCTAGTTTAACTGATCCTTTTGGATTCTTCAGTAAAATTTCTGACAGTCTTTATTCAGAATGACTTCAGTTTCGATAAGCACGGCTGATCTATTATTTGCGTTTTGTCTAAAAGCCCTAATCTATGTTGAACTTTCTATACAAACTTATATAACAATATTTATTCTTATAAAATTTTTCTTAAGGCACTTTTATGATCAAGTAAAAAGTGAACAAAGTGAAGAAATTCTATAACAAAACTAAAAGCAATTTGATTTTGTTTGTACAAAAAAAAACAAAAAAAAAAAACAAACAAAGCAAGTTTATGAAAAATTTGTAAAAATTACTATTTTTATGTCAAACCAATAGTGCTTCAATTCAACTGGAATCTCGACAGAGCTATTTTTGTTATTAAAAATATAAAAGCTGTTAATTGTTTTTCATTCTTTTTATTAATCTGAATTAATTTCGTTTTGAGTCGAAAAGAGCAATTGATAAAACATATTAAGCTTGTGTTTAAGCGTTTCTTTTTGTTAGTTATAAAATATAAAGACTTGTCAAACAAATACATTTCAATTTACAAAAATGTGTTTATTTAAAACAAAACATGTTTAATCAAACATTTGGTTACACTTTGTTCTTTACTGCTATACATTATATATATTAAAAAAACGGTAGAAATCAAAGATAAAGTGTCTCATCATCTGATTTCAGCATCTTAGCATCATATGATGAAGTAGACCTATAGTGATAAAATAAAAAAGTTGGTTAAGCAAAATCAATTGGGCAATAAATAAAAGTCACGGCTAAATAAAAGGTTGTTATCTATATTTAGTTTTCAATCATAAATTTTGTCGATCAATAGTGAACTTGGTTTAGCGTCTATTGCTGCAAAAAAATCTTCATAGCAACTCAAATGAGTTGCTACTCACAAGTGTTTTGGATCGTTTACGATCAGTGATTGTTATTCGTTGGATTAATCGAATTTTTATCGAATTTAATACATTGACCGTCGACACAACCACCTAACACTAAGCCTAGTTTAATTTCCTAATTTCTTGATGTGGTGCTTAATGGTTCGTACATTTTCACCACAAACTAAATTACAACCATAATAATTTTTTCTTTCTTTTCAATGAATCAGCTTTTCACGTATGAGCGTGTCACGAATTCACGGTGCCCATTTTGCCAGGCAATGCCAGCCACATAGTCTACATGGAAAACTTTCACTACGATGGCGAGCTGTTCATGCAACTGCGCCAATTTTAAACGGTTTCAAAATCCAAACCGAGTCTTCCGCGCAGAGATCAAAAAGGATAATCACTTTCCTGATGAAAGACGCAGAGCCGATATATCGCACTTCTCTTGTAAAACGTGCAACTTCGCTCAAGAACTGATGGGCACTGAGTCTTTCAATTTCCGAATTCATTTCTAAATACTAGTTGGCAACAGCGTGTAAGAGAAGTCGCAAGTTGGCGACACTACATTAGAGTACATAACCTTGTGTCTTCAAAGGGTTAATCAATCAATCAATCAATCTTTGTTTATTCATTATAGACAAAGCGGAAATATATCCATATAACACTACATTTCAAAAATATAATAATAATCAATAATTTCCAACAATTCTACAATAGGGTTGCAGCGAAAGACTAAAAAACAGTCATCGGGTCAGCCACAACTCAGTGCATAAGTTGAAATGTTGTTCAGTTTGTCAATAAACAAGAAATAAATAAAAAAAAACATGAAACAAAACAAATAAAAAAGAATACCTGCATCTGACACTAAGATTGTAGTTGAGAAAAGAAAAAAAAAAAAAAATTAATAAATAAATGTATACTATAAAAATTAAAGAGAAAAGAGAAAAAATAAATAAATAAACAGTCATGCATTAGGTAATTCATACAAATCAAATAAATAGTTTTTATATATTTTTTTAAAAGATATGTAAGATAAACATTTAATTTCCTGAGGAATTTCTGACCATAATTTAATGCCAAAATATTGAAGTGACTTTTTCCCATAATTTGTTTGATATCTTGGAAGAAAGTATTTACTTTTTTGCTTGCTACGAGTATCATATGCATGTATACAATCAAGATTAGTGAAATATTTTTTAAAAGAAACAGGCAAAAGGTTATTTTCAAACCGGTACATAAATTTAACATATTCTAATTTAATTAAGTCTGATAGTTTTAAAACATGAAAGTTGACATATAAATTTCCAATTAATGTTCTTTTGTGACAAAATAAACTAGCTCTTATAATTTTGTTTTGCATTATTTCTAAAGGATGAAGAGTAACGTTATTAGCTCTCCCCCAGTTAATTAAAGAATATTGAAGATGTGATTGTACTAATGAAAAATATACAATTCTTAATGTATTTAGTGGAACGTAGTGCCGCAATTTATAAAAAATACCACATACTCTTGACAGCTTGCTGCATAAACTAGATACATGAGCCTTCCAATTTAGTTTATTGTCAAGTAAAACTCCAAGGTATTTCACATATTCAACACGTTTAATATCAACATTATTGAGACTAATTTTGAAAGATTGAGGTTTTATGCATTTATTGGATATTAGCATGTACGAAGTTTTGGAGTAATTTACGGATAATTTATTACATTTCATCCAGTTGTTAATTTTTTTTAATTCCTTATTTATTTCAGTTTGCAGGGTAGTTATGTTTTCATTTGAAAGGTGAAGATTTGTATCATCAGCAAATAATGTGGTGTGGCATTTTGTTACATTCGGCAAATCATTAATATATATTAAGAACATCAATGGACCTAAACAAGACCCCTGTGGAACTCCACATTGAATAGTTTTAAATCCTGAAATTACTGTTCCAATTTTTGTGCATTGCATTCTGTTTGTTAAATATGATTGTAACATTTTACCCATTTTTCCACGAAATCCATATCTATAGAGTTTCCCAATCAATATATTGTGATCAACTGTATCAAATGCTTTACTTAAGTCTAAAAAAATTGAACATGTATGCTTATTATCATTTAGGTTTTTAAGTAGTTGTTCATATATAGAGGTAACAGCAAGTTCAGTTGAATGATTAGTTAAAAAACCAAATTGGCATGGACTTAAGATATTGTCTTTTGTTAAATAGTTCATCATTCGTTTATATATAATTTTTTCAAATATTTTGGAAAGAGTAGGCAGTAGTGAAATAGGCCTGAAATCTGAAAAGGAAGTAGGAGAGTTAATTTTTGGGATTGGTATTATTTGCGTTTGCTTAAGTGTATCTGGAAAAATTTCTTTCTCAATACATTTATTAAATAATTTTACAAGTATAGGGGTAATCAGTGATTTTGATATTTTGAGAAACTTAGTACTAATGCCATGCAATCCAGGAGCAGCTCTAGTTTTTAGACAGCTTATGCTATCCATCACTTCTGTTTCATCGATGTCAGTCATTACAAAACTTGTTAATAAAGTTGTGTTGATTGTGTGGGTGTATGAAGTATCCACATGTGGTATTTTAGCAGCCATTCTTTTACCTATGTTTGTAAAATGGTCATTTATTTCATCAACAAATTCTGCAGTATTTGTTTTATAAAGTTTTCCATCAATCAAAATTTTTTCAGGAATACCATTATGAGATGATTTATTTGTTTTGGATATTAAAGTATTAATTATTTTCCATGTTTCTAATTTATCATTATTGCATTCATTAAATAGATTATTATAATATTGTTGTTTTGAAATTTGTTTTAAATGTGTCAGCTTATTACAAAAAGATTTGTACAATGAAACTTTACTAATATCTCCATGTTTGTAACAGGCTCTAAATAATCTATTTTTTGTTTTAATGGAAGTATATATGCCTTTTGTAATCCAAGGTTTCTTTGAGAGTTTTTTTTCTCTTCTAGATAGTTGCTTTACTGGTGCATGTTGATTCAGTAATTTTAAAAAAAAAGAAATGAAATTTTGGAAGTTATTTTCAATATCATTGTCTATTAATATATTTTCTTCAATTTGGTGAAGTTTGCTGTTTAGATCATCCAGAAATAGCTCCGGGTTAAAATTTCTCATGCATCTAGTATATGCAGCAATGTCATTTGAAATAATACTTTTACAATTTTTTATCAAAACAAACACAGGCAAATGATCAGATATATCATACAAACAAATACCACACTCCTTACCATTTGAAATGTTGTTTGTATAAATATGATCCAATAACGAGGGTTTACTATTAAAAGAAAATCTAGTTGGGTTATTAATTAAAGAATTACATCCATTAGACAGTAATGTTTCTATATAAGTAGCAACTCTTTTATTAGAACTGCTTGATAGTAAATTTATATTAATATCACCACAAATAATATATTCACATTTTGCATTTTCAAAATTTAATAATGTAGTGGTAAGACATTTTTGGAATTCTTGAAAATTGTAATTTGGGTGTCTATATATTACCCCAACAATAATTTTTTTTCCAGTTTTTTTTTCAACTTCCACCCATAAATTTTCACAACCAGTTATATTAAAATTGATGTTTTCTTTTACACAAACATTGACATCCTTTTTTAGATACATAGCCACACCACCAGCATTTGTGGAGGAGTCGTTATGTATAATATCATAATCATTAAGAGAAACATTATCAATACTTGTATTTTTAATATTTGATTCTGAAATTGCTATAATATCAGGAAGAAAATTTATTTCATAAAAAAATTCTTCAATTTTTTCTTTATTTTTTCTTAGACTTCTTAAGTTAAAATGAAAAATGCTTAGGTCAGTTTTTGTGCTTTCAGCAAATATCTTTTCCATTTCTCCCACATTATAATATTTGGTATTATCAGCATCATCAATTATTTTTGCACATCTATAATTATTTTCAGAAATAAGGTCCAATGGTATCTGATTGTTTGGTTTTGTTAACATTAAATCAATTACTTCCATATTTTGTAAAGATTGAAAAGGCAAAATTGAATCTACACATAATTTACAGTAATAGCAATCATTAGAATGAGAATAATTTTCATATTGTTTAATAGTTAGCTTAGAGCATTTTAAATGAATCCATTTATTACAAACAGCACAGCAAATACATTTATGACTAATTTTACAAACTTTTTGACAAATTACACAGATTTTTTCTAATTCATCCATTTAATCTTTTTCTTTTTTTTTTTTTTTTTTTTTTTTGATGGAATTCAACTTGATTATGGCAAATTGTGTATATCTTCAAGTGATGAAATTTTGATGCGATCACTTGTACTGTTTTTTCTCAAGTATATTTCACCATTATTGGACCAAATATATTGGTAGTTTAATTCGATTCTTTTTTTATAGGCCAGTGAAAAAAGCTTTTTTCTTTTTGGTGTTAGGTTTTGATTGATAAACAATTTCGTCATCCCAGTGATTCCAAAGTCATTAACTCCAATTAAATTTCTTCTTTTATAGTAAATTTTATTTTTAATGTCTCTGTTAGTAAAGCGAACTATTATTGGTGGATGTTTATTTTTGGATGCTGGCAGTCGATGAGAGGTAGAGATGTCAGAGTCTTTTATTTGAACATTTATTTTTTTAGCCATTTCTTTAATTATGAAGTTGGTGTTTTCATTAATTTGCTCTGGTATTCCATGGAATTCCAAATTTTCTCTTCGATTATATTGATCTAGTTCATCTCTAAGAGTATCTTGTTCTGAAATTTGCTTTTCCAAATGTATAATTTTCTCATTTAAGTGATTTATTTTATTTAAGAAGTCCTGCTGTTTTATTTCCTCAACTGTGATTTTTAAATTTTCAAATTCAGAACTAAGAAATTTTTGACTTTTTATTATTTCATCCATTGTTTTTTCTTGTCTATCAAGCTTATGGTAAACTTTTTCCATAGCCTCATCAATAGAGGTTTTTAAATGTTGTTTGAGGTTTTGTTCCATCTCTTTAATCATGTTGGTAATTTCTTTTGAAGCAGGCATTATCAACAAAATATATTACAAAATTTATTCAAATACAACAAACTTATACAACTATAACCACCTTATTCAAATAGAATGTTAAATAGAATAAGAAGGTTGAAGTAATGAAATGCTGAATTTAATTTGATTGACACTTGCAAATATTGTAGTTATAAAGATAAATAACTCAGCCATAAATAAAAAGCTTTTTTTGATTTTGAAAAATCTTTTAAATTGTTTCGATGAACAATATTTTCGCAGTTAAATCAAATCATTTGCTGATGATAAAATGTTTATTTACTTACCATTTATATTATATTTTTGATGTGAAACTTCAAAGTATGCTTTGATAAAAAGGTTTAAATAATTTGTTTTTAATAAAAAAAGAATTATCTTTTTTAGTTTATTGATTTTCAACCTTTTTATACAACAACCCATTTTCCAATTCAATGTAGTTTTTCGACCCCCTTTTTTCAAAAAATTTTTGTTTAGGCGTATGTACGAAGCTATACCATGCCTTTGAGAAGGTGCATTAACATAAAAATGGTTTAAAACAATCCACTCTGTTAAATAAAACTCATAAATTAAATTTAACATCCCAAAATAACATTGTGGTATAACTTGTGTTACATCTTATTTTGGCGAGCTTTAGATGCCAGAGTGAGCCATAGATATTGCTCTACAATTTGTTTCTTTATTCCGAGCAATGCAGAAAACCAGTCTCGCACAACCGTGTTGATCGAAAAAGCATCAACGTTTGATTGGCTGCGCTAACAACTCTGGATAACAAAGAACAGTGGCTGACTGATAAACAAGAAGGTCTTTTTTTTGTATCCGTAGTTGATTAATTTTATAAGGCTATTAACTTGAGTATAGAATCATCTCCATTAATTATGCTAAAAAGGTCTTTGATTGCGCTCTTTATCAATACAAATCTTCTATCTACTCAGTCACGCAGTTGACATCCACACAATTGGGCAATGTTTTATAAACTTTTTTATTTCTGTTTACCCCTACCAATGGATTTTGTATTTCATTCACCCACAATGTCACTCAATAAAAGAATAGTTCTTCACTTAATTTTTGAGCAATAGATACAACCTTTTCTTTTGGTTGCTAAAAAAATTTCAAAACAACTAGCCCACGGCTTACAATTTTGCTGGCCACTTACTGTGAATACTTAGGCTTGCTCAGTTTGGTCAGTTTGGTCAGTTAAAATAGTTACTCTGCTTTTCCTTGTTCAAACCTTGTTATCACTCCTTATTGGTGTAGGTACCTTTGTATAAAATCTTACCCCATTAAGAAACGCTAAACTAAAGTTTAAATGCTAAGCCAACAAGTCTTACATTCGTGTAAGAAGGTACGCCCTACTGATGGCAAACGCGATCAACAAGGTCTATGGTTTCAACTCCTGCTCTCATTGTTTTTTGTATCCTTGAGAAAGACGCTTTGCAACATTACTATATTTTCTGCGTAGCGGCGATAGCAAGCAGCTTTGTAACGAGCAAATGAAAGTTTAAGTTCAAGTTTATTTTTTAACACTTTAAAAAAGTTTAATAAAGCACATGTCACATTTCCTGATTTGACAAAAAAAGAAAGTGGGACATAAGTATTAAGCAATTGAAACAGCGAAAATCATTTAATCACCATCATTTGATCATCAAGATCGTTAGACCAAACAAAAACATGTTCAGAAAGTAGCTTGGGGTAATTGCTTTATGGAAGCAGTAAGTTTAACGTCTTCAACGTTGTCCTGCGAGTCACGAGGATGAGGAAATATGTTGGCATTGATGATAATAAATGATGATACTAATAAAGGTTTTGCCACAAAGCTAATGCACAAAAAGAAATAATGATATCAGGAAGTCAAGCACATATTTTACATGACGCTACTTTTGTCAATTTTATCAACCCTTTCTCTTATAACGCGTTTTAACTTTCACAAATTCCTCCTTTTCATATTGTACGTCATGCGTGACAATTAAGCTGAGGCTTCCTCATTATTTGCAGCCTTTTGCTTCTCTAACTGAAATCAGTATTTTACCCACACTGTACTATAATCTGTCTTTTCACAAAAGAAAAAATCTCAAACCTAGTTAGAAGCCAGTTTTTTCAACTATTTCTGAACTAATCTTTTAACCTGCGACACTACGCTAGAACGCTGGACCTAACAAATATTTTCACATCTTAACGTTAATTATGCCTTCACAACGTGTGTACATAAAAAAATTTTAAAAAACATTCCCTTTTGTTGACTTTTAATAGCTAAGAACTCCCTGCGTTTTGTTAGCAGCAGTAATTTGCTGCCTAGGAACTACTTTGTATTTACAATATAATTTTTTTAAATGTTTGTTCTTGCCGGGCGTACTCAACGACTTTGCTGCCTGTTTCGACGTTTGTTTTCTGACACCGCTCAGAAGAAATTGTACAGAGAGAATAATGCAATAAAACCATTTATATGTAATAGTAAAGTTCATAATTTTTCTTAAAACAAGTTTATAGCAGAATTGTTGTAAGGTAATCCTGTTATTATCAGAGGTGGGCATAATACTTTTTAGAAGTACCGCGATAAAAATAGTCTATTTTTGAATGTCAATTGTAACTCAATGTATGACAGAAAAGTTTTAGTCATTACTATTAAATTGGACTATTCAAAGTACCGAGTAACGGTACCGCGGTACTTTCAAGAAGTACCGTGCCCACCACTGGTTATTATGGCCATAAATTAAATATCGATTAATAATTTCAAGTAAACTTCAAAAAATAATATTGTTTTTCTTAAATATTTTACTTTTTACATTTTTCTTCAATAGCCCTCGCGACCCCCAGAAAAAACCCAAACGACCTACATGGGGGTCGCGATCCCCAGGTGAAATTTCACTGTTTCACTTGATATTTTTATTTTGACCAAGTTTATCTAAACTTACTTGTGTGAATTCCTTTCTTTTCTTTTATGTTCATAAAAGGTTTCGGCTTCTTTAATTGTTTCCATAATAGCATGGCCATTTGTTTCAGGAAGACTCAGAGAAAGTAAACCAGCAAAAATACCTGATAAATGCATCTATTATATTTTGTGTAGTCAAAGAAGGTTGGAAGCAAGATCATCGTTATCATTTAATCACTTGTGCAGCTTTGTACGAAAAAAAACATTAGATAGCAAGGTTAAGAAATGGAATAAAAAATTCTTTTATTCAAATTGCACCTAATTGGGACGCTTTTAAAATTTATTCGTTTGCGGTATAGTGGCGTTTAGAGGTCCCGGAAGCACGACCACAGGGGGCAGATAGTGCCCAATTTTAAACTCGCAAAACAGAAGCGTTTTGGTAAACCTGTCTTTACAATTACAGTATATAATCTTGACTAAAATTATATCAGACAAATTTGTGAAATATCAATTTAGACAAGAAGTCACAAACTTTTTTCGAAAAGAGCCAAACAACAGTGATTCAGCTGGAGGTAAAAGAACTTGCTGCAAAACTTTTAATTTTTTTGAGCCAAAGGTAATTTTGGCTAATCAAAAGTAGGCCTATTTGCGGGTGAATCAAGTAAAAGGAGCGCTCACCGTGGGTTTCGAACCGACTTTTTGTCATTTTCGATCACGCACCCGCTGTGTGATTCTTAGAAGCCAGTTAAAACTTGTGTTAAGCGCCTTTTGCCTGTTGTGATTGCGCCTTGCGCATAACTGTAGAATTTGTGTTCTTTATAATCTCTTGAATCAATGTTTGGAGAGATGAGTTGAAGCCAGTCAAATTGGTTGTTATTTTGATTAATTATAGTCCGTGACCATTGTAACGTTTTGTTTTATTTTTAGAAAAAGCGTTTATCATTTCGTATCTGGCTCTGGCTTTGGCAATTGCAGCCACTAGTAATAAATTTGTAATTTTTTTATTAAGCTGTATTTGGCTTTGGTGTGGTGAGAACATTTTTTTTACTAAGATACGACTCGGATCTTATTCAAGTAGATAGAGAGACTAGAGATTGTCAGGACTCGTTATCTTTCGCATTCACACCCTGACCCTAGGTTAAAGGTAAAGACTTTTTCGCTCTTCAAGCTTTTAGTGACCAATTTTCTTTAAAATTTGTGTTTGCTGAAAGTTTCTTTGAAATCGAAAAAGTGCTTTTTTTTCTAAATTTATCCCCTCCCGTCAAAGTTTTCCAGCTCTCCTGGTTGTATTATCTAATCAAAGCTTTTCATACGATTCAAACGATTGCTTGACAAATTTAAATCAAAGTAATCAATTTAACGTTTAATGCAAGCAAAAAAATGCTCTAAAGTTGACTGAATTTTTTTACTTAAGCTTTTGTAAATTTTTGCTCACTTTGTCAGGTGTAATGGAATAAGAGTTATAGTGTAGTGCTAAGTTTGCTTTTCACGGAATGATGTGGAAAAACTAAATTATTGCTTAGCCGTGATCCACGACTGGGGAACAAGAGAAGCTGATAGATATTTGGGAAGAACAGACAGCAAACTAAAGCACAAAGATTGTTTTCCAATAGATTTCCAGCTTGATATTGCCTCTTTCATACTCTACGCTAGTGATTTTCCCTTCTGCATGGAAATGTGATTAGATATTTTTATCAATGATGATAAACATAAAATCAAAAAATCGGCAGCGATTAATTGGTAAACAAAAACAAAATTCTCAAAATTAATTCAGTTGTAGTTTGATATTGCAAGTTTAATACTTGAATCACTGAAACAGCTTGTAAATAAATTTAAATAAAGGAGAGAGGTGTAAATGAAATGTCAATTAACATTTATTCACTTTTTAGAAAACATAATTATTAAATCTGACACTCACTTAAAACGCTGAATGTTGCATTGGGAAGCCACCAAACAAATTCTTCAAGAAATATTATAATAGGCGCAATAACTCCACCGATTCGAGCTGATGTAGATGCAACTCCCATTGCGTTAGTTCTAAAAGTGGTTTTTATCTTTTGTGTTATATCAATTACCAACTGAACTATCGTGCAGCATTTATATTACTTTGGCAAGGTATAAACATTACAACGAAAAAACAAATTTAAAACGCAAATAATTTACCGGACTTTTCCTTAACACTTTAAGTTCTATTATGATATCATTCTCGTAAATCATTTTAAATCTGTTGTTTGAAATTTCAGAAAACCTATAACAAAGCTAAAAACGTGTGAGATAGACGCAACAGTAAAAAGTGCTTGGCACCAGCGAGGGTGCGTGCGTGAAAAGCTTTTGGCACTTTTAAGTGTCAAAACGCCAAACTACAAAACCAAGATCGCCATTAATTACATACAACATTTTACAGTTGAAATTTGCAATCACGTTTTTAGAGAGCTCTTTTAAAGCAATACAACCACCCATTCAAAACACTGTTGCTTATTTGCTTGTAAAAAATAAAAATTGGAGTCAAGAAATCAAGTGCGTTGTTTAACCCTTTAAAGGACAGTGGTACATATGTGTACCATGATTGTAATTGTAACGTAACAAAAGCACTTTTGTGAAGGCATTATAATTATAATTTTTAGATATTTGTGACATCATTATTGAAGCATTGTCATTTTATTTTACAATCAAATTCTTATATCTCTCAAAGGATTAAATTTAATGTAAGAAACAAAAAACTTTTAAAGATAATAAGTAAACCAATTAAAAAATGTTTACTGTTTCGTAGTAGTTGATATAAGAAAAAAAAACATTTTTTAAAAGATACGTAAATAATTTTAAAAAGTATGTACTGTTTCGTAGCAATAAAATCTTTATTGATGATTGTTTTTTAAAAAATAGAAACAACTTACCGAACAACTGTTGGAAATAGCTCAGCAGTCATAATGAAAATTATAGCAAAGGAAGAGCAAATACCAAATCTTGCAATAAAAACAAATATAGTCCCAATTGTTGCAAGAGCTAAACAAAAACGCTAAACAATAGTAAGCAAACAAAAATACAGACGAAATTCAAAGATGGCAGAAATGAAGTTGAATTGGAATTAATTAAAAAAACCCTAGGGAGAAAATTTCAAACGAAAAAAATACTTACTGATTGTTTTGAAATAAGTTTTAATCTCTCTATCGCATATTCTTGTTTTTGCATTCATAAAACAAATAAAAAAGACCTTAAAAAAAAGTCGAAAGAAAATTTTGACTGATCGATTTGGTTGAATTTTTTTATCTCTGTAGTATATTTACTGTTTTTGTATTTATGGAAACACTCATTTGTATTTCCTTTATTTCATTTGATTTTTTTCTGATAGAAAATATTTAAACTTTAAATTAGGTTAAAATATTTTGGTTTAATCTCAGAAATACCAAGTAAATTTAGCAATTTCTTAAGGACTGTTGTTAGCACTCCTGTTTCAAAGGATAGAGGTCTGAATTTGTTTCGCAGCTAAGGTAACAGTAGCAGTACCAAAACTGCACCAACGTTACTTATAAACGTAATTTCGCGAAATCATAACACATTACGGTGTAGAAAGTGAGTAGGAGAGAACCAGGTTAGTTGATTTAGTGGATTAATTGAGTCACCGTTGTTATGTATTCAATCAAGAGTAAATCTTTGGCATTAAAACCATGGCTTTTATCTTTAACATGATTAATCGCTGCCATATTGGTTTCAGCTCATTCAAAGATACACAGACAAAGTGAAGCAACATGTGCATTTTTGAACCATTAAAAATTTTTTTGACGATGTCAGAATATTATAATTTTTTCCATAAATATAAAAATATTTTTAAGCAGCAAACATACAGGTGTCTAAAGCACTAGTGAAAAAAATTTTTTAAATTAACGGTCGTTTCCTTAAACCAGCAAGTGAGGAGGCAGACCATGTTCTTCAACCTTGAAATGTGGCGTAATTCATTCAGGCGGCTGAGGCATAGTTGGTTCACTCGAATTAAACCAAAATAGAATCAATCAAAATGCTTGAATTGGACGCATTTTGTTGTAACATTAGCTTCTCCGACTAAATTCTTGTGCCCGGTGGCGTGCGCGAAAATTTGTCGTGGAGAGTTTGCAAGTCAAAAACACGATTGCTAAAAATGTTCCTGGTCATGGGCCAAAAACTTTTCCAAACTTACATTCCAAATCAAAGTATGCCGATTACGCTTTTTAGAGCGCACTGCAGATGAATGAGTTTTTTTTGCCTAACCGTAAACGCAACTATTGAATATCAATACTATTTTCCACGAGTTTAGGTCACTGATAAAATTGAACTAATTCAGCTGAAATCAAACCCAATTTTAATGAAGGCTACGATCAAAAACCGAGGCTACAAGAGTAAGAAGATAATTTCCTTGTGAAGCCACTTATTGAATTATTTTTTAAACAAACTCCATAAAGATGAGAAACACCAGATTCGAGTTTTGCTCTTATTAGAGCTCGTCAGTAATGCTTATCTCACCGCGAATCGAACCTGGGACCTGTAGTCTTCCACGCAGGTTACTATACCATCACTGACGAGCTCTAATAAGAGCGAAACTCGAGTCTGGTGTTTCTTATCTTTATGCAGCTTGTTTAAAAATTAATTCCAAATTCCTCATAATTCTTAAAATTAATGAATTATCTTTTAATAAGATGACAATCGCAATTGGGTGAAACAGATTATTAAGCTTTTTAATAAATGATATTTTAATTTCACAATAGTTTGATTCAAAAATATTCAGCTCTAACTGCCTTATTGAGCATTTTATATTGCAACTAAAATCAACTAAATCTAGCTCAGTGCTCCTCAAAGTAAACAAAACCACTTGGCTCCTTGCAAAACAATTTGTAATCCGCACGGAGAAATTTGAATAAAATATAAGTTGATTCAAATTATTAACTGATAACAAAAACTGGCACGCCCTTTATACAGTACTGTAGTTGCACCTTGACAGGAAACAAAAATTAAAGTGAATACCAAAAAAAGGTTGTTGTTGTTATCGTAGATTGTATGAAACGCCATCAACTCTGGATCAAACACGAACAGAACTTGAGCCAAGGGTTCATCTTTTCAGTACCCCAGGCTGCTATATTTCCCGGATCAAATGCTGGTAGTAATGGTGTTGAACCAGCATCGAGTTTTGTCATGAGAAACCGTCAGACCACGTATTACATGTCATTCCTAATGCAGGTTACGGAGCATGCTGTTAAGACGTGATCTATGGTTTGCGCAATGGCGTGGCACTTGCAATCGGATACCAATTCGAGACCCTATTGTGCCTATGGATGAATGGAACGCTATTGAGACGAATGGAATTGCCCTACATTAGTCTACAGGCGATTGATTTTAACCAAAGCTCTTCGGGGCAAGCCCATTCCAACAGGCCTTGTATTGCTCATGGGTACAAAGACACAAAGTCTGGATATATTTCTTACAATTTCATCTATGATTAATCCACTGGGCGGCACCAAACTGGCGCGCATTATTCAGCTTTCGAGTAGGCCAGAGATAGGGCAGCTGTACACAATGTTTTGACCCAGCACCCTATTTCTACACGTCGCCTCAGCAATGTAACGAGTAAAGACAGTTTAATGCCACAATATGGTGACGGAATGTAAGCGATCTGTCTAGTTTTATTTCAAAATAAATCGGGACCGGACAGAAAGGTAATAGTTTATTGCTGCTATAAATCTTTAGCTTACGTTTGACCTCTCGGTTATTTAAATGAAAATTGGCTTTCACCGTCTTAAAAAAACTGAGTTTCGACTTCTAGGTCTGGAGATAAGCAGAAATTGTAGTTATGTCTTTACTTCCAAGTCCTTTTAGTCTTCAGAAGAGTGCAACAATGCTAGATCGGCTGCATAAACAAACTTTCTGAAGATGGTGGAAGGCAGATCACACGTATAGATAATATAAAAAAGAGGATCTAATACCGATCCCCGAGGAACACCATTTCTTTGACGGCGGAGCTTGCTTTGCTTGTTGTTAAGTAGTAAAAGTAAAATTTCTCTTCTGGACAAGATCCATGATCATTTTAATCATGTGCTCATCCGACAGAAGTTTCAGCAGCTTTCAGGGTAAGACCACAATGCTTCATTTTACATACAATAAAAACCAAAAAAAATTTTTACTTAACAACAAAAAGAAACTTTTTTCAAAAAAATTTTGTCATGTACTCATACTTTCGGGAATGGACGTACTTAAAAAAGGAAGAATACAACTTAGAGAATCATTAATCTACCATCATATTCAAATAATATTTTTGTTAAATTTTTTAATAATTTTTATTTTTTTATCGTGCTTTCCAGAGTATAATCAAGTTTTTTTTGAGATCCTCCTTGGATGCTTAGCACTAGTGTAGTTTTTTATAGCAATGCATCTTGCAGAGGAGTACAATAAGCTTGCATCTTACGCGCAAGCATTGCAATAAAACAATAAATATAAACGTGAAGCATAGAAAACCCGACCTTATACTAAAATTTTTTTCGGTTTTGAAAGTTTTCTCCGATTGTTTATTTTTTTATTTTATCTCTATATTTATCCTTCTGATTTGCAGGAAAGCGACGGAGGCGCTAATATATAGAGGAGGCAATTATCTCCACCTGCTTCCAGAGATCCCAAGATATTGCTGTCGGCTTAAAATTTAGTAAAGATATGATTAAAATTTACAACTGCTTGCTAAGACCACCAAGCAAGGGAAAGTGCCGCAAAGTTCCTTCCCCAAGGACACAACAGAATGGCGTGAGTGGGTTTTCAACCAAGACCATATTGATCATAAGCACGTCGCTTTAACAAGTCGACCACACTGCCGACCACATCATCACGCTGTCGACGCTGCCGACCACGTTAACGATTAGCTGACTTTTACACAATTGGAGCGATAGAAAAAACGATCCTTTATAGAATTACTAAAAAGTTTAAAAAGGGACAATCCCAGAAACGCTTAAAGCTTAAACCATATAAGTGCATATCTCTGATTACCATTTTTCAAGGGGGACAGTGACCCTCAAAATCTCCCCGTGCGTACGCCTATGTTTTTGCCACCTATGTAAATGAGCTTAAAAAAACCTCGTGTGTTCTACACTGCTGGTTTGTTGCATTTTGCTTATATTTTATGCCATTTTTCTTAAAACCTTTTTTTACAAAAACAAAATTGTGTTGTTGTGTGATGTCGACTATTTGGTTCATAACATTTCGTTTATTTTTATGCAATGTTTTACAATATTATTTCTTTTGTACTTGGTCTAACGAGTGTTTATCATAGATATGAGTCAACTAGTATAACGCAAACTGAATTAACTTACCACATTTAAAGGTTATTTGATTTGTCTAATGAGTGTTTATCATAGATATGAGTCAACTAGTATAACGTAAACTGATTTAACTTACCACATTTAAAGGAGAATTTTAAAAAATTTTGCAAATTTGCAGTTTAGTATTAATCCTAAAATTTTGTAACTTTTGTTGAAAAAAATAAAATTTCTTGTGGCCAATTTTAAAAATTTTTAAAATGGGCTTCTTAAAATTTTTAAAAAAAAATCGAGCTGACTAACCCAGATCTGATTTTCATTTCAAAAAAGCCTAAAATCAATGGTGTATAAACCTTAATTTGGCTATCGTAAAACAAAAACTTTTTTCGGCTTTTAATTTTAAGTTAATTTTTAAGGCCCAAATTTTAACTTGGTCCAGGTCTGGATTTTCAAACAACGGTCCTAGTTATAACAAAGACAACGCTTTCTCTAGAAATCAAACAAGTTCTTACTTTGACTTTCATCAGCAAAAGAATTAAAAACGACGCTGAGCGCAAAAGCAATCCCACCAAGTAGTAGAAAAAAACCTTCAAGGAAAGCTCGACCAAATCTATCGATAATGACGACACATATTGCGTATGAAGCAAGTTCGAAAATCCCATCTAAAAACAAGAACAAATTTATTTTCTTTTTGGCAAAAGAATTTTCAATACAGCCCACGCTACAAATGTAAATTACTTTAATTTTTAATTTGCTTTTCAAAGCTAAAGCAAATAGAGTTTAAAAGGTATGTTTTTTACCAAATATAAATTTTTTTCAAATTTTTTCAAACCCTTGTAAAATAATTGCAATTAAAGCTTTATTTTGCAAACGATAAAATTTTATTTTTCTGAACCTTTCACGATATCACATTTTACAATTTTCGATGTACGGGCATTTTGTTTGCTTCAATAAATTTGTCGCCGTCCTTTGTAAGGGCAGATTCATTTTGTGTTAAACACAGGACAAGACTGGGACCGAAATTATTGCTTTACTACCCCAGCTACTGTGCTATCTGGATCAGACGCTGGCAGCCATTATGTTGATCCCGAATTAGATTTCGTCATCTAGAACTGTCAAGCCTCGTGCTCCCTTTGCGGCCGTATGTATCAGAGAAGCTGTTATGACGTAATTTGCGATTTGTTGACTAGCACCGCTCTTATACATGTAATCTGGCCAAGAAGTGGAACTCCATTGGTGCAGGGACAAATGGAGCCGCCCAACGCCAGTCTGCTCACGAGAGCTGTTCAGAGCCCGTTCAACAGGTCTGGTGCTGGCCAGAAAGGTAAAGGACGGTAAAAGGTAAAAGACCGTAATTGTTCTCTCAAAGTATTTCGTGTTCCATCTATGCTGGGTGGCAGCGCTGATATTTTCTTCAGCAAGATTATTTATTAGTTTTGGCGCAGCTAGCACAAATGCGCATCTAGATCTTAGTCTCTCTAGGCGGGCATCTGAGGACACAACTAAAAGAATAGAAAGTACAAGGATAGAAATCAGAGTGCCACGGTTAGTCCAAGAAAGTGTCGCTCCTAATCGGAAAAATTCAGCTGACTGGATTCCTGAGAGATGATTAGATTTGCCGTTGGAATGGGAGGCAGGTACCTAGTGACGATGTAAAGTGAAAATGCTGTAAAATAATTTAGTTCTATACGTGGTATTGATGATTATTGATCATGTTTATTAATTACATTCTATTCTATATACTTTTGGTTTGAATGATTTTTTTTAGTATTATTCAACGGTTACAATATCATAATCATAAAACAATATTTTTTAAATCAACAAAGAACTGAAGATACTTACACAATACATTATTGAAAAAAAGGTTTCCCGCTAATGCTTTTGCATTTAACGCTACGCCGTAATATACTGCACTGTTGACTAACCTGTAGAAATATCAAAAAAAAGGAAATCTAAATCAGTATTTCTTCATTAAGCAAGGGTTAAGATTGAAAAAGGTAATTTTATCATATTTAGAGTCTTGGTGTGCTAAAAAGTCGGCAGAATTTAATAAATGTAATAAATTTAAGTTCTGATTAACTTAACGTTGTACGACGATACAGTTTAACACTTTGCGATAGTTTGCGACAACTTATCATATTTGCGAATACTCGTTGGAACATTAAATTAAAACAACATTGTTACTTAGTTTTGTTGAAAATTAGATTAGCTTTTCAAATAGTTAACAAGATTAAAAATATTAAATTTTCAGTTAAATGTTTATTGTCTTATTTGACAAAGTAGAATAAATTTGAGGTTAAATTAGAAACGCCTTTTTTTTGTATGTGTGTAACTATTCAACTTTATTTTTCTATCTCTTCTGTTTCTTCAATGTAATGAAAAAATCTACTTACCATATAAACATAACCTTCAGAGTTGTAACGGCCATATTCCGAGTTTTGAATAGATCCAAAATGCTATGTTTCCTTTTGTTGTTTTCCGTTTTTTTAAGAAACTAGAATGTTTGTAAACGGAAATGCTTTTGTTATTGTCAAAAATATATTGTTGCATTTCTTTAGATATCGCTTATTATTGCACATTGTTGCATATTGTTGCAAATTAGTTGCAGAGAATTTTAATTTGTTGCAATATTTGGCAACAAATTTTAAATGGTTTTTTGCAAAAAAAACACGTAATACGTGTCTAGAAATAAACATAAAAATCAGTTTAAAACCTTTTTATTAAAGAGCAAAATATAATGTGGAAAATATTGAGACAAAATTTTTTTAACTGCAAGTTTTGTTTTTTCAGCTGTAGACCTTTAAGATGGCACTTCACCAGTTTGTAACATTTTAACCATTTGCAAACATTTTTAAATCAATAATTTCACCGTTTCTGAAACTCTTTTTGCTTCATTCCACGTTTTTTCCTGAACTTTAACCCGGTTGATGGTTGCGATTTTGTTGACCACTTTTATGCCTTGGGCAGTTTTATTTTGAGTAAATAACCATCTTGGTGACTCGGGAATCAACAGGATTAGTAGAAGAAAAGGAATGCAAAATATAGTTCCAGCTAACTATAAAATAAGTTAAAAATGGATTATATGTGTTAGAAAATTATCGTGCAATTTCTACAGGTATAAATTTACACTTTTAAATTACAATTTATTGAGATTGAATTGTACAGTATTTCCTTCAACAATTAAAAAAATAGTCAATTTTTTTTAGTTTCAAATATGTAACAAATTATCTATCTAATATAACGGGTATGTATCCAAAATCATGATTAGGGCAATTGCCGAAAAAAAAAGTTAAATTGTTTGGTCCCCCAAAAATATTTTGGTCAGGTACGGCTATGCGTGATTGTAACGTGCGCTGGAGAAACTTCAAGACCTTCACTGATTTTCTATTTCGTAAAATACCCAACCGCAGTAAAACCATAATCTTTTGCTATTTACATGTAATTCCATAAACAAATTACCACATAAAAAAATAAAGTCAACTATTCTGCCCAACAAAATAACAGTTCATCTCTTTGAACATATCGAGAAATCAAAAATTTAAATCCAGTCTTGCCACATAAATTACGTGATAACAAGCGCAAATTTGAAAGATGTGAAACAATTAAACAACAAAAACGTGCGTTTCAATAGTGCAGTGTTGCAAAAATTAAAACGTAAAAAAAATAAATATTTCTTTTAATACTAAATAAATACTTTTTTTTCATTTCATCTCAATATTTATCCGCCAGACTCGCAGAAAAGCGACGGGGGCACTGTACATAGGCCAAGCAATTACCCAGAATTGCTTTCGAAGATGCCAAGACATTGCTCTCCGATTAAAAAAAAATTAATTTGCTTTTTTAGTGTTACAGAGATATGACTGAAACTTAGAACTGCTTGCCAAGACCGCCAAGCAGCGGAAAGTGCCTTAAAGTGACTTTCCCAAGGAAAGAACAGAATGGTGCGAATAAGTATTGAACCGAAACCGTGTCGATGACAATCACGGTGATCTAACCACTTGACCACGCTGCCGACTACTTAGTTGATTCTCCTTGAAAACCAAGGTTTGTTAGGCGACATATCAATAAGTAATTTAAGAGTTCAAAACGAAAAGTTCCCAACTAAGCAATACCAGTTTTTCAGAAAAAAAATCGTCTTTCAATTAAAGTCTTTGCTTTTTGAAAAGCTTATCAAAGTCAATTGTTCTTACAATGAAATAAATATATCTTATAATATTCATTTTTCTAAAACATTAATTAATCAATCGATTCTATTAAGCCTAAATCCAATAAAATATAAAAATAACATGAATTACTTAAAAAATCTTCAATGCTTTGTCTCTTTTTAACCAACCTGTATAGATGACAAATTGAGGTAACGCTGCAAACAACTGTCAACATAAAAAAGTGGGAATATTTTTTCAAAAACATTTTTTGTGAAAATATTAGGAAAAGAAGAAATAGCAATTGTACAACTTTTCTGATTTTTCGAAAAACAATTCTAAGGCACTTTTGTTCTGAGCTTTTTCGTTAAAACGCTTTATCAACTGCTTTAGTTTGCGATTCATTTTTAGTTCCAATCCAAGAATTACGAAGTACTATTTCAACCTCATTCTTCCAATCCACCACGCATTTGAGAAAGCTTCCAAAAACAAAAATATTACCTTTGATTTATATATCTCATGGCCTGCTAAAAAAACATAGCAGAATCAATCACATTTTAGCATCGATTTCTTAGCGGCCATTAAAATAACTGAGAGAGAAAGCTTGTCCCATTCTGTGTGTGTGTCGTACATCAAAAGCAACGTTTTTGGCAAATTCACTCTTTTTAAATAATACAGAAGCGTGTGAGTCAAAGCACTTTTGACTTTACAGTAAAATAAAAATGGCAATAAACTAATTCAATAAATGACTTTAAATACATGTATAATCATTAGAAAAATTAAAAGCAGAATTTGAAAATTTAAACAATTAGTTAAAGCAAAAACCACAACGACAATAAATACAAAAAGAAATGAATTTCTTAACTAAGCTCTATTCAATTGGTCAAAAATTAACTGGATAGTTCGACATTTATTGTAAAATGCGCTGAGTGATATTAATAACCTTACAAGAAACTTTTTTCTTGCTGTAATAATAAATGTTACTTTAAGATTTAAGTGCAAAATTTTTGCCACTATTACTCTATAAAAACTACTGCAATCAATGTTACAATCACCTAACAATTTATTGGTAACGCATTCAACACTGTCTTTGATTGCGGCACCAAGAAGCAACTGAAGCTTAAAATTCGTCTAATTTAGTATTAATACTTTTAAATTAGTACAAAAAAATTAGCTAAAGTGAGTGAAGGTATTGTTAATTTACGACGTAAATGAATATATCTTAATACGTCATATTGCTATCAACTTATTTAATTTTTTGCCAGTATAACCAAAGATTGCGTTGGCAGATACTAAAGCAGACGATGATTCTTTGTTTTGATTGGCGACTCAAAGATTAATTTCCAAAAAGAAAGGATTCTTATTCACATCTCTGTTTTCGAAAAATTTATTTTTTTTTTAATATGCAAGTAAATGAGTGAGATGTTTTTTGTTGCTAACACTTCTCGTAAATTAACAAGAAATCTTCTACCGCTCATCCATAAATGCTGAGTAAAACGTCTTTTAAGATGGTCTCTTTGAAACCATCTTGGAATGACATAGATAAATCCCTTATATTGAGCATTACAAGTTAAGCTATTTGCACAAGGTGCTTTGATTTAAAAAAAAACGTACAGTGTATTTTGATTAATCTGCGAACACTTTTTCACAAAATTTAGAAATGAACACAAAAGTCTACTTTACCACTATTTTTGACAAAAGCACTTGCCAAAAGATTGTTGGAGAATCGTTTTTTTGCATTTCTAATAATCCACTATAAAAACTAAAAAAATCCGTTTTCAAATTTAATCCGAATTCTAGTAAATTGGCTAAGTTCAAAGGTTAAATAAAGATTGACTCATATTTTTTAATACCATTGCACGATAAGTATTTTTATTTACATCTATGTACCACGTATTTATTTATCAGAATTAATCAATTTCCATACAGCAAAAAATAAAATTGTCTAAAGAAGCTAAAGAAATCAACTATCTAGTTGCTATAAATAACTTACAACTCAAAACCTAAAAGTTGTGCTTTGCTTTACTAACTCGCAATTTAGCAACAGTAACATTTGTGCTAGAGAAACTCCAAAAAATCCTTCTGTTTTATTAGAAAAATAGAGTGGCAAAATTTTTTTTCATATGTCTAAACAGAATTGTTTGCAAAGTGTGATACACAAACTTCAATTATGCATTGCGATATTTTATTTTTAAGCTTTAAAAAACTGTTTTATGATGAACTACCAATGAACACTAAGTAATATTTTCAAACGGTGGAAATTGATCATGCAACTAAAGTTTTAATGTAACCGCCTTAAAACTTAGCATAATGAAGCTTTCTAAAATCTCTTTAAAATTAGCTAATTTATGCATATTTTAAGATATCAATATACCCTGTATTTATCTTATAAATTACAATCAAGATATAAAGAGATAATTGTCTTACTTATGAAAATAACCGTAACAAACTGGAAACTAGCAAAAGCTAAAAAGATAGACTAAAAAGCTAACAAACTTACAAGTAGTCAATTTGTGAACAAAAACTGCATAACTTTGCAGCTGTTTCAACTTAACACGCTTGGGGATGGGATAAAAAAGTACTTGTGCCGAAGACGTTGCTTTTGATTTTCGACACACATACCATACCACAATTTTTCTCTCTTGGAGGTCCTAACACCGATTAGAAATCGGTACTAAAATGTGACTAATTCGGATGTATTCTTCTAGTAAGTCATAATATTGTCAAACTTTGCTAAAATTCTGCAATTCAACTGAAAAATCATAAAGCTTTAAAAAAGTCGAAGAGTATATAGAATTAAGAAGTCTTGGCCCTAACATCGGTTTAGATTATGTTAATAATACCGATCATAATGTATCAGTAGCTTACTAAAAACTATATTAGTTGACTTGATATAAAAGATTAAAGTGCCATTCTGTTTTACACTGTATAAGATTTTGTTTCATAATTTTTTATTGTATATAACACACAAATTCCTGGTAAAAAAGTAGCTTTTCGAATACTTTGACAGTATATATAATTGTTTAAAAGTAGGCTATAAACTTTAATTTTACTGAAAGATTGACATAATTGATAAAAAAAGTTTCAAGAAATCAGGCGAAATAAATACCATAATTTGATGATAATTTCTCCAACTATACGCAAATCCTGTCAAAACCAAATATCCTAAGGCAAATGATGACTGGCTCCAACAACAAAGTTTCGCTCTCCACTTACTTCCCAATATTTCTGTCACTGAAAAATATAATGCACTAGTGTTAAAGAGTTATTATATCAGCACATCAATAGTAGTAAAACTTAGTAAAAGTATGAAGAATTAAGGAAATGGAATATTTATTATTCATATAAATATAGGATTACTATTTATTTATTGTAGCCCTATTACAAGTCAGAATAATTTTGTAAACTCATTTTGCTTTTTGATCAACTTCAGTTGAAATCATTCTTTGTACACCTGTACGGAAAGTTTTGTTATGTAAAAAGAATATTTTATTCTTGTTTTAATATTCAAACCACAAGTTAAACACGTAGGTCCGTCCGATAGATTATTTCAGTTTGAATATTGACCAGTAAAAAGTCTACTTACTATAAACAAAACCACTTTCCGTGGCTCCATAAATACAAGCCCCCGCTCCAAATCGACAAAAAATGTAAAGATAAAAGGAAGAAGTAATAGTGATTCCTGTCATACAAATAAGTCCCAAGAAGTAAGAAATGACAATGCATCTTTTTCTCCCGAAACTGCAAAATTAAACTCTATTTGTATTAACCAACTTTCATAATTATTTCATTATTAGTAAAGGGAGCATCAGTATAGGTTTTACCCAACTACGTAGTTTAGGTTTGGTGAAATCATAAAAGTAGACGATTTTTGAGCAAAAACTTAAAACAAATCGCAAATAATATCGTTCATTAAACAAAATCAAATATGCTCAGAAGATTGTGATTTTGAGGTTTAAGCAAAGAACTTTAAAGAAGCGAAATTTGCAACTTAACCAAAACTATTACTCACCGATCACTAACGTTGCCAAAAAAAATCGAGCCAAACCCGATGCCAGCATAATACAGCGAAACAGAAAGTGGGTTCAAATGTTTATTTTCGCAAACCAAACCAAACTGAAAAAAATATATTTAGACCTGAATCTCGAATTAAAATCACAGAATAAAAGCAAAAAATTTATTGCAACAAACTGTTTCAACCGTTAAAGGGGTCATCAAAGTTAAAAAGATCATCAGGGTATCTTATTCAAATAGATACTCCGGAACAGCGACGTACCGAGAATTTTTGAAAGTGGGAGGCATACAACCGCAATCATATATGCTGAGTGGAAAATTTTTTTCAAAGGTAGCTAAAGAAAAAAAAGGTCTTCACTTTGAATTTGTCTCTGATTTCTCGTATTTGCGATCTCTGAGGCGGGCTATGGCGCAATGCCCCCTCTAAATATAAATGATCTCCGAGGATTCCTTGAAGAGTTGAAATAGTCCGTCGATTTCCATAAGTTTTTTGCTTTTATTTTGCAATTTTATTTTAAGGTATCTAGATTTAACATTGTCATCAACCACTTTTTTAGATTGTTAGTTATTAAACTTGGTGCTCCATCGAGTGAACAGTAAAAAGTTTGCCGAAAAAAGCGCACGACATTGATCGGTTGATTTGAAGACCTAGATTACAAATTACAATGTAATTTTAGGCTAATACAACAACTAAAATAGACTAGATGTGGCTATGCAATGAGTAAAGTAGCTGATGGAAGATCATTTGATTGTTGATGAATGCTAGGTGATAGACAAAAACTAATCACATTTTAAGAATTAGCGCCCAGAAAATATGTAAAAGTATTTTTTTCTTCTAATTCAGCAAACCTGATGCAGAGTAATCTTACTTAGAGTTACAATAAGACCCGATTCTGGCTAAATAGTCCCAATTTTTTGGGGTCTGTCCCGCCCATTTTGGCAGAAATCCCGCAAAAAATCAAAGACAGATTTCTTGTGCAGAACCTCTTTTTTCTTGTTTTATTCCAAAGTTTTCA